>JAZHEH010000045.1:5845000-7086915 GCA_036589455.1 Ateles fusciceps | reverse complement strand
CACTCAGCTACTTTTTTATACTTTGAGTAGAGATGAGATTTCACCATGTTGGCCAGGCTGGTCTCGAACTCCTGACCTCAGGTGATCCGCCTAGTCGGCCTCCCAAAGTGCTGGGATTACAGGCATGAGAGCCATCATGCTCAGCCCTATTAATCAATTTTAAGCATCATTTATATATTTCCTATTATTGCAAAAAAAGGATAGGCTCGCTTATGCTGCCATCCCCCTTTCAATTGTACATGTCTTCCTAGTTCTAATGTTATTCCCTCATGTTGAATAAGGATATTCCCCAGTGATATCCTAAGAAAGGTACATGGTGAAGGGGAACACATTTTTCAGATCTTATGTTTTACCCTCACATTTCATTACAAGTTTGATGGGCACAGAATTCTAGCTTAGAAATAATATTCCTTCACCATGGTGAAGGTGTTGCTCCCTTCCTTCTTGCTGCCTGTGTGGTTGCTGTGATTAAGAAGCCATTCTGACTTCTGAGATAGCCCTCTGAGTGAACTGTCTCCCCCAACAGCCTACTCCTCCTGCAAGCTTATAAAACCTTTTTGTCCTCTATGTTTTGAAATTTCACAATGGTATGTTTTGATGCGGGTCCAGTTTCATCCATGGTACTAGGTACTCCACAGATTCTTTCAATCTAGCCATTCCCGTGCTTTTTTTTCTAGAAAAATCTCCTTAAGTATCTTATTAATGAAATCCTCCCTTCTATTTTTCTATTCTTTTTGTCTGGATTTCCTTTTTCAGATAATAGACCTCTGAGAATGATTCTGTAATGTATTGCTTTTTCTTTACTGTTTATCTCTTTGTCCTTTTGTTCTACCTTTTGGATTTCATCACTTTGCATTTAAATTTTATTTTAATTTCTTGATTTCCTGGCCTTAAGAGATTCACCTGCATTGGCCTCCCAAAGTGCTGGGATTATAGGCATGAGCCAGTGTGCCTGGCCATATATTTTAGTTTCTAATTTCTGCTATTACATTTTGATTTCCAATAAATCTATTTTGTGTTTTTAAAGGGTTTTATAATAGTATCCTATCCTTGTTTCATAGGCATAACCTCCCTGAAGATATTAACAAATTTTTAAGCTTTCTTCTCTCTGCATAGACTCTATGCATAGACTCTATGTTTTCCAAAAGGCTTCGTCTCTTTGTTTGTTTGGAATTCCATCTCCACATTAGGAACTTTACTTAGACTTCTGCTATTCCTTGGTGGTCTGAGTATGAGAAACTATCATGTGTTTCCAAAAAAAAAAGTGTCCGTGTAGAGAAAGAGCAAGAGAAGGTATACAAAATGTTAACAGTTGATTAATTTATGTAAAGACTATATGGGTACCCGTTGCACTAATCTTTCAACTTTTCTGCAGGTTTTGTTTTGTTTTTTTGAGATGGAGTCTCACTCTGTCTCCCAGGCTGGAGTGCAGTGGCATGATCTCGGCTTACTGCAACCTCTGCTTCCCAAGTTCAAGCAATTCTTCTGCCTCAGCCTTCCGAGTAGCTGGGATTACAGGCACCCACCACCTCACTCAGCTACTTTTTGTATTTTCAGTAGAGACGGGGTTTCACCATATTGGCCAGGCTGGTCTTGAACTCCTGACCTCAAGTGATCCACCCGCCTTGGCCTCCCAAAGTGCTGGGATTACAAGCGTGAGCCACCTCACCCGGCCTTTTTTCTGTCTTTTAAGGAAAATTACTTGACTATTCTGAAGAAGCCACAATAATAACACACCCCCAAAAACAGTAGAAACTTACCTATTACCTGTTGCCTATTGGTCAAGCCAGTATGTTGCTGAAGGAAAAGAAAGACGTGGTGACTGCATTGTGCATTGAGTCTAAAGCTATGTCTCAGATTATTCCCTGCTCTTCATGCTGTTGCTACCACATACAGCATAGTTCGTGGAGTCACCAAGGCTAGCCTCAGGCCTCTGCTGAGCCTTCCTCCAAGAACCTACACTCCAGAAAAAAAATTTTGGATAATATGTAACCACCAAGATATATCCACTAAGACTACAGAGAAATTTAAAATATTAACAGGAGCAAAACTTTAAACCAAAGGAAAGACATCCTAAGGCAACATTTCAAGAATCAGCCTTGGGAAGATTGAAGAGGGCCAGAAAGTCTTCACTGAGGACATTCTAGATTTTCCAGAGAAATGAGAAGCACACAAAGCTAGAACTAAAGGGGGAGGTGGGAAAAAAATTCCAGAGAAAACCACAGAGATCTCTTCTCTTAGAGAATCGAGAGAGCAGAGAGACAGAGAAGGCATGAGATAGAAAGTCTCATAAGGGGCCGGGCTCACGCCTATAATCCCAGCACTTTGGGAGGCCAAGGCGGGTGGATCACAAGGTCAAGAGATTGAGACCCTCCTGGTCAACATGGTGAAACCCCATCTCTACTAAAAATACAAAAATTAGCTGGGCATGGTGGCCCATGCCTGTAGTGCCAGCTACTTGGGAGGCTGAGGCAGGAGAATTGCTTGAACCCAGGAGGCAGAGGTTGCGGTGAGCCAAGATCATGCCATTGCACTCCAGCCTGGGAAACAAGAGCAAAACTCCGTTTAAAAAAAAAAAAAAGAAAAGAAAAAAAAAAGAAAGTCTCATATGGGTCTGGGTTTTGGAAAATTCTGTTTGTTATGCTGCAGTGAAGTGTTCTGTGAAATTTGTTTTTTGTTTTGTTTTGTTTTGTTTCAGCTGTTATTCATGTAAGTTTTGGTTCAAGTTGGTATCTCTTCTGATCTATACCCTTTGACGTGATAATTAATTGATGAAACTTTTGTTCTCAAACTTTTCAATATTTCAAGCCAAACCTTCAGATTCGTCTGAAAATTCACCATGGGCTATTAGACAAAGAATTTCTGTACCCTGCAGTAGCCTCAGTGCAGAAGCTCAGAAGAAACCAAGCTGAGTGCTGAAATCAGTAGGTAATGCCCTGCTCCCTCTGTGACTGTATTCTCTTAAAGTTGTCCAGATTATGTTATCAGGATCAATGACCATTTTATTTGTGTCCCTAGCACCTAGCACCTGGCTTAGCACATTTTATCAATCCAAAACATATTCTCTGAATGAATGATCAAAAGCAAGAATGAATGAGCAAACCACCATATTCCAGCAGAGCCCCATGATGGTTTAGAGCTTGTGTTCATCTCCAGGCTTTGCCCTCATGAGTTGGGTAACATTAACTAAGTTATTTAAGATGTGCCTTCTCATTAATTTATGCAACAGATATTACTGCTGGGCTCTGAGTACGCAGGGTTGAGAAAAACTGGCCTTATGGAGTTTAGAGTCCAGCTCCACAAACACACACTAACAAAACATGAGGTGCTCTGATGGTAGAAGGCTGAGGGGCGAGTCTGCAGGTATGCAACTTATTCAGGTAGAATGATCAAGAAGTTCGTAGGTGAGGAGGTGACCCTCAGGCTGAAAAAGGAGAGCAAGCCAGCCTCGAGAAGATATGAAATGAAAGCATTCTGGAAAGAAAGAAAAGCTTTTACAAAGTCCTTGGGTTTTCAACCAAACGATTGAAAAAAAGTAAAAGAAAACAAAGTCATCAGGCAAGAGAGAGCTTGAATACACCCAAATTATTTTGAATGATCGGAGTTTGGTGGAATCAGAGGAAAGACACTTAAGGCCAGATGGGGTGGATCAGAGTGTTTGTATTCCCAAGGCTTTGGGAGGATCACTTGAGCCCAGGAGTTGGAAACCAGCCTGGGCAATAGAGTAAGACTTTATCTCTACCAAAAATAAAAATAAAAATAAAAATTAGCCAGGCGTGATGACATGTACTCTGGAGGCTGAGATGGGAGGATCACTTGAGCCCAGGAGGCACAGGTTGCAGTGAGGCGAGATCACACCACCACACTCCAGACTAGGTGACACAGGAAGACCTTGTCTCGAAAGAAAGAAAGAGAGAGAGAGAGAGAGAAAGAAAGAGAGAGAAAGAGAGAAAGGAAGGAAGGGAGGGAGGGAGGGAGAGAGAAAGAAAAGAAAGGAAAAGAAAGATGGATAGGTGCTGTGAGACACAAGAGGTGAACCAGGATCAGATCTTGGACAGTATTGTATGCCAAGGTAAGTATTTTAACTTTATCTTGGCAATGGAACGTTTTAAGTAAATGAGGGAAATGAGCAACCCAGAGATACTTATTTAGCTGACCAGGAGCAGGAGCAGACATGGGTATTTTATTAGAAGCTTCCCAGTGATTCTAGCACAAAGCCAAGGCTGAGATCAATAGTCTCTATATTCCTGCAGGAGTAAACCTCCGTTACTCCCATCCTTCACCTGCTCTGATCCTCCCAATGGTGGCTCCTTCATACAGAATAAAGTGTAAATATGTTAGCTTAGTAATCAAATTCCTCCAAGTCTGCCTTAACCTAACTTTCTCATCTTATGTCCACTTAACTTCCTAGACAAACTTAATAATGTAGATTAAGAGTGTGAGTTCTGAAGTCAGACGGAGCCAGACATGTTACTTTATCCACATTGTACCATGATAGTTATAGTTACCTCTTATGTTTAGGATATTTAATTTTATAATAACTGGAAAGCTCTTCAGCTATTACTTAGTAAGCACTTCCAAAAAGTTTGCTCTTTGTATTATTCCCTGACCCCCAAATAGAATTTTCCTAATTCTGCCCTTTGTCTGATGTTACACCATATGAACGCTTTTCTATTCCCATCCAACTAAACAGAACCTGCCCCTCCTTCAAGTTCCTGCTCAGTACTACCCCAGGTAGAGACTTATCTTTGTCTCAAAGGAGACAAAGGAGGTCCTAATGAGGGGAAGGTGTTCTCTTTCCGGGTCCACAAAGGGGCACAGTTTTAAGGGCAAGAACTTCCCAGCAGCATGCCCCACTCTCATCTCTCTCCATTTGGGAGATTTAATGGTTTATGTTTAAATTTCACGGGCACGGGAAGAAACTAAGAGTCAATCACTCTAGCGGAAGTTCTAAGGAATTCCTTTCATTGGCCTGGGGTCTTAGAGAAGGTGGGGGTTCCTCCCAGGTTAAAAGTCCCCTTCTTCCACACCCCCTTCTGACTCCATGTTTGGGTCCCCTTCCACAAACACTCCCTTCGTGGAAGCTGTTTTTCTCTCTCCTGGATTTTCCCTCTGGAGTCCCCTTCCACGAACACTCCCTTCGTGGAAGCCATCTTCCTCTCTCCTGGATTTCCCCTCTGGAGTCCCCTTCCACACTCTCTCGTGGAATCCTGTCTTCCCCTTCTAAACTCCATCTCTCTCTCTATTCCCTTCCACTCACTGTGGAAGCTGCTTTCCTCTCCTGGATTCCATCTTTCTGGATTCTCTTACTCAGTGTGAGAGTTAGCTGTTTCTTTCTCTCTCTCTTCTCCTGTTTCTCTCTCTCTCTAAATAAATCACTTTCTACAAACACTTTTGAGTCCGGCATTTACTGCACACTGCACCGTGGTCCCCTCTCTCATTCTTGAGAGGGCAGGAGACCAAGAACCTGAAGAAACATCCTCTCAGGGGGAGCTGAGAGCAACCTGAACCCCTGAACCCCAATATTACACTAATATATGTGTACATTTAAAATTTGGTCTTGTGAAATTGTACAGGTAAACATATCAGAAATAAACTATATTAATATTTGCACAAAAATGAGTCCTAAGTGTTCAGCTAATAATGAGAAAAAGGCTGGGTGTGGCGGCTCATTCCTGTAATCACAACACTTTGGGAGGTTGAGGAAGACTGATCACCTGAGGTTGGGAGTTCCAGACCAGCCTGGCCAATAAGGCGAAACCCTGTCTCAACTAAATATACAATATTAGCCGGATATGGTGGTACACACCTGTAATCCTAGCCACTCAGGATGCTGAAGTGGGAAAATCGCTTGAAACAGGAAGGCAGAGGTTGCAGTGAGCCAAGATCGTGCTACTGCACTCCAGACTGGGCAACAGAGTGAGACTCTGTCAAAGAAGGAGAAGGAGAAGGAGAAGGTATCCTTTTCTGACTAATTTGTATGGCACTTTTAGTCTCATCTCCATTAAAAGTTCACAGCAATGAATGGTGTGGATGCATTATCAGAATTAACAGAATTCTAGCTTTGACATTTGTACTTTTAGAAGCACTCAGGTTACTGTAGCTCTGCAAAAGCCTATATTCTTATGCTGTATTGCTGTACAAATTCTTTTCCCTGGGTATTAGATTGCCATTATTTGAAGCTGAAAGAGTGATGTCCTTGCAAAATGTTTCGGTGCAGATAATAAGCAGCACAGTGCCTTGCTCATAGCAGGGGTTTTAAAAAGGGTTGCCAGCTTTTATTTCAGCAGAAATCAGAAGAAATGGTCTTAGCTGGCCAAGGAAGTCTTTCTGCTTTGATTTTGTCTATATGGAAACCCCTATCATAAGACTTTTTAGAGACACAGATGTGCAAATATCAACTCCAACATACGATCTTATTCATAATAGGGACTTGGTAAATGTTTCCTACATTGAATGGAACCAAATTAATCAGTTATGCCTCTTTAATCCTTCCTATGTGGCTGTCATGAGTTTTAAGGCATCTACCTATATCCGCATGTATAGCACATGCTGTCTAGCCAAAAGAGCAGGTGGCAGAAGACTCAGGTGCCATTTACTCACTTTCATGTTCATCCATCTCTTTTGACCTGTCAGGTGAAATTCTAGGTATCAGGGATACACAGCAGAAAAGTTCCTGCCATCTGGAAATGTCACTGGTTAGTGCTGGAAAGAAGGGTAAGACCAGGGGGGTGAAAATGGACACAAGCTGCCCTTTTAGATGGGTCAGTAGGGGTGACTGAGGAGGGCATTTGAACAGGCAAGCAGCCATGGAATTAACTGGAGGGAGCCCCAGAAGCAGTCTCCGAGGATGTCAGAAAAGCAAGGAGGCCTGTGCGCATAAAGAAAAGAGTAAGAGTGAGATCAGAGTGGGAAGAGGGTCCAGATGCCATAAGTATTGTAGCTGGGTCCAGATAGCATAGACAGACTTTGGATTTTGTTCTGTGTGAGTAAGGGAGTTTCAACAGAACAATGCTATGGTCAGATTTAACTATCAAGATGCTCATTCAAGGCCGGTGCGGGGTGGCTCATGCATGTAATCCCAGCACTTTGGGAGGCCAAGGCAGGTGGATCATTTGAGGTCAAGAGTTCAAGATCAGCCTGTCCAACATGGTGAAACCCTATCTCTACACACACACACACACACACACACAATATATATATATATATGAAAAATTAGCTGGGCCTGGGCACAGTGGCTCACACCTGTAATCCCAGCACTTTGGGAGGCCGAGGCGGGTAGATCACGAGGTCGAGAGTGTAAGACCAGCCTGATCAACATGATGAAACCCTGTCTGTACTAAAAATACAAAAAAATTAGCCAGGCATGGTGGCAGGTGCCTGTAATCACAGCTACTCAGGACCCTGAGGTAGGAGAATCACTTGAACCCAGGAGGCGGAGATTGCAGTGAGCCAAGATCATGCCACTGCACTACAGCCTGGGCAACAGAGCAAGATCCATCTAAAAAAAAAAAATTAGCAGGGTGTGGTGGCACGCATCTATAATCCCAGCTACTCAGGAGGCTAAGGCAGGAGAATCACTTGAACCCGGGAAGCAGAGGTTGTAGTGAGCTGAGATCATGCCACTGCACACCAGTCTGGGCAACAGAGCAAGACTAGGTCTCAAAAATCAAAATAAAGATGCTCACTCAAGCACCCAGATCTGACTTTCTTATGAGCTTCTCTTATGAAAACCTTGCTTCTAAGAGTGATACCAAGAATAATTTTATGAGACAACCATTTCACTTTCAAAGCTTCCTGAAATAAACTATCATGCATGATTTTTATCACAAAGCTGTAGGTATAGGAAGAGCAAGTAGTATCATCCATTTAGAAAAAGAAATGGAAGCATGAAGAAATTAAATAAGAAAAAGGAGATTTGTGATGATGTAGCCAGTTCCTAGAAGGCACTACCTCACCAGTATGGGGGCCCACTCCAGCATAATTAATTGGCTTGATATCTCAAATAACACAAAACATTTCCATTCAGAAACCCAAAGGAGGATGCAGGACCATATAGAGTTAGATATATCCCTTGCTTAAAAGTATTCTGCACTGGGACTCAGCCTTAAATTAGAAGAGAGATGATGATGAACCCTCAGCTCATTCCAAACCTTCTGTGAAGTGAACCTGCCAAGTTTGATCTGTCAGCACCTGTGGTAATGAAATAATTTATGAGGGCCTGTGATGATAGAATTGAACAAGATTTTAAAATCTTTCCTTACTACACAGAACAAAAATGCACTTTTAACTGAGAGATTTCAAATCAATGATCAAAATAATTCTATCTGACTGATCTTTGGAATGAGTACATGTAGCATAGTTGACTACTGGGGGACCAATTAGTATCCATCTGTAATGCTGCAAGGATTTTCAGTTATTTTATTGAACACCTAAACACAACTACATCTTGGAGAAGAGAAAAATTCCGTTGATGAGGGTGTGGGATTCTACTAAAACTGAATCATGTTTCAGAAAAAAAGTTATCTTTAAAAATAGTAAGTATAGTGTACATATTGGTACACTTGAACTTCACAATGAAAATGACTTTTGGTCATCACCAAGTCTGGGGGACTAGCTGAATAAAAGAAATTGATTTGGATGATACACAGTCTTTCCTGTTTTAATAATTCTATGATGTATGCAAGTGGAATTTTCCTGGAGTCTCAAGAGTATTCTTTTTGTTTTTCCAAACTTCTTTATTGTACAACAGCAACCACTTCTACACACAGTTGATCTTAGTGATGTGGCATTTTCTTGCAAACTTGCCCAGAAAAGGGTCTGTTGTGATGTCTTCAAAGTTCATTATTTCTTGGCATTCACACCAAATTTTATATATATTTTTACCTGATCATTCTAGAAAGATCCATTAACAAGATCAACTCTAGAAGAGTTGAAGCTGTAAGATTCTTCATCTGGAGTTAGTTAAGTTTTCTATAATGAGGTAGTGGAAAAAATAAGAGCTAATTCCAGCCAGGGGATATACTCATGCAAAATAATAGAATCATCCTCTGGAAAGCATTCAGGAGATCATCTCTATTTTCTATTTCTAGGCAAGACATCATCTAAGCCATTTCAACTCTTCAAACTTTTGGAAGCCATTTCAACTCTGCAAACTTTTGGAAGGCTCCAGTGAAAGAGAACCACATCCTCTGCTCCCTTTCCTTTGACAGTCTTATTATCGGGAAGAGCCTTTCATTTCTGGAAATCAGATGGCTCTATAGAAGACAGACGCCTACACCTGATTGATTTTGCCCAGAAGTTGGAAAAAAAAAACCTTTTATATATATAAAATAAGACTTTAAGTCAAAGCTAATGACTTTAAAAAGATACTGAAATAGTATTGAGAAAGACTAACACTATTCCTGCTTAGTATTGAAATGTTTCATTCAGATTTATATGATTTTTTAAATAGGTTTTTATATTTTCAGCCAAATAATCCATGTTTTTATGGTAAACTATAAAAGGGAAAACAAATGGAAAAAAGTCATTCATAATTCAACCTCCCAAGCAGCCACTGTTAAAAATCACTTTTGTACAAAACAATTTCTATGTAAGAATCTCTATGAGCGCTTTCTAATGATGGGCTCATACTTTTTACAATTTTGTAACTGTTTTTGTATCACTGGTCATTGCACCACTATCTTTCCATATTTAAAAATAGATATCTACCAACATCTGTGAAAAGAAGGGACGAAATTTTAAAAATAATAGATAAAAATAGATATATATATGATAATTTTAATTAATTTGAAATTAAACGTATTTGATGTTTCAGAAATCACTTTAGACTTCCAAGTCTGGTGAAAGTAGGATAGCCCACGTGCTCGTAACAACTTCTCCACTGAAACAACCAGAAAGCTATATGACATATTTAAACAGGCGCTTTCTAAATGCATTGTTAACCTGGTGAAAACGTTTTTTAAAATTCATAAAGATCAAAAATTAATAAAAGGCTTCCAGAAATCCAGAGAAGTGTGCAAATACTAGGCATGCTTTTGTCCTGGGGCATCTGCCAAACCCTGGAGACTGAGCTTTGCTGCAACAGCCTCTCAAGCTCAAGGCTAGGGCCCCCAAAAGAGAATTTTTCCAGGAGATCCCCACAGAAAGCTTGCAACCTAAATGGCCATACCTTCCATGAAAGTGAGATCAAGAAATAAACCTGCTCTCAGAGCAAACAGTAAATAATGTATTTATTTATTTTTAATCTTGGACGTAGATAAATAAGTGAGGAGAGATTTCCCTCTGAGATACACAGCCTAAAGCAGCCTTCCTCCAGGTTTATAGCCTGAATTCATATGATCTGTGTGAATTTCAATAGTTTATGTCTAAATATTATTTTAAATTGGTCCCAGGTTGATATTGGTCTTAAACACCCAGCAAAAGCAAATTCAGTCCTTTCTAGAGAAGCTCACTTTAAACACAGGTCTTGAACAGTTCCACAGATAGTGTTCCAAAGTATACAAATACATGATTTTTAAAAAAATCACAAAACCACATAAGGAAATAATATACTATAAGCAATAGCCAACAGAAATAAAACAAGTGGACAACAGACTCATATCTACAAAGACTTTAAATAAGGATATTAATAAGCGTGCAATAAGTTATGTTTAAAATATTTTAAAAAGAGAATTGAAAATATGAGTAAAAATAAAAGATTATAAAAATAACAGCATATTTGGAAGAAAAAAGGAGTTTCTAGAAATGAAAAATCTAGTGCTTAAAAAAATTAAAAATTCAATGGATCTAGAGAATCAATAATAAAACATATGATTTTATAAATCATAAAGAAAGCAAGATATAAAATGAATATACAACAATCAATAGAGTGTCCATCATATACACACAAATACTGGAAGAGTGAATCCCATTTACAATGGCAATTACAATAGAAATAACCTTAAGAAGTTTTTAAAATCTACATGACGGGAATGCTAAAACAGTTCCAAAAATTTAACTTGTGAACTTAAACAAATAGGCAGAGAATGACTTAATGTTATCAAAATGTCAGTTCTCCATAAGTTAATTTTCAGGATTTATAAAGCCCCCATACAAATGCCAAAAAGCAGGTGAGGTGTGGTGGCTTATATCTGTAATCCCAGTACTATAGGAGGCCAAGGCAGGCAGATCACAAGGTCAGGAGATCAAGACCATCCTGGCTAACATGGTGAAATCTGTCTCTATTAAAAATACAAAAAATTAGCTGGGCGTGGTGGCACGTGCCTCTAGTCCCAGCTACTCAGGAGGCTGAGGCAGGAGAATTGCTTGAACCCAGGAGGCGGAGGTTGCAGTGAGCCAAGATTGTGCCACTGCACTCCAGCATGAGCAACAGAGCAAGACTCCATCTCGGAGAAAAAAAAAAAAGCTTTGATTATCTTAAAATGAGAGAATTTAATACTAAAATTTATATGAAAAAAATAAACATGCATGAATGGTCAGAAAAACACTGAAAGAAAAGAGCCATCAAAGGACAGGTAGAGGCAGAAATCTCTGTCATACTCAAATATACCAGAAAGCCATTATAATTACAAGATGATTGTATTAGTTCATGAATAGATAGATTACTTAGTGGAATAGACTAGAAAGCACAAGTATATATGGAAATACAACGTATGATAAAGTTGGCATCTCTAATTATTGGGACCAAGATAGACATTTTAGTAAATTAGTTTAGGACAATTGAAAAGCCATACAGATGATAATATTGTGTCCTCACAGTCCACACAAGTAAGAAAACCCCAGTGGATAAGAAAACTAATTATAAAAATGAAGCCATACAAGTATTAGAAGAAAACATAGATAAATACCTTTGAAATCTTGTGCTGAAACACTTTCAAAATATGTCTAAAAATCTAGATACAATAAAAGAAAAGACTCATTAACTCCATAACAATTTTAAAAATGTTTTAAAGAACTTTCGAATGACACAAAACTCTGTAAACAAAAACAAAGGCAAATGATGAACTGGGAGAAAATATTTTCAACACATATTGCAGATAAAGAACTTATATCACTAATATGTAAAGAACTTGTAAACATCAAGATTAAAGAAGGACCAAAACCTCATAGATAAATGGGGAAAATGCATGATGCAGACGGTAAACTCCTAAAAAGATACAAAGTGTTCCTGATACTTAGGAGAAAGTCTTCTATCTCATTCATAATTAAATCCAAATGAAAAATAGAAAAATATTTTACACCTATCAAAGTGGTCAAAATTCGATATACTCTGTAGGGTAATAAGCACTCATATACTGCTGATGGGTGTGCAAAATGATGCAATCTCTGTGGATTAAAATTTGGCAATATCTAACAAAACTTGATGGACATTTTACACTTGGACCCAGCAACCCAACTTCCAGGAATTTGCCCTGAGATTTACTTTCAACAATATAAAAACAAATACATACAATGTTATTTATTAAGATATTATTAGTAATTGCCAAAATATTGGAAACAACTCATTCATATATAGCAAATTGATTGCATGAATTATGATAAATCCTTGCAATAGAATACTGTGCATCTTTTTTAAAAAAAGTAAAGAAAACCTATATGAACTGACGTAAAATGATTCCCACGATTTATTTATTTTATTTTATTTTATTTTAAGACAGAGTCTCGCTCTGCCACCCAGGCTGGAGTACAGTGGCACAATCTCTGCTCACTGCAACCTCTGCCTCCCAGGTTCAAGCGATTCTCCTGCCTCAGCCTCCTGAGTAGCTGGGATTATAGGCAGACGCCACCACGGCCTGATAATTTTTGTATTTTTAGTAGAGTTGGGTTTTTACTATGTTGGTCAGGCTGATCTCGAATCCTGACCTTGTGATCCACGCGCCTCGGCCTCCCAAAGTGCTGGGATTACAGGCATGAGCCACTGCGCCACCGCGCAGGGCCTATTTATTTATTTTGTGACGGAATCTCGCTCTGTCGTTCAGGCTGGAGTGTAATGGCGTGATCTCGGCTCACTGCAACCTCCGCTTCCCCGGGCCAAGCAATTCTCTTGCCTCAGCCTCTCACGTAGCTGGGACTACAGGCACTCGCCACCACGCCCAGCTAACTTTTTGCATTTGTAGTAGAGATGGGGTTTCACCATGTTGGTCAGGCTGGTCTCTATCTCCTGACCTCAAGTGATCTGCCCCCCTCAGTCTCCCAAAGTGCTGGGATTATAGGCGTGAGCCACCCACGACCGGCCCGGATTTATTTTAAAGAAAATAAGCAAGATACGAAAGCCTGAATGGGAAAAGGTGTCATTCTCTGAGATGGAAAATGCCAAGAGTCTAGAATAAGAGGGAAATTAAAAATATTGTTTTGGTTCAGATGTGGTGCCTCACGCCTGTAATCCCAGCACTTTGGGAGGCCAAGTTTGGTGGATCGCCTGAGGTTAGGAGTTCAAGACCAGGCTGACCAACATGGTGAAACACCGTCTTTACTAAAAATACAAAATTAGCCAGACCTGGTGACACATGTCTGTAAACTCAGCTACTTGGGAGGCTGAGGCAGGAGAATCGCTTGAACTTGGGAGGTGGAGGTTGCAGTGAGCCAAGATCATACCATTGCATTTCAGCCTGGGCAACAAGAGTGAAACTCTGTCTCAAAATAAAACACAGTTGTTTTGAACTACTCAAGCTTCAAATGCCTTTTGAACTTTTAATTTTAATATGTTTTAATTTATTGCTATTTTACTTTATGGTTTACATTATTTGTATCTTGCACAAGAATTAAAATACACTTTCCCATAATGCCTTTCAAAATTATAATTTTCTGTTTGTCTTTAATCTAATCTGAACCTAATTCTAGTATGATGTGGTGATTAAATTTTATAACTATTTCTTGAAATTTATTTACTTAATATGTATACAGTATTTTATGTGTGGGGGCACCTATCTGCATTAAACAACTAGTAACATTAATTTTCATAAATACATAATATGTTTATCCCTATTTTACAGATGAGGGGAACAGAATTTTGAGACGTTAAGTAACTTACCCAAGGTCACAAAGGAAGTAAGCAGCAGAGCCAAGGATTTTATCCCAGACAATTTGGCTCTGGAATCATCCTTTTGGTCCCTAAAGAATAGCCAATTGTTCCAGCCAATTGTTCTCCTATTTCTCACTGATTTGCAACTGTGCCAATACCACAATTTTTACTGTGTAATATCTTGTTTCCCATAAAGTTCCACCACCTAATAACTTTAGCATCCAGTAATGACTCTTGCTAAGTCAATTTTTTACTATGTTT
Organism: Ateles fusciceps; assembly: GCA_036589455.1. Classification (NCBI taxonomy): domain Eukaryota; kingdom Metazoa; phylum Chordata; class Mammalia; order Primates; family Atelidae; genus Ateles; species Ateles fusciceps. The sequence continues at coordinate 7,072,631 of JAZHEH010000045.1, read as the reverse complement.
GGAATCCTTCTATATTCATTGCTTGGCATTCTACAGTAAGGAAGGCTACCCTATTAATATCTATCTATCTTCCTCTAGATCCATGGATTTTTAATTTTTATTCAATGAACTATCATACATTACTATTGCAATTTATTTTGATTCTCAAATTATTTCATATTTGGCTGGCGGAACCACTTCAAACTGGCTCTGTGTCCTTTTTGACATGACCTCATCCATTTTTTAGCAGTTCTTTTACTTTCAGACACTAGATGTCCCAGGCTTATCTTGTATTTTCCTTTACTCAGTCCTGGAATCAGTTATTTTCCCAAAGTGCTTCCTATCACTGGGGGAGAGTATCTAGAAACAAAGCTCTGAACACTGTTGGGACAGCTTTGCCTCTATGCTCTTTGTGGTAGGCAGTTCGCTACTACAGGGCTTCTTCTATAACATAATTATCTCTCCTTTCTCCACAGTCAGAAATATAACTCCCCAAAACATCAATATATTTCCTCTTTGCTCAGTCATACAACACACACAAGATAGTTTCAGAATTGCCATGCTCATACCATTATCAATAATGAATTCACTAAATGCAATTCAAGGTTTCTTAGTAATTCTTTTCTCTTTAATGATATTTAACTAAAGGATGGGGTAGAGAAGTTATTTGTATTATTCTCATTTTCCTTTAGAGTATGGATAAATTATTCAGTAGAAATATGGTAATGTTTGTTTCTGTTTGTATTAAAATTTAGGTTTTGTGCCCATCCATGTCGCTTTAATTTTGTGTTTTGATTATACGGAACACTAGGTAGTTTATGATAGTCAAAACTGTATGCTGCCATGCAGACTTCCTCACACTGCCACTGCTGGCACACACATGTGTGCGGATCCTGCTGCCACCACCACAATGAAGCATTTTTGCTGGCATGCTTCCCCACCCCATCGGAGTGTGGTTGCCAGCAAACAAGGAACACTCCTCAGCTCCTCCAATGCAGCAGGCACTTAATCTCAAGGGGCAAGAGAGCAAACCTGTGGGGCAGGTCTAGCCCCCTCAAAGTTAGACCACATAGTCCAGGAGTGCTGAGCTGAGTCTTGCTCCACTGAAACCATCCAGAAACAAAGCCAGTCAACTAACCCCAACTTATACCAGTCGAACTCTCAAGGACATCAAAGAATATATATACATAAAAAGAAACATCCAAAGGAAAGCAACTTCAAAGATTAAAGGGACATCAGCTCACAGAGATAAGAAAGAACCAGTACAAGAATTACGGCAACTCAAAAAGCCAGAGTATCTTCTTACCTTCAAATGACCATACTAGCCCCCCAGCAAAGGTTCTTAACCAGGCTGAAATGGCTAAAGTGACAGACATAGAATTCAGACACTAGGTAGCAATGAAGATCATCAAGATTCAGGAGAAAATCAAAACCCCATCCAAGGAATCTAAGGAATCCAATAAAATGATATAAGAGCTGAAAGATGAAATAGTCATTTTAAGAAATAACCAAACTGGCTGGGCATGTTCGTGCATGCTTGTAATCCCGGTACTTTGGGAGGCCAAGGCAGGTTGATCACTTGAGGTCAAGAGTTTGAGACCAGCCTGGCCAACATGGTGAAACCTTGACTCTACTAAAAATACAAAAAGTGGCGTGTGGTGGCACACACCTGTAATCCCAGGTACTCAGGAGGCTGAGGCTGGAGAATCACTTGAACCAGGAGGTGGAGGTTGCAGTTATCCAAGATCACACCATTGCACTCCAGCCTGGGCAACAGAGTGAGACCCCATCAAAGAAGGAAGGAAGAAGGAAGGAAGGAGGGAGAGGAGGGAGGGAGGGAGAGGAGGGGAAGAGAAAAAGAAAGAAAGAGGGAAAAGAAATATCCAAACTGATCTGATAGAACTGAAAAATTTACTACAGGAATTTCATAATACAGTCAGAGGTATTAACAACATAATGGAGTGAGCTAAGGAAAGAATCTCAGAGCTAGAAGACCAGTTCTTTGAATCAATTCAGAAGGCCAAAAATAAAGAGAAAAAAATTAAAAGAATGAATAAAACCTCTGAGAAATATGAGATTATGTAAAGAGACCAAACCTGTGACTCATTGGCATCCCTGAAACAGGGAGAAAGAGCAAGCAACTTCGAAAACATACTTAAGGATATTATCCACAAAAATGTCCCCAACCTCACTAGAGAGGTTGACATTTAAATTTAGGAAATTCAGAGAGCCCCTGTGAGATACAATATAAGACACCAATTCCCAAGATACACAGTCATCAGATTGTCCAAAGTCAATGTAAAGGAAAAAAATCTTAAAGGCAGCCAAAGAGAAGGGGCAGGCCACCTACAAGGGGGAACCCCATCAGGCTAAAAGCAGATCTTTCAGCAGAAACCTTACAAGCCAGAAGAAATTAGGGGCCTATATTCAGCAGTCTTAAAGAAAATAAATCCCAAACAAAAATTTAATATCCAGCCAAACTAGTTGACAAATAAAGGAGAAATAAAATCCTTTTAGACAAGTAAATGCTAAGGGAAATTGTTACCATCGGACCTGTCTTATAAGAGATCCTTAAGGAAGTATTAAACATGCAAATAAAAAACCATTTCCAGTCACCACAAAAACACACTTAAGTACATAGATCATTGACACTGTAAAGCAGCTACACAATCAAGTCTGCATAAGAACCAGCTAACGACATGATGACAGGTTCAAATCCACACCTATCAATATTAACCTTGAATGTAAACAGGCTAAACACCTCACTTAAAGGCACAGAGTGGAAAGTTGGATAAGAAAAAAGACTCAACTCTATGCTGTCTTCAAGAGACTCATCTCACATGCAATGATACCCACAGGCTCAAAGCAAAGGGATGAAGAAAAATCTACCAAGTAAATGGAACACAAGAACAGGGTTACTATTATAATTTCAGACAAAACAGATTTCAAACCAAGAATAATCAAAAAAGACAAAGAAGGGCATTATATAATGATAAAGTGTTCAATTCAACAAGATGACTTAATTTCCCTAAATACATATGTACCCAACACTGGAGCTCCCAGTTCATAAAGCAAATTCTTTTTTTATTTTTTTTATTTTTTATTTTTATATTAAATAAAAAATATTACTTTATTTTCAAATAAAGACAGGGTTTCACCATGTTGGTCAGGCTGGTCTTGAACTCCTGACCTCAGGTGATCCACCCGCCTTGGCCTCCCAAAGTGCTTGGATTACAGGCGTGAGCCACCACACCCGGCCCATAAAGCAAATTCTTAAGAGTCCTGCAAAAAGACTTAGAGATCTCTCTTCACAGATGACAGTAAAAGTGGGCCACTTCAATACCCCACTGGCAGTATTAGACCAATCATTAAAGCAGAAAACTAACAAAAAGATATTCAAGACCCAAACTTAACATCTATAGAACACAGAACACTCCACCCAACAACAACAGAACATATATTCTTCTCATTCCTATATGGCAAATACCCTAAAATTGACCACACGCTCTCCACAAAACAGTTCTCAACAAATTCCAAAAAACTAAAATCATACAAACCACACTCTTGGATCACAGCACAATGAAAATAAAAATCAATACTAAGAAAAACTTCTCAAAGCCATAAAATTACATGGAAGTTAACCTGCTCCTGAATGACTTCTGGGTAAACAATAAAATCAAAGCAGAAATCAAGAAATTCTTTGATAGTCAAAACTATGTGCTGCCTTGCACACTCAAGAAAAAATCTAAAAGAAATGGATAAATTTGGGCCAGGCGCGGTGGCTCACACCTGTAATACCAGCACTTTGGGAGGCCAAGGTGGTTGGATCATGAGGTCAAGAGATCGAGACCATCCTGGCCAACATAGTGAAACCCCGTCTCTACTAAAAAATACAAAAATCAGTTGGGCGTGGTGGCGCGTGCCTGTAGTCCCAGCTACTTGGGAGACTGAGACAGGAGCATTGCTTGAACCTGGGAGGCGAAGGTTGCAGTGAGCCGAGCTCGCACCACTGCACTCCAGCCTGGCACCTGGTGACAAAGCAAGACTCTGTCTCAAAAAAAAAAGAAAGAGATGGATAAATTTCTGGAAACACACAACTTGCAGAGATTCAACCAGGAAGAAATTGAAACTTTGAACAGACCAATAATGACTTCCAAAATTTTCAAACTAATGAAAACAATGATACAACATACCAGAATCTCTGGAACTCAGCAAAGACAGTGTTAAGAGGAAAGTTTATAGTGCTAAATGCCCACATTGAAAAGTTGGAAAGATCTCTAATTAACAAATTAACATCACACTTAGAGGAGCTGGAGGAACAAAAGCAAACCAACCCTAACACTAGCAGAAAACAAGAAATGACCAAAATCAGAGCTGAACTGAATGAAATTGAAATGCAAAGACAACATACAAAAGATAAATGAAACCAAAAATTGGTCCTTTGAAAGAATAGATAAGAGTGATGGACTTCTAGTGAGACTAATAAATAAAAAAGAGAGAAGATTCAAACAAACAGAATCATAAATGATAAAGGGTTATTACCACTGATCCAACGGAAATACAAAAAACCCTCAAAGATTATTACAAACACCTCTATGCACATAGACTAGAAAATCTGGAAGAAATGGATAAATTCCTGGAAACACACGACTTCCCAAGATTGAACCAAGAAGAAATTTGAACTCTGAACAGACCAATAATGAGATCCAAAATTCATTCAGTAATAAAAAGCCTACCAACCAGTAAAAGCTCTGGTCCAGATGAATTCACAGCCAAATTCTACTAGACATGTAAAGAAGAGCTGGTACCAATCCTACTGGAAGAATATAGACCAAGGAGTAAATCATAATTTCCTCTGGGTGATGAAGTGATAGATAACTTTTATTCTTTTTTGTTTCTCTTTATTGCTAATGTACCCTACAATTATTGTGTCTTGCTTTGATAATTTTTAAAGGTAATTTTCATTTTTTAAAAAATTGTGTTGGGGTCTTTTCTGAGTTTGAAAGCATTTAAAAATGTTCTCTGTTCCAGGAATAGAAGTTAAAATTCCAGAGAGGAAGCAGTTAGTTACAAAGGAAAGAGATGAAGAAACACTGAGGGGAAGTAGGGTACCCCCACCCCCCAGCCATCCTCAGCCTATCTGTTCTGAAATTTAGCCAGGTCTTCTCCAGCCCACACTTTCCTGCCATGAAATGACTCCCTCTGTGTCACACAGACACCTGCAAGAGGTGGATCGAATTGATGTTTAGGCAGCAAGCCTAGGAAAAAGTGGAGGGGCCTTGACAAAAACGAATTCAAATTCCTTCTGAGTTTGTTTTCCATTTCACCATGCCTAGATTTCCTCCTTGTCTTCTCCTTCCCAAGAATCTTCCTGAAGCTTGGGTACTTAGGTCTCAGGTATAAACCATCGGGAAAGAAATCCTTTTGAGAATAAACATTTTCTGTACCAAAAATGTGTCAGACTCTGAGTCAAGTGTTAGCTCTGAGTCCTCAGACAACCTTAAGATTTCCCAGAGTGTCAAGAGAGTAAGAAAGCTGCCATAATGGATGATACGTGAGAACCAGGTGGGAAGGTCAATGGGGTCCCTCATGGGTAGAGCATGTTTGGAGCACAGCCTCCAAGAGATGTACTTCAATGATGTTTTGCAAGCATTAAGAGACATAGGCTTCCTTATGAAAAGAAAATATGTAATCAGGCTCACAATGGCTCATGCCTGTAATCCCAGCACTTTGGGAGGCTGAAGCAGGCAGATCACTTGAGATCAAGAGTTCGAGACCAGTCTGGCCAACATGGTGAAATCCATCTCTACTAAAAATACAAAAATTAGCTGGGCATGGTGGTGGCCCCTGTAATCCCAAATACTCAGGAGGCTGAGGAAGGAGAATTGTTTGAACCCGGGAGGCGGAGGTTACATTGAGCCGAGATAGTATCATGGCACTCTAGCCTGGGCGACAGAATGAGACTCAGTTTCAAAAAAAAAAAAAAAAAAAAAACACCGGGAGAGCCTTTTCCCAGAAGACTCTTTCACTGGGGGGTAGCCAATGAGCAATGACTTGACTTAGAATTAAAAGAAAATTATGGTTGGGGCCAGGCACGGTAGCTCACGCCTTCATCCCAGCACTTTGGGAGGCCAAGGCAGGCAGATCATTGAGGCCAGGAGTTTGAGATCAGCCTGGCCAAAATGGTGAAAACCCATCTCTAATAAGAATACAAAAAAATTAGCCAGGCGTGGTTGGTGCACGTGTAGTCCCAGGTACTTGAGAGGCAGAGGCAGGAGAACCACTTTAAACCAGGAGGCAGAGGTTGCAGTGAGCCAAAATCAGGCCACTGCACTCCAGCCTGGGTGACAGTGAGAAACTCTGAAACTCCGTCTCAAAAAAAAAAAAAAGAAAAAAAGAAAAGGAAAAAAGAAAACATTATGGTTGGGTAGGTATTTCAACCTAGATGCTTGTGACTCTGAATTATGTTGTTATTGCTTAAAAAAAAACACTTGTGATATTGTCACCAACTATATGTGTTTTTAAAACTCTTTTTTACCACAATAAATAGATTTACATCATAACCTAGCATACACTAACATATGCTCTAAAACACATTTACAAAGAAAATCTTCCCAAAACTATACATACCTTCCCACATGCAGATAGATCATTACTATTCTGTCCTATTTCTAATTTTTATCATGATGGTTTTAAGCCACTCTGGTTTTAGAGTAGGCTGGTTTCAACCTGTGAAATATATTTCACAACCCATTAATAGATCCAAACCTGCCTACGTTATTCACATAAGTTGCATTAGGTGATTTTTTCTGAAATTAGCTTTTAAATTTATTAGCTTTTAAATAAATTTTAGGATTTATTTTTTTTTACATAAAATTATATTTTGGCCAATACCTATTATTATCACTACAAATAGGCAAGAGAGGTTGTTCTTTGTTTGTCCACGTTATTAGTAAGTTTCTTATTCAGACAAAACATTCTTAACCTTTTGTCATTAAATATTCTGTCTTTAACTGCTTGTGTAGAATCCTTATTGTGTGGCTATTACAGGCATTGCATTTCTGAGTCATTAATATTTGTGAAGCAGGGGGAGAAGCAAGTTTTCTAAAGAATGCTGTATAAAGTGAATCTGAAAAACAGCATGTTCCTATTTTGTCAAGTATCCAGAAATTGTCAATTCTCCCTTGAATAATATGCATGTTACTAAAAATAAGGCATTTCAGTGATTGTGTGATCTTTTCATTATTTTTATTTTATTTTATTTTAGACGGAGTGCTGCCTTGTTGCCCAGGCTATAGTGCAGTGGCACAATCTAGGCTCACTGCAACCTCTGGCTCCCAGGTTCAAGCAATTCTCCTGCCTCAGCGTCCTGAGTAGCTGGGACTACAGGTGCATGTCACCACGCCCAGCTAATTTTTTGTATTTTTGGCAGAGACGGGGTTTCACAGTGTTAGCCAGGATGGTCTCGATCGCCTGACCTCATGATCCACAACTCCCAAATGATCCACCTCAACTCCCAAAGTGCTGGAATTACAGTTGTGAACCACCACACCCGGTCCAATTGCGTGATCTCAAGGAAGACTTCTCCGAGCGACTGTTTGCTCATCTGCAAGATCATAGAATCTCATAGGGTTATTGGGAGCTTTATATGAAATAATCCAGAGAAAGGGCGTGGCTCAGGACCAGGCACAACATAAGTTCATTTTGAAACATTTATGAAGTATTATTATTATCACTATTAAAGAATCCCTTGTGTTAGACTAAGTCCTCTAGAAAACGGAGCCTGAAACAAGAATTAAGAGTCTGTTTTGGGAAAGTGAGAGCCTAGAGCAGCGAGAGTGGAAGAAAAGGAGATAAGGCAAGGAAAGACGTAAAGCAACACAAGGGCATGTGTTCCGTGCTCTCTGCTGTTAATTTCACGACACACTACAAAGAGACAAAGCAAGTTTGCATTCCACGCAGAACCTCTCTAGAAGAGTTCTGAGGAGGAACTGCATCTCTGAACAGTCTATGGAAGAGAGAATGGTGGGGAAATTTACTCACTCTACTACTCTATCGCCCTCTATTTTCCCCCCCCCCCACTGGTTATGTTTCGCTCTGTAAGAAGCTGACTCCTCTGTACTTCTGTGTTGCTGTGTCTAACCCCTTGGCAGCTGCTGAGAAAGTCAGATCCCTGCTAGATTAGTCTGTTTGCATTACTATAAAGGAATATCTGAGACTGGGTAATTTATAAAGAAAAAAAGGTTTATTTTGGCTTATGATTCTGCAGGTTGTACGGGAAGCATGGTGCTAGCATCTGCTTCTGGTGAGGGTCTCAGGAAGCTTACAATCATGGTGGAAGGTGAAAGAGGAGCCAGTGTATCACATGGCAAGAGAGAGAGCAAGAGAGAGGGAGGATCTGCCCGGCTCTCTTAAATAATCAGATCTCACATGAACTTCTGGAGTGAGAACTCACCTCGTTACTTCGAGGACAGCACCAAGACATTCAGGATGAATCCACCCCCAAGACCCAAAACCTCCCCACCAGGCTCCCCTCCAACACTGGACGTCACATTCCAACATCAGATTTGGAGGGGACAAAACGTCTAAACCATATCACCTGCCCTGATTCGTGGTGTTTCATCCCAGTCTTAAAATGGAGGGCCAACCTGGCTGACGTGAGGTACCACTAGGAGAGAGAAGATTAGAGGTGACTGAGGATAGTATCTAAGGAAGTGTGAAAGATCTGGGGCTCAGTGCACCTCAGGTGCTCTCACTGGACTCCTCTCAACCCTTCTTAGTTCATGACATATTACTATCATTTTTTCATACATGTTCATTTTTCTTTTTTTTTTTTTCTGAGGCGGAGTCTCGCTCTGTCACTCAGGCTGAAGTTCAGTGATGTGATCTCAGCTCACTGCAACCTCCTCCTCCTGGGTTCAAGCATTCTTCCACCTCAGCCTCCAGAGTAGCTGGGATTACAGGTGTATGCCACAACATCTGGCTAATTTTGTAGTTTTAGTAGAGATGGGGTTTCACCATGTTGGCCAGGCTGGCCTTGAACTCCTGACCTTAAGTGATCCACCCGCCTCAGCCTCCCAAAGTGTTGGGATTACAGGTGTGAGCCACCGAGCCCGGCCTCATTTTTTCTTAATATGATGTAATATTATAAAATGATATCTGTGAACCTGTCACCAAGCTGAGAACTAGAATGATGATAAATTACAAATATGTATCTATACACACATGGATATGTACATATATAAATATATATACACATATACATAGATACATATACATGCTGTATAATTAGTTTTACTTATTTTGAACTTGTTTTTTCATTCAGTATTAAAGGATTTATTCCTACCGATACATGTAGCTATAACTGATTTTCAATAGTACATAGAATTGTAGGACTGAATTGCATCTGTGTTCTCATTGTCTAAGCAATGGGTTTTCAGATTGTTGTCCATGTTTTTCTCTTTTGAATAGCAGTGCCAGTACATGAATGGCAATGCTGGCTCATAGGGGTTAGAAATATTCAACCTCATGAGATATTGCCAAACTCCTTTCCAATGTGATTTTGCCAATTTACTCTTCCTCCAGCAATTTATAAGAGATGTAAGAGATTTTGGTGATCACATCTTTCTAAAGCTTGGCTTTACTGGGCTTCTTAATAATTGCCAATTATAATGAAATAAATACTAAATGAAATTAAATAAATGGTCTCACAGTGGAATGCTACATATTATTAAAATCAATTATATATGTAATCAAATATATATACATGCACACATATATATATACACACATATATATTTAATGAATAGGTGTAAAATGATCTATCATTAAGACATAGTAAAATGGCCTTATGTGGCCCAGCAGAGATAGAACTCTTGGACCTTGAGTGAATGGACAGGGAAATAAATTTCTTTGTGATAACAGCAACAACAACAGTAGTAGCTAACAGTTACTGGCTGCCTGATACAGTCAGGTATGCTAATTTTATATATAAGGTTAAAGTAAATATGTGAGAAGTAATTTTATTAGACTCATTTTACAAAAGAAAACCTGGGGTTACAGAAAGGTTAAGCTGCTTGGGCAAGACCTTAAAGCTACTTCACATTAGGAATTAGGATTCAGAACTAGGTGAGCCTAGCTCTACATGCACAATGACAAGAGCAAGTAAGACAGTTTGAATCATGTAAAGGTTTCTTAGGGGGCCAGGAAGCTAGATATCTGGGCAAGGCATCTAGAAATCTCCGCCAGTCACACATATACACCATGGGATACTATGCACCAGAAAAAACGATGAGTTCGTGTCCTTTGTAGGGACATGGATGAATCTGGAAATCATCATTCCCAGCAAACTGACACAAGAACAGAAAATCAAACACCACATGTTCTCACTCACAGGCGGGTGTTGAACAATGAGAACACACGGACACAGGGAGGGGAGCATCACACACTGAGGTCTGCTGGGGAGGAGTAGGGGGAGAGACAGCGGGGGATAGGGAGGTTGGGGGGGATAACATGGGGAGAAATGCCAGATATAGGTGACGGGGTGGAGGCAGCAAACCATATTGCCATATTGCCATATATGTACCTATGCAATAATCCTGCATGATCTGCACATGTACCCCAGAACCTAAAGTACAATAAAATATATATAAAAGTAAAATAAAATAAATAAATCTTCGCCAGCCCTAAAGGATTTCACTATCGAAGGATAGAGTAGAGGAAAAGAACACGTTATACCAATAGGTCAGATAAATAATTTTAAAAAACTGTTTTTATGTTTACATTTTCTTTATCTTCTATTATCTTCAATTTTAGGACAGTCTTTTTAAAATTTCAGCCTCTCAATCCCTTAATTTTGGCCAGTAAATTCTGAGTGGAAGTAAACGTGTTATTTCTGAGTCAGGACACAAATATCTGTCCTGAAATATCTGTCAGGACAGAAAATCTGCTTTCAGTGAGAGACCAGATTGGTCAAGTCCACAAAGTGCCTGTGATGATGGGAATGTTCCATAATCCACACTATAAAATATAGTAGCCAGTGGCCACAAGTGGAAAAAAACTATCAAGCACTTGAAATGCAGCTTGTGTGATGAAGAGGCTGAAATTTCCATTTTTCTCTAATTACTTTTGAATTAAATCTAAGTAAGTGCATGTGGCTACAGACTGTATAAAGCACAGCCCCAGTTCTAGGGTTTCTTTTTGTTGCTATGACAAATGTTGCTCCCTCTAGTGGTGGCTCCATCAGCCTGAGAAGGGGCGACCCAGAACAGCACTTCCCAGCTGATGGTCGATTTGAATACGTGTTAAAAAGAAATAAACTTCTGCTGCACTGTTTTCCTGCAGTATAGTTTAGCCCATCCTTCGAGATAGAGGAGTAACTAGATGAGAGCTTTAATGGAAGGGTTGGAACTGAGTTTCCATTGCCCACTGTGGTGCAGGTGTCGGCGATCATGTGTTCCCCGCACAGACACGGGCTTGTTTTTTTTTTTTTTTTTTTTTTTTTTGAGATGGAGTTTCACTCTTGTTGCCCAGGCTGGAGTGCAATGGCACGATCTCGGCTCACCACAACCTCCGCTTCCCAGGTTCAAGCAATTCTCCTGCCTCAGCCTCCCAAGGAGCTGGGATTACAGGCATGCACCACCATGCCTGGCTAATTTTTTATATTTTTAGTAGAGATAGAGTTTCTCCGTGTTGGTCAGGCTGGTCTCGAACTCCCAGCCTCAGGTGATCTGCCCACCTCGGGCTCCCAAAGTGCTGAGATTACAGGTGTGAGCCACTGCACCCGGCCCACAGCCCTTCTAATGCCCCCCTCCTGACACCAGCACTGTGGCCTCTCCAGGATGGGGCACTACCCTAAAGAGTGAGAATAAAGCATGTAGTGTTGGCTATCACATAACCTAATTTGAATTTCTGCTCCACCACTTAATAACTGTGTAAGCTTGGGAAAATTACACCAGCCTTTGAGCTCTAGTTTCAGGGTCTCTTAAAGAGCCATAATGGTAGTCCTTAATTTATAGGGTTGTTATGAAGACTAGTTAAGAGAATGTTTATAAATTGGATGACACATAGTAAGTGTTCGTAGAAAGATCACCAAACACACACACCTCTTCTTATATTGTTATTCTCATTACATTCATGGAAGGGCAGAGGTGCAAGAGCACACACATAATGGAGAGTCTGCATACACATGTCTTCAATCTCAAATTCTGGCACTCATGAGCTGTCTGACCCTAAGCTATGTAGTTTCTCTCAGATTACTCATTTCCAAAATGGATAATAAAATACTAAAGTGGAGGCTGGGCACGGTGGCTCACGTCTGTAATCCCAGCACTTCAGGAGGCCGAGACAGGCAGATCACCTGAGCTTAGACATTTGAGACCACCCTAGGCAACATGGTGAAACCTGGTCTCTACTAAAATACAAAAAATTAGCCGGGTGTCGGGGTGCGCTCCTGTAGTTCCAGCTACTCGGAGGCTGATGCATGAAAATCTCTTAAGCTCGGGAGGTGGAGGTTGCAGTGAGCCAAGATCACACCACTGCACTCCAGCTTGGGCTACAGAGAGAGACTCCTTCTCAAAAAAAAAAAAAAAAAAACCTAACTAAAGTGGAGTTGCTATGACTGTTAAATGAGAGTGTCTTGAAGTGCCTGGCACATAGTAGATATTCAGCATGGACTCCTTTTACGTCCAAGTTGCTGCCTTTCCTGTCTTACCCTCCTCTCTGCATCATACTTACCATTCTCTCTTTCATTTAGCCGGCCCTGAGGAGACAGTAAAGATGTCTCTTGAATTTCTAAGCTTATGAGATGGAGAAAATGTAACTGACTAATATTCCAGGAAGCAGGAAAGATGTGATACCTTTCCACACCCATCATAAGGATCAAAGCTGAAACACCATAGCAAAAGACAGGCTAAGAGAAAAGCATAACAAATTTATTTAATCAAAGTTTTCCATGACACGGCAGCCTTCAGGAATAAAGACCCAAAGATCCAGAGAAAATGGTTCATTTTTATGCTTAGACTTAGTAAAGAGTAGACAGCCATGTGGAAATGTGATTGGACAAATGGGTATGATCTAATGGTAACAGACTTGGGGAGAGTTAACCCAGAAAGCCCTGTCTGTTCAGATTCTTGTTGGCCTCTCTGTGCAGCAGTTCTTCCTCCTGGGCATAGGACAGAAACAGAGCCCCCCCAGAAGGAGGCTCTATGACCTACTATCAGACAAGGTAAGTCACAGAATTTCTTTACAGCCAGCTCCTACACAGAAGGCAGGGGAAGGTTAGAGTAATATTACTGGTTTCTATGACCTGCCTGGGGAAGAAGAATTCTAATTTCTCTCTCTCTCTCTTTTTTTTTTTTTTTTTTTGTTTCTTTTTTGAAACGGAGTCTTGCTCTTGTCGCCCAGGCTGGAATGCAGTGGCACGATCTCAGCTCACTGCAACCTCCGCCTCCTGGGTTCAAGCAATTCTCCTGCCTCAGCCAAGAAGCTGGGATTACAGTTGTGCACCATACACTCGACTAATTTTTATATTTTTAGTAAAGATGGGGTTTTGCCATGTTGGCCAGGCTGGTCTTGAACTTCTGACCTCAGGTGATCCTCCTGCCTCAGCCTCCCAAAGTACTGGGATTACAGGTGTGAGCCACAGCACCCGGCCTAGAATTCTAATTTCTGTGCCTTGCCATTGAGGAGAAAGGAGAGGAGACCTCAGGGCAGGAGAATGTTGGAGAGAGAGACTTTGCTTCTGTGGTCTTCCAATCTCCTTTAGTTCTAAGTATTCAGTAAGCCAAAGCATTATATTTCGGGGTGTCATTTTCTGAGCCCCAACAGTGGCATCAGCCTGATCTGGCACAGCTACTCCTAGAAGCAACAAAACCTGGAAACGGGGTCACATTTCCATGGTGACAGTAGATTATTATGTGGGGACCAAGTGGAGCTTGAAGAGAAAACCTAGAGAGATAATGAAATCTAGGGTTAATCTCCCCAAGAAACTGCTAAACATCATGAAATTCCAGGCGTGATTGAATTTGTGTGTCTAAAGCAGAAGAGGCGGGACGCTCTGCTCCCAGGTGAAACTGTTAGACTGAAGGAGACTAAGGAAAAAGGACAACTAAATGTCATATGGAATTCGGATAGGATCCCGGAACTCAAAAAAGACGATAGCTGAAAAACTAATGAAATTGAAACAGAGTCTACATTTAGTTAGTATAATGCCAATTTTAGTTTCCTGGTTTTGGTAATTGTATTATGGTTGTATAAGGTATTAGCCTAAGAGGAAGCTTATTTGGGGCCAATCCTGCCAGTGAGAATAAATAAATTAAAAAGCTGGAATAAATGATTAAGGTATAATTTGCATGCAGCAAAATGTACAAATTTTACATTAAAATGTTTTACATCAAAATATTTTTACGTAATATACCCATGTGGCCTCAAACTTACACATCCAACCCAGATCAAGATAAGCACTGCCTCCCTCACTCTTGCGTCACAAGTCTGTGGTGTTAAAAGTCAGTGTCATGATTAACTTTGGGAGAAAACAATGGAGTCGCGATTAGGGAGGGGACTTACAGGGCCCTGGTAATGTTCTTTTCCCCTGATCCTGGTATTGGTTATAGGATTGAGTTCATTTGTTGATAATTAACTGAGCTGTATACTTATGCTTTGTACATTTTTCCATATTTATATTATACTTCTGTTAAAATACATATTTATCAAGCTGTCGGATCACTTGAGGTCAGGAGTTTGAGACCAGACCAGCCAACACGGTGAAATGCCATCTCTACTAAAAATACACAAAGTAGCCAGGTATGGTGGTGCACTCCTGTAATCCCAGTTACTTGGGAGGCTGAGGCAGGAGAATTGCTTGAACCCAGGAGGCAGATGCTGCAGTGAGTGAGCTGAGATCATGCCACCTGCACTCCAGCCTGGGTGACAGAGCGAGACCCTGACTCAAAAAAGAGGGGGGTGGTATTTAAAAAATATTTTGATCATTTTTTTTTTAAGAAGAAGGGATGGAGCATCACACTTAATGTGACCCAGGAAACCAAGCAATAGAGATCATTTTAAAATCTTTCAGATCCTAGGCACTAAAATTTGTGCCTGGGCCATGTTTTCCACAATTCTCCAAGGGACAAGGTATCCCAAGTGACATCTGGGCTATTACAGGGTAGTTCGTCTGGCTGCAGTATTCCAGATGAAAGAATCACCACTTTAAGGGAATGAGGTTGGCATTTAAAAGAAGACATTGCTCTTCTTCAAATGAAAAGTCAGGAATGTTTAGTCCAATAGGAGCTGAGCGGGGCCAGCAAGTCCATGTTCCAGGTCCAGGAATGACTCTCTTAGGAATGAGAAACAGCAAGAATTGCCTTTATCATTAAAATGAAATTTATACTTCTCCAAGGATATTGTAAGAGAGTTTTTAACTTAACGAGGTGTAGTAGTAGCTACTTGCTTGATTTTAGCAGTTAGGAAGATGAGTGAGCCAAAAAAAGAAATAATCAAAACAAAAAAAAGTTTAACAGGTCAATACGTTTTAAATTAAGAATTTATTTTAAAATCAGCCCGGGCACGGTGGCTCACGCCTGTAATCCTAGTACTTTGGGAGGCCGAGGTGGGTGGATCACCTGAGGTCAGGAGTTCAAAACCAGCCTGGCCAACATGGTGAAATCCCATCTTTATTAAAAAAAAAAAAAAAGAATTTATTTTAAAATCAAAACAGAAACTAAATCTAAATGAACCCTGCAAAAACACAAGGGGGCAGCATTTCACAATATTACAAATGAAGACTGCTGAGTCGGCTTTTGGGGGTAAAGATATATACAAATAAAGAGGTTATCAAAGTGAGTCATCCTATGTAACCTTAAGTCACAGAGATCAACAGTAGCAAAACAAGGACTATCACTAATGTTTCCCACTGAATTGAGTATTTTTCTTTTTCTTTTGTTTGAGACAGGGTCTCGCTCTGTTGCCAAGGTTAGAGTGCAGTGGTGCAATCTCTGCTCACTGCAAACTTTGCCTCACGGATTCAAGTAATTATCCAGCCTCGGCCTCCCGAATAGCTGAGATTACAGACACACCACCATGTCTGGCTAATTTTTGTATTTTTAGTAGAGATGAAGTTTCACCATGTTGGCCAGGCTGATCTCAAACTCCTGACCTCAGATAATCCACCTGCCTCGGCCTTCCAAGCTGCTAGAATTACAGGCATGAGCCACCATGCCTGGCCTAATTGAGTATCTTTCCATGTTGTCTCATATGGTGTTCTTGAATTAAAGATCCCTGCTACATGCTGAAAATGACTGACTTCTCTCCAAAAGACCCATGGATAAGTTTTCCATTTTCTGTGGACACTGATTGGGGCACAGGTGACTGACACCTTGTCACTAAAGATGAAATGGTTCAACTGGAGTAAAGCATGAATCAACTTCCAGAACAGACCTATGCTCTCAGTGTAATTATGCGCTAATCTTCAACATCAAGGAGGCCTTAAGGGAATGCGTAGGTTGGAACAGTTTTAAACATGTGTTTTACAAATGTTGAAACTGTGCATTTTCATTTCTCTCTTGAATCATGTTTTATTGCATACTTGCCCTGTTTAGAAAGACGACGAAGTCAGGCTTTCTGAGAAGAGAAAATAAGGATTTCTGATAGCACTTTGTAGAGCCCATCTTTAAATCAAGGTCAGGCCTGAGGGATGAATTTACAGTTTTTCATAACGTGGGGAAGCTTCCTTTTCTGCCCATGACAGTCAGGCCCTGAGGCTTGTGCTCCATGCATAAAGGTGGCTACCATGTCAGGGAGTAGGAAAGAATCTTGCCTCTTCTAACTGAAGCGATTGTGGGAAGAAAGTATATAGAAAGAAAGAAGGAGGATGAAGTGGTCATGTGTTTGTTTTGGCTTTTCCTCTTGGAAATAAAGCCTGAAGCCCAAAGAAAACCAATGGGAAGAGAGATTTCTACCCTTCTTCCCAGTCAGGACTCTAGAAGTGATGGCCAATTCTTAGCTGCCCAACTTGGCAGTGGCCATGTCAAAGTAAGCCTGGCTGTCCTTTGTGGTCAGCAGAGGAAGTAAATGACTCTGAGCTTCCCCAGACAGTTTTCTGTAGAGGGTCCATGAGATCCTGAGGCTCCGAGAGAGACTGGAAGTCAGCAGTGTGGAGACCCTGAAGCTGTCCTACGTGCCCACTGCATCAAAGGATGGGGCCGCCCCAAAGCAGGACCTGAATGTGGGTGGCAGAGCCAGAGGGCCAGGAGGAAGACACGGTGGAACCAGGGTATCTGTAGGGCCAGAAAGAGCCAAAGTGAGACTGACACAGCCAAAGAGGAGCGCAGGCCCTAGCCAGGCAGAGAGAAAACGGATCACACATTACAACAGCTACAGCCTTGCTAAAAGCTGAAGATACAGAACTGTCCTCCAACTTAGGCCCGACTCCTTCATTAAGTTGAAAGCAGGACAGCATTCCTCCCTCCCTTTCCTAAAGGTGCCTATTAGCCTACTTCTTCTTTTCTATTTGATTCAGTAATTGTCCCCTTATGTCCCTATTTCTCTAGGGACTTGATATCAAGCCCCTAGTACTGAAGCAGAAAACAACTTGAATGGCATTGAACTGGAAAACTTCTCTCTTTGTTAATTCCCAGATGGTGTTCCAAACTCTTGCGTCCCAAGACAGCTTCATCCTTCACCGGGAATGCCTTGTGACCTGGCACGCTGCCTGGGAATTCAAAAAGAAGCCACTGATTTCCCCAACTCTTCTGGGAATCTTAGGCCTGGGGACCAGCGATGAGCCCAAACTCAACCACCCAGGGCATATTATGTTTTCGTGCTAATAGGACGCTTGTCAGCCTGACTTGCATAACCTGGGCATTCTCTCACATGCCCCGTGAGATAAGTAGCCACAGGTATGCAGTGAGGCCTTTACTCTGAGACCTTAACTATTTTTCTGAGGAACCGTAACAGAGGTGATGACGTTCCCAGAAGAAACAGAGTCCAGGCAACCACCAAGGACGTGACTCCTGAACCTCTTCCTGCAAGGCGGTGGGAGTTGATATGCCTGCAGGTCTAAGGCTCTGGGATAACTCTCTCCACCGGCCTAGGCAAGAATTCAGGAGACTTGGTAAAGGAGTCTTGTGAGAGGACAAGAGATTTTGATGTTAGTTAGTTAGTTAGTTAGTTAGATTTATGACTAGTAACTTGGCCACACCCCCTGAATTCAAACCCCATCTCTGCCACTTACTGGGTGACTTTGAGAAAGCTGCTTAATCTTTCTGTGCCTTGGCATTCTAATCTGTATAATGAGGATATAACACTACCTGCCTTAGAGGGTTGTTGCAAGAATTAAATGAGACAGAACGAGATAGTCCATGTAAAGTAAATGGTGTCTGACACAACAGAAAGGTCAATATATGTTACCTGTTCTTATTATTAGCTTAATGCAATTAGCTTCCTTAAAGAGACAAAGCTTAAATAAACTCTAGAAAGTAACATATTTTCATACCTAGATAGAAGTAATCAACACAAAATTATACTTAATTAAAATTTACGGGCACATATTCTAAACCCTAGCCTACTAAATAGCCAACGCTGTATGTAAATAATATGATTCCCTCTACCTTTATTTCTAGGAAGAATTATCAGCGTTCTTTGGTAAATTGTCTAATAGAGACTGTACTTATAACCAAGGTGGCAAATTATTAGTAAAATGGCATACAGGCCAGGCACTATGGCTCACACCTGCAATCCCAACACTTTGGGAGACCGAGGCAGGCAGATCAACATGAGGCCAGGAGTTCCAGACCAGCCTGGCCAACATGGCAAAACCTCATCTCTACTAAAACTACAAAAATGAGGTGGGTGTGGTGGCGCATGCCTGTAGTTCCAGCTACTTGGGAGGCTGAGGTAGGAGAATTGCTTGAGCCCGGGAGGTAGAGATTGCAGTGAGCTGAGATCACACCACTGTACTCCAGCCTGGGTGACAGAGCAAGACTTGGTCTCAAAAAAGAGAAAAATAAAAATAAAAAATAATAATAGGCCGGGAGTGGTGGTTCATGCTTGTAATCCCAGCACTATGGGAGGCCAAGGTAGGTGGATCGCCTGAGGTCAGGAGTTTGAGGCCAGCCTTGCCAACATGGTGAAACCCCGTCTCTACTAAAAACACAAAAATTTGCCTGGACATGGTGGCACGCACCTGTGATCCCAGCTACTCGGGAGGCTGAGGCAGGAGAATCGCCTGAACCTGGGAGGCAGAGGTTGCAGTGAGCCAAGATCATGTCACTGCACTCCCGCCTCGGTGACAACAGCGAAACTTCATCTCAGAAGGAAAAACAAACAGCCCTCTATGGAAGAACTGTGACCTTCAGAAGACGCAGAGGCACAGCTTTTGCCAGCTTCTGATCCTTTGAATCCGGGATTACAAAGGTGTGAGTTAAGGCCTGCAGAAGTGTTTTGTTTAGTCAGGACAGTGATTTGGTTCTATTTTGTTTTAACACAAACACTGCTGTGAGTTTGAATGCTTTAGGAGGAGCACACCGTCTGCAGCTGACCAGAGTACCTTCACTCACGTCGCCTTAGTCCCTGCCTCTGCACACATTTCCGTACCCACATGCCAACACAGCATTTGAGTTTACCACTTCTTGCGGAGGGGGGGAACCCATAAAATAACAACAACAAAAAATTCCAAGACCACTGGAATTTTTGTAACCAGTCTTCTCATTGCAGAAGGACTATTGTTCATACACAGAATCTACACACAGCAGCAATCCACAAATTCTCAAATGTGCCCTTCCTTCCGTGTTTCCCCTTCTTCACACTTCCTTTCCAGCTCTCCAACCAGTCTGTGGCATTGGATGCCCCAGAAGGGGGGGCGTCCCTATCAGTCTTTTCCAGGTTTCTCCCCATTTAAATAGGCAAGACATATTACTTGCTTTTTTTTTCATGGTTCTTAAAAGATGTGACTCTTGGCTGGGGCTTCTGAGTAAACAGCATGGCAACAGGGGAGATCCAAGCCTTCAGGTATCTTCTGACTTACTAGGCAGCTGTCGGCACAAAGACAATCTCAAGAAGCAGGCTGGATGGCAGAAGCTTCCAGATTTTAGGTCTCCTTTTTTTTTTTTTTTTTTTTTTTTTGCTTCCATATTTTTCTCTCTCTTTTTTTTTAGATGGAGTCTCACTCTGTTACCCAGGCTGGAATGAGTGCAGTGGCACCATCTCAGCTCATCACAACCTCTGCCTACTGGGTTCAAGCAATTCTCCTGCCTCAGCCTTCTGAGTAGCTGGGATTATAGGCACACACCACCAGGCCCAGCTTATTTTTGTATTTTTAGTAGAGATAGGCTTTCACCATGCTGGCCAGGCTGGTTTCGAACTACTGACCTCATCATCCGCCCGCCTCGGCCTCCCAAAGTGCTGGGATTATAGGAGTGAGCCACCGCGCCCAATCCCCCGCATTTTTCACATAGAGCCAAAACTCTTGGTGACACCATTTTTCATTCTTGTATTCATGTGTCATAGATCATGGCAAGTTCCCTGTAACTGAATTGTTATATTCGCTGAGAATTTTAACATTTCTTCTATCTTTATATACCTATATTCAACTGTGTATTCCCCATTTCATTATTGCATTGTCTCAAAGATTGTTGGGTTTTGGTTTGTTTTTGGTTTTGGTTTTTTACTCTTCAACCAGAAGGAGTAAGGTAAGGGAGCAGGTAGAATAGCACGGTCTAAGTCACAGTGATGTCTTGATTATCGTATCTAAGTTATCTTAATGTATCCAGGTCAACGGATCCAAGTTATCAGCTGTGACACTTTGGTGGTGTTCCCCCACAGCAGTTTCACAAAGTCTCATTTCCTCCACATGGAAATAGAGTCAACTAATATTTTCGAATGCATCATCTTGTGTAAGAGCTTTTGTTACCTGGGATAGTCAGAAAAAATAAATAAATAAATAAATAACGCGGTGGCTCACGCCTGTAATCCCAGCACTTTGGGAGGCCGAGGCGGGCAGATCACCTGAGGTTGGGAGTTGGAGACTAGCCTGACCAACATGGAGAAACCCCATCTCTACTAAAAATACAAAATTAGCGGGGCGTGGTGGCACATACCTGTAATCCCAGCTACTCGGGAGGCTGAGGCAGGATAGTCCCTTGAACTCAGGAGGCAGAGGTTGCAGTGAGCTGAGATTGCGCCATCAGACTCCAGCCTGGGCCACAAGAGCAAAACTCTGTCTAAATAAATAAACAAAAGCCCTGAAAGGCCTATAAGAGAGATTGCTTATCTGGCCAAGACCAACATGGGGCATGACTCCAGGAAGCATCATTCGTCACAGTTTGTGTGAATGTTGTCCCTTACAGGTGTGCAGAATGCAACCAGCATGACCTGCAAGCATTGGCCATGGAAAATGTGGTATTACCTGCTCTGCATCTAAATATGTTTTAAATAGGTACGTTCTGTCCATTACATAAGTCTACTTATACTAACTTCTAGAGAGTTTTTTTAACACTTGGGGCTTTCTGAAACAACAATGGAATTTGTTGAGATGAACTGAATCTACACTCTAGAATACAAACTATTTATACTTTACTGTGCAATTAATATAGCATAATCATATTGCTCAAATTTCAATTAATATGCAATGGTATTCTGCCAGAGAATACCAGTTACTCTCCTTAACCAGGAAATGCTGAATATCATTAATTTATATTAGTAAGAATACCGGCCTTTTCTGCTGTGGTACAGATTCTCTTCTTGGTTTTTTGTTTGGGTTTTTTTCTTTCTTTCTTTCTTTTTTTTTGAGGCAGTCTCACTCTCTGTCACTCAGGAGGCTGGAGTGCAGTGGCCAGGGTCTCAGCTTGCTGCAACCTCTGCCTCCTGGGTTCAAGTGATTCTCCTGCCTCAGCCTCCCAAGTAGCTCAGATCACAGGCATGGACCACCATACTTGGCTAATTTTTGCATTTTTTTTAGGAGAGATGAGGTTTCACCATGTTGGCCAGGCTGGTCTCAAACTCCTGACCTCAAGTGATCTGCCTGCTTCAGCTTTCCAAAGTGCTGGGATTACAGGCATGAGTCCCCACACTGGGCCCAGATTCTCTTCTTTGAACTGCCCAGGGTTTGTTGAAACTATTCTGTGTGTCCCACAGTGTTCTTTGCTTGCACATAAGTTTCTCATGCCAGTGCCCTCATCACTATTTGCAGAAAAATCTTCTGTAGCTTCTTATGATATTGCCAGTGAGATCTTGCTTACCTCCAATATGCCCTGCTTAGCCCTGGAGCCATCTTCCCCCATTGTATTAGTTTCCTAGGGCTGCCATGACAAAGACCCAGAAACTGAGTGGCCTAAAATACAGAAATTCATTGTCTCACAGTTCTAGAGGCTAGAAGTCCAATATAAAGGTGTTAGCAGGGTTGGTTTCTTCTGAGGGCTGTGAGGGAAGGATCCCTTCCAGCTCTCTCTCCTTGGCTTGTAGGCGGCCCCAATCTCCAAGTTTCTGCATGTTGTCTTTCCTCCATGCATGTCTGTCTCTGTATCTGAGTTTGTCCTTGTTATGAGGACACTAGTCATTGGATAAGAGCCCACCCTAATGACTTCACTTTAACTTGATTACCTCTGTAAAGATCCTATCTCCAAATAACGATATATTCTGAGGTAGAGAGGGTAAGACTTCAACATTTCTTTTTTAGGAGAGACAATTCTACTCATAATACCCATTATCCTGGAAATAGCTTTTCTCTCTCTCTCTGTTTTTTTTTTTTTTTTTTTTTTGAGAGACAGAGTCCTACTCTGTTGCCCAGGCTGGAGTGCAGTGGCGCAATCTCAGCTCACTGCAACCTCCACCTCCCGGGTTCAAGTGATTCTCTTGCCTCAGCCTCCTGATTAGCTGGGATTACAGGTACCCACCACCATGCCTGGCTAATGCTTTTGCATTTTTAGTAGAGACAGCATTTCATCAGGTTGGCCGGGCTGGTCTTGAACTCTTGACCTGAGGTGATCTGCCCGTCTTGGCCTTCCAAAGTTCTGGGATTACAGGTGTGAGCCACTGTGCCCAGCTGGGAATAGCTTTTCTTTGTTTGCTAAATATTGCAGTCTGGCTGTACCCTGAACGGCCCACTTGGCTCAGTCACCTGGGGTTTCCTTCTTCTGCCAGATCAATCATTTGCTGCTGTTGTGTCAGTGAATGTGATTAGAATTATCTCCCGTTGTTGAGAATACAGCCTTATTAATGGTGTAGAGTTCTATTTCCTTTTGTTTTCCCTTTAAGCAGAAACATGGACACTATGACACTTTTTTGTGAAAATCCAGCATAATAATCTTCAATTGGCTAAAGTTAGGGTTTACTATTAACTGTTTCACTTCTACTTAGATTTTGAAGTTTATGACTGTGACCCATAGGAGAGTTTTGAAATCAATATATAGGATTCTGAATAGCATTTTCTGGAAGGCAGTATAATTTTTTTTAAAAAATGTTTTAGTGTTTTACAAAATTGGGCTCAAATCCTAAACTTGGTAACTTACTAGCTTAAGCTAGGTATTTAAACATTTGAGCTTTATTTCCCTCTAAAACAGGAATTAATAATAATAATAATTCCGGCCCGGCATGGTAGCTCATGTCTGTAATCCTAGCACTTTGGGAGGCAAGATGGGTCAATCACCTGAAATCAGAAGTTCGAGACCAGCCTGGTTAACATGAAGAAACCCCACCTCTACTAAAAATACAAAAATTAGCCAGGTGGCACATACCTGTATTCCCAACTACTCAGGAGGCTGAGGGAGGAGAATTGCTTGAACCTGGGAGATGGAGGTTGCAGTGAGCTGAGATTGTGCCACTGCACTCAAGCCTGAACAACAGAGCTAGACTATCTCAAAAATAAGGAAAGGAAAGGGAAGGGGAGGGGAGGGGAGGGGAGGGGAGGGGAGGGGAGGAGAGAAGACTAGAACCTAGTTGAATTAAAAAGAAAAGAAAATGGTCGGGCGCGGTGGCTCATGACTGTAATTCCAGCACTTTGGAAGGCCGAGGTGGGCAAATCACAAGGTCAGGAGATTGAGATCATCCTGGCCAATGGTGAAACCTTGTCTCTACCAAAATACAAAAAATTATCTGGGCATGGTGGCACACACCTGTAGCCCCAGCTACTCGGGAGGCTGAGGCAGGGGAATCGCTTGAACCCGGGAGGCATAGGTTGCAGTGAGCGAGATCTCGCCACTGCACTCCAGCCTAGGTGACAGAGCCAGACTCTGTCCAAAAAAAAAAAAATGGAATGGAATGAAATGGAATGGAAAGAAAAGGAAAGGAAAAGAGGGGAGGGGAGGGGAGGGGAGGGGAAGGGAGGCGAGGGGGAGGGAAGGGTCTACATGGTAAAGATACATGCTTGTGGCAGTCATTCATGCTGTTCATCAGATGTTTTTTGTTTCTTTCCCAGGGTCTTAATGAGATGGCATTTCCCCACTCCTTGAAGTTAGGTGTTGCCAAATGACTGGGCCAATAACATGTGAGGAGAAGTGATGTGTATTGCTCCAGGTGAAGCTTTAAGAGCCACTACAGATTTGCTGTGCTCTCTTTCTCTCTACTGCTGATGCTGGTGACCTTTGAGATGGAGGCTTCTCCATCCTAAGTCCCGGGATAAAAAAAAAATGGAGCAGGATCCCCAGCCACCTCATGATGCATATGACACAAGCCAGAACAAAATTTTTATTGTTTGAAGCCCCTGAGATTTGGGGGTTATTACTGCAGTGTAACTTAGTCGATCTGACTGTTTCAGTATGCTTTGCAAAACTTAAATTTCAATTATATATGTCATCAAACACATCATACAAAATGAATCTCTCTCTCTTTTTTTTTTTTTTGAGACGGAGTTTTGCTCTTGCCGCCCAGGCTGGAGTGCAGTGGTGTGATCTCAGCTCACTGCAACCTCTGCCTTCCGGGTTTAAGCAATTCTCCTGCCTTAGCCTCCCAAGTAGCTGGGATTACAGGCACCTGCCACCACGCCCAGTTAGTTTTTGTATTTTTAGTAGAGATGGGTCTTTTCACCATGTTGGCCAGGCTGTTCTCGAACTCCTGACCTAAGGTGATCTGCTCACCTCAGCCTCCCAAAGTGCTGGGCTTACAGGTGTGAGCCACTGAACTCTGCCCAAAATCAATCTCCTACTGTATGTTGTAAGCAAGAAGTTTGATAGCCACTAATGTAAACTGCATTTTTATCTTATATCATTTATCATTTATCTTATATCATACTTACATCTTTTTAGTTATAAAAAAAGACTTTCATTTTGTATGATGACATATATAACTTAAATATAAGTTTTACGGAACATACTGAAACAGTCATATCGACTACGTTATGCTTCAGTAATAAACAACTCCCAAATCTGAAAGCAACCTGAGAAATCATTCTAGTTCAGTGCTCTGGTTTCAGAGATAAGACTACTGAGGATAAAAGATGTCAAATAATTTATCTGAGTCCAGGCCTGATGGCTCATACCTGTAATCCCAGCACTTTGGGAGCCTGAGGCAGGAGGATTATGTGAGGTCAGGAGTTCAAGACCACCCTGACTAACATGGCAAAACCCTGTGTCTACTAAAAATACAAAAAATTAGCTGGGTGTTGTGGCACACACCTGTAGTCTCAGCTACTTGGAAGGCTGAGGCACAAGAATTGCTTGAACCCAGGAGGTGGAGGTTGCAGTAAGCTGAGACTGTGCCACTGCACTCCAGCCTGGGCAACAGAGCAAGACTCCATCTTCAATAATAATAATGACATATCTGAGGTCACAGCGTAAAGGAGGACTACGCTCAAACATACATTTGACTTCCAGGCCAGTGCTTTATCATAACTCTGTGCTTTGGAGATAATCATATGAAAACGCTTTGAAAACTACAAAACCTCACAATGCGAATGACAGTATCACAAGAGGGGATAGAGAGTAAGGTGGTTAAGCGCCTAGGCTTTGTCAAACCTGGTTTCAAATCCTAAAGAACTTTATTTAATCTCTCTGAACCTCTGTTTTCTTATTTGTGAAATGAGGATGCTTTTCCTTATCTCATATTTTCTACTGAATAAATGAGATGAGGAATGAAAAGTTCTTAGCACAATACCTGGCCCACATTGTGTTAATAAATTATCAGTAGTAAATATAATACCAAAGAATTTATGTTTTAAGAATAAAAGGCAAAAAGCTACTCTGGGCCGAGTGCAGTGGCTCACTCCTGGAATCCCAGCACTTTGGGTGGCTGATGTGGGTGGATCACTTGAGGTCAGGAGTTTGAGACCACCCTGACCAACCTGGTGAAACCCCGTCTCTACTAAAAATACAAAAATTAGCCAGGCGTGGTGGCACGCTCCTGTAATCCCAGGTACTTGGGAGGCTAAAGTAGGAAGTCTCTTGAACCCAGGAGGCAAAGGTTGCAGTGAGCCGAGATCATGCCACTGCACTCCAGTCTGGGCAACAGAATGAGACTGTCACAAAAAAAAAAAAAAAAAAAGCTACTCTGGGGCTTGGAAAGAATCAAGACTTAGTGCAGAACTGAGTCTCAACTACAGAACCATTGATGCTTGTAGTCAGATATCTCTTTTGTGGAAGGCTGTCCTGTGCACTGTTGACTGTTTTTAAAAAGATTAAAGGGCCAGACACAGTAGCTCACACCTGTAATCCCAGGACTTTGAGAGGCCGAGGTGGGCGGATCACAAGTTCAAGAGTTCGAGACCAGCCTGGTCAACGTGGTGAAATCCTGTCCCCACGAAAATGAAAAATTTAGCCAGGTGTGGTGGCATGCGCCTGTAATCCCAGCTACTCAGAAGGCTGAGCCAGGAGAATCTTTTGAACCTGGAAGTTGGAGGTTGCTGTGAGCGAAGATTACACCACCGCACTCCAGCCTGGGTAACAGAGTGAGACTCCGTCTCAAAAAAAAAAAACATATTGAAGTATTACCCATATGGTATAAACAGGAGCTTCTCACCCTTGTATTGCTGACATTTTGGGCTGAATTGCTGTTTGTTATAGGGGCTATCCTATGCATTGTAAAAAGCTTAACTCACCAGATGCTAGTAGCACCCAGTTGCTATGACCAAATACCTTTGGAGACATTGCCAAATGCCCCCTGGGGACAAAATCAGGCCTGCTTGAGAACCTCTCGTACAGAATCTCTGCTTAGAGTTTTTCAATTACTCTTTTTTTTTATCCAAGTTATTGGTAGAAAAGAGAATTACTGTTTCCTATTAGACAACAAAAGCAAAAACACAGAACAAGTTTAACCCCCTCTGAGAGAAAGGTATCTGTGCTTCCCTATTGTTACATTTTATGGAAGCCACTTGATTAATGTCTATCTCACCCACTAGTATCAAAGCTTCACGAAAGTACTAAGTCTGCTTCTTTTCTCCTGTGTCTCCAGAGTGCAAATCACCAGACACAGCAGATGCTCAGATGGGTTGGGCGCAGTGACTTACTCCCGTAATCCTAGCACTTTGGGAGGCTGAGGTGGGTGGATCACCTGAGGTCAGGAGTTCAAGACCAGCCTGGCCAACATGGTGAAACTCCGTCTCTACTAAACATAAAAAAAAAAAAAAAAAAAAAACCTGGGTCTGGTGGCAGACACCTATAATCCCAGCTACTCGGGAGGCTGAGGCAGAAGAATCACTTGAACCGAGGGGGCAGAGGTTGCAGTGAGCTGGGTTCACACCACTTTACTCCAGCCTGGGCAAAAGGGTGAAACTCTGTCAAAAAAAAAAAAACATTACCAAATGAGTAAACGAGAGAGTAACCTTTCTCTGCAGTCCCCTCCTAATAGGAAAACAGTTCCTGCAGGATCAATAGGTTAGACTAGGTTTGTGGGAAGTAGCTTCATTCTTGCTCCATCCCAAAAATCGAAATCTTCTCTCAAGACAGTCTATTCTTGCAAAGCAATAAGGTCTTCCCCAGAGCACAAGTCCTCAGATGGACTTGTGAAAGGTTAAAGAGAGTCCCAGCCAGGTGTGGTGGCTCACGCCTGTAATCCCAGCACTTTGGGAGGCTGAGGCAGGTGGACCACAAGGTCAGAGGTTTGAGACCAGCCTGACCAACATGGTGAAACCCCATCCCTACTTAAAAATACAAAAATTAGCTGGGCATGGTGATGCACACCTGTAATCCCAGCTACTTGGGAGGCTGAGGCAGGAGAATCGCTTGAACCCAGGAGGCGGAGGTTGCGGTGAGCCAAGAGCACACCAGTGTACTCCAGCCTGGGCGACAGAGAGAGACTCTGTCTCAAAAAAAAGAGAGAGTTTTTAGGCTCAACTATGAGGTCCCAATATGATGACCCTATATGGAACTCCCAATAGTATTCCAACATGAGGAACTCCTTTCAGGTCAAACTGACAGAAAAGCAAGATCCAGAGTATTTTCAAAATTCCCTGTGGCAGTAAGGACAGGTCCCATACTGAAGACTCTCCCCTGGGTCACAGTCAAAATCACTGGGTTATATCCAAGCGGAAGTGAAATAGTTAATAGTAAACCCTAACTTTAGCCAATTGAAGATTATTATGCTGGATTTTCACAGAAAAACGTCATAGTGCCCATGTTTCTGCTCGAAGAAAAAACAAAATAGAACTCTACACCATTAGAGTCTGTCTTCTCAACAAAGGGAGATAATTCTAACCCCATGTGCTGATACAACAGGAGCAGATGACTGATCTGGCAGAAAGAAGGAAACCCCAAGTGACTGACCGCGGGGGATGTTCAGGACCAAGCCAGGCTAAGATATTTAGCAAACAAAGAAAAGCTATTTCCAGGATAAGGCCAGGCCCCACGCTGAAGATGCACTGTGGGGAGGGCCAGTTTTGTAGGAGGCAGTGAAAGATTGCAAAGCCACTATAGATGTGACTCCAGTCCCCTCCTGCTGCTCGTGGTTGTGGGCTACTCCCCGGGAGCAGAGCTACATGAAAAATTATGTTTTTGTGTTCCAGGTCACTCTGCCCTTGTTATTTCTCCCATGTAGTGGTTGAGTGAGCCTGAAAAAAACAGGCACCTTCCCTTCTGCTCTAAAACCATGCCATCTATTTACTCAGCTCACGACACTGCCTGGATATACAAGACCTAATAACAGACATTCTGTTTATTCTAACCTTTTTTTTGATACCAGCTAGTAGACACAGCCTTCTCTAACTATTCTTACAATCACAGAGTCTCAGTAGCTGAGTGGATTTTCGTAATTCTTGCTGACACCCATCCAAAGCTACCACTTTGTCTTTCCTGACCAACAGGACTTTTTTTTTTTTTTTTTTATGGAGTCTCGCTCTTTTTGCCCAGGCTGGAGTGCAGTGGCACAATCTCAGCTCACTGAAACCTCCCCCTCCTGGGTTTAAGTGATTCTCCTGCCTCAGTCTCCTGAGTAGCTGGGATTACAGGTGCCCGCCACCATGCCTGACAAAGTTTTGTGCTTTTAGTAGAGACAGGGTTTCGCCATATTGGCCTGGCTAGTCTTGAACTCCTGATCTTGTGATCTGCCCGCCTCAGCCTCCCAAAGTGCTGCTGGTATTACAGGCATGAGCCACAATGCCTGGCATTTTTTTTTTTTTTTAGATAGAGTCTTGCTCTTTGTCGCCCAGGCTGTAGTTCAATGACGTGATCTCAGCTCACTGCAACCTCTGCCTTCTGGGTTCAAGAGATTCTCCTGCCTCAGCCTCCCAAGTAGGTGGGATTACAGGTACCTGCTATCATGCCCGGCATGTTCTCTACAGCAATGAGTGCATATGCCTATTCAAAAAAATTTTCGTATTTTTGAAGAGACAGGGTTTCACCATGTTGGCGAGGCTGGTCTTGAACTCCTGACCTCAGGTGATCTGCCTGCCTCGGCCTCCCAAAGTGCTGGGATTACAGGTGTGAGTCACCATGCCTGGTCTGGACCCCATCTTTTTCTGAGGCTTCCTTGACCCCACCTAGATTTACTTTCCCCCCATTCGAGTCTATGGCTTTGCTGTTGTAGATGAATCTCATTTCTTTCCTTATCCAGCAGCTTTGAAGCCCATATTTATTATTTCCTACATGCTTCCCTGTATGTTTTATTTATCTGTCCCTTACTTTTGTCCTTAAACAAAATATGACTCCTCTTTCCTCTCTAACAGAGATGGCCTCTGTCAGGTCTCCCCCACAGCCAATGGTAAAGAAAGGACTGTCTTGACAACCCAACAGAAAATGGCCAGAGACTTGTGAGAATGTCCAAATAACCAATAAACATATAAAAATATGCTTAGTGTCACTGGCATCCAGGGAAATGCAAATTAAAACCACCATGTACTACCACCACACACTCATCACAGTGGCTGAGATTAAAAGGGTAGAGAACACCTGGTATTGGTCTTAATGCTCATACACTGCACGTGGCAGTTCAGTTGGTACAATCACTTTGGAAAACTGCTTGGCAGTATCTATCTACACAAACCAAATACGTGCAGTTCCGTATAGCAACAAATGCTTATGCCCATCCAAAACATATTCTAGCATGCTCATTGCAGTGCCCTGTCTGATTGCCTCAAACTGGAACTACACAATATTCATCAACCTAAGAATAGAAAAATAAATGGTATAGTCTCACATGGAATATTACATAGAAACTGGAATGAATTACGCATAGTCTCATGCAACATGAATGAATCTCACCAACAAGATGTTGAGCAGTGGAAGCCAGACACAAAAACAATGTACACTACATAATACCATTTAGATAAAGCACTAGAGCCGGTAAATCTGTACTGTTAGGAGTGATAACAGTGGTTATCCTCAGTTATGAGAAGAGAGCTTGGTGCTGGTTGTACAGGTGTGTTCATTTTGTAAAATTCATCAAGTTCTACCATTATAATCAGGCACTTTCAGTTTTTTTTCTTTCTTGACACAGGGTCTCACCAGAGCACAGTGGTCCTGTCATAGCTCACGGTCACCTCAAACTCCTGAGTTCAAGTGATCCTCCCCACTCAGCCTCCAAGTAGTTAGGGCTACAGTCGCATACCACCACATCTGGCTAATTTTTAATCATTTTTGTAGAGACAGGGTCTCGCTATGTTGCCCTGGCTGTTTGCAAACTCCTGGCCTCAAGGGATCTTCCTGCCTCAGCCTCCCAAAGCTCTGGGCTTACAGGTGTGAGTCACCACTCCTGGCCACTTTTCAGTGTTTATGTTATATAGCATCATGGGTGAGATTATCTGGAGGCAGACTGAGATGAGTATCTGTGGATGAAAATAATTGCCTCAAATATACTGGGGCAGATGCTCTCAGGAACAGTATCCGTGAAAGAAGAAAGGCAACAGTGAGCACAGCAAAGCAAGCAGGTAAACTGAGAGGTAGTCTAAGGCCTCAGCCAAGCCCACTGGGAGCTCTGGAGTTGACGGCTTTTCCACCACAAACCCTGCCCTCTGGAAGTAGCCAGCAAGTGGCCCCTCAGCGTTATCTTAAATTGGGCTTTAAGGGCTGGGTCTGTACATGTCCACATTATTACATATCAATTTTTTAAGAGGTATCTTCAAGTATTTGCAATTTAGTCGGCCCTTTCTTTAAAAATGTGGGCTACCATGGGGAAGGGCACATGATCCTGAACCAGGCAGCTCTCTTTAGCAGAGGTCATCTACGGAGAGAGGCTAGATGAGAGTTACTGACCACCAGCACTCCTAGCAGCCAGGTAAATGAGTGCCTCAGTCCAGAAGGAGGCCACAGCAACCAGTGCATATGTGAATACAAAGTTTAAAATCAAAGATTGTGTCTTGGACAATGAATGATAGAAGAATCAATTGAAAGGACAAATGAACACACGGGACACACAAGATGTATAGTGACCCTATACTGGCACGAAAGTGATTATATCAACCACCAGTCATTTGTTTCATTATCCCAAACTCTGGGCCAAAGTGGGCTATTTCATTAGTCATTTGTCATGAACTGATGCTAATATGTGTGTTTATTCCCATGTTGCTTAATTCCAGGAAGAATTTCCTGTGACTTGCCCAGATACTCACAATCCAGCAAGAGAGACTTTACTTATTAGTAGCCCATTGTGGAATTTCCCATTTACAACGTGGCATTCCAAAGAATGCTCGAGCACTTTCAGCCTTGCTGGCTACTTCCAAAGGGCAGGGCTTGTGAGCTACATTCCTGCTGTTCAGTACTGTGGCAAGGACAGCCCTGTCCACTCCATCAGGGCTTGAGCTGGGCAGGTGGATTATTTATTAGAGTTAAGGCTGCAGTTTTCTGGAAAGCGCAGTTGACTGAGGTTGAAGAGCTCTTTGCAGTAAACATCGTGTTCCCTGTCGTGGCAAGGGGCCTATTGCGAAATCACGTTCCACTGGTTCTCACTCTTCTCCCTGCCACTGGACTGAATCATCTCTTTGGGTGGGAGCCCACAGTCACTCAATCAATTTTCCATACATTTATCCACTCCTTTTTCTCCCAGGGAAAGGCTGGGCTGGGGACAAGCAGATTGTTCGTGAGTTTAGGCACCAAGAATTCTGCAAGGTGGAGAGAATCATATCACAGTGGCAAAAAGTAGTGTCTCTCTTTGTACCAAGTTTCATCATAAATGGTTGTTGTATTAGCGTCCTCTAGAGGGACAGAATTAATGGAGTGTGTGTGTGTATATATATATACACACACATATATATAAAGGGGGATTGATTAAGTATTAACTCACATGATCTCAAGGTCCCACAATAGGCCACCTGCAGACTGAGGAGCAAGCGAGTCCGAGTTCCAAAACTGAAGAACTTTGGAGTTTGATATTCGAGGGCAGGAAGCATCCAGCATGGGAGAAAGATGCCGGCTGGGAGGCTAGACCAGTCTAACCTTTTCACATTTTTCTGACTGCTTTATATTCACTGGCAGCTGATTAGATGGTGTCCATCTAGGTTAAGGGTAGGTCTGCCTTCCCCAGCCCACTGACTCAAGTGTTAATCTCCTTTGGCAACACCCCCCACAGACACACCTAGGATTAATACTTTACATCCTTCAATCCAGTCAAGTTGACACTCAGTGTTAACTATCAGGGTTGTGCTTTCCAACAAAGGAACTGAAACAGGAGCCAGGGGAGAGAGAACTGGGAGCTTGGCCAATCTTGGAGGGAAGGAAAGTCTGCCTCTAGCTGTCCTCCTTCTCAGACTTTTTCTATGGAGTCTTAGCTTTCTTTTCTGTTCCCCAACTCCTCAGTTAAAGCCTAGGGTGCCCAGGGTGCCCAGGGTGCCATGGTTCTGCCAGTGGCTTTCCAGGGCAAGTCCAAATGAGAAGAGCACCACAAAATCAGGTCTATTCCTCTCCCTACAGCACCACATTTGAGAGGTGCTAGTGGCTTATAGGAACACTGAGCCCTGGGGCCTCACATACCCCCTAATGGGCAATTACATACAAGACTATAAAGAGACAGAGTAGCCTCGCGGCTCTTTGTTAAAGCAGATTCCAAAGGACTTCCAACGTCACAGGGGTCATGGTTCAATCCTTTCCCAGTAGCTCCAGAGTGTTTTATGTAACATTTAACAGTTCCCATACTGCCAGTACACTTGGCAGCAGACACTCTATAAAAGGCTGCCTAAGTGGATATTTATGGTTCTGTCTTCCAGGAAAGCTTTTCTTTCAAGGAAGCACTGCTCCAAATTATTGGGACTATTGATTCATAGGACTCCTACGTCTTCAACACAGTAAACACATACGACCCAGATGAACCCATGGTAGGTTAGGAATCCATTTCTTTATCCTCGGAAATTGGCCCGGGGATAGAATGTGATGTAGGCAAGACTACTTGGAATACTTGGACAAGATTATTTTATGCTAGAGCAAACAAAAAAAGTATGCTTTCCTTTCTGGTTGGTAACCTTAAGAATTTGAGCCCAGAGTTTCTGTCACCTGCACAGACACAGACACACACACAGAGAGAGAGAAGAGAGAGACAGAGACAGAGTGGAAGATACAGGGAGAGATCAATCCCTGGCAGCCTTTTAGGTTTATTCATCATAACTTCATTACACTAGGATGAGAAGACATCCAAATGGGTATAGGGCCTATTTGTCCCAGGTCATACCTGCTGTCCCAGCTTAATCATTAACTTTCTTTCTCAGAAGTGTAGCTCTTTCACTCTCAGAAGTGCCCCAGGTGGATGATAAGTTATTTAATCATTGTTCCTGTTGCATTGTGGTTAACTAAAGCAATACAGCCTTTTTCTTTTCTCTTAAAACTGGTTCGAGCTGGTTTTCTGTCACTTACAAGCAAGAAACATTATGACTGATCTACCACTCTTTTCTAAATTAATCAGGAAATCTTTTCCACTGTACAACTTCTGAATCTGATGGCTTGCATTCTTGCTTGAATTCTTTGGCAGATGCCGGATTCTGGGTCTGGTGCTTGGTCCCCATTCCTCTGTGGAATGGATACAGTAGGCTCTTCCAAGCTTACTCAACCACCTCATCCTAATCATGAGTTTCTTTACTCCCTACCTCACCAAAGGCTACGATAGTCCACAGATTTCATCAGAAGGCTCTGGGACCATGCTCAGAGAGGAAAGGAACCAGGACAGGCCTGGGGAACCACCTGGGCGAATAAACTTTAACTCTACTCTATACCTTTATATCTTCTGCTTAAAATTCAAAGTCCTGGAAGGGAATGTTAATTGGTATGACATGGGTATAGGACTCGTTGTTTTCATTAGGAGAGACTGAGACACCATGACAGACATCTCACAATGACTACACAAAATGAAGGAGAGGTGATTTACTCCCAAAATACAGGTGTTAGCAAAAGAATAGAAATATATGCTGGGGGATGAAAAACATATTCAACAATGTGCATTTAATAATTCAATAGTATAACCAGCTATTTGTATGTCTATACCAATAAGATCTGAATGAACAATTAAAATATATGTGATTGGTGCTCAGAAGAATTGGGGATGGGGTTGTTGATCTTTCTGGAATAACCAAGAATCCCAAAGACGATCACCCCAAGTGATAATTGATTTAGTCTTTATCTATAGTACATTTCCACATTTCGTCATGCTGGTAAAGACATTTTGGGCTAGTATTTGTAGGAAGTTTTGGTGGTTTACCTGATATCCTCGTCCCTTGCCTCAAACCCACCCTGCTGGGTCCTCTCTATCCTGGCTGCCCTCTTAGCTCACATCACACGAAAGCTGGCTTCTAGCATCCTCCTATGGTTCAGGGTGGGAAACAGAAAAGTTCCTTTTTAAAGTTTCCTTTCTTGTTAAAGAATAAGTGTGTTAATAACTTTGTTAAGCCCTATCCTATGTAGCTGTTAGACATGCTATGCTTACAAGCACGTAGTACTTTCTATGTCCTTGTATTTTAACTAAAATATCTGTGCTGGACATGCTCACAGGTATGTTCCAGCTCTCCACTGCTTTTACCCGTTTAAAAAAGTTTTAAGTTGTTAGCCAATCGGGTTTTCGTTTAGATTGTGAGATCTGTCTCCAGCCAACTGAGATCAGACACAGCAGAAGGACGACCCCAGATGTGTAGGAAATAAATTTGTGTGTTTTTCTTTGTTCTTTGTACTCTTGTGGCAAGATGGCTAGCGAGAGTACCCTTCCTGTAGTCCAGGAAGTAAAAAATTGAGTTGCTAAAAGATCCTTTGTCTCAGTGCTAATTTTTCTTTTTTCTTTTTTAAATAAAAGAGACGAGGTTTCACCATGTTGGTCAGGCTGGTCTTGAACTCCTGACATTGTGATCTGCCCGCCTCAGCCTCCCAAAGTGCTGGGATTACAGGCGTGAGCCACTGCGCCCGGCCTCAGTGCTAATTTTTCTTTGTGGCACTGAGCATCTATTTTCAACATCTATTTCCAACATTCAGTCTCCAGCTTGAGCCCATTTCCTAGTGTGAATCTCATGGGTCTATACTTCTGCCCCGTTCTCTTCTTTTGGCTTCTGACCTCATGATTTGTTTTCTTAGTCATGGCACATTTCACCACTCTGACCCTCCAGCACTCCCTGTAGAGCTTCATACTGTGGTTCTCTCATTTCGCAACATCCTTAATCTGTAAAAGCCCAAAGCGGATACGTGATTCAATCTTGAGTCCTTGTACCTTAACATTGATCCTTGCAGGAGGCACCTTCAGTGCTTCGCTGATGAAAAATATAGTGAAGAAAAGTACTGATCCCAGAATCAGAAACACCTGATTCACATTCCAGATCTGCCCATCATCATCACCGCATAAACCTGGGACTTAGTCTTTCAGCAGAATTATGCCCTGTACCTTTCCAGGAACTCTGCAAACAGTTTTGCAGATTTGTTTTTGTTGTTGTTGTTTTGTTTTGTTTTCTTGTTTTTGTTTTTTTGAGATGGAGTCTCACTGTGTTGCCCAGGCTGGAGTGCAGTGGTACAATCTCAGCTCACTGCAACCTCTGCCTCCTGGATTCAAGTGATTCTCCTGCCTCAGCCTCTGGAGGGGCTGGGATTACAAGCAAGCATCACCATACCCGGCTAATTATTGTATTTTTAGTAGAGACATGGTTTCACCATATGGGCCAGGCTGGTCTCAACTTCTGGCCTCAAGTGATCAGCTTGCCTCAGCCTCCCAAAGCGCTGGGATTACAGATGTGAGCCACCGCGCCCACCCCCCTCCCATTTTTCATTTTGTTTTCTAGTGCATTTCCTCCAAATGCATTGTGTAGATTATGTTTTTTGTCTCCATCTCCAATTCAGGTCCAATACCAGCACCTGGACTTGCTTCTCGATATATCTTTCTGCTTCCTGGGTGCTGACTTTTGGCTGTATTTCCTGTCTGTCATCCTACATGGACCCACCAGCAGATACAGCCTCTCCAGATGGGCTCTGCCGTGCCGCTTCCATTGTATAGTTTTGCATCCACACTCATGTTTCTGCTTGCCCCCACAGCAGCCAGCATCCCAGAGAGAGAGCTCAGCATTCAATGAGTGCTAAAGAGGCTGCCAGAAGCTGATAAGGAGACATAACAGATCGCGAGTAAAAATGGGGAAGGAAACAGTAAAACAGAGGCAAAGTCAGTTGGTGGTCATGGAGAACAAACGGCAAGGAGCTCAAAAGGAAATAGCTTTGCACTTTAACCCCTAGTCAGCATGAATTTTTAAACAGGGAAGCTTCACGTGAACTTAATCTCGAGTCTAGATGTTAACCATGAAGAAATGCTTCCACCAAGAAAGGAGAGTATTGAATGAGAACTTGTGTGAGCACTATTTTTATTTTTTGTGGTAGAGTTCTTTTGGGGGGTGGCCGGGGTTAGGAGCGGGGGCAAATGAGAGGCAGTCTCTGTTCATGCAAGGGGTGGTATCAGCCCTTACAGACCCTCTGATTGTCTGAGCTCACCAGAGTTGCCAGATGAACCAATGCGTGCTTTGTTTCTGGACTTAATCTTTTTTCATATTAAGAGGTTTACATCATCCAAAGTCATCCATGATGTAGTTGATATGAACAGAAGCCATTTCCAACTAGTAAGAAGAGAGTGCTTCAGTCCCTGGTTGAAACTGGCTAAAGGGTGGTGTGTGCATTCTGCTCTCCCTTCATACTACTCGGAGGGAGGTGGAATCAGGAAGCCCCCTAACAATTACGTGCATTATGTTAAGCAACCATAAATGTTCACAGCCATTGAGCTGCTTTTGTTCTGGGCACTAATGATTTTGAATTGTTCACAGTCACTTTCTCTCCTGATAAAACTCTGGGGTAGTCAGTAACTTGCTAAACTGGCTGGATGATAGGGTCACCTAAGTAAAAACTCCAACACATTTTTCTGGACCTCCATTTATGTAAGAAAGGCCCAATACAGTAGCTGGGCACAGTGGCTCACAACTGTAATTCCAGCACTTTGGGAGGGTGAGGTGGGTGGATCATAAGGTTGGGAGTTCAAGACCAGCCTGACCAATATGGTGAAACCCCGTCTCTACTAAAAATACAAAAATTATCCGGGCGTACCACGTGCACCTGTAGTCCCAGTTACTCAGGAGGCTGAAGCAGGGGGAATCACTTGAACCTGGGAGGCAGAGGTTGTAGTGAGCCTAGATTGTGCCACTGCACTCCAGCCTGGGTGGCAGAGCAAGACTCCGTCTCAAAAAAAAAAAAAAAAAAAGGCCCAACACATCCAACAATGAAGGAGTTGTCAGGAATTAAAAGACTCACATCCTGAACTAAGACGAATGCATTTTTTCCTTCATATGTGTGTGTATGAGTGTGTGTGTGTGCGCACATGTATGTCAGTGCAAAGTCCTGACCTTGTGACTAGTTGTTTCGCATGTTAGAGGTCAAAGGGGAGGTAGAAGATCAAAATTTAAGGTGGAATTGACCCAGGTGCAGTGGTTCACACCTGTAATCCCAGGACTTTGGGAGCCGAGGCTGGTGGATCACTTGAGATCAGGAGTTTGAGATCAGCCTGGCCAACATGGTGAACCCCCGTCTCTACTAAAAATACAAAATAAATTAGCCTGGTATGGTGGCAGGTGCCTGTAGCCCCAGTTACTCGGGAGGCTGAGGTAGGAGAATCGCTTGAACCTGGGAAGCAGAGGTTGCAGTGAGCCGACATCATGCCACTGCACTCCAGCTTGGCCACAGAGTGAGACTCTGTCTCAAAAACAAAAAGTGACTACATGGGATTCTGTACACAAAGTAAACAATATACTTAATAATGTACTGTGAACCCAGAACATCTGAGACAGGTCTCAATTAATTTAGAAAATTTATTTTGCCAAGGTTGGGGGATATGTCCGTGATACAGCCTTAAGAGGTCCTGAGGACATGTGGCCAAGGTGATCAGGGCACAGCTTGGTTTTACACATTTTAGGGAGACATGAGACATCAATCAGCACATGTAAGAAGTACATTGGTTTGGTCTGGAAAAGCGGGACTACTTGAAGCAAAGGCAGGAAGACTCATAGTGAGGAGGGAGTTTCCAGGTCACAGACAGATGAGACACAAATGGTTGCAATCTTTTGAGTTTCTGATTAGCCTTTCCACAGGAGGCAGATCAGATATGCATCTATCTCAGTGAGCAGAGGGGCGACTTTGAATAGAAGGGGAGGGAGGTTTGCCCTAAACAGTTTCCAGCTTGAGTTTTCCTTAGTCATTTTGGGGGCCCAGGATATTTTCCTTTCACAGTACATAAAACACTTAGCATGTGCACGGCACATCATAGACATTCAGTAACTACTGCTATTGCCAATGAGGAACTTGTTAGAGTCTGGAATCCTGAGGATTTGGCTCAATTCATTTTATGGTGGTTCAGTGACCTCAGATCTCCTTAAAAAAAAAGGTCTCTGCCCTCCTCCATCCTTGAGGTCAACCCATACTTTATTCTCTCTAAACTCTAAGAAAGACACCAGATTAAAGGTTTCCTGTCCTCCACCAGATGTCAGTCCGGCCCTGTTGGTGTCTTAAGAAGGACCTAAGGAAAGAGAAGATACAAGCTCGCTTCCAGGATTTGATGAAAAGGAGGGTAGAATGTCTCTTACAGGCTATCTGAGAAAGGAGGCAAGAAACAAACTTCAGCAAGACTTCAATGCTAGTCTCACTTACATTTCAGGAAAGACAAGGGATATTTACAAATCTGGAGAAATGTTTACAAACACACACTTTCGTTAACAAATGCTCATCAAGAGGCTTTGTGCTGACATTTTTGGGCCTAGGGATATAAGAATTCATGGATGCAGTTCCCATCTCTACAGAGCTCCGAGACTTGCCAATTACTTTTGGTTGCCCACCTGTTGTGTTACAACTTAATATTTACCATAGCAAAGGTGTTCAGCAAATCAAGGCGTCAATCTTTGTGTTGAATGAAATGAAACAAAATGCATGGATAAAAACAAAGGGTCTGGGTGTTGGCTTCCAGAATAAAACCTACGAAGGAATCTGAAAAATAAGCTACTACACTTGCAGTTTGGGAGCAAGGAAAACCCAGCAATGAACCAAATGATAGGGGGTGAGGTTGAGAAGAAAGAGGAAAGCAGGTGAAATCACCAATGTCGGCAGAAGAAACGGATGTGATGGCAGCAACCAAGTTAGAGGAATGAGCCCTAGATCCCTGCTGCTCAGGAGGCGGCTGAGTGTGGTCCCAACAGCAACGCCAAGAAAGTGGGGTCCAGGCGCAGTGGCTCACGCTTGTAATCCCAGCACTTTGGGAGACTGAGGCAGGGGGATCACTTGAGGTCAGGAGTTCAAGACCAGCCTGGCCAACATGGTGAAACCCCATCTCTACTAAAAATAAAAAATTAGTTGAACGTGGTAGTGCACACCTGTAATCCTGGCTACTCTGGAGGCTGAGGCAGGAGAATCTCTTGAATCTGGGAGGTGGAGGTTGCAGTGAGCCGAGATTGCGCCACTGCACTCCAGCCTGGGCGACAGGGTGAGACTCCATCTCAAAAACAAGAAAGAAAGAAAAAGAAAGTGTGGTGCTCCCAAAGAGCAAGCTCTTGCTCTAGATTGTCTTATTCCAGCATGTGCATGAGTGACCTGTGCTTCTGGGCAAACTGCGTGGTCCTAGGATGCAGATGCCGTCAGTGGTCAGAGACTGGGGTCCAAGCCTGGCCCCACGGCTTGTCCAGTACATGATCTTGTACCACCGACTTAACCTTCCTAGAGAGCTGAGTTCTTTGCCTATAAAAAGAGGATTTTATTAGAATCTACCTCATGGACTCGTTGTGAGGATTAAATGAGATTATCCATAGAAAATGTTTTGTAGAGTAACTGGCATATATTTGGAGTGCAATAAATATTAGGTATCACTATGAGTTATTTCAAAGACTGTTTCTGTGTCCATAAGGACAGAGCAAAACAGCAAATGTATAAGGTCACTTATTAATTAAAAAATGTTTTAGGCCTGGTGGCGTGGCTCACACCTGTAATCCCAGCACTTTGGGAGGCCAAGGCAGGCGGATCGCAAGATCAGGAGTTCAAAGCCAGCCTGACCAACATAGTAAAACCCCGTTTCTACTAAAAATACAGAAAGTAGCCAGGCGTAATGGCATGTGCCTGGTTTTGGAGATCCCAGCTACTCAAGAGGCTAAGGCAGGAGAATCACTTGAACCCAGGAGGCAGAGGTTGCAGTGAGCTGAGATCACACCACTGTACTCCAGCCTGGGCAACAGAGTGAGACTCTGTCTCAAAAAAAAAAAAAAATTCTCTGATTTTATATTTTTGTTTCCATTTATGTAATAAGTTGGGAAGTGAGCACCTACTATCTGCAGGGAAATATATAGAAAACAAAAATAAGTTGGGAGGATGTGAAGTACTGATGAGAAGAAGAAAAACAAAGAAGGTGGGTGGGTAAGTAGGGAATTGAATGAGTGGATTATCCTGTGCTTGCAATAAAAAATAATACATATTTTAATGGCATGAGATGGGATCCTACCTCCTTTCATTCTACATCAAGCATGAAAACACTAGAAAGTTTTTAACATCTTGTGTAGTCCAGGATGGCCAAGAGAAAATCTGAAAAAAACAGGGGTCTTTCTCTAACACAGACATTTGGTGACTCCCATTTTCCTTAGAGCTTCCCGTGATTGTTTTCCTCATTTTCTGCTGCTACACACCAGACCTGGGAGTCCCTCTGCTTAATAATTAACTAGCCTTGATATTCCACGCCACTTCATCCATGGGTTTTCTGGGTTCAAGAGCAGGGGCTAGTATTCTACTTCCTTACCTTTCACAGCTGCAGAAATAGTCAAATCTTTTAAAACTTGGGCTCACACTTACCCACACATTTTCAGAACTGAGGTAACAGACCGGGTGTGGTGGCTGACTCCTGTAATCCCAGCACTTTGGGACGCCGAGGCGAGTGGATTGCTGGAGCCCAGGAGTTTGAGACCAGCCTAGCCAACATGGTGAAACCCTGTATCTACTAAAAATACAAAAATTAGCTGGGCGTGGTGGCACCTGCCTGTAATCCCAGCTACTCAGGAGGCTGAGGCAGGAGAATTGCTTGAACCTGGGAGGCGGGGGGTGGAGACTTTCAGTGAGCAGAGATCACGCCACTGCATTCCAGTCTGGGCAACAGAGGGAGACTCGATCTCAAAACACAAACAAACAAAAATTGAGGTAACAGAGCATACATCTTCCCTTTCTCTTTCTTCCATCCCCCTAAGATTGAATCTCAAGAGGTATCAGTGACCACCTGTATTAAGTTTCGATTATGAATTGGCCTCTATGGACCCAGTCATCTCAGACTTCAAAAAATGTAGTATTTAACCCCAAGGGAGAAAAGCACATTTTAGAATAAGGTAGGGAGTCCCAAGAGGCGAAGAGAAAAAGTCACATAAGCAGAATAACATGCGAAAGAAAAAGAGTTGTCAAGTCCTGAACTAAGAAAATGGACACTTGAGCCAAGTTCTTTACAGAGCACTCCTTTATTTTGCTCAGTGCCTTCGTCAGATGTACATGGCACGCAGCAGCCTGTGCTTCCACTCTCTGACCGCAGAAAGCTTGTACTAACAGAAGCAGAGGGGTGGTGTTGCTTACATAATTCTGGCATGAATCTCCAAAACCCGTAGACTTAGGAGGCTGCCCTCAAAAGACAAACAAATAATGTCTTAATTAAGGTGTGTTCAGGACAAGAACTTCCTTTGTTATCAAAACTAAATCTCCAAAATATCCTGAGAAAGAGTGTTTGCTGTATAAAACACACAGTACATAAATGTTGATTACTTTGATTGCTTTTCTAACAGGCTGTAAAAACTGCTGGGAGTCTGATAGGGTGGTAAGTAGATAATATTAAGCAGTGTTTTAAAATTATTCTGTGTGACATTTTAAGCTTTAAAAATTGTTTGAGAAGTTATTTACTTATAATTTTTAGTTTTAAAAGCTAGGTAGCTGAATAAGGATCCAATGCAAAATTATTTTTGCCTTCTGCCAATTTACACCCAGAATTCCAGAGCTGGCCAGGTGCGGTGGCTCACGCCTGTAATCCCAGCACTTTGGGAGGCGAAGGCAGGGGGAGAGCCTGAGGTCAGGAGTTCGAGACCAGCCTGACTAACATGGTGAAATCCCATCTCTACTAAAAATCCAGAAATTAGTCGGGTGTGGTGGCGGGTGCCTGTAATCCCAGCTACATGGAAGGCTGAGGCAGGGGGAATTGCTTGAACCAGGGAGGTGGAGGTCGTAGTTAGCTGAGATCACGCCGCTGTGACAGAGCAAGACTCCATTAAAAAAGAAGAAGAAGAAGAAGAAGAGGAAGAAGAAAAACGAAAGAAAGAAATCCAGAGCTATATTTCTACCAACCCGTGAATCCCTTTCTCAGTACCTGAGGAATATAGGGAAAGCAACAGAATGGGTGATTTGAACATAGAATTTATTATATGTATTTTTCTAATACTTGTAGTATTGCCTTATGACAGTTACAACAACTAAAATGTATATTGCCAGTGTATTAGTCTGTTCTCACATGCTATCAAGATACTACCTGAGACTGGGTAATTTATAAAGGAAAGAGGTTTAATTGACCCACAGTTCAGCATGACCAGGGGAGGCCTCAGGAAACTTAGAATCACGGTGGAAGGGGAAGCAATCACTTTCTTCTTAAGGTAGCAGGAGGGAGAAGAGGAAGCAAAGGGGGGAAAAGCCCCTTATGAAACCATCAGATCTCATGAGAACTCACTCACCAGCATGAGAACGGCATGGGGAAATGCCCCCCATGATCCAATCACCTCCCTCTTTTGATATGTGGGAAATTACAAATTAAGATGAGGTTTGGGTGAGGACACAGAGACAAACCATATCACACTTGTATTATTGTCTTATGATAATTAGAACTAAAATGCATATCGCCAGTGAAGATATAAATGTATAGACAATGTAATGATCTTGTGCATTAGTGTGGGCCTGCCAAGATGATGGGTAATTAACATAATATGGTATTAATAATGATAACAATACCCGTAGTTAATTTTGGAGCACCTACTGTGTGCCAGATACTGTACTAAAGCTTTATATGTATTAATTCATTGGCCTTAATAACAGATGACAATAATACTTCATATGAGATTATTGTCCCACTTAAAAATGAGAAAGCTACAGTGCAGAAAGATGTGCAGAAAAAAGCACTGGACTGAGAATTTCCGAGCATGAATTTCAGTAACAGCTACACACCAGTTGGTTTGAGTTTTGGGACAAATCACTTCTCCAGAGTACATTTTCTCTTTTGTTTAGTAGGTACAAAAATAAGAAAAACAATTAATTATTGATTAGGTACTATGGGTCAGGCATGGGGATAAACGTTTTACATGTGTCATCTAATCTAACCATCACAGTCAACTGGAGTAGGTATTGCTATCCCCCTTTTTCAGATAAGGACAAACTGATGCCTGGAGAGGCTGAGTAACTGGATGTGCTCCCGATTGTTACAGCAGGAATCTGAACCTGGACTTTATTTATTCATTTTTGTTTTTAAGACGAAGTCTTGCTCTGTTGCCCAGGCTGGAGTGTAGTGGCACGATCTTAGCCCACTGCAATCTCCACTGGGTTCAAGAGATTCTTCTGCT
The DNA here is from genome assembly GCA_036589455.1 of Ateles fusciceps. Classification (NCBI taxonomy): domain Eukaryota; kingdom Metazoa; phylum Chordata; class Mammalia; order Primates; family Atelidae; genus Ateles; species Ateles fusciceps. The sequence continues at coordinate 7,028,221 of JAZHEH010000045.1, read as the reverse complement.
TCAGCCTCCAGAGTAGCTGTGCTTACAGGAGCCTGCCACCACTCCTGGCTTATTTTTCTATTTTTGTTATTGTTGTTGTTTGTTTTTGTTTTTTTGAGATGGGGTCTTACTGTGTTGCCCAGGCTGGAGAGCAGTGGCACGATCTTGGTTCACTGCAACCTCTGCCTCCCGGGTTCAAGAGATTCTCCTGCCTCAGCTTCCCGAGTAGCTGGGGTTACAGGTGCCTGCCACTACACCCAGCTAATTTTCTGTATTTTTAGTAGAGACAGGGTTTCACCATGTTGGCTAGACTGGTCTCAAACGCCTGACTTTGTGATTCACCCGCCTCAGCCTTCCAAAGTGCTGGGATTACAGATGTGAGTCATCGCACCCACTAATTTTTGTATTTTTAGTAGATGGGGTTTCACCATGTTGGCCAGCTTGTCTTGAATTCCTGACCTCAGGTGATCTACCTGAGCCTCCCAAAGTGCTGGGATTACAGCTGTGAACCATTATACCTGGGCTGAACCTGGACTTTATGTCCCCAGAGCCCATGCTCTTAACCACTATGACCTTTACAGTCTTGGTTCCTTTAGACTTCCTGTTTTCTCTGCCTGCAATATTTTCTTCCAGATTTCTCTAGTGTTGGCTCATTCCCATACTTTAGGCATTAACTCAAAACATCAGGTTTGCAGAGGCTTTTGCTCAGGGCTGTTGCACTTTGTAACTCAGAAGGTGCTGTTTTTATAGATTGTAACGGGAATGGTGTCTCACTGGAATCATAGACCCAGAAGCCCCGTTTTTCATTAACCTCTCAGATGACACCTGGTAATTCTTATCACTCATTCGGTTCCCTTTACACCTCAGCACTTACCCCTATCTAAAATTAACTGTTTTATTTCTATAACTTACTTATTATCTGTCTCCCCCAACAATATGCAAACTCCATAAAGAAAAGGATCTGTCTGTCTTCCTGCTGTTGCTCAAACATAAAGTGTCAGGCCATAGTAGGCACTTAATAAATCATTTGTTGCATGTTCCTGAATATATCTTACCAATTCCTAACAATCCAGGCCTCACTCAAGTCACAGAGTTGTAAGATAAAAGTTTCAAGACATCCTGGGTATTATAAAGACAATGATATAATAAGTTATTGACAAATGACAAACTACTTCTTAGGGTTTCTGTGCTTTAAAGTTTACTAGTTTTGCAACAATGTACAATCCTCAGTATCACTGACAAAGTAAACATCCATTTGATCAAAATTAAGAAGTTTCAAACATCAAGTGTTGGAGAAGATATTGATTACTATACATCACTTTATTTTTTTTTTTTTTAGACAGAGTCTTGCACTGTCTCCCAGGCTGGAGTGCAGTGGTGCAAGGCTCACTGCAACCTCTGCCTCCTGGGTGCAAGAGATTCTCCTACCTCAGCCTCCCCAGTAGCTGGGACTACAGGCACATGCCACCACGCCTGCCTAATTTTTGTATTTTTAGTAAAGATGAGGTTTCACCATGTTGTCCAGGCTTGTCTTGAACTCCTGACCTCAAGTGATCCACTTGCCTTGACCTTCCAAAGTTCTGGGATTACAGGCATGAGCCCCTGCACCCAGCCTAAACATCACTTTTATGTTTTACTTCAACCAATTTGAAGGCTAGTTAGATGTGACTTTGTAATGCTGAGCATTCACATTTCTTATGACTCAGCAATTTTTCTCCTAAGTGGATTCCTAAGGGAAACTCCTTCACTTGGACCCTCAGGAGATGCTATGAGAATGTTCATAGTAACCCCACTTATGACAACAACAATGGAAACCACCCAAAAGCCCATAGACAAGAAAACAGATAAATAATTGGTGATCTGGAAATTTATGAAGCTGTGATGAATGAATCACAACTATACACAAACACCTGAAAGAAACTTAATTATATTAATACTAGATTAAAACAACCAAGTCCTAGAAGATTATATAAAACTTGGTGCTTTTTAAATGAAGTTCATTTAAAAAAAAAAATATCCAAAAGATAAAACTAAAAAATTTAAAAAAGTAAACAAAAATAAATAAATAAAATAAACAACCCTGAAGAACAACCAAAAAAAAAAGCAAGAAAATTATAAACTCAATGTTCATCATTGTGCTTTCCTTGGATAAGGAAAAGTGGCTGGGAAAAAAATACAGTTAAGTATAAAGTATTGTCTGTATTCTGGTGCTTGGTTTGGATGGTGGTTTCTAGCATTAAACCACCTGTTTTAACACCATGATTTTTTATTTCCCTCTATATTTGGAGAATTCCAGGAGATAGGCTCAAAGGTGGCTCTTGAAGGATTATCTGGGTCCAGGGGCAGGTCTACTCATTTTTGTATTTATAATACCTGTATACAGTGTCCAGCAAAACCCAAGTCCTTAGTAAGGTTTCCTGAATGAAAGAATGAATGAGTGAATAAATTATAGAAAATTCAAAAGTGTTTTTGGGTAATTTTGAGTGTAGTCTGAATAACCTCTCACCCCAACACTTTACAGTAACCCATACACACATGAAATTATGTAACTGATTTCCTTCCTAATTCATTGGGAAAAAAATTAACATTCTCCCTGAGTAGTAAACAAGCAATAGTATTTTTCCATGTAGAATATTCTATGACACCCATCAGTACTGACCCAGGTAGGGAGAAAATGATTCTGAATCCAGCAGAGTACCAACAAAAGCTTTAATGCACTATTTGTTTTCCAGGCAAAAGAACTTCAGAAAATATCCATCATTAAGTAGACTTACAAATGGCACTTTTGGCTACATATGAGAAGCAGATATGAGACCCATGTGTTTTTTCTGATAAGCTAGTAGTAGGTCAGCTTTGTAACACAATCCTTTCTTAGGATAAAAAATGGCTAATTTAGGCCGGGCGTGGTGGCTCACGCCTGTAATCCCAAGCACTTTGGGAGGCCAAGGCGGGCGGATCACCTGAGGTCAGGAGTTCAAGACCAGCCTGACCAACATGGTGAAACCCCGTCTTTAAAAAAAAAAAAAGAAAGAAAGAAAAGAAAAAAAATGGCTAATTTATTTTAAAAGACAGGAAAAGCTGAAACCCTAAAGTCATTGTTGTTTTTTTTTTTTTTTTTTTTTTTTAAGATGGGGTTTCACCATGATGGCCAGGCTGGTCTTGAACTCCTGACCTCGGGTGATCCACCCACCTCGGCCTCCCAAAGTGCTAGGATTACAAGCGTGAGCCACCTCGCCCGGCCAAGTCATTGTTTTAAAAAATGTCACATTTATTTCATGCTATACACCTGTATTTTCATACAATAATTTTAAGTATTATGGCATAAATATTCATAAGAGGAGCAAGTAAATTTCAACCTAATTTTAAAATAAAGATATATATATATATTAAATTTCTTTATTGTTTATTAATGCATTTGACAATACCATATGCTGTTTTGGATGGCAGATTTCATTTTGGTACATGGTAGATTTGTCCTTTTGGTATTGAACCGAAGAAAAACATGTCACACCTGAAATTCTGCCTTAAGTGAGTAAAACCATGGTCAGTTACATCAGTAGATTTCAGCCAACTAGCAAAATTGACGTGTTTAATCATTCTTATTATTTATAAAAAATGGAAAAAGATTAATAGTTAACAGGGGAGAATAGCTAATATCACCAGTTTAAAACAGGTCTTTTAATTTTTTTGAAATAGTGTCTTGCTCTATTTTCCAACCTGGAGTGCAGTGGTGTAATCACAGCTCACTGCAGCTTCAACCTCCCAGGCTTAAGCTATCCTCCCTTCTCAGCCTCTAAGTAGCTAGGACTACAGGTGTGTGCCATCGCGCCTGGCTAATTTTTTATTTTCTGTAAAGATGGGAGTCTCACTATGTTGCCTAGGCTGGTCTCAAATTCCTGGGCTTAAGTAATCCTACCATCTCAGCCTCCCAAAATGCTGGGATTACAGGTGTGAGCCACTGCGCGCAGCCTAAAATAGGATTTAAAGCAGATTACTTATACCACATATTTGAAAGAAAAGAATATTTGGAAATGTAAGATATCAATCTGAACTGAAATCATTTTTAATATTAATTCCTGTCTCTCCAATGCAGCCACCTTTTATATGATAGTGTGAAGCTGATCACATCTAATCTAGGCAAAGATGGGTATCTTCTTCATGTTATCCACCATTTCTCAACTAGTTTCTATATTAATTTACACAATTATTTAACAGAGATTAAGAAAACATCAGACAATAGAATCAACCCAAAAGGCAACAACATTTTTCTTTCTACAAGGGAACATGACTTTCAATTTGTGCATCCTATGCTAATATGCTAATGAAGAACCAAAAACTACTTTCATCTCTGTAGCAAAAACATAAACACAAACGCCTGGAAAATCACCATGCTGGCCAGGCTAGTCTCAAACTCCTGACCTCAAGTGAGCCACCTGCCTCGGCCTCCCAAAGTGCTGGGATTACAGGCATGAGCCACTGCACTTGACTGGGGTTTTTTCTTTTTTTATGTATTTACTTATTTATTTATTTATTTTTTTGAGTCAGAGTCTCTCTTTGTTGCCCAGGCTGGAGTACAGTGGCTTGATCTCGGCTCACTGCAGCCTCCACCTCGCTGGTTCAAGTGATTCTCCCACCTCAGCCTCCCGAGTAGCTGGGATTACAGGTGCACCACCACACCCAGCTAATTTTTCTGTTTTTTATTAGAGATGGGATTTCGCCATGTTGGCCAGGCTAGTCTTGAACTCCTGGCCTCAAGTGATCCACCTGCCTCGGCCTCCCAAAGTGCTAGGATTACAGGCATGAGCCACTGTGCCCCATCCTTGAGGTGGGTTTTTAGACAACAATGGAGAGCTGACACACTGTTCCATGGCAGGAATTGTGCTAGGTGAAGAGAATACCCTGGATAGTAAGACAGCCCCCTGCTCTGATGCTTAGAGTCTACTTACGCAAACAGACAGTTACGGAAATCTCAAAGTAAATGTCATCAGTGCTCTAACGGGGCACAGGGAGGACTTCAGGATCCATGGGAATTTAGAAAAGAGCATCAATCCTAGAACTGGGGAGCTGGTGAAGGCTTCTCAGAGGAGATAATTTCTAAAGGGAATTTATATGAAGAAAGAATTTTCCAGGCAACAGTAAGACAGAACATTCTCTTTCTACGAAGAAGAAAGTACATGTGCAAAGGCTGGAGGGAGTGAGATAGGGCCCCGGGGAAGTAGGGGTAGTCATTTTAATTGCCGTGTAAAGATGTAGGGGTGGGCTCGAGGAGTAGCTAAGGGAAATCTCTCATGGCCTTAAGAGATTCCCTGGAATTTGGCCTTTAAACCTAGGGTGATGGGAACCAAAGAAGGAAATCCTCTCTTCCTTCTTTCCTTCCTTCCTCATGGGCAAGAGGAGGTTGTGTGCAATAGATACAGAGGGATGCTTCTCTGGTGCTTAGGTTGGCTAAAGGGAAGTTCTATTATGCCAGGGTCCAAGATAATGGGTAAAGCAGGCAAGAAGAAGATGCCATTTCTGGAAAGGCGTTCCTTCTTCTTTTGTCACTTAATGAATACCTGAGGACAGAAAGCAGTTAAGACTCATCTTTTAAAGATGCTATAAAAATTTTTTAAAGCCCATGGTAAGGTTTCCCACTTTATTAGTTTTGTGGCCTTGGGCATATGACTAACCACTTTACGAGTCAGTTTCCTCATTTGTGGAGATAATGACCACATTGACTTCACAGGCCAATAAGGACAAATGGCAGAAAGTCTTAGCACAGAGTCTGGCTCAGAATAAACCCTCAATATAAAGTCCTTAAATGGGGAAAGGCTGAGGGGAGTAACATGGGATTTAGCATTAAACCTGTGTTTGCATTCAGCCTCCATCACTTAGTAGTGCTTGCAACTGTGTGAACTTAGAGACCATTTTAAAACTTGCTCAGACTTAGTTTCCACATCTGAAAAATGTGAATGTTAATACCTACCTTGCCAGGTGGTGATGAAGGTTAAAGAATATCATAGATATTAAATGCACAGAGCCTGCCATATAGTACAAACGCACACCCACACAGAGGTGATAGTATTTCTCAAATGTATGTCAACAGTATTATTGTCAGACATTCTCTGTCACTCCAAAATCCTATTCTCTGACTAAAGCTACAAATCAGAAAAGTTCGATTACCAGAAATATATATATCTACATCTATAACATATTTAGCACAGTAGGTCCATTCCACCAGTACCTGTACATTATGATAACCTAATGCAAATAAATGGCTCTGGTACAACATTCATATTTTATTTTGTTAATGCATGATAAAAAAAAATTAACCTCTTCATTCAGATCCATTATTTGGAATGAAGAATTTAGTATTCCCTAACTCCCTAATTTGGCACTTCGAGGAACTTCCTCTGCACACCAAGCTCCAAAATGTACTATTTTCTAGACCAAAAATGAAAACATGCATATATACAAGTGAGCTAAAAAGTTACAACACGAGATGGTCATTTTGGTGAAAATAATTCCCCCAAATAAGCAGCGTGTCATGTCCTTAGAATATGTTACACTAGAAAGCTAGTAAAAATTCAGGCTAAGGAGGCAATTTAGAGTTCAAGTTTTATCACATATCAGCAAAGTTTTAGACTTCCCTTAAAAACAGAAATCTTCAAAGTGAAATCTTGCCGGAAGGGTCGATTTTTTAATTACGTGTATATACAAACTTCTCTGTTTTAACATTCAACATATTCAAGATTAAATCTAGAAAGCTGCTATACCTGATTTATGAAACAAAATGATTTATACTTAGAAAATAGGGACAGACAATTTTATGTAGTCTCTCCCTATCTACCCTCACCCATAGCATCACCAAGTTTTTGGTTTTTCCGTTTTTTGTTGCTTTTTGGTTTTTGGTTTAGCTAATGCCGCAACTGAAACCTGTACTAACTTAAAAGTTGACACTAAAGGCAGGAATTAAGAAATCACTTTTTATGGCTTTTAAGCACTCGAATGCTTTAGAACCCCCTTGAAAATGCTAGGAATGAACAGGTCTTATTCCTTGGGATGTTGCTTCAATTTGAATCTTGGTGAAATCTACATTCCCTATTAAATAGATCTGTGCTAATTTTGGAGAAAGTACAATTTAAAATCCTTAACGACTACTCTATTGACTCTGAAGAAGGGGACTTGAGGATGTTGCTGTTTGGACTAGAGAAGCATTTCAACACCTTTCTGCAGACTAAGATAAAAAACAACGAACGAGACCTACAAATAGAAATCTAGTAAGGCAGTTCTACCATGTGGGAAAACTGTTTCCCAAATGTTTTCTACACTGACATCTTATTAAAAAGATATGTTACCCGGTTCTTCCACATTCAGTGTATAAAACTCAACTTTAGATGTGTATGTGCGGAGAAGATTCACAGGACCGAAACCATCCATTTGCATGAAAATCTCATCATTGCATTGCTTTGTGTCATTCTGGCTTCGATCACCCACAGGCCGCCAGAGGGCTGGGAGGCCCAGGAACTCAGCACTCTAACTCCTCCATAACTTCCATGACAATTGTCCGTGGGCCCGTCAGGATCAGATTGCTCACGGTCCGGTAGTCTACGTGCAGGACATTGAGCCCGTTGACAGAGACGACAAACTGACAGACCTAAATGAAAAATGCAAAGAAAGAGCATCTGTTACAGTGCCTGGTTTTTCACAGAGCTTTAATAAAGACACTGTGTGGCCCTCACAGGTAACTTCATTCTTAATATACTCAAATGTATCCAGCTGATAACTCCAATTCAATAATTTCCAAGGAGCTACACTTTTTCTGGAAGGCAGTATAATTTTTTAAAATAATTGTTTTAGTGTTTTACAGAATTGGGCTTAAATCCTAACTCAGAAACTTACTAGATTAAGCTACGTATTTAAATTTCTGAGCCTTAGTTCCCTCAATCCTAAAATAGGAATTAATAATAATAGTAGTGATAACTACCTTATAAGAGTGTTGTAAGAATTAATGACATATAGAGCGTTTCTAATTGCAGTAATTCACGGGCACACTTGCTCCCAATTATTAATTATTAGCGTTGAGGACTCAACCAAAGAATGTAAAAAATACTAAAACACTTTGGAAACCATCATTTCCTTTTATTATTTTCTATGTGGGTAATATCAGTATAAACTTAAACACATTATTAAGTCCAAAAATATCTATACTTATTACTTAGATGCAACAAAATTGGAGAGTATTGGAAAAAGTATTTAGAAAGCTGTCTTTGTGAAATCAAAGATACAGATTTCAGTTATAGGTCCCTTTGGTGGAATACCTTAATCAAGTAATTTCTCCTCTTCTATGTCTCAATGATATAAATGTCTCATTTGTAAAACAGGTAAACGCGCTATTCTCACAGGCTCAAACTAGATAATGCATTTAAAACCTCTTTGCAAACACCAAGCACTACACCGATGCTGAGTTCTATCAATTGCTTTCCTTTGAAAAAATACTCCCTTCCTTCATAGTCACAGGCAAAACAAAATGGAAAGTGGGCGGTAGTACACGGACTGGTTATTTACTCAATAAACACTCGCTGTTGTCATAAATCTCAATACTTTCCACTCCCCAACCTACATTACTAGGGTGTTTTCTCTACATAAGATCACACTATTACTGTTTCTCTTTCTTGGTTCCACAGATTTGTCCTCATGGATTCAGGGCACATCTTACACAAAATCAGCAGTTTTCTCTTTTTCAGACGGAGTCTCATTGTGTCACCTAGACTGGAGGGCAGTGGCACCATCTCAGCTCATCGCAACCTCCACCTCCCTGGTTCAAGCAGTTCTCCTGCCTCCTGAGTAGTTGGGATTATAGGCGCATGCCACCACACCTGGCTAATTTTTGTATTTTTAGTAGAGATGGGGTTTCACCATGTTGGTCAGGCTGGTCTCGAACTCCTGACCTCGTGGTCCTCCCACCTTGGCCTCCCAAAGTGCTGGGATTATAGGAGTGAGCCACTATGCCCAGCCAAAATCAGCAGTTTTCAACTATTATAGAGGTCATAGTCATAATCAAAGTCACATTAACCTGTCACAATCTATCCTGAACTAGGCCACAGTAATTTGCAAGACAATTTAGCAGTAATGTGATGTAGGTATCAGCCCCCGGCTTTGTTTTTTCTGTTGCAGCAGACTCGTGAGCCAAAGAATGAGAGAAATTTCACCTCCTTCCTAACCCAGAGCTTTAGATTCTAGACTTGGGCCTTTCAAATCTCTTGTCTTTTTCACAGATACAGGGCTTTCCTTCTCCAAAAAGATGAATAGCCTTTTTGCATTGCCAAATGAGATGGCAGGAGTGGCCAGGTGAGTGCCCCTTCCAGCTGACCCTTCACAGGCTCCCTGAGATTAGCCATGCATCTGTATCACTCAGGGATCATAGTCAGCATTTAGCCTTTTTTTTTTTTTCAGATGGATTCTTGCTCTGTTGCCCAGGCTGGAGTGCAGTGGCATGATTTTGGTTCACTGCAACCTCCACCTCCCAGGCTTAAGCAATCCTCCCACCTCAGCCTCCTGAGTAGCTGGGATTACAAGTCAAGTTCGAGACCAGGCTGGCCAACATGGTGAAACCCCATCTCTACTAAAAATACAAATAAAATTAGCTGGGCATGGTGGCAGGTGCCTGTAATCCCAGCTACTTGGGAGGCTGAGGCAGGAGAATTGCTTGAACCCGGGAGGCGGAAATTGCAGTGGGCCAAGATCATGCCTCTGCACTCCAGCTTGGGCAATAGAGCAAGATTCCCACAAAAAAAAAAAAAAAAAAAAAAAAAAATCCAGACTCTGGCTTCTCTGGTACAATCAGAAGCTCTGATCATATCAGGCCTAGATGGCCATGTGGCCACAGCTGGGTAGAGCCTGCCCGTTCTACACAGGGCACAATCACTCATTTGCCACAGTCCTTATTGCTTCCTATCTTCCTAATACCTGGCTGACAGGCATGTGAGTTTGTGGTCCCTAATCTGGGGCCACAGAGGGAAAAGAGTTGAAGAGAGGGTGGCTTCAAGCTTCAAGAACTGAAGGACCCCAATGTTCATCAACAGATGAAAGGAGGTTGGGCGTGGTGGCACATGCCTGTTATCCTAACACTTTGGGAGGCTGAGGCAGGAGGATCACTTCAGCCCAGTTCGAGACCACCCTGGACAGCATAGTGAGACCCCTGTCTCTAAAAAAAAAATACACACACACACATATATATATAGTTCAATTTAAAAAGATGGATGAAAGAAGAAATATAATTCAATATATCCATATGATAGAATGCTATTCAGCCATAAAATGGAACATACAACATGCTACAACATAGGTGAGCCCTGAAAACATTATACTAAGGGAAAGAAGCCAGCCAAAATAGACCATAGAATGTAAAAGCCCGTTTATATGAAATGTCCAGAATAGAAAAATCCACAGAGACAACAGCAGATTATTGATTACCTAGGGTTGAGAGCAGGGGTGGTGGGGTGGGGCATGGAAGTGATTGGTAATGGGCACAGGGTTTCTTTTAGGGATGATGAAAATGCTCTAAAATTGTTATAATAGTGACATAACTCTGTGAATAGACTAAAAACTACTGAATTCTACAATTTACATGGATAAATTGTATGGTATGTGAACTATATCTCCATAAAGTTCTTAAATAATGAAACAAAACAAGAAAACATTAAAGGGAAGAAGGGCCTGATGTTAACAGTGGGTAGATCCTTGTAGACGGAAGGGAGAGGCTGCAGGTTTGGTTCAGTATAGGGTCCTGTGTACCTCTTGATTGCAGAGCTCTTGGAGGCTACAGAAGCTAGGATGGTCACGGCTGTATGTGTGGGAGTGTGAGCACCCGGTGAAATCTGCAGGACCCATACCCAGGTGTTCAGGGGTAGGAACAGGGCAGTCAGCAGGGCTGTCTGGACAAGGGCCAGTGGCACCAGTCACTAATACTGGTCAGGGTCCATTTTACTGGGCTGCCTATAAGCCCTGGGATGGGGGCGGTGGTGGTGGTATGATGCACATGATCTCAAATGGGAAGGGACACGGGCAAGGGACACCAAAATCATCTGACATTGAACTTGTCATCATCAACCTTGGTGATGGCCACTTCGACTGAATTTAATTTTAGAAAAAACAGGCCAGGTGCGGTGGCCAGCAATCCTAGCACTTTGGGAGGCCAAGGCAGGCGGATCACTTGAGCTCAGGAGTTCGAGACCAGCCTGGGCAACATGGCGAAATTTCGTGTCTGCAAAAAAAAAAAAAAATTAGCCAGGTGTAGTGGCACATGCCAGTAGTTCCAGCTATTTGGGGATTGGGGGGGAGTCTGAGGCAAGAGTATCGCTTAAACCTAGAAGGTCGAAGCTGCAGTGAGCCAAGATCTTGCCACTGCACTCCACGTAAGTAAAAAAAAAAAAAAAAAAAATAGAAAAACAGAAAATGGTCATTTCTTGTTTTTGTTTGTAAGTGCATGCACACACACATTTCTCAAATGCCACAGTTTGTAACTAATTCACTCTTTCATAAAGTAAGGCTGATTCAAGGCTACCCTAGGCATGAAGACAGTCTCACTCCCTTGCATTCCCATATGCTGTCCAGAGCAGCCAGTCAAAGCGCGGTCACAGCAAGCGCACTGTGAACTGCTCGTTTCCCACAAACCGTCTTACTTGTGCTTCCACCTGAGCACGTCTCTAGGAGTATAGATGATCAGGTGAAGACCCTCTATCACAGATGTTCCAGAGAAAAAGGCCAAGATATCTTATACCAAACAGTGTGTGGAGAACCTAAAGAAAGACTTTATTAGGTAGGTGCAAAAGCAATTGTGGTTTAGCAATTTTTAATTGCAAAAACTGCAGTTACTTTTGCACCTACCTAATAAATACCAGCATCTTTGCCTTCATGAAGCTTACAATGTAGTTTAGGAGGCAGAGTATTACAGGCAGGATCCTTTTCAAAACAGCAGGCAACCTCTCAATCAATTCTATCATATATTGAAAAACCTATTCTTTCTCAAACGCCAATTAACGTACTTCACACACTTGATAAAAATTGTCCTAAAAGTCATATGGTGACATCTGTTGGTTTTTGGATATCCAGCTTCATTGCGCTACAATCAACTTGATATCCTTTTCAGGTATCACCTTTCCTCTGCTGTGGGCAGTATGGATAGGAATGTCAATTAATATGCCCGGCCCTCCTGCTATTCATAGGGTCACCTGACCCCAAGCTTGGCTAATCAGACTCTGTCTCCTGGACCACTAATTGTGGAGCTGAGTAACACAGGAAAGTTCATTTGCTCTGGTATTTGGGTACCCAAATCTGCCTTGGTTCCTGTCCTTTATCAAGTTTGGTTCTCCAGGTTAGACATGGTGGCTCACACCTGTAATCCCAGCACTTCGGGAGGCCGAGGTAGGTGGATCACCTGAGGTCAGGAGTTTGAGACCAGCCTGACCAACAGGGTTAAACTCCGTCTCCACTAAATATAAAACATTAGCTGGGCATGGTGGTACATGCCTGTAATCCCAGATACTTGGGAGGCTGAGGCAGGAGAATCGCTTGAACCCGGGAGGTGGAGGTTGCAACAAGAGCAAAACTCCATCTCAAAAAAAAAAAAAAATGCTTGGTTCTCTGGATCTGCCTTTGTTTCTTTTACATACTTGATGTCTTTTCAGTGAATTTCTTTTTTTTGTTGTTGTTTATGCTAGCTGATTTCTGTCATTGGCAACCCACCATCTCTAATGAAATCTTTTTTTTTTTTTAAGACAGAGTCTCGCTCTGTCTCAGGCAGGAGTGCAGTGGCAGGATCTTGGCTCAGTGCCACCTCCTACACCCAGGTTCAAACAATTCTCATGCCTCAGTCTTCCAAGTAGCTGGGACTACAAGCATGTGCCACCACACCTGGCTAATATTTTTGTATTTTTAGTAGAGACAGGATTTTACCTTGTTGGCCAGGCTGGTCTCAAACTCCTGACCTCAAGTGATCTGCCCTCGTTGGCCCCTAAAGTGCTGGGATTATTATTATTATTATTATTATTATTTTTAAGACGAGGTTTCACCATGTTGGTCAGGCTGGTCTTGAACTCCTGACCTCAGGTGATCCGCCTGCCTTGACCTCCAAAGTGCCCGGATTACAGGCGTGAGTCACCACGCCCGGCCAGTGCTGGGATTAAAGGCGTGAGCTACCATGCTCAGCCCCCAGAGCAATCTTTATAAACAAACTAAATGTCAGAGAGGTTAAATTGTTTTGCTCAAGGTCACACAACTAAGTGCTGTAGCTGGAAATTGACCTCCACAGTACTCTACAGCCTTACATAAAAACAGATTTATAAAGCACAATATGTATATGCAAGTTCTCAGTCATGCACAGAATAGTGGATGACAAACGTTTCTTCTCTTTAATTGTTAAACAGTCCCTAGGTCCACTCAAGTATCTTACGGTGTTGATGTTTAGCTTCTTTCAACTTCTTAAGAAGGTTTTTATTCAATTAAGTTTGGGTTGTTTTTTGTGTCACTAAAAACTCTCAATAATATGTAAACTTAGATACTTATTGCAAACTTTTTCCTTAAATAAGGCAAAAAACAATGCCTTCAAAACATTTATCATGTTAATATTCAAAGTAGTAATTTTAGATTGAGGCTGTTAGGGCCAGTCATGGTGGCTTATGCCTGTAAACCCAGCACTTTGAAAGGCCGAGACAGGCGGATCACTTGAGGTCAGGAGTTTGAGGCCACGGGTGATGGGTGCACCAAAATCTCACAAATCACCACTAAAGAACTTACTCATGTAACCAAACATCACCTGTTCCCCAATAACCTATGGAAATTAAAAAAAAAATTTTTTTTTTTTTTGAAGATAGGGTTTCACCATGATGGCCAGGTCTTGAACTCCTGACCTCAGGTGATCCACCCACCTCGGCCTCCCAAAGCATTAGGATTACAGGCACGAGCCACCGTGCCCGGCCAAAAAAAATTTTTTTAAAAGGAGTTCGAGAGGTCGGGCGCGGTGGCTCACACCTATAATCCCAGCACTTTGGGAGGCCGAGGCGGGTGGATCACAAGGTCAAGAGATCAAGACCATCCTGGTCAACATGGTGAAACCCCGTCTCTACTGAAAATACAAAAAAATTAGCTGGGCACAGTGGTGTGCGCCTGTAGCCCCAGCTACTCAGGAGGCTGAGGCAGGAGAATTGCTTGAACCCAGGTGGCGGAGGTTGCAGTGAGCCAAGATCACGCCATTGCACTCCAGCCTGGGTAACAAGAGCAAAACTCCGTCTCAAAAACAAAAAAAAAGGAGTTCGAGACCAGCCTGGCCAACATGGTGAAAACCGTGTCTCCACTAAAAATACAAAAATTAGCAAGTCATGGTGGTGCATGCCTGTAATCCCAACTACTCCGGAGGCTGAGGCAGGAGAATCACTTGGAACCTGGGAGGTAGAGGTTGCAATGAGCTGAGATTGCACCACTGCACTCCGGCCTGGACACAGTGAGACTCTGCCTCAATAAAATAAAATAATAAAAAATACACTGAGCGCAGTGGCTCACACCTGTAATCCCAGCACTTTGGGAGGCCGAGGCAGGTGGATCATCAGGTGGATCATCTGGGTCAGGAGTTTAAGACCAGCCTGACCAACATGGTGAAACGCTGTCTCTACCAAAAATACAAAAATTAGCCAGGTGTGGTGTTGCATGCCTGTAATCCCAGCTACTTGGGAGGCTGAGGTAGCTTGAACCCAGGAGGCAGAGGCTGCAGTGAGCTGAGATTGCACCATTGTACTTCAGCCTGGGCAACAAGAGTGAAACTTGGTCTCAAAAATAAAATAGAAAATAGGTTTAGGCTGTTAGGAAAGACGTCATCTCTCCCTAAGTGGTCTGAACAACTGCTGTGATTCCAGCAGTTCCAATGTCCTGTTAGTGAAAATGTACAAAATGTTCTAGCAATGTAGGTATTACTATGAAACATATTCAGTTATAATGAATTTTCAGCTGACATCTATGGTACACTATGTTTTGCAAATCAACACATATTATGAGTAACCACAGGAAGCACTCAGCCTGGGGGAAATTATTTCTCCTCTGTATTAAAAAGTGCACAGGCATAAACACAGAGAACACATGACTACCTCTGAATGGACCACCTCAGGAACTTATTACCTTCTACTTGAGGTGGGGTGATTTAGATGCCACCCACTGGTGGTAACAAGAGTCCAAGTGAGGTAGCAATACTTTTTTTCCTTATAATTATCTTTATCAGATCTGTTTTCAAAGATGAGATCGCATTTCCCTAGTTCTGGAAAAGGGATCAGTCACGAGCTCATGTAACTGCTCTTGTAACTCACCTCCCACAAGGATGTGGTGCCTTCACCTTCAAATGAAAGGATAAGGAGCAAATCCTCAAATGAAAAGGAAGAACAGAACTTTCACAAGTAATATGAAGCCTAGGTAAGTAATGTCTCCAAGCAAGTGGGCAGTGGAGGAAGTTCTAGAACCGCTGGCCATGGTGGCTCACGCCTGTAATCCTAGCACTTTGGGAGGCCGAAGTGGGCGGATCACAAGGTCAAGAGATCGAGACCATGCTGGCCAACATGGTGAAATCCTGTCTCTACCAAAAATACAACAATCAGCTGGGCATGGTGGTGCACGCCTGTAATCCCAGCTACTCCGGAGGCTGAGGCAGGAGAACTGCTTGAACCCTAGAAGCAGAGGTTGTAGTGAGCCGACATCGCACCACTGCACTCCAGCCTGGGCAAAAGAGTGAGACACGGTCTGAAGAATTAATAAAAAAAAAAAAAAACACTTCTAAGAACCAAAGTTAGCCTTGTAAGAATAAACAGGAAGCAGGAGGCAGGACTCAGCACATTTCAGGGTGTGATCAGGTTGGGATAAATACCTAGGCTGAACTCCAGCCTTCCTCCTGCTAGGAAGCCAAACTCACTAAATAATCTTGCCTCCAATTCCTCTCCCTGGGCCAGTCCTGGCATATGTACGATAATCCCCCGGACAGACTGAGTGCCTGTGGGACTGTTCAATTGCACATTTGTTCTTATAGGCTGGAGTCCCATCACAATGATTCAATTGTTTCATCCAAAGTGAGAGTTAAGTTGGGGAGAAACACTACACCTATAATTACATAATTGTCTTCTCACTGCTGGGAAGTCTGTATTCACCAACAAACTTGCATCCCAGAAATTGTTGCATTCATGTCAATGCCTTCTTGCTGTTTTCTTTCTGATCTTGAAGGAAAGTGAAGGACTGAAGGGGAAGGCTGCTCTGACTATCCCTGAAAATAACATAAAACATTTAACAAGACAGAGAAAGAGTCAGACAGAAAAGAAAGATAAGATACACACAAATAGATGTGGAAAATGACCAGGGAGAGCTGAGACCTGGTTAGTAGAATAGGAAAGTCTACCCAGTTAAATAATACAAAAAGCGGAACAAGCTGTCAAGTAGCAAGCCATTACTAAAACCTTAATCCAGTGGAGCACTCGTTTGTGTTCTCAGAGATCATCCTGATCCGACTGCCGTAAAGAATAGAATTCTTTTCTACAAATCCCTACTAGGTATCCAGCCCATCTTTCTGTAATACTTATGTTAGGAAATACACCACCTAATGAGGAAGACTTTTGAAGTCCAGTTACATGCTGGAAGTTTTAGCTGTGCATTCAGTTAACATTATTTGAGCCATTTTCACTGCTCGATTGCTCAAGTGAAAAAGCACACACAAATACAAAATGGTGACTCTCAAACCGTAGTGTAAATATGAGTCACCTTTGGGATCTCGTTCTAAGTATGAAGTCTCAGATCTCACCCAAGACCTACCAAATCAGACCTTCTGGAGGTGTGTCCCAAGATTTACAATTTCATGGAACATATCAGGTGATTTTGGTACAGAACTACGTTGAGAAACAGTGCTGTTAATTATCTGCTAGGATTTTTTCTACCAAAAGTCAGTTGAAATGCTTACCCCATACCTGTTAGTATTAGAATAGAGTATTCTTTGACCATGAGCATTAACTGCCTCATGCAAGAAGAAGGCTGATGTTTTAGTTATTAAAATTATTACTTGCCTAAAGATCAGGGGTGGTGGCTCATGCCTGTAATCTCAAACTTTGGGAGGCTGAGGCAGGTAGATCACTTGGGGTCAGGAGTTTGAGACCAGCCTGGCCAACATGGTGAAACCCATCTCTACTAAAAATACACAAATTAGCCAGGCATGATGGTGGGCGTCTGTAATCCCAGCTACTTGGGAGGCTAAGGCATGAGAATCGTTTGAACCTGGGAGGCAGAGACTCGATCAAGCCTGAGCCGAGATTGTGCCACTGCACTCCAGCCTGGGCAACAGAGTAAGACTCCATCTCAAAAAACAAACAAACAAACAAAACAATAAAATTAATGCTTGCCTAAAGTCTGTTTCATTTTTAGAGCCAAATTTTGCTATTTTTTAAGCTTCAAAACCAATAATAATAATGATGGACAAAAATGACTAAGTTTAGAACCATTATCAGAGATAATATCAGACCTCCTGAGAATAAAGACTCAGGCTTTTTGGCAGCTGAAACATCAAAAAGAAAAAGGCTGAGAGTTAAGCACAGCAACAGAAGTCATAAGTAGTGTAAGAAACATTTGAAAGCTGTTGAAATTTAGATCTTAGAAAAAAACATTCTTCTTTTGATTGTTTCCATTTCCTTAACCTTTGCTCCAAATCATACATCTGGTTTTTATAACATAATATCAGATTGTGCAAGCAATGCCATACACATTTACATGAAGTGCTATCTCCTTAGAATTTGTTATTTCTCCTCTCTGTTGCCTCTACCTGAGGAAGCCTAGCCATTGGGTCCATCCATGTCTTCATCTGTTTAGGCTGCTACAGCAAACATTAGATACCATAAACCGAGTGGCTTATAAACAATAAGTATTTACTTCTCCCATTTCTGCATCTTGGTTAAGTCCAATATCAGGGTGGTGGCAGGTGTCTGGTGAGGCCTGCTTCTTCAAAGATGGCACCTTCTATGTCCTCACATCGGAGAAGGGGCAAAGAATCTCTTTCCCGCCACTTTCATAAGGACACTAATCCTATTCATGAGGGCTCTGACCCAATGACTGAATGAATCATTTCCCACAGGCTGTGCCTTCTAATACCTGATCACTTTGAGAGGTAGGATTTTAACATACTAATTTGGAAGAGATGTAAACATTCAGACCATAGCAGTTCATGTCCCCAGACTGCCTCTCAGGTCACAACTTGCCAGTCAGCATGGGCAGGGATATGATAGTTAATAAGAACATCTAACAGTTTTCCCAAACTCTTTGTATGTATAATTTCATTAAAAATTCCCAATGCAGGTCCTATTATTTTTATTTCCATCTCACGATTGAGGATGTAGATTCAGAAACATAAAATAATTGGCCCAAGTTCATGGAGTAGTAAGTGGTGAAACCAGGATTTGATTCCAAACTTGTACACTTAAGACCTAGGCTGCTCTGCCCCCTGAGCAATGAATAATCAGCTTCCCCTAAATTGGCACAGACACCACATAGATGAGCATCCTGGCCTGGTGTCTAAGCACCTCTTACATTTCTTTCCTTCCTTCCTTCTCTTCCTTCCTTCCTTCCTTCTCTTCCTTCTTTCCTTCCTTCCTTCTCTTCCTTCCTTCCTTCCTTCCTTCCTTCCTTCCTTCTTTCCTTCCTTCCTTCCTCCTTCCTCCCCTCCCTCCCTCCCTCCTTCCTTCCTTCCTTCCGGTGCACACCACCATGTCTGGCTAATTGTTTTTGTATTTTAGTAGAGACAGAGTTTCACCATGTTGCCCAGGCTGGTCTCAAATTCCTGGCCTCAAGTGATCCACCCACCTCAGCCTCCCAACGTGCTAGGGTTATAGACGTGAGCCACCAGGCCCAGCCAAATTTCTTAAGAACATTGCATTTGACTTTTCCTTCCACCATGCCTGAAAATGGAATAATGGTCACTTGCTAATCATCATCATCACCACCATTGCCAACACCATTGCCATCATCTTTATAGATGGAAGAAAATGATGGAGAATGTGACAGGGGCATTTTCACTCTTTGAACAATAACCTGGTCTAATCTTTACACCTGGGCCATATCTGGCAGGGGCATATAGTGTCTTACCTTCAACCAGAGTTCAAATAACAAATAACCATGTTTATTACAACCTGGAGGAGAAGGAGGAGAGGTCCCTCTCCCTGTTGGCAGCCCCGTTCTTCTCCTAGAGTGACACTAGGATGTAATAATGAGGTGAAGATTAGTGACTCCTGGATGAAGAGTTTAAAGATTCCAGGAGGAAAGATATCACACAAATATCAAGTATATAATTACCCACGGTAATAGTGCTTCAGCCAGCAAGCTCCCCCGACACACCACTCGTCACAGGGATCAATGGCATCACCTAATCTCTGCCTTTAACTGACATGACCAATTCCACCCACATTCCTTCTTTGTTGCTGTTGCAATCTTTGCTTCATAATAGAAACAGGACAGCAGAAGATGAAATAATTTACCATCTGTCTTCTGTAGGTGGGTGAGACATTCGGAAGCAGGTGATTGACACAGCATGAATGTTACCATGTTCAGTGGGCAGGGGAGGGGCACCCTTCACTTGCCTAGAAAGTTTGGCATAACCACAGTAAATATGAATTCCTTAAGAAGTTTGTCTTCAGGGGTACTCTCATTGTCTTCCTTCTTCCCTGCCCCCCCAAGGCTAAAGTTAAGTGTAGGGTAATGAAGAAAACATTGGAGGGGTTTGGAGGTAAGCTCTCCTCTCTGCCCTGGACTTCACTTCATGAGCTGAGTTGCTGTGAAAATGCAGCTTCACTTTTCAAAACGCTCATTCTCCATCTGATAAATTGGGCAGAAAAAAAAATTATACTTATTAGGAACTTTAAAGTATATTTCAGTTCATGGCTAGGTGCAGTGGCTCACATCTGTAATGCCAGTACTTTGGGAGGCTGAGACAGGTGGATCACTTGAGGCCAGGAGTTTGAGACCAGTCTGACAACATGGTGAAACCCCATTTCTACTAAAAAATAAAAAAGTTAGCCAGGCATGGTGGTACGTGCCTATAATCCCTGCTACTCGCCAGCTACTCAGGAGGCTGAGACATGAGACTCGCTTAAATCTGGGAGGCGGAGGCTGCAGTGAGCCAGATCACGCCACTGCACTGCAGCCTGGGCAACCCAGCCTGGGCAATACAGTGAGGCCGTGTCTCAAAAAAAAAAAAGGTATATTTCTGTCCTTAAATTTTATGTGAAAAAATAACTTCTACCTATTAGTGATTGAAAAATTCATTTACTATTAACAACAACCAGCAACTTTGGTTTACTGTTTACAAGAACTAGACCAGCCATTTGCTTTTATATATATATATATATATATATATATATATATATATATATATTTATTTTTTTTTTATTTTTTTTTTTTTTGAGATGGAGTCTCTCTCGTTGCCCAGGCTGGAGTGCAGTGGTACGATCTCAGTTCATGACAACCTCCACCTCCCAGGTTCAAGTGATTCTCCTGCCTCAGCCTCCTGAGTAGCTGGGATTACAGGCGTGTGCCAACACACCCGGCTAATTTTTATATTTTTAGTGGAGGCAGGGTTTCACCATGTTGGTCAGGCTGGTCTCAAACTCCTGATGTCGTGATCCACCCACCTTTGCCTCCCAAAGTGCTGGGATTACAGGTGTGAGCCACAGTGCCCAGCACTTATATTAAATTTGTAAAGGAAACACTCTTCTTAGATATGTAAACTGAGGTTCAGAACAGTACAAATGAATGAATATAAGATGGGGGTCTCTCTCATGCCCATATGTGTTTTAGGTGTATGAACAAACAAAGAAAAAAGCTAAAAGACATATCATAAACCTATATTCTTTTAGGACAGTGTAGTATTGGTATGGACAAATAGACAAATACAACAGAATTGAAAATCCAGAAACTAAACCCCATACACAGACACTTGACTTACGATAAAGGCAACTGCAGAAAAGAGATGTTTCATAACGATAAAAGGTCCAATCCATGAGAAGGATATGAAAATTAAAAACATACATGCACCAACAAAGACTTAAATTACATGAAACAAAACTCACAGAATCCAAGAGATAAACAAGTATTTTGACAATAATAGTTTGGTCCCACTTTCAATAAAGCATAGGACAGCTAGGCAGAAGATCACTCTAGATACGTGATACATATGCATAACATGTGAGTAGTAATTCCACTCCTAAATATGTACTCAATACTGTAACTATAGCATGATTAATTTATATAAAGTTCAAGAGTATACAAATAACCTATGGCCTTAGAATTTCTTGGTAGTGGTTACAATAGCAGTTCACTTTGTAATAACTGGAGATGTATATAAATAATTTGTACATTTTCTATATAGTTCAATAAAAAATTGCTCTAATTCTTACCTTTACAATTTATTAGTTGTATGACTTTGGGCAAGTTAAAAATTCTCTGAGTTATAATTTACTCATCTGTAAAATGGGAATCAAGTTTATTATGAGGATTAACTCTAATTAAGTACTAATCTCAGCGTTATTACCACTGAATGTTAAATAAATATTGGTTTCCTCTTCCATCTTTCCCCATGCACAATCCCTATTCTCCCAAATGGCCAAAAGAATGCAGATTATTGAAAGGGAGACAAATCATTGCATGGGTCCATACCCCAAAAAAGCCAGTTGGGATTCTGTCTTGGAAATGGCAATAGATGTTAATATGGTGTTATTCATTCAGATCAGAAAGGAAAAATTCAAATAAAAACAAAACAAAACAAAATCCCACAGGGTATGAGAGGGAATCTGTTCCAATCTAAGAGAACTCCCCATGGACAGAGAATCCAGAAGCCACTATAAACAATCAGCATACTTTTAAAGGAAACAGAGCCATCAAATTCTGTTAAGGAATCTCTTCTCTAGTCCTGACCATAAGGCATCCACATTAACCAAGTTGCTTTAGAACTGAAACAGCTGTACGGTGTAACTAGACTCTTGGATGGTCTTTCACCAAAATATTAGACAGAGATATAAACTGAGTCAAGATTTGCTGGTATCTAGGAATTCCTTACATCTTTAGAATGCTTCATATTCATAAAAACATTCACATTCAGCAAGGATACTATTTAGGAGTTTTGGATACTGCTGTAGTAAACAAGTTATGTTTTTGTGTCTAGTGCACATGGCCCTGACAGCAGAACACGGTTCTTGGAAGAAAAAAAAAAAAGTAGAAGAAGAAAACTTGCAGCTGTATGTTCAGCCCCATAAATTTCTCTGCCAAGGATGCAACTGGCTGGAGAGTGACTGTGTGGGAGGAGGCAGGGAGCCAGTTCTTGGACAAACACAGCAACCTCTCCAGAGAACCAGTCTTCCTCTAAGCTTTACACATTTTAAGCATGCTAGAGGGCTACTGGTGCCCCCAAAGGACAGACTGTGTAATTGGCCTTTAAAGAAAGCCAACCATATGTAAGAATGACTATCTTTCACAATCAAACAAGTAAGCATTAAAGCATTTTTGCTTCAAATTGAGAAATTTGAAGTGCCTGCTGGTCTCACCCAGAATCTGCCCCCTTTCACCCTTAATCAATCAAAGCTCTGTTTAAGATCTAGGCTTCCTCTTGGTCCGCTCTGCTCAGCAGACTGGGTTAATCACAGGGTGATTGTGGTGTACATAAAAGAAAGGAGATATAGGGAACCCTGGTTCGGTTCATATATCCTGGATTCCCAAAGCTAGGGCAAAAACTTGCCTTCCTGGGAATCCTCTCTAGAGGCATAGATCAGGCTGTGCAGAGAATTTGTGACTGACACTGATGGCTCATGTCACCTTCCCATCAGCAGCTTGTGACAGCTCTAGGAGGTGTCACAATTCCAAGGGCCACTTGCGTTAAGGACAGATGGCATTCTATCCGGTGGTTTCTGAAGGTTATAAGAAGTGTTCAGTTGCAGGGCCAGGTGCAGTGGCTCACGCCCATAATCCCAGCACTTTGGGAAGCCGAGGTAGGTGGACCACCTGCAATCAGGAGTTCGAAATTAGCCTGGCCAACATGGCAAAACACCATCTCTACTAAAAATACAAAAGTTAGCTGGGCGTGGTGAAGGGCACCTGTAATCTCAGCTACTTGGAAGGCTGAGGCATTAGAATCGCTTGAACCTGGGAGGCAGAGGTCGCAGTGAATGAACATTGCGCCACTGCACTCCAGTTGCTGAAAAGAAGCAACATTTACAAGCTACAACCACAAGATTCTGTGGACTTCCTCCTCTACTACTGAAGGATCTGACAGCTAGGAACAAATTCTCACTCTTACATTCCTACACCCCTATACAACATTTGCTTTTACTGTGGATACAGGAAGTTCTTCAGATTACCCTCTAATTTCAAATGGGATGGGAGGGAGGGGTTCCAACTGCAAGAGACACATTCTTTTGTGTGTTTGTTTGTTTGTTGAGGTGGGGTCTCGCTCTGTCACACAGGCTAGAGTGGAGTGCAGTAGTGTCATCTCAGCTCACTGTATACTCCGCCTCCCAGGTTCAAGTGATCCTCCTACCTCAGCCTCCCGAATAGCTGGGACTACAGGCATGCACCACCATGCCTGGCTAATTTTTTTGTATATTTTGTAGAGACAGGGTTTTACCATGTTGCCCAAGCTTGTTCTTAAATTCCCGCCTCAGCCCCCCCAAAGTGCTAGAATTCCAGGCATGAGCCACTGTGCCTGCCAAGCGACACAGTCTTAACACGTGTATCACTCCCACACAAGCTTATAGCAAAGAGGAAAGAGGTTCCACAAGGACAAACTTCCTCCCTGATCCCCCAATTTTTTCCTCCGTAAGAATCTTTTGCCCAGTTATCTGTTTGGCTTTAATAAATGTTTCTTAATAACTACTTAACCACTAGAAATTATTTTTCTTTTTTCTGGATTATGCCAAAAATGCAAAATTAATATAACAACAATTTTAAAAGATCAAATACTAAACAAGATGCAGTATAAAGTTAATAATCATGGCTGGCATGGTGGCTCACACCTGTAATCATAGCATTTTGGGAGGCTGAGGTGGGTGGATCACTTGAGGTCAGGAGTTCGAAACCAGCCTGGCTAACATGGTGAAACCTTGACTCTACTAAAAATACAAAACAATTAGCCAGGCATGCTGGTGAGCCTGTAATCCCAGCTACTTGGGAGGCTGAAGCAGGAGAACAGCTTGAACCTGGGAAGTGGAGGTTGCAGTGAGCCGAGATTGTGCCACTGCACTCCAGCTTGGGTGACAGAGCAAGATTCTGTCTCAAAACATAAAGTTACTAATTATGCAACTAATCACATTACAGTTTTGTTTTTGTAAATGCAATGGATTTTTCATATTTATATTTCATTTGTAGGGGGTGATTGAGGATGTGCTGGTGACATTATCTAACCTGTAAGGATGAGTCAACACATCCCACTTTCCTTATTCTTCCTCCAAGGCGGCACTGCTCTGATCTCAGCTAAGAACACAGTGTGTGTGTGTGTGTGTGTGTGTGTGTGTGTGTGTGTGTGTGTGTGTACACGCTTTGCAGAGACACACAGTTATACCACTGTCTTGTTGGTAATGTTTTGGTGGGGGGAAAGTAAAAGGATTATCAATAGGACTGAGCATGGAGCAACCTCTTTTTGGGTGTGGTGAGATTGGGACTAAGCAACCTTCAACATCCTTTGCTGGATGCCCCCAGGGGAGAGAGCCAAGTAGCTGGTTTCTGCTCCAGAGCCCCTTCCTCTCCCTCTGTCACCCCGCTGGAGTGCGATGGCACGATCTCTGCTCACTGCAGCCTCTGCCTCCCAGGTTCAAGCAATTCTGCCTCAGCCCCCCAAGGAGCTGGGATTACAGACGTGAGCTACCAGCCCCTTTCTTTTTTGCCAGTACATGGTTATATTCAGGACCAAGCAAGCTATGGGCCAGGGATTGTGATTGCCAATCAAGCTACTCAGGACTGACTCGGTTCAAGAAGTCATGCTAAAGGCTCAAAAGAGTGCTCCATATTGACTTGGCTAAAGATTGGGAGTAAATCCTTGCCTAGCAATCAAAAAGTGGATGTGGGCCAGTGAGTCATCTGTGTCATGTCGTCTTTAGGAGCCTAGCATACCAGTCAGAGAGATCTATGGATTTGGAGACTGAGATCCCTCCAAATCTTCATTCCTAGGAAAAATCTAACCTCTAGCCGAGGGAATACCATTTTGCCAGTATTAGCCAGATGGAAAACTGAGGATCAGAAAAGTCAGATAATCTCAGGCATTTGAAGGGCGCTGTGGTGTAATGGAAACACCAAGGGCTCTGGAGCCAGACAGACCAGGGCTAGCTTGGCTTCTGGCTCTGCCATGTAGTTACACAACAAGAGGCTGTGACTCAAATTCTTTCAGCCTCAACTATAAAATACAGCTCACAGCTTCTTCTCCGAGAAAACACCAAATGACAGATGATGCCAGTGCAGGGGAGTGGCGGGGGGCAGAGGCCCCGGGGGCCCTGGGATGGGGGGAACTGCGGTGGCTTCCTCAGAGATTTCCGTAGTGGCATCTGGGGCCAGGGTCACAGCCGTGGACGGGGCTGGAGCTGAGGCCGTGGAGCTCACGGAGTCAAGGCCAAAGATAAGGAGTGGATGCTTGTCACCATGCTGGGCTGTCTGGTCAAGGACATGAAGATCAGGTCCCTGGAAAAGATCAATCTATTCTCCCTGCCCATCAGGGAATCTGAGATCACTGACTTCTTCCTGGGGGCCCCTCTTAAGGACAAAGTTTTGAAGATTATGCCGGTGCAGAAGCTGATCCGTGCTGGCCAGCGCACCAGGTTCAAGGAGTTTGTTGCTATTGGGGACTACAATGGTGACAGTGGTCTGGGTGTTAAGTGCTCCAAGGAGGTGGCTACTGCCATCAGTGGGGCCATCATCCTGGCTAAGCTCTTCATTGTCCCCGTGCATAGAAAGAAGCTACTGGGGAACAAGATCAGTAAGCCCCACACCGTCCCTTGCAAGGTGATAGGCCACAGTGGCTCTGTGCTGGCGCGCCTCATCCCCGGACCCAGGGGCACTGGCATCATCTCGGTGCCTGTGCCCAAGAAGCTGCTTATGATGGCTGGTATCGATGACTGCTACATCTCAGCCAGGGGCTGCACTGCCACCCTAGGCAACTTTGCCAAGGCCACCTTTGATGCCGTCTCTAAGACCTATAGCTACCTTACCCCCAAATTCACTTATCACCCCGACAAGACTCATACCAGAGTCTCTGCAGAGGACCCAGGCTCTAGCTGTGGCTATGACATAGGGTTTTTATACAAGAAAAATAAAGTGAATTAACCCTGAATATATATATATATATATATATATATATATGTATATGTATATATATATGTATATGTATATATATGTATATGTGTATATATGTATATGGCTCACAGCCAGGCACAGTGGCTCACACCTGTAATCTCAGGACTTTGGGAGGCCAGGGCAGGTAGATCACTTGAGACTAGGAGTTTGAGACCAGCCTAGGCAACACGGCGAAACCCCGTCTACTAAAAAAACAAAAATTAGTCAGGCATGGTGGCAGGCACATGTAATCCCAGCTACTTGGGAGGCTGAGGCATGAGAGTCGCTTGAACCTGGGAGGCAGGGGCTGCAGTGATCAGATCACACCACTGTACTCCAGCCTGGGCAACAGTGAGACTTCATCTCAAAAAATAAAATAAAATAATAAAATATAGCTCATATCCAGCTTATAAAGCTGTAGCAAACATTAGAGGAAATCCCACATATTAATCAACTAGCACAGAGCCCAGCCTAATGCACAACAAAAACTGGTTCCTTTCTCCCTCTACCCCTGTAGAATACACCAGACATTAGGTTGCATTAAGCAGTCTACCCTCTCGGTTAGACTATACCCATGCCTGTGAACGTTTACTTTAAACACTAAACCACTAGATCCTTAACCAGAATCAAACTCCTTTAAAGAGACTTTATGCCCCAAAAAAGTGATTAATTTATAGGCTAATGCTGGAAAATTCACTTCCATTCTGAACATTCACAAATGCTTCCAGGGGCCGGGCACGGTGACTCACACCTGTAATCCCAGCACTTTGGGAGGCCAGTGCGGGTGGATTGCATGAGGTCAGGAGTGCAAGACCAGCCTCATCAATATGGTGAAGCCCCATCTCTACTAAAAATACAAAAATTAGTTGGGCATGGTGGCACATGTCTGTATTCCCAGCTATTAGGGAGGCTGAGGCACGAGAATCACTTGAACCCAGAAGGTGGAGGTTGTGGTGAGCCAAGACTGTGCCACTGCTTTCCAGCCTGGGCGATGGAGTGAGACTGTCTCAGAGAGAGAAAAAAAAAAAGTGCTTCCAGGAAAGTTCTCCAGACAGCCAGATTCAGCTTGGTCATATCTCTTTTGCCTTTTCATAAAGTAGCTGAAATAAGCCATACTGTGTGCACAGCTAGGGTATGCCATAATCAGTTCTTTTTAGAGATTTGGAGAAAAAAAATCCTGAACAGAGGACTCTTATCTCAAATACTTCATCCATTTTGGGTACCTGCCCCAAGGAGCCAGAGGAAGCAAAATAGAGATGGTTTCTGCTTACAGAGAACAGTAGAAATAACCTCAACTCCAGATGTACATTATAAAATTCCATATCCAGGCCAGGCATGGTGGCTCATGCCTGTAATTCCAGCACTTTGGGAGGCCGAGGTGGGTAGATCATCTGAGGTCAAGAGTTTGAGGCCAGCCTAACCAACATGGTGAAACACTGTCTCTAGTAAAAATACAAAAATCAGCCAAGTGTGGTGGTGTGTGCCTGTAATCCCAGCTACTCAGGAGGCTGAGGCAAGAGAATTGCTTGAACCTGGAAGGTGGAGGCAGAGTTTTCAGAGGTAAAGGCGGAAGTGCTGTTAGTTTCCAACTTGTTCTCAATCTCCCACATTCTTCGTCCAGCTCTTCATCCCAACTGCCAGCCCTGCTAACAGGGAGAAGCCTCAGCTCACAATCAGACCCTTTTCCCAGACTGGTAAAAAAAAGGACTCATTCCCCAAGGTTGAGACAGAGGATGAAAGAGCCAGAACTCAAGTCACAGCACTGGAAATTCAAACGAGGCGTAAAAATGGAAGCTCCCCAGGTTTGAGCAGGGAGGCTGAGGAGACAAGAGAGCTCCCAATATCAAGGCTGGCTAATTTGAAGAAAAATGTTGGCAATGATGGAAATGGGGGAGGGGATTAACAGGAGAAGTAAGTTTAAGGCAAAGATGAGTAGAGACTTAGAGGCATCACCGTGTTGATGAGATGTGCTGGCACTGGTGTCTGGGATAGAATGGAATATGGACAGGAGCTCTGAGGAGGCAGGGGGTGCAGTCAACTTTGGGAAGTGATAATAAAATGGGAGAGATGGGCCTAAAATCCTTACAGCAGGATGGTGCACGTAAGTAAATGGAAACATGCATTTAAATTTTTTCTTTTTTTTTAGATGAGACGGGATTTCACCATGTTGATCAGGCTAGTCTCAAACCCCCAACCTCAGGTGATCCACCCATCTCAGCCTCCCAAAGTGCTGGGATTACAAGCATGAGCCACCACACCTGGCCAAAAAGAAATTTTTTTTTTTGAGATGGAGTCTCACTGTGTTGCCCAGGTTGGAGTGCAGTGGTGCAATCTCTGCTCACTGCAACCTCTGCCTCCCAGGTTCAAGTGATTCTTCTGCCTCAGCCTCCCGAGTAGCTGTGATTACAGGTGCACACCACCACACCTGGCTAATTTTTGTATTTTTAGTAGAGATGAGTTTTTACCATGTTGCCTAGCCTGGCCTTGAACTCCTGAACTCAGGTGATCTATACGCCTTGGCTAGCCACCATGCCTGGCCTTTAAAAATAATTTTTTGTAGAGATGGGGGTCTCACTATGTCATCCAGGTTGGTCTCAAACTCCTGATGCTCAAGTGATCCTCCCTCAGCCCTGCAAAGTGCTGGGATCATAGTCATGAGTCACCATGCCTCACTAGTATTTTTTTTTTTTTTTGAGACGGAGTTTCACTCTATCACCCAGGTTGGAGTGCAATGGCGCGATCTCGACTCACTGCAACCTCCGCCTCCTGGGTTCAAGCAATTCTCCTGCCTCAGCCTCCCGAGTAGCTGGGACTACAGGCATGCGCCACCATGCCCAGCTAATTTTTGTATTTTTAGTAGAGACGGGGTTTCACCATGTTGACCAGGATGGTCTCGATCTCTTGACCTCGTGATCTACCCGCCTCGGCCTCCCAAAGTGCTGGGATTATAGGCGTGAGCCACCGCGCCCCGGCCCTCACTAGTATTTTTAAAATAAATTTTATTTTTAAAGATACTTTTAGGTTCATAGCAAAATTGAGAGGAAGCTATAGGACTTCCCATATGCCTGCTGCCCCACATGGGCATAGCGTCCCCCATTATCAACAACCCCCACCTGAGTGGTACATTTGTTACCACTGATGAACTTGGAGGTTGCAGTGAGCCTAGATCAAGCCACTACACTCTAGCCTGGGTGACAGAGTGAGACCGTGTCTCAACAACAAAAAAATTGATAAGGCTGGGTATGGTGGCTTACCCCTGTAATCTCAGCACTTTGGGAGGCCAAGGTGGGCACGTCACTTGGGGTCAGGAGTTCAAGATTATCCTGGACAACATGGTGAAACCTCATCTCTACTAAAAATACAAAAATTAGCCAGGCGTGGTGGTGCACCTGTTATCCTAGCTACTGGGGAGGCTGAGACATGAGAATCGCTTGAAACCAGGAGGCGGAGTTTGCAGTGAGCCGAGATCGTACCACTGCACTCCAGCCTGGGCAACAGAGTGAGACTCCACCCCCCGCCCAAAAAAAATTGATGAACCTACACAATACATCATTATCACCCAAAGTCTATGGTTTACACTGGGGTCACTCTTGGTGTTGCACATGCTATGGCTCTGGGCAAATGTATAATGACGTGTACCCTCCGTTACAGTATCAGACAGAGTAGTGTCCCTGCCCTAAACATTCAAACATGTACTTTTTCTAGTAATTTCTTTCCATACATATTCTATTTCCACAATATCAGAAACAATTGAAGAGAAAGGACATTTGCTCCACAGGCACATCACAGCCCAGGATTCCAGCTTAGGCAGACAAAGGTCTGCCATGGTATTTGGCCTCCCCTGGCTTGGCCAAGGCAGGGGACACCCATGCACCTCCAGGCTTACAAGGATATGGTTTGTGCCTGGTCCTGATTACTCTGGCTCTAGAAAGTGAAACTTGATCTCATTAACCCAGCTGTGGGTATACGCAGGTGGTCACCCTGCCCAGAACACAGGGCAGTTAAGGCCCCAGTGATTACACAGCTGGCCACATGTGGCCATGATAAAGACAGCTTTCTCCTCAGAGATGCAGAGGGGTCTCTGGGCCTCCCTATGCAGACAGCTGGCATTCTGCCCTCTCTCCATCGCAACAGTAAAGCCCATTTAATACTGTGCTCTGTGAACTTTTCATCAGTCAGCACAAACTCCTACCAAAACGGAGTGGGTATGGGTCTAGGTATTATGAGGAGGGGTGGGGAGAAGTAAACGTTTTCTTTTCAGCAGAAAAAAAATCCATATTTTAAAACTCCGCCGGGCGTGGTGGCTCTCGCCTGTGGATGACCTGAGGTCAGGAATCTGAGACCAGCCTGACTAACATGACGAAAATCCATTTCTACTAAAAATACAAAAATTAGCCAGGTGTGGTGGTGTGCGCCTGTAATCCCAGCTACTCGGGAGGCTGAGACAGGAGAATCGCTTGAACCCAGGAGGTGGAGGTTGCAGTGAGCAGAGATCACGCCCTCTGCACTCCAGCCTGGGTAACACAGTGAGACTCCATCTCAAACAATAAATAAATAAATAATAAATAAAATAAAATAAAACCAAGACTCAAAGCATATTTGAATTAATAAGATATTGCCCTCCTTAAACTTTCCTCAGGACAGGATGAAGGATATCTTCCAGTTCTTTTTTTTTTTTTTTTTTTTTTTTGAGACAGACTCTCGCTCCATCGCCAGGCACCAGACTGGAGTTCAATGGCGCGATCTCGGCTCACTGCAACCTCCGCCTCCTGGGTTCCACCGCGCCCGGCCATTTTCCAGTTCTTTAAAAAAGTCTTCGTTGCTCAAAGAGAACAGTAGAGCCTTTCTAGGGCACAAGATCAAAGCTGTTCATGGGTACCCTCACTAGGTATGGTACATGCAACAGGAGCTGTGTTTCACATCGGCAGTTAGGCCAGGTGTCTGCGTGTCACATGGCACAGCTATAATAATTCAAAATAACCAAGATGAGTGCATGAGCAATATTTGATTTTTTTTTTTTTAAGAAGGAGTTTCGCTCTTGTTGCCCAGGCTGGAGTGCAATGGCACAATCTCGGCTTGCTGCAACCTCCGCCTCCTGAGCTCAAGTGATTCTCCTGTCTCAGCCTCCCGAGTAGCTGGGATTACAGGCGCACGCTACCATGCCCGGCTAATTTTTGTATTTTTAGTAGAGACAGGCTTCCATCATATTGGTCAGTCTGGTCTTGAATTCCTGATCTCAGGTGATCCGCCTGCTTCAGCCTCTCAAAGTGCTGGGATTACCGGCATGAACCACCACACCTGGATGCAATATTTTATTTTTAAAACCTGTTTTTAAGATTTGGAGGGGCTGTGCAAGGCGGCTCATGTCTGTAATCCCAGCACTTTGGGAGGCCAAGGTGGGTGGATCACTTAAGGTCAGGAGTTTAAAACCAGGCTGGCCAACATGATAAAACCCCATCTCCATTAAAAATACAGAAAACAAAATGAGCTGGGCATGATGGCAGGTGCCTGTAATCCCTGCTACTTGGGGAGGCAGAAGCAAGAAAATCTCTTGAATCTGGAAGGTGGAGGTTGCAGTGAGCCAAGATCGTGCCATTGCACTCCAGCCTGGGTGACAGAGAGAGACTCTGTCCCCCCAACAACAAAAAAAAATGGAGCTGTTTCTTTGCTTGGTTTGCTTTATGCAAATTGCAAATTTTCATATCAAGTGGAGCTAATAAATTCCCAAATGTGTGTGTAACTGATACTGTGCAAGGAAGTACTGGAATGTCAAAAGTACATCATTTAGGCCAGGCGCATTGGTTCATGCCTGTAATGCCAGTACTTTGGGAGGCCGAGGTGATCAGGAGTTTAAGACCAGCCTGGCCAACATGGTGAAACCTCGTCTCTACTAAAAGTACAAAAAAAAAAAACTTAGCTGGCTGTGGTGGCACACGCCTGTAACTCCAGCTACTAGGGAAGCTGAGGCAGGAGAATTGCTTGAACTTGGGAGGTGGAGGTTGCAGTGAGCCCAGATCATCCCACTGCACTCCAGCTTGGGTGACAGAGCAAGACTCCCTCTCCAGGATAAAAAAGAAAAAAAAAGTACATCATCTCAATGCCTTCACAGTGTATTTCAAAAACAAACTGTGGAACACTGCCTTCCATTTGAATCTGAGGCAGGAAAATCAATGCAGCCCTTTATCCAACAACATGATCAGATAATACAGTATCATGTACATCTTTAAGAGATCTGGGCCAGCAGTCCTCCCTCTAAGCTCCACATTAAAATTGCCTGGGAGGTTCCAAACAGTGCTGACGTCTGGGCCTCACCCCAGAACAATTGAGTCTGTATCTCTGGGTATTTTCTAGGAGTTTTCCAGGTGAGTCTGCTGCATAGTAAAAGTTGAGAAAATCTAGTCTGGTCATTCGTTTAAGGATCTCTGTGTTCTTGTTTATGCTTGTTTTAAATAAGAGGATTATATTCCAACCCAGTATCTGAAAATGGAATTCACGGCATGAGAAAGCTAAAATTTAATCTTAACTTGGTCCTGAACAACCTCTTTGGGTCTTCATCTTCTTACATGTGAAACTGAGTTAGTAGTACTTACCTCTATTTCAGAAAGTTCGAAAATACAAGGACACATGTGACATTCTCTGACAAATGTTTTACAGACAAAAGGCATTATTAAGAACAGTTGAATATAATGTCAACTTAAAACAGTCTAGATCATTTTAGTCTCTGAAAAAACTATGATAGTAAAAGTGGAATAGAGGATAACAGAGGGATGGAAATAATATAAATTGAGTGCCCAATGGGCCAGGCCCTGAAGTTGGTCTATTACACACAACTTATTTAATAGCATGGTCAAGAGTGATTACATTCCACTTCTGGTTATCTCAGTTGACACTGGATAATCATTTCAATTCTGGGCCTTACTTCTCTAACCTATAAAATTAGGATGCTGGGCCAGGCGCCGTGGCTCATGCCTGTAATCCCAGCACTTTGGGAGGCTAAGGTGGGTGGATCACTTGAGGTCAGGAGTTTGAGACCAGCCTGTCCAACAGAGTGAAACCCCGTCTCTACTAAAAATACAAAAATTAGGTGGGCGTGTTGGCGGATGCCTGTAATCCCAGCTACTTGGGAGGCTGAGGCAGGAGAATCACTTGAACCCAGGAGGTGGACATTGCAGTGAGCCGAGATCACACCATTGCACTCCAGCCTGGGCAACAAGAGCAAAACTCCACCTCAAAAAAAAAAAAAAAAAAAAAAAATTAGGTTGCTAGGTTTGGGGGATTTTTATCCTGGGATCCTGGATAAGTTTCAGATAATCCATTAACAACATGAAATTGTGCAATGCGGCTGGGTGCAGTGGCTCATGCTGTAATCCCAGCACTTTGGGAGACCAAGGCAGGTGGATCACCTGAGTTCAGGTGTTTAAGACCAGCCTGGCCAACATGGTGAAACCCCATCTTTACTAAAAATTAGCCAGGTACAGTGGGGGGTGCCTGTAGTCCCAGCTACTTGGGAGGCTGAGGCAGGAGAATCACTTGAACCTCGGAGGCAGAAGTTGCAGTGAGCTAAGATCACACCACTGCACTTCAGTCTGGGCAACAGAGCAAGACTTTGTCTCAAAACAAAAATTGTGCAAATGTGGTACACACATGTGCACATCGTTTTCCTAAGAGTAGAGTGTAGAGTCCGTAGCTGTTACTGGATTCCCAAGAAAGCATATGACCTCCAAATAATGTTAAGAACCAGAAGAATCTTTCCAGTCCTAAGTTTCTGATTACTGGTACAGAACTGAAACAAACAACACTTTGGGAACTCAACAGATATTTATTTAAGGGTGGATTTCAAACATGTTTTTGACAAAACTATCTTTACCCCAAAATATTTTCATGTATAAAGCAATCCAATGCAAAAATCTTAGATAAGACCCAGGAATAAAAGCTGACCCAATGCCATTAAGCATTGTCAATGGCTTTCTTCATTTCCTGGAAGTTAATTTGAAGGTGATCTCAAAAGACCAGCAAATTCACATCAGCCCAGGCTGGGCTTGCTGGATTCAAGACATCCTTGGTCCCTGCCAGTCTGGAGGCCTTTTGCAGATTCTGACCTCTCATTCCACAGTGGTACTGGTGGAAGAGTATATTTATGCATGGGGACTGGAGGATGGATGGGGAAGAAAATGAATTCTTAGGGCAAAGGGAGATAAATCTGACTATGGAACTTGGTCAGAGTAAGAACTTGAACCAGTGTCAAACAAAACACAGAATAAAGAAAAACCAGATACTAAAGCCCAGAGTGGAACAAGGTGTCTGATGAGGCGCAGGACAGACTTGGCTGAAGGCTGACTCTAACTACATCGTCAATATCTTCACTTGGTAACACGAGACACTAGAGGTCATGCTTTTGGACTTCATGCCAACAGGAAATACTCATTCAGGAGACAGGCTAAAATTCTGAATATCATATACATCCTAAAGGTCAACACATTTGGGCTGTTCAAATCCTTGAGATACAGAAAGTTCAAGGACAAAGACAGATTCTTTCTAGTTTCTAGAACTCAGTCCTTTAAGTTTTAAAAGTGTTTAAAAAAAAAAGAAAAAAAAAACGCCAGGCATGGTGGCTCACGCCTGCAATCCCAGCACTTTGGGAGGCCGAGGCGGGCGGATTACCTGAGGTCAGGAGTTCGAGACCAGCCTGGCCAACGGGGTGAAACCCCGTCTCTTTAAAAAAAAGTAAATAAATAAATAACAAACACAAGCAAACAAAAAAATGTTATTGCCTGGAATTTATCACGCCCCCAAAACACCATCTAGCAGTATTATGTTCTCAGAGGATATACCTATACAGAAAGAGCCAGTGCAGAATGAACCCAAACGTAATGTGCTTGTCACCACAAGATCAACTAAAGATCAGCTAAATTCCTATAATAGGAAAGGTATTTTTGGCCAATACATTCTCCTAAGAAAATCAGTCCCACATGTGTATAATAACAATTCCAAAGCATAAGATCAGGGTCTAGGCATATCTGAATTCATATATGATAGGAAGATATCCGAACTTTATCTGTAAAAATGGAGCTAATACCTACGTCCCAGGATTGTTATAAATGCTAAAACAGAGATAACCTAGCATGGTGCCTAGCACACGAGATCACTCAATAAATATTGCTTTAATATATCTTAGAACCATTTTCACCAGTTATCCATGAAACCTACTAAAGAGGAAGAAGGGCCCAAAAAGTTTCCCACGAGAAAGATACATTTTTAATAATACAAACATGCTCAGTGCTGTCTGCGTCTGTATCTGACTGAAATAATATATTGCGTGGACATTCACTGACATGCTCAAATTCTTTTAGAACATAAAAATGAGAACCAACTTAGGACCAGGTAAAATGGTAGGGATTTTCATATAATTACCTTATTATTGCTCAGCTACAGTACATTTTATATGTCTTAGATTATAATGACAGTGCTTTGAGGATCAACTTTTAAGAATTTAATTCATATATTAGAAATAGTATGACATGAATAATTAGACTCAATCAACTGATTTTTTTTTTAAGTTTCAGCACCTCTTAAATGTCATGCAGTGTTATAGGTACTTACAGTGTTGGAATAAAATTCCAACAGCTATCTGCTATCTTAACAAGCCTTTTTATTCTAGTAAGGCAGAGAGAGTGTCTACACTAGAATATACAGTGTCCCTAGTCACAGAAGTATTAGTTTAGTCATGCAACACACATTTATTGGACATATAGTGAAAAACCAATTAGATACTATTTCTACACATATACAGAATATACTCTAGAGGGGTTAAATGCTGGGCATGATAGCATGCACCTGTAATCCCAGTGACTTGGGAGGCTGAGACAGGAGGATCCCTTGAGCCCAGGAATTTGAGGCTGCAGTGAGCTGTGATTGTGCCACTGGACTCCAGCCTGGACGAGAGAGCAAGACCCTATCTCTTAAAAAAAAAAAAAAAAAAAAAAGCAAGATGAGAAATACGTATTTGGGAAGAAAAAATATACAAGGATTATGAAAGAGTAACAAGGGGCTCTGCAGATACTCTAGGTGGCATTGGCCTTACCCCATCTCAGTCTCTGTTTCTTTTGTCCTTTAAAGTGAAAATTGAAATACTCGAGTTCCCTGCCCCCCTTAAAGTGACCACGAAACACAGTTCTAACCAATGAGAGCTGTGAGCAGAAATGCTATGAAAGTTTTCCATCTGTCTCATCAGACTGCTATAACAAAATACCATAGACTGGGGGGGGCTTACAGACAACAGAAATTTATTTCTCATAGTTCCGGAGGCTGCAAAGTCCAAGATCAAGGCACCAGTACATTTGGAGTCTAGTGAAGGCCCACTTTCTGTTTCATAGAGGGCGCATTCTAGCTGTGATCTCACATAGAGGAAAGGACCAGGGAGTTCTGTGGGGCTTCCATATAAGGCGACAATCTCATTCACGAGGGCTCCACCCTCCAAACCTAAGCACTTCCCAAATGCCCCATTCTAATATCTCACATTGGGGACTGGGTTGCAATATAAAAATCTGGGTGTGGGGGGCGAACACAAACATTCAGACCATAGTACCATCTAACTAAAAAGAAGGAGACGTTTAAGGTGTAAAAAATATAAACCCAGTGAAAAGCCGTGAAACAAGAATTCCAGGAGGAAGACGCAGCAAGTAAAAAAGCCCTAAGAGAGGCCAGGCACGGTGGCTCACGCATGTAGTCCCAGCAGTTTGGGAGGAGGCAGGTGGATCACCTGAGCTCAGGAGTTCGAGACCAGCCTGACAAACATGGTAAACCCCATCTCTACTGAAAGTACAAAAAATTAGCTGGGAATGGTGGTACATGCCTGTCTTCCCAGCTACTTGGGAGGCTGAGGCAGGAGAATCACTTGAACCTGGGAGGCAGAGGTTGCAGTGAGCCAAGATCAAGACATTGCACTCTAGCTTGGGCAACAAGAGTGAAACTCAGTCTCAAAAAAATAAAATAAAATTCAAAAGCCCTAGGAGAGAAAGCTACCCCTGGTTTCAGGAGCTAAAAAGCTATAATGGAGGTGAGGAAGGAGGAGGGCAGGTCAGGTAGGACTGCTTGGGCCAAGGCAAGGAGGCAGTGGGAAACCAATGAAGGATCTCAAGCAGGAGTGTGGGCTCATTTCCTGATTTCCTCTGGTTGCTTGGTGGGAAATGGATAATAAGGGTACAAGAGTAGAGGTAAGGGAACCAGTTAGAGCCACGGTCGTACTGGTAAGAGATGACTGTGGTTAGCATTGTGGGAAATGAAGAAAGATTTGGCCAGGTGAAGTGCCTCTTGTCTGTAATCCCAGCACTTTGGGAGGCCAAGATGGGTGGATCACCTGAGGTCAGGAGTTCGAGACCAGCCTGGCCAACACGGTGAAACCCTGTCTCTACTAAAAATAAAAAAAATTAGCCAGATATGGTGGCACATGCCTGTAATCCCAGCTACTTGGGAGGCTGAAGCAGGAGAATTGTTTGAACCTAGGAGTTGGAGGTTGCAGAGATCTGAGATTGTGCCATTGCACTCCAGCCTGGGCAATAAGAGTCAAACATGAAAGGAAAGAAGGAAGGAAGGAAGGAAGGGAGTGAAGGGGAGGGAGGGGAGGAGGGGGAGGAAGAGAAGGAGGGGGAGGGAGAGAAGGAGGGGGAGGGAGGGAAAGCGGGGGGAGAGAAGGAAGGGGGGAGAGAAGGAAGGGGAGGGAGAGAAGGAGGGGGAGGGAGGGAAGGAGGGGGAGGGAGGGAAAGAGGGGGAGGAGGAGAGGGAGACAGGGGAAGGGGGAGGGGGAGAGGGGGAGGTGGGAGGGAAGAAGGGAGGAGCATTCAAAAACTATCTATAATTGGAGGGCAAGAGAAAAGGAAGCATGCCTTCTAGGTTTCTGGCCCCAGTAACTGGGTGGATGGTGATGATATTTACTGAGCTGGAAGAGACTGGAGGAGGAACAGGAATGTGCAAAACAAAGCATTCAATCAACTGAAGCTCCACAATTCCTGTTCCAGTAATCTGACCCTCTGCCAAACAAATGTTTTCCCATTTTGGCTTTTCATCATTTCTCTCTCTCTCACAGGCTCTCCTTAGAGAACCATAAGCTGTAATTAGAATGCCAACAGTATTTGATTTCATCTGGCAGAAAAAAAAAATGGTGGGTGGAATTAGAGACTCTGAAGCTAAAGGCAAAATGACAGACCCAACACTTGACTTTATATTCTTCATCACGAAATTGTGAAAATGACTGAAATGCCCAAATATGCAAAAATATATATTTAAGAATCTGTCTTTTACCCAGTAACATTCCTGCCAAATGCACATCACAGTCTGTAATTAAACATTACATTTAATTAAAATCTGTGTGTATTAACATAGCTTGTAATTAAATATTTTCAAGTCATTAATATCTGTTTTGTCTGGCTGGGTGCGGTGGCTCACGCCTGTAATCCCAGCACTTTGGGAAGCCAAGGCGGGGAGATCACGAGGTCAAGAGATCGAGACCATCCTGGCCAACATAATGAAACCCAGTCTCTACTACAAATACAAAAATTAGCTGGGTATGGTGGCAAACACCTATAATCCCAGCTACTGAGAAGGATGGGCCGGGAGAATTGCTTAAACCAGGGAACCAGGGAGGCGGAGGCTGCCGTGAGCTGAGATCATGCCACCGCAATCCAGCCTGGTGACAGAGTGAGACTCCATTTAAAAAAAAAAAAAAAAAAAATCTGTCTTGCTACTAGATCTGAAGCCCACTGAGGGCAGGGACCTCACAGGCTTTGCTCACCAACTGGATCCTCAGTACCTGCCACAGT
Organism: Ateles fusciceps; assembly: GCA_036589455.1. Taxonomy (NCBI): domain Eukaryota; kingdom Metazoa; phylum Chordata; class Mammalia; order Primates; family Atelidae; genus Ateles; species Ateles fusciceps. The sequence continues at coordinate 6,989,081 of JAZHEH010000045.1, read as the reverse complement.
GTACTATATGCGATAGGTACTCAGTAAATACTTGTTGAAGGATGTCTGTACATTTTTTTCTGATCAATGACAGAAACTATTGTTTTCTCCCCTATATCCAATGCCCCATCCCTTTTCTAACAGAACCCCCATCATTTTTCTGGGCACATGGCCACTGTGTCCGTTTCCTAGGACTATAATAACAAAGTACCAAAAACTGGATGGTTTAAAAAACACAAGATTTCCTTTGTCTCACATTCTGGATGCTAGAAGTATGAAATCAAAGGTTCAGCAGGGCCATGCCCTCTCTGACGGCTCTAAGGGAGCATGCTTCCTTATGTCTTCCAGCTTTTGGAGTTTGCCTGCAATCCTTGGCATCTCTTGGCTTGTGGACGCACCATTCCAGTCACATGGACAATTCCCCTTTGTGTCTTTACATGATCTTTCTTCTTTTATTTTATTTATTTATTTACTTTTATATATAGAGGGTTTCGCCATGTTGGACAGGCTGGTTTCGAACTCCTGATCTCAAGTGATCCACCCACCTCGGCCTCCCAAAATGCTGGGATTACAGGCCTGAGCCACCGCGCCCGGCCTACGTGATCTTTCTTCTGTGTAGGTCTGTCCCCTGTCTCCAATTTTCCCTTCTTAGGACATCAGTCATATTGGATTAGACCTCGCCCCCCATGACTTCATCTTAACCTGACTCCCTCTGTACGTACGGCCCGTCTTTCCAAAGAAAGTCAGATTTGGAGGTACTGGAGATTAGGACTTCAACATAACTTTTTGGAGGGACCCAATCCAACCCCTAACAGCCATCCAGAATAAATTCTACATTTCGCAGATTCTCTCACACCTAAGTGCAGCCATGTGTGGTTATGTCCTAGCTAATGGGATATAAAAGAAGTCATCTGTGCCACTTCCAGGGGTGTCTTTTATTTTTATTTATTTATTCATTTTTGAGATGGAGTTTTGCTCTGTCACCCAGGCTAGAGTGCTGTGGCGCAATCTCAGCTCACTGCAACCTCTGCCTCCCAGGCTCAAGCAATTCTCCTGCCTCAGCCTCCCAAGTAGCTGGGACTACAGGTGCATGCCACCATGCCTGGCTAATTTTTTGTATTTTTAGTACAGATGGGGTTTCACCATGTTGGCCAGGCTGGTCTCAAACTCCTAACCCCCTGATCTGCCCGCCTCCGCCTCCCAAAGTGCTGGGATTACAGATGTGAGCAACCACACTCAGTGAGATGTGTCTTTTTTTTTTTTTTTGAGATGGTGTCTTGCTCTGTCACCAGGCTGGAGTGCAGTGGTACAATCTCGGCTCACTGCAACTTCTGCCTCCTGGGTTCAAGTGATTCTTCCACCTCAGCCTCCCGAGTAGCTGGGACCGCAGGCACGTGCCACCACGCCCGACTAATTTTTTTATATTTTTAGTAGAGACAGGGTTTCACCGTGTTGGCCAGGATGGTCTCAATCTCTTGACCTCGTGATTTGCCCTCCTCAGCCTCCCAAAGTGCTGAGATTACAGGCATAAGCCACCACGCCCAGCTGCGATGTGCCTTTTAAAAAAGAATAGTGCCCTCTGCTTCCCTTCTTCCCTCCTGGATGGCTAGAATGCAATCCTAATCACTGCAGTTCCAGCAGCTGTCTTAGACCTTGAAGTAACCTTGGGAATGGAAGCCAAGCAAAGTGAAAAAACAAAATAGGTGATTGAAACCATGGAGACCCATCTCAGCCCTGAACTGGCTTCCTTCCGGCTTTGACATGAAAACAAAACAAACAAAAACCCAAATACTAATCTTAATCATTGTTTTGGAGGATTTTATGACACTCATAAGTGAAGCTAATTGTAACTGTATCCATTGCCAAAATATATAGAAATCTTCTCTAGGTGACATTCTAGCAGATATAGATAGTAAAGGCACTCTCATGTCTAATCTTTACTTCCAAAGATACTTGGATTGGACACTGCTGTGGACTGAATTGTACCCTCCCACCCCAAACTCAGATGTTCAAGTCTTAATGCCCAATGTGACTCTATGTGGAATAATAAAGTAATTTGGCCGGGCGCGGTGGCTCACGCCTATAATCCCAGCACTTTGGGCGGCTGAGGCAGGCGGATCACCTGAGGTGAGGAGTTAGAGAAACAGCCTGGCCAAGATGGTGAAACCCCATCTCTACTAAAAATACAGAAATTAGCTGGTGCGGTAGCACGTGCCTGTAATCCCAGCTACTTGGGAGGCTGATGCAGGGGAATCACTTGAACCAGGGAAGCAGAGGTTGCAGTGAGCCAAGATTGTGCCACTGCACTCCAGCCTGGGCCACAGAGTGAGACTCTGTCTCCAAAAAAAAAAAAAAAAAAGGAAGTAATTAAAGTTAATGAGGTTATAAAGGTGGGTCCCTATAGGATTAGTGGCCTAATAAGAAGTGACTCCAAAGAGCTCACTGTCTCTATCTTCCCGTGGGCACACAGTGAGAAAGCGGCCCTCTGTGTCAGGAGAAAGCCCCTCACCAGGGCCCTCGCCTCACCATGCTGGCTCCTGACTTCAGACTTACATTCTCCTGAACTGTGAACAAATGAATCTGTTGATTAAGCCGTCCAGCCTGTGGTTTATTACAGCATTCTTAACTGACTGATACTGTCATGGAGAAATTCAAGAGTACCTCTTTGAAAAAGATGTCTAGCTTGGGTTGGGTCAGCTTTGAATCTCTTCCAGGTACAGGTCAGTCAAGGGTAGTCCCTGACTTTACAAGTAGGGGCAGTTACGGGCTGAGTGCAGAGGCTCTCACCTGGAATCCCAGCACTTTGGAAGGCCAAGGCAGGAGGATTGCTTGACCCCAGAAGTTCAAGAGGAGCCTGGGTAACACAGAGAGACTCCGTCTCCAGAAAAAAAAAAAAAAAAATTAAAATAGATTAAATAAATTAAAAAACAACAAGTCAGGGCACTTTAAGGATTTATCTGGCCTCATACTAGTTATTTGGGTGTGACCTGGAAAAACAAAGTAGCTGCCTAAGCTTCTGTTGAGGCTTTAGGGGCCTCAAGACTACCCCTTTGTCAGAAGTGGCCCTTCTTCCTGTCTCTAAGAATTCAGCACAAAGAGTGAAAAGCCAGAGTTGGCCGGGCGTGGTGGCTCACACCTATAATCCCAGCACTTTGGGAGGCTGAAGCGGTGGATCACAAGGTCAAGAGATCGAGACCATCCTGGTCAACATGGTGAAACCCTTTCTCTACTAAAAATAAAAAAATTAGCTGGGCATGGTGGCGCATGCCTGTAGTCCCAGCTACTTGGGAGGCTGAGGCAGGAGAACTGCTTGAACCCAGGAGGCGGAGGTTGCAGTGAGCCGAGATGGCACCATTGCACTCCAGCCTGGGTAACAAGAGCGAAACTCTGTCTCAAAAAAAAAAAAAGCCAGAGTTAAAACCCACTGCAGATCAATTTAGGAGCAGCACAGGATTGTACCAAGATGTTAAAAAAACTGTCCATTTATTTGCTTTGGAAAAGAACTTTTTCTACTGTGGTGAATAACAATGTTTAGTTCAAGAAAACATTAAACAAACTTTGCAGTTAGCAAAATGAACCCGAATGTAGTAGTCAGTGGGGCTTGAAATTGTAATACCAGCATTTGCTGATTTTGAGATGCACATTTTAGCAACTCTGAAAACAGGCCATATCTTACAATCCATGCATCTTTTTTTTTTTGAGACGTAGTCTCATTCTGTCACCCAGGCTGGAGTGCAGTGGCGCAATGTCTGCTCTCTGCAACCTCCACCTCCCAGGTTCAAGCAATTCTTTTGCCTCAGCCTCCTGAGTAGCTAGGATTACAGGCGCATGCCACCACACCCAGCTAATTTTTTGTATTTTTCATAGAGACCGGGTTTCACTGTGTTAGCCAGGATGGTCGTGATCTCCTGACCTCGTGATCCACCCGCCTCGGCCTCCCAAAGTGCTGGAATTACAGGGGCGAGCCACCGCGCCCAGCCATCTTTCTTTTCTTTTAGATGGGGTCTCGCTCTGTCACCCAGGCTGGTGTGAAGTAGCAGGATCACAGTTCACCGTAAGGTTGAACTCCTGAGCTCAAGTGATCCTCCCACTTCAGCCTCCCAAGTAACTGGGACTACTACATGACAGGAGTGGCTGACTTCATGCCACTGAGCCTGGCTAACTTTTTTTGTAGAGATGATGTCTTGCTATGTTGCCCAGGTTGGTGGTCAAACTCCTGGCTTCAGGTATCCTTCCACCTGAGCCACCACATCAGGCCGCAATCCATGCATCTTGTATTTGATGAACTATAGTAAACAGTGTTCACTGAATGTCCACCACATGATGGGCATGGGTTTCACACCTCATACACACTTTTTTATTTATCCTCATGACTATGCCATGAAGCAATTATTATTGCTATTTAAAAATGGGAAACCTTGGCCGGGCGTGGTGGCTTATGCCCGTTATCCAAGCACTTTGGAGGCCAAGGCGGGCAGATCACCTGAGGTCGGGAGTTCAAGACCAGCCTGACCAACATGGTGAAACCCTGTCTTAAAAAAAACAAAACAAAACAAAACAAAAAAAACGGAAACCTAGGCTTAGCTTTTCTAAGACTAGAAAGAACTGAAATAGTATACTGCAACATTTCGGAAATGTGATTACACAGAACTTCTCCCTCTGTTATCCCCTTTCAGCAACTGTTTTGTTACTTTGTGTTTTGTTTGTAAATATAAATGTATTAAAGCAACAATCAGCCAGAAGACTCTGAGTAATGCAATTATTTAAATAAGTAATATAATAAATAACACCCAGAAATACTTATTGTTGATTATGAACCAGCTACTAGGCTAGGACACATATTCCATTTAATCATGACTATTAACAGCCTATTTTATTTTACTTTACTATTTTGTTTTATTTTATTTTATGACAGAGTCTTGCTCTGTCACCCAGGCTGGAGTGCAGTGGTGTGATCTCGGCTCACTGCAACCTCCACCTCCCAGGTTCAAGTGATTCTCCTACCTAAGCCTCCGGAGTAGCCGGGATTACAGGCACACACCACCACGCCCGGCTAATTTTTGTATTTTTAGTAGAGATGGGGTTTTGCCAGATTGGCCAGGTCTCAAACTCCTGACCTCCAGTAATCCACCCACCTTTGCCTCCCAAAGTGCTGGGATTACAGGCATGAGCCACCACGCCCAGGCAGCATCACTTTAAAGGTGAATAATTTGAGGCTTAGATTGGTTTAAGTAATTATTTTTGGTTCTAGAGAGGTGGTGAAGCTAAGACTCAACCCCCCCCATGTCTGACACTTAAAGCCAGGGCTCTTTGGCAGGGGGCCTCCTGCCAGTCACAAACTAGAAACCCTAGGTGAACATAAACATGGGCCATAAGACAAAGGGAGTGTGATGGGTCAGACGAAAAGAATGAGAAGGAGGCTGGGTGTGATGGCTCACGCCTGTAGTCCCAGCTACTTGGGAGGCTGAGGTGGGAGGATTGATTGAGCCCAGAAGGTGGAGGCTGCAATGAACCATGTTTGCACCACTGCACTCCAGTCTGAGTGACAAAGTGAGACCCTGTCTCAAAAAAACAAAACAAGCCAGGTGCGGTGGCTCACATCTGTAACCCAGCACTTTGGGAGCCTGAGGAGAGCAGATCATTTGAGGTCAGGAGTTCGAGAGCAGCCTGACCAATATGGTGAAACCCCTTCTCTACTAAAAATGCAAAGATTACCTGGGCATGGTGGCGTGCACCTGTAGTCCCAGCTGCTACTTGGGGGCTGAGGAAGGAGGATCGCTTGAACCCGGGAGGCAGAGGTTATAGTGAGCTAAGATCATGCCACTGCACTCCAGCCTGGGTGACAGAGTGAGATTCTGTTTCAAAAATAATAATAATAATAGAATAACAAAAAAAAAATGAGGATTGGCAGGAGAGGTAAGAGATGCTTCTGGAGATTTCTGAAAGTGGGGGGAACATGCAGTGCTGGTGATGGGGGGATACTGGGGTGAAGGTGAAATCTGATGAAATCAGTCAGAAGGGACCTTGGTCCTCAGTAACGAGCAGTGTGGCAGTGACTTAGATGAGGTTAGGAACCGGAAAGGAACATGGGGGACATGGGAGGAGTGAGCAGGATACTAGGGTGACATGGCAGAAGGCAACTCGATCTGGGAAAGCTGAACCTCAGAGACCTCAAGACATATTTCCAAGTCTGAAGAATTATTCAGCTTGCCTCCCTTCCCTTCCCTCCCTCCCTCCCTCCCTCCCTCCTTCCCCTCCCTTTCTTCCTTCTTTCCTTCCTTCCTTCCTTTTCTCTCTTCTCTCTGAAGGAGTCTCGCTCTGTCGCCCAGACTGGAGTTCAGTGGGGTGATCTCGGCTCAGTGCAACCTCTGCCTCCCGGGTAAAGTGATTCTCCTGCCTCAGCCTCCTGAGTAGCTGGGATTACAGGCACACACCACCACGCCCAGCTAATTTTTGTATTTTTAGTAGAGATGGGGTTTCACCATGTTGGTCAGGCTGGTCTTGAACGCCTGACTTCGTGATCCGCCCTCCTCGGCCTCCGAAAGTGCTGGAATTACAGGCGTGAGCCACCGAGCCTGGCCAGATTTATTTCACAAGCTGGATGTGCCTCTGATGTGCCCCTGATGTGCCCATGTATCCAGACTGCGGCAAAGGCGGAGGAACCCCTCATGGCTAAGCCGCCTGAGGGGCCCTGCATGCATTAGGACCTTGAATCCCTCCCCAACCGCATGAGGAAGACACCACACATATCCCTAGTTAACAGATGAGAAGGAAACCCAGAGAAATGAGACAATTTGCCAAAAGTTACATGGGCATGAGGCGTGGAGCCGAGACTCTGTCTGCCTCTAAGAGCCTAAACTAACCTCTCGTGACAGGATCACATCAGTGGTTGCCTCTGGTGAAGAGGCTGACTTGAAAATGGTACAAGGGGGTCTCTGGAGGGACAGATGTGTTCTGTGCTCTGATTGAGAGTGACACCAGTGTGCACATCTGACAAACTTACCAATCTATACATTTAAAAGGTATGCATTTTATTTTATTTTATTTTATTTTTAGAGACGGGGTTTCACCATGTTGGCCAGGCTGGTGTCAAACTCCTGACCTCAGGTGATCTGCCCTCCTTGGTCTCCCAAAGTGCTGAAATTACAGGTGTGAGCCACCACAACTGGCCAAAGCCGTGCATTTTAAAAAAGTCTTTCTTTCTGTCTAGGCTATAAATCCCATTATGTTAATAATGCCTAGCTCATGGTAGTGGTCAGTGAACAGGGACCGAACAAGGAGCTGTGCACTGTTACCGCTGTATTACTGAGGCCGTCAGAGCCTGGCACAGAAGAATCCCTGCAAAGGAAGGACACAGAGCAGAAAAGGGCTCTGTGCCGAGGCCCTGAGAATCAGCCCTCTCAGGCCACCACTTCACAGCAAAGTAGTCATCTTTCTCCTCCCAGTCACGCCCAAGGGTGAGTAGTGGTACACTGACCCTTTCACTTTCTGTTAACTGAGAAGCTACACTCTGCAAAAGTGAGACATAGCACTACATACAACACAATGCTGTCTATCCCATATGACTCTCCTGAACTCCACTGGAAAGGAACTACATTTTTTTCTTTTTTGAGACAGAGTCTCGCTGTGTTGCCCAAGCTAGAGTGCAGTGGCACAATCTTGGCTTGCTGCAACCTCTGCCTCCCGGGTTCAAGCAATTCTCCTGCCTCAGCATCCTGAGTAGCTGGGACTACAGGTGCCTACCACCATGCCCAGCTAATTTTTTGTATTTTTAGTACAGACCGGGTTTCACCTTGTTGGTCAGGCTGGTCTCGAACTCCTGACCTCAGGTGATCCAGCCGCCTCGGCCTCCCAAAGTGCTGAGATTACAGGTATGAACCACCATGTCTGGCTATAACTACATATTTTTAAAACATCGCCTCAAGATCTGTGTCCTAGGAAAAGAAAAAAAAAATCACAGAAGTTATTTTCTCAATTGTGTGGATAATCATTCCACATTTGCTTCTTCAGTGCCCAAACTATTTTGGTCAAATTAATTAGGAACCTGGCCTCTCTTGGTTCAGGGGGAAAATTCCATGAAATAGACAGTTACGTTGCCATCAAAGAGAAAGACCAAAACAGGATTTTGACATTTTTTTCCTTGCTATGAAAAATAAGAATTTTTGAAAGAGGAAAAAAAAAAGGACATCATGGCCACGAATTCTTTATTCTGACTCAGATGGTTCTGTTTCTATGTAAATATGCAAAGAAACAGATAAACAGAGGGAAAAAAAAGGCCCCGTTAAGTCCACATCCATCAATTCATCACGGCAGGAAACAAGAAAAGAAGCCAGGAGGCTTGAAATCCCTCTGAGACTTGGCACAGGGAAGCACGAAAACTTGAACACTGTTTCTCACAGGATTTAATTATTCCCATAAGAAAAAAATAAACTTTCCAGAAAACAGCAAGGTTATCTTTTGTTCCTGATTTGTAAGTAGGGCTCAAATTCCTTCAGAGCTTGAAGGCTGAATGCTTTGCTCCGACAAGTGTTTGATTAAACTACTGCAAGTGAGGATTCGGGATTTTTCACTTGGATGACCCTGCAAGATCTAGTCCTAACCTCAGTGAGGAGCTGATGCCAAGAATGAAAATCATTTACTTGATCTTCTTCAAGCCAACCCAGGTGAACACGTGACCACTCCGACAAGAATACAAATTCTCTCTGCGAAAGACGTGAAAGGTCATGCATCCATGAGCAGTTTGCCAGTGGTTTCAGGTTTTAATAGAATATGTCATCTACTGGGCTCCACCTCATGGCTTTGCGTTTTTTGAAATAATACAATAGGAAGTATGTGGGTGTTGGGGGCAGAGAAATCTAACTCTGATATTCGCAAGCTGGATGACCTTGGGAAAAGGATAAACTGGGTCTCGGTTTCCTCATTAGTAAGGTAAGGAGAACACTACCCACCCACCTTTGGCAGTTGTTAGAACAGTAAGAGATCCTGGGGGATACAATGCTGGTGGTCACTAGGTATATTCCCTTAGCCTTTCTTTGGAACTATTAGTTCATTGAATCATTTAATAATCTGCTTCCAGCACTTACTAAATGCCAAGAATTGTGCTAGGTATTGAGAATATAGTGGTTAAGACAGACAAGGGCTCTACATTTAAACGGATATTGAAAACAGATGGACAATTAATGTGTAAATACATATGATCAGATTCTAAAAAATATGATGGAGACAATAAGACAGGTGTTACAGACTGAATATTTGTGTATGCCCAGAATTCATACATTGAGGCTGGGCGTGATGGCTTAAGCCTGTAATCTCAACACTTTAGTATTCTAAGGTGGGCGGATCACTTGAGCTCACCAGTTCGAGACCAACCTAGGCAACACAGCGAAATCCTATCTCTACAAAAAGTACAGAAATTAGCCAGGGATGGTGGCATGATGTGCCTGTGGTCCCAGCTACTTGGAAGGCTAACAGGAGGATTGCTTGAGCCCAGGAGGTACAGGCTGCAGTGAGCCGTGTTCACACCACTACACTCCAGCCTGGATCAAAAAGGGAAACTCTTTCTTTAAAAAAAAAAAAAAAATCCACAGCCCGGGTGTGGTGGCTCACACCTGTAATCCCAGCACTTTGGGAGGCTGGGGCAGGTGGATCACTTGAGGTCAGGAGTTCGAGACCAGACTGACCAACATGGAGAAACCCTGTCTCTAATAAAAATAGAAAAATTTAGCCAGGCGTGTTGGTGCACACCTGTAATCCCAGCTACTTGGGAAGCTGAGGCAGGAGAATCATTTGAACTCAGGAGGCGGAGGTTGCAATGAGCTGAGATCAGGCCATTGCACTCCAGCCTGGGCAACAAGAGTGAAACTCCGTCTCAAAAAAAAAAAAAAAAAAAAAAATTCACACATTGAAATTCTAACCCCCCAATGTGATGGTATTACAAGGTGGGCACTTGGGAGGTAACTAGGTTGAGCCCTGATGAATGGGATTGGTGCCTTTATTAAGCAGAGACTAGGGAGAACTTGCTCTTCCTCTCTGTTACTGTATCATTGTTGTAGGAGTTACTATTTTAGGCAGATAGTGAGGAAAAGGGGTCCTTGGGAAGTTTTCGTTTTTAAAGCAGTTCTTAGAACCAGGTCAGCAACCTTTGATATGCAGATGCCAGCCATTAGAAATTGGGTCCATCCAAACATGGTGATTCCCCCCCCCCCACTTCTTGCCCTTGCTCCACATGTTCCTGGCAACATGGCCACGCCACATATCCCCACATGTGTAGAACATGAGGTTGCCCTGTATTTGCATATTAAAAGGCTAGGGTGGGAGGGCCAGCTTTTTCGGGCGATGTGAATGACATGCCTGGTCAAAGCAATCCCCTGAGCCCTATGCATACCAGGCACCACCTCCTCCAGCCTACTCATAAAACTGGCTGGTATTCATGGCACCTGATGTCTCCTCTTTCAGCTTTGGAGCCCCCCCCCCCCCGCCACCCCCCCGATCTCTGCATGGGGAAGCTTCTATCTTCTGCCTTCTCCCATGCTTCTTGCCTATTAAACTCTCCACTCCTTAAAACTACTCCATGTGTGTCCGTGTTGTTTTTTCCAATTCGATTCAAGATACAGAACCTGGTTTCCTCCACTCATTGGAGCCGTATCATCCTGTTGGGACACAGTGAGAAGATGACCATCTGCAAACCAGAAAGCAGACCCTCACCAAACACCGGGTCTGCCAGCATCTTCATCTTGGACTTGTTTGCCATTTAAGCCATTAATTCTGTATAGCAGCTTAAAATGACTAAAACCACGTGGTGATATGAGAAGACATAATTGGAAGGAATATCACAGGGTATTCAATGAAGGTTTCTCTAAAAAATTAACATTTAATCTGAAACTTGAAGGACAACAATGGAACCAGCCATTCAGCCCTAGGCAGGAACAAACCCAGATTCTGGGACAGAGAGAAGGCCAGGGAAGGAGATAAAGGCGTGATAAGTAGGGCCCAGATTACAGACTTTGTAGGCCACAGAAAACATCTCAGTTTATTCTTATTGTAATGGAGAGCCATTAGAGTATTTTGAATGCCTGAGTCACTTGATTAGATTTTCTTGAGAGGCAGACGTAGGTATAATCATGATGTCTTCCTGAAATGTAAATATTCTCCCTGACTAGCCTTCTAGAAGATCATGTAAAATAAGGTTATCACAAATAGGGTGGTCCAGAAATGGGTTTAGACTTGATGTGATTAAAAAAAAAGATCATATCGTTCAAGGTTGTGACAGGAAGCCAACGTTTCACAATATTCATTAGACTGTAACATATAGAATAGCTTGGGGGGTTGGGTGTGCTGGCTTTGGCAGATCACTTGAGGTCAGGAGTTTGAGACAAGTCTGGCCAACAGAGTGAAACCCCGTCTCTACTAAAAATACAAAATGGGGTGTGGTGGCACATGCCTGTAGTCCCAGCTACTCAACAGGCTCAAGCAGAGGAATCACTTGAACCCGGGAAATTAAGGTTGCAGTGAGCCAAGATCGCACCACTGCACTCCAGCCTGGGCAACAGAGTGAGACTCTGTCTAAAAAAAGATAAAAAAAAATAGTTTGAGGAAGGAACTGGCTTCCCTTTCAAAGTAGCAGCAAAGAGATAAGAGACAGAATTTTTCCTCCTGGAATGATCTCTCCCCTCCGGGCTATGAGTATTTGGATGCTGACATTACATGAGCTCCTGTAGAAAAGGGCCTCATGTGGTACAGGGTCAAGTACATAGAAGAGAGAGTTCCTTCTCTTGTTTGCTCCTTTCCCCTTTGCACTGAAAAGAAACCAGAAGCCCTGGATAGAAAATTCTTCAAGGATGAGTGAAAAGTCATCAAAGGAAAAATGCAGGAAACAACTTCTGGATGTAAATGCATTGCATGAGTTGACCAAACTTCTGATGATTTCCATATTTCATGCTCTCCTCTAGAATTGTAGTGCCAAGCAAAAGTCCTCCAAGCACAAGGTTTGCAGATTTATTTTTTAAGTAAAAGAACTTTCAAAATAAGAATAACTCCAAATTCAAAGATGCTGGGTCAAGCCTGGCCAACATGGTGAAACCCCGTCTCTACTAAAAATACACAAAATTAGCCAGGCATAGTAGTACATGCCTGTAATCCCAGCTACTAGGGAAGCTGAGGCAGGAGAATCACTTGAACCCGGGAGGTGGAGGTTGCAGTGAGCCGAGATCACGCCACCGCACTCTAGGCTGGGCGACAAGAGCGAAACTCCATCTCAAAAAAAAAAAAAAAGTAGCTATAGCGAAAGTATAAAAATCTCACTGGATGAAGTAGCCACAAAGGCTGAGATACAGGGCTCTGTCCCCATTCAAAACCCGGAGAAAATGAGAACCGTGACTACAGGCAGAGCCCGACAATCAGTGTAGGAAGGGACACCGAGGTACTTTACACCATCATAGGTCAGCTCTGGACAATCAGAGATGCCAAAAGGAGGCATCTATTGGACAATTTCCACCACTCAGACCTACCAGGTGAATCAGTGCCCAAGTGGGTAGATCCTTCCCACAGGGCACCCCAGGACCCTCTTGAGGACTACACACCCCAAACTGCAGTTTTCCAAGTTGAAGACAGCAGTGACGACAGGTTGGTGGGAACAAGACTTTATGATTAGATCATACAAATGGCTTGTTTTTAAGTGAAATTGTGACAAATGGTAAAATAGGAAATAACTTATTCAGTATTTTAGGCAAGAAAATAATGTACAAAATGATCTCAAATAAATATAAACAGCCAAACTCTATGGCAGGACATGGTATTTGCTATTGTTTTAATTTAACCAACAAACCATAATACTAAAAATATGTCTCTGTACAGTCATGCACTGCATAATGACATTTCAGTCAACTACAAACTGCATATATGATGGTGGTCCCGCCATCTTTCCTTTTTTTTTTTCTGAGATGGGGTTTCCCTCTTGATGCCCAGGCTGGAGTACAATGGCACAATCTTGGCTCACTGCAACCTCCACCTCCCAGGTTCAAGCAATTCTCCTGCCTCAGTCTCTCGAGTAGCTGGGACTACAGGCACCCACCAGCATGTCCGACTAATTTTTCTATTTTTAGTAAAGACTGGGGTTTTAGCATGTTGGCCAGGTAGGTCTGGACCTCCTGACCTCAGATGATCTGTCCACCTTGGCCTCCCAAAGTGCTGGAATTACAGGCATGAACCACTGCGCCCAGCCCCTCATCATCTTATAAGATTGTAATGGAGCTAAAAAATTCCCATTGCCCAGTGACATCATAGTTGTCATAACATTATAGCTCAATTCATTACTTTTCCTATGTTTAGATACACAGCTGGGCATGGTGGCTCACACCTGTAATCCTAGCACTTTGGGAGGCCGAGGTGTGCAGATCACGAGGTCAGGAGATCGAGACCATCCTGGCCAACACGTTGAAACCCCATCTCTATAAAAAATTAAATAAATAAATAAATAAGATACACAAATACCATTGTGTTACAACGGCCTACAGTATTTAGTACAGTAACATGCTGTACAGGTAGGCTGTACCACCCAGGTTTGTGTAAGTACATTCCATGATGGTCACACAATGACAAAATCACCTTAAAACCTATTTCACAGAACATAACCCTGTTGTTAAGTGATGCATGACGTTATAATTCATTCCCATGCTGTTTGGCCAAAAGCATCTTCTTAGAAGAGTTTTAGGGCTATATCTTACCAGCAACACTGATAAAGATTCCTTTGGGTGTTTCTCTTAAAAGATAAAATGTTATGCTAAACAATTTAAACCAGCTTTTTTCCTCCTGCCAGTTTTGTCAGAATTTTTAATATGCTAATGTGCTCTGTGAATTTCTAGGATGGGGGTGAAGTATGTGGCAGTTTAAAACTGCTTTGATCACAGAACCTCAGAACAGACGTTTTGCTGGACCAGAGAGCTGTGTAATAATACGTTGATGGAAAGGGTGCTCTAATGAACTCTGTGAAGCTCTATAACATAAGAAAACCACTGTATACCTCTGAAGAAACTAAACATATAAACTATATGAAGTATTAGCTTATGAAATTGAAAAAATATATCAGGTAAAACATCGATCAGGGTATATACATTAAAGAGTTAATCAGTTAATGATACCCAGAATAGTTATATATGGCCATCAACAAAGATAAACTAAAATCAATTAATTTCATTGTATACTTGGCTAAGCAAAACAAGGTCATTAGTTTTGATGTAAATACCTTCATTGCTTTCCTCAAAAGAAATGCACTTTAAGCCAAAGCATCACGCGAGTGAGTGCACACTCAGAACTGAAGCATTGTGCCAAAAAAAAAATTTATACTAGGTACTTTTTATTGTGGAAATAAATATAAAACCCTTCCCCCAGCCAAGAGTTCCATTAGAAAATGAAAAAGTCAGCCTCCACATGGATGCAAGTGCTTGCTTTTTTATGATCATGGCCAACATTCCTACTCCAGGTTGCTTTGGTGCTGTGCCCACTGCAGTCCTGGGAAGGTAGAGGGCTCTACCAGGTACCGCCTTAGCCAGCAGGGTTTCCACGGCTGCCCCAGAGCATAAGACCCCGGGGCCTGTGCCTCCCGGATAGGAGTGAGGTCTTCAAATCAAAAGGCGGAAGCAGCCTCTAATCCTACCAGCGCTGATTATCTGGGCAGGCAGTAAAGGTGCTCTTTCCTTCCTTGAGCCATTTTCTGTTGCCCACTTATTTTTTCCAGCATGCAAACCAATACCAGAGCACTCATGCTGGAAATCAGAGCGGCGGAGAACCCAATCATGCTTATCGCTACTCTAGGAAAAGACTGATGAAGAGAATCAAAGTATTGAATAAATGAACAGGGAAATGATCTTTAGCTTTTAAGCCTTCTGCATCCTCTTATGGTTTCAGAAAATCAAGACAAATATCCTCTTGTGAAACATTTCAGACAATACAACAAAGCTGTGCTATATAAAGTTATTTCAAAGCAGAAAACCTCAACATCCATGTATAATGTATTTCTGTATAAATAAAAACAATGTACATAACATCTATACACACACAAGAAGTCTAGAAGACTATAAATAAAAATGTTAATGGCTACACTTTATAGGATGCCAATTACACACTTCAATAAAGCTGCTTTAAAAATGTTAACAGTAGTCTGAGTTAGGGAAGATTAGAAGTAATTTTAATTTTTTTCCTGCTTGTATATATTTTCCAAATTTTCTTCACTGTATATGTGTCTTTTTTCTTTTTTTTTGAGACAGAGTCTTTCTTGCTCTG
This sequence comes from Ateles fusciceps, assembly GCA_036589455.1. Taxonomy (NCBI): domain Eukaryota; kingdom Metazoa; phylum Chordata; class Mammalia; order Primates; family Atelidae; genus Ateles; species Ateles fusciceps. Next base: position 6,973,826 of record JAZHEH010000045.1, on the reverse strand, counting down.
ATGCCCAGGTTGGGGTATAGTGGGGCAACAATCTCAGCCCACCGCAACCTCTGCCTCCCGGGTTCAAGCAATTCTCCTGCATCAGCCTTCCAAGTAGCTGGGATTACAGGAGTAAGCTACCACGCCTGGCTAATTTTTCATATCTTTAATAGAGACTGGGTTTTACCATGTGATTACACAAAGATTGAAGGAAAGTGAAATATATAATTTTTCAAACTCAGTACTGGTTGAGGGGGAACATGTGAAGCACCAGGGGAGGTTTGGAGAAAACCTCCAAACACTAGGGAGGTAGGAAAGTTGCTCTCCCTGTTGCTATATCATATGTGCTTGGCTTCATTTTAACCCCATTCAGAAAGGGTAAAGGAAATTGGACAAAAATGAAAGCAAAACACTTAGGGAGAAAAAGTACACATGGCACCAAATAATGAAATTAAGCTAGTGCTATTTAGACACTGCTAAATGTTTTTGTTGTTGTTGTTGTTGCTGTTGTTGTTTTTGAGACAGCGTCTCTCTTCGTCACCCAGGCTGGAGTGCAGTGTCGCGACCTTGGCTCACTGCAACCTCCGCTTCCCGGGTTCAAGCCATTCTCCTGCCTCAGCCTCCTGAGTAGCTGGGATTACAGGTGCACGCCACCACACCCAGCTAATTTTTCTATTTTTAGTAGAGACAGGGTTTCGCTATGTTGGTCACGCGACCTCAAGTGATTTGCCTGCCTTGGCCTCTGAAAATGCTGGGATTATAGGTGTGAGCCACCGTGCCTGGCTAGACACTTCCAAATGTTCATTGGAAGAGAGGGAAGACCCAGGGAAAGGTTAAAGACTTTGGAAAACAAGAAGAGAGGGCAGAAACAGAAAAGGACACAAAATAAGATGAGTTTAGGTCTCCAGTAAGAATCATGGCCAATTTGGCAGGAAGAACCCAGGACAGATATAAAAGAGGGTGAGAAAGAACCATTAGTACCTTCATTCCTGCTGCGGCTGCAGGGCCACTGGGGTCAACAGCCTGGATGTGGCATGGCTTACTTCCTCGCACCACAAAACCCCAGCCAACCGCGTCACCAACAATCTAGAGAGGAAAACCACAATTAGCAAGCAGCCGACTGTCTCCGGCAATTTGCTTATTCTTCTGAGAGAGAGAAAACCAGTCCAGGATTAAGTGTGCACTGTGACATATCTTCTTCCGTTTCTCTCTTCCCTGCCAGGGGATTGAACACTGCTTCTATCACAAACCCAGGCATCTCCCTATAGAAAATGTGGTTAAAAAATGTATATATATATATATATATATAACCTGTTTGGCAGAAAGAAGACACTCCCACGAAGGCATGATTCAGTAAACAACTGGACGATTTTCTCTTTCTTAGGTTGTTACACAATTTAATGTCAGACTCCAGCAGAAGGTTTATGAAAAGTCTTAACATGGTTGAAATGTCTCTCCAGATAACAATTTCTACTCTGTTTGTTCTTTTCCCCCAATATCCAAATGATACACTCTTGACTCTGCAATGTCATTGAAGTCTAGCATAATTATTTAAATTACTAATGGTGGGGAAATAAAGAGATTTGGCTTCCTTTTTTTTTTGAGACAGAGTCTCGTTCTGTCACCCAGGCTGGAGTGCAGTGGTAAAATCTCAGCTTACTGCAACCTCCACCTCATGGGGTTCAAGTGATTCTCCTGCCTCAGCCTCCCAAGTAACTGGGATTACAGGCACACAACACCACGCCTGGCTAATTTTGTGTGTTTTTAGTAGAGACAGGGTTTTACCATGATGGTCAGGCTGGTCTCGAACTCCTGAGGTCAGGTGATCCGCCCACCTCAGCCTCCCCAAGTACTGGGATTACAGGCGTGAGCCACCACTCCCAGCCTAGACTTGGTTTTCCTAAAACACAATATTCTCCACCAAGGGGGATAAATGAAGAAGTATGTAAAGTTCACAATGTACAGGTAGACTCTAACCCAAAAGTTTTTTGGAATTAGAGCAGGCCTTTTCTATAGAAATCATTATTAGAGCTGGCAGTTTCATTCCCTGCTCAGCTCCAAGCATGTCTTTCACACATAGCCCAACCAAAACACAGCTGAAACACATTCACAACCAATTACTAACAATGTTGGCATTTAAATTAAAAATCAAAAATAAGGGTGGGGTGTAATGTCTCACGCCTGTAATCCCAGAACTTTGGGAGGTGGGTGGATCACCTGAGGTTGGGAGTTCAAGACCAGCCTGACCAACATAGTAAAACCTCGTCTCTACTAAAAATACAAAATTAGCCAGTCGTGGTGGCGCATGCCTGTAATCCCAGCTACCTGGGAGGCTGAGGCAGGAGAATCACTTGAACCCGGGAAGTGGAGGTTATGGTGAGCCAAGATTGCACCATTGCACTCCAGTCTGGGCAACAAGAGCAAAACCCCATCTCAAAAATAATAACAAATCAAAAATAAATACTTTCATAGTACAATCTACTGTCTCTTGAATGCTGGAGACTGAGGAAAAACAGGGAGGCAAATGAAAATTTTTGTGGAAATGCTCAGGATTATCAGGCACTTCCATGACTTTACAGTTTGCTGTTACTTGTATATTACACTCAATTTCACTTCTGAAGGTACAGTTTATCTTTTCCCTGGTACAGACATGTTATCAGTGCCTTTCTCCTATTAATTCGTCAGCACTCAGAATGTGAAGTAGCCCTCAGCAAATGTTTGCAGCATGACTGAGTGTGGATAGAATTCCACCCTCCAGCCTCAGGCAACGCCACTAAAGTTAGAAGAGGAAGGAGGAGGAGAAGCGCTTTGAAGAGGTGATAACGTGGATTCGAGGAGATTGAGAGGAGACATGGGAAGGGGAGTGGGTGCCCTGATGCTGATATGAGCACTTTCATCCTGTTTGAAGAAATCCAATGCAGGCAGAAGGAACCTAAAGGACCTCCAAGAAGGGGCAGGCGGTCGGAGCTGCTCACAAGTCAGAGGCTTGGGTACCTCAAGGCATGCTCACACTGTCAGAGCACCATGCCTACGGTAGAACGATTTATCCCACCGTTTCCTCTCTCTACCTTAACACTCCCTTAATGTTTTAAATAATTTCTAGAATTAATTATGATGCAGAAGGGATTACTGGCATCATTTACACTTTGTTTCCCTTAAAATCTAATAATTTAAATTACTAATGGTGGGAAATAAAATCTGAAATTATTAGATTTTAAGACAAATGGAAGTGCAAACCATGCCAATCCTAAAATTTGCAATTAAATTAGAATAAGTACATAATGGAAATCTTTTCTTTTTTTTCTTTTCTTTTCCTTTCCTTTTCTTTTCTTTTTTTGAGATGAATTTTCATTCTTGTTGCCCAGGCTGGAGTGCAATGGTGCTATCTTGGCTCACTGCAATCTCTGCCTCCCAGGTTCAAGCTATTCTCCTGCCTCAGCCTCCCGAGTAGCTGGGTTTACAGGTGCATGCCACCACCAGGCCTGGCTAATATTTTTGCATTTTTTGTAGAGATAGGGTTTCATCACATTGGTCAGGCTGGTCTTGAACTCCTGACCTCAGGTGATCTGCCCACCTCAGCCTCCCAAAGTGCTGGGATTACAGGCGTGAGCCACTGCGCCCAGCCCAAATTCTTTTCTTTAAAAAAGAACACATCAAAAACATTTTAAATGCTATATTAATAATAAAGCATGTGCAGTCCTAATGTATTTTAGTGCCTTAAGGTCAAGAAAGCCTATTATCATAATTATGCTAAAAACAAAAGGAAAATTAGAAAAATTACTTTCATTTCAGTCTATAAGCTACCAATTGACACATGGACATGGTACAGAAAAAGGGAGAAAAAAGCCAGAGCATCAGCCTACCGTGAATGTCTTCCTGGCATACGGAGCCCCGGGAGTAAGGAGTTCCTCAGACGTGACGGGTCTCTTTAGCACTGTGAGATAAACACAATGTCAAGAAATAAGCACTTCCAAGTTCTCCATCCATGCAGTCAGCAGGTATTCATTGATATCTCGTAGGTGACCATCAGTGAGAAAAAGTGGGAAAGATCCCTGCCTCACAGTTTGTATTTTAGCTGAGTAGAGACAGAAAATAGCGGCGAACATAAATAACCCTAAACCTACCTTACAAAGCTAAGAAAAAAAAAGAAAGGGAAGAAAAGCAAGTGTACCAGGGATGGGGGATAAAGGGGAAGGTCAAAAAATTTTTTTTTTTGAGATGGAGTTTTGCTCTTGTCACCCAGGCTGGAGTGCAATGACGCGATCTCAGCTCACTGCAAACTCCGCCTCCTGGGTTCAAGCAATTCTCCTGCCTCACCCTCCTGAGTAGCTGGGATTACAGGCACACACCACCACACTTAGCTAATTTTTGTATTTTTAGTAGAGACAGGGTTTCACCATGTTGGTCAGGCTGGTCTCAAACTCGTGACCTCAGGCAATCTGCCCGCTTTAGCCTCCCAAATTGCTGGGATTACAGGTGTGAGCCACAGCGCCCAGCCTGAATTGTTTCAATAGGAAAAATGGTATGTCTTCTGATTCTCACATTTCTTTCTTTTAAATTTCTTTTAAATCCTGATATGAATTTATATATGTCAAAGTTAAGACCCCCTTCGTCCAACGTCCTGCACCCATCCCACACACTAAAGCTTCATTCATTTCCTTCTTAACACCTAGGACCGCCTGTACACACTGCTTTCTGCCCTATGTAATAATGCTAGTGACCTTTTCTGAGTACTCAACGTGTGCTAGAGAGGTACCATGCAAAGTGCTGTGAATATATTAACTCGCTTAATCGTTATAAGAATGAACGGGTTAAGATCATTTTTACCCCATTTTATAACTGCAAAAACAACCTCAGAAAAGTTAAATTGATTGTGTCCAAGGTACCAGAGCTAATGGGTGTGGCAGAAGAGGAATGAAACTCAGACGTTAGATGCCAGCGCCCACACTCTCAGCTACTGTGCCACACTCGCTCCTGTGCCATGCTGTCCTGCAAGCAAAAGAAAGGACCTAGAAGCTCAGGAAGATAGTGGCATGCAGTCCTCTTAAGACATCTCTTCACATCAGCTCACTGCTGTTGCCTGCCAGGATGGCAGACAGCAGCCAATTCCTGACTTACGGCTGCCTAAGACCCACTGACAATGAACCTCCCCCATCCAACCAGTTCTCACTAAGAATTGGAGAGGTGTTGCCGTATCTTCCTCAAGTAGCCAGGGGATCGGGGGACAGGGACCATTTTAATCCAACTCCGTAGACGTCATGAACTTGAAGTGCCATAAAGAAACAGAAAAGGCCCTAGCCAAGGGACCTAACCTGCTGAAGTGTCCTCCTCCAATCCCCTTTGCTAGTGGCAGTCAGAGGTCAGGTGCAGTCCTGGAACAAGTGTTGGGCAGACAAGGAAAGGCAGCATGGGGCAAGGCCTGATGACCCACCAGGCAGCTGGGCCTTGCCCGATGGTTACGTGCTCGGCCTTCTGGCCTGACAAGCACCCTCTCAGTGAAAGGCAATCCAGTGCTTCGTGTTGAGGTGACAGGTTGCTGATCTTATCACCTTTGCTTTCAGAAATCTCATAAAAGCGAAAACATGTTCACCAAACAACAGGGAGTAGATCAAATATCAAAATGGAAATAGAAACTCTCAGTAGATGGATGGGAGGTAAGAAAACTGGTCAATATTTGAGGACCAAAATCTTTTTATTCCCTGTCAAATAACTCTCTTCCAACTCCCCATAAACCCCCAGTGGGCTTATGAATTTTGATACGTGAATCACACTGTACTATTTGGTAGAGGTGCTAACCATTACTTTTTATGCACTTCTCCTCTTTATTTTATTGAAAAAAGAAACGTTGAGGCCCAGGGAAAACATTCTCTTTTCTTTTTTTGAGATGGAGTCTTGCTCTGTCTCCAGGCTGGAGTGCAGTGGCATGATTTCGGCTCACCGCAACCTCTGCTTCCTGGATTCAAGCGGTTCTCCTGCCTCAGCCTCCTGAGTAGCTCAGACTACAGGCATGCGCCACCATGCCCAGCTAATTTTTGTATTTTTAGTAGAGACGGAGTTTCACCATGTTGGCCAGGATGGTCTCTTTCCATATCCTTGGAAGCTTATTTGCTTATCACAATGATACTGATTACATCAATATCTTTAGTACTGTTTGTGTGTGTGTGTCTGGCTTAGGGCATTTATATACAGTACTAAAAAACATCCTGGTATATTTAGGATAATTAATTTAAAAAATTTTTTTTCTTTTCCAACCTCCTGAGAGATAATTAATTTTTAAATGCCTCACTGTGAAGTCCTGATCATCTGCTTGAGAATAAAAAAATCACAGATGAGCTCATGGGTCTTGGGAACCCTCTCGAGAGAGAAGCTTGTCAAACTATGGGTAAGAAGTGGGATTTACAAACCACAACTCAGTCCTGACAGCTCTTATTCTTAGAAACCCAAGAAAGGAAACAAGACCTTTCTCTTCTGCCTGCATAACAGTAAACTCTCCCCCTTTGACCCAGAGGCAAGGAGAAAGAGGAAACAATACTAACCTACCTCAGGTAACATGGATTTTGTTGCTAATTTCAGTAATTAACACTTTTTTCATATTCTATCATATGCAATCAAAAACATGTAAAATGGTGATGGCACCACTGACCCTTTTTTGAAACTGAGATCTTTTGCTTTGAACTTTGAGGATGTCTGTCAGATTTCTATGAGGGCTTCCAACAACCCATTTTTAAGAATTCAGTTCTCCTTTTTCATTCTACTTAATCAGCAAGCTCCAGTGATTGAAAAACAGCCAGGACAGTGTAGAAGCAAGTTTCTTCATTCACTTACAGTTTACAACGTTATTCCTGATGCTAACTCTCCAGAAGGCAGCAAAAAAGAAAAAAGTTAGATCAGGAAAAATAACCACCTTCCTAGATAACAGCATTAGAAGACAGAGTTTTCTCTCGAAGCCTTTTGAACAGCATCAATTAGTCCTTATTCTTACTAACATGAAATGTTTTTTTTTCTCTAAAGAGGTGGTGTATTCATTGAGTTGGGGATGATGACCTGTCATCTTGGTACCCCCAAGATCTGACGGTGAGGAAACAATCTGAACAAAGGAACAGAGCCTCTTCCTAGAAGGGACAAACTGAACTAGGGGTTGGCACTGCACTAAACAAATAGGTTTGAGAGTGTTTTCTGGTGGTTACTATAGTGATGGACCACACATCCTCATCCTGGCAAGGAGGGCAGTGAGGACACGAGGTCGGTAAGCGATGGTGAGAAGGGGCAGTTTCAATGATTACCAGTTCCTGGGGGGGTTGATGAACTGATTGGGTGGAGGAAGGATTGTTTCTAAGTACATGTTCACCAGCAATCTTTGTGCCTAGATATTTTTCCTGGAATGTAAAGGCCATGGAGGTTGATGAGCAGATTTTGAAACTACAGGGCACCCAGGGTCAATTCGGGGGATGGTTGGGTTTGCACAGATCCAGGTGTCTTCCTTAAGGCTGTTGGGCCACAACAAATCTTTGCATCTGCTGCATTCTGGGGAAGTGCTATTTCTCCTGCCGTAGTGAACACTGTCACACACTGCCCAAAACACCCTTCAGGGCTCAGGGACTCCTCCCAGCTCTGGGAGTGCTAATGGAGACAGCCCTCAGCTGTCTTGGGGACCATCTCTCTGAAGACAGCTGTTTTGCCCAAGGTCATGGCCTCCTCCCAGGGGCCACTGATACCTAATAACTGGTCAACATGTGGATCCAAAGGCCCAGCCCCCTCAACACAACTCCAGGTACCTTGGAAGGGCCATCCCAGCTCCAGAGGTCCCACTGGGTCAATGATAGCCTTCATGGAGACTGGGCTACAACCCAATTTCTCCTTCAGCCAATTCTTCCTTCCCTTCCATTCAACTCATGTGGACCCCAAGAGCATGCTCTAACTTATTAGAGCCCACATACTAGTCTTCCTCTATCTTAGATTCTGCTTCCCAGGGACTTGCCCAAGTCCCCCACAGTCCTAGTCAGGAGCGGGGCCACCTTTTGGGCGCTCACCGGACTTGGGGTTGCAGAGCACAGGGGGGCTGCTGCTGAGGGTGGGGCTGCTGCTGAAGTACCCGCTGCTGCCACAGCTGCTCATGCTGCTCCTCCTCACTGCAGACACGATCTTGATCTCCTTGCTGGGGCTCACTGTGTAGGCCAGAGAACACATACAGTCACCAAGGGGGTGGTCTCGGCTCACTAGAGCACATAGGCTTTCAACTACAAGGTCCAAGGAGGCCAGGAAAAAGCACGCTGGTCTTAGTGGCAGAAAAGCAAGCACTTGAGTTGCAGCTCTGCCACTTACTTTATATTATATTATTTTATTTTTTTGAGATGGAGTCTCGCCCTGTTGCACAGACTGGAGTGCAGTGACGCAATCTGGGCTTACTGCAACCTCTGCCTTTCAGGTTCATGCAATTCTCCTGTCTCAGCCTCCTGAGTAGCTGGGACCATAGGCGCCTGCCACCATGCATGACTGATTTTTATACTTTTTTTTTTCCTTTTCTTTTTTATTTTTTTAAGACAAGGTTTCATCATGTTGGCCAGGCTGGTCTTGAACTCCTGACCTCAGGTGATCTGTACACCTTGGCCTCCCAAAGTGCTGAGATTACAGGCGTGAGCCACCACGCCTGGCCAATTTTTGTACTTTTAATAGAGATTGTGTTTCACCATGTTGGCCAGGCTGGTGTCGAATTCCTGGCCTCAAGTGATCCACTTGCCTCAGCCTCCCAAAGAACTAGGATTATAAGCTTGAGCCACTGTGCCTGGCCAGCTCTGTCATTTACAGCACAACTTGAGTCACCTCAGGGAAGCTCTCTGAGCCTCTATCTCCCTGACTGTAGTGTGAGAACAATGCTGTCTTACAGGATTGGTGCAAGGTGTGGGTTATATCATGTTTGTGAAAGGATGATATTATTTCAAGGACTACTACATCCATGTTGAGCAGTCCCTGCTGGGATATTAATGACGTGTTAGCTACATGGGATGAATCAAGAGTATAATAAATGCCTTCTGATTTCAAATAAAACCATTAATTGGGCCGGGCCCAGTGGCTTATGCCTGTAATCCCAGCGCTTTCGGAGGCAGAGGTGGGCAGATTACGAGGTCAGGGGTTCAAGACCAGCCTGGCCAACATGATGAAACCCTGACTCTATCAAAAATACAAAAATTAGCCAGGCGTGGTGGCAAGTGCCTATAATCCCAGCTACTTGGGAAGCTGAGGCAGGAGAACTGCTTGAATCCAGGAGGCAGAGATTGCAGTGAGCCAATATTGAGCCACTGCACTCCAGCCTGGGTGACAGAGCAAGACTCTGTCTTGGGGAAAAAAAAAACGCATTAATGCATACATTCAGGCTTTGAGCATGTATGTGAGGCAGTGTCTTTAACTTTCTGATTTGGTTCTCTGTCATGGAGTAGGCTGGCTCTCAACAAGGGGAAGGTATATGACTGAATGAAAGAAACCATGGGGAGCCTGGCACATGGGAAACACAGAATAAATGCTGGTGTTTATGGTCATGTTATGGTGTGAATATACATCCTCACCTAAATCTCATGTTGAAAGGTAATCCCCGATGTTGGAAGTGGGGCCTGGTGGAAGGTGATTGGATCATGGGGGTGGATTCTCATGAATGGTTTAGCGCCATCCCCATAACACTGTCCCCACAATAGTGAGTTCTTATTATTTAAAAGTATGTGGCACCTCCACCCCCAACCCCTGCCACTCCTGCTCCCCCTTCACCTTCCACCATGATTGGAAGCTTCCTGAGATGTCCCCAAAAGCAGATGCCACCATCCTTCCTGTGTTGCCTACAGAATCGTGAACCAATTAAACTAATTTTCTTTATATTAGGTTGGTGTAAAAGTCATCTCGGTTTTTGCCATTAAAATTAATTTCTGGCCAGGCCTGGTGGCTCACGCCTGTATTCCCAGCACTTTGGGGGCTGAGGTGGGCGGATCACTTGAGGTTAGGAGTTTGAGACCAGCCTGACCAACATGGAGAAACTCTGTCTCTATTAATAATACAAAAACTAGCCAGGCATAGTGGCACATGCCTGTAATCCCAGCTACTCGGGGGGGCTAAGACACTTCCTGGGATCACTGGAACCCAGGAGGCGGAGGTTGCAGTGAGCCAAATTGCACTCTAGCCTGGGCAACAAGAGTGAAATTCCATCTCAAGAAAAATAATAAAATAAAATTAATTCCTGTGCCCCAGGTACTGAGCAAAGCTTGGGTGCATAGCTTCATGGGAGCTAAACTGATGTTAGCTAAAGCTGGTGGACTAAATAGGAGGTGATAATGAGACCACTTACAAATATATGACATTTCTGTGCCCTATTACTTTTTGCCATTTTGCCATTACTTTTCATGGCAAAAACCACGATTACTTTTGCACCAACCTAATAAATTACTTGATCTCAGGTATTCCTTTATAGCATTTAGAGAATGGACTAATACAGGTTACCATGGTTACAACATCCTTCTACTCATCCTTATCACTTGTTCAGGTCTATTGTGCCCATTCAAGAAACAGGCAAACCCTTCCTTGTGAGAAAGTAAAATTACTCTGCAGAAGTTTGCAAAGTTAAGGAGACATACATTTGGTGTGTCCTCTTGCCCTGACCAGGTTGGCCTGGGAGCACAGGTTTAGGCTCCTGACCCTCAGCCAGCCTTTCTTTTCCCACAGAAGCTCATGCTTCTTTCTCTCTTCCAGCTGGCTGTGGGGTCAGGGAGGTGGCAGCATATTAGAAGCATTGGAGTAAAACAAAAGTCATAGGAGCTAAACTGGTGTTAGCTACAGCTGGTAGACTGAGCCCTGCCCACCACTTCCTAATCTTGCGTAAGCCACTCAATGGCTCTGTGCCTTAGTCCCTTCCCCCTCTAAAATAGGGATAAGAAAGGTCCTTTCTCTTAGGGTTACAGTAAGAATTAAATGAGAAAATTCATATAACCAAGCTCGGCTCAGGGCCTGGGGCACAGAAATGTCTCAATACATATAGTTATTTTGTTTTGTTTTATTCTGAGACAGAGTCTCGCTCTGTCACCCAGGCTGGAGTGCAGTGGTGAGATCTCAGCTCACTGTCACCTCTGCCTCCCAGGTTCAACTGATTCTCCTGCCTCAGCCTCCTGAGTAGCTGAGATTACAGGCACCTGCCACCACATCTGACTAATGTCTGTATTTTTAGTAGAGAAAAGGTTTTACCTTGTTGGGCAGGCTGGTCTGAAACTCTTGACCTCAGGTGATCCTCCTGTCTTGGCCTTCCAAAGTGCTGCTGGGATTATAGGCATGAGCCACCACACTCGGCCTCAATACATATAGTTGTGGCCAGGCGCAGTGGATCACGCCTGTAATCTTAGCGCTTTGGGAGGCTGAGGCAGGCAGATCACCTGAGGTCGGGAGCTCAAGATCAGCCTGACCAACATGAAGAAACCCCATCTCTACTAAAAATATAAAATTAGCTGGGTGTGGTGGCAGATGCCTGTAATCCCAGCTATCCAGGAGGCCTAGGCAGGAGAATCACTTGTACCCAGGAGGCGGAGGTTGCCAAGAGCCGAGATCTCACCATTGCACTCCAGCCTGGGCAACAAGAGGGAAATTCCATCTCAATAAATAAATAAATAAATTAGTTAATTACATTTTTCTTTTCCTTTTACACCCTCCCAGCCAGCCAGATCAGCTGAATCAGCCCTGACGATCAATGAAGTGACAGTGGTCACAGCCAGATCACCCTTACATCCAATCACCATCGTTTCCCTCAGGGCTAACCAGTCACTTTTTGTTGTTAATGGTGTCAATGCCCACAGAAATAATCTTCTCATTCATCTTTAAAATAGATAGCTTTTCAAAGTTGTGATTTACAAAATTGAATAATCAAATGATATGTAAAAACTGTTTGCATTATATTTATTTATTTTTAAATTTTTTGGACCGATGAAGTCTTGCTATATGGATCAGCCTAGTCTCAAACTCCTGGCCTCAAGTGATCCTCCTGCCTCAGCCTCCCAAGTAGCTGAGATTACAGGTGTACGCCACCATGCCAGGCAAGAATGGTTTGTAAATGAATAGTAAATAAGGTATGAGTAAGAGCCTGAGAGGTCTTCAATAATTCAAGTACCTACTTTTACAAAACAGAATCCTGGCATCTACGTTGGTGGTCCAAGAAAAACTTAGGGTTTTGGAATTTTTTTTCAAACTTCTTGGTTATGAATAAGTAAAAATTCTACGCTCTGATAGAGACAGAATTTCACAAAGGTGAGTCATGGCTCTATTATTTCTCAAAAGACAAACACATGAGCTCCAATAAACCCTGGGATGGCATACCTGACATAAAGCTGGTAGATTTCCGATTGTCATGGCTCTGCTTCCTCAGGCAGAAGGGACTGTCATGAGCTTCCTGGGAGGAGGGGGACTTTTCATTGAGCAGCTCCATCAGTCTTCGCCTCCGCCGGAAGTTCATTCTGAACTGGTAGAGAAGATTGCTGTCCACAAATGGGTGCTTGTTGGACACTGAGGAGGAAAAAGACAGCCAATGAGGACTATCTGGCATCCTGGCCACTAAGTGCTACAGCCAAAGGACTCCAGGCAACAGGGGTAACACTCTCAAAAAGACTCCTGCTCCATAGATGCCACATGAGCTGCCGTCCATCCACCCACAGTCTCAAGTTCTTTCCACATGGCATGCACTTTAAAAATCTGCTAACCAACTCCTCTGGGAAGCTTTGCCTGACCTTGCTCCCAATCTGAGTTCTATTCTTCCTAGTGTTCTCCGGATTCCTGTGTTGCCTCCAGCAAAGCACCGATAACACTGCACCCTCATCGTCTGCCCCCTTCTCTGTCTTTCCCTCTAAACTCTAAGCTCTTTGGGGTAGTGATCATGGCTTCACTTATTCCTGAGTCCCCAGAGCCCAGCAGAGAGCTTGTCCCATAGCAACACATCTCAATTTGTTTGCCTGTTTGTTGTTTGAGATGGAGCCTCACTCTGTCACCCAGGCTGGAGTGCAGTGGCGCAATCTTGGCTCACTGTAACCTCCGCCTCTCGGGTTCAAGTGATTCTCCTGCCTCAGCCTCCCGAGTAGCTTGGACAAGGTTTTGTGTAGACCTACGTTTTCATTTCTCTTCGGCATATAGCTAGGAGTGCAACGGCAGGATCATATGGTCACTCTAATATTTGGCCATTTGAGAACCTGACAGACTGTTCCCCAAAGTTGTTGCTCCGGTTTACAATCCTACCACCAGGAAAGAGGTTCCAAGTTCTCCAAATCCCAACCAATACTTGTCACTGTCGATCTTTTCTTATTATTATTACACCTTATCCTAGAGGGTGTGAAGTGGTATTTTTATGGTTTTGATGTGCATTTTCTCAGATGGCTAACGATGTTGACCATGTTTTCGTGTGCTTATTATCCAATTATATTCATTCTTTGGAGAAAGATTCTATCTAGATCCTTGGCCATTTTTCATTTGGTTTGTCATACTCCTTGTCCCCCCACTCTCACAACCTCCCCTACCATCAGACATTAAGAGTGACATCTCTAGGGCCAGGTTCGGTGGCTCACACCTGTAATCCCAGCACTTTGGGAGGCCAAGGCAGGTGGCTCATCTGAGTTCAGAAGTTTGAGACCAGCTTGGCCAACATGGTGAAACCCTGTCTCTACTAAAAATACGAAAATTAGCCAGATGTGGTAGCACAGGCCTGTAATCTCAGCTACTCGAGAGGCTGAGGCATAAGAACTGCTCGAACCCAGTTGGCAGAGGTTGCAGTGAGCTGAGATCACACCACTGAACTCCAGTCTATGTGAGAGTGAGACTCTGTCTCAAAAAAAAAAAAAAATCCCCCCCAAAAAAAGAGTGCCACCTCTATCCCATTCTGCTTAAGTTTAGCCATAATAATGATAATAGTAATTCACTTACTATATATCACTTTATTAAGCACCTCACAAGTGTTATTATAATACTGTCCCCACAATCACTCTGTAAGGTAGATACTGCTATCAGCTTCATTTTATTTTTCCGCCTTTCTTATAGATTCATATGTATGCAGCCAAAAGAACAGCTCCATGTTTTCTTTTCTTTTTTGGTATAGAATCTCACCCTGTCACCCAAGCTGGAGTGCAGTGGCATGATCCTGGCTCACTGCAACCTCTGCCTCCCAGCCTCAAGTGATCCTCCCATCTCAGTCTCCCGTATAGCTGGGATTACAGATGTGTAACATCACACCCAGCTAAATTTTGTACTTTTAATAGAGATGGGGTTTCGTCATGTTGGCCAGGCTGGTATTGAGCTCCTGGCCTCAAGTGATCCACCCACCTCAGCCTCCCAAAGTGCTGGGGTTACAAGCGTGAACCACTTGGCCCAGTCAATTCCATGTTTTCTAAAAGGCCTTGAGAACATACATCAGGTGCCTCTCCTCTTTCTCTTTGTGTTCATAATTTTGGCAAATGACTGGAAGATGGTTGCAGCCAAAAGAAATCTTCATTTTATAATGGAAGAATGAGACTCAAGTTGGTTGAGTAACCTGCTCAAGGTCACATAGCTACAGTTTCTGAGGCCAGAGCAATATGGACTGCGTGCTTACAAAGTCATACAAATCATAGGTTGCAGGGGGTTAGAAAATAAAGTTATGGTAAAATGTCATCCTCTCCAACCTTACTCCCGTCATAGAGTTTACTTTCCTTCTGTCACCCACATGCCTGGTAATAGGCAATTTTTCTTGATATTTACTGTACTGTAGCATAATGCATTTATGGGGGGAGGAAGGAGCATATCTCTCCCCAAATCAAATCATTCTGCTTGAGGGCACAGATTGTCTCTTAATTCTGTCATTCTTAAATCCTAGATTACTATTTGTTTTCTTTTTCTTTTTATTTATTTATTTATTTTTTTAAGGGGCTTTCTGGGAAAAACTGGAAAGTCTGCTAGACAAATTCTAAAAGAGATGTAACATTATTATTATTATTTTTGAGATGGAGTTCTGCTCTGTCGCCCAGGCTGGAGTGCAGTGGCACAATCGCAGCTCACTGCAACCTCCACCTTCTGGGTTCAAGCGATTCTCCTGCCTCAGTCTCCTGAGTAGCTGGGATTGCAGGCATGCACTACTACGCCTGGCTAATTTTTGTATTTTTAGTAGAGACGGGGTTTCACCATGTTGGTCAGGCTATTTGTTTGGCTCAGAGCAGGTGCTCAGGAAATAGCTGGAAGTGAATCATCCAGAGAGAACAGCCAGAGGGATGAGGAGTGTGTGCAGAGGAGAGCTACCTTTGAACTAGTTAGCTGCCAGTCTGTGCAGCAGTTCCCCCAAAACCAATCTGTGGGCTCATAGTAAGTCATGAAGGGTTTGCTGGGGCATGGGGAAAGTGAAACATTAAAGACAATGGATTTAGTTTTTCCTCAAACTAAATATGCTCCACTTAAAGGCTTTCCTTTACCATGAAATTATACCTTCACTATTTTTTTGTTGTTTGATCATCCATCCATATATTCAACTACCATGTATTGAGTTAGGCTGACTACATCCCAGGTACTTTTCTTGCCCAATGTTTTAGGAAAACATGGTAAAAACAGAAGGTAAACAAAAAATTAAGTCTTGGCAACTTTTTTTTGGACTGTAAAATTCAAAATGTTATAACCCCCTAGGAAAATAATCTAGATAATAATAACCCATTAAGAATCATATTAATGCCTTTATCAATCATGCTAACTGGTCCAACAGTCTGTTTTGCTATTTTAAACAGCATCACATCCTCTCTAGGTCAACATCAACAAATGCAATCTAGGGTTGTAACTATATTTATTATCCACAAATATTAATGAACAATTCTTCTGGTCACGTAAATATCAAGTCTCGGCCGGGCGTGCTGGCTCACGCCTGTAATCCAAGCACTTTGGAGGCCAAGGTGGGCAGATCACCTGAGGTCGGGAGTTCAAGACCAGCCTGACCAACATGGTGAAACCCCGTCTTAAAAAAATAAAATAAAAAAAATAATAAAAATTAAAATTAAAAAAATATATCAAGTCGCACAATGTGGGTCCCTACTATGAGAGCACCAGTGCCAACATTTAATCTAATAATTCATATGAGGCCAGGTGCAGTGGCTCACGCCTGTAATCCCAGCACTTTGGGAGGCTGAGGCGGGCAGATCACAGGGTCAGGAGATCGAGACCATCCCGGTCAACATGGTGAAACTCCGTCTCTATTGAAAATACAAAAATTAGCTGGGCGTGGTGGCTCGCACCTGTAGTCCCAGCTACTCGGGAGGCTCAGGCAGGCAAATTGCTTGAACTTGGGAGGCAGAGGTTGCGGTGAGCCAAGATCGTGCCATTTCACTCCAGCCTGGGCAACAAGAGTGAAACTCCATCTCAATAATAATAATAATAATAATAATAATTCATATGAGTATTCCACATTTTTTAAATAGTGATATTCACTTTGGCCAAATGAATAATGTTGGCCTCAAAGACAAACACAGTTAATTCAGTGATATTTCTACATGCTCTTAATAAATAATCTGGACAGGTGTGGTGGCTCACACCTGTAATGCCAGCACATTGGGAGGTCAAGGTAGAAGGATAGCATGAGGCCAGCAGTTCAAGACCAGCCTGAGCAACATATTCTGTCCTTAAAAATAAAATGAAATTAAAATATTAACCAGGCATGGTGGTACATGCCTATAGTCCCAGCTACTCAGGAGTCTGAGGTAGGAGGATCTCTTAATCCCAGAAGATTGAGGACACAGTGAGCCGTGATCACACCACTGCACTCCAGCCTGGGCAATAGATGAGATCCTGTCTCAATCAACCAATCAGTTATCAACGAATGCTCATGCATGTAATCTCTGCACTTTGGGAGGCTGAGATGGGAGGATCGCTTGAGGCCAGACATTCAAGACCAGCTTGGGCAACATGGGGAGACTGTCTCAAAAAATAAAATATAAAATAAATAATAAATAAACAAACCATTCTTGGATTCAGAAGAGGCTTACCTAATGCAACCTAGACCAAAAACTTAGCCAATCACACTTTGGTATGATAGCTACAGATGCGGCTCTCTTGTGGAGGGTCAAACTTTTACATAAATTTACTACATCACTATACTCAATAATGCTATAATAAAATTTCGTAGGTAAGTTATTTGTTTCTGGCAACCGTCTGAGTTTATTGTGATTTTTTTAAATCCTCAAGTTGGCTTTGGCAAGAGTATCTTAAAATTATGACCTGCAAATATATAGCTCAGTATACATTTGTTAACACCTACTGTTTTCTCTTGGTACAGTGAATTACATAAAATATTAGCTCTGTATAAATAATTCCAGAAAAGCATTCTAAATATTAAAAAAAAATCTATAACAGACTTCAAAGTACTTTAAGGGTATTACTAAATCAAGCAGAAATTTGACTGTTGGCCTAATTATGTGTCTTCTCCAGCTTTAATTACTGACCCAGTGTTTAATTTACAGCCCGTCTCCATCTTATACCTCCCCACCTCTATACCACCTATAACCTACAGGGCAAACATACCATCTAAGATCAAAGACAAAGGTTAACTTTAAATAGTCCTTCCTCATCACATTCTCTCCCCCAGTAGAATAGGTGACCTCAAACATGATGAAATCAGGTAACACGAGGACCAGATGAGACAGTCCACTATGAGTGTTCAGCATAATGCCAAATACATTGTAAGCACTCAATAAATTACACCTTTATTATTTTACAACCACTGTTGTTTTTACTGTTATCATCATCTCTTGATGATATGCTGCCATTTGGCCTAGGAGAATTCAATTTTACGGGATATTATATTCAATGTCACATTTCAGTTTTCAAGGATGGATTTGGATCTGAGTGTCTCAGGAGCTCACCCTCCCTGAAACAAAGGTTGCTGCGTGTTTATTCGCCCAGCTGTGTGGCTGGCACAGGTGGAGTTGAGTTCTCCTCTCAGCATACAAAAGTGACAACTGTATGCATCACTTGCATTGCTGCCAATAAGTTATTAATATTTTGCCTTTATCTGTCTCTCATTAAAAGTTTAATGATATAAATATTGAGTTTCATACATTTGCTTGGTGTTGAGTAAAAGTTTTAGATTTAATATATATAATCACAGCTTCAAAAGCTAAAGGAGTGCAGGTAGACAGCCATATTACAGCATTAATAAACCACACATGAAATCCATTTATTTGTTTGACAAACTGAGCACCTACTAAGTATCATATTCCATCCCAGCTACTGATCGTAACATTGTGATTGAAATATGACACCTTCATCTGCTCATCTCTTCATGCTCACCAATACCAAAGCCTGTTAAAAGAGACATTATTTCACACAAGAACAAAACAATTAAGTTGGAACTTTATTGACAGTGCTTATGCTGAATAATGTTTAGAAATTTCTTTTTTTTTTTTTTAAAGATGGGGTTTCACCCTGATGGCCAGGCTGGTCTTGAACTCCTGACCTCAGGTGATCCACCCACCTCGGCCTCCCAAAGCGCTAGGATTACAGGCATGAGCCACCTCGCCCCTTTTTTTTTTTTTTTTTTGAGAAGAAGGAGTCTCACTCTGTTGCCCAGGCTGGAGTGCAGGGGCTCCATCTTGGCTCACTGCAACCTTCGCCTCCTGAGTGCAAGCGATTCTCCTGCCTCAGTCCCCTGAGTAGCTGGGATTACAGGCATGCACCACCATGCCTCGTTAACTTTTGTATTTTTAGTAGAGACAGGGTTTCACAATGCTGGGCAGGCTGGTCTCGACCTTCTGACCTCAGGTGATCCACTCGCCTCGGCCACCCAAAGTGCTGGAATTATAGGCGCCTGGCCTACTTTTAGAAATCTATCAGGCAATGAAAAGCACAAGTCAGATATCTTCAGTTTCAAGCCTAGCTCTGCCACATTTACTATCTGAGTATTTGAACAACTCATTCAATTTTTTACAACATTCTATGTAAAGAAAAAATGGGCCGGGTGCGGTGGCTCACGCCTGTAATCCTAGCACTTTGGGAGGCCGAGGTGGGTGGATCACCTGAGGTCAGGAGTTCAAGACCAGCCTGGCCATCATGGTGAAACCCCATCTTTAAAAAAAAAAAAAAAAAAAAATTAAAAAAAAAAAAAAAAAAAAATGATATAATTTATGTAAGAGATATGGCATGGCATCTGATATATAGTATTGTAAAAATTCTGCATTTTAGATT
The DNA here is from genome assembly GCA_036589455.1 of Ateles fusciceps. Taxonomy (NCBI): domain Eukaryota; kingdom Metazoa; phylum Chordata; class Mammalia; order Primates; family Atelidae; genus Ateles; species Ateles fusciceps. The sequence goes on along the minus strand of JAZHEH010000045.1, from coordinate 6,954,656 downwards.
TCTAAAGATTGACTTCAGGCTTTGCTCATTTAAGTTCCTATGCAGAACTCATTTCCTCTCTTTTCTGCCTTTTTTTTTCTTTTTTTAAATTTACCACTTATTCTCAAATTATATTTCTTCTTTCTTTTTTTTTTCTTTTTCTTTTTTGAGACAGAGTCTCACTCTGTCACCCAGGCTTGAGTGCAGTGGCATGATCTTGGCTCACTGCCACCTCTGCCAGCTGAGTTCAAACAATTCTCCTGCCTCAGCCTCCAAAGTAGCTGAGACTAAAGGCGCACACCACCACACCTGGCTAATTTTTTGTATTTTTAGTAGAGATGGGGTATCACCATGCTGGTCAGGCTGGTCTCGAACTCCTGACCTCGTGATCCGCCCACCTCAGCCTCGCAAAGTGCTGGGATTACAGGCGTAAGCCACCACACCCAGCCTAACTTTCTTTAAGGAACACATTGCCCTTCTCTAAGCAGTTGCATTACCGTTTCACCTATGAAAAACATATGAAATCATCACCAGATATCCAACGAAAGTTTAGTGAGTGCACTACTGGAAGATATTCAAACTTGAGAAGTTGACTGAAAGCAAGAAAGCAGTGCATTGAGACACAAGGTTTGGGAAGTAACTAGATTATGAAATTCAAAGATCATTTTTATAGTGTTAAAATTATGTAAGTAGAGGCTTAAGAATTAACAACAGCTACATGACATAGAGTTTATATTCCAGAGAAAAGTAGATATCTTTCTACACTTTTTTTTTTCTTTTTTGAGACAGAGTCCTGCTCTGTCACCCAGAGCGATGTGATCTTGACTCATTGCAACTTTCGCCTCCCAGGTTCAAACGATTGTCCTGCCTCTGCCTTCCAAGTAGAGGATTACAGGAATGAGCCACTGTGCCCAGACTGATTTTTTCTTTTCTTCTTCTTCTTCTTTTTTTTTTTTTTTTTGAGATGGAGTTTTTGCTCTGTTGCCCAAGCTGGAGTGCAATGATGCACTTGGCTCACTGCAACCTTCACTTCCTGGGTTCAAGCAATTCTCCTGCCTCAGCCTCTCTAGTAGCTGGGATTACAGGCATCCACCACCATGCCCCACTAATTTTTGTATTTTTAGTAGAGACAGGGTTTTACCATGTTGGCCAGGCTGGTCTCAAACTCCTGACCTCAGGTGATCCACCTGCCTCAGCCTCCCAAAGTGCTAGGTTTACAGGTGTGAGTCACCGCGCCTGGCCTCAGCCTGATTTTTTTCTACACATTAACATGTAATTTTCCATACTGAATGTAAAAATCCTTGCTACATAAACAACTTCCTTTCTGTTAAACACAGAAAAAAATAATCCATGATTTGAAAAAAAAAATAAAGAGAAGGAAGGAAAAAAGCATGGGGAACAGTTTGTGCCTGTAAGTCTTAAATTCGGTCCAATTCTACATTTCTCAGATCCCAGTAATATACAGGACCTTCGTATTACAGTAAATGTAATATATACCATTTAATAAATTTCATTCTTTGCTCTTTGGGACTATTTACCTGTAAACAGGACAAAGATTCAAAGAAGCAGTGTTCAATATCTACATTCAATATCTAATATTCCAATTGTGATCTTAACCAACAGTTGTAATTGAAAACTGACAACTTGGTACTCATCCAATTTATAATTTCTAGGATTTTTCAAGCCTTCCCTTTTGCTTTTGCTTTTTTTTTTTTTTTCCCCCTTCTGTTTTGCTTTGGTGGAATTCTCTAGGGGCTTGGCTTGGCTTCATATGAAATGGGATTTAAACTAGGAAGAAAAGCAGATGTAGCCAGAAAGCTAGAGCCATATATTTACAAGAGGATCTCATCGTTTAGGAAAGTTGGGACTCTAGAAACACTCAATTCACTATTTGATCAAAGAAAAACAGATCCCTACACACTGTTCTGCTTAACTGCAGAAATCATGAGGGAAATGTCGTGTAGTTTACCAGAATAATAAAGTGACACAGTACAGATGTATTCTAGATTTTATGGATAACATAACTACATTTTCCTCCCTTATATATTATTGGAATGATTTTAGCAGACAAAGAAATAATAGAAGCTGATTACTTGAAAAGCAGGAAATTGGCTTCCATTCCACTCATGCATGTAGTCCAAGAATAAATATAAAAACATATCATCTTGAACTCTACAAGTTCTACTGAATACAAAAATATTTCAGCCAGGTGCGGTAGCTCATGCCTGTAATCTTAGCACTTTGGGAGGCCGAGGTGAGTGGATCACTTGAGGCCAGGAGTTCGAGACCAGCCTGGCCATCATAGTGAAATTTCGTCTCTACTAAAAATACAAAAATTATCCAGGCATGGTGGCATGTACCTGTAATTTCAGCTACGTGGGAGGCTAAGGCATGAGAATTGCTTGAACCTGGGAAACAGGGGTTGCGGTGAGCCAAGATCATGTCTCTATACTCCAGTCTGGTCATAGAGTGAGACTCTATCTTAAAAAAAAAAAAAATTTAGTCTACTTATCTAGTTGGAGGGAGGAAGGTCACATACTTCCATTCATCCTTGAAATGTTTGCTCATAAATGGGATAACACAATAAGCACCATGAACCATGTGAGCTGAATCCAGCGCTATGATAATAGCACGCAGGGAATGTGGAGACATCAATTGTTCCCTGGAATGCCCATCATCAAAAATTTTTAAAAGATGGCCTTAGGTTTAGGGTCACATAAACAACTTAGCAGACTGAAAACAGACTTAGAGAGAGGAATCAGGATGATGATTATCATACACTGAGGAAGAAGGTCAGTAAAATGGGGCTAACTACAAACCAGTGTCAAAGTTAAAAAGGTCATCAAGACCACCTTAAATACATAACACCCTCGCTAGATGCCTGACTCACTACTTCACCAAGTGCACAAGGGTGGGTGGGGCTTCTGTGAAGGGTCATTTTTTTTTGGTCACCAAGGATGGCACTCTATCCAATCATTTACTCCTTTTCCTCTTACATTTTTTTTCCTTTCAATGTTACCCAATTCCTCTTACTTTTTTATCTGCTACTAATCTCTGTATCTTTTCCTAAAAGAGTCACCTAGCCCTGATAGACCTTGCTCAAGATCACTGATAACCTGCAAGGATAAACAGATGGTAGAACTATTACTCAGACTTGGTGTTTCTAGAAGGTGAGTTAATTATGCATACAAAAGTGCTGTGATTTCCCTGCCAGCAAGACATAAGCTTTAAACTTCTTTCACACATCTAGGGATAGATTTGCAGTGTTTTGTCTTCCTGGGCCTGCTAGATCACAGTCCTATAGAGTGCAAGCATCTGATGTCATTTAGTATGTTGCATAATTTAAAAACGGTCAAGACTGAAGAAATATTCATAACATGGTTTTTAATGACGCATTTGTAGGAAAACCTTAATTAAGAACGAGTTACAATAGAAAAGTTAAAGCTTTTTTTTTTTTTTTTTTTTAAGAAAATCTGACTGGAGGCTATTAATCTTAGTAAACTTACGCAGGAACAGAAAACCAAATACTGCATGTTCTCACTTAGAAGTGGGAGCTAAACAATAAGAACTGATGAATGCAAAGAAGGAAACAACAGCCGGGTGTAGTGGCTCATGCCTGTAATCTCACTACTTTGGGAGGCTGAGGCAGGCAGATCACTTGAGGCCAGGGGTTTGAGACCAGCCTGGCAACCACAACAAAACCCCATCTCTATTAAAAATACAAAAAATTATCTGGAGGTGGTGGTGCATGCCTGTAATCCCAGCTACTCAGGAGGCTGAGGCACAAGAATAACTTGAACCCGGGGAGATGGAGGTTGCAGTGAGCTGAGATCACGCCACTGCACTCCAGCCTGGGAAACAGAGCAAGACTCTGTTTCAAAAAAAAAAAAAAAAAAAAGACCAGATGCTGGGGTCTACATGACGGGAGAAGTTGGAGATGAGAAAAAAAGATAACTATTGGGTACTGGGCATCACCTGGGTGATGAAATAGTATGTACAATAACCCCCTGTGACACGTGTTTACTTAGGTAACAAACCTTTGCATATACACCCAAACAAAGAGCAAAAGTTAAAAAAAACAAGGAAAGAAAATCCGAGTTATACTTAAGGCCATCTCTACCATTCCAAGCCATCCTAAATGGAAGCAGGAGTTGAAGGAGCCCTATTTCCTAAAGCAGCAAAAGTCCTTGAATCAAAAACATTAAGCAATCATTTTTAAGTGCCTACTCCATAAGGACGGTGCTAGCTGCTTGGGATACAAAACTCTCCAAAAGGCAATAACAGCAGTGAGTCAGAGGACTAAAATAATTACTTCCTTAGCTTTGACAACATTAAGAAGAGGATATAAAAGCAGGAAATTGATTGCAGGGCATAAAGTCCTATTAACTGATATTACTAAAACAAAACACTTCACATTCACAAAGTTATAACCCACTTACACTTATTTAATTGAAAGAAAGGAGGCCAGAGGATGGAAAAGAGGTAAAAGGATTCAAAGTAACTTTAGTAAAGATAGAAGAAAACCAAACATGACCCTGTGATTTTGAGTGCTGTAGCTTCTGTGTCTTACCGCCAGAAATGTAAAGGCAATGAACAGATGGAATGGCAAACTATGTTTTATTCTTCTGTTGGTATCATTAAATAATAGCTGGGTACATTCCAAAGACTAGAAAGAACCTCTACTGTGATAACATGCAGAACAAAAAGTAGAATTTTCAGAGATGATCTTGTTTATCAGGGACTATATGGTAATATAAGTGCAGAGAAGCCTAAAAACAAATTATTGTCTGTCAAATGGAATATCCACATAATTATGTCAATAGATACAAAAAAGGCCTTCGACAAAATTCAACACCCCCTCATGCTAAAAACTCTCAATAAACTAGGTATTAATGGAAGTATCTCAAAATAATAAGAGCTATTTATGACAAACCCATAGCCAATATCATACTAAATGGGCAAAAGCTGGAAGCATTCCCTTTGAAAGCCAGCACCAGACAAGGATGCCCTCTCTCACCACTATTCAACATAGTATTGGAAGTTCTGGCCAGGGCAATCAGGCAAGAGAAAGAAATAAAGGGTATTCAAATAGAAAAAGAGGAATCAAATTGTCTCTGTTTGCAGATGACATAATTGTATATTTAGAAAACCCCATTATCTCCAGTCCAAAATCTCCTTGAGCTAATAAGCAACTTCAGCAAAGTCTCAGTATACAAAATCAATGTGTGAAAATCACAAGCATTTCTATACACTGATAATAGACAAACAGAGAGCCAAATCATGAGTGAACTCCCATTCACAATTGCTGCAAAGAAAATAAAATACCTAGGAATATAACTTGCAAGGGATGTGAATGACCTCTTCATGGAAAACTACAAACCACTACTCAAGGAAATCAGGGAGGACACAAACAAATGGAAAAACATTCCATGCTCATGGATAGGAAGAATCAATATCATGAAAATGGCCATACTGCCCAAAGTAATTTATAGATTTAATGCTATCCCTATCAAGCTACCATTGACTTTCTTCACAAATTAGAAAAAACGACTTTAAATTTCACATGGAACCAAAAAAGAGCCCATATAGCCAAGGTGACCCTAAGCAAAAAGAACAAAGCTGAAGGTATCATGCTACCTGACTTCAAACTGTGCTACAAGGCTACAGTAACCAAAACAGCATGGCACTGGTACCAAAACAGACATATAGATCAATGGAATAGAACAGAGGCCTCAGAAATAATGCCACATATCTACAACCATCTGATCTTTGACAAACCTGACAAAAACAAGCGATGGGGAAAGGATTTCCCATGTAATAAATGGTGTTGGGCCAGGTGCAGTGGCATGTCCCTGTAGTCTCAGCTACTCAGGAGGCTGAGGCTGGAGGATCGCTTGAGTTCAGGAGTTCTGGGCTGTAGTGCGCTATGCCGGTCGGGTGTCTGCACTAATTTCAGCATCAATATGGTTACCTCCTGGGAGCGGGGGACCAGCAGGTTACCTAAGAAGGAGTAAACCGGCCAAGGTCAGAAATTGAGCAGGCCAAAACTCCTGTGCTGATCAGTAGTGGGATTGCACCTGTGAATAGCCACTGCACTCCAACCTGGGCAACATAGGGAGACCCCGTCTCTAAAAAAATTAAATAAATAAATAAAAACTAAATGGTGTTCAGAAAACAGGCTAGCCATATGTAGAAAACTGAAACTGGACCTCTTCCTTACACCTTATACAAAAATTAGCTCAAGATGGATTAAAGACTTAAACGTAAGACCTAAAACCATAAAAACCCTAGAAGAAAACCTAGACAATACCATTCAGGACATAGGCATGGGCAAAGACTTCATGACTACAACACCAAAAGCAATGGCAACAAAAGCCAAAATTGACAAATGGGATCTAATTAAACTAAAGAGCTTCTGCACAGCTAAAGAAACAATCATCAGAGTGAACAGGCAGCCTACAGAATGGGAGAAAATTTTTGCAATCTATCCATCTGACAAAGGGCTAATATCCAGAACCTACAAGGAACTTAAACAAATTTACAAGAAAAAAGCAAACAACTCAATCAAAACATGGGTGAAGGATATGAACAGACACTTCTCAAAAGAAGACATTTATGCGGCCAACAAACATGAAAAAAAAAGCTCATCATCACCAGTCACTGGAGAAATGCAAATCAAAACCATAATGAGATATCATCTCACACCAGTTAGAATGGCGATCATTAGAAAGTCAGAAAACAACAGATACTGGAGAGGATGTGGAGAAATAGGAACACTTTTACACTGTTGGTTGAAGCATAAATTAGTTTGACCATGGTGAAAGACAAGGCGGTAATTCCTCAAGGGTCTAGAACCAGAAATACCATTTGACCCAGCAATGCTATTACTGGGTATATACCCAAAGAATTGTAAGTCATTCTACTATAAAGACACATGAACACATATGTTTTCTGCAGCACTATTCACAATAGCAAAGAATTGGAACCAACCCAAATGCCCGTCAATGATAGACTGAATAAAGAAAATGTGGCACATATACACCATGGAATACCATGCAGCCATAGAAAAGGATGAGTTCATGTCCTTTGCAGGGACATAGATGAAGCTGGAAACCATCATTCTCAGCAAACTAACACAGAATAGAAAACCAAACACTGCATGTTCTCACTCATAAGTGGGAGTTGAACAATGAGAACACATGGACACAGGAAGGGGAACAACACACACTGGGGCCTGTTCGGGGGTGGGGGAGCTAGGGGAGGGATAGCATTGGGAGAAATACCTAAGGTAGATGACAGATTGATGGGTGCAGCAAACCACCATGGCACGTGTTTACCTATGTAACAAACCTGCACGTTCTGCACATGCACCCCCGGAATGTAAAGTATAATAAAAATAAAACGTTTTTTTTTTTAATAAAATTTAAAAATAAAATAAAAGGCCTAGTAGAGTCCCTGGTCTATAGAAGCATTCCAGAAATATTAGCCATGTGTGCTTCCAAGCAAGGGCCCAGGGTGTCAGGACAGAAAGGATATCTTTCCAAGGTAGAAGACTTTTCAGACCTTATTTATGTAGAAGAGCCTAGAAGTAACTCTAGGTGATCTTGGGGGAAAAGGAGGCATCCTACCTGAATCAGATAAATTCAGCAGAGCTAGCAACACAGAGAACACCCAGTGTGATACTGGGGATACTGAAATAAAATCCTTCCCAGGAACCCCAAGGTGTGAAAGTTCCTTCTCAAAGCCTCATTCCTGCTTGGCATTTTCTTAGTATTCCCAGGAAGGTTAGAATATTAACCAGTTGGTGCTTTACTGCACAGTAATTTATCAGGTGCTGCTTTAGAGACTGAAGAGATAATATGTCAATAGAGCCTCAAAGGAGGAAGAGGCTGAAGTTTAGAAAAGGAAGATAGCAGTGGCAATACATAGTCTTTTTTTTAAACTGTCTTTATATATTTTCTATATTGTTCATAGCTTTAAAATAGATAGAAGATGCAGAGAAAAAAACTCACCTACTTTTTAAAAAATAAACTTTATATTTTAGAATAACTAGATTTATAGAAAAGCTGCAAAGGCTAGACATGGTGGCTCACGCCTATAATCTCAGAACTTTGAAAGGCCGAGGCAAGCAGATCACTTGAGGTCAGGAGTTTGAGATCAGCCTGGCCAACATGCTGAAATCCATCTCTAATAAAAGCACAAAAAATTAGCTGAGCATGGTGGTGGGTGCCTGTAATCCCAGCTACTTGAGTGGCTAAAGCAGGAGAATCACTTGAACCTGGAAGGTGCAGGTTGCAGTGAGTCAAGATGGCATCACTGCATTCCAGCCTGGGAGACAGTGTGAGACTCTGTCTCAAAAAAATAAGTAAATAAATACAAAAATTACCTGGGCGTGGTGCTGCGCACCTGTAATCTCAGCTACTCGGCTGCAGTAAGCTGAGATTGCACCACTGCACTCCAGCCTGGGAGACAGAGCAACAGTCCATCTCAAAAGAGAAAAAGCTGCAAAGATAGTACCGATAGTTCCCTTTGTCCTTCATCCAGCACCCCCAAATGTTAACATAACCATGGTACATTTGTTGAAGCTGAGATATTAGCACTGCTATACCCATCTGCTTTTAAATCTAGCTTAGAGCTATAAGGAACTGTTTGTGTGGACACAGGAAGAAAGCTGCTCCTTAAAAGCGTATGTTTCATAAGGCAGATTGCTTAGTTTTTTAATGAAAAAGACATTTGACCTTGTGGCTGACGGTGGTAGCTGCTTATTCAAACCCAACCTCCCTTTCTTCCTTCTTTAGAATTTTGCTCAGGGCAGTAGATGTGCCCAGCCAAAACCATGAGAGTCACCAACTGCCTTCCAGCATGGAGGTGACCATGTGACACAGTTCTGGCCCATGAGATGTAGGATGAAATCCCTGGGACAGACGACTCTTCCCAGATAAAAAGCAAATTCTTGCTAGGTGACACCTCTGTGCTCTTCACTCTCATTCCCTGTTCTTCCTGCCCAGAGTACAGACATGAGGCCTGGCGCACACTAAGAACAACAGAGAGAGATGGACAGTGCCTGTGTTGGAGTCTCGGCGTCAGCCTGGGATTCTAGACCTGGGGGCATCTCACTTCAGGAGGCAGAGAAACCTCACTGCTTAAACTGTCTTTACTGTGCTTTCTGTTATTTGCTGCTAAACACAATCCAGATAGCATCCCAAATTCAAGTCTGGAGATGTAAGATCAAAAGCTTAGGAAACAAACACTTTCTATCTATGTGAAGCCCGTATTATGTAACAAACTTGCTTGACTCAGAAGCCATGAAGCTGCTTAGACAGGAAGTCAAGCTATTGGAAGACATGCCTTCTAGCAATGTGGCTCAGACTCCCCTGGAACAGAACAGAGGAATCTTCAGTTACATTACATTCAGTCCTTAGGCCTCCATTTTTCCATTTGTGGAAAAGAAACCACAATAACATATTCTTTTATCCAAAGCAAGTGAAATTAATAAATATGTAGAAACCAATAGCTCCCTGAAAGACAGGGTCTATGATAATGCTAATATACCATTAATAATATTGTTCTGCTGCCAGTAAAACTCCAAAGGACTCCACAATAAAGACAATGAAATTTTTTTTTTTTTTTTTTTTTGAGATAGAGTCTCGCACTGTCACCCTGGCTAGAGTGCAGTGTCGTGATCTCAGCTCACTGCAACTTCCACCTCTCCCCTCCCGGATTCAAGTGATTCTCCTGCCTCAGCCTCCCAAGTAGCTGGAATTACAGGCGCCCTCCATCATGCCCAGCTAATTTTTTGTATTTTTAGTAGAGACGAGGTTTCACCATTTTGGCCAGACTGGTCTCGAACTCCTGACCTTATGATTCACCTGCCTCAGCTTCCCAAAGTGCTGGGATTACAGGCATCGAGTCACCAAGCCCGACCTGAAAATTAGGAATTTAAGAGAACTGCCAAAATCAAGTCCAGTCTAAACAATGATAGCCAGCTACATTTTTTTTTTTTTTTTTTTTTTGAGGCAGGGTCTTGCTGTGTTGCTTAGGCTGGAGTACAGTGACACAATCACTGCTCACTGTAACTTCGACCTTTCCAGACTCAGGGGATCCCTTATCTCAGCCTCCCGAGTAATTGGGACTATAGGCTTGCACCACCACACCTGGCTAATTATTTTGATATTTTGTAGAGGTGGTGTTTCACCATGTTGCCCAGGCTTATCTTGAATTCCTGGGCTCAAAGGATTGCCGGCCTCGGTCTCCCAAAGTGCTGGGAATACAGGCGTGAGCCACTGTGCCCATCGTACATTTTTGACTTCTGGAAATATTTAAAAAATCAAAGGTAAAAACAGTGGAAAGAAGAAGTAGAAAATTGAAGCTGTAACTAGACCTGAATAGACTCCTCCTACAATATAATTGGCAATGTAGAATCGTGTAAATTCAGTTTGGAAGCCATACATTAGCAGTTTGATGGACATTGTTTTGATTCTTTAGGAGAACCTAAAAAAGCACAGGAATTGTTTCTCATGGAGGCCGTAGCGCAGTTGTTTGGAACTTGGACTCTGGAGTCAAACACTATAGCTCTATTTTCTCCTCGTGCCATTTACTGTGCTGTCTTTGGATGACTTCCTAGTACCTTTGGGCTTCAGCTTCCTCATCAAAAACTGAGAGAGAAAGAAAATAGGATTGTGAAATCATAGTGCTGGGGAAGCGAGAACATTTGTTGTCACGTATGTGGCTGGTACCCACTTTATTTAGATGTCCAAATCAGCACTGTAAAAATACAGGGATCAGAAATCTGAGCCAGAGGAACAAAGATCACAGAGATAAGGGGCTGAAAAATGAAATATGGCCAGGCCAGGTAGCTCAGGCCTGTAGTCCCAGCATTCTGGGAGGCCGAGGCGGATGGATCACCTGAGGTCAGGAGTTCGAGAGCAGCCTGGCCAATATGGTGAAGGCTCGTCTCTTAAAAATACAAAAATTAGCCGGCTGTCGTGGTGCACGCCTGTAATCCCAACGGCTTAGGAGGCTGAGGCAGCAGAATCGCCTGAACCCGGGAGGCGGAGGTTGCAGTGAGCTGAGATTGTGCCGTTGCACTCCATCCTGGGCAGCAACAACAAAACTCCATCTCAAAAAAAAAAGAAAGAAAGAAAAGAAAAGAAAAAAGAAAAATGAAACGCACACTGGCCAGGACACCATGCTGCCCTCTGCTGGTTTCAAAACGGTCTAGGTCCAAGATGGCGGCCACTAGCCACGTGAGCCTTGAAATGGGAGTCTGATTAAGTGTAAAATACACACGGGATTTTGAAGACTTAGTATAAAGAAATGTAAAGTAGCTAATTCATATTTTTCATGTAGATTGTATTTTAAAATGATAATATTTTGGAGACGGCGAGTTAAAGTATATTATGAAGATTAATTTAACCTATTCCTCCTTTTCTTTGCTATTCCTACTAGAAAATTTAAAATAATAGATTGTCTTGGTGGCTCCTAGCACATTTTCACTGGGTAGCAGTAGTCTAGTGGCTGATTTCTCACAAGAACAGAACATCCAGGCCGGGCATGGTGGCTCAAGCCTGTAATCCCAGCACTTTGGGAGGCCGAGGCGGATGGATCATGAGGTCAAGAGATCGAGACCATCCTGGCCAACATGGTGAAACGTCGTCTCTAATAAAAACACAAAAAAATTAGCCGGACGTGGTGGCACATGCCTGTAATTCCAGCTACTTGGGAGGCTGAGACAGGAGAATCACTTGAACCCAGGGGGCGGAGGTTGCGGTGAGACAAGAATGCGCCATTGCACTCCAGCCTGGGCAACAAGAGCGAAACTCCCTCCCCCAAAAAAAAAAAAAAAAGAACAGAACATCCAACCAACAAAGTTCACCCTTTCATCAGGTAAACTTTGAAAGCCATTTGCCATAGAAGATGACCCTTGTCTTGAACAAAGCAAATGATCAAGAGTTGTTGCAGTTTTTCTCACACTATCTCCCCCCATCCCATTTCCCTTATTTTGATGAGAAAGCACATTATGTTCCCATTTAATGGGAATCCCCCCATTGAGGTTATGCTTTCAGCACCAAGAAGGATTTCACAGTTGCAGGAGTGAGCCAATCGGGCAAAACCAACACCCACCCCTTCTCTAGTGACCTGGAGGCTTTGCCAACTGCCAATATGACCAAAACCTGGGACAGTCGGGGGAGTGGCTAAATAAAATTTAAAGATACGAACCCTATACGCAGGCCTTTCTTGGATGGAAGGGGGTGGAGCGAGCTCCTTGTTGGGTCAAATGTCATCACTTAGAGGAGAAAGAAAGTAATGAGAAGCTTTCTAGAAAAAAAGCTGGGCTGGGCACGGTGGCTCACACCAGTAATCTCAGCATTTTGGGAGGTAGAGGTGGGCTCATCACTTGAGGTCAGGAGTTAAAGACCAGCCTGGGCAACATTGTGAAACCCTGTATCTATGAAAAATACAAAAATTAGCCACACCTGTAGTCCCAGCTACTCAGGAGGCTGAGGTGGGAGAATCCCTTGTGCTTGCGGGGCAGAGATTGCAATGAGCCAAGATCACGCCACTGCATCCAGCCTGGGCAACAGAGCAAGACTCCATCTCAAAAGAAAAGAAAAAAAGCTGGATGAAAGTTTCTAGCCTTCAGGGCCGGGCACCATGGCTCATGCCTGTAATCCCAGCAATTTGGGAGGCCAAGGTGAGTGGATCACAAGGCCAGGAATTTGAGACTAGCCTGGCCAAAATGGTGAAACCCTTTCTCCACTAAAAATACAAAAAACTTAGCGGGGTGTGGTGGCACATGCTTGTAATCCCAGCTACTTGGGCGGCTGAGGCAGGAGAATTGCTTGAACCCAGGAGGCAGAGGTTGTAGTGAAGTGAGATCACGCCATTGCACTCCAGCCTGGGTGGCAGAGCCAGACTCCATCTCAAAAAAAAAAAAAAAAAAGAAAAGAAAAAGAAAGGTTCTAGGCTTTAAAATGTTAATTTAAAAATAACCTACAAATAATTTTTTGAAACATTGTTCTCTAAATGAAACTCGATTATGAACATTAATCAACACACATATTTTTCCAGTCGTAATCAGGATAGATGTATGTTCGTGAGAGTGAGACTCCTTCTTAAATTTCATCCTGATACTGTTCCGTGGTCACACTGATGAGTTTATTTATGCTCAGTTTTATTCCTGGTAGTTACTCCCTGGTATTAACATACTTGGACTTGTTTATCCATTCCTGGCCGGAGTGGGAGTGAGTCAGGATCAGGGAGAGGGAAGATAGAAAGAAGGAGATTTTCCAAAGAACCAGAGAGCCAAACACAAAAACTTACCCAGATGTACTATCTGAGATGAGAGTATCAACTAAGAGAAACTGAGTTAAAGCAAGCAGCTCAGCACCAAAAGCCAGAAGAGGCTAGTGGAAAAATTCTAGAGGAAGATTCATGAGAGACAGCAGTGCAGCAAGGCTGAAAATGACTGAGAATAATCGTTATTTATACCTGCATAACGAGAGCCTGGGTCCCAGACAGAAATCCCAGCCCAAACCCCCTAGCCACCCGGTTGGGAGGTGGCTGACACTAGAAGCTCACCCAAGGTTGACCCAAGGATCAGGGTTAGGAAAAAAAAATGGTCTGTGGCCAGGCGCGGTGGCTCACGCCTGTAATCCCAGCACTTTGGGAGGCCGAGGCAGGCAGATCACCTGAGGTCGGGAGTTCGAAACCATCCTGACCAACATGGAGGAACCCCATCTGTACTAAAAATACAAAACTAGCCGGGTGTGGTGGTGGTTGCCTGTAGTCCCAGCTATTCAGAGGCAAGGCAGGAGAATCCCTTGAACTCAGGAGGTGGAGGTTACAGTGAGCCGAGATCGCACCATTGCACTCTAGCCTGGGTGACAAGAGTGAAACTCATCTCAAAAAAACAAAAAAAAGAAAAAAGATCTGCGATGGAAAGAGAATGTAAACAATTCACTGCTTAAAGAAGAGCCTCTCAATTTTGGTCCCCTTGTCCCTCAGCCCCCTCCTCCCATTGACTACTCTGATCTAGCTCATATTCATCAGGAACTGGAACTTAATACCACAGCACTCCTTGACGGGGAGGAGCGAGGCAGAGCATATCAGAATCGCAGTTTGAACTCTCTGTTCTACCCAGGAGATTAAGAATCCTGATATATTCTTCTAGTGGGCCTGAGACCTCAGCCTGCAGGCCCCACTGAAAATGACCACTTAAACCCAGATGAGGATTTAAATGACCAGATAAGGCCACACTGAGCACTCAGTACGAGACTGCACACTTTAAATATAACTCAGCTGCACAGAGACCTTGTGCTTGTGTTTTAAGATTTCTGTGTGCTCTTGTAAAAGTGCATGCTTGGACAAAGTGAGGACCACATGCTGCAGGGGACACTGGGTGACAAGCTGTCAGGACTGAGGCAAGAGTGGGTAGGAACACAGGCTTCAAAAGCAAGCATAGATTGTACCTCAAGAAGCAGTTTATATACAGTGGACAAAGATTGCACTAACGTCATAGATATGACATTGTTTACAAAAGGAAAACCTCAAATGGACATGGTGGTTCATCCCCGTAATCCCAGAACTTTGGGAGGCTGAGGTGGGAGGATCACTTGACCCCAGGAATTCAAGATCAGCCTGGCAGTACAGCAAGAATCTGCACCCCCGGCCCCCGCTCTTTCTTTTAGAGACAGAGTCTCATTCTGTTGCTCAGGCTGAAGTGTAGTGGCCTGGTCTCGGCTCACTGCAACCTCTACCTCCCGGGTTCAAGTGATTCTCCTGCCTCAGCCTCCCAAGTAGATGGGATTACAGGCACCCAACACCACACCAGGCTAATTTTTATATTTTTAGTAGAGACAGGGTTTCACCATGTTAGCCAGGCTGGTCTCGAACTCCCAACCTTGCGATCCACCCACCTCGACCTCCCAAAGTGCTGGAATTACATGTGTGAGCCACTGTGCCCAGCCAATACCCCATCTTTAAAATAAAAAAAAGAAAAAAGAAAAAAAGAGAGAGAGAAAAAAACTCTCTGGTCTGTGTGCATAACACTCTTCTTTCAGCAGATTACATAAGATAAGGCATCCTGTATTCCTTTCATACTTCCTGAAAAGTTAAGGCTTGGTGCTGTTACAGGTACATTTCCTTTAACCTGAAACAACACTACATTGTGTGCCAGCGTCTTAGCTCTCTATCAAGCAACCTGTTCCTTTCTATTTACATTACAGCAGTATTCTGGCTGTGTCTATTTTTCCTCCGCATTGGATTCAGCTATAATATAAAGTAACACAGGGCCAAAGCATATGAGTGAGCACAGTGAGAAAATGCCCAGAAAGTCTAAATTGGGAAAGAAAAAATTAGATTAGATTACGGCTGCTGCTAAGATTACACTTGAAATGTTAAATATTGAAAGTAGATTGAGAAATACTCTACCCGGCTTTTTTTTTTTTTTCTTTTCAGAGTTTAACATTTAGGAGCTAAGAATGATTATGCCAGTTGCAAATGCCTCAATGTCGTCTTCTAAAAAAGAAGAGAGATAGTCGGGTGCGGTGGCTCATGCCTATAATTCCCCAATACTTTGGGAGGCCAACACAGGCAAATCACTTGAGGTCAGGAGTTCGAGACAAGCCTGGCCAATATGGTGAAACCCCATCTCTACCAAAAATACAAAAAATTAGCTGGGCGTGGTGGCATGCACCTGTAATCCCAGCTACTTGGGAAGTTGAGGCAGGAGAATCGCCTCGGGAGGTGGAGGTTGCAGTGAGCCAAGATCTTGACCCTGCACTCCAGCCTGGGTGACAGAATGAGACTCCATCTAATGAAAAATGAGGCTGGGGTGCAGTAGCTCATGCCTGTAATCCCAGCACTTTGGGAGGCCCAGGTGGGTAGATCACCTGAGGTCAAGAGTTCGAGACCAGTCTGGCCAACATTGGTGAAACCCTGTCTCTACTAAAAATACGAAATTAGCGGGGCATGGTGGTGAGCGCCTGTAATCACAGCTACTCGGGAGGCTGAGGCAGGAGAATCACTTGAACCCAGGAGGTGGAGGTTGCAGTGAGCTGAGATCACACCATTGCACTCCAGCCTTCCAGCCTGGGTGACAGAGTAAGACTGTTGCAAAAAAAATAAAATAAAATAAAATAAAATTTGAAAAGAGAGACAAAAGTATCAAGTGCATTGATTGCTGGGCTTGCTTTTTCTTTTATTTTTTTGCAGAGTGTGAGTGGGGAGAGTGGAATGACTACCGCCCTTCTCCCACTTGGTGAATCTGTCAGTCAAAGGGTTCCCCACCCAGGGTCAAGAGGTGAGCCTGTGATGGGACTCAGCCAATAAAGGTCCCTCTCTAGAACATCAGCATCTGGAGAAAGTAACTGCATATGCAGAAAACAGCTGATTCACCCGGCCATGGGTGGCTGGAAGGGATTACCCTTTAGTCACTAGTTCCTGGTCCCTGGATCCCCAGAGTTGCTTCAGTTCCTCTTCTTCAGGTTCCCTTGTTTTCAACATTTCCTTTAACGGTCAATGGGCTCTGCCATATATTGAAAGAAAGTGATGATTGGAGCTGCTTATATTCAAAGAAAGCCTGTTGAGCCCAGCAAAGGCCAAGTCTTCAGTAAGTGGTCACTTTTGTCACTTCTTCATTCAACACATTTTTGCTGAGTAGGTTTTGTGTGTATGTGTGTGTATGTGTATGTGCCAAACCAATAGGAATACAGAGATGAACAAAAATCCTCTACCCTTAAAGCATTTACACTCTAGTTAGGGGTAAAGAAAGGCTAAGATACAGGGTACCATCTGTAAATAAAAGTTTCCTCCATTTCTTCTTGACTTGAAAGTCTTCTTCTCAGCAAGAAGTTAGCAAATGCATATCAAGAGAGCATGAGTAGGGGGCTGGGAGCGATGGCTCACGCCTGCAATCCCAGTACTTTGGGAGGGTCAGGCAGGCGGATTTCCTAAGGTCAGGAGTTCAAGACCAGCCTGGCCAATATGGTGAAACCGCATCTCTATTAAAAATACAAAAATTAGCCAGGTGTGGTGGCATGTGCCTGTAATCCCAGCTACTCTGGAGGCTGAGGCAGGAGAATCCCTTGAACCCAGTGCAATCTTGGCTCACTATACTCCAGCCTGGGCAACAAAGCGAGACTCCATCTCAAAAAAAAAGAAAAAGAACATGAGTAGCAGAGTAGGAGAGCTGTGCTACAGAGTCAGGGTGGGTGGGCAAGCAAGGCTAGGTTGGCTCTGACAGATGCTCTCCCAGATCAAGCTTTGGTCAGGCTCCTTTGAGCCCTCTTTTCTACTAGGGCTTCACCTTGCTGTTCCCTTCTCCTCCCCCTCCACCCGCCATCCTGCTGTCTTGGCTTACCCACCCCAGTTTTAGCAAAGAACTCTGATAAGTCAGTGTACTGAAAATCCCTCACCCTTGATACCCAATCAAGTTTGTTATCTCCACCCTTGATTTCTAAGTCCTTGGCCTGCCTTGAGCAAGAATCTCCCCACCCTACGTCTCCTGTTTAGTAATTTTCCATCCACTGACTCCTCACTGTGCCCTTGTCCCTGTATTTTCAGTTGAGCCCAATCTGTCTTCCCTACTGCAACACCCTGATTGTAATCATCTTAGACAAAGCTTTCCTTACCTTTCTAAAATGTGTCAATTATTTTTTTCTTAATGCCATATGGTCTTGAGAAAGTTGCACTTGATGTAGCTCAGGACACACCACCCGAAAATATGGCTAGCTGGCATAAGGACTGTTTGGTACTGGTTATTTTGAGAAGCTGCAGACACAACAGTAGCTCCAAAAAGTTGTCCTTTTAGAAATGTACATCTGTAAAGGAAATGTCCCTTTGTCCTAATTTTAAGTTTTTTTTTTTTTTGTTTTTTTTTTTTTAAGAGATGGGATTTTGCTACCTTGCCCAGGCTCCAGCAATCCTCCTGCCTTGGCCTCTAAAAGCGTTAGGATTACAAGTGTGAGCCACCATGCCCAGCTGAGAAATGCCCCTCTGTTAAGGTCTCTCCCTCTCTGCACCAGGAACAGAAAGAAAGTTAAGTCACCAGAGACTTGTAATAAATGGAGAAGGTGTTGACCTAAATCTGCATAACAAACTACATTTGTATAAGGTGCTTTTCCTGGTCCTCTGGTCTTAACTGGGTTACATCTTTTTTTCTTTGTTTCAGAGAATAATAATACTTAAGCCTGAAGTCTGAACTACACCCCTACCTTTTTTTTTTTTTTTTTTTTTTTTTGAGACAGAGTCTCGCTCCGTCATCCAGGCTGGACTGCAATGGTGAGATCTCGGCTCACCACAGCCTGCGTCTCCTGAGCTCAAGCGATTCTCTTGCCTCAACCTCTCAAGTAGCTGGGATTACAGGCACACACCACCACACCTGGCTAATTTTTGTATTTTTAGTAGAGATGGGGTTTCACCACGTTGGCCAGGCTGGTCTAGAACTCTTGGCCTCAAGTGATCTACCCACCTCAGGCTCCCAAAGTGCTGGGATTATAGGTGTGAGCCACCACGCCTGATTTGAGCTACTCTTTTTTTTTTCTTTATTCTTTTTTTTTTAATATATATATATATATATATATATATATATTTTTTTTTAAGGCGGGATTTCACCATGTTGGTCAGGCTGGTCTTGAACTCCCGACCTCAGGTGATCCGCCCGCCTTGGCCTCCAAAGTGCTTGGATTACAGGCGTGAGCCACCACGCCTGGCCTTTTTTTCTTATTCTTATATGACTGACATGAACTACTCTTTTGAGATCTGTCCTAGAGATTTACTCATTTCTCTGGATTTTCACCCATATTTTCACCTTATGTAATAATATGTATTACAGAGGGCATACATATTTTTAAACTTCTGTTTATTTTTCTCTTGTCAATCTGTCCTTTGTTACAACATATCCCAGGTAGAACTCATGAAAGGTAAAGAAAAAAAATTATTTTTCCTCCTCTACATAATCTTGCCTTTAGCCTCAATCACCAGTACCTTCTTTTTTATTTCTTTTCATTAAGAGACAGGATCTCACTATGTTGCCCGGGCTGGTCTCGAACTCCTGTACTCAGGCAATCCTCCCCACTCAGCCTCGCAAAGTGCTGGGATTACAGACCTGAGCCACCACACCCAGTTAGTACCTTCTTTTTCTTCCTTCCCTTTCCTCTTCCCTTGTTTCCCCTTTCTTTTCCAGCTGGGCTATTCCAGGCTTAGGCTGATCTCTACCAATTACCTTAATAACTGGAGAGATACAGTTAATTCCTGCCTAGATGTGGCCTCTAACCTCCTTTGCTGCAGATCCCAAATTCTCTCTTCATGGCCAGCAGAGCAGTGTCTCTGCTACTGCCTTCTACTGAAGGATGAGATAATCATAGCTACTCTCAAGCAACTGGGAGGATTAACAAGATAACGTATGTAAAACTGCTTTGTATATGACACAGTGTTATATAAATCCATTTTTAAAACAAAAGAAAAAGAAAGAGGGCTTTCGTGTTGAAATTGTTGGAGAGCTCTGACTAAAGTTCTATAAGAGGAAACTATCCACCCAGACACAGCAGCAGTAGCCTGGTAGGCCAGGGTCAGCTGCTGCAGCTGTGAGCAATTTACCCACGTGATTATCTGGTTTCCATTTCCCTCCATTTAAGGCTGCTAAAATAGCTGGATGGCAACTAAGGCAGTTGGGAAAGACAGCTTATGTGAGTAAAGAAGTGTGTTCAGGCCCTGTGCAGTGGCTCACGCCTGTAATCCCAGCAGTTTGGGAGGCAAAAGCTGGAGGATTGCTTGAGCCCAGGAGTTCAAGACCAAGCTGGAAAATTGGCAACACCACCCCATTACGAAAAATACAAAAATGCCGGGCATGGTGGCTCACGCCTGTAATCCCAGGACTTTGGGAGGCCGAGGTGGGTGGATCACGAGGTCAGGAGATCGAGACCATCCTGGCTAATTTCATGAAACCTGTCTGAACTAAAAAAAATACAAAAAATTAGCCAGGCATGGTGACATGTGCCTGTAGTCCCAGCTACTCAGGAGGCTGAGGCAGGAGAATCACTTGAAGAATCACTTAAACCTGGGAAGCAGAGATTGCAGTGAGCAGACATTGCGCCACTCCACTCCAGCCTGGGTGATAGAGTGAGACTCTGTCTCAAAAAAGAAAAAAAGAAAGAAAAAGAAAAAAAGAAAAGAAAAATACAAAAATTAGCCAGGTGTGGTAGTGAGCACCTGTAGCCCCAGCCACTCAGGAGCTGAGGTGGGAGGGACCGCTTTAGCCTGGGAGGTCGAGGCTGCAGTGAGACATGATCATGTCACTGCACTGCAGCCTGGTCAATGGAGCAAGACCCTGTGTCAAGAAAAAGAAATGTGTTCATCCCATTTGCAAAGGTTACCCAAAAATCTCCGGGTCCCTGCTCATTGTTTTGGGAAAGAATTTGTAGATTTCACAGGTTAATAATTTTTATAGTTTAAATATCTGCCAGGCTGTGTCAGCTGATGCAATAGAAGTTGAGGATTTTTTTTCTAGGGGGCCTGCAGTCAGCGTCTTATCTTCTTTAGTGATTAAGAGTACAGGCTCTGAAGCTAGACTGCCTTGATTTGAATCTCGAATCTACCACTCACTAGCTCTCATCTTCAGCATGTTACTTTTTTTTTGAGACGGAGTCTTGCTCTGTCTCCAGGCTGGAGTGCAGTGGCGCAATCTCGGCTCGCTGCAACCTCCGTCTCCTGGGTTCAAGCGATTCTTCTGCCTCAGCCTCCCGAGTAGCTGGGACCACAGGCACGTGCCACGACACCTGGCTAATTTTTGTATTTTTAGTAGAGATGGGGTTTCACCATGTTGGCCAAGATGGTCTGGATCTCTTGACCTCGTGATCCGCCCACCTCAGCCTCCCAAAGTGCTAGGATTAGAGGTGTGAGCCACCGCGCCCGGCCTTTTTTTTTTTTTTTTTTGAGACAGAGTTTCACTCTGTCACCCAGGCTGGTGTGCAGTGGCACAATCTCAGCTCCCTGCAACCTCCACCTCCTAGGTTCAAGCAAGTCTCCTGCCTCAGCCTCCTGAGTCGCTGGGACTACAGGCTCATGCCACCATGCCTGGCTAATTTTTGTATGTTTAGTAGAGACACGGTTTCACTATGTTGCTTAAGCTGGTCTTAAACTCGTGACCTCAAGTGATCTGCCTGCCTCAGCCTTCCAAAGTGCTAGGATTACAGGTGTGAGCCACCACGTTCAGCCTTCAGCATATTACTTAACCTCATCTCAAAAATGAGAATGATTATAACACCTAACTCACAGTTATTGAGGGAAATACGTAACTCTTAGAACAGTGGCTAGGATATAGTAAGAGCTCTATACATTGCACCTATTATTTAGAGTAGATCAGATCATACAAGAGCTAGCATTTGAGGGCCATAAAAGGTAGATGCGGTGTTAAAAGCTTCTGCCAAGTGCAATCATTTAATTCTTCCAACAATTCTGGGCAGGAAAGAGTGACCATAGCAGCCCCAATACAGAAGGGCCAGCTTACGGGGCTGGCCCATGGCTAGCATCTGGGAACCTGGAGTTTGGAAGGTTCCCAAGTCACTAACTGATAAGGACCTTGCCCACCTGGCGCACTGAATTGCGTTGTATTGGCCTGGACTGTTTGTGCAAACAGTGTGATTTATGGAGATTACTTGCTTTCCTTCTGAGAGTCTGGAATGCTGGCAGTTGTGGCTGGCTGAGCAAGCAGAGTGTACTTATGAGAAAAGTCCCCAGTAAAAATCTTTGGCTCTGCAGCTCATCATGGTATTAGGGCTCAGAAATGGATACCCCAAAATATGGCACTTTGATATGCTATCTTACCTTCTCCCTAGCTTCTGTCCCTCAATCCTGTGTCCCTGAAAGCACTGGACAAAGTTCTCTGAATTTTCTTATCTGCCTAAGTCTGGACCTGCCGAAGAAGAAAACAATTTACTCCTGGTTCCTTCCCTGAGTTTTCATTAACTGAACTCATATGGCAGGAAGAAGACTGAAGTCTGTCAACAAACCTGTACGGACTTTTGTCACAAACCATGGTCTGCTCTGCTGACCCAACGGGCTTTGTAGCAGGCTGTTGTATATTCTTCAAGCCCATTGAATTCTCCTAAAAATCATTCACACTTCCCCATCTCCCTTTCCTCTAAGAACTAGGATAGAAATAGCATCTGTACGCCACTGAAATATCAGGTAATCACTCTGGTTCTCCCCGTGTACACACTAATAAATTGGTTTGCCTTTCTCCAGTTAATAATCTGCCTTTTATGAGTTGATTTTTCAGCTAATCTTCAGACGGCAAAGGGGATGCTTTCCCCTGGCCCCTACAAGGCTCCCCGGGGGGGAGGATATTGCACGTGTTACTGCATTTCATGGCTAGAGGAGGGAGTCTCTTCAAGAAGGAAGAACAGGTTAGGCGTGATGGCTCATGCCTATAATCCCAGCACTTTGGGAGGCCAAGGCAGGCAGATCATGAGGTCAGGAGATCAAGACCATCCTGGCCAACATGGTGAAACCTCATTTCTACTAAGAATAAAAAAATTAGCTGGGTGTGGTGGTACATGCCTGTAATCCCAACTATTAGGGAGGCTGAGGCAGGAGAATCGCTTGAACCAGGAAGTTGGAGGTTGCAGTGGGCCAAGATTGAGACATTGTATTCCAGCCTGGTGGCAAAGCAAGACTCTTCTCAAACAAAAAAAAAAAAAAAAGAAGAAGGAAGGAATAACATAGGAACCTGTGCTTGGATTTCTCCATACTCTACCTGATGTGCCCTTTTCTCTTGCTGATCCTGCTGTGTATCCTTTCACTGTAATAAATCTTAGCCACAAAAACAACTACACATTGAGCTCTTCTTTCTAGTACAGCACTGAATGTGTGGATGTTCACAGGTCTCTGAAAAAACAAACTCTCAAAGGTGTATCATGTGACTCTAATTTTATAGTTTCAAAATATGAGGAATGGGAAAGTTACCAAATGCAGACATGGCTACTTAGTGGGTAAAAAAGCTGCATCTAAATCCAATCTGTCTCCCTCCAAAGACTGTGCTCATTCCATTATGCCAGGCAGCCACATCCGGTCACATACGTCCCAGGCCAAGGCAAGCCTCTTTCCAAGACACAACACCTAGTAGCTATGGGATAGCTATGCAACTTGAGAAAATCTCTTAAAGGATTTGAAGCCCAGATTTCTTCACTGTAAAACTGCAATAATACTACTAATGCCACGAAATTGCTATGAGGATTTAATAAGTACAACATACAAAGCGTAAGCACATACATATTACCTATACAGTATACTAAGATCTATAAAGTATTTAGCCTAATGCCTTTATAGATGGTACACATCTATAAATTAAAAAGCTAGATAAATATGTAAAGATGTGGTCAACATATAGACATGTGTATATGTATGTACATATACATGCACATATATATCCACATACACATGCATATATATGTGTATATATCCACATAAATACACATGCATGTTTATTACTCATCTAACAATTTCTGCGTTGAGTAAAGTGTACCAGTCACCATTCATAAATGAAGCTAGTTAGGATTACATATGCCTGATTTTTTTTTTTTTTTTTAAGACGGGGTTGCACCAAGTTGGTCAGGCTGGTCTTGAACTCCCGACCTCAGGTGATCCGCCCACCTTGGCCTCCAAAGTGCTTGGATTACAGGTGTGAGCCACCACGCCCGGCCCGTGTGCCTGATTTTTACACCTATTGGTTTCAAAATAGGGGAACCACTTTTATCCAGAATCCTTCTGCTCAAAGCCTAAAAGCTGACTTTCCTTAATGTTTAACCTATGAAATTAATTATTAGCCAGACAATTCAAAGCTTTGCTCGAGACACTAACTGTTGCTTACCATGAGCTCTAGCACACACAGGTATGGTGGCCATATTTTCATAACTCCAAGTTACAACCAGTGACCTAGCAATGAATTACTGTGCTGGTGAACTGAAATGCCCTCAGAAACCCCAGCTTCTATGTAGAATATACAGTCCTCCTACAACCATGGAAGCATACTTCTGTGGTTAAGATTTATTATCAAAAATGCCTTTATTTTATCCTTTACATTGCACCTTTATGGTGTTTCTGTTTATAGCATTACAAAATTACACTGTAATTGAAGCATAATTATTTATCCCTTGGAATTCATTTGGAAACCATTCACAGCATCCTCTATCTTCTCTCTAAAGCCAAGGATATACACTGTGAGTCAGTACATCATAGTATAAGAGGCTGGTTTTCTCCCAGAAGTTGGTATCATCTGACTTTTTTTTTTTTTTAGATGGAGTCTCGCTCTGTCGCCCAGGCTGGAGTATAGTGGCGTGATCTTGGCTCACTGCAACCTCTGCCTCCAGGGTTCAAGCGATTCTCCCTGCTTCAGCCTCCCGAGTAGCTGGGATTACAGGCATCCGCCACCATGCCCAGATAATTTTTGATTTTTTAGTAGAGATGGGATTTTGCCACATTGGCCAGCTTGCTGAGCCACTATGCCCAGCCTCATCTAACTTTTTCTGTGTAGAGCAAAGATATGAAAGAACAAACCTATCATTTTTCACTGGGGAAAACCCCAGTCATCCCACCCAACTTCAAGGTCACACTTACTAGCAGTAATGTTCATTTGGACATTATTACCTGAGTGGCCTCAGACAAATGATTTATCCTACTGGTGCCTTCACCTCCTGATTTGTAAGATGGAGATAATAAGAATGCTGTCCCTATAGTATTTTTCATCTAAACGTTTGTTAAGAAGGTAGCTCTCGGACCAAGCATGGTGGCTCACGCCTGTAATCTCAGCACTCTGGGAGGCTGACGCAGGTGGATCACTTGAGGTCAGGCGTTCAAGACCAGCCTGGCTAGCATGGGAAAACTCCATCTCTACTAAAAATACAAAAATTAGCTGGGCATGGTGGTGCGTGCCTGTAGTCCCAGCTACTTAGGAGGCTAAGAAGGAGAATCCCTTGAACCTGGGAGATAGAGGTTGCCGTGAGCCAAGATCGAGCCACTGTACTCCAGCCTGGCCGACAGAGCGAGACTCTGCCTCTAAATAAAAAAAATAAATAAAAGAAGGTAGCTCTCATATTAATGTTCTCATCACAAAACGTTTTTTTAAAAAAGAATATCAGCTGGGCGCAGTGGCTCACGCCTGTAATCCCAGCACTTTGGGAGGCCAAAATGGGTAGATCACGAGGTCAGGAGATTGAGACCATCCTGGCTAACACTGTGAAACCCCATCTCTACTAAAAATACCAAAAAATTAGCCCGGGGTGGTGGCATGCACCTGTAGTCCCAGATCCTAGGGAGGCTGAGGCAGGAGGATGGCTTGAACCTGGGAGGCGGAGGTGGCAGTGAGCCAAGATCATGCCACTCTACTCCAGCCTGAGTGACAGAGCGAGTTTCTGTCTCAAAAAATTTAAAAAAGGATATCTACCTCATAGTTTATTTATTAATAAGTTAATAAGGGTAAAAGGATTAGCACAGTGCCTAGCACATAGTATAAAATAAATAAATGAAATAGCACATCTGCCACTGTTCTCTAATTGCTTCTATAATCTCATAGTTCTGACAATACTATGAACTGTTTAAGGTCAGGGACCACACCAGCACTGTGCATTCCTGTCCATCTTCCTTTCCTTGGTGAACTTAAACCAGGGCTAGACATGTTAGGTCACCAGCAGACAGCTGTGTGTCCAACTGTGGCAGAACTGCACAGGAGAAAGCAGCCTGCAATACAGTGTCACTCACTCTAAGCAATGCCTTTAGATCCGTGGCTTCCAAAATATTTGACCCCAATGCACAGTAACAAATAATTTTTCAGTTGTAACCCAATACACACCAGCATATGCCCCTATGTTTTATAGTATATCTGTAAATGAAATAAAAGTTCTGTAAAACAATAGTTACTCTGTTCTTTTTTTTTTTTTTGAGACAGAGTCTTGCTCTGTCACCCAGGTGGAGTGCAGCAGCACAATCTTGGCTCATGCAACCTCTGCCTCCCAGGTTCAAGCAATTCTCTTGCCTTAGCCTCCTGAGTAGCTGGGACTACAGGCACATGCCACTATGCCTGGCTAATTTTTTGTATTTTTAGTACAGATGGGGTTTCACCATTTTGACCAGGCTGGTCTCGAACTCCTGACCTCAGGTGATTTGCCTGCCTCAGCCTCCCAAAGTGATGGGATTACAGGCATGAGCTACTGCACCCGACCAACTTAATCTATTCTTACTACATAAAATATGCTCTGATCTTTTCTAATCTAGTTAAATCTAGTCCAGTGATTCTCAAACTTAATTGTGCATTTAAATCAATTGGGGATCTTAGCACTTGGATTCAGCAGGATTTAGGTATGGTCAGACATTCTGCATGTCTGTCATGCTCCCAGGTGACACTGCTGGTCTCATGGACCATGCTTTGAGTAGTAAGAGCCTCATCTAATCTAAAGTTCTGAACTCTTGGGCTAAAAGTCTTAGGCTGGGTGGGAATGGCTAGGGGAGGGTGCTCTCAGCATGAATGACTCATACTGACTTTCATACTGACTAAGACTGAAATGCTGGCCGGGTTTCCAGCCCTTTCCTCATGTCTCAAGCCTATACCTTGCAACTATATTCATTAAATTGATGAAGCACTTACTATGGGAAGGGTACTGAACCAAGTACTTTATATCTACCCCAGGTACTCCTACCACCACCCTATGAGGCTATCCCCATTTTACAGGTGAGAGAAGGAAAGTATCTAATAACTAGTGAAGCTGGGTTCCAGAGGCTATGATCTCACGAGAGGCAGCCTCCAAGATGGCTCCAGCGATCCTTGCCTCATGGTATTCGTGCTCTTGTGTAGCCTCTTCCATATTGAATAGCATTGACCTTATAACCAACAGATTATTGAGGAAATGAGAGTGTGTAGCTTCCAAGGCTCAGTTGGAAAATAACATTGTGGCAACTGTCTTTCACTCTCTTGGGTTGCTCTCTCTGGAAGAAGCCAGGTTGCCATGTCATAAGAATTCTCAAGCAGTCTTATGAAGAGGTCCCTATAGCAATGGATTGAAGACTCCTGACAACAGCCAGTACCAACTTGTTAGGCAACAAGTGAGCCCTGTGGAAGTGAGTGCTCCAGCCTATCAAGTCTTCAGATGACTGTAATTCCAG
The DNA here is from genome assembly GCA_036589455.1 of Ateles fusciceps. NCBI lineage: Eukaryota > Metazoa > Chordata > Mammalia > Primates > Atelidae > Ateles > Ateles fusciceps. The sequence goes on along the minus strand of JAZHEH010000045.1, from coordinate 6,927,524 downwards.
CCAACATCTTAACTGCAACCTTATGAGAGATGCCAAGCCAGAACAACCCAGCTAGGCTTCTCTCAAATTCTCGACCCACAGAAACTGCGTGAAATAACAAACATGTATAGTTTTGCAACATTATGTTTTGGGGTACTTTGTTACGCAGAAAAAGATAACTGTACCAGTCCCTCAGTATCCATGCCTTTAGATCTGTGGCTTCCAATTGGTTCTAGGACCTCCTTCAGATACCAAAATCCAAGGATGCTCAAGTCCCTAATATAAAATGGTGTAGTATTTGCATGTGATGGGACTCAGAAAACAATACACCAGAATGAAGGTCTCAGAAGCAGCCTCAAAAACAAAGGTTTCTCTGACCTTGTCCTGCCCTCGTGTCTCTCAGTCCCATTTCCCCCACAAGGCTAGCCGTAAAAACTGGGATCTCTCTTCCCTAATGTGTGTCAGAAACCGGAATCCCATTTCCTCAAAGCCAGTCATGAAATCTTAAACTATTATTCTAACTTTCCTTCTGCCTTTCTGTGTCAAAACAGGCCATAAAGAAATTGTCTGACCTACATTATTTAACTGTAGGTCATAAGACTCCCAGTCCAAGCTGACTGTGGTGGCTTATACCTGTAATCCCAGCACTTTGGGAGGCTGAGGCAGGTGGATCACTTGAGGTCAGGAGTTCGAGACCAGCCTGGCCAATATGGTGAAACCCCATCTCTTCTAAAAAATACAAAAATTAGCTGGGTGTTATGGTGCATATCTATAATCCCAGCTACTCAGTAGGCTGAGGCAGGAGGATCACTTGAACCTGGGAGGTGGAGGTTGTAGTGAGCCAAGATCACACCATTGCACTCCAGCCTGGGTGACAGAGAGAGACTCCAACCCCACACCCAGAAGGAATTAATGCTGCATAGAGGCCAAAAGAATCTATATGGATCAGCCTCGTTGGGCTTCTCCACTCAGTCTACTAACTTTAGATCATATCCTTTTTGTCCAATCATATTTCTACACAACTGTCCATACTCTGTTGAACCTAAGCATAACAATGGGCAATTTTCCCTGTATCTCTGGGTTTTCATTCTGAAGGCTCCCATACATGATAATGAATTTGTATGCCTTATTTCCTATAAATCTGCCTCTTGGGCCAGGCACGGTGGTTCACGCTTGTAATGCCAGCTTTCTGGGAGGCCGAGGTGGGTGGATCACTTGAGGCCAGGAGTTAGAGGCCAGTCTCACCAACATGGCAAATCTCTCCCCTAAAAATGCAAAAATTAGCAGGGCATGGTAGCTGGCAGTGTGCGCCTGTGGTCCCACTGTAATTCCAGCTACTCGGGAGGCTGAGGCATGAGAACTGCTTAAACCCGGGAGGTGAAGTTTGCAGTGAGCTGAGATTGTGCCTCTGCAGTCCAGCCTGGGCAACGGAGGGAGACTCTCTCTTAAACAAAACAAAACAAATCTGCCTCTTGTCAATGATTTTCAGCAGACCTTCAGAGGGCAAAGCAGAAAGTGTTCTCTTGGTCCTTACACATAAAACCTATGCACATCCTTGTGTATACTTCAGATCATCTCTAGATTACTTATAATACCCAACACAATGTAAATGCTATGGAAGTCGTTGTTATATTGTATGGTTTAGGGAATAATTATGAGAAAAAATGTCTATATGTGTGCAGTTTGGACATAATTTTTTCCCAAAGATTTTAAATTCGTGGTTGGTTAAATACGCAGATACAGAACTCACAGATACAGAGGGCTGACTGTAAAACACTTCTTAACCAATAACTTACATTGCATCATTATGATTCAGCCCTAAAGGAAAGTGACACCTATATGAAGGCTCTTTGAATTAACTCTTCACTGTGGCAGCTTACATCAAGGTTCAGGAAATGTTCATTTTCCTCTAACAACCAACCTTCTGGGAGACACCCACTTCCCAAATCCATATCATATGTGATTTCATGACTTGCTTTAGCCAGTTAGATACAGAGTTGTGATGTTACATCACATCCAAGCACCAGCTTTTGGAGGCGCTATAAGAATCTGCCTGCCCTCTTTAGCACCTGCAATTATCTATAAAAACAACGCGTCACAGACAGTGGATATTCCTTTAGTCTGTGTCCCAGAATGGGAAGGCTTGGAGCACAGACCTGAATTTGACCCTCAGCTTGGAGACAAGCTGAGCATAAGCAGAGGTGCAGCTGACTTACAGATTCATGAGTGAGAAATAAGTACTTGCTGTTGTAAGACACAAGATTTGGGGCTGTTTGTTACTGCAGCAAAAGCTGCCCAATACACTCACCATGCTGGATGATGCCATGCTCCATAAGCCGGTGGCAGAGCTGCTCTGCCTCTTTCCTCGTAGTGGCCTCACCTTCCTGAACCAGCCAGTCCAGGAATTCAGATGCCATGAAGGTACGCTCATACTTGACCCCTTCTTCCTCCCTGGGCTGGAGAAGTATGTTTTCAGGGCTCATCAGCCTAGGAATTAAAAAAAAAAAAAAGGGAAAAGAAAAATAAACAAACCTACACAAAAGGAAACCAGCTCATTTGAAATCATAGACTTCTGTGAAGTACCACGGCGAAGTTGTCAGACAGACAGATGTAGCTGTCAGGTGCCACCACACGTGCAATTTCTAAGAGGAAGATCTGCTTCAGAAGTAAACAAGATGCATTTTCTCCTAGTAATTAGAAAAAAAAAAAAACTGGAAATACAATCCAAAACTCTACGATTAGCAGACTGCATTCAAGTTGGCAATCTTGAAAAGCAGTTACAATTGACTGCTTTTCCTCTACCTTTCTGAAAAGGCTAGCATTTCTTTCCTAATGGCATTATTCCACTTCTGTGCTAAGAAGAAGACTAGTGTTGTGAACTGAGCGTTTGTGTCCCCACTACTTTTTCTTTTTTTTGAGACAGAGTTTCACTCTTGTTGCCCAGGCTGGAGTGCAATGGTGCAATCTCAGCTCACTGCAACCTCCACCTCCCTCATTCAAGCAATTTTCCTGCCTCGGCCTCCAGAGTAGCTGGGATTACAGGCACGCACCACCACGCCCAGTGAATTTTTGTATTTTTGGTAGAGATGGTGTTTCACCATGTTGGTCAGGCTGGTCTCAAACCCCTGACCCCAGGTGACCCGCTTGCCTTGGCCTCCCGAAATACTGGGATTGCAGGCGTTAGCCACCGTGCCTGGTCATCCCTGCTAATTACATATGATGAATCTCTAGTCTCTAATGTGCTGACATTGCAGGTGGGGCATTTGGGAGGTAATTAGGTTATGAGGGTAGAGCCCTCCTGATGGCATTATGCCTTTATAAGGAGACAAAAGGGAGCTTGCTCTCTTTCTCTCTCTCTGATCTTGCCATGTGAGGACACAGGAGAAGACAGCCACCTGCAAACCAAGATCCAGGTGTCACTGGATCTGCTGGCACCTTGACCTTGGACCTCCCAGACAAATATTTGTTGTTTAGGCTACTCAGTCTATGGTAATTTTTTATAACGGTGGCCTAAGCTGACTAACACAACTACAAAAGTCAGTCTTTTGTAATCCTCCCATCCCCACACGGCTTGCTTCTCTTCTCACACCTGTCTTCCCCTGCCTTGCTCAACAACTCTGGACTCCATTTCACATCTCCAAAATAGCTCCAACTGGGCCTATAAATGTTCTCCTCTGCATCCATATATGATGCAATGTAACATGTCAGTTCTTATTCTGGTTGACATTAATACCAGTATTTGGGGCTGGGCATGGTGGCTCACACCTGTAATCCTAGCACCTTGGGAAGCTAAGGCAGGTGGATCACTTGAGATCAAGAGTTTGAGATTAACTTGGCCAACATGGCAAAACCCCGTCTCTACTAAAAATATGAAAAAATTAGCCGGACACAGTGGCACATGCCTGTAGTCCCAGCTACTCAGGAGGTTGAGGCAGGAGAATCGCTTGAACCCAGGAGGCAGAGGTGGCAATGAGCCAAGATCACGCCACTGCACTCCAGCCTGAGTGATAGAGCAAGACTGTCTCCCAAAAAAAAAAAAAAAAACCCACAAAACAATAGAAGGACTGACCACTGCCCGTGGCTAGAGGGACATCAGTCACACTCTACTGGTTTCCCTCCGACCCTCTGCTCCTCCCTCTTACTCAGCTACCCTTGTGTTGGCTTCTCTGCCCCTCCCTGGACTTTAAAGGCTGGAATTCCTTGAGATTCAGTCTCTATATACCTCCTTTCTCATTCCAGTCTCTCTGGTGAGCTCCTTCATCTCCCTGGCTTCAGTTACCATCCACGTTCCAAAGATTTCCAAATTTCTATTTCCAGACCAGGCCTATGCTCCCAAGCCTACAAATTCACATCCACATACACTTCTCAAAGCTACCTCAAAATCCACAAGCCCAAAAATGAGCTCAAGTTCTTCCCTCCAAATCTGGTCCTGTGCCAGTCAGTGCTTATGCTCTCCAGCCAGAAAATGAGGCATTGTCCTTGGCCCTTCCCTCTTTCTCACCCCTTGCCCAGTCATCAGTATGAACTGTGAACTTGAACTCCTAAATCTCTCTCATGTATGTCTAAGCCTTCCCATCTCAGGCATTGCTACTACCTTAGTCTAAAATACCAATACTTTTAAGCTAGACAACGACAGTGTTTTCTTAATTGACTATACAATGCATCCACTCTGATTCTCAACCTAACCTTGGACACCTAAGTCTAGATATAGCTATTACATTATCTTTAAAAAATTCAAACCTGATAATGTCCTTCCTCTGTTGAAAATACATTTCAGGCCAGGCGTGGTGGCTCACGCTTACAATTCCAGCACTCTGGGAGGCTGAGGGGGGCAGATCACCTGAGGTCGGGAGTTTGAGACCAGCCTGACCAACATGGAGAAACCTCTCTACTAAAAACACAAAAAATTAGCCAGGCATGGTGGCATGTGCCTATAATCCCAGCTACTCGGGAGGCTGAGACAGGAGAATCGCTTGAACCTGTGAGGCAGAGGTTGTGGTGAGCCAAGACTGTGCCATTGCACAAAAGTGAAACTGTGAAAGAGAGAGAGAGGGAGGGAGGGAGGGAAGGAAGAAAGAAAGAAAAAAGGAAGGAAGGAATCAAAAAGAAAGAGAAGAGAAAGAGCAAAAGAAAGAGAAAGAAAGGATAAAAGAAAGAAACAAAAGAAGAAATGAAAGAAAGAAAGAGAGAAAGAAAAAGAAAGAAAGAAAGAGAGGGAGGGAGGGAAGGAAGAAAGAAAAAAGAAGGAAGGAAGGAAGAAAGAAAGAAAGGAAAAAGAAAGAGCAAAAGAAAGAGAAAGAAAGGATAAAATAAAGAAAGAAAAGAATGAAAGAAAGAGAAAGAAAAGAAAAGAAAAGAAAGAAAGAAAGAAAAAATATACTTTTTTTTTCCCACTATCTTCAGTAATGGTTATAAGCAAGAAAATACACTTAAATAGCTTCTCATTGCCCTTAGGATAAAGACCAAAAAACGTCTTCACATAGCCTATATAGTATGCATGATCCTAGCCTCTTTCAGTTCTTCAAACATACCATGCCCCATCTACCACAGGCCTTTGAACATGCCATACCCATGGCTGAAATGCGCTCCCCTTTTCTCTCCCCACCGGCCCCCTCCCATGCCTACTTCCTGTTTTGCATCTCAGTGATGGTGAGGTCTCAACTAGACCATCTTGTTGCTCCCTGTATAGTTTGTGTGATTAAAGACAGCTCTATGATAGGCTCCAAGAAGGTTGAGTCCATGTTTGTCCACAAAACTGTTGGGTTTTTTGTTTTTGTTTTGTTCTGTTTTGTTTGAGATAGAGTCTTGCTCTGTCATCCAGGCTGGAGTGCAGTGGCACAATCTCAGCTCACTGCAACCTCCACCTCCCAGGTTCAGGTGATTCTCCTTCCTCTGCTTCCCAAGTAGTTGGAACTACAGGCACGCACCACCATGCCCAGCTAATTTTTTTTGTGTTTTTAGTAGAGATGGGTCTTCATCATATTGTCCAGGCTGGTCTCAAACTCCTGACCTCAAGTGATCTGCTGGCCTCGGCCTCTCAAAGTGCTGGGATTACAGGTGTGAGCTACCATACCCAGCCCATAAAAATGGAACCTTATAAAATGCCACAGTCATTGTGTTACCTTCCTCTGTAAAATTATTCCTGATGAGTTCCTGTCTTCCATATGAAAGTCTGGTTGTCTCTCAAAAACCTTCATTTCCTTTGAAACTAACAATAATCTACAACACAAATTGAACTATTTCATTCTAGAGTAGGAAGAAACCTTGGAGATCACCGTAGTCCAAACCCTCTTCATCCACATGAGAAGAATGTAGTTTTTATTCAAATGAGAAAAATTGAAAGGCAGCCCACAGTGTAGTGGAAAGGAAACTTGCTTGAAGTCATGCAAACACTCACTCTATACCTATCAATCACTGCATTTGGAGATAATTAAGCCTCTGTACCTGAATGCCATATGATGTTTATTTTCAGTGGGTTTAGACTCAGAGCCTAACCATGCTGTAGAAAGAACACTGGACTAGGAATTCAAAGATTTGGGTTTATCCCAGTGAGTCGCTTAGTAGCTCTGAGATGTAAGGCAAGCCACTTTTCTTTTATTCAGCCTTGTTTTTCTCGAGAATACAATGGTATCTTTACCCAGCTGTTGTGAAGATCCTATGAGTGTGAATAAAATAACCTTGTAATACAAAATAGAGTATTTACAAAGTGTTATACTATGTAAGTAATCATTGTATCTACATTGAGGCAAGATGAATTTCTGCCTTAATAGCTATAAACTGATGAAAACAGAGATTCTTTTAAGGTCCCTTTTCTCTTCCTAGATGAATGATTAGAGTTCTAGTTGAAATCCATAGAAGGGGCTCAGGATTAGAAATTAGATGACTGGGACGCAAACACAGCTCTGCTACAAACTAGTCACGTAACTTCTCACTGTCTCCCAAACTCATATTAAATGGGGAAGATAAGACCTGTTCCACTTCCTTCACTAAATTGTTGTTATCATCAAAAACCTTTCGGGCAAGTGAAGTTCTAAGTATATGTATGAATGTATACTCTTTTTTTTTTAGAGGGAGTCTTGCCCTGTCGCCCAGGCTGGAGTGCAATGGTGCAATCTCGGCTCACTGTAACCTTCGCCTTCCAGGTTCAAGCAATTGTCCTCCCTCAGCCTCCTGAGTAGCTGGGATTACAGACACGCACCACCACGCCTGGCTAATATCTGTATCCTTAGTAGAGATGGGGTTTCACCATGTTGGCCAGGATGGTCTCGAACTCTTGACCTCAGGTGATCTGCCTGCCTTGGCCTCTCAAAGTGCTGGGATTACAGGCGTGAGCCACTGTGCCCGGCCCACTCTTATATTAAGAGTATAAGAGTATAAAAGGTATGAGCATCTAAGAGAACTCATTAAAGACATTCTCATTCAGCATGTAACAGAAATCACTTTAAAATCTTATTTAGAGACCAAGCGCAGAGGCTCACACCTATAATCCCAGGACTTTGGGAGGCCAAGGAAGACAGATCTTAAGGTTACAAGTTTAAGACCAGCCTGGTAAAACCTCAACTCTACTAAAAAAAAATTGTCTGGGTATGATGGTGCATGCCTGTAATCCCAGCTACCATAGTGGGAGGCTGAGGCAGGAGAATCACTTGAACCTGGGAAGCAGAGGCTGCAGTGAACCAAGACCGTGCCACTGCACTCCAGCCTGAGTGACAGAGCAAGACTTCACCTCAACTCTTTCCCAAAATTAGTAACAGCTGAGTTGGTATGAGGAGGACCAGGTTGTCCACGTAACAGCAGCACTAGCTCTCAGACGTGAATAACGCCATCCTGGACCTTCCAGCCCAGCTGACCCTCCAGCAAGCATATGAATGTGCCCAGATGAAACCAATAGAGGAACCCCCATGCAAACCATGGAATCAGAATAAACAATATGTCATTGTTGTTTTAGACTACTAAATCTTAGTATGATTTGTTTTGTAGGAATAGATAGCTGGAACACATTGGTATAAATAAACAGTGGCAAAAATATGTGAAACTATACACACTGAGACATGTTACATAGCTCAGAAAGTTGCAACAGAATGATGGATGAACACTGGAAATTCCAGGGAATAAACTGCATAGAATAACTCTTGGAGCTAGATATAGGAGACTGCACTGGTGATGGGAATCTAGAAAAGAAAATAGAGGCTGGGCACAGTGGCTCACGCATGTAATCCCAGCACTTTGGGAAGCTAAGGCGGGTGAAGCACTTGAGATCAAGAGTTCAAGACCACCTTGGCCAACATGGTGAAACCCCATCTCTACTAAAAATACAAAAATTAGCCAAGTGTGGTGACATATGCCTGTAATCCCAGCTACATGGGAGACTGAGGCAAGAGCATTGCTTGAACCCAGGAGGCAGAGGTTGCAGTGAGCCAAGATCACACCATTGCACTCCAGTCTGGGTGACAGAGCAAGACTCTGTCTCAAAAAAAAAAAAAAAAAAAAGAAAGAAAGAAAAGAAAAAGAAAATAGAAGGACCCATGTGCATGCCCAGGAAAGAAATACCACCATTCCTTCATTTCTTTTGACCCTCAAATAAGGTGCCTTGGAGGACACAATGGAAGAAAAACTAGCATCCTCAGTTTTCTGATTTTAGATATTACTTTCTCTAAGAAATCTCCAGTTCCTACAAATCTGGACCGTGTACCATTTCTAAGGTCCCTCTCAGAGCCCTAGGGGAATCACCTGCTCACTTAACTAGAAGCTTTTTGAGGCAAGAGTCCCTGTCTATGTGGTTCACAGTTTTTTCTTAGCACAATAGGTTTTCAAAAACCTGAATGAGTTAATTAAACTTAATTTTATGCATTTTCCTGCTATACATTATTATCCAAGTATATACTAAAAATGACCACAAGCTGGATGCAGTTGCTCACTCCCAGTAATACCTGTCATCCCGGCACTTTGGGAGGCCGAGGCAGGAAGACCCCTTGAGCCTGGGAGTTTGAAGTTGCAGTGAGCTATGATCATGCCACTGCACTCTAGCCTGGATGACACAGCAGACCCTGTCTCTGGGCAGGCATGGTGGCTCACGCCTCTAATCCCAGCACTTTGGGAGGTCGAGGCGGGTAGATCACCTGAGGTCAGGAGTTTAAGACCAGCCTGACCAACATGGTGAAACCCCATCTCTACTAAAAATACAAAAAAATTAGCTGAATGTGGTAGCAGGTGCCTATAATCCCAGCTACTCAGGAGGCTGAGCCAGAAGACTTGCTTGAACCCAGGAGGCAGAGGTTACAGTGAGTCAAGATTGCACCATTGCACTCCAGCCTGGGCGACAGAGTGAGACTCCATCTCAAAAAAAAAAAAAAAAAAAAAAGATCTGTCTCAAAAAAAATAATAAAAAAAGGAGACCTGTGTGCTGATCATCAAGAGAGTTGAGCACTACTGATAGTCTCCATTTAAGGTAGAGGACACAAATTCCACAGCCTTTATCCTTGTTTCTGACCACTCCGTCCCTTCCAGTTCAGTGATTTTTCCTTTCAGGGAATGGGGAGGGTGAGTGGATGGGGTTAACTGTGTCATTTCTTGTAACTTGAAACATAACCTGCCAGCCCTCTAGAGCTCCTGCTAAGTATCTGGTGGCCTCTGGACAAGTGACTGGTGAGCTGCTTTTGCCAGTGTGAGCTTTAGGACTGAGACTAGCTGGCATGACTGCCTGGAATGGGTCAGCTTGCCATTTACAACATGCCCTACCAGCTTTAGGGCTTCCTTATTTCATTTCCCCTTTTAATCAACTAATGTCCCCATCCAGGTTCTTATCTTGAAGACCAAGTTTTTCGTGAAATTTTATTTTAGGATTAACATGTAATCACAACATTAAAGCAAGATTTTGACTCACTACTTGTTGCATGACAAGCTACTCCCAAACTCGGTGGCTTAAAACAACCATCACTGAATTCTATCTTAGTATGATATGCATTGCCTGGGGTTCACCTGGGCAGTTCCTCTATCACTCTAGCTTGGGGTCACTCACAATTGCATGCAGATGATGACCAGAACTGGATGGTTGGCTCTGCGGTGCCCCTCAAAATGGCCTCTCTCCAATAAGGAAGTCTGGACATGGTGGTGCTGGGCTCAGGAAAGAGGAAGCAGATACTGCCAGGATGACTTCTTCCTCTCCTCCTCTTCTCCCACCCTCTCCCTTCCTTCCTTGTTTTTCCAGCTTTATTCAGAGATAATTCACATACCACACAATTAACCTATTTAACGTGTACCATTCAGTGAATTCAGTTTTTTTTTTCTTTCTTGAGACAGAGTTTAGCTCTTGTTGCCCAGGCTGGAGTGCAATGGCATGACCTCGGCTCACTTCAATCTGCCTCCCAGGTTCAAGCGATTTTCCTGCCTCAGCCTCCCAAGTAGCTAGGATTACAGGCATGCACCACCAAGCCCAGCTAAATTTTTGTATTTTTAGTAGAAACAGGGTTTCTTCATGTTGGCCAGGCTGGTCTCGAACTCCCAGCCTCAGGAGATTTACCCACCTCGGCCTCCCAAAGTGCTGGGATTATAGACATGAGCCACCGCACCTGGCCAATTTAGTGGTTTTTAATATATACCTCATGCCTTATATAAAAGTTATGTCAAAATGGATTATGAAACCAAACATAAGAGCTGAAATTATAAAACTATGATTGAAAGAAAACATACAGAGCGAATTTCCATAGGCTTCGGTTAGACGTGGTTTCTAGATAGGATGCCAAAAGCACAAGCAACATAAGAGAGAAATAGACAAACTGGACGATTTCAAAATTAAAAACTTTTGTGCTACAAATAATACCATCAAGAACAGAATGGGAGAAAATGTTTGCAAATTATATGTCTAACAAGACTTGCATCCAGAACATATAAAAAACTCTTAAGATTCAATCATAGAGGCCAGGCACAGTGGCTCATGCCTGTAATCCCAGCATTTTGAGGCCAAGGTGGGTGGATCACCTGAGGTTGGGATTTCAAGACCATCCTGGTCAACATGACGAAACCTCATCTCTACCAAAAATACAAAAGTTAGCCAGGTGTGGTGGTGGGCACCTATAATCCCAGCTACTCGGGAGGCTGAGGCAGGAGAATCACTTGAACCTGGGAGGCGGAGGTTGCAGTGAGCAGAGATTGCGCCACTGCACTCCAGCCTGGGCAACAGGGCAAGACCGTCTAAAAAAACAAAAGCACAAAACAATGTGTGCCTCCTGCGAGCACTCACCAGGTCCTGGTTGTGCATGTGAGCTGATTTCAACCTTTCCTGGATCTATATCTGACTCAGATTTCCCAGACACATATTAACCTAGAGGAAAGGCAGTACTACAATAGAAGGAACTACTACATTCAGGGGCCAGCACAAGAATAGAAATAAGCTGATAGCGATCTCCTTGTACATTGGGAAAAAAACTTCAAAAGAGCTAAAGAGGCCCTACGTAACCTGGGAATAGATGCGAATGATGTACGGGAGTAAAGCCAGGGAGGGAGATGAAATGGCCTGTGGGGCTTAAGTCAAAAAGATGCTTCAGAATTTAGAAAGAGAGCTTTAAAAAACAAGTCATGTGTTAATATGGTCAATTATTTATTTATTTATTTATTTATTTATTTATTTATTTATTTTTTAGATGGAATCTCACTCTGTCTCCAGGCTGGAGTGCAGTGGCACAATCTTGGCTCACTGCAACCTCCAACTCCTTGGTTCAAGTGGTTCTCCTGCCTCAGCCTCCCAGCTAACTGGAATTATAGGCATGCACCACCACGCCCAGCTAATTTTTTGTATTTTTAGTAGAGACGGGGTTTTACCATATTGGCCAGGATGGTCTCGATCTCCTGACCTCATGATCCACCTGCCTCGGCCTCCCAAAGTTCTGGGATTACAAGCGTGAGCCACCACGTCCAACCAATATGATAAATTATTTTAAGAAGCAAAACAGACTGGGCATGGTAGCTCACACCTGTAATCCCAGCAGTTTGGGAGGCCACCGTGGGAGAATCACTTGAGCCCAGGAATTCGAGACCAACCTGGGCAATATGGCAAAACCCCATCTCTACAATAAATTCCAAAAAATTAGTTGGGTGTAGTGGCACATGCCTGTAGTCTTAGCTACTCAGGAGGCTGAGGTGGGAGGATCACTTGAGCCCAGGAGTTTGAGGCTGCAGTGAGCTGTGATTGCACCACTGTGCTCCAGTCTGGGTGACAGAGTGAGACCCTGTCTCAAAAAAAAAAAAAAAAAAGTTAATAATTCATTCACCCAAATATTAAAACTGTTACCTCAGCTGAGCATGGTGGCTCACGCCTGTAGTCCCAATACTTTGGGAGGTCGAGGTGGGTGCATTATTTGAGATCAGGAGTTTAAGACCAACCTGGTCAACATGGTAAAACCCCATCTCTACTAAAAATACAAAAATTAGCCAGGTGATAGTGTTACACCTATAATCCCAGCTACTTGGGAGGCTGAGGCAGGAGAATCACTTGAACCCAGGAGGGAGAGGTTGCAGTGAGTCAAGACTGCACCACTGCACTCCAATCTTGGTGACAGAGTGAGACCCTGTCTCAAAAAGAAAAAAAAAAACTGTTACCTCTGTGGGTAGGTCATGAATGAGTTTTCTTTTCTTCTTAATAGACTTCTCCTGGCTGGGCGTGGTGGCGCACGCCTGTAATCCACGCTCTTTGGGAGGCCAAGACAGGTGGATCACCTGAGGTCAGGAGTTCAAGACCAGCCTGACCAACATGGAGAAACTCCATCTCTACTAAAAATACAAAATTAGGCTGGTGTGGTGGTGCATGCCTGTAATCCCAGCTACTCAGGAGGCTGAGGTTGCGGTGAGCCAAGATTGCAGCATTGCACTCCAGCTTGAGCAACAAGAGGAAATCTCCGTCTTGGAAAAAAAAAAAAAGAGTTCTCTGTTACTCAAGTTCTCCCCTAAATAAAATGCACTATGTTTGTAACTGGAAAAAAATGTTATCAATCAAGAAATTAAATTAGGCTTCAGTTTAGGTTGAGCCAGATTCTTCATTCCTGACAAAATTCTTATATTAATACACAATATAATAAATTTGTTCTCAATGTCTAATTATATATTTAGATGCATGCTTCCAACAGTTTTGAAAGTATATTGATTTGTGTGATAAGCAACATTGGGACTCAGAAAACAATACCCCCAAATGAAGGTCTCAGAGGCAGCTTCAGAAATGAAAGTGTTTCTCAGACCTTCTCCCAGCCCTCCTGTGTCTCAGTCCCATTTTCCCCCAGGGCTAGCCAAGAAACTAAAATCTCTCTTCCCCAAGGCACATCATAGAAACCAGAACCCCTTTTCCCAATTCCAGCCGTAAAATGTAAAAATATCACTCTAACTTTCCCTCTGCCTCTCTGTGTGAAAACCGGCCATACAGAAGCTATCTGACCAGGCATGGTGACTCATGCCTATAATCCCAGCACTTTGGGAGGCCAAGGCAGGTGGATCACCTGAGGTCAGGAGTTCAAGACCAGCCTAGCCAACATGGTGAAACCTTGTCTCTACTAAAAATACAAAAAATTAGGTGGACGTGGTGGCACATGCCTGTAATCTCAGCTATTCAGGAGGCTGAGGCTGGAGAATTGCTTGAACCTGGGAGGCAGAGATTGCAGTGAGCCAAGATCATGCCATGGCACTCCAGCCTGGGTGACAGAGTGAGACTCTGTCTGGAAGGAAGGAAGGAAGGAAGGAAGGAAGGAAGGAAGGAAGGAAGGAAGGAAGGAAGGAAGGAGGGAAGGAAGGCAGGAAAAAAGAAACTATCTGACCTATTTGTTTTGACTGTAGGTCATAAGACTCTCATTCCAGAGAGGGTCTTATCCTACACTCAGAAGAAATGCATGCTCAGAGAGGCCAAGAAGAATCTAGACAGACAGCCTTTACTGGATTTCCCCCGCTCAGACTATTCACCATAGATCATACCGTTTTTGTTCAATCATGGTTTTTTGTTTTTTGTTTTTTGAGACAGAGTCTTCCTCTGTCACCCAGACTGGAGTGCAGTGGCACGATCTTGGCTCACTGCAACCTCCACCTCCTGGTTCAAGTGATTCTTGTGACTCAGCCACCCAAGTAGCTGGGATTACAGGCGTGTGCCACCATGCCCAGCTAATTTTTGTATTTTTAGTAGAGACAAGGTTTCACCATGTTGGCCAGGATGGTCTCAAACGCCTGATCTCAAGTGATCTGCCTGCCTTGGCCTCCCAAAGTGCTGGGATTATAGGCGTGAGCCACCACGCCTGGCCTCAATCATATTTCTACACAACTATCCATAATTTCTTGAACCTAAGCATTCAAATGGACAATTTCCCCTGTATCTTTGGGTCTTCATTTTAAAGGTTCCCATATCACATAAAACCACGAATACATATAAATGCCTTTTCTCCCTTGGCCCCAACAGCAAGAAAGGGAAAGTTTTCCCTTGACCCTGACAGCAAGAAAGTATTAATTAGGGAGAAATGCTCACATGAGCATTGATACTTTTAAGTACTATGCTATTGTCTACAGAGCACATGTTATATAGCTAAATTGATGCAATTTTCATAATAATTTGGTTTGGAACTAGTAAACAGAAAGCTCTGTTCAGTTAATATTTATGAGTAAAAATACTGCATGCTGGAAAGGGGAGGAGCAGGGAAGAAACAGCACTTTGTAGTCTGACAACAAGGATCTTCTACCCTCCTTCACCGGCCTTCTTATCAGACACTGAATAGAACATACTCAATCTCGCCTTGGTTTCTTACTCACGTTGTTCTCTCACTTCTTCCCATTTTTCTTTGCCTGAAGAAATTGAAACTACATGTCCTTTGCAGGAACATGGATGAAGCTGAAAGCCATCATCGTCAGCAAACTAACACAGGAACGGAAAACCAAACAACACATGTTCTCACTCATAAGTGGGAGCTGAACAATGAGAACGCATGGACGTGGGTGTGGTGGCGGGGGCGAAACACACACTGGGGCCTGTCGGGGAGGTGAGGAGTGGGTGTCGGGAAGGGAGAGCATCAGGACAAGGATAAATAGCTAATGTATGCAGGGCTTAATACCTAGGTGCCAGCACACCACCATGGCACACATTTACATATGTAGCAAACCTGCACGTTCTGCACATGTATCCTGGAACTTAAAGTAAACTAAAATAAATAGGGGATCCTTATACAGTGATACAGGTTGTTCACTGTACAAGGGAACCTAGCTTCAGGGGCTGAAATCCAACTCCAGGCCCTCATGACCAGTCTTGTGTCCTGTGTGGAGGTGGGGGGCCGTACCAGCCTGAAGGAAAGAGAAAAGGTCCCGCTGTCAATCACATAAAGTGTCCATGGAGATAGTGGAACAGTTTTAAATGGACGGGTTAAGTCCTAAGGTCTCTGTGAACGTATCTCAACTAAGGAGCAATCCACATAGGTCTCGCCCTCTCTTTGAATTTCCTCTCTTTTTTTTTCTTTTTAAAGAAATTCTTTGACTTCCTCTTTTTTTTTTTTTTTTTTTGAGACAGAGTTTCACTCTGTCGCCCAGGCTGGAGTGCAGCCTTGCGGATCTTAGCTCACTGCAACCTCTGCCTCCGGGGTTCAAGTAATTCTCTTGCCTCAGCCTCCTGAGTAGCTGGGATTACAGGCAGGCACCTCCATGCCCAGCTAATTTTTGTATTTTTAGTAGAAACAGGGTTTTGCCATATTGCCCAGTGTCTCAAACTCCTGACCTCAGGTGATCCACCCACCTTAACCTCTCAAAGTGCTGGGATTACAGGCGTGAGCCACCACTCCAGGCCTGATTTTCCTCCCAATTTTTATGTACTATTTTTAGTTCTCCAGTGAAACTAAAAGTTTCTGAAGGACAGGCACCATGTCTTAAATGTTTTTGTTTCTTAGAAAACTGAGCCCAGGGAGAAGGTATACATCAGGGTGCTCAACAAATATCTTCTAATCAACTGACTAAAAACTAAGTGAATACCATAAGCAACAGTAATGGAGGGTGTTATTTGCTTCTGGAAGATAAAATCCCATCCTCTTTCCTTGCTATTTCAAATTAGCTGAAGCCAGGCATAATCCCAGCATTTAGGGAGGCCAAGGCAGGCGGATCACAAGGTCAGGAGTTTGAGACCAACCTGGCCAAAATGGTAAAACCCCAACTCTACTAAAAATACAAAAATTAGCTGGGTGTGGTGGCGTGTGCCTGTAGTCCCAGCTACTCGAGAGGCTGAGGCAGGAGAATCGTTTGAACCCAGGAGGTGGAGGTTGCAGTGAGCCGAGATCATGCCACTGCATTCCATCCAGGACAACAGAGTGAGACTCCATCTCAAAAAAAAAAAAAAGTAGCTGAAAGAAAAATGAGAACATTTTAGTGTTGGTTTTATGCTCCAAAGAGACTGATATTCTAGAAAGTTATAATTTTCACACTCCCCATGGGTTTTAGTGTTGCATTCAACAATAATTTTTCAGAATCTGAATCAACTTTAGATAGAAGCCAACTGTGGTCCTCAGGCCATGGCCATCCTAAAAGGCTACATTCAACTATGGTTTTATCACCACAAAATTATATAAGAAGGAGAGAAACCAAGTGTTTGTACTCGCAATTCAAAACAACTCAAACCTCTGTGAGCCTTTTCAAGTCAAGGGAAGCTGGGTTCTAAAACCTATTATAAAGGCTTATTTGACAGGAATCGTTATTATTTATTTTGAATGCTTTCATAATTATTAGAAAATGGAAGAATTTGCTACCAAAACAGAGAAAGAAAGGAAGAGTAAAGAAAGATATTTAGGAGAGGTAAGATGAAGTGATGAAGAAAAACTGAGGACAATCTGGGAAAATTGATGAATATACATATATATATATATATTTAGACAGTGTCTAACCCTGTCACCCAAGCTGAAGTGCAGTGGTACGACCACACCTCCCTGCAGCCTTGACCTCCCAGGCTCAAGCAATCCTCTCACCTCGGCCTCCCAAAGTTCTGGAGTTATAGGTGGGTGCCACTTCATCCAGCCAAATATATTTAAAAGATATAAAGGCCAGGTGTGGTGGCTTACGCCTGTAATCCTAGCACTTTGGGAGGCTGAGGCAGGTGGATCACAAGGTCAGGAGATTGAGACCATCCTGGTTAACACCGTGAAACCCCACCTCTATTTAAAAAAAGAAAAGAAAAGAAAAGAAAGACATAAGAAACATGGCCAGGTATGGTCACTCACGCCTGCCTGTAACCCCAGCACCTTGGGAAGCTGAGGCAGGCAGATCTCTTGAGGCCAGGAGTTAGAGACCAGCCTGGCAAACATGGCAAAACCCTGTATCTACTAAAAATACAAAAACAATTAGCTGGGTATAGTAGTGCATGCCTGTAATCTCAGCTACTCAGGAGGCTGAGGCAGGAGAATCACTTGAACCCGGGAGGTGGAGGTTACGGTGAGCCGAGATCACACCGATGTACTCCAGTCTGGGCAACAGAGCGAGACTCCATCTCAAAAAAAAAATTAGCCAGACATGGTGACACAAACCTGTAATCCCAGCTACTCAGGAGGCTGAGGCAGGAGAATTGCTTGAACCTGGGAAGTGGAAGCTGCAGTGACCTGAGATCACACCTGTACTCCAGCCTGGGAGACAGAGCAAGACTTCATTTCAAAAAAAAATAAAAAATAAAATTAAAAAAAAAGAAACAATAATAAAATATTGAACACAATGATAAGCAGGCACTGCCTTTCTGCATATTAACAAGTTAGGTGATAGCAGGCCTACTCTGTCCCTCCTATTTGTGGAAGTAGTGTAAAAAGACAAGAGACCCAGTCTCTGATTTCATTATTCAACCAAGGTGTTTTGTATTATTCTCTATCTTAACACAAATTTTAAATCACTACTTTGATATATCTATGGCCAACTGATTTCAACAAGGGTCTAAAGACCATACAATGGGGGAAAGGGTCGTCTTTCCAACAAATGGTGCAGGGACAGTTAGATAGCCACATGCAAAATGCTGAAGTTGGGATACGTACCATCAATACCTAGTTTACTGAGAGTTTTTAGCACAAGAGGGTGTTGAATGTTATCAAAGGCTTTTTCTGCATCTATTGAGATAATCATGTGGTTTTGTCACTGGTTCTGTTTATGTAATGGATTACGTTTATTGATTTTCGTATGTTGAACCAACCTTGCATCCCAGGGATGAAGCTGACTTGATCGTGGTGGATGAGCTTTTTGATGTGCTGCTGGATTCAGTTTGCCAGTATTTTACTGAGGATTTTTGCATTGACATTCTTCATGGATATTGGCCTAAAATTTCCTTTTTTGCTGTATATCTGCCAGGTTTTTGGTATCAGGATGATGCTGGCCTCATAAAATGAGTTAGGGAGTAGTCCCTCTTTTTGCATTGTTTAGAATAGTTTCAGAAAGAATGGTACCAGCTCCTCTTTGTACCTCTAGTGAATCTGTCGGGTGCTATTAATTACGGCCTCAGTTTGTTATTGGTCTATTCAGGGATTCGACTTCTTTCTGGTTTAGTCTTAGAAGGGTGTATGTCTCTAAGAATTTATCCATTTCCTCTAGATTTTCTAGTTTATTTGCATAGAGGTACTTATAGTATTCTCTGAAGGTAGTTTGTATTTCTGTGGGATCGGTGGTGATATCTCCTTTATCATTTTTTATTGTGTCTATTTGATTCTTCTCTCTTTTCTTCCTTATTAGTCTGGCTATGGGTCTATTTATTTTGTTAATCAGTATTTAGCTGGGCCCAGTGGCTCACGCCTATAATCCCAGCACTTTGAGAGGCCAAGGCAGGTGGATCAGGAGGTCAAGAGTTCGAGACCAGCCTGGCCAACATGCTGAAACCCCGTTTCTAATAAGAATACAAAAATTAGCTGAGTGTGGTGGCGCATGCCTGTAATCCCAGTTACTTGGGAAGCTGAGGCAGGAGAATCACCTGAACCCAGGAGGTGGAGGTTACAGTGAGCCGAGATTGCTGCACTCCAGCCTGGGCGACAGAGCAAGACTCCATTTCAGAAAAAAAAAAAAGTCAGTATTCAGTACTTTCACTTGTTCATTCATTCATTTAATAAAAAATTTTAATTTTAATTTTAGTTTGTATTTATTTATTTTATTTTTTGAGATGGAGTCTTGCTGTGCTGCCCAGGCTGGAGTTCAGTGGCACAATCTTGGCTCACTGCAGCCTCTGCCTCCTGGGTTCAGGAGATTCTCCTGTCTCAGCCTCCCAAGTAGCTGGGATTACAGGCGCCCACCGTGATGCCTAGACCATTTAATAAATATATATCGAGCATCATCTGTCTCCCAGGATATGCAGAAAGGAAAAGATGTAGCCCTTACTCTTAAGTTATCTACTATCAGATGGAGAAGCAAATGTTAAAAGCCTTTGTGCAAGACAGATAAATGCTATAACAGAGGTGCAGGTATATACAAGATAAAGGGGAAGCAAGGGAATGAAATATCTAAGTGTATCAGCGAGTGCTTTCAAGTTCCAAATTAAGAAGAAATGGAAGTTGGTCCTGCGAGATGGTAAGAGGACACAGGATCAAAGAGCAAGTACAAATGCATGGTGCAAATGAGAGGTCAGGACAAATCTTGTGGTTCTGGGCAGGGAGAGGATGGGGAGGGCAGGAGAGGATGGGGGAGGGCAGGAGAGGATGGGGAGGGCAGGAGAGGATGAGGGAAGGCAGGAGGGGACGGGGGTGGGCACAAGAGGATGGAAGAGGGCAGGAGAGCAAAGCACAGGGAGCTAAGCATGGGCAGAAGGCAAAGATCAGGTCAGAAAGGCTTCATGGCCCACACGTGATAGCCACAGAAAAATTCTGGGCTCAGGAGTGTCAATCAGGATAAAGATGACAGCATAATGATCCTTTTGTACTGTGATTATCCATCACCTTTTCCCTTACATTATGGCAACGTTGCTTTCAGTTCAGCAAATGTCTCAGGCACTTACTGGATCCACTGCCCTGTGTTGGTCACTGGGAATATAAAGATAAGGTAAAGTTTCCACTTTGGAACAATCAGAAGAAAGCAAAGTAAACAAACTTCTTGAAAGCTGGGAACTGCTCTTACACAAAATGATTTCACCTACAGACTAGAAATCAGAAGGGGGTCATCAGAGCCAAAGCACCAATGACTAATTTCAGCCTAGGGTAGGTGGGAAAAAGAAACACCCAGCAAGCGGGAGTCCCTGGGGTGCAGGCAGATGCTTGGTGACTCTCAACCATCTCAGCGTGGACTAGGAGAAAGGAATAGTCTGCAAAAGAAGAATATGATCGAAAGGACGGACTTCACTGTTCTTTCTGAATATATCTGTCCTAGCACAGGAAGGAAATATAATGAGAACAAAACAGTACTCCAGAGCCACACAAAAGGAGTTGGGATGATCTGGTTGATTACTTTGTCTTCCTTTCTTGCCTATGAGCACCCGTGGCTCTGGAGAGGTAGTGGGACTGAATCTCTGAACTGTGACTTCCAAGCTGTGGTTGGGTGCTATGATCCTGAGCTGCTCCTTGTACATGACGAGGACAATAATAGGTATCATTGTGAAAATTGGAGCTAATCTGTTTAAAGCATCTAGCATAGTGCCTAGCATAAAGTAGCATGAACAAGTGATATACAAGGTTCATATATACACACGCCCCTGAGAACTGACCCTTGCAGAGGCTGGATGACAGTCTGAACTGGCCAGAATAACCAATTCCAGGCATCCGGAGAAGCTGAAAGAAGAAGGGTGGCATCAGGTGGCAGGTGAAACAGAGAAAATTCAAGGAAATTACTTAAAAGAATGTCTTATATTCTAGAAGAAATTAACATCGGTGCAAAAGTTAATTTTGTTTAGGATGCTAAATCTTGGTAGAATACAGAGAACATTTTTTAAAATTTTATTTATTTTTTTGAGATGGAGTTTCACTCTTGTTGCCCAGGCTGAAGTGCAATGGCACGATCCCGACTCACTGCAACCTCCACCTCCCGGGTTCAAGTGATTCTCCTGCCTTAGCCTTCCAAGTAGCTGGGATTATAGGCATGTGCCACCACACCTGGCTAATTTTGTATTTTTAGTAGAAATGGGGTTTCACCATGTTGTTCAGGCTGGTCTTGAACTCCTGACCTCAAGTGATCCACCTGCCTCGGCCTCTCAAAGTGCTGGGATTACAGGTATGAGCCACTGCACCCGGCCTCAGAGAACATTTTAAAAAAGCAAAAACAAAAACAAAAAAAACATTATTTGGGAGGTAATTCCACAGGTATGTTCAGTTTGCGAAACGCACTGAGCTGTACACTTACGATATGTTCACTTTGCTCTATGGAGATTGCATTTCAGCAAATTTAATTTTATCGTTAAAATTTAACTTTAATAAAGTTAAAAATCTTATTTGGATTTTCTTTTCTCTCTGGTCTGAAACACTCTTCTGTTAGGGGGCCTGAAATTATTAAATGCTTTCTGTCAATTTGGTGCTTTTTCCTTTTGGTGGAACGGTGCCTTTGTTTTCCCTCCAAAGCTCTGCGTGAAGGGATTGCAATAAGTGGGGATGTTTGCATTTAGCAAACAAAGCAGGAAAAACAACACAGCAACTATACCTCTTGGAATCACCTCTGTACTTAACAACAAAGCGACCACCAAGGAAGCCTTGGTTTGCATGGACAAAGCCTTTAATTATGGAATATAATATCCTCCTTCTTTAAAAACTCTCAGCCTTGCCTTCCACTGGTATCACTCTTCAAACACCCACTTTTATTTCAATATGTGCCTCTTCTCTCAGAAGGCCCTAACCCCATTGCTGCTCTGTGTCTTACAATGTTTAGCACACCCTAACCCTGTCCCATCTGCCTTCATCCATTCTCCCTAGAATGTCCACACTTAAAAATAAACAAGAGGGATTTCCCTCTAGACTCTGAGTTTTTGTCTCTCTTCCTCATGGAACCAACTGACCCTCTGTGGCAGCTAGGGGTCTTGTATTCAAAACATGCTGAAGATGGCATTCAATTTCTACAGGTTCACTGCAAGGAATTTTTAATGCAGAATTGTGGGAAAGTGAAGAGCATGCTATGAGCAACTTTTGGGCAGAATCACTCTTTAGCAAATTACTGAAAGCATCTCCTTAGCCCATCTCAAATTCACCTTCCTTTTTTGTAAGTTGGTGATGAAAATGTTTCCTTCTTAGAAGTGTAGGAAGGATTAAATGAACTAATATGTAAAAATACTTAGGAAGGTGCCTAGAACATAGAAATCCTCAGTAAATAATGGCTACGATTATTATTATCTTCTGAATTTTTAAGATCAGAACCCACAGCCAATCAACACAAATAGAGTGACCTTAGAATAATCAATATCTATTACTAGTTTTACTCAAAATTTGAACACTCTTTAGGTTAGGAAAAGGAGAAAGGGACTGCCTATTGACTTCTTTCCTAATTAAGAATTGCCATCCATTCATTTATCTATTCATCTCTTCAACATACGTTTATGGGGCATATGTTATGTGTGTATACCAAAGTTGTGTGAGGCCTCAAGGTGCATGACCTCAGAGAGCTTATAGTTAGGTTGGAGAGACTGAAACATCAAGACTCAATCACCCTGTTGAGATGGCTGCTGTGCTGGAACCCAAGGTAATACAGAAGCAGAGAGGAAGGATGTCAAAATAATTCATTACAATCCAGCCATACTCCATGCTTGTACAACAGTGGCCACTAAGTGTATCATGTGCTAACTTCAACCATCACACATAGTACACAATCAGAAGAAAACAAAACAAAACAAAACAGAGCAAGTGGCTTTTCCATTTATAGAGCGTGGATAATTCTGCCTGCCTGTCCACTCAAGGAAATGGGCGATGAACTCATCTCACTTCCCGGGTAGATCTCTCAGGCTCCCAGCCAGAAATAAAAAGGATATGCAAATGGGTTAATTAAAAAGACAGTTTATAATAAAGGAACTATCAAAGCTATGGGTAGGGTTAAGGGAAATTATAAAGGATAGTGAAGCTCCTGGGCTAACAGAGCGGAGTGGTCATTAACAACGCTAGGTCTCAGGATTATATATACAGACCAGTTTCCAGAGCCAAAAGGGGACAGATGTAAGGGGGGGGCTGCATGACAGAACCGTGGCTGATGTGATTTAGCTGTGTGTCCCCACCCAAACTCATCTTGAATTGTAATCGCCATAATCCCCCACGTGTCGAGGGAGGACCTGGATCGGAGGTGATTGGATCATGGGGGGAAGTTTCCCCCATGCTATTCTCGTGGCAGTGAGTGAGTTCTCTTGAGTTCTCATGAGATCTGATGGTTATATAAGTGTTTGACAGTTCTTCCTTCACACACTCTCTGTCACCTGACGCCATGTAAGATGTGCATGCTTCCACTTCCACCATGAGTATAAGTTTTCTGAGGCCTCCCCCGGTCATGCAGAACTGTGAGTCAATTAAACCTCTTTTCTTTATAAATTAACCAGTCTCTGGCAGTTTGCTACAGCAGTGTAGAATGGATTAATAAAGTGGCCTTCAATAGCAGAGAGGAAGCAGGGGAATAAATACCCTGACCTCAATCTTTTTCCTCCCACCTACTTCCTACTAGTGCCTCCCACTGACTGAGCTGAACCAGAAGCCAAAGGGCAATGAACTCTGGTGAAACCATCCATATAAGTCAGCAGGTTGGAAAGGGATAGAGAAAGGATCTGGAAGGATAAACAGAAATGTTCCACATACAAGCTGAATATCTCACCATGCCGAATACAATTTGAGTGTAGGAAGACGTGTTTTTATGCAGTTTGAGTAGCACAAGGATACTTTAGACTATATGCATTACATTTTTCCTTGTTTATTAGAAACCTAGCATGTCCTGCATTAGATGAGGCTCCACTGGACTTTATCGTGTCCTCACAACATGCCTGTGAAGTATGCATTTTCTTCCATTTTCAGATGAAAATAGAGATTCAGAAAAGCTGAACGTCTTGCTAATAAGGGGCAGAATAAGAACTCTGACACATACTTCTTCAACTCCAGAACACTTAAATGATTTCTCCATTCTAACAAGTTGAAAAATTACTACAGAGATGGATTGGCAAAATCAATGTTACAGAAATTTGGTTCATAGCCCTGACATTACATAAGATTAGGAAAACTTGGCAGAAGTAGCCAGCACAGTCAATCTCCACCATCAATGAGTCCAGTCCACCATTCCAATAGCAACGTTATTTACCTTTAAATCAAGTCACGGCCGGGCACAGTGGCTCACACCTGTAATCCCAGCACTTTGGAAGGCCAAGGCGGGTGGATCACCTGAGGTCAGGAGTTCATGACCAGCCTAGCCAACATGGTGAAAACCCATCTCTACTAAAAATACAAAAATTAACCAGGCATGGTGGTGCACGCCTGTAGTCTCAGCTACTCGGGAGGCTGAGGCTGGAGAACTGCTTGAACTCACCAGGAGGCGGAGACTGCAGTGAGACAAGATCATGCCACTGCACCCAAACCTAGGTGACAGAGTAACACTCCAAATCAAAACTTAAATAAATAAATAATCAAGTCTCTTCTACATAATCAACCAGAGCTAGAAACCTGCAGATGACAGTCTAGGGCTGATGGCTTCTGATAAGCACAGCTGGCCAGTGGCCTGTTTTGCATGCTAGCAACACTCTAATATCATTGCCATATATGTTACAGCAGGTGGAGGGTGGCATTACAAAGAAACAGTAAGGACAATGTGACTTCTAAAACCAGACCCAAGAAGTTGGCATGAGCCAAATGACAGACACTTTTTCCCCCACCCATTTAAAAATTGATTGAGCTGGCCAGACACGGTGGCTCACACCTGTAATCCAAGCACTTTGGGAGGCCGAGGCAGGCAGATCCCCTGAGGTCGGGAGTTCGTGACCAGCCTGACCAACATAGAGAAACTCCATCTCTACTAAAAATACAAAAATTAGCTGAGTGTGGTGGCGCATGCCTGTAATCCCAGCTACTCAGGAGGCTGAGGCAGGAGAATCGCTTGAACCCGGGAGGCAGAGGTTGTGATGAGCTGAAATCATGCTATTGCACTCCAGCCTGAGCAGCAAGAGCAAAACTCTGTCTCAAAAAAAAAAAAAAAAAAAAAAAATTGATTAAGCTGCATATGATTACCTTTATTTAGGGGTTCATTACCGTTGCTGCCTGGGACTGAAGGAAAAAGGGTTTAAGATCATGAGTCTCAGAGCTGGAACCGGGATTTGAAGATGCTCTCTGACACTTTCCAGCTGTGTGAATTTAGGCAAGTTGGTTAACTTCTCTAGACTCAATTTCCCTATTTTCCAAAGGGAGAATAACCATATTTATCTTCTTGGTTTAGAACGAAGTTTCCGTAAGATACTTGAAAAGTCCTTGGCATACAGTAAGCATCAGTAAGGGCCACTCATGTGGGGCTTGCTGCCTTCATTGTTATCAGCATCTCCAGGCTGACTCTGCTATCTCTTCAATTTCTCTGATCAAAACATCTGGCCCCAACTGTTTAGAGATCATTTTGCCTTTCTCTTGCTTGCCAGTACATTGATAAGAGAAGCCTGTCTGTTCTCCACTCCCTGCCTCTTTGTGTGTTTAAAAATATTTGTTTTATTTTTTATTGTGGTAAAATATACACAACATAAAATTTACCATTTTAACCATTTTTAAGTTCAGTAGCACTAAGTACATTCATAGCAATGTGCAACCATCAGCACCATCCCTCTCTATAACTTTTTCATCTTCCTAAACTGAACCTCTATATACGCATTAAACAATGACTCCCCATTCCCCCCGTCCCCTGCTCCTAGCAACCACTATTCTACTTTCCATCTTTATGAATTAACTGTTCTAGGTTCCTCACATAAGTGAGATCACATAATATTTATCCCTTTTGTGATAGGCTCATTCCACCTAGAATAATGTCTTCAAGGTCCATGCCTGTTGTGAAGCATGTGTCAGAGAGATATACATATATATATATATATATATATATATATATTTTTAGTTTTACTCGTCGCCCAGGTTGGAGTGCAATGGTGGGATCTCGGCTCACTGCAACCTCTGCCTCCAGGGTTCAAGCAATTCTCCTGCCTCAGCCTACCAAGTAGCTGAGATTACAGGTACCCACCAGCACACCTGGCTAATTTTTGTATTTTTTATTAGAGATGGGGTTTCGCCAAGTTGGCCAGGCTGGTCTCAAACTCCTGACCTCAGGTTATCCACCCACCTCGGCCTCCCAAAGTGCTGGGATTACAGGCACAATATTTCCCAACATACTGGGATTACAGGCGTAATATGGCCATATATTTCCTTTTTAAAGCTGAATAATATTCCATTCTATGTGGTTATCACATTTTGTTTATTCATTCATTAGTGAATGCTTGGGTTACTTCCACTTTTTGGCTATTCTGAATAATGCTGCTTATAAATATCTCGAGAGATATTGGCACACCCATATTTATAAGCAGCATTATACTTTTTTTTTTTTTTTATTTTTTATTTATTTTTATTTTTTTTTTTTTTTTAATTTATTTATTTTATTTTATTTTTTTTTTAAAGATGGGGTTTCACCATGATGGCCAGGCTCGTCTTGAACTCCTGACCTCAGGTGATCCACCCACCTTGGCCTCCCAAAGTGCTAGGATTACAGGCGTGAGCCACTGCGCCCGGCCTAGCATTATACTTTCTACTTTTGGGTATGTACCCAAAAGTAGGATTGCTGGATCATATGATAATTACATGTTTACTTTTTTGAGGAACTGCTGTACCATTTGTCACAACTGCTGCCCCATCTTACATTCCCACCAGCAATGCACAAGGGTTAATTTCTCCACTTCCTCACCAACACCTGTTTGTTTTTTGTTTGTTTAAAATAATAGCCATACTGGCTGGGCGTGTGGCTCACACCTGTAATTCTTCAAGGACATTAATTCCTTGGAAGGCAGTCAGGCAGATCACTTGAGGTCAGGATTTCAAGATCAACCTGGTCAACACAGCAAAACCCTGTCTCTACTAAAAATACAAAAATTAGCCGGGCATGATGGCACATGCTTATACTCCCAGCTACTCGGGAGGCTGAGGCAGGAGAATCACTTGAACCTGGGAGGTAGAGGTTGCAGTGAGCTGAGATGACACCACTGCGCTCCAGCCTGGGTGACAATGAGGCTCTGGCTAAAAAAATAAATAAATAAAAATAAATAAATAGTTGTGAAGAGGTTGCCTCCCACCACTTGTTTTCCAATAGCTCTATGCTCACATACGCATTTTACCACCAGTCCCTGGGTATAACCAAATGTGTAGATACCAACTAGTTGTTCTGTTCCCAGGCAACAGGACTGAGCTCAGCTACCTGGATGAAACTAGCCACGAGGCTGCCTCCTGAGCTGGCCCTTCCCTGGCAGACCAAGCTTGCCACTATAAAAAATGAGTGAGCCAACGAAGTTAGGTGACCTAGGGCTGGTTATTTCCAACATGCAAGCACACTCTTGGACGTATTTTAAATGATACTTATAAGGCAATGTTAGAAGAACTATTTGAAAATAACTACAGTATAAAACTTTTGTTGAGATTTAGAATTATAAAACACTGAGTTTGCTTTATGTAGTCTCTTCAGTCCCCAGGACACCTGATGGGCAAATTACAAAGCATCTGAATAACCTCTCAGGCTAGACAGCTTTGCATGGCTCTCTATAAGGAAATGAGAGAGAGAGAGAGAGAGAGAGAGAGAGAGAGAGAGAGAGAGAGAGAGAGAGACAGAGAGAGAGGAGAGAGAGAGAAAGAGAGCAAGAAGAAACACAATGGAAAGAAAGAAAAAAAAATGCTGGGTGTGGTGGCTCACACCTGTAATCCCAATGCTTTGGGAGGCCGAGACAAGCAGATCACTTGAGGCCAGGACTTTGAGGCCAGGACTTTGAGAACAGCCTGGCCAACATGGCAAAACCCTGTCTCTACTAAAAATAAAAAAAGTTAGCCAGGTGTGGTAACACACGCCTGTAATCCCAGCTACTCAGGTGGCTGAGGCACGACAATCAGGTGAACCTGGGAGGCAGAGCCAGATTCTGCCTTAATTTTAAAAAATTTAAATTTCAGCCAGGCGTGGTGGCTCACGCCTGTAATCCAAGCACTTTGGAGGCCAAGGTGGGTGGATCACCTGAGGTTGGGAGTTCAAGACCAGCGTGACCAACATGGTGAAACCCTGTCTATAAAAAATAAAAATAAAAATAAAATTTAAATTTCATTTAAATTTAAATTTAAAAAAATTTAAGAAAGATAAAGATTTTAGAAGTATCCAACAAAGATGTATTTCTAGGTGAAAAATTTCCCATGGCTCTAAGCTGCACATGAACAACAAAACCACTAAAACTTTGTTCTAAAGTTATTGAATAACCTATGAGAAGAGATGATGACCCTTTAAAAATAGCATAGGTTTAAAACTTTTAAAACTAAGTTCTTTTCTGAAATATTTCACAGAATCCATTTTCAAGTTTCATGTTTATGACATTCATTTATAAAAGTTAAACAGAGAAACCTATAAGGTAGTCTTGATTAATACCAAAATATCCAAATAAGAGGATTGGTGAGGATAATTATGACTACCCCAGTGATCAGCTACAGAATCCAATTAATTTGTACATTTTGTTGAAGTTGTTGGGAGATGATTCTTTGTGGGTCTCTCTCAGGTTTTTTCATTGTTCCAGACTAGCTTTTCAAGAATGTTTATACAGTGAACAGACTTAAAAGATAAAGTAGTATTTCTTTCTGCAGCAAAAGGACAGATTTGTTTTCTGCCAGTATAATGAAGATAACTTCTTTTTATCTGGGACAGAGGGCAAGTTTGCTTGAAGACCATTATAAAATATTCATGTTCCTCAAGCTTAGGTTCCCCTGGTGTCACACAGCCCACTGCATGTGCAGGTACCACTTTCCCCTCACTGTGCTGTTCTGAGAGACCTCTGGCTTGGGAACTGATTCATTAAAATCAATGATATTCTAGCTGCTGCTACTGGAGTAATGAGCTGTCTTTGTCCAGGGATCTTCTATCTTCTGCCAGTATCCATGATACGGTGGCAGCAAACTTGTGAGCTTGCAAGTAAGGTAAAAATCTCACACTCCTAATAATTCTTGACATTAATCACATAGTATACACATCCCTGGTCACCCAAATAAACAGTTACAAAAGGTAACTTTTAACCTACTCACACTGTAACCTTAGGACATTCTTCAAATAAACCAAGAAGGCTGGAAACATTTATTCTAAAATTATACCAAACCACTAACTAATTGGGCAACACAAGTAAACTGTGAAAGTACGTATATATATGCATATATTAGAATTTTTTTTTTTTTTTCCTGCAGTCTCGCTCTGTCACCCAGGCTGGAGTGCAGTGACATGATCTCAGCTCACTGCTACCTCTACCTCCCGGGTTCAAGCGATTCTCCTGCCTCAGCCTCCCAAGTAGCTGGGACTACAGGTGCATGCCACCATGCCCGGCTAATTTTTGTATTTTTAGTAGAGACGGGGTTTCACCGTATTGGTCAGGCTGGTCTTGAACTCCTGACCTTGTGATCCGCCTGCTTCAGCCTCCCAAAGTGCTGGGATTATAGGCATGAGCCACTGCACCTGGCCAGAAAATATTTTTATTACAGTTTGCAATTCGTAAAACTCAAGATCTCAGTTTGAAAAACACTTCTCTTTAAAAAATTATTTTTGTTTTATTTTATTTATTTATTATTATTTTTTAGACAGTCTCACTCTGTCACCCAGGCTGGAGTACAGTGGTGTAATCTCAGCCCACTGCAACCTTCGCCTCCCAGGTTCAAGCGATTCTCCCACCTCAGCCTCCCAAGTAGCTGGGACTACAGGCGCCTACCACCATGCCCAGCTAATTTTTGTATTTTTAGTAGAGATGGGGGTTTCACCATGTTGGCCAGGCTGGTCTCAAACTACTGACCTCAAGTGATCTGCCCTCCTTGGCCTCCCAAAATGCTGGGATAACAGGCATGACCTGCTACACCCGGCCTTATTTTAAAATTATTAGTTTCACTATGTTGGCCAGGCTGCTCACACACAAAACACCTCTACACTGGAAATAGAACAAGACGGAGACAAAAGCTTGAAGACTTTTTTTTTTTCCACTCCAGTTCCACACCTAGGGTCTATCTCAGTCATTAAACCTCTCTGTATAGCTCAGGTCCTCCATTTTTATAATTGGATTAATTATGGCTGCTGGGTATAAATCAGAGTTGTATAGAGGATCAAACAAGTTAATGTATATGATGTTTTGTGGGCTCTAAAGAGGCCAGACAAGGTGAATCTCTGGCTATTGTTGCTTGTCATTAAAAGCAAGCTCTGTGTAGCCCTTTCATGGTACACGCTCAGCCGTTGGTAGCAATCACAACATGTAGAGCCCTTTGTTCGTTCAACAAATATTTATTGTCCCAGGCACTGGGAGAGAACAGGAGAAAGATCCTAAGGCACAGGGTAGAGAAACTTCTGATAAGATAAAGCACACAGACAGGCTTTGCCTTTTTGCATGTACTTTCTCTCTTTTATTTCTCTTTGGTCCTGTGGAAGAGAGATTGAAGGAAGCAGTGGGAATTCAATAGATATCTACTGGCTTACAGACATGTTAAGCCAATTCTTCAATCAGGCCTAAACTCCTAAGCAGCATAAAGAGACTAACAGTAGCTGTAGATAGAAACTCCTGCTGCTGAGAAAATCAAGGCCCTTTGGATAAAAAACTAGACTAATTTGTCTATGAACCAGATTCAGAGGGGATTTAGTTCCATTATCAAGACTGAGGTTTAATTAAATTTCAGAAGTTTCTTCTAAGTCTGAAGACAAAATCAAGGTTAGTTTAAAAGGTACATTTCAACTACTAGGTTTAGTAAGAAAAGACCAAATTATACCTCAAGTGCACACTCTCTTTTACAGCTGATTCTATTTGTTAGTATATAGAGCAGTTGATAATCCTGAATTCAACTTTTTCGTTTGTTGGCTGGTTGGTTTGAGATGGAGTCTTGCTCTGTTGCCCAGGCTGGAGTGCAGTGGCATGATCTCAGCTCACTGCAACCTCCGCCTCCTGGGTTCAAGCGATTCTCCTGTCTCAGCCTCCTAAGCAGATGGGATTACAGGTGTATGCCACCACACCCAGCTAAGTTTTGTATTTTTAGTAGAGGCAGGGTTTCACCATGTTGGCCAGGCTGGTCTTGAACTCCCGATCTGAAGTGGTTCTCCCATCTTGGCCTCCCAAAGTGTTAAGTATACAGGTGCAAGCCATCATGCCTGGCCAGCTTTTTTCTTAAAGAAATCTATGTTGCCAATCAAATTTTGTAGTGGGGAACATGCACTCAAAACACTCTCTACCACCTTAAGACAGCGTATACACATTCAACATTGTTCTTTTAAGTTATGGGTACTATCCTGCTTACAAAGATTTCCTTTGAGAAGTAAAAATCGTACTGTTTGAGAAAATGTGACTTATGTTCATATGTTGAGTGTTTTGGGTACTTGTGCCCATGCAAAATTAAGTGGAAAACTGTAAGCCCCTCCTGAAGAGACAAAATGCTATGCCTTATTCTTGACACCATCAGTCCATTGGCTGGCCATAATGAAGGCTCAACAGAGCTTAGAGCTTGTTGATGAAAGTGTATTGTGCCCTGAAAGCACTTAGGTGAATTCCTCAGAATGACAACATCAGGGCATCAATCCATAAGCACGCACTCTCTTTCTCATACTCTCCCAAAGTTGGCAGCAGGAGGTGAGCAATAGCATACACTCACTCTGATGTGGGCCCTGCCCTGTGTGAATATCCATTAGTCCATTTTACCCCCACAAGAAGTCTATGAGGTCAGCACAGTCAGTACCTCCATTTACAATATAGGCAAACGGAGACATAGAGAGATGAAGCCACTTGCCTCAAGGCATGGAGCCAAGATTCACAACCAGGTAGCTGGGCTCCTGGGCTCTTACCTGCTATGCTAGGCTGCATCATAAAATAATATGAGAAAACAAGAAGAATAGGTGTCACGTATTTATAGTATTTTTACTACTCTAATAAGAGCAGCTGACATTTCCTGGGCGCTCAGTCCATATCAAGTAGTGCGCTCAGCACTATACAGATGGATCTCAGTCAATCCTCCCCATAGCTTTTTCCAGCAGTGCGTCCCAGCCTTATCTCCATGGTAGACTACAGATCAGATAGACTTAAGCAGCGTGCTTAAGTTGTGAAGTTGGGATGGAAAACCTGGGCTGCGTGACTCCAGAGCCAACAGCCATTGGCTGTTGTGAAGCTGGGATGGAAAACCTGGGCGTGTGACTCCAGAGCCAACAGCCATTGTCACTCACTATGCAGGACGATCCACGCCTCCAGTTCCCCTAAAGCTTTCCTCACTCACACTGGGACAACTTGAAAGGGCCAGCTTCTGGCTTCTTCATTAGCATTTGTTCCAGCTCAAGTAAGATACTAGAGTGACATACATACTAAGAGCTAGCAGTTACTGAAATTGTAGTTTTGAGACCTGGGTTTATCCCACCAATGAGCAGATTGAGAAACACCATTATGGGTTAGAAAGCCAGGCTACCCAGGCCAGGCAGGGTGGCTCATGCCTGTAATCCTAGCACTTTGCAAGGCCAAGGTGGACTGATCGCTTGAGGTCAGGAGTTTGACACCAGCCTGGCCAGCAGGTTGAAACCCCATCTCTACTAAAAATACAAGAAATTAGCCAGGTGTGGTGGTGCAAGCCTGTAGTCCTGTCTGCTTAGGAGACTGAGGCACAAGAATTGCTTGAACCCAGGAGGCAGAAGCAGCAGCGAGCTGAGATCGTGCCACTGCACTTCAGCCTGGGCGACGGAATAAGATTCTTCAAAATAAAAATAAAAAAAGAAAGCCAGTGTTCCCCAAAATCAACATGGTTCAGCAAAACCTCAGTCAGAAACCACAAAGTTTCACAAAGTCCTATTTATAAGACAGAACAAAGAATAAAGAAGAGAGGCAAAAAGAAATACTGACAATACGCCCATCCCCTCAGAGCTGACGAGACAGCAGTGGCCCCAACACCTGCCACCCCAGGTTCATGTCTCACCCCTGTCCCTTAAAAACTGTGTCAATGGCATATATAAATTACTTAACTGCACTGGATCCCAGAGGCTCCCTCTGAAAATGGGCCAGTAAAGTAATGCTCCATCTATTTTAAAAAGAAACTTAGGTAAAATAATCTAAAGGAAGTGCTTTAAGAGGCTTAACTTACAAATAATAAACATCGTTTTGTTTTTTGTAGGTTTTTTAAAATCTTGAGACAGAGTCTTGCTCTGTTGCCCAGGCTGGAGTGCAGTGGTGCGATCTTGGCTCACTGCAACCTCTGCCTCCCAAGTTCAAGCAATTCTCCTGCCTCAGCCTCCCATGTAGCTGGGATTACAGGTGCCCACCGCCACTCCCGGCTAATTTTTATACTTTCAGTAGAGATGGGGTTTCTCCATGCTGGCCGGGCTGGTCTCAAATTCCTGACCTCTGGTGATCTGCCCACCTTGGCCTCCCAA
Organism: Ateles fusciceps; assembly: GCA_036589455.1. Classification (NCBI taxonomy): domain Eukaryota; kingdom Metazoa; phylum Chordata; class Mammalia; order Primates; family Atelidae; genus Ateles; species Ateles fusciceps. The sequence goes on along the minus strand of JAZHEH010000045.1, from coordinate 6,894,044 downwards.
GGTGCTGGGATTATAGGCATGAGCCACTGCACATTACTTGAGCCACCCTCATAATTAACGTGAAGTCACAGGAGTCAGTGATTTAGGGAAAGGAGTGAGAACAGCATGAGTCCTCTAGGCAGAGGGAACAGCAGGTGCAGAAAGTGTCAGATTGCAATTTCCCTATCCCCTCCTCTCCAATAGCCTCGAATTACATTTAAAATCATCAATTCTTATGGTGGTCTTAAGGGCCCTATTATGAGCTGCCCCCGTCTCATTTGCTAGTACTCTCCTCTTTACTTCTGCCCTCTGGACACACTGGTCCCATTACTGACCTTAAATATGTCCAGCACATTTTCATCTCAAAGCCTTTATCCTTACCGTTCCCCTTGTCTGGGATGTTTTCCCCACCAGTTATTTGCAAGGCTTCCTTTATTAAAATGTCACCTTTGCAAAAACACCTTCCCTGATCCGCCTATTTAAAGTACCCCCCCACACCCTCAGTAAGTCTATTTTTCTTTCTAGCACCCACAACACCTGTATTCTACTATATCACATCTTCATGTGTCTGTGCCTTTAACGTCTGCCTCAACTGAAGTGCAAGCTCATGAAGGCAGGGGCTTTGCTATAGGCATTTCCAGTGTCTTTAGCTGTGCCTAGCATGTGGAAAGGGCTTGATATATATTTGTTGAATAATGAATGCATTAATACATCTCCTGAGGGGAGAGAAGATGCTCAGAGATACACAGTGCAGTGTGACTGGCACACAGGATGGAAGGGGAGCTGTAACAGAATGAGACTGGCGTAAGTCTGCTTTCTAGAAGGTGTGAGCCACGTTAACTTTTCTTGTTATCTTGCCATCATAACTATCCCATTAAGCAATAACAGTTCTCTACCATTTTATTTTTTTATTTTTTTTTGAGATGGAGTCTTGCTCTGCCACCAGGCTGGACTCCAATGGCTCCATCTCGGCTCACTGCAATCTCCGCCTCCCAGGTTCAGGCGATTCCCATGCCTCAGCCTCCCAAGTAGCTGGGACTACAGGCGGGCACCACCACATCCAGCTAATTTTTGCATTTTTAGTAGAGACAGTGTTTCACCTTGTTGGCCAGGCTGGTCTCGAACTCCTGACCTCGGGTGATCCACCCGCCTCGGCCTCCCAATGTGCTTAGATTATAGGCGTTAGCCACCTCGGCCAGCGCAGACACTTTCAATTATAGCTGATCCCTGCCCCACAGTGTGGTTTTGCGGATCCCAAGAGATAAGCTGCAGCTAGAGAAGAGTGTTACAGGTGCGGCAGCTCATACCTGTAGTCCCAATGCTTTGAGAGGCCAAGGCAAGAGGATCACTTGAGGACAGGAGTTTGATCCCAGCCTGAACAACATAAGGAGATCCACCTCTACAAAAAAGTTTAAAAAAAGATAGCTGGACATGGTAGCATAAGTCTGTGCTCCTAGCTACTTGGGAGGCTGAGGCAGGAGGACCACTTGAGCCCAGAAATTGAAGGTTACAGTGAGCTATGATAATGCCACTGAACTCCAGCCTGGGAGACACAGTGAGATCCTATCTTTATAAATAATAATCATGTTAATTTTTAATTTAAAAAAAAGGAAGAGTGTTACAGAATACACTGGCCTTCTTCCATGGAGATGACACACATGTTTTGGGCAACATAGAATCATTGTTTGAAAGGACCATTGTGGTAACAGAAGTACCTAACACCTGTTAGAATTTTACAAAAGGAACTAAGAAATTAAAAGTAGCAACAACACAAATGCACATACTCAAGTAGACAAATGGAAGTGCTGATGGCTCCTTTCCATTCAAATTCATGTGAGTCAGAAAGAGAGTTTCTCCATTTCAACGTAGAAAGCAAGTGACAGGAGAACAGTACAAATTAGGGCATCAAATGGTGACCATATCACCTCAAGAAACAAAGACAAGAACTGGGACGGAACGCATAACACAGGAAGGACACAGTCCAGGGTGGCCATCAGTACTGTGCTCATATGTGTAATGGCTATCATCTGTGAGGACTTACTACACCCCAGAGATACTGAGCTAAATGCTTAAGTACTTGACACAGTTACTCTTTTAATTCCCACAACAGCACGAGGAGGTAGGTTCTATCGCTGCTGTAATGTCACTAATGCAGACACTGAGCTTTACAATGGTAAGGTGACAGGGCTACACTTCAAACTCTGTCTGACTCTTAACCATCATGCCACTAAATCTGACCACTCAGACACCCAACCAGACCCTTACCCCCACCCACTGTAGAGCAGGCTCTTTTCTGTGACAAATATGTTTTGTTTTTGTTTTGAGACAGAGTCTTACTCTGTCACCCAGGCTGGAGTGTACGGGTGTAATCTCAACTCACTGCAGCCTCTGCCTCCTGGGTTCAAGTGATTCTTGTACCTCAGCCAACTGAGTAGCTGAGATTACAGGCAGGCATGCACCACCACAGACACCTAGATAATACATATATTTTTTGAGACAGAGTCTAGCTCTGTCGCCAGGCTGGAGTGCAGTGACACAATTGGCTCACTGCAACCTCTGCCTCCCAGGTTCAAGCAATTCTCCTGCCTCAGCCTCCCTAGTAGCTGAGATTACAGGCACCCCCCACCACGCCCAGCTAAGTTTTGTATTTTTAGTAGAGACAGGGTTTCACCATGTTGGTCAGGCTGGTCTCGAACTCTTGACCTCAAGTGATCCACCCGCCTCAGTCTCCCAAAGTGTTAGGATTACAGGCATGAGCCACCACACCTGGCCAATAAATATGTATTTTTCAGTTCTCTCAAGTCTTGTAAGGCAGACAGGGTTACAAAGGAGGTGCCATTGCTTCTGCACCCCTTTTTCTAATGGTTGCCCCAGAAAACTAAAAGAGGAAGGCAGGATGGAAACAAGGCCACAGAAGTAGCAGATCAACCCAGAGATGGCCACTGAGAAGATTCAAGACCCACCAACTGAATTCTCCTGTGCTACACTATACTTATCTCTTCAAACGAGCTGAAAGTTTACTCTTCATAGACATCCTGCTATCTGAAGTTCCCTCACTACTCATCTCCTGGCCTGACCAATTCCCCTGCTCTTGATACTGCTTCTCCAGTCACTTACAAGCCCGAACCTCCAAGTTATACAACAGTATTTAAAAGAAAAAGAGGGCCAGGTGCGGTGGCTCACGCCTGCAATCCCTGCACTTTGGGAGACTGAGGAGGGTAGATCACCTGAGGTCAGGAGTTCGAGACCAGCCTGGCCAACATGGTGAAACCCTGTCTCTACTACAAATACAAAAATTCGCCAGGCATGGTGGCTAATGCCTGTAGTCCCAGCCACTTGGGAGGCTGATGGACGAGAATTGTTTGAACCCAGAGGGCAGAGGTTACAGTGAGCCGAGATCATGCCACTGCACTCCAGCCTGGGAAACAGAGTTAAGACTCGGTCCCCCCAAAAAATTAAAAATAAAAATAAGAGAGGAAAGGGGCATCCGCATCATTTGATGGTAAACAAATTACTTCTGGAGCTTTGTAGAATCGACTTAAATATAGAAAGTAAGATTTAAGTAAATGCTTCATTAAGAATCGTATGAAATTGACTTCTTTTCTGGCAAAGAGAAAGCAAATGGGTGATGGTTTTCTCATATGGAAAAGAACAGTTATGTAAGCAGCCCACGTGGAAGAGCCATGCTGAAATCAACATAATGAGACTGGCACAGTCCTGCTTCTCACTACAAGTCAAGATTACAGTGGGGATCTCATGCAGAACATACTTTTCATACAGCCTCTGTCCTCTCATAAAGGCCTTCACTTCGTTATCCAACGGGAAGGTGCCGTCATCCTTTCTAAAGCGGTAGAAGAGTTTGACATCCTTGAATTCCTTATGCTCATCACACACTGAAACACAATATGCACAGAGAGGCAAATGAGAAACAAAATCACTCACTACTCAAGCGAAGTATGATGCTGATTAAGAATGATTTCACTACCAAATTCTTCATGCGTGCAAGTATCTACCATATGAGTTAATACATGTAAAAGAGTGACACAATACTTGGTACAGAGTAAGTGCTCAGTATTATTAGTTATTTTTATCACCATCACAACCATCTTCATCATGTATTATTAGAAAGTTCACAAAATTCAATTCATCATGCAATCTACAAGCTCTTCTAAAGCATACTGGGGCATGCATCCACCTCAAAGAATGTGGAATCTAGTGCAGTAAAGAGAAGTGTCAGCTGCAACTGAAATATGGCATGATAAGGCTACAGAGGGAAGGCGGGAGTGCAATGGGATCCCGAAGGATGAGTACCCAGTGCCCCAGGAACACAGTGACCCAGCTTTGGAAAAGAAAAGCTTCCCCGAAGAGTTTGCATGTAAGTGGAGACCTGAAGAATGAGTAGAAATTGGTCAAAAAATGAGGGGGAAAGGGTATTCCAGGAGAACAATGGCATGTGCAAAGGTCGAGGCCAGGATGAGAGATTCCAAGAAGACACATTTGTGAGTCTTCATTGAACCCACTGAGTTGAACCCAGGATGAGAGATTCCAAGAAGACACATTTGTGAGTCTTCACTGAACCCGCCTGCAATCCCAGAACTCTGGGAGGCCAAGGTGGGTGGATCAAGTGAGGTCAGGAGTTCAAGACCAGCCTGGCCTGAGAGTAACAGCAAAAACTTGGAAACCACATAAAAGCCCAATGAAAAATGTACAGTGGCTTTACAGAAGGAGCAGGATAATAATTTTGAAAAAAAAAGAAAAGAAAAATGTACAGTGGATAATTATACGTATTTTTATACAATAGCAAAAATAACAAACAAGATCTATACTACCAACATGAATGAATCTCACATTTGCAAAAGAATAAAGATGCATTTTATAATGATTTAAAACTTCTAAAACAATATGACATATTCCTTAAAGATGCATATACAGAGAGGTATAAAGCTGTACCTAGAAATAACCCAAATGCCTCTTAAAGGGAGGAAGAAAATGCAATCAGAGAGAGGTACACTGGAGATAAAATAAAGCAAAATGTTTTCTTTCTTAAGTGGGTATGTTCTTGAAAAGATTTAGTCCTTCATTTTCTCTCAAGTCACCTTGACTGTCGCCACCTCACTCACCATGGTGAATAATGCCCCGGTCTGCTAATTTCTGCATGAGTTTAATTGCCGTCTCTCTGTCGGAAGCCTCTTTGTGTTCAATCAGCCAGTCAATCAGTTCTTTCGCAACAAAACAGTTTGGGTAGGTCTTGAGATGATGACGTCTATCTTTAATAACTTTTTCTTCATGCAGCCTGAGCCTGGAAGAAAAATTAGCAATTACTTTGGAAATTTTGATGACAGTACAAATTATTAAACCAATCCCAGACAGGAATAGCATAACAGAAGTTCTAAAGGCATCAGAGTGTCATTAAATATCTTCAGCTCACTGTAATCCCAGCACTTTGAGAGGCTGAGGCAGGAGGATCACTTGAGGTCAGGAGTTTGAGACCAGCCCGGCCAACATGGTGAAAACCTGTCTTTACTAAAAATACAAAAATTAGCTGGGTGTGGTGGCAGGTGCCTGTAATCCCAGCTACTCAAGAGGATAAGGCAGGAGGATCACAGGAGGCGGAGGCTGCAATAAGGCGAGATCACACCACTGCACTCCAGACCAGGCAGCAAAAGTGAAACTCCATCTAGAACATGCCTTGCGCTATTACTAACCAGTCTTGCCATCATAAAGGAAGAAGCTGCCTAGGAAGAAATCCAACACAGAGCAAATCGGACCAGATAGAGATAAAGAGATAGAGATGAAAAACAGAGAGAGAGAGAGAAATTACAAACAACCCTATTTGGACACCTGAATTCAATAGTTCATGAAGCTGCCTAACCTGGGTTTAACTTACATGAGCGATACATTCCCTGTGCTTTAGTGAGTTTATTCGGGAATCTGTTACTAACACAAATATTGTCCCAATATACCCTCCAGCGGAATGCCAGCTTGTGGCTCCATGGCATGGAATGTTTCCACAGTGGTGCCTTCAGAGACCACAGAAATGGCCAGAGCTATGTGCTCTGCAGCCAGCGGTTCCAGAATTTTGGGGGGTCTGTTTTTCACTCTCCTATCTCCTTCCCTTGTCCTGCTGTGATATGCACCTGTTGTCCTTGTTCCTGAACTCAAGCAGTTCCCCTAATCTGCTCTTTCTGTTCTGCTGTGGTCTGCTAAGTAGTTGGTCAGTATTTAAGAGTTAAAATATTTTCAGCAAAAGCCTGATATGAACATCTAAGAAGAAAGAAATATAAGCATTTTGTGCATGGAATGTATGACATCTATTTTGGTCACTCAAAACTATCTTATGTACTGCTCTTTATCTGAATGCTAAATAATTGGGAATAAATGTTAATGATGTTTACTATACAATGTTCGACCATCTGCAAATATTTACTTTTTGTTTGTTTGTTTGTTTTTGAGACAGAATCTCGCTCTGTTGCCCTGGATGGAGTGCAGTGGCACGATCTTGGCTCACTGCAACCTTCACCTCCTGAATTCAGCCTCCCGAGTAGCTGAGATTACAGGTGCCTGCCACCATGCCTGGCTAATTTTTTTTTTGTATTTCTAGTACAGACAGCGTTTCACCATCTTGGCCAGGCTGGTCTTGAACTCCTGACCTTGTGATCCACCCACCTTGGCCTCCCAAAGTCCTGGGATTACAGGCATAAGCCACCATGCTCAGCCCACATATTTATTATGTAAAACTTAAGAGTCAAATTATATTACAGGATTGGCTAAGGAAAGGACATAGCAATGAATCCACTAGTAACAGAGATGAGGGTATCAGTGATATCAGGAAAATACTAAAGAACAGGTATCCAACAGACCCAGAAAACATTCTCATAACATAGCGGTGATAGATAGGGCTGCCAGGTTTAGGAAAAAACTATACAGGAAACCCAGTGAAATCTGAATTTCAGATAAACAGCAACAATTGTGTAGTAAAAGCATGACCCAAATATTGCAAGGGTCCTGCTTACACTTTAAAAATAATTCATTATACTGTATCTATAATTCACATTTTAGTGGGTACCCTACATTTGCTGACAACCTTATGGAAGATATATTTTATCAAACTTGAAGGTTAGTACATTAGGATTAATATTTTATGCTTAAAAAAAAAAAAAAAGGAAGCTACATTGATGCCAGATGACACTGTGAGTCCTGAGGGCTTCCTCTTCTAGGGAAATCTAGTTGTGTAATTTTTTTAGTGCACCTGAGTCATCACATTTATCTAAGTATTCCAGAAGATACTTTTTTACCCATGTGCTTGGAGCCAGACTAGCCTTTATTTGCCAAGGACCAGGTAGGAAATGGGAACTGTAAAGATTATAAATTGGTAATGCTGGTGGAGTGAAACCAAAGCACAGAATCTCCCTTTCTTCATATTAAGGAAAATAATTAAAAAAAATAAAAGTGGCCAGCCACGATGGCTCATGCCTGCAATCCCAGAACTCTGGGAGGCCAAGGTGGGTGGATCAAGTGAGGTCAGGAGTTCAAGACCAGCCTGGCCAACATGGTGAAACCCCGTTTCTACTAAAAATACAAAAATTAGCTGGGCGTGGTAGTACACACCTGTAATCCCAGCTACTCAGGAGGCTGAGGCAGGAGAATTGCTCCAATCCAGGAGGTTTCAGAGAGCTGAGGAAGCAGAGGTTTCAGAGAACCAAGATCGCACCACCAGCAAAAATTTAGCTAGAAGTAGCCAGACAAGAAAAAAAACCCAACTTCATAAATGTTTTTAAGTGGCACCCTAAGCAAATTGATGCAGGAACAGAAAACCAATACCATATGTTCTCACTTCTAAGAGGGAGCTCAACATTGTATACACACGGACGTAAAGAAGGGAACAATAGGCAGGGCACTGTGGCTCATACCTGTAATCCCAGTACTTTGAGAAGTCAAGGCAGGCGGATCACATGAGGTCAGGAGTTCGAGACCAGCCTGGCCAACATGGTGGAACCCTGCACGTGTATTCCCTGAACCTAAAATAAAGATTGGAAAGAAAAGAATAAAATAAAAATAAACAAATAAATAAAAGGAATCATGATATAAGAAAGTGATTTAGGCCTGTATTACAGATAGAGTGGATTAGCCATAAAATACTCTCTACCCATTGAAATGACCAAAAAAAAAAAAAAAAAGCTTTGCGGCCAGGGGCAGTGGCTCACGCCTATAATCCCAGCACCTTGGGAGGCCAAGGCAGGCAGATCACCTGAGGTCAGGAGTTTGAGACCAGCCTGGCCAACGTGGCGAAACCCTGTCTCTACTAAAAATGAAAAACCTTAGCCAGGCCCAGTGGTGGGTGCCTGTAATCCCCGGCATTTGGGAGGCTGAGGCAGGAGAATGGCTTGAATCCAGGAGGCAGAGGTTGCAGTGAGCCGAGATCATGCCACTGCACTGCAGCCTGGGCGACAGAGCCAGACTACATCTAAAAACAAAAAACAAAACAACAACAACAACAGCGCTGTGTAATTTTTTGAATAAAGGGAAAAGGCAAAAATATAAATAAATAAAATAGCAGCCCAAAAAAATAAACAGGAGATTTTGGAGTGGCCAGGTAAGGCAGGTGGACTCTCACCACCCCGAAGCCTTGTAGCTAAGTCAATGAATCCTCAGAATTTTCATTAATAAACCCAAAGTTTGAAGAATTAAAAAAAAAAAAAAAAAAACGTAAATAACTGAATGTTGTATCTTCTGATTAGGAGACAGTTGACACGGCTGCTGGGGAAAGATAGGTGCAATGAAGGAAATGAAGAACTAGATGCTTTTCTAACAGCAAAGCCTCCCAAGCTCAATAATACATTTGGGGACCACTGCAGGGGTGGAAACATCCCTCCATAGCAGTGGGCTCCACCTCTGACTTTGTGAAATGAACCCTGGGGCAGGAAGTTGAACAAAACCTCAGAAGCAAGGCTCTCTGACACTCTCCTTTTCATCACCACGAGCCCTTAAACTGTAAAACAGTGAAACAAATAATTAGCTATCAAATTTAGCTCAGAGGGAAAAATGACATTCTGAAATAACATAGGAAGGCAACAAGGAGATGTCACCTGTCTTTATTTCCGAGCACAGATAGAGTATGGACAGATTGAAAGTATGGACAGAACCATCTGCATTAAGCATAAACATCATGGGAAAAGCAAACAGCTATGTGACACTATGAAGCAAAAATAAATAATACAAAAAAAAAGGAAAGAAGGGAAAAACAGAAGCGAAGGGAAAAAGAGAGCATTCAGTAGGTAAGAAGAACCCTGTCTGAAAGAAAACACAATTCAAGAAACAGACAATTTCTTTAAAGTGTTCTGACCTATAAAAAATTTAAAACAATTTAAAAAGAACAAAAAGTCAGGAAAATAAGGACTCAAGGATAAAATGATTATGAAGAGGGAGATATAGATCTTGGAAAATAAATGGATGTCAGACAGTTTATCAAGCAAATTATAAACTGTCAGGACAAACAAATCGCAGAGCCGAAAAATGAAATTCTTATTGAAAAAAAAAATACTTTAATCAAATAAAGGAGAAAAAAACAATGAAAGCAGAAAGGCCAGGCGTGGTGGCCCACATGTGTAATCCCAGAATTTTGGGAGGCCAAGGTGGGAAGATCACTTGACCTCAGGAGTTCAAACCAGCCTGGGCAACATGGCAAAACCCTGTCTCTACAAAAATTAGCTGGGTTTTGTGGCACACACCTGAAATCCCAGCTACTTGGGAGGCTGAAGTGGGAGGATGACTTGAGTCTGGGAGGCGGAAGTTGCAGTGAGCCAAGATCATACCACTGCACTCCAGTCTGGGCAACAGAGAGAGACCCTATCTCAAAAATAAACAAATAAAGCAGATAGAAGTTAATAGATATGGAAATATTTTTAAAGCCACTAAATTAATTTATAGTATTACCTTAATATATGTTAATCTAAACAAAACCAACTAAAATAGCCTCCAGCATACAGCTCCAGGGAAGGTACTGGTGATCTTTAGAATAAAAGAGGTGGCATGAGTATTTCCCAGCAAGCAAATGAGGTTCAGTTCTTCCTTTTGACAACCAGGCCACATTCTGGGATGATGTTTCGAGAAGTGCAGACCCACCAACTCTTCCTGGGTCTGAAGTACTTCCTGGGGAGAAGCACTACACACTATCCCTACCGTCCCACCAGGGCCTGGTACATTTCCACTCCACTGATTTATTCATTTCTGACTATCACAGATTTCACCCCAAAGTGTCAGTTCTGAGGATAATGAGAAAAACAGGATTAGGAATACAAAGAGTTGGTTCCCCACCCTGGCACTGCCAGTAACTCTACAACCTCTGAGCATCAGAGCTTTCACTGGTAAAATGAAGATAATCTATGCATCTAATATGTGCTAGGCACAGTTTGAACTGCTGTATGATCATGAAACCTCACGACAACTCCCTGAGGAAGTGAATTCTAAAACCACGAATGACAAATGACCTATGTAGAGTTGTAATTATTAATGAAAAAAAAATAAGCCCCAGTTAAAAAAAAAAAAGGATGTTTTAAAGTCATCACATGAATCCTTCTAATTAATTCAGTGACAACACTGAGTAACTTGTTTAACATGCTCAGAGTGGCAGAATGCAAAATATTAATTCTTAGATGTGATGTCTGTCAGGAATCCAAGAATAATGAGGACCAATTTACTTAGAAATTAAAATGTGGAACAAGCTACTATGTAATTTGGTATATATAGTAGGAGGAGGAATATATTATGAGCCAAGAGAAAAGTTTTAGCTCCTGTAAACTTTCTAACCTAAAAGAATTATTATTAGGTAGTATTTATCTTTTTTTTTTTTTTTTTTTTTTGAGACAGAGTTTCGCTCTTGTTGCCTGGGCTGGAGTGCAATGGCATGATCTCGGCTCACTGCAACCTCAGCCTCCTGGGTTCAAGTGATTCTCCTGCTTCAGCCTCCCAAGTAGCTAGGATTACAGGTGCCCCCACCATGCCCAGCTAATATTTTGTATTTTTAGTGGAGATGGGGTTCATCATGTTGGCCAGGCTGGTCTTGAACTCCTGACCTCAGGTGATCCATCCGCCTCAGCCTCCCAAAGTGCTAGGATTCCAGGCATGAGCCACTACGCCTGGCCTATTTATCTTTAAATACTACAGAATAATTAGCCAGGTGTGGTGGCGTGCACCTGTAGTCCCAGCTACTCCGGAGGCTGAGGCAGGAGAATTGCCTGAACCCAAGAGGCGGAGATTGCAGTGAGTGGAGATCATGCCACTGCATTCCAGGCTAGGTGACAAAGAGAGACCCTGTTTCAAAAGAAAAAAACAAAAACACTACAGAATAGAACCTTTTAGTTACTATCCTTACAACTTCCATGACCCTTGAGCTTAGTGCTAATTCTTGAACATTCCTGATTTCCACCAATTCCCTGCACGGGTAGAAGAGGAGAGGCACTACACGATATCCTGACTGTCCCACCAGGGCCTGGGACATTTTCATGTTTAAGAAAACTGAGTATGACGGAGGGAAATAATTTTGGATCCAGGACATAGCCTAGAACTCAGTATTTTTAGACATGTCACCAGGGGTTAAAATCTACAAGAACTGCGATACTATCTTCTTTTCTTTTATAGTCAGAAACACGGACTTCTAAAATTGAGCTTTGAAAAGTGTATATTCCAGAAAAACTATCCCAATAAAAAGATTAAAAAATTTCACACTGTATACACATAAGTGTTTTGCCTGGCACAGCAAATACTTAATATTTGGTGAACAAATGAATGCATAAGGGCACTAATAAAAATGATATTATTTTCGGCTGGGCACAGTGGCTCATACCTGTAATCCCAACACTTTGAGAGGCCAAGACGGGCAGATCACCTGAGGTCAGGAGTTCAAGACCAGCTTGGTCAATATGGTGAAGCTCTGTCTCTACTACAAATACAAAAATTGGCTGGGTGTGGTGGCACACTGCCTGTAGTCCCAGCTACTAGGCAGGCTGACCCCTTGAGCCCGGGAGGCGGAGGTTGCAGTGAGCTGAAATTGCACCACTGCCCTCCAGCGTGGGCGACAGAGTGAGACCCTGCCTCAAAAAATAAACAAATAAAACAAAAAACAGAGGCCGAGGTGGGTGGATCAGGAGGTCAGGAGATCGAGACCATCCTGACCAACATGGTGAAATTCTGTCCCTATTAAAAATACAAAGATTAGCCAGGCATGGTGGTACATGCCTGTAGTCCCAGCTACTTGGAGGCTGAGGCAGGAGAATCACTTGAACCCGGGAGGCGGAGGTTGCACTGAGCCAAGATTGTACCACTGCACTCCAACGTGGTGACAGAACAAGACTCCATCTCAAAAAAAATAAAAATAAAAATAAAAAAAGAATTACTGGAACAAAGGTAAAACAAACAAACAAACAACAACTCAAGGCTAGAAGTCGTCGAGGAAATGGGACCATCAGGAAGGAGAGGGGGAGTGGGGCCACCAGCACAGAGAAGCCAAGAAAGCAACAGGAAGCCCCTGATGCTATAAATGAGGCATGCAAGAGGCATAAGGTGCAGGAGTTCCTCAGTTCCTTTTCTCCAGTTCCTCTTCCAAGCCATGTGCACTCGTATAATGACCAAGACACTACCAATCCCCTCCTGGGGCTGAGTGAGCCTCGACTCCCTGGATCCACAAGAACCTTACCCAGGCACTAAGGAGGCCTTCCGCCCTGACCCTAGGCCCGCCCTTGAGCTTCTTTGCCTCTTTCACCTCCCCAGTGACGGGCATTCCTGCTCCGTACTCTGAACATTCTGAACTCTTCTTCAGCCTCTGAACATGCTAATCACCCTCTATGCCTCTGCTGAGAATGCTCCTTCCTCCTGCCTTCAATAATTCAAAAAAAAAAAAAAAATTGATTTCTCTTCAAGGGGCAGCTTTTCAAGGGCACCTCCTCTGTGAACATTTTCCCAGCCTTCCAAAGCCAGAAAACAGCCTTCTCTCTCCTCTATCTCCCCCACAATGTTTTAGCACCAACAGTAAAGCATCCATCCCACTGGATTACAACCAGATGAGATCAGGGATGCTAAAGGAGAGTTGCTTATTTATTGTTGCAATTCTAGTGCATAGCAAATAGTAGGGGCTAGAATCTCATCGCTGTGAGAGTTAATTTGTGCACACTATGCATTCAGCATGGTGGGAAGCATAGACGGAATAGTTTTCTGAGCAGCAGAGTCCTAATCCATCCGCATTAAACCATTGGGAAGAGTGACCATCTGTATTTTAGCTGCATTTTCAATCCCACTGGCTATGGAATATAAATTAAGGAAAAAAAAAAAAACCTTGCTATTATTCATCTCAGACAGCTGGTTCACAGGCTTTAGATTCAAGGTGATTCTGTAACGTTCTATTCCTGTCCGGCTAACCAGCTGCTGAAATTACATCAGACCATTTCCTCTTCCAGCCCTAAGAGAACAAACATTACTGAGTGCAGGGTGTTAATAATACCTGCAAAAATCACTGTCCATCTGATAAGAAGTGTAGAAATTGTTTTTCAAAAATAGCTCGCAGAGAACTGTGGCAGACTGTGGGACTGAGGGAACAAAGGGGAGACTGAAACCACATATTCTCATTTTAAAACAGCGTCATAAATCTCAGCCAAAGTAAACAGTTTAACAAACACAGCAAGCCAAATAGCGGGGCTGACAGTGTGAGCCTGTGATTTGGGCAACAGCGCTGACATAGATGTGCTTTAAACCACAGCGATTCTCCTTTCCAGATGTTCTGCAACCGCCAATATCTGTCCTTGGGGATCTGAGAACCCAGGGAAAGTCACTCTTTATCACTCGCCTTTGAAAGACTCTAAGAGAAAAAAAACAAAAACAATAAAAATGAAATCTAACATACTGCATTTCCTTTTAACATTTGGACTTATTTTCTAATTCAGATTTTTTTTTTTTTTTAAGATGGGTTTTCACCACGTTGGTCAGGCTGGTCTTGAACTCCCAACCTCAGGTGATCCACCCGCCTTGGCCTCCAAAGTGCTTGCATTACACGTGTGAGCCACCACGCCCGGCCAATTCAGATTTTTAATTATCAAAATAATATATGCTCTCAGTAGGAAAAAATTCAAATATGTATAAAAATGAAAATTAAAAGTCTCTTTCCTTGGTTCAGATGAACTGACAAGTATTAAGCTCGGTTAACTGGCAATGAACTGATCATTGCTGAAGCTGGGAGATGGGGGCATAGGAGGTCACTACATGTTTCTATCTACTGTGCCATACATATGTTTGAGGATTTCCTCAACCTCCAATTTCCAAAGGAATCTAATAGCTGCTTATGTATTCTTACAGAAATCTTCTATGTATATGCATACATATGGCTTATATGTGTATTTTTTTACATAAAATAAGATCATAATACACATTTCATGTAGTTTTGCTTCAAGAAAATGCTTGAATTCTCCCAACCTGATCAGAACAAAAGAATAAATACTGACAGAAATAGGAAGAAAAGAGTATAGAACTGGTTCATGTAAACAGAGCACAGGTGATTCTGTAGAGCCAGAAGCAATTGGTCTTGGACAACATAACACACACACACACACACACACACACACACACACACACAAACAATGCAAATAGCTGTAGTAACCACTTTATAAGGTGGTCCGTGCCAAATGTTTCACTAGCAATGGCTCTGTGAATAAAGAACAAGTCACAGTCCTATGTTCTATACAGAGCCCTTCCAGGGCTCCGTCAAGTTAGTACAAAGCAAAGTTCCATGCAAGCTGTGTGTCTTGTCACTGCAATGGATTGAGATGATAAACATATCTGGGAAGGAAGAAGGCTTCATTCTGAATATCAAATGTCATGTACCCTCTTTGAAATCAACATGGAGGATTAGCAGTGTGAGACAATGTAACACATGTAAGAGGCCATGTTTGCGCATTTCTGTTTGCCAACATAATTTCACAAAGCCCCTTGACTTTGTAACAATGTGTAGCTCTCTAGAAAGATACTTTGAAGACAAAACAGGATAGAGCACACAGCTCCCTATGTCTCTTGCCTGAGTCATTGTACTCCTTAAAAGATAAATGAGGCCTCACACCATGACTCATGCCTATAATCCTAGCACTTTGGAGGCTGAGGCCGTCAGATTGCTTAAGCCTAGGAGTACGAGACCAGCCTGGGCAACATGGTGAAACCTCATCTCTGCCAACAAAAACATAAAAATTAGCCAGGTATGGTGGTGCACGCCTCAGCCTGGGTGACAAATCCCAGACCCTATCTCAAACAAACAAATGAAAAACCAAATAAACAAATAAATAATAAAGGACTTTAGTCCTTGCCTTTCCCTACCCATAAGATAACGTCTGAAGGGGTTAGTAATTATGCCTCTGTAATCTATATCCAGATGTACTCTTACATCCAAACCTTGATGTGATTCAGCTTCAGTGTAATTTCTGTACAAGTCTGATGTGATTTTGCATGTACTGAACCTCCACCACCTGCATGTAAGCAATGGGCTGAAATTCTGTGCCAGGGCAGTCGGATAGAACCTCTCTAAAGGGCTGCTCCTGAGCTACTGCCCTGTCTATAGTCCTCAGTAAGACTTCCAAATAAAACTAACTTTAATTCTTTAAAAGCTTAACTTTTTCTTTGGTCAACAGCAGACTTAATAACAATAATACCTTACATCTGAATGGGGCCATAATACACAATCAGAGCTGAGCCTTATAATATTCCTGTTAGCTGGGTGCCATGGCTCATGCCTGTAATCACAGCACTTGCACTTTGGGAGGCCGAGGCGGGTGAATCACTTGAGGTCTGGAGTTTGAGACCACCCTGGCCAAGAAGGTGAAGCCTCCATCTCTAAATTAAAAAAAAAAAAAAAAAAACAGGTCAAGTGCGGTGGCTCATGCCTGTAATCCCAACACTTTGGGAGGCCAAGACAGGCATATCACCTGACGTTGGGAGTTCGAGACCAGCCTGACCAACATGGAGAAACCCCATCTCTACTGAAAATACAAAATTAGCCAGGCATGGTGGCTCACGCCTATAATCCCAGCTACTCGGGAGGCTAAGGCAGGAGAATCACTTGAATCCAGGAGGCAGAGATTGCCATGAGCCGAGATCATGCCATTGCCCTCCAGCCTGGGCAACAAGAGCAAAACTCTGTCTCAAAACAAAACAAAAAAACAAAAATTAGCCGAGCATGGTGACACGTGCCTGTAATCCCAGCTACTTGAGAGGCTGAGGCAGAAGAATCGCTTGAACCCGGAAGGCAGAGGTTGCAGTGAGCTACGATCACGCCACTGCACTCCAGCCTGGGTGACAAAGACAGACTTCCTCTCAAAAATAATAATAATAATATTAGATATCCCTATCAGGAAAGCAATGTCATTATTAATCATTTGATAGATAAGGAAGGAAGCTCGAAAAATTAAAGTGACTTGCCCAAGTCACATTTTTAATAAAGAGTTAGGACTTGAACCCAGATCTTCTGATTTCTATGTTTAGAGAGCTTTCTGTGCTACCAAATGTTACATGGCAGAAGTTCTGTCTTCTGCCTATTTTATGCTCATATAGGCTAAGAAGAAGAAAACATTCTAGTTATATTAAAGTGCCATGCCAAAAGTGAGAATGTATGCAATTTATACATCACACAGATACTGCTACCAATGTAAATACAGATGGGGCTCAGAGAAGGGACTACAAAAGAAGTCATCATACTGTCCTCATGTTTGCATTGAGCCTATGTTGTATGATTAAGATGACACTCCTGGGGAGCATCCGGGAAATGGGGTTGGTGAGTTGCAGCATTCCAAAGAGTTGATGCCAACGCATGTGGGACATATAATGAACACTTTTTAATGATGTGTGCATAAATGTTCAGGAGGCCCTTTCAATCTCTTATCTCAGCTTTGAGATAGGAGGTAAATACAGGGTCAAAATGGGAAGGTCCCTAAGTCAGTCTTCATTGTCTTTGACTTGAGATTTTCACTTAATTCTTCCTCCACATGAGCTCTTTCCCAAGAGGTCTCCAATAATGAAGGAAGCAAGAGTGATTGCATCAACATCTCCCTCTGATCTATCCCTCTGATAACTCAGAAAAATGGTGCTCTTTCTGCTTGCAAAGTACCTTTCCAACAAGCACCAAGACTTTTTTTTTTTCCCAAACAAATTATTATTTGTTTACACAACAGCCCCAGGAGTATTAGGCCTCTAATTGATGTTTTACAGCTGAAGAAACAAGCCCAGAATGGTTCAGGGAACTTGCTGAGGACAAAGTGACTCAACAGATCAGTACTGGTTACCGTTATCACGAGTCCTTGCTGTCTTGGTAGAAGATAGGGGTAGCACACTCCCTGCCCTGTGGCATCTGCTTCCTTCCAATCTGGGTCCCTGTCCCTGCTGTGCCCTCTGTAATGAGAGGACGCTGTGTCCTGACTCCTGTCCTTCCACACACACAGGTGTTTGCTCTTCACCTACAACACTCTTTCTCAAACTGGGGCATACATTGTGTCTCACCTTTCACCCCTGGTCTCCAAGATCAAGCACATGGCCAGTGATCATTGTTATTCAGGTGGCAGCAAATAGGACAGAAGAAAAGAAAACATAGCTTCCAGTTGGGATAAGGGGCTCAGTTGCATTCATTAGCAAATTAACTTCCTGCCATCCTCATTCACTATTCACCATTCACTTAGAGCAAACCTGTAGAGCTAGACAGCTGGGGTTCAAATCCAGCGACCACCCATTCATTATTCACTGTGTAATTCTGCAGAAAGCATTCAATTTCTCAGTGCCTTCACTTTCTTATCTGTAAAATGGGAATAATGCGGTATGTCTCATAGGGTTACTGTAAGGATTAAATGAGAGTCACATTTTGCCAGAAGTACCGTCAAAAGGCCACTAAGTAGCATTTCAGCTTTTTTTTTTTTTAAACAAATGAAGTCCTCAATCGAGGAGCAATTGATTGGCAACTACTGGAGAGACTTGGCTGTTCTCTTTTGTTAAAGGATTAGAAAAAGAACCCTTTTGGTGGATTGGTAAGTCAAAGCAGAGAAGAGTCCAGGTGAGAGAGTGCTTGGCCGCTCCTCACTAAGAGGTTTGCTGGAATCAGCCTCATCTCTTCTGTGTATCAACCTACCTGATAACCAAATCACTAAATTGTCTTAACTGGAAAGGAATGTCAGGCAATCTAGTTCAAGTCCTTGCCAATATCACTGTTTTACAGCTGGAAAAATGGAGACTTACGGAAGTTAGGTAACTTGCCTCTTTTCCCAGATGAGACTTAAACCTTGACCCCTTGACTGCTACCAGAACATTGGCTGAGCGCTACTATGGAAACGTAAGTTGCTCATGTAGTGCTTTAACCAAGAGTGGCCCGCTGATGAGAGAGCTAGCCTAGAATCTGTTTGTGACCGCCCTGCAAGTCATTTCTGGAAACACCCAGACTATACTCATCCTTGAGAAACACACTGCATTACAATGAAACATTTAGTCCTCGGAACTGAAAACTTCTTCCCTGACAAGAAACAGTCTCAGGGACAATTTTAGACAAAGACAAAATATACAGAAAGATCAAATATAAAAATATCATTTAAATAATAACTAAAATAGGCTGGGCGCAGTGGCTCATGCCTGTAATCCTAGCACTCTGGGAGGGTGAGGTGGGCGGATCACGAGGTCAAGAGATTGAGACCATCCTGGCCAACATGGTAAAACTCGTCTCTACTAAAAAATACAAAAATTAGCTGGGCCTGGTGGCACGTGCCTGTAGTCCCAGTTACTTAAGAGGCTGAGGCAGGAAAATAGCTTGAATCCAGGAAGCAGAGGTTGCAGTGAGTCAAGATCACACCACTGCACCCCGGAATAATAACTAAAATATATTCAATATACCACCCACTCATGGAATGTAAAAAATACACACCAAGTAATCTGCAGACTGCTGCAACTATTACAGTCAGAGAAGGTGAGAGCAGTAATTCTCAAAAATAGACTGTGTTAGAATCACCTGGAGGGCTTATAAAACACAGAAGGATAGGCCCCATATTTATGGTTTGTAATTCAATAGGTTTGGGGTGGGCCCAAGGATTTGCATTTTTCCAAAGCGCTTGAGGGGTTAGCAGGAAGCCATGGCTCAGGCCTGTAATCCTAGCATTTTGGGAGGCCGAGGCAGGTGGATCACCTGAGGTCAGGAGTTCCAGACCAGGTTGGCCAACATGGTGAAACCCCGTCTCTACTAAATACAAAAAATTCGCCAGGCGTGGTAGCGGGCATCTGTGATCCCAGCTACTCCAGAGGCTGAGGCAGGAAAATCACTTGAACCTGGGAGGCAGAGGTTGCAGTGAGCCAAGATCGTGCCACTGCACTCCAGCATGAGCTACAGAGCAAGACTTCATCTCAAAAAAAAAAAGAAAAGAAAGGCTTGGGGATGCCGATGATGCTGATTAGGCACCACACGTTGCAAACCCAGTGGGGTTGGAATGAAACAGAGCCCACATTGTGTTATGAAAAATAAAAAAGAAAGTGGGTGCAGTGGCTCACACCTGTAATCCCAGCACTTTGGGAGGCCAAGGTGGGCAGATCACCTGAGGTCAGGAGTTCGAGACCAGCCTGGGCAACATGGCAAATCCCCGTCTCTACTAGAAATACAAAAATTAGCCAAGTGTGGTGGTGTGTGCCTGTAGTACCAGCTACTTGGGAGGCTGAGGCAGAAGAATCGCTTGAACCAGAAGGTGGAGGTTGCAGTGAGCCAAGATCAAGCCATTGCACTTCAGTCTGGGTGACGGTGCAAGACTTGGTCTCCAGAAAAAGAAAAGAAAAAGTAAAAGAGGGCTGGATAGATATTAAAGCTGTTTCCATTTTGATGGGAAAGAAAAAGGATGCACAGGTGAAGCTAGGGCATGGTAAGCCGACTTGACCATTGTCCAAGCCTCGATGGAACAACGGAAGCCAGGTCCTATGTTGTCTCTGGAGAAGTCAGACGTCTAACTGAAGAGTGTGCATTGCTGGGTTAGGAAACATGGCCTGGGGGAGATCTCTCACCCAGCTAGACCTCAGCTTCCTGATCTGGAAAATGAGGAAACTGACTGGATTTATCTCTAAAATCTCTCAACTCAAATTTCTCAGGTTTTTATGGACATCCTGATGAACCTTGAGAAATAATAACCTTTTATCTGAGGAATGTGAGCCCCTGTAATGATCAGGCTTAGAAAGGCATTTAAAAGGTTAACAGCAGTCACAGACCACTCTCACTTGAGCTAAATAATTACCTCTTGAAGCCACTTGCTTTGTGGGCTATCGACTGATGCTAAGTAGCCAGAAAATGCCATACACCCTGTAGTTCAACAGTGTCCAGCCAATCACTAATCAACGTTATTTCTGTAAACCAACGAAAATTCCTGATGAACAACTTTTGTCATTGCCCCCTCTCCTGGTTCATCTTTTTTTTTCTTTTTAAACATGTGAACCTCTCTTTTGTTTTGCAGACCAATCCCCAAGGCAACTTGGAAGTGTCAAGGGCTGTAGTCCTCAAACTTTGAGCTTGAATAGACACTCTTTATTTTTGTGTGTGTTTTTTTCTTTTTTGAATAAACACTCTTTAAACTAGATTCTGGCCTGGTGCAGTGGCTCACACCTATAATCCCAGCACTTTCGGAGGTCAGGGCAGGTGGATGACTTGAGGTCAGGAGTTCGAGACCAGTCCGGCCAACATGGTGAAACCCCATCTCCACTAAAACTACAAAAATTAGTTGGGTGTGGTAGCGAGTGCCTGTAATCCCAGCTACTCAGGAGGCTGAGGAGGGAGAATCTCTTCAACCCAGGAGGTGGAGGTTGCAGTGAGCCAAGATGGGGCCACTACTCTCCCTCCTGGGCAACAGAGCAAGACTCAAACTAAAAAAAAACAAACCTAGATTCTGATTCTTTTTATTATTTTAGGTTGACAGCCTCTAGGATAAATCCTCACTCACAAGATCAAAATGGAATCAACTGTTTGGGCACATTTTGTACTGAAAAAGATCTACCACAAACCACAAAGCCAGGGAGCACAAAACAGCAAATTTCATTTCCTTTGGGCTTCCAAAGAAGGATGAACACATTAAAGTGAATCTTGTGCTAAGCATGCTGTACAAACACTGTCTAGGGTTACGATCGTTTATTTTCAGTTCACAGGACAGAGGCTGAGGCTGCCAAAGTGCCACAGGCTTTGAGTGTTGCATGTCTCTAACATGAGCGTAGACAAGGTTTTTCTGGATTTAAAAATATTTCAAGTCTTCAGAAGTGTTCTCAGGAACATCTGCAGCTATTGTGGAGGCTGCTTTCGGTTAAGGGGCTTGCAAAAATTTCTCAACCGAGACACATGTATTGATTCCCAACTGCATACCTGGCATAGCTTACGACTGCTCATGCTGGCCCAGTTTCTGGACTTCAAGGATTATATAACTGAAACAGGTGTTGTTTCTTCCAAATGGAAATGTTGTATTCTATATGTTCGGGAATTGTGTGTATACCAGTCAAAGTCTCCTTAATATGTTAAAACTCAACCTATCCGACATTGTTTTCCTCTTTCAATTTTAGCCCAGTCCTTCCTTTCTGCCTCTTCCCTATATGTAGGCTACTCCCTTTTCACAACATGCTCTCCCTCTTTTCCAATTTATCCACCAAACTCAAAAGCCTCAGCCTTCTTCCAGGATTTGTTCTTTCATCCAACAGATATGGCCTACTTTCTAAAATGCTCATGTTTACCTACATAGTATTTTGTATTACTTTAATCTTATTTGCATTAATTTTCTTCAACTATACTACAAACTAGATGAGTAAAAAACTATCTCATTTTTCTTTCATATTTCCCAAAGTGTGTGGGGACGGGGATCACGGTAAATGACATTCAGTGAGTATAAAGGTTTGGATTTCATCTTTGTTTTGGGCTAGACAGAAAGAAATCATAGTGCAGGATGGAATGCAAACATTGAACCTCTAATGTTGGGTCCTTTGATAACTGTATACTCATCTCTGTGGAACAGAAGGACTTCAAAATGTTTCTGCCATCACCTTTTTATTAATATGAAAAAGTATTTGGACTACCCATGTGTGTGTTTAGTTCCACTGTATAAGAAATGTTACATAACCCTTCCTTCAGGAAGAGACATGTTATTCTTCACAGAATGTGTACACAGCAGGGTGCTGGGCTGTGGCCTAAGCTCTGCCTGCTGTCAGGATCCAGCCAGCTTTCGACAGGTGTAGCACAGGCTGGTGCACAGGGGCGCTCCAGGAGACAATGGACAGCTGAGCAAAGAAGTCAGAGCATTAGCTAGCAGGAAAATTGATAGAAGGCCACTGTATCTGGTCAGTCCCAAAGATAAGGAGCCAACACTGAAGGTGCTCGTGTTCACGAAACTCCTGTGAGGCAATGGACAGAGGCAGCTCTGCTGTGTTGAAAAGATAAAATGACACACACCAAAAATGCTGAATACTGAGAATCTCAGATGCAGTGATGGAAGCACATGCACACGCAGACACACACACACACACACACACACACACACCCCACTAGTAAACAAAAAAGTCACAAATGATCCCAAACCACACCACATTAACCATTTTGGGGGTTAACTATCCCTTAACCATCATTAACTCATGTAGCCAAATGTTTAGACCATCTGTGGTACTCAGTGCAGACATCAAATACACTTGGTACTGTGATTTCTTTCTTTTCTTTTTTCTTTTTTTTTTTGAGATGAAGTTTTGCTCTTGTTGCCCAGGCTGGAGTGCAATGGTGGGAACTTGGCTCACTTCAACGTCCACCTCCTGGGTTCAAGCGATTCTCCTGCCTTAGCCTCCCAAGTAGCTGAGATTACAGGTGCCCACCACCATGCCTGGCTAAGTTTTATATTTTTACTAAAGACGGGATTTCACCATGATGGCCAGGCTGGTCTCCAACTCCTGGACTCAAGTGATCTGTCTGCCTTGGCCTCCCAAAGTGCTGAGATTACAGGCGTGAGCCACCACACCCAGCCTCCAGGCTTCATTTTAACTCACATTCTGTTAGACATAAAAAGAAATCACAGCGGGGTGCAGTGGCTCATGCCTGTAATCTCAGTGCGATTGCACTCCAGCCTGGGTGACAGAGCGAGACTCCATCACAAAAAAACAAAAAAAAATGAAGCCTGGAAAAAAATTTCAAAAAAACCTAAAAATTTATATTTCACTAATGACTATGTAGAAAACAAAAATGTTTCTCAAGTCTGCGTAATAAAATGCTATTTCACATATCTGATTCCACCCTCAGGAAAATCTTATTTTCTATGCCTGTAAGATACAGCCAGTGAAAAGCACCTTCTGGTAATCTGTATATTGGCTTATGCCAGGTTTTCGTTTTCCCTTTCTTAACATAGTTGCTCTGATTCTTGCAGGTGTTCTGTACACTCAGAGTCAAATTTTCGGGCCACCTGTTTGCCAATGTAGCCCCTGAATATTCTTGGTATATACCTGTATTTGACGAGGCTTTGGTAGATACAATTTCATATATCTAGATACACCTTTATTTGGATCCCCAGGTCAAACAGTTTGAGGATAGGAAAAGAATACAAGAGGTGCCAATGTCATTATCAACAGCCAAGTGGACATTTATGCCAGGTGTGAGTGAGACTTCAGGTGGTAACTCTAGAATATCCAGTGTTCTATACATCTGATACCTAATGAGGCTCTACATAATAATAAATCCACATTTTCGAGGCCAGGAGCTGTGGCTCACGCCTGTAATCCTAGCACTTTGAGAGGCCAAGGCAGGCGAGAATCACCTGAGGTCGGGAGTTCAAGACCAGCCTAACCAACATGGTAAAACCCCATCTCTACTAAAATTACAAAAACTAGCCAGGCATGGTGGCACACAACTGTAATCTCTGCTACTCAGGAGGCTGAGGCAGGAGAATTACTTGAACCTGGGAGGCGGAGGTTGCATGAGCCAAGATTGCGCCACTCCAGCCTGGGTGACAGAGCGAGACTCAATCTCAAAAATACATAAATAAATAATAAATAAATCCACATTTCATGTGCTCAGCACATTATGGCTTATAAATTACTTCTAGATACTGCATCTCATTTGCAAAAACTTGATTTGGCAAACAAGCAGGTGATGCAGTTAAGAAATGATTAACCTCTGTCTATAGATGAGAAGAAAGTTCACATCTGGTGATCGGAATTGGTTGTTAATGGTGTGTAAGTGCCAAGGCCACATATAGAACCTAGAACCTGAGATTTTTCACTCATCAGGACTCACACCTGAAAGAGTATATTCAGCCTTATTAATATTTCTGCATGATTTGCAATTGGTTACATTAATGGTTTTGTGTGTAGTGTTATTTTGCATGTTTACATTCTTCATGCCACCCTGGATGCTCTGTTTTCTCTCTGTAACTTTCTACTTTGCTATGATATTGGGCAGATATTCAAATCCTGCTGATGCCTATATAAAGGCTGAAAACTTACCAAACACTGTTTAGAGCCCCAAGAATGCTGACAGGGTTCCAGACACCTGTGGCTACTTATAAAATACAGCACTCGTGAAGCCAAAGACAGTGTCTTCCAAAGATAGCTAGGTAACTAAAGGTTTCTTCAGTTATCTGCCACATTCTCCTGACAGTTGTCATTTGAGCTGGGTTGGCACTTGGCAAGAGGTAAAAAGTCACACTCTATTAATTAGGCTACCAGAGGCAATGTAGGGAAGCTGAAAGAGGACCCTCTGGAAATCATTAAGATTGTAGAGAGCCTTTGAAAGTCTTTTCTCAATTTAACATAATCATGCTACTGCACCTGTGTCCAATATCTTTCCATCCTAGCATTCGTTATTATGTGAGATGCTAGGAAGCAAAGCCAATACCGACAAACTCTCACTCCAGGCCCCAAGAAGTAAATGATACTTGTGTTCTGAGAATAGGTGGGGTGTCTGTCATGGTTTTTAAATGAGGCTCTGGCATCTATTTTAGCCCAGGGCTCTGTTCCTTGGTGACTCTGATTTACATCGCAGTTACATTTGCCCTGGAGGAATCTGGTAACTGTCTGATTTATTTTTCCAATGAAATGTAAAATGTCCAGAAAATCAGTCCCCACTTATCAGACTTGTAATTTTCCCACTGATTACACAAGGGAAGTTCAGGGATAAGCAGCTTGATTCAATAGCAACTCGAGTCTTCAATTTCTTTGTTTTAAGAAAAGAACTGAAACCAGCCTGGACAACATGGCAAAACCCCATCGCCACTAAAAATACAAAAATTAGACAGGTGTGGTGGCGCATGCCTGTAGTCCCAGCTACACTTGTCCCACAAGACTGTCCCCACTCCAGATACCAATTGCAAGTAGTAGGCAGTCACCTATACTTCTAACTAAGTGGCTTTAAATCAAAGTTCCCATCATCTCCTCCACGAGGTCAATTAATTTGTTAGGAAGGCTCACAGAAGTCATGGAAACACTTACTTACATTTATTGGGCTAAAATAAAAATTTTTTTCATTTATTTTGTATTACCAGGGTCTTGCTAGGTTGCCCAAACTGGTCTTGAACTCCTGGCCTCAAGCCGTCCTTCTGCCTGGGCCTCCCGAAGCACTGGGGTTACAAGTGAGCCTCGGTGCCCTACCCATTTGCTGTTTTTTAATCCAGTGTATTAGAGGGGGATACTCACGAACGCCAGATGGAGATGGATAGGGTAAGGTACAGGAAGAGGGACACAGAGCTTCATGCCCTCTCTTGGCCAGCCACCCTCCCAGCACCTACACATGTCAGCAAACCAGAAGCTCTTCAAATCTCATTTTTCAAGAGTCTTTACTAGAGTTTAATCTCCAGCCCCCTTTGGCCTCCACTTTCCTGGTGGTTGGTAGGTGGGGTTGAAAGTGCCAACCCTCTAATCTTCTAGACACTTGGTCTTTCAAGACCAGCCACATCCTGAGACTAGCTAGGGGTCCCACCCTAAGTCACTTTATTAACATAAATTCAGTTGTGCTCATAAGGGCTTATCATAACAATAGATACTCTGAGAGTTTAAGCTTTGTAAGGAACCAGGAACTAAATACATTTCATATCTCAATCACAATATCTCAATTGTCCTCCATTGATTTATGGACTATTTTCCTTTTCTTTCCTTTTTTTTTTTTTTTGAAACAGAGTCTTGCTCTGTTGCCCAGGCTGGAAGGCAGTGGCATGATCTTGGTTCACTGCAACCTTCAAGCGATTCTCCTGCCTCAGCCTCCCAAATAGCTGGGATTACAGGTGTGTGCCACCACGCCCAGCTAATTTTTAGTACAGATGGGGTTTCACCATGTTGGCCAGGCTGGTCTCGAATTCCCGACCTTGAAGTGATCCACCTGCATGTATTTCCCAAAGTCCACCATACCAGCCCTTATTTTCTTTCTCTACTTAAAAAGTCATCTCCCTAGATCTTTTTGTAGTTCATGAGCATGTTGATTGGACTCTTGTGTGAGATGTGCCAACCTTGAACCTTGTTATGACACTGGCACATTACCCATCTGATCTGAGAAAAAAAGAAAAAGAAAAAAGAAAAAAAATGAAAAAAAAAAAGTCATCTTGGTTGACTTAATATATTTGCTTTTTTCTCACCTGCACTTAGAGGAAATTTGAACAAGTTGGAAAAAAAAAACAATTTTTTGTTTCAATTCTCAGAAACACTTGCAGCTCTAGTATTCACTTGGGTCTTCCTGTTTTTCCTGTACCGGGTCATGGTAATTTTTGGTTGTTTTGGTTGTTTTCTTAAAAAGCAATTTAAAACCTGAAGATTTCTGCAGGCTGTGTAAGCATGTTTACCTGTTGGCTTGCTTTGTGTGTCTGTTAAATGAATGTCATATGTAAATGCTAAAATAAATCGACAGTGTCTCAGAACTGAGTAACTGCAGTGACTTGATGCTCTAAAACAGTGTAGGATTTAAGAATAGATGGTTTTTAATCCTTGAAATTGTGATTGTGACCCATGAGTGGAGGAACTTTCAGTTCTAAAGCTGATAAAGTATGTAGCCAGAAGAGTGCTTTTTTTTGTAACCACTGTCTCAATGGCAAAATAATTATGGTAAAAGACAAGTCTCGTGTTTATTATTCCTTAAGAACTCTGTGTTATATTACCATGGAACGCCTAATAAAGCAAAATGTGGTTGTTTCAAAAAAAAAAATATATATATATATATATATTTCTTGATATTTTGTTTAGTACAAGCAAAAGCTGGTCTCACAGACCCTCAATAAATATTTATAGGCTGATTAACTAAACATAAAATATTATTAGTAGGCATCTGTCTTTAAAAAATCATTCTGGGGGCCGGGCATGGTGGCTCACGCCTATAATCCCAGCACTGTGGGAGGCTGAGATGGGTGGATCACAAAGTCAGGAGTTCAAGACCAGCCCGGCCAAGATGGTAAAACCCCATCTCTATAAAAAAAATAAAATAAAAAATAAAATTAATTAATTAATTAATTAAAAGTCATTCTGGGAAGAAAAGATTTTTTTTTAAGGACATATCTAGGTTTCTTTGAAATTTGGTGAAGAAATCTGTGCCCTATATATTTCTTAAAAACTTCAAATTAATCCATAATAAAATGTTAATTGCACTTCACACAAAACACAACCCTTCGACCTTGTTCCAATCCATCCATTAGTAGGAAGGTGTGTCATGGGCCAGATCTCACGTTTTGCTGCCAGGTGAAAAAAACAGTTTTGTTGCTACCATATCATAGACCCCTGGATTCAAAAGTCAAACAGAAAAATATGCTTTTGGTGTTGTTATCATCACCAGTAAGAGCCACAGTGGGAGGAAGAATAGCCTCATTCTCTTCGCCTGCTTATACAAGGGCTATTTACCATGTTGATAGTCCTTTCATCCCTGCCAAGAAAGTCACAATATCCCTTTTATTAATCACTCACCACAGGCACCATGTAATGCACAGGAATACTATTGGCCCTGATGAACAACGTGAATGCCCTCAGAAGACACAGGGAAATTATGTGAGGGTCTTGACTACCCTAAGATAAACAGTGAGAGCTAGAACTCCAAAATCAAATCTCTGGTGTCCTGCGTAGAACTCTGGGAAATCCTGTGAAGGCCTTCCTTCCGTAAACTCTATAAACATTTTTCACCAGCCATCACTTTAGGCTTATGGTCCAGCAATAGAGAAAATCAAACTCAGTCCAACAACCCATATTTATTGGGTGCCTAGTAATGCTAGACACTGTGCTAGACAAGGGGTGTACAGTAGTGAAACTGACAGACTGGCCTCTCTCACAGGGCTTTGAGTCTTAAGAGTGGCCTGTTGAGGCCGGGTGTGGTGGCTCACGCCTGTAATCCCAGCACTTTGGGAGGTTGAGGCGGGCAGATCACAAGGTCAGGAGATCGAGACCATCTTGGCTAACATGGTGAAACTCTGTCTCTATTAAAAAAAAAAAACACAAAAATTAGCTGGGTGTGGTGACAAGTGCCTGTAGTCCCAGCTACTCAGGAGGTTGAGACAGGAGAATCACTTGAACCTAGGAGGCAGAGGTTGCAGTGGGCTGAGATTATACCACTGCACTTCATCCTGGGCAACAAAGCAAGACTCTGTCTCAAAAAAAAAAAAAAAAAAAAATGCCCAGACTGGGTGAAAATCTATGCTTAAAGTATTTTTACAGATAGGAACGGGCAAGGAGAAACATCGAAAACCACTGGACGACAGACAGGACTATTCGAACTTTCCTAAACATGCCATGCTATTTCACGTCTTCAAGTCTTTCTACCTCCTCCTCTCTCTGCTTAGTGTTCCTCCCCTTCTGCACTGCACTCCTAGTAAACACACCTCCAAACTTCAAACCTGGCTCAGCTGTCACCTGCTGGAGGAAGTCTTGGCCATCTCACTGTCCCAGGCAGTCTGTCACTTCCATCCGGAGCTTTCACTGCACCTTGCACCATCCCTCTATTGCAGAAATTCTCATGCTGGGTTGTAATTGTCCACATTTCTATCTCTGGCTATAGCTGTCTGGAATCTCATGCTGTGAGCTTCTTGGGGGACAAGATTCCAGTGGTTTTCATACTGCCATCAAGGGCTAGCACAGGGCCTGGCACATAAGAGACTCTCACAGTTGAAGTAAAAAGTGTATTCACTGGCTGGGCATGGTGGCTCACACCTGTAGTCTCAGCACTTTGGGAGGCCAAGGCAGTAGGATTGCTTGAGGACAAAAGTTTGAAACCAGCCTGGGCAACATAGTGAGACTCTCTCTCTACAAAAAAAGAAAAAAAATACAAAAATTAGCCAGGCATGGTGGCATGTGCCTGTAGTCCTAGCTACTTGGGTGGCTGAGGTGAGAGGATCACTTGAACCTAGGAGTTTGAGGCTGGAGTGAGCTACGATCACTCCACTACACTCCAATCTGGACAACAGAGCAAGACTGTGGTCTCTTAAGAATAAAAATAAAGGCCAGGTATGGTGGCTCATGCCTGTAATCCCAGCACTTTGGGAAGCCAAGGCAGGTGGATCACCTGAGGTCAGGAGTTCAAGATCAGCCTGGCCAACATGGCGAAACTCTGTCTCTACTGAAAATACAAAAATTAGCCGGGTGTGGTGGCCGGTGCCTATAATCCCAGCTACTCATGAGGCTGAGGCAGGAGAATTGCTTGAATACAGGAGGCAGAGGTTGCAGTGAGCCAAGTTCACCCCATCGTACTCCAGCCTGAGCGCCAGAGCAAGACTCTGTCTCAAAAAACAAACAAACAAACAAAAAACCTAGTTTTTTTTTTTTTTTTTTACCTCACCCAGCCAACGAATATTACTTAAACTCCTACTTCACTGTCCATGGGGCATTGTGCCAGGCACTGAGCATAGAGTAGTAAACAGACACACATAGACCCTGCCCTCACAGAGCATGCAATTTTAGTTAATTTCACCTGTCTTGTCTCCAAGTGTACAGGTTCTTTCATGTCTAAAAACTCTGAAATTTGATGATTTACTCTAAACTCCAAAATGGCATGACCCTCAAGATATCCTCTCCAATTTTGCGTATTTTTAAAAAATTCCCCTTGAACACATAAAAACTATACAACTTAATTTTAGCTGAAAATAATTCCTCATCCAACTTAAGAAATCTGCATGTTAAGTTTTCAAATGTATTTCTTTACTTTAGCTCTTAGCATCACTATAAACTACTTCAGTTGTCCTCTTTGGGGCATAAGCATTAGAAAGCTGTATGGGACTTGGAGGCAAAAAATCCTAAATCTGCCAGGCATGGTGGCTCACAGGCCTGTAATCCCAGCACTTGGGAGGCCCAGGCAGGTGGATCACCTGAGGTCAGGAGTTTGAGACCAGCATGGCCAACATAGTGAAACCCCATCTCTACTAAAAATATAAAATTAGCCAGGTGTGGTAACACACACCTGTAGTCTCAGCTACTCAGGAGGCTGAGATAGGAGAATCACTTGAACCAGGGAGGCGGAGGCTGCAGTGAGCTGAGATTGTGCTACTGCACTCCAGCCTAGGTAAGACAAAGTGAGACTTCCATCTCAAAAAAAAAAAAAAAAAAATCCTAAATCCTATATCTGAGCAGGGTCTCCATTACTTAATCATGTGTGCCCATGGCCAAGTCACTTAGTTTCTCTCTGAGCTCCATTTATTTTGCCACTTAGCAAATTTTTATTCCACATCTACTATGTACCCATCTTTGTGCCAAATCCTGGGAACACACATTGAGCAAGGAGTATTACAAGACTTCAGGTAAAGCTTTTCATTTCTAAATTGGGAGTCCATATAATCACTCAGGTTTCTCTCTGCTCATAGGACTAAGGGTCAGTAGAATGCTGGGGGATCAATAGAATGATGTATATAAAATCTCTTTCTAAAATATAAAATGCTATTTAAATGTTAGTGGATGTTCATAATATGTATCACAGACACTTAGCACAAAACTAAAATCAGGCCGGGCGCGGTGGCTCACGCCTGTAATCCCAGCACTTTGCGAGGCCAAGGCGGGTGGATCACGAGGTCGGGAGTTTGAGATCAGACTGGCCAATATGGCAAAACCCCATCTCTACTAAAAATACAAAAAATTAGCTGGGCATGGTGGTGCACACCTGTAATCCCAGCTGCTCGGGAGGCTGAGGCAGGAGAATTGCTTGAACATGGAAGGCGGAGGTTGCAGTGAGCTGAGATTGTGCTATTCCACTTCAGCCTGGGCCACAGAGCAAGACTCACTCTGTCTCAGAAAAAAAAACCAAAAACCTAAAATCAAAAGGAAAACTGAAAATAAGTTTAAAAAGAATAAAAAAGAAATAAAATAAAAGGAAAACTGTTACAGAAATAGTGGAATTTCCTTATATTTTCATCTTACCCAGCAAATGTTCTTTGTGATTCTACAGACTAACGGCTAACAGTATGACTTGTGTCCATGGCTTCAGAAAGCACTCAAGCCATCAACAAATCACTGCTGTGAATTCATGAGAGTGAAATTATCATGTATTTCTAACAGCATCAGAGGAGAACTAAAAATGTTAATATGTTTGTGTATCTTCTCACCTGCCATTACCTAATCAGCTGATTCTGAAGTGGGAGTTTGTGTTTGTACCTAAATATTTAGCAGTTTCAATAGCACACTGAAGCGACACACTAAAACATAAAAAGACCAATAGAAAGTTAATTGGCTCATGAGAGAATTGCATAAATATCCTTGTCCATGAATAGATCTGAAACTGTAAACAACCAAATGAAATTAATTAAGTACAAACACAATGCTTCTTACTCCCAATGTGAATTCCAAAGCACAGTGAGGGTCAATTCTTAAAATCTCTGAGTTTTCCTACTTTCAAAAGAGGAAAGAGGAGAATGAAATTTCAATGCTTCAAAACTAAAAGCAATTTCACTTTCCACTAGGGATCAATCAACATGGATTTCACATTTATGTATATTCTACTCTACCCCTAGAAGAGTGAAGATGCTGTGAGAGTTGCAAAAATAGAATAACATTCAGCCATTTATACAAAAAATGTAGTTAGAAGTCAAACATTTTTGGGTATTAGAGTTCACGCAACTGTGAGGAACAAGATGATTATTCTATACCAAGCAGAATTAGCCTTTGCTTATGCCTTGTAGCAGGCAATAATTTTATACAAATAGCTCTGTCTTTGTGCTTTAGGGGAAAAAAAGGTGCAAGGTCCAGGTAAAATTCACACCTGTAATCCTAGCACTTTGGGAGGCTGAGGTGGGAGGATCACTTGAGCCCAAGAGTTTCAGATCAACCTGGGCAACACAGTGAGACCTTGTCATTGAAAAAAAAAATAAAAAGGCCGGGCGCGGTGGCTCACGCCTGTAATCCTAGCACTTTGGGAGGCCGAGGTGGGTGGATCACCCGAGGTCAGGAGTTCAAGACCAGCCTGACCATCATGGTGAAACTGCACCTTATAAAAAAAAAAAAAAGAAAGAAAAAAAATAAAAAATGAGCCAGAGGCTGGGCGCAGTGGTTCACGCCTATAATCCCAGCAATTTGGGAGGCCAAGGCGGGAGGATCACCTGAAGTTGAGAGTTCGAGACCAGCCTGACCAATATGGAGAAACCCCGTCTCTACTAAAAATACAAAATTAGCGAGGCATGGTGGCGCATGCCTGTAATCCCAGCAACTCGGGAGGCTGAGGCAGGAGAATGGCTTGAACCAGGGAGGTGAAGGTTGCGGTGAGCCAAGATTACACCATTGCACTCCAGCCTGGGCAATAAGAGTGAAACTCTATGTCAAAAAAAAAAAAAAAAAAAAAAAAAAAAAGAGCCAGGTGTGGTGGAACATGCCTGTAGTCCTAGCTACTCAGGAGCCTTAGGTGGTAGAATCACTTGAGCCCAGGGGATCAAGGTTGCAGTGAGCTATGATCATGCCACTGCACTCCAGCCTAGGCAACAGTATGAGACCCTGTCACAAAAAAAAAAAGTGGGGAGGGGTGTAATAGACATCTATAATTTTTGTCACACAGAATTTATATTTACCCCATTCTTGGTACTAATTTATGTGTTAATTATGGTTTTTTGCCTACAAGAAACAGGAACCAATTCTGGCTAATTTAAGCAAAGAAGGATTTTACTGAAAGGATACAGAGGATCTTACAAAGTCAAGGGAAGGCTAAAAAACCAAGCTCAGAAAAATGTGACTGTATAACCGTTACTATGCTCAGGAGTCTCATTAGGGAAGCACAGGAACTGCTAGAAGGATTTAAAATTAAATAGGTAAGAGATTTCCAGAGACATTTAAGAACTTCTGAAGAGGGAGACCCAGGCATCTCAGGTCAACTTCCCCTTTTTCTTCATTCCTAAGACTGTAAACCTTAGCCCTTTTCACATGTAATTCCTAAGACTGTAAACTTCCCCTTTTCATTCCTAAGACTGTAAACCGTAGCCCTTTTCATATGTAATTCCTAAGACTGTAAACTGAAACCCTTTTCATATGTTAAGCTATAAACCTAAGATTCTTCCACGTGTAGCATCTAAAGTATAAGCCTATATAAAGAAGGAATCTTCCTTTGTTAGGGGAGCTTGGTTGTTAAGGCAACTATGCCACCTTGCTCCCGGCCAAATTAAACTCCTTCCTCCCATATTTGGTGTCCGAGAGATCTGTTTCCCACAGCCGCTCCTGCTACACTTCTAGATGATGAAGACTGCATGATCTTGAAACAGGTTTGCAAGTTTCTCTGAGCTATGTAGTGATTCATGGCGCACACATTATGGTTGTCTCGTAACAGATTGTGATTTTTTAAAAAATGTTTTACAAAACAAAAACCATTCCAATTGCCAATGCCAGAAAACTCATCTCAGAAAGCAGATACTTTATTTAACTGAAATTTTTTACTACCAGTGTAAATACACATAGATGCTTGCACAGTAATTTAAGGCATTAACCTGTACAAGTCTATATTTAGCATCTGAATGAATGTATGTATGCTTTTTGAGTCCAACTGATAAACATTTCCTGCTTAAAGATATGAAAATGAATGAAAATAGTAGGTAATTCCTTCTTCAGGCTTCATTTAGCTCCTAGATAAAATCTTGAGACAAGAATTAAAAGACATGGAGAGACTCCAGTGTTAGTAAAGTGCAATCCAGCTAAATAATAACAGGTTTGTCTAATAACATGAGGAAGTCTGATACCATCAACAAAAACAAGCAGCTGATAAATACATGACAAAATGAAGAAATCATTCTATTACAGGATAGGGAAAAGCTGAAGAATAGTATGACTTTATACTTACAATACTACTTGTAAATTTATAGTGGCTGACAGAGGGTTCACCAAAAGAGATGGGAGAAAATTAAGTCAACATTTCACATTTGGCTAAAATAAAAATACATGTGGTCTTATATGAATTTTACCAAAAGGAATATGGGCTTTTGGCACAGACTGCACAGAGAGAACCCATTAGTCCTTAGTGGCATAAACATTATTAATGGCATTTTCTGTATCAATGAAGTAAGTGTCGGCCGAGTGTGCTGGTTCACGCCTGTAACCCCAGCACTTTGGGAGGCCGAGGAGGGTGGATCACCTGAGGTCAGGAGTTCAAGACCAGCCTGGGCAACATGGTGAGACCCTGTCTCTACTAAAAATACAAAGAAAAATTAGCCAGGTATGGTGGCTTATGCCTTGATCCCAGCTACTCAGGGGGCTGAGGCAGGAGAATCGCTTGAACCTGGGAGGCAGAGGTTGTAGTGAGCTGAGATCACACCATTGCACTCCAGCCTGGGCAACAAAGCAAGACTCTATCTCAAAAAACAAAAACAAAAAAATAAATAAGTGTTAGGCATTTATGCTGAGGGGAAAAACATTAGAAAACAAATGGTTTAGGGTTATATATGGCTAATTATTTGTTTTCTATCCTAATTTCATATTGAAAAAAAGGTACTTCCTGAATGTTAACTGAGTCATGTTGACCTATTTACTACTATTAATAGCAGAAGCAACTAACAATGAGTGTTTCCCACATGATAGGCCTCATTCTAAGAACTTTAGATGCATGCACCTCAAGCACCCCTTTTATTCTTCTTATTTTATAGAACAGGAAACAGGCCAGGCAGGATGGCTTGCACCCGTAATCCCAGCACTTTGGGACGCCAAGGCAGGCAGATCAAACAGGTCCTATTTTCCACCAAATCTCAAGGTCTTGTGTGAAAAAATTCAGTTTTAGTCATAAAATTATTGCCTTACCCATTCCTACAAAGGAAGTGTGAGGTCTTGAATTAATTGTCCAGGGCTTACAGAAATTGAGAAATATCTTGAAAAGCTCTTAAACTACAATGTACCAAATAATTTTTGGAATATGTTTTAATGTTCCTTGCCTAAGATTCTGTTGGATAATCTAACCCTTATGTGTAAAACACATCCATGCTGTGGATATGCATTTTCCTAGAGTTTCATGTCATAGAAAGCAGCCATAAGTTTCCTTCAAG
The DNA here is from genome assembly GCA_036589455.1 of Ateles fusciceps. Classification (NCBI taxonomy): domain Eukaryota; kingdom Metazoa; phylum Chordata; class Mammalia; order Primates; family Atelidae; genus Ateles; species Ateles fusciceps. The sequence goes on along the minus strand of JAZHEH010000045.1, from coordinate 6,858,639 downwards.
AACCTAAAATATAGCCAGCTATACTCATATTCTAGAACTTCAAATATTTTTAATCAATAATCCATAGTGATATCTTCTTATATGCGTACACATACACATACATGATCAGTATGTTGTCTAGTAATTAGGCATACATAATAGTATAAATAATTATTCATACAACCAACCCAAGTTTTTGTAGCTTTTATTAATAAATATTTCATTCGTGATGTATTAATGCTGTTATTAATCTTTTTCATATATGTAGTTGACACAATTATTATCATCTATGTAAGTTTAATTTTGCTCAACACAGACACAAATATTCAAAGATAAGTCAAGGCCAGGCACGGTGGCTCACGCCTGTAATTCCAACACTGTGGGAGGCCAAGCGGGGGTGGATCACTTGAGGTCAGGAGTTCGAGACCACCCTGGCCAACATGATGAATCCCCGTCTCTACTAAAAATACAAAAATTAGCCAGACATAGTGGCATGTGCCTGTAATCCCAGCTACTTGCAAGGCAGAGGTGGGAGAATCGCTTGAACCCAGGAGGCAGAGGTTGCGGTGCGCCAAGATGGCGCCACGGCACTCCAGCCTGGGCGACAGAGCAAGACTCCATCTCAAACAAACAAACAAACAAAAGAAACAAAGATAAGTGAAAGTTCCAAGGTCCAGGCTCCATGCGCACAATGGCTGGGGCATCTCTGCCTCTGACCGCCACACTCCAACAGCTTAGAGCTGTTGACCTTTGTAGGGAAACTGCGGAGCTAGGATCCCAACTCCCACCTGCTCACCTTGGCACCCTGGGCAAGTTTCTTAATCTCTCTAAGCCTTTGCATTCTCATCTCTAAAATGGGGCTAATGATAATTACTCAAAGTTTAAGTAATACAGTTCAAGTAAACTGCATGCCACTACCAGGCACATAGTATGGTTCAATAAATACTGGTTTCTATGTTTATTATTGTTGTTACTATTTATTGAGAAGGTTGAAAGAAAATCAACATAACACAAAATCGATAAATATTGCAAAAAATGGCATCATAACAAAATTTACAACCTACTCCCAAGGAATAAATTAGCCATGTATCTTGGCAGACATAAAAAAACCTAGTTTAACCTTTGATCTAAACATCCTTATCTAATAAGATAAGGTAAAGTTTAAAGTCCTCATTTCAAAGCATTGGTGCAAGTCAAAATGCACTTGTACCATGGAAATCATTGTATGCCTCCTCCTGGATTTTAAGCAGGGAACCTCTGGATATATAAATGAATAGGACACCGTACCTCACCTTGGAAAGTGCACAGACCTGCCAGCTATGGAGGGATCCAGGGAATTTGTGGATGTGACCTCAGAGGCTCAGCTTGATCTGCCAGGCAGTGAGTGGGCTGGGAATAGCAGCCTGGCCTTTCCACAGCAGGAGAGGCTGCAGCTTCAACCAAGCCCCCAAGACTTCCAGGCACAGAGCACCTACTCTTTCCCAGCTCAGTCTCTTCTTTGCCTGAGTTCAAAATATCTGTTCTCCAGAAATAAAGCCATTCAGCCGTTCTCATGCTTACACGATAGGAAGGTCAAGTAGCAGAGGGATACGGTACCCCCTTAGGAACAGAAACATACAGTTTGGCCAGACAGCTTGGTGTACATCCCAACTCACTGTAGGATAAATAAGAGGACAGAGGACCATACACTCCTTCTTTCTGACCCTTTGCATTTATGGGTGCCCAGTTAAGCCGTTCCTTAATCTGCACCATAAAGTGTTGTAGTATTCACCTTTATCTACCTCACCACGCAAAGGGGACAGAAATGCACAAGGCTGTAGACCCTTTGATGGAAGTCTATACCAGGTACTAAAAGCTCAGTGCAGGAGGGGGACCCCTTCTTTTAAGTCACTAGAATAATGAATTCAGCAATTACAGCTGTACTTCTCTTCTGGTTTTCAACTTTGGCTTACATTTTCCATTCCTAGAAGTCTGAAGGAGAAGGGGAGACAGGCCTGCAATCACCTTGACCCTCATCCAGGAAATTAGGGGCTCTTCAAGTAGAAATCATCTGCCCTGTGAGAAAAACATACCTCACTTTGACAATTTTCTACCATGGAAAGCATTTCAGGTCACACAGATAAGATTCTCAAGGCCACATGGCCTCATGTGGTACAAATGTCTGCCTTCTAATGTATGCAAATTTTAGGTGACAAACTGCATTTTTCAGATGTAACCTTTGAAAAAGATTCTAAAAAGAACCCAGGGTAGTTATAAATAAGTATTGTCTTTGTTACATACTATACTGAGCTTTCCATGAAAGTCCAATTCCCAGGACTCTCCAGGCATATTAACTGTTGCTATGTTCTATTAATAATAGTGAATTCAATTACGAACTTTTAACAACTATTAGAGGCCAAGTGCAGTGGCTTACACCCAAGACATTAGCCCAGCACTTTGGGAGGCCGAGGCGGGAGGATCACTTGAGCCCAGGAGTTTGAGACCAGCCTGGACACCTAGTGAGACCCTGTCCCTACAAAAAAAAAAAAAACCAATTTTTTTAAATTAGCTGGGTATGCTGGTGTGCACCTATAGTCCCAGCTACTCAATGGGGTGCTAAGGCGGGAGGATCGCTTGAGCCCAGGAGGTCAAGACTGCAGTGAGCCATTGTCACACCAGGGAATTTCAGCCTGGCAACAAAGGAAGAGCTTGTATCAAAAAAGAAAACAACTGTTAGGATGAATGTCATAATAAAATTTCCTTTCACATAAACTGTTAATAAAGATTGCAGGCCAAGACAGTGGCTCACGCCTGTAATCCCAGCACTTTGGGAGGCTGAGGCAGGTGGATCACCTGAGGTCAGGAGTTCAAGACCAGCCTGGCCAACATGGTGAAACCCCATCTCTACTAAAAATACAAAAATTAGCTGGGTGTGGTGGTGGGTGCCTATAATCCCAGCTATCCAGGAGGCTCAGGCAGGAGAATTGCTGGAACCAGGAGGCAGGGGCTACAGTGAGCAGAGATTTCAAGACTCCGTCTCAAAATAAATAAATAAGCTTGCAATGAGTTCCCCGAAAGTATACAGTCATAATTAGTATGACTACAATGATGATGGTGACCTTCCCCTCAACACCTGTCTATTTAGAAGCTTACAAGGAAGGGATAGAGTTCTGATCACTATAAGTTTTCTCTGGCAGAGACTGGAGAAATCAGTGGAAGAACACTGGTAGGGTAGGGGAGTTACAGGTAGCAGAGAGGTGTTCTGAATCTCAAGAACCTATGAAAAGGAGATCCTTTTTTTTTTTTTTTTTTTGGAGTTGAGTCTCTCTGTCACCCAGGCTAGAATGCACTCAGATCTCAGCATATTGCAACCCCCACCTCCTAGATTCAAGCAATTCTCCCGCTTTAGCCTCTTGAGTAGCTGGGGTTACAGGCACCCACCACCACATCCACTAATTTTTGTATCTGTGGTAGAGACAGGGTTTCCCCATGTTGGCCAAGTTGGTCTCAAGCACCTGACCTCAAGTGATCCGCCCACCTCCCTCTTCCAAGGAACTGGGATTACAGGCACAAGCCACCACGCCTGGCCTGGGCGAGATCTTTATGAGATTCATCCACCAGTTCCATGCACTCTCAGTAAGTCTGGCTTCAACCAGGAAATCATAGACTACAGACAGATAGGAACATGGGAACCAAAAATGTCCAGATAATTCCCAAAGTCTCATACATTTCAAACTCCTCCCTAAATAAAAATTTTCCAGAACTGCTGACAAGTAGCCAAACCAAATTCCTCTCCTTCTCTGTGTTTCCCTTTAGGGAAAGAAACGATCTAGCAGCCAAAGAACCACGGAAAGCAGAGGAAGACAATTGAAGAGATTGCGTCTGGTTAATTGAGCATGTGAATAATGAAATAACTTTTTGTCCCATGATAAACAAAATGGCTAAATAAATCCTGGTGCATCAGGATAGTGGTTTCTAAAGAATTCCCAGCCCTAACCACTATACCTTCACTTGACAGATGTAATGATAAATTATAATAAAGTCCTTAGTAATCAGACTCTGCTCTTCTTGGCTTAAAGCTCTCATTAGCACAGACTCAGCAAATGGTGAACATGTAGACAAATGTGTTGGCTCCAAGCCCAACTTCTCGTATTTCATGGACGCTTCTCAATGGGTTTAACTGGAGCTTCTCTCTTTTGTAGTCAACGCAGGCATAAGAAAATCATGCTTTTCATACCACAGTTCCTTGTCAGTACTTGAGTACAAAAGGTTTGCTGCATGTGGACACGTGCTACCCATTTCATACAATAAAAGGCTAAATTCATACGCATTATCTGAGCACAAAACCACTTTTATTTGGATTCATTCCTATTATTTATGTTTATAATAAGATGCAGTACAAAATCAGTGTCAAGGTTACTCTTGTAATGTCAATGCAATGAGATACTGAGATATAAGCTTAAAACTTATTAATAGTGGAGAAAAAAATTGCCACCTTGGCAATCAAAGGTAGCTCCAGGTCTGGTGTAGTAGCTCATGCCTGTAATCCCAGCACTTTGGGAGACCGAGGTGGGCAGATCACCTGAGGTCAGGAGTTTGAGACTAGCCTGGCCAACATGGCAAAACCTCGTCTCCACTAAAAATACAAAAATGAGCCGGGTGTGGTGGCACACACCTGTAGTCTCAGCTACTTGGAGGCTGAAGGGGGTGAATCTCTTGCACCCGGGAGGCGGGGGTTGCCGTGAGCCAAGATTGCACCCTGCACTCCAGCCTGAGTGACACAGCTGGACTCTGTACAAAATAAAAATAAAAATAAAAATAAAAGGTAGCTCCAATTTACAGTTTGTAGAAAACGGAGGCTGGGGGAATGATAAAATATATTGAAACACATCACCTGAAAGACCTTTTCTCAGTTGAGTTATGCAAGCAAAGAAACATTTTGCAGTTTTCCCAGAAGTCTGCATCTTAATTAGTCCTTAAGTAGCTTTGCTTATACAAAGAGATGACTTTTATACAGCTTTGGCTGGGACTCTCTCTGGGTGGAGGTGTTTCTTGGAAAGACATCAAAACTCAAGTAACACAAAAATCATTCCATGAAATTTGAACGTAAGCCAATTGCCACTTCAGTCATATGTTGAGAGCTCTATTTTACTTTATTACTAGGCAAATCTTTGCGGGGCGGCAGGTGTGGGGGGCATATCTTCCAAGTAAGGGAATGGTTTGGGGTGCAGGACTGAGCATGATGAACAGGCCATCCTCATGGTGAGGAGGTTTGCAGGGACAATTACCTTGTCAGTAGTGAGGAACAAAATGTATGCTAATGTCTCCTAATTTTCTTCAGCCTGTATGTTTTTCTGTGGAACATTTTCTTCAACCAGTGAAGGACATTGCTGTGTCTTAATATCTAGTGAGTCTGTGAGTTAAGATGATTCAAAACAATCAGAGCTCAAGACTTTTGTTGATGGTGAATGGCAGACAGCCCTGTCTTCAGTCTTGATTGCTGTGGGTGGCCATTGCATGACTGTAAAAGAAGTCCTCATGAAGACACAGTGAATGCTCAGAGTGGAAACATGGAAATTTAAGAGAAATGGACCTGAAATTTTGATCAAATCTCACCTGAAATGTGTGTGTGCGTGTGTGTGTGTGTGTGTGTGTGTGTGTGTGTTTTGAGACAGAGTCTCATTCTTGTTGCCCAGGCTGGAGTGCAATGGTGCAATCTCAGCTCACTGCAACCTCAGCGTCCTGGGTTCAAGCCAGTCTCCTGCCTCAGCCTCCTGAGTAGCTGGGATTACAGACATGTACCACCACGCCTGGCTAATTCTGTATTTTTAGTAGAGACGGGGTTTCTCCATGTCGGTCAGGCTGGTCTCGAACTCCCAACCTCAGGTGATCCGCCTGTCTCGTCCTCCCAAAGTGCTGGGATTACAGGTGTGAGCCACCGTGCCTCGCCCCTCACCTCAAATTTAATGTTACATAAGCTTCAGAAATCCCCCGTATTGTTTAAACTACTGTATATATTGCCCTTTTGAATTAGTACCTAAATGTATATTACTTTTTCCCCTTCCCATGCTGCTTAGGCAGTGACCTGAAGGCAAGGAGAATAAGCCTTAATTCTTGATATTTTACAGGGCTACTTCCACAGCTGTATGTATGTATTCTGAGAAGCCTGGATTCAAAACCAATAAACCAAGCTCTCATGCTTACCACATATGTGACTGTGGCAGGTTGCTCATGCCTTGGTTTCTTCCATTTTAATATGGAGGTAATCAAATTATGGTAAGAATTCAAGGAAATAATATACATATAAAAGCATACAACAGGACATGACACTTTGCTATCACTGTGATTTAACAAATGACTGAATTGTTATATTTTTTCAAAACTCACATATAGGCCAGGTGCAGTGGCTCATGCCTATAATCCCAGCACTTTGGGAGGCCGAGGCAGGCAGATCATTTGAGGTCAGAAGCTCGTGACCAGCCTGGCCAACGTGGTGAAACCCCAGCTCTACTAAAAATACAAAAATTAGCCAGGTGTGGTAGCAGGCACGTGTAATCCCAGCTACTCAGGAGGCTGAGACAGGAGAATTGCTTGAACCTGGAAGGTAGAGGTTGTAGTGAGCTGAGATCACATCATGGCACTCCAGCCTGGGTAACAGAGTGAGATCCTGTCTTAAAAAAAAAAAAAAGTTCACACATAAAAATAGAACTATAGAGAAATGGTTATGTGTCTGTTTCTTGCATCAAAAGCATTAAAAAATATCTGGATAGAGGTTTGGGTTGCACAGAAGTGCAATTGCCTTAGTCAAGACTCACAAAATGGTATATTTTATTCTATATACATTTTATCTCTGAAAAAAAGAAAAAGAACCAAAAGCCAATAGTGAATACTAGTTAGTACACTGATGGCTGAAGGTTTTAAGAAAAGTGTATTATTGTCTACAACTTACTCTGAAATACTTTCCAAAAAAGATGAATTAATTGATGGATGGATAAAGGGGGGAGCTAGATGGGTAGTTATGTGATAAAGTGATACAGTAAAATGTTAATTGTGGAATCTTAATTGGTGGACATAAGTGTTCATTGTAAAATTCCTTAAACTTTTCTCTACATTTGAAATTTTTCATCATATAATGTTAGAGGAAAAAGTTCTAGTTCACTCTTATTGCTTATACTTGGATGTCCTTAAATATTCTGTGACAACTTCTGGATCTTCAAGTACGGCAAGAGAAAAAATGTTCCTTATCATGGTGTTAAGGTCTGCTAATCCTCTCCCATGATAATTTAGGTTATGCTCACTGCATAAAAGTAGAATCTGTTTCTACTGTTGGAATTTATTTTATTGATGACTGGTTTGTAGAATGTGATCGACAATGTGAAGGAAAATGAATCAGAGTCATATATTAGGTCATTCCCTCAAAATCACATTCCTAAACAGCTTTATTATTGTCAGTTCCTCAGAACAAAATAGGAAGAGCTTTGGTAAAGTCTTATTCTATCAACCACACTATAACTTAAGATGATTAAGGGGTCCTTCACACTTCAATGTAAAACACAGTCATATCCCAGTACAGGGAGTAAACTCTGCTTTTGGCAGTGAATATATTCTGTGTATGTCACTTTCATTTATAGAAAAGTTAAAGAGGGCCAGGCACGGTGGCTCACACCTGTAATCCCAGCACTTTGGAAGGCTGAGGTGGGCAGATCATGAGGTCTAGAGATCAACATCATCTGGCCAACCCCATCTACCAAAAATACAAAAATAAGCTGGGCGTGGTGGTCCATCTCTGTAGTCCCAGCTACTTGGGAGTATCACTTGAACCTGGGAGGCAGAGGTTGCAGTGAGCCAAGATTGCGCCACTACACTCCAGACTGGATGACAGGGCAAGACTCCATCTCAAAAAGAAAAGAAAGGAAGCTGGGCGCGGTGGCTCATGCCTGTAATCCCAGCACTTTGGGAGGCTGAGGTGGGCGGATCACCTGAGGTCAGGAGTTCGAGACCAGCCTGATCAATACGGTGAAACCCCATATTTAAAAAAAAAAAAAGAAAGAAAGAAAAAGAAAAGAAAGGAAAAGTTAAAGAGTAAAAAATAAATAGTGCTTTTAAAAACTTCAGTGAAAGAGGGTCCAAGTTTATTCCATTTTCCTTTCCTCCTGGGAAAGGAGAAAGAAACTAAGAAACAGAGTAATAGTTCTTCAAGTCAAGAAATTCAGGCCAGGAATGATAGCTCATATCTGTAATCTGAGGCACGTGGATTGCCTGAGCTCAGAAGTTCAAGACCAGCCTGATCAACATAGTGAAACACTGTCTCTACTAAAATACAAAAAATTAGCTGGGCATGGTGGTGAGCGCTTGTAGGCCTAGCCACTCTGGGGACTGAAGCACGAGAATTGCCTGAACCCTGGAGGCAGAGGTTACAGTGAGCTGAGATCACACCACCACACTCCAGCCTGGGTGACAGAGAGAGACTCTGTCTCCAAAAACGAAAGACACAAAAAGAAATTTCCTCTTTAGTACACTCATTATATATGTTTAGAAATAGGGCACAAACCTTATCTGTATAAGGAACTTGTATTTTAAGTAGCAAACTAACTCAAGATCCTCAATAGAAGCATGCGTTCAATCCTTTAACATGAAAAAAAAAAAGCCAATCCTTTAAAAATAATTTTTTTCTTTGCAAATTTGCCTGTTCACCTATTGGTTGTTCTTAAACCAGCACATATTCTTTATACCTACACTGTCCCCCTTCTACACGATCTTCTTTGCTTTCGCACACCACTCACCACTCACACCATATTCCTCCAGAATTTCAATATTTGTTAGATGTTGGCCAAACTTCATACATAATAAAATGCTACTGGCCAGGTGCAGTGGCTCATGCCTGTAATCCCAGCACTTTGGGAGGCCGAGGCAGGCAGATCATTTGAGGTCAGAAGCTCGTGACCAACCTGGCCAACACGGTGAAACCCCATCTCTACTAAAAATACAAAAATTAGCGAGGTGTAGTCCCAGCTGCTGGGGAGGCTGAGGCAGGAGAATCGCTTGGACCCGGGAAGCAGAGGGTGCAATGGGCCAAGATCATGCCCCTGCATTCCAGCCTGGGCACAGAGTGAAACTCTATCTCACTCTAACTCTAACCTAACTCTAATGAAACTAGGATAGCCTGCAATGACAGAATGGCCGTGAGAATGTTCATTTGTTTCTTACAACTTAAGTCAAGGTCAGAGTAGCTACTGAGCATACAGTGCTAGGACTAGTCCTTCTGAATCCTGCCTGCTCTGCACAGAAAGAACAGGGTTCAGTCCTCTGTAGCTGTAATAGTTTTACCACCCAAAGGAGAACCTCATGGAGCTGGATAATCTAAACAAGGCCAAGACTTAGACACGTACTGCGCCAAGTCTTGCTCAATAAAGAGAGCTTCTGGGTAAACATCAGAACCCAAGAGCTACAGTTAAAAGCACTGCAGGGAGATAGGAGGACAAGGATGGAAACAAATACACACAAACAAACAGATCTATAAGTAGCAGCCTGAGGGTAAGACTTGCGCCTTGAGCATTCCTCAGCTGCTACCTACTTTCTCTTCTGCAGCTGCCACAGGCCTCCCCAAGCTAGAGGCCATGACATGTGTTCCCTTTTTGCCACGCCCTAGCAACAGCTGTTATCTGGAAGCTGGAAATACTGAAGGATGTCTTGTTTCATACTGCAGGGTGTTTTTTCTCTCCTCATCTCCCCATCCAACCTTACAACTATTTTTAAAGCTACCCAAAAAGTGATTCTCTGCAACCAGCCCTGATCAAAATAGCTCAAGTTGATCCTGAAGGCACCACCTTGCAAGTATGCTGTCTGTCCCACTAAATCCTCTCCCCCAACTCCATCTTCGCTATGTCCCCCATGTATCTAATGATCCATAAAAACAATCACTGACATAAACTTCTAAGTTTAGTTAAGGCCGATAATACTAGAACAAGGATCTCAGATTTGGTACCCACCTCTTCTTGGTAGATAATGGAACGCGGAGAAGTATAATCACCGTGTAAAAAGAGGGACTGATTGTTTTTCCCTTTGTCCTTTCCTAATCACTAAACTCATGGAAACCAACCACTTAAAAGCCACCAATGAAGGGGAAATGAACTGACTCAAATGAAAGCTAGAAAGAACAGGACAGGAAGCTGGTGGCGGTAGCCTCTAATATTAGCACTTTGGGGGGCTAAGGTGGGAGGATGGCTGGAGTCCAGGAGTTTGAGAACAGCCTGGGCAACATGGCGAGACCCTGTCTCTACAAAAAATACAAAAATTAGCTATGTGTCCAGTTGTGATGGTGCGTTCCTGAGTCTCAGCTACTTGGGAGATTGAGGTGGGAGGAGCCTGGGACCCAGAGGTTCTAGTGAGCCAAGACCATGCCACTGCACCTGGGTGACAGAGTGAGACGCTGTCTTAAAAAAAAAAAAAGATAAAACGCAATGTATTTTTTTTTTAATTAAAAAAAAACTTTAAAAAAGGAAGAACAGAACAGGACAGGAGAATGACCTCCCTTCACCATGCATTCTCTTCTTTTGAGGCTTATTTAACTTATTTTCAGGTTTATTGATTCCAAAGCTAATGGAAGCTATAACTTAAATATCAGCAATGTCCATTTAGAAAAGTAATTACAAGGCTGGGCGCAGGGGCTCACGCCTGTAATCCCAGCATTTTGGGAGTCCAAGGTGTGAGGATACTTGAGGTCGGGAGTTTGAGACGGGCCTGGCCAACATGGAGAAACCCCATCTCTACTAAAAACACAAAAATTAGCTGGGCATGGTGGCGCACACCTGTAATCCCAGCTACTCAGGAGGCTGGGCAGGAGAATCACTTGAACCTGGGAGGCAGAGGTTGCGGTTAGCCAAGATCGCACCACTGTAGTCTACGTGGGTGACAGAGGGAGACTCTGTCTCAAAAAGAATCAAAGAAATACTCTACATGCATTAGGCTGTTGACCACTGACTCCAAATATAGGGACTCTCCATTGCCTAAAGTTTTTCTTTTTAAAAAATCTGTACTGGCAGTCATTTCCTGACTCCAGGACCTCTTCTCTGCTATTTGGGGAATAAAACTGCAGTACTAGCTTCTGAGGGGGACACCCCCTAAGACAACCAACCGTCAAGTTCCTTAGGTTCCTACTTGAATAAGATGAATTATTTCTCCTTTTCCTGTTGTCTATGCTCTAAATTCCTTATCTCATATATGATTTATTATAGCTTGGTCTTTGGTTCAATGGCTGATTTTTACCTTTTTTTTTTTTTTTTTTTTTTTTTTTTGAGACAGAGTCTTTCTCTGTCTCCTAGGCTGGAGTGCAGTGGTGCCATCTCAGCTCACTGCAACCTCCGCCTCCTTGGATCAAGCGATTCTCCTGCCTCAGCCTCCCAAGTAGCTGAGACTACAAACACACACCACCATACCCGGCTAATTTTTTTGTATTTTTAGTAGAGACAGGGTTTCACTATGTTGGCCAGGCTGGTCTGGAACTCCTGACCTCAAGTGATCTGTCCACCTCAGCCTCCCAGAGTGCTAGGATTACAGGCCTAACCCACCATGTCCAGTCTAATTTTTACCATTTTTCTGAACCCTGCATTAACATTTGCAAAGTAAATTCAGGAAAGCTATTCAATATTTATTAAAGACGTTTTTATTAAAAAGGCAATAGCAAGCCTGTAAGAGCCTGAAAGGCAGCCTGTTATAGAAAAAAAGGCAAAGGTGACAAGCAATTTGAAAGAACTGCATTTTGGCCAGGCATGGTGGCTCACACCTGTAATCCAGCACTTTGGAGGCCAAGGCGGGCGGATCACCTGAGGCTGGGAGTTGAAGACTAGCCTGACCAACATGGTGAAACCCCGTCTTTAAAGAAAAAAAGAAAGAAAGAAAGAAAGAACTGCATTTCCTCCAACCTAGCTAACTAAACTCATAGCCTGGTAAGTTGCTTTTAGGAAGCCAGCCTTAGTGATTGGATAAGATTGTTGTTTAGCACATTTCGTCTTGGTAGAAGAGCAAAGTGAAATGATTAATGCATGTTCTCTCTTTTTAAGCATTCCCTTTATTATACATTCTTAATTCTCCTCCCTACCCCACTCCCATTCTCACAGATGGCAAAATAGAACTACAATTTATCTTCCCACTAAAATGGTTCCAAATTCCGAATCAGTGGAGTCCAAATTCACTTTCAAAACCACATGTCAAGAAAGATTGAGTTTAATAGTTAGCAGAAAAAGTGACAATCCTACTTTGTCAAAATATAAATACTCACAGGAATAAATTAGATTTTCCCCAACAGAGTGGAAAAATCACTTGTCTACTTTTTTGCTTACCAAAGTCGTCACACTAGAATGGAATATTCTCATGTACATGATTCTGTTTTAAAGTTGTTTTGGTGTTTCATTTTTTTTTAAAAACCCTCTAAGTCACTAGCTGGGAACACTATTGTAGCTTAGCATACTGCTTAAGAGCAAAAACTCTCAACTCAACCATTTTCTGGCTGAATAATCTATGGCCTGTTGGTTTAAATAATCTTTTCCTCAATTTTTTAATCTGCAAAATAAAAGTAATAAAGGCATCTACTACACAGAGTTGCTATGAAGATTAAAGGCATTACTATATATAAAGTGCTTAAAAGAGTCCTTGGCAAAAAAAAAAAAAAAGAGTCCTTAGCAGGTAATAGGTGCCATACAAGTATTATTATTATAATAATTGCTACCATTGCTAGAAAGAGAATAGTAACATTGTTGGACTTCTTTATTGTTATTTATTTATTTATTTTGAGATGGAGTCTCACTCTGTTGCCCACGCTGGAGTGCAGTGGTGTGATCTCAGCTCACTGCAACTTCTGCCTCCTGGGTTCAAGCAATTTCTCCTGCCTCAGCCTCCTGAGTAGCTGGGGACTACAGGTGCGTGCCACCACGCCCAGCTAATTTTCATATTTTTAGTAGAGATGGAGTTTTACCATGTTGGACAGGCTGGTCTCAAACTCCTGACCTTGTGATCCACCAGCCTCAGCCTCCTAAAGTGCTGGGATTACAGGCATGAGCCACCGCGCCTAGCCCTTTATTCCATTTTATTGCTCAATAATATTCCGTTATATGGATATGTCACATTTTGTGTATCCATTTATCAGTTGATACATATTTGAGCTGTTTCCATTTTTCTTTAATTATTTTTTGAGACAGAGTCTTGCTCTGTCACCCAGGCTGGAGTGTCATAGTGCGATCTCAGCTCACTGCACCTTCTGCCTCCCAGGTTCAAGCAATTCTCATGCCTCAGTCTCCCACATAGCTGAGACTACAAGCGTGCACCACCACACCCAGCTAATTTTTGTATTTTTAGTAGAGACAGAGTTTCTCCATGTTGCCCAGGCTGGTCTTGAACTACTGACCTCAGGTGATCCACTCACCTCAGCCTCCCAAACTGCTGGGATTAAAAGGCGTGAGCTACTGCACCCAGCCCTATTTTTGATTATTACATATAATACTGCTATGAATATTTGTGTACAAGTTTTTATGTAGACATGTTTTCTCATTTCTCCTGATATCTACCTAGAAGCAGAATTTCTAGGTCATATGATAACTCTATGTTTAATATTTGAGGAGCTGTCAATTTTTTTTTCCAAAGTGGCTATACCATTTTACATTACCACCAAGCAGTGTATAGGGATTCTAATTCCTCCACATCCTCCCAGACACTTGTTATAACCATCCTGGGGGCTGTGACATAGTATCCAAATGCATCTTTAAGATGCAAAAACAGAAATCCATTGGGCAAGGAAGTAAAATATTTTATGACAAGGGAAACATATGAAGGAAATTAAACAAAGGGTCCTGCAGTTAAGCTGAAAAGGAACCAAGCGATATTTTTAGGTCTGTTAGTTCTTTGTTCTTATACAACCAATTGCCCTTTAGAAAGTGTCAGGATTGTGGAATCAGCCTCCAATTTCACATCTGGAGGTTACCGTAGTCATAACAACACTCTTCTTGCCTTATTGATTTATTTTATAAAGTTTCTTCCTATACTGTACTGTATTTGATCCAATACCACAAATCTTATGTGGGAAGATATTATTATTCCCATTCTGTAGGAAAGGGTGCTAAGAACTAGCCAGGTTAAATGACTTGCTTAAGGGGGCATAGCTACAATTAAAGAAAGAAAAAGAAATTGATAGAACTGGGGCTCGAGGCCAAATTTTTTATTTCCAATCCCAGTCCTTGGTTTCCTCTTATCTCCTCCACCTCATCTTTGATGACCCAGAATGTAATGTAAAGCAAGAAAAGCAGAGGGGAACTGGGAGTGTGTGAAGCACTTAGAGGCAGGAGGCTTGTACATTACAAAGCACTTACAATCCTGCAGAGAGAGGGCAGCTGCAGACTGAAGAACGCTTTGCAAAAGTGACAATAATGACTGAACTCCCAACCCTCCAATAACTAGGAAACCAGGCATACAACCGCTTTAATTCCTAAATTCTGACTATTATATTACTCTGTACTAATAGAAGTATATTGAATACTTACAATATTCATTGAACTTCTTACTGAGTAGTTACTATGTACTAGTTTCAGCATCAAAACAGTTGAGATTAAAAAAAAAAGATTAAAATTTTCCCAAGTAGAATTAAATAGCTAATATTTACTAAGCCTTCTCCCGAAAGAGAAGTATCATCAGAATAACATTTCATAGAAAAGGAAACTGAGGCACAGAGAGGCTAAACATAGTGTCCTAAAGTTACAGAATAAATGGTGGAGGCAGAATAAGAACCCAGGCAGCCTGGTTCTATATCCTGTGCTCTTCACCACCATGTAATCTTTCCTGCCAGATCTTGCTTGGCTGGAAGTAACATACGGTGATGCAGAGAGACCAATAATCCTAATTAATTCCAGGAAGTATTTGTTGAATGCTCATTAATTCATGAAGCCCAGGGGCAAATACTCACAACAACTATATGAAATACATTCATCTTCACTGTCTTTTTCAAATGTGGAAACAGAGACTCAGAGGAGTGAATTTACTTTTCCAAGGTCACAGAACTCTACCTTAGCTAATGTTGACCTGGTGCTTAATATATATCTGTAAGAAACTGTTCTAAGCACTAACTCACCTAATCCTCATTGTGACACTCTGAGGTAAATTCCATTATTATTCACCATTCTTCTTTTTTATTTTTGAGGCAGAGTCTCGCTGTGTCATCAGGCTGGAGTAGTGGCATGATTTGGGCTCACTGCAACCTCCACCTCCCAGGTTCAAGTGATTTTCCTGCCTCAGCCTCCTGAGTAACTGGGATTACAGGCATGCGCCACCACGCCCAGCTAATTTCTGTATTTTTCCTAGAGAAGGGGTTTCACCGTGTTGGCCAGGATGGTCTCGAACTCCAGGCCTCAAGGGATCCACCCACCTTGGCCTCCCAAAGTGCTGATTACGGATGTGATAACTTGTCCAAGGTCCCACACTAGTAAGTAACAAAGCCAAGATTCAGTCTGGCTTAAAGTCCTCCTTGAAACAACTTAACACTGATACTTGCCTACAAAATAGTGAAGCAGTCATTCAAACCCAGGTCTAACTCCTGAGTGAAAGGAAAGGATGGCACTCAAAACTGCTGCAGTGAAGAGCGGTGCTAGAAAAGAGAGGAATAACAGGTGCTCTGGGGACTGTGAGGAAGAGGCATTTAAAAACTGCATTTTGAAGGAAAAAGTGCTTGCTGGACAAAAAGAGCCATCACGCAATTAAGTATTTGTAAAACAAACGAGAAACAAGTAACCCTATCCAACGAAAGACTTTTAAAAAGGCCCAGTAATGAAGAGCAAAGAAATTAAACTTAGAAAATGTTTCAGATTAAATCAGAAAGTTCTTAATGTTTTCATTAGAAAGTACTCTTGATGAAGGAAAACAAGTTTGTATTCCCTTTAATTTTGACCACATATTTTTAAAAAACGACAAAGAATCGATACGTGCAATTTGCCTTTTGTAACATTAAAAATCAGTTAATTCTGACTTCCTATATTGGTCTCTTTCCGAGACCTTTGCAAGGTACTCTTTCAGGTCCTGAAGCACAGCCATTTAGAAACCAAAATGAGTAGGGGGAATTCAAGCTAAGAACTAGAAGGAACAGGGGCCCTTACAAGTTGTGGCTCAAACGCTGCAGCGTTGGGTTTTCTTTTTCCCTGGCAAACTGATTTATGACCACACGAAGGGCAGCTGCAGAACCAGTTAGACCGTAAGTCCATTGCCAAACAGCCCTAAATGAAGGACCAGACAGGGATGGGAATGGCAAGGGGGGGTCTGGGGGTGTCGCTTGTTCTCAAGTTCCGTGAGACGCGGCAAGTCCTAATTCTTGGAGCAGCCAGGGTCCTCGTGAATCCCGCTGCCCCAAACGTGCGAGGCCGGGGAGTTGGCACAGCCTCAAGGCAGCCCGACAAGGTGCCTCCACGCCCCCTTGCGGACCCAAATGATTGAGGATGATGTGCCGGTTAAGTGATAGGTGCAGGGTTTCAGAAATGCTCTCTCCGTTTAGCTCCACAAAAGCCCTTCAAATGAGGCGCGGTGATCAGCCCTGTTTTACAGATGGAAAACACCGGGGCTCAGGGGAGTGAAGGAAGACTTGTCAGCAAAAAGGAAAACCTAGTGAAGGCGATCGTTGGTCTTGCTCCTTTCACCAAGGAGTAGGGGCTGGGGTCCCCTTTGGGACCCCACATCGACCCCTCTTGCTCTCTTGGTGGACGAGTTGCAGGCTGTCAGCCGGGAGGCCTGGCGGCGTGCAGGTACCCGGAAAGAGGGAGAGCGCGGTGGGTGGCAGGGACTCTGCCCGGCACAGGGCTGCAGCAGCCAGGCTAGGGCGCAGCGCGCACCACCCGCTCGTTGGCTTCTGCCCAGCAGCCCCGCGTGGCGAGTCCCCAGGGAGCGGGGCTGCAGCCGCTGAGCGCGGGCGCACCGACGACCATCCACGTGGGGCGCCCGCAGCTGTCCGGCCGCCCCACGCGAGTTGCAAGCCACGAGCCAGGGCGCGCGTGCGCGCAGGACCGCAACGGGCACGGGTTGGCAGTGCCACCGTGAGCCCACCCGCTGTGTCTCTTGCCTTACCGTAGCTGCTCGCCGGTGACCAAGACCTCAGCCATGCGCTCCAGCTCCCTTTGCTGCGCCCCGCCACTCCCGCTGGTGCTGCTGTCACTGCCAGCGCTCCCAGCGCTGCTGCCCTCTTCCATGGTTGGAGCCGCGCCGCTACCACTGGCTCCGCTGTCCGCCGAGGGTTTGGGTGTTCGGTTCAGTCTGCCCCTCACTGACGCCTCCCCCGCCATCTTTGTTCGGGGCAGCTCCACTGCTCTGACCGGATTGGCTGGAGAAGGAATCCCTGTAGGTAGGCAGAAGCGCTGGGCTAGTCCGGCCTCAGAAACATGAGCTTGGGGGCGTGGCCAGAGCCCCTCGTGGTCGGGGGGCGGAGCCGATGGAGGAAAATAAAAACATCTGGGCGGGGCGCTGCATCCTAGCTGTGTGTGCTGCTGGAGGCTAAATTGGGTGAGCTCTCTACCCACAAAGCTCATGCTGTGGAATCCTGGGGACAGGCCTGGAGGTTACTAGGGAAGTGTGAAGGCGTTTTTATTGTACATTCCATACCCCAAGTTGCCAGAGAGCAAAACATAACAATATAGCCAAATGGTCAACGGTGAAGGTTATACATGTCACTACAGGGCATGGAGAAATTAAGCCTTCTTCTGGCTGCAGCCTCTCTCACCAAAGACAACTTGTTTGCCTTATGACGTAATCAATAAGGAATGCCGGCCTGGGAATCTGGCTGACCTGGGATCCAGCTCCACTCATGTAATGTCCTATTTAAATGTGTTTACTTGTCCCTTACAAAATAAAAATAATTTTGGGCCGGGAGCTGAGTCTCACGCCTGTAATCCCAGCACTTTGGGAGGCCAAGGCGGATGGATCACCTGAGGTCTGGAGTTCGAGACCAGCCTGGCTAACATGGTGAAACCCCGTTACTACTAAAAATCCAAAAAATTAGCTGGGCATAGTGGCGCATGCCTGTAATACCAGCTACTCAGAAGGCTGAGGGAGGAGAATCGCTTAAATACAGAAGGTGGAGGTTGCAGTGAGCTGAGATTGCACCATTTCACTGCAGCTTGGGCAACAAGAGCAAAACTCCGTCTCAAAATAAATAATTAATTAAAAAATAATTGTGGCTACCACTTTTTGACATTAAAGGTACTTCAGATATGTTATTACCTCATTTAATTATTACAATAAATCATAAAATGGGTATTGTGTTTATTTTGCATCAGGATGCAGGCTTGGAGAGGTGAAGTTGTTTGTCTAAGGCAAGCAAATAATAAGTATAAGAAGAAAGCAAACCCAGGCCATTCTGGCTTCAAAGTTAGGTTTTGAAAAGACTGAAAGACTGCCTCTTAAAATGGGGGATACAATGGTATTGTCTACCTGTAAGAGATTGTGAAAGAAAATTTGATTAGTACCAAATAAATGTTCTGTTTTTCTGTTTCATGCAGAGTCAGAGTTGGTCTGCAGGAAGGCCAAGTAATGCTTATGGCAGTATTCATGTGTGTTGAGCATTTATTCTATGCTTTATATGGTGCTAAACACCTTGTTTTTTGTTGTTCTTTTTGAGACGGAGTCTTGCTCTGTCACCCAGGCTGAAGTGCAATGGCATGATCTGGGCTCACTGCAATCTCCGCCACCTGGTTTCAAGCGATTCTCCTGCCTCAGCCTCCTGAGTAGCTGGGACTACAGGCGCATGCCACCACATCTGACTACTTTTTGGATTTTTAGTAGAGATGGGGTTTCACCATGTTGGCTAGGATAGTCTAGATTTCCTGACCTTGTGATTCACTGCCTCAGCCTCCCAAAGTACTGGGATTACAGGTGTGAGCCACTGCACCTGGCCAACACCTTCTTTATATTATTTCATTTATCCTCACAAAAACACTGGAGTTCGATATTATTTTCAACTTACAAATGAGAACACTTAAGTGTGGAAAGATGAAGTAATTTGCCTAGAAAGTCAGGCAGCCCTGACGCCCTGGTTCTGCAGATTCCCAAGGACATGCTCAGCCCCACTCCAGAGAAAGAATAGTTGTCCCACTCCCTTGAGCGTCCGTGAGCAGACCAGCTCTTAATCTGCATGAGAGAGATGTTAGGCGACTCTTCTGCCAAAATAAATTATTTAAGTTTCTTAACTTTTTAAATAGGCCACCATAGACGTGTAGACCAATGAAGACCTGGTTCTAGGTGACTGTGATTCTAAGAGCCTATTTGGCATAAAACATATAAATCATTAAATAGAAGTCCCAGAGTTAATGAGACTAAAAGGTATCTGTTGCTCATGTTTTAATCTTATAACTACTACATAGAATATCAAGTTTGTACGGGCTTCTCAGTCAAACACGCAATTTCTATCCCAATTCTGTCATTTGCTAATTTTGCAACCTTATGTTAGTTACTTCTCTTGGCCTCCCTTTCCTATCAATAAAACAGAAACAATCATTCCTACTTCATAGAGATGTTGTGTGGCTTACATGAAATAACATGGAATCTCAGTTCTTTGGGAAGCTAGAGCGTGAGGATTGCTTGAGGCCAGGAGTTCAGTACCAGCCTGGGCAACATAGCAAGACCCTGTCTCTCCCAAAAAAAAAAAAAAAAAAAAAAAATTTTAAATTACCCAGGCATGGTAATGCACACCTGTACTCGCAGCTAATTGAGATGCTGAGGTGGAAGGATCACTTGAGCCCAGGAGTTCAAGGTTACAGTGAGCTATGATCACACCACTGCACTCTGGTGTGGGTAACAAATCAAGACCCTGATATGAAGGAAAGAGAGAGAGAGAGAGAGAGCGAGAGAGAGAGAAAGCAAGGAAGGAAGGAAGGAAGGAGAAATTTCTATTACGTAAAGTTTCTAAGATCCATGTCAGTAACACAAATTTGTAAGTTTAAGATAAAAAAGCACCTTAACATAAAGAAAAGAAAATTCAAGTCAGGAAGTATTGTTCCAGCGACAGTGAGAGAGCATTTATTTTTCTTGCCTGACAAGAAGTATGTGTGTATGATGGTGGAGGGGGTTGTGTGTATAGGTAGGTATATGTGAACAGGAAATAGGAATTGGTTTGGTTATTGTTTTAACCTTTTTTTTTTATTCCTGAGACAGAGTTTTGCTCTTGTTGCCCAGGCTGGAGTGCAATGGTGAGATCTCAGCTCACTGCAACCTCCTCCTCCTGGGTTCAAGTGATTCTCCTGCCTCAGCCTCCCGAGTAGCTGGGATTACAGGCATGTGCCGCCATGCCCAGGCTCATTTTGTATTTTTAGTAGAGACGTGGTTTCTCCATGTTGGTCAGGCTGGTCTCGAACTCCCAATCTCAAGTGATCTGCCCACCTCGACCTCCCAAAGTGTTGGGATTACAGGCATGAGCCATCGTGCCCAGCCTTACCTTTCTTTTGACATATGACACATACCTGGCTCCACTGGGTAAGAAGACAGACCCTTTTCCTAACAGGGAAAAATTGTTGAGCCAAATCCTGAGGACACATCCATAACTGTGAGCCCAGGAGCAACTGGTTCCTGATAAACTGTGATTTTTTTTTTTCTTTTAGATACTGATCAAAGAGAAAAGGGCACTGATATGGCAATTAATTCACCATAAGTATTTTAGTAATACAGAATTCTGACAAACCTTGGTTTGATTCTTGCCATGTTTGGGCAAGCTCATTCATTCTTCTCTGAATTTGCTGTCCTCTTTCGTAAAGTTAAGATCATAACACCAATCCTATTGGGTTATTGGGAGGATTAAATACAATTTAATGAAAGCATTTATTCCAGGTGGAACTATTAAGTGTGAGCTTTCTCTTCTAGCTCTCCACATTTACCACTTTCATGCCTTCTGTCTGTTTTGGTGTTTTGGGGCCATGTTTCTCAAATGTTTGGTGGGGAAAAAAACCAGGGGTGTGTGTGTGTGTGTGTGTGTGTGTGTGTGTGTGTGTGCGCGCGCGTGTACCATGTGCTTTCAACCCATTGAAGACTGAAACATTGATGAAATACAATAATAAAAATGAAGGCAGGCACAGTGGCTTACACCTGTCATACTAGCACTTTGGGAGGACAAAGTGGGCAGATCATCCCAGCACTTTGGGAGGGTGAGGGGGGCAGATCACAGGAGTTCAAGACCAGCCTGGCCAATGTAGTGAAACCCTGTCTCCACTAAAAATACAAAAATTAGCCAGGTGTATTGGCAGGTGCCGGTAATCCCAGCTATTTGGGAGGCTGAGGTGGGGGAATTGCTTGAACCTGGGAGGCAGAGGTTGCAGTGAGCTGAGATCATGCCAGTTAGCAAATCACGCTTGAGGTAGCACTGGTGTAAGAAACTCTTCCTAAGGGGCAGCAGCAATGTGAAAAGGAGATGAACTTGAATTGATAAAATGCATGAAAATGCTCTCAGCTATGAAGTTGTTTTTTTTTTTTTTTTTTTTTTTTTTAAGATGCAGTGCAGTGGCGTGATCTCGGCTCATTGCAACCTCCGCGTCCTGGGTCCGTGTTCAAGCAATTCTCCTACCTCAGCCTCCCAAGTAGCTGGGATTACAGGCACGAGCCACCATGCCCAGCTAATTTTTATAATTTTTAGTAGAGATGGGATTTCACCATGTTGGCCAGTCTGGTCTTGAACTCCTGACCTCGTGATCTGCCTACCTCAGCCTCCCAAAGTGCTGGGATTACAGGCGTAAGCCACTGCACCTGGCCAGCTATGAAGATTAATATGTTAGCTGTCATGGTTATTGTTGTCTTTTAATATGCATTAGTATTATTCCTGCCTGATTTTAATTTTATTTGTTTATTTATTTGAGACAGAATCTCTGTCACCCAGGCTGGAGTGCAGTGGTGCGATATTGGCTCACTGCAGCCTCTGCCTCCCGGGTTCCAGTGACTCTTCTGCCTCAGCCTCCTGTGTGGCTGGGATTTGAATATCTCACCATGTTGGCCAGGCTGGTCTCGAACCCCTGACCTCAGGTGATCGTCCCATCATCCTCCCAAAGTGCTGGCATTACAGGCATGAGCCACCATGCCTAGCCATCCTGCCTGGTTTTAAAGACTAACTGAAATGCCACCTTCTCTGTGCAATTGTCCTGCACTTCTCCAAGCAGTTTATTGCTCTTTATTGCTCAAGGGGTTCACCTTGCCCACTGTCTAGAAAGAGCTGATTCATCAAGACAGGGGAATTGCAATAGAGAAAGAGTAATTCATGCAGAGCCAACTGTCCAGGAGACCAGAGTTTATTTTTGTTTTTATGTTTTTTATACTTTAAGTCCTGAGATACATGTGCAGAATGTGCAGGTTTGTTAGATAGGTAAACACATGCCATGGTGGTTTGCTGCACCCATTGACCTGTCATCTACATTAGGTATTTCTCCTAATGCTATTCCTTCCCTAGTCCCCTGCCCCCCGAAAGACCCCAGTGTGTGATGTTCCCCTCCCTATGTCCATGTGTTCTCATTGTTCAACACCCACTTATGAGTGAGAACATGCAGTGTTTGGTGTTCTGTTCCTGTGTTTGTTTGCTGAGAATGATGGTTTCTAGCTTCATCCCTGTCCCTGCAAAGGACATGAACTCATCCTTTTTTATGGCTGCATAGTATTCCATGGTGTATATGAGCCACATTTTCTTTATCTAGTCTATCATTGATGAGCATTTGGGTTGGTTTCAAGTCTTTGCTATTGTGAATAGTGCTGCAATAAACATACGTGTGCATGTGTCTTTATAATAGAATGATTTATAATCCTTTGGGCATATACCCAGTAATGGGATTGCTGGGTCAAATGGTGTTATGCGGCCAACAAACATATGAAAAAAAGCTCATCATCACTGGTCATTAGAAAAATGCAAATCAAAACCACAATGAGATACCATCTCACACCAGTTAGAATGGCAATTATTAAAAAGTCAGGAAACAACAGATGCTGGAGAGGATGTGGAGAAATAGGAACGCTTTTAAACTATTGGTGGGAGTGTAAATTAGTTCAACCATTGTGGAAGACAGCGTGGGGGATTCCTCATGGATCTAGAACCAGAAGACCAGAGTTTTATTATTACTCAGAGCAGTCTCCCCCGAGGATTCAGGGAGCAGAGTATTTAAGGACAACTTGGTGGGTGGGGGATGCCAGTGAGCCAGGAGCGCTGATTGATCAGAGGTGAAATCATAGGGAGTCGAAGCTGTCTCCTTGAGCTGAGTCAGTTGCTGGGTGGGACCCCGAAGATCAGATGAGCCAGTTAATTGATCTGGGCAGTGCCAGCTGATCTATCAGGTATAAGGTCTGCAAAATATCTCAAGCACTGATCTTAGGAGCAGTTTAGGGAGGGTCAGAATCTTGTGGCCTCCAGCTGCATGACTCCTAAACTGTAATTTCTAATCTTGTGGCTAATGTTAGTCCTACAGAAGGAATCTAGTCCCCAGGCAAGAATGAGGTCTGCTTTGGAAAAGGGCTGTTACTGTCTTTGTTTAAACTATAAACTAAGTTTCTACCAAAGCTAGTTGAGCCAATGCCCAGGAATGAACAAGAACAGCTTGGATATTAGAAGCAAGTTAAAGTTGGTTAAATTAGATCTCTTTCACTGTCTCAGTCATAAATTTTGCAAAGGCAGTTTCACTCTTTCCTACAAATGTACATATTCTTTTTTTTTTTTTTTTTTTTCTGAGATGGAATTTTGCTCTTGTCACCCAGGCCGGATGGAGTGCAATGGAGCAATCTCAGCTCACTGCAACCTCTGCCTGCTGGGTTCAAGTGATTCTCCTGCCTCAGCCTCCCCAGTAGCTGGGATTACAGGCATGTACCACCACGTCCACTAATTTTTGTATTTTTATCAGAGATGGGGGTTTCACCATTTTGGCTGGGCTGGTCTTAAACTCCTGACCTCAGGTGATCCACCTGCCTCTGCCTCCCTAAGTGCTGGGATTACAGGCATGAGCCACCATGCCTGGCCCAAATGTACACCTCCTTACAGAAGATTTAAATTGTTCTTAACAATTAATGGAAGTCCCGATTCTTTAGCTACTACAATTTTTATTCTTTGTGAATGGAAGGTTGATGGTTTAGCAATATTCTGTGCAGATCTTTCTGTTTGTAGATCCTTTAAGAAGGGGCTTGTCTTTTAAAAATGAATGTAAAAGGCCAGGCGCGGTGTCTCATGCCTGTAATCCCAGCAATTTGGGAGGCCAAGGTGGGTGGATCACCTGAGGTCAGGAGTTCAAGACCAGCCTGGCCAACATGGTGTAAACCCCCATCTCTAATAAAAATACAAAAATTAGCAGGGTGTAGTGGCGCACACCTGTAATCCCAGCTACTAGGGAGGCTGAGGCAGGAGAATCGATTGAACCCAGGAGGTGGAGGTTGCAGTGAGCTGAGATCACACCACTGTATTCCAGCCTGGGTGACAAAGCTAGACTCCCTCTCAAAATAAATACGTACATACATACATAAATGTAAAAATCGAGAAAAGTACAATTTCCATGGCTTTTGTCATTCACATCTGTTTTTAATATTTTGTCATAATCTATTTTGTAGTAATAGAAATAAAACATTACAAATAAAGTTGATATCTTCTTGTCCTTCATTTCCAATCCTGCTCCCCCTCCCACGAAGTCTTGCTAGTCCTTGGTTCCCTCATGGACTTGAATGTTTAATACTTTGATGTATGCTGCCACCTAGTGGTTGCACTCGCAGTGACACGAAATGCTTGTAGGTCTATAGAAAAAGGGTCACCCCCAAGAGGGTTTGTTGGGTGTTTCAGACTGAGGATGTGATGGTAACATCAACTTCACAAAATTTAATAAGAAATTCGAAGGAGCTTTGCAAGTGCTGTGCATGGTATTAGTTCTAGCCCCCTACAGGCTTTGATAATCAGCCAGTGCTTTCTAACTACATTAAATAAAGGGGGAGCCAGGGACAGTGGTAAGCTGCTTGGGAGGCTGAGGTGAGAGGATCACTTGAACCAGGAGTTCCAGGCCATCCTGGGCAACATAGTGGGACTCCATTTCTCAAAAAAAAAGGAGGGGGAAATGATGACAGTTCTCTGAGATCTCCCTGCTCTGACTCCTGCATTGCCATACTCCTCTGTTAGCATCGTGTTATACAGCCCAGCATACTCCAACACAGCATGGAGTAGAAATAGCCTTTCTTTTTTTATTTTTTGAGACAGAGTCTCGCTCTGTCACCAGGCTAGAGTGCAGTGGTGTGATCTAGGCTCACTGCAACCTCCTCCTCCCGGGTTCAAACGATTCTCCTGCCTCAGCCTCCCGAGTAGCTGGTACTACAGGCGCGCAGCACCACGCCCAGCTAATTTTTGTATTTTTAGTAGGCACAGGGTTTCACCTTGTTGGCCAGGATGGTCTCGATCTCCTGACCTTATGAAAGTGCCATGTTTACAGGCATAAGCCACCATGCCCAGCAGATTTTCTTTCTTTCTTGAGAGTATGTCTTCTCTCTCCACCTAAACTATAAATAAGCACGGCACCTCTGTCATCCTTTCTTCCTTTGTGGGGTCCAGCCCAGTTCTAGGCACAGAAAATGTACTCGTTCAGTGCCTTGGGACATTAAAATATTATTTTGTTCTCAAATGAAAAATTCCATTGGTGAAGACCTTATCAAACATCCTTATCTTTATCCATTACAATAGATGACCTGGAAAATCATTGAGTTTGAATAAATAGGTGTGTTTGCTGTGAAGTTTTGCTTGATAAAGAGCCATAAGCGTTCCCCCTCTCAACAGAGGCACTAAAAACAAAAGGAAGGTCAAAACTTTGCAGGTTGTCATAATAAAAAGTCTTAATACTCCAAAACAAACACAAAAACAGTATTACAAGTATAACAGTTGGAAGTAATGCTGTCTTCATTTTATTTAACAAACCCCCATAGAGCACTTATTTTGTGCTAGATACAATTCTTTTTTGTGTGTGTGTGAGAAGGAGTCACACTCTATTGCCCAGGCTGGAGTGCAGTGGCACGATCTCGGCTCACTGCAACCTCCGCCTTTCGAGTTCAAACAAGTCTCTGCCTCAGCCTCCTGAGTAGCTGGGATTACAGGCACCCACCACCACACTCAGCTAATTTTTGTATTTTTAGTAGAGACGGGGTTTCACCATCTTGGCCAGGCTGGTGGTGATCTCCTGATCTCGTGATCCACCTGCCTCAGCCTCCCAAAGGCTGAGGATTACAGGCCTGAGCCACTGTGCCCAGCCGTGCTAGATACAATTTTAAGTGTCTCCCCCATTTTTTTTTTTTTTTTTTTTTTTTGTAATGGAGGTTTGTTCTTGTTACCCAGGCTGGAGTGCAATGGTGTGATCTTGGCCCATTGCAACCTCTGCCTCCTGGTTTCAAGCGATTCTCCTGCCTCAGCCTCCCAAAGGGCTGGGATTACAGGCATGAGCCATCACGTCCACTGTGTTTCCCAAATGTTAAACCATTCAATCACAATGTTTCTATGAGACAGAGTGCTGATCTTTTTTTTCATTTCTGCCACATTTTTTGTTTTATTAAGATATGAAAAATTTTAAGTAACCTTTTTTTTTTTTTACTTTTCCAAATTTCCTATTTTTTTAAATTGCATTTTAGGTTTTGGGGTACATGTGAAGAACATGCAGGATTGTTGCATAGGTACACACATGTCAGTGTGATGTGCTGCCTTCCTCCCCCATCACCTATATCTGGCATTTCTCCCATGCTATCTCTCCCCAACTCCCCCACCCTCCGCTGTCCCTCCCTATTTCCCCCCAACAGACCCCATTGTGTGATGCTCTCCTCCCTGTGTCCATGTGTTCTCATTGTTCAACACCCACCTATGAGTGAGAACATGCGGTGTTTGATTTTCTGTTCTTGTGTCAGCTTGCTGAGAATGATGGTTTCCAGGTTCATCCATGTCCCTACAAAGGACACAAATTCATCATTTTTGATGGCTGCATAGTATTCCATGGTGTATATGTGCCACATTTTCCCTGTCCAGTTTATCATTGATGGGCATTTGGGTTGGTTCCAGGTCTTTGCTATTGTAAACTGTCCTGCAATGAACATCATCACTGGTCATTAGAGAAATGCAAATCAAAACTACATTGAGATACCACCTCACACCAGTTAGAATGGCGATCATTAAAAAATCTGGAGACAACAGATGCTGGAGAGGATGTGGAGAAATAGGAACACTTTTACATTGTTGGTGGGAGTGTAAATTAGTTCAACCATTGTGGAAGACAGTGTGGCGATTCCTCAAGGACCTAGAACTAGAAATTCCATTTGACGCAGCAATCCCATTACTGGGTATATATCCAAAGGATTATAAATCATTCTATTATAAGGACACATGCACAGGAATGTTCATTGCAGCACTGTTTACAATAGCAGAGTGCTGATCTTTTAGGACCTGTTTGCTCTCCAATTCCTAGATCCTTTCCCAGCTCTACTCTGTCACAAGGGGCCTGCCCTGCGGGCTTCATTTCTCAAGTGCATGTGAAATGTGGCTTCCAGTTAGATTCGTTAGATTCAGTTAATGGGAGGTAGTGGTGGGAGATTGGAAAGCAGGCCTAAAGGAGAAGCCACATTTCTCCTGCACATTCTTTGATTCTGTGGCTTTAGGTCTCCCTAAACGGGTCCATCATATCTCCCAGGGGGACCACAGCCCCTAGGGACCAGAAGCCCTGCCTCTTTCCCTTGTCTCTCTGATGTGGGGGATGGTAGAGGTTTCCTGCTGTCACTACTCTCTCAGTTGATTGTCCATTCTTCCCCTTGGCTTCTCAGATCTTCTGTTACCCATAACATCCATTTCCTATATTAAATTCTCCCCCTCCTTAAATGCTTAGCGGGTGTTCTGTTTTTCTGTTACGATCCTAACTAGTATCATCATCTCTATTTTACATAAAAGGAAACCAAAGCAAAGTTAAGGAAATTTACCCCAAGGTCATACAACCAGTAAGTGGCAGAGTGAAGATTCCAACGGGCAGCAGAGTCCACGGCATCACTATTAAATGTAAGTTAGAGATTATCCCCGCTCCACCACCAGGAGTTGCTATATAAGTCCATAGTTCTCAAATTTTTTTTTTAGAGTCTCACTCTGTCACCCAGGTTGGAGTGCAGTGATGTGATTGAGCTCTGCTCACTGCAGCCTCCGCCTCCAGAATTCAAGTGATTCTCCTGCCTAAGCCTCCCAAGTAGCTGGGACTACAGGCACATATATGCCTGGTTAATTTTTAAATTTTTAGTACTGTCAGGGTTTTACCATGTTGGCCAGGTTGGTCTCAAACTCTTGACCTCAAGTGATCTGCCTGCCTTGACCTCTGAAAGTTCTGGGATAGCAGGTGTAAGCCACCGCACCCTACCTCAAACTTTTTAGTCTCAGGACTCATTTACACTCTAAAAAAATTTTTCAGGGTTCCAATGAGCTTTTGTGGGCCTTATGTTGGAATAAGAGAAAATCTTTAACATAGAGGAAAACAACTCATCACATTTAGAGGAACAACTATTCAAAAGAACATGCATTGCTGAGAAACTATGGAAGTCAAAGACAGGGCAATAATCTCTTTGGAGTGCTGAAAGGAAAAGCTGTAAAAACAGAATTCTAGACCATCAAGATTTTTTTTCTTTGAGATGGAGTCTCGCTCTGTCACACTCTGAGGCCAGAGTGCAGTGGTGTGATCGCAGCTCACTGCAACCTCCACCTCCTGGGTTCAAGCGATTGTCCCGCCTCAGCCTCCTGAGTAGCTGGAATTACAGGTGCCTGCCATCACGTCCGGCTAATTTTTGTATTTTTTAGTAGAGACAAAGTTTCACCATGTTGCCAGGCTGGTCTTTAACTCCTGACCTCAGGTGATCCATGTGCCTCGGCCTCCCAAAGTGCTGGGATTATAGGCATGAGCCACCGTGCCTTGCCAAGTATTTAAATAAAATAAAAATATTTCTTAAATTTAAAAAAAATTTAAATCTTTTTTCTTTTTCATACAAAAAATAAACCTGCAAATATATATATATTTATTTATATAAATATATATTTATATGTATATAAATTTTATATAATATTATATATATATTTTTTATTTTGAGAGGGAGTCTCACTCTGTTGCCCAGGCTGTAGTGCAATGGCACGATCTCAGCTCACTGCAACCTGCACCTCCCGGGTTCAAGTGATTCTCCTGCCTCGGCCTCCTGAGTAGCTGGGACTACAGTCATGCACCACTATGTCCAGCTAGTTTTTGTATTTTTAGCAGAGACAGGGTTTCACTATGTTGGCCAGGCTGGTCTCGAACTCCTGACCTCACGATCCACCTACCTCGGCCTCCCAAAGTGCTGGGATTACAAGTGTGAGCCACCACGCCCGGCCACAAAAATATTTTAAGACAAAATAACACTAGTAAAATGTGTTTTCAGAAAACCTGTCCTACAAGAAATGCAAAGGAAGTCCTTCATGCTGATAAAAATGGTACCAGATTAGAAACTCAGGATTTAGGGAGAAATGAAGAGCATAACAAATGGCATATGTATATCTCTTGGGAAATACAGATTATTTTTTGTCTGAATTTCTTAATTTCTTTATTTTTATTTCTTATTTATGTATTTATTTTTGAGATGGAGTCTTGCTCTGTCGCCCAGGTTGGAGTGCAGTGGCACGATCTCAGCTCACTGCAACCTCCACTTCCCCAGTTCAAGCGATTCTCCTGCCTCAGCCTCCAGAGTAGCTGGGATTACAAACACATGCCACCACGCCTGGCTAAGTTTTGTATTTTTAGTAGAGACGGGGTTTCACCATATTGACCAGGCTAGGCTCGAACTCCTGACCTCAACTGATCCTACCGCCTCGGCCTCCCAAAGTGGTGGGATTACAGGCATGAGCCACTGCGCACAGCCTTAATTTCTTTAAAATATATGTGACTGTTTAAAGCAAAATTATAGCATTGTTGGGCTCATAATCAGCAGACTACTAAAGCTGGCATGTACTAGCTCATGTCATGAGAATCAATTGTTAAATTTTCAGGAAATTTATGAACCAGCTGAAGATACACTGGCAACTTGAAATTGACCGTGGTGGAAACATTTACACTATGGAAATCAGCAAACACTCTAAACTGGACCTTTTTCTTTAGATCCAGTTGTCCAACATTAACCAGCACACCACTGTTTATAATGTATAGAGATATGAAACATACAACAACTATAGCACAAAGGATGGAAAGATGGTCTTCAGGGATCTATATGACTGCAAGTTCTCTACATTATACGTGAACTGGTCAGTGTTAACTCTAAGTGTGCAGTGAAAAGTTGAGGATGCATAATTTAACCTGTCAATAATGACTTAAAAAAAATGCAAACAGCATGGGCTAAAATGACAATAGATAAATTATAATGAAATTGTTTACAAAATTCAAATAGTCCACAAGTGGGGGAAAAAGGGAGGGAAAGAAAAAAAAGGAGAGGAAAAAACAAATAAGAAAACGGTATTTTCAGGCCGCACGTGGTGGCTCACGCCTATAATCATAGCATTTTGGGAGGTCAAGGTGGGTGGATCATGACGTCAGGAGTTTGAGACCAGCCTGATCAACATGGTGAAATTGTCTTTAGTAAAAATACAAAAATTAGCAGGGAGGGTGTGGTGGTGCACACCTGTAATCCCAGCTACTCGGGAGGCTGAGGCAGGAGAATTGCTTGAACCCAGGAGGCAGAGGTTGCATAGACATTATACATGTTCTCCACATCTAGGCAATACCATAATGGCATTAAATTAAATTAAACCATGATGGTATTAAATTAAAAATTAGTAAAATATCTAGGAAATCACAAATACTTGGAAATACAATCCACTTCTAAATAATCCGTGGATCAAGAAGTAATCACAAGAATTAGAAAACATTTTAAACTGTGTAATAATGAAGAATAAGTTTCCGACGGGGCACAGTGTCTCACACCTGTATTCCCAGCACTTCGGGAGGTCAAGGGTAAATCACCTGAGTTCAGGAGTTCAAGAACAGTCTGGCCAACATGGCGAAATCCCCTCTCTACTAAAAATACAAAAATTAGCTGGGCATGCTGGCAGGCACCTGTAATCCCAGCTATTTGGGAGGCTGAGGAAAAAGAATAGCTTGAACCCAGGAGGCGAAGGTTGCAGTGAGCCAAGATTGTGCCACTGCACTCCAGCATGGGTGACAGAGTGAGACTCTGTCTCCAAAAGAATAAATAAATAAAAGAAAGTTAACTCCCCAATACTTTAGTTACATCTCCACATTTATGTGATGTAAGTAGAGCAGAGCTCAGAGGAAAATTAATAGTTTTAAATATGTATATTAGAAAAGAAAAAGGTCTAACAATGATAAGAACCTAGAAAAAGATGAGTAAAGCAAACACAAAGTAAATAGAAGTTAGTATTTCATAAATATTCCTTCTCTTTCTTTTCCTTTGGGCAATATATGCAGAATATTCTTATCACCCCCAAAAGTTTTCTCCTGCCTCTAAGAAAGAGAAGGTACCAGTGTGTGGGAGTGCCAAAAAACTACATTGTATACTTTAAACAGATGCAGTTTATTTTACTTAATTTATACCTCAAAAAGGTTGACCGAAAAACAAAGGACCACTGAGGTAAAAAATGAACTCCTTTGTTCTGTAAAAGTGTGTTCTGTAAATTTAGAGAGTCGAAAGGTATGGGTTATGGGGTGTGGGGGTAATGGAGATTGTGTAAGGTCTTATGGGCCTTGGTAAGGACTTTGGTTTTTAATTTTAAAGGAGATCAGAGCTGGGCGTGGTGGCTCACGCTTGTAATCCCAGCACTTTGGGAGGCCAAGGCGGGCATATCACCTCAGGTCAGGAGTTCAAGACCAGCCTGACCAACACGGCGAAACCCCGTCTCTACTAAAAATACAAAATTAGCTGGGCATGGTGGCATATGCCTGTAATCCCAGCTATTCGGGAGGTGGAGGCAGGGGAATTGCTTGAACCTGGGAGGTGGAGGTTGTGGTGAACCGAGATCACCCCATTGCATTCTAGACTGGGCAACAGGAGTAAATAAAGAAGATCAGAATCCACTGAAGCATTTTGAACAGAGAAATGCCATGATTCTGACTCATATTATTGCAAGGACTGCATGTGATAGTATATAGAGAGTACTCAGTTAAGTGCTTAACTCAGTAAATATTTAATACATATTCCTTCATTTTCCTTTTCTAAAGCAGTGGAGGAAAAAAAAAACGGCAAAACAGGCTGCTCTAGAAAACATTAAATAATACTGCCATCTAGTGGGAAAAAGCCTGATTGTTTTATAAACAAAATCTTGGAAGTTTAACAAAAGATGTGAAGTTAAAATTTAGGCTACTATATTTTTCTATTTCTTTTCTTTTTCTTTCTTTCTTTTTTTCTTTTCTTTTCTTTTTGAGATGGAGTCTTGCTCTGCTGCCCAGCTGGAGTGCAGTGGCGTGATCTCGGCTCACTGCAACATCTTCTGCCTGGGTTCAAGTGATTCCCCTGCCTCAGCCTCCCGTGTAGTTGGGACTACAGGCATGCATTACCATGATCGGCTAATTGTTTTGTATTTTAGTAGAGACAGAGTTTCACTATGTTGGCCAGGATGGTCTTGAACTCCTGACCTCGTGATCTGCCAGCCTCAGCCTCCCAAAGTGCTGGGATTACAGGCGTAAGCCATCGCACCCTGCCTGTAGTTTTCATAGAATGAAATGCATCTTGCTGTAAACCAAAAATTGCTTATTTGAAACAAAGTAATGCAGTTTCCAAGACACTGCTTTATTCTAATTCTCCCACTGCCTGCAATTCTTTCCTCTGGGGGAGATAGTTCTTTCAAGGCTTCCACCTCCAATGTTAGTGACGTTCCTTCCATCTTTAGCCTTTTTTCAGTTGCACATCACACTGTCCCTGGATGATCTCAGGCATAGGCACTCTCATAACTACAATTCATGTACACTTTAAAGCTTAATAGTTCAGTCTCTGGCAAGACCTTAATTCAAACTCCAAGTTCACTGTTATCCATTCTATCTCCAAATTATTATTGTTTTGAAACAGGGGGCCGGGCCTGGTGTAGTTCGTGCCTGTAATCCCAGCACTTTGGGAGGCCAAGGCGGGTGGATCACCTGAGGTCAGGAATTCAAGACCAGCACAGCCAACATGGTGAAACCCCATCTCTACTAAAAATACAAAAAGAATTAGATGGGCATGGTGGCAGACGGCTGTAGTACCAGCTACTTGGGAGGCTGAGGCAAGGGAATTGCTTGAACCTGGGAGGCGGAGGTTGCAGTGAGCTGAGATGGTGCCACTGCACCCCAGCGTGGGTGACGGAGTAAGACTCTGTCTCAAATAAATAAGTAAATAAACAAAAAATAAATAGGGTGTCACTCTGTTTCCCAAGGTGGAGTGTAGTGGTGGGATCATAGCTCATTGCAATCTCAAGCATCTGGGATCAAGTGATCCTCCTGCCTTAGCCTCCTGAGTAGCTAGGACTACAGGCATGAGCCACCACAACAACTAATTTTTATTTTATTTTTAAAACTTTTTGTAGAGACGGGGATCTCACTATGTTGCTCAGGTTGGTCTCAAACTCCTGGCCTCAAGCAGTCTTCCTGCCTGGGCCTCCCAAAGTGCTGGGATTACAGGCAAGAGCCACCATGGCCAGCCCAAATTACTTCTAAATCCAGACACCTTCATCACTCATTTGGCCTCTTAGCAGGTCTCCTTGCTTCTATTCTTGTCTCTCTTCAATCTGTGTTACAAAATAGAATGATCAACTCTCTCCTCCTTTTTCCTCCCTTCTTCTCTTTCTTTTTTTTCTTTCTCTTTATTCATGTATGATTTATTACCTGTTCATTTAAAGTTATTTGTCTGTATATTGGATTTCACAAAGCTGAGAAAAAATTTTTAATGTATTTAATTGCACATATTTAATGCATTAATATGTTCTCTGTGTTGAGATATATAAAGATAAATCAGAAATCTCCCCCTTTTTTTTTTTTGAGACAGAGTCTTGCTGTGCCACCCAGGCTGGAGTGTAGTGGTGCAATCTCAGCTCACCACAACATCCGCCTCCTGGGTTCAAGTGGTTCTCCTGCCTCAGGCTCCTGAGTATCTGGGATTACAGGGATGCACCAGGCCCAGCTAATTTTTTTTGTATTTTTAGTAGAGACAGGGTTTCACCATGTTGATCAGGCTGGTCTCGAACTTCTGTCCTCGTGATCTGTCTGCCTCCGCCTCCTAAAGTGCTGGGATTACAGGAATGAGCCACCACGCCCAGCCAGAAATCCCTTTTTATTTACCCTTCTACTCCTCTCCTCAAAGGTAAGCACTGTTATAATTCATTCATTCATTCAGCAAATTGTTCAACAAATATATACATGCTCTACTACATGCTGGGCACTTGCTTAATGATAACCAAAATCTTATCTTATTGAAGTCTACAGTCTGATAAAAAAGACATTAAGTGATCACACAAATAAATATAAAATTGCAATTTACTTAAAACTAAAAAGAAGACTTTCTACCATGAGAGCCTATATTAGAGAGATTTGACCTGATCAGGGAGATCAGAGAAAGATTTCTGAGAAGAGACTATTGATTTAGAGTTGAGTGTTTCAATACAGTAGCCACGAGCCACAGGTGGATGTTTAAATTTAAATTAACTACACGT
Source organism: Ateles fusciceps (assembly GCA_036589455.1). Taxonomy (NCBI): domain Eukaryota; kingdom Metazoa; phylum Chordata; class Mammalia; order Primates; family Atelidae; genus Ateles; species Ateles fusciceps. The sequence continues at coordinate 6,824,024 of JAZHEH010000045.1, read as the reverse complement.
GAATACAATTTAAAATTCAGTTTCTCATTCTCACTGTTCATATTTCAAGCACTCAAAAGCCACATGGGGCTAGTGGTTACCACTTGAACTGTGCAGTTATAGAACATTTCCAACATCTCAGTAAGTTCTATCAGACAGTGTCAGCAGCTAGAGGATGAATAGGTGTTACCCATGTAAAGAAGACAGGGAAGAGAATGCCAGACAGAGCCGTGTATCGCAGGAGGCAATGTGATTTAAACAAAAACCTAAAAAAAAAAAGCCAGTGTGCCCAATACTACAAAGAAACACTGAAGAGGCAAAGGGAAAGCAGTAGCTGAGTCAGGCTAGGGTACACATGCTTCAAACTGCTGGAGGAAAAAAATCAAACAAAGGCAATCCAGTGAAAGATAACAAAGAAATAAGCAACAAAACAAATATGCCTATAAATAGAGAAAGAAAATAAGGTGGCAGAGATGAGGTCCAATGTAACAGATACGAAGCTGTAGACCATGCTAAACTGTCTTCGGAAGGATACTACATTCAGCACAGTAGTTTCAGGGGCCAGACAGGTGAATTAAATGTAGGTATACAAGGAACCACGGCTGGCAGCGGTGGCTCACACCTGTAATCCCAAAACTTTGGGAGGCTGAGGCGGGTGGATTGCCTGCGGTCAGGAGTTCGAGACCAGTCTGGCCAACATGGTAAAACCCCGTCTTTACTAAAAATACAAAAATTAGCTGGGTGTGGTGTCACGTGCCTGTAATCCCAGCTACTCGGGAGGCTGAGGCTGGGGAATCGCTTGAACCAGGGAAGTGGAGGTTGCAGTGAGCCGAGATCATGACACTGCACTCCAGCCTGGGCAACAGAGCAAGACTCCATCTCAAAAAAAAAAAAAAAAAAAAAAAGAGGAACCACTATCTCTGCATTCTTTAAGTCTTTAAGGGTAGTGTTAATTTTTGTCATTACCACTATTATGTGACACAGTTTTTAATTTCTGCAATTTCTGCATGGAGTCAAATTTCAGTGCTTCTACTTGGCCTTTTCTACTATAATAATTCTTTTTTATTTTTATACAGATGGAGTCTCCCTATGTTACCCATAGGCTGGTGTTGAACTCCTGGGCTCAGGCAATTCTGCCTTGGCCTCCCAAAATGTTGGGAATACAAGTGTGGGCTATCATGCCTGGCCTAGTTCTTACTCTATGAGTGAAGGACCTAATGTGAGGGGTTGCCAAATACTAAATATGTCATTCCATATGGGGCCAACATTTGGGAAGCAGGGAAATGATCTCTGATTCTTATCTATGAATTATCTCCCATCACTGTGAAGATAGTGTATTTACCATAAGGTCATGTGGTTTTTGTTCTGTTCCACCTCCTTGGGTGCTAACTCTTCTATTTGATGATTTTAGATGCCTCTATTTTGTGCTACCGGATGTACACAAATGATGATTCTCTCTTCAGCTTTATATTTGAGAAGCCCTGTGCACCAGCTATTCTGTGTTCTCTCCCTAACTCCAGAGAGTGTGGGGAGAGAGTAAGGCCATACTTGAATAGGGAGATTTGCTGGTAGTTTGTCTTCTGGGAGCTGATGCTCCCCAGAAGCATGATTCATTAGCTGCAAGGTGGGGGAGGGCGTGCATTTCTCTACCTATCCAAGACCATTTCTTACCCCGCGTTAGCTTACAAAGTTACTGCTAGCTGATGACAGCTGGACACGAGGAACTACCAGTTTAACTGCTCAGTCAACCTGATACATGCCCCAGAGCCATCACTCACTTCGTGTACCTAGCCGTGGAGTTTCCCCGAACTTTTATTCACTTTACTGGGATGTACCGATTGTGAACATTTTGCCCCACTTTTTCTATCATTTTCTTTATCTTTCTAAAACCAAATATCTGATCTTGAAACTTACATGTCTGTATAAGAAAATATAAAAAGTAGATTTCCAAAATATAGAATAGATCAGGCACTGTAGCTCATCCCTGTAATTCCTGCACTTGGGGGAGGCTGAGGTGGGCAGATCACTTGAGTCCCAGAGTTCAAGACCAGCCTGGCCAATATGGTGAAACTCTGTCTCTAGAAAAAATACAGAAATTAGCCAGGCATGGTGGTGCCCTCGCCTGGAGTCCCAGCTACTTGGAAGGCTGAGGTGAAAAGACAGCTTGAGCCTCGGAGGCAGAAGTTACAGTGAGCTGAGATGGAGCCACTGCACTCAAGCCTGGGCACAAGAGTGAGACCCTGAATCAAAAGAAAGAAAACAACAAGAAAAGAAATAAAAGAAAAAAAAAATCTGGGGCAGGGGTAGGGGTGAGGGGATCTTATTAAGGAAATCATATAATAAAGCTTCCCAGAACTAAAGAATAATGTAAGTTTCCAGATTGAAGGAGTCTGGCACAGCCCCTGAAGAGAACTGTGAAGAAACCATTAGCGTCTCGAGCCCCCTGCTGCTAGGCAGAAATATGAGTCTCATGTTGAGAGATATCCTATTTTTTCAAAAAGAAGAAAAATAAAAATGTTAATGAAAACTCTTCTACTTTATAAATGGGCCAGGCGAGGTGGCTCACACCTGTAAGCCCAGCACTTTAGGAGGCTGAGGTGGGCGGATCACCATCACCTGAAGTCAGGAGTTTGAGACCAGCCTAGCCAACATGGCAAAAACCCGTCTTTACTAAAAGTACAAAAATTAGCTGGGCATGGGGGCGCAGCCTGAAATCCCAGATACTTGGGAGGCTGAGGCACGAGAATCACTTGAACCCAGGAGGTGGACGTTGCAGTGAGGTGAGACTGTGCCACTGCACTCCAACCTGGGTGACAGAGCAAGACTCCATCTCAAATAATAATAATAATGTGTAAATGATGGCTGAAATTAAACACACCTGGCCACACAAGCATGAAAGTAGGGAAGGATGGGGCCATATGTAGGTTAGGCTATGGTGTATGTGAAGAGTACTCAGGGCCGTGAAGTCTGGAAAGGCAGAACTGACACAGAGCACAGAAAACCAGAAGCCAGGGGAGGTTTGAGTAAGAGCTTTGACAGGAGAGGGAGAGGTTGATGACCTGTGAGCAGATTGTAATGTCATCAGAGACCTTCATGTTGGGAAAATTAATCTGACTGTGGTATAGAGATGGATGGGCAGTGGGAAGGGGGATGAAAAGCAAGAAAATCTGTTAGAAAGTCACAGTAATAAAAAGGAGGACCCAAACCAAGGCCGAATTTTCAGTTTTTGGAATGCCTGGAAGTCATTGTGCTCTTTATTGAATAAAAAAGAAGAGAAGGAAGAAGGGAGGAAAAGAAAAGGAAAAAAGTTCATATGTGATTCTATAATATAAACTATGATTTAGTAAATAAAATTCCCATTTTGTGCCATGAAACACAATACGAGCAATATAATCAAGCGTACAGTGTCCATGAGATCAGAATCGATTTTAGCTGATTCTGTTCTCATGAACAGACCTTTTGAAATTTATTATAACTGTTCATTTTTTAACTTGATAAAAGAATTTTTTTTCCTGCTACCAGATGAGTTATTAAGCCAACTTCAAATGTTTTTTGAAAAGGTATAGAAAATTTCTTACATTAGAAAAACATATTAACATAATTTTAGCGAATGAATTAATAAAAACCATCATCATTCTATCTTATGAGAGGAACCCAGGTCCAAATCCCTGCCAGAATATCAAATTAATGGCAATAATTTCATATCATTAATTGGAAATTAAATTCATTATGAATTGATACATAAAAACAAAGAACTGCTGCCATTTATTAAGCAGTTGTGTATTTTAGAATGTAGGCATTATCATCTCCTTTTTTTATTGATAAGGAAGTTGTACCTAGAGAAATGAAGTAAATTGCCTTAGGTCACAAAGTGCTGAAGAGAGTTGGGATTCCCAGGCATGCCTGTCTGATGTGACTGTCAGGGTTCTACACTACATTGCTTCTAGTTGTAGGGAATGTTTCCCATTTAATACAGCAACTACAACGGTTCTCTTCAATAATAAATTCTCATCGGGCAACCACTTTCACATTCAGGATTTCATCCCCACCAAACTCCTACGGATTCAGATGTTTTAAAAGCGGTTAGTGGGGCTGGGCGCAGTGGCTCATGCTTCCTGTAATCCCAGCACTTTGGGAGGCAGAGGCGGGTGGATCTCAAGGTCAGGAGTTCGAGACCAGCCTGACCAAAATGGTGAAACCCTGTCTCTACTAAAAATACAAACATTAGCTGTATGTAACCTCCACCTCCCGGGTTCAAGCGATTCTTCTGCCTGAGGCTAAGGCAGAAGAATCGCTTGAACCCGGGAGGTGGAGGTTGTAGTGAGCTGAGATCGCGCCACTGCACTCCAGCCTGGCAACAGAGCGAGACTCCATCTCAAAAATAAATAAAGAAATAAAAAATAAAAGAAAGAAGTGAGATACTGCTTCCGAGTCAACCCTGGGCCTCGCTCCCGAGCACGGGTTATTTGCACAAAACCCCGCAGGAAGCTTTTAGAGCCACAGTCGATTAGGCTGGGGTCAGACTTTGTCACCTCCTGGCTCTGCCATCACCAGCAAGGAGACTGCTTCCTCATTGGCAAAAGGGAATGACCAAGGGCCCACCTTACAGGGTTGTGGCAACGGGATCATGTGGTTACACAGGGCCCGCCACTTGCGGAAGATGAGATAATGTGGATGGCGAGGAGGGCGGAGCATCGGCTGTTGGGAACCAGGGCCGGAGGCGGGGATGGGGGGCGGGCAAGGGCGCAGCGGAAAGGATGGGCGAGGGATCCGTGCCCCACCCCGCCGGGTCGCAGCTCTGCTCCTGCGAGCTTCCGCTGAGACCGCCCCCCGGGAAGCCGCGTTTCCTTTCTGCAGTGGCGGCCCCGCGTGGGGCACGGAGAGGCTGGCGCACCCAGAGCGTGCAGGCCTTCCCAGCGGCGCTCCAGGCAGCGCGCTCCGCCCCGGAAACACGTCCGCTGCCGCCTTGGCGCGCTTTCCAAACATTCAGGTTTCGTAGCTTCCCGAAGCTTGGGGAGCTTCATTCTTGCCCGCCAAACCTGCAGCCGCCCGGACGCTGCGATGAAGAGGACCCGCGAGGAGGTGGATGCGACGCTGCTGATCGCCAAGCTGAACGCGGCCGAGCTGCTGCCCGCCGTACACTGCCTGAGCTTCGGCCCGGGGGCCAGCGGCGCTGCCGCCGGCGACTTCTGCCTGCTGGAGCTGGAGCCCGCGCTGTGCCAGCAGCTGGAGGATGGACACAGGTGAGCCCTGGACGCGCCGCGCCTCCAGCCTCGGGCCAGCCACGTTATGTTCTCAGCGGAGAAACTCGGGATGAGGAAGCAGGGCCAGAAGGATGCACTGATTTTTTTTGGCGGGGGACTCATAGCAAGCTGCCTGTTCCCGAGGAGTCCACGCCTCCGGTGGACCGTCCAGTTAGCTGCACTGCGGTGATGAATAGCACTGGTCCAGCTGACCTTGGAGGCATGTGTCAGCTACAGAACACCTGCCATTCTACCTTAAAATACAATCGTGATATCCAATATTTATAGAGCTCTTGCCTTCCACTTACATTTATTTTACTCAGATAATAGATAGGAGTGTTGGGAATCAGCCTACAGACTTGGTAATTGGGTGAGACCCCCACTCACTCCAAAGCAAACTTTCTTGGAGTCACTCAGCAGGGATCTAAAGCTGTTTATAATTCCAGGTCAAATACAGACTTGCTGCAAGATCATTGATTAAAAGTGCAAGTTGAGGTAGTTTTTTAAAGGCAGTCTTGAGAAGTCTAGAGAGTCGTTGTATCCCTCCACCCTGTGCTCTCCCAACTCCTGCAAAATAGGAAGCTCCAGCTTGATTGTCTGAACAACTGGTCCTCAGACACCTGTATTTTATTAGGCGATTCTTTCTCTCTCTCTCTCTTTTTTTTTTTTTTTGAGGTAGAGTCTTGCTCTGTCACCAGGCTGGAGTGCAGTGGCGCGATCTCGGCACACTGCAACCTCCGATTCCCGGGTTCAGGTGATTCTCCTGCCTCAGTCTCCCAAGTAGCTGGGACTACAGGCACGTGCCACCACGCCTGGCTAATTTTTGTATTTTTAGTAGAGATGAGGTTTCACCATGTTGGCCAAGCTGGTCTTGAACTCCTGACCTCATGATCTGCCCACCTCGGCCTCCCAAAGTGCTGGGATTACAGGCGTGAACTGCACCCTCTTCCTTCTTTTTTTTGGGAGAGGGTGGTGGGAATAGGGTCTCACTGTGTCCACCAGGCCGCAGTGGAGTGGCACAATCAAGGCTCCCTGCATGATGGTGCTGTAGCAGGAGCCGTGGGGGACAAACCTCCTGAACACCGAACTGAGTAAGGAAGTGGCTTTTTATTGGGCCAGGAGCTTCGGCGGGCAACAGCCTCATTCGCTGAGCTCCCCGAGCTGCAGCTTTTCTCCCCTTTACAGGTTTACAGTGCTAAAGGGGAAACTGAGGCGGAATTATGCCATTGTACATTTGCTGGACGTCCAACCTTACAATCTTTTGGCTTCATTGATTTGCTAATTTATATGCAGCAGGAATGGGGACCAGCAAGGGAGGGGGGCTTACAGAGACAAGACAATAGCAACAAGCTGTTTGTTGGCAGAGGTATTTCCAGGAGGGAGCCTGGCCCCTGGAGACATGGGGGTGTGAACCAGTGCCGGCTGGGATAACATTCATCTGCAGTTCTTTCAAGGTTAACAGATAACAGAGACTCTGGGAACTAAAGAGGGAGTCATTTTCCCAGCTCTTTGGTATTTTATTTTATTTTTTTTCCTTCACTCTCCTTTCCATCTGGAAGGGGGCGGTGGGGGAGGAGGGCAGAAAGGTGAAACTGAAGGAGGCAAGGGGGTCTCCCCCTCTCAGCACCACTGCTACTTGGGCTCAGGCGATCCTCCCACCAGCTTCCTGAGTGGCTGGGACTTAAGGTGTGCACCACCATGCCCAGCTAACTTTTAAGTTTTTTCTTCTGTAGAGATGGGGTCTTGCTATATTGCCCAGGCTGGTCTCAAACTCCTGGTCCCATGTGATCTTCTGGCCTCAGCCTCCTAAAGTGCTAGGATTATAGGCATGAGCCACTGCATCCTTGCGTTTCTTCAGCTGTGACAAAATCCCTTTGTCAAAGTCTTTTGTTTAGTCCACACTGTAAACATATCCTTTTCATGGTTTTCATTCAGCACTGCATCCTTTTTTTTCATAAGGTCCCAAGTTTTTTTGCAACACAACTTATGATTAGGCCAGGATGTGTTCCTTTGATTGTGAGGGAATACTCAAGGATGACACTTGGGTGGGTACCAGGAGCACAGCTTGGCCATCCTTGGGGATCTTGTTAGAAATACAGGACCCTGGGTCCCATCCCAGACCCACTCTGCTTTTGAACAACATTCTCTCAGATGCCTATGCGTAAGTTTGAGAAGTACCCCTTTAGCATGTTGTAGAAAATTGTGACAGCTTGACTGAAGCTTCTGGACGCTTTGTCTTGTGCTCTTCCCAGCAGTTTGCACAAGGATGCCATGTAGTGCCAGTTGGCCTCTTGGCCTCTGTGTATCTGTCTTGCCCATCTTTAGTTATTTTTCCTTAATGAGGCTCCAGAGCGTCGGGGTCCCTGTGGCTCTCAGTTGGTCCAGAGCTTGCTGCATGGAATTCGTCATTGTGCCAGCAGGGGGCAGAGGCAGCATCAAAACTTAATTCTAGAGTTCCCCGTCCGGCAGAAAGCCGGGAGAGACCCAGAGCACGGAGAGATCCCCCCAGGGCCCTCCGGCCCGGCCTGGGGGTGAGCTGGGGGACCCCGGGCCGGCGGGTGAGCTGGGGGGCCCTGGGATAGGCCGTGCACTCTGTCCCGAAAACACCGGAGGCCTCCGCTGTGGCTGCCCACTGGCCAGGCCCAGGCCTTGAAGCCGTGGCCAACCTCTCTTCCCCACCCCACCTTGGTGACTGATGACGGCGGCGGCCTCTCCCAGCCCGGACCCCGCTGGCCGCCTGGTCTCCCGGCCCAAGCCTCCCGGGCTTTAACAAAACCCCCGCCGAGCCGCTGGGACTCAGCACCTTTGGGGTGGCGGTGGGCGTGGCAGGCCAGGAAACATGGCGGCCACTCGAAAGCCGCACGGCAGAGGCCGTTAGGTCACGAAGGGCCCAGGAAGGCGGCCCAGGGACGCAGGCAGGCTCAGCCACCTCTAGGCCACGGAGCCGCGCAGATCCGGGTCCCGGTGACCACTCTGTCCCCACCGGGCGAGACCTACCTAGTCCTGATGACGACGGACAAAGGCCTTAACGGGCCTGGGAGATGAGCGAAGTTCCGAAGTGGATGGGTTTTGGTTAGTCGCCATCGGGATGGTTGGTCTTCGTTCTACCAAACTTTGCTGTCGGAAGAGAGAAATGGTAGAATGACAGGCCACGTTTGGCCCGCTGGAAATGCCCACCACCCTCTGGGAAGAGTTACTCGCCGTTTATGGAAGTCCTGTGTATATAATACGAAAAAGCTGCTCTCAACTCCACCCCAACCTTGTAATAGAAAACATTTGTCACATCTAGCCCTTCTAGATGGAAGAGGTTGCTAACGTATGATAGAGTTAGAAAATCACACATCTTGTCAATTCTCATTTGTTTAAAAGAAATAGAAAATACATGTCTTCTGCAGATGACTTTTGGAAATGGAGTTGTTAGGTGGCCTCTGGAAGCAATAGTCCACGTTTGTTCAGTGGGTTAGATGACATGGAGCTGGAAGACCTGAGAAGGAGAAGGTTCTGTGCTAAACTGGTCATATTTAGAAGACATTTTCATATTCTGGCCATTGTTTTGTGTACATTTTATTCCTCAGTACTGTATATATAGTTGACAATGCTAAACTTTTTTGAAATGTCTGCTCTTTTTAGATGTTCTGAAGTGCCTGATATATGTTAAAATTAGAAGTATAAAATCAGATTTTGTAAATATCTTTTTGTTATAATTCATAGGAAATGTTGTTTTTGAGGGGGGAATGGCCGAATCACCTGTTGAGTAATGCTCACTGTGTGTGCAGTGGTTCAGGGAGGAGAGGGGAGGGGGAAGGTGCAGAGAGCTCTATGCCACCCTGCTTACAACAAGGCCAGATGAATCATTATCTCCGTGCATTTTGTTTTACTTACCTGTGTATATGGTGTACATAAAGGACAAACGAGTCCTAATTTACAACATCTAGTCTTTCTAGATGTTAAAGAGGTTGTGTAGAGCTAGTAAACTAATGTTTTGTACATTTTGTTTTACAAGTCTAGGAAAGATTGTCTTTTGAAAATTTGAGCATTCTTGCCCACTGGGTTGATGGAGATGGGAAGGCGTCTAGGCCAGAATGTTCACATTTGGAAGACTCTTTCAAATTATAACTGTTGTTACGTGTTTACAGTTTATTCAAGACTGCTGTGTACATAGTGGACAAATTAACTCCTTACTTGAAACATCTAGTTTGTCTAGACGTTTAGAAGTGCACAATGTATATTAAATGTAGAGGTAGTAAAATACCACTTTGTAAATATCTTTTTGCTAAAATTCATAGGAAATACTTTTGGAAATTGAATTGTGAAGCCACCTTTGTGAACAGGATAGTACTGTCTATACTTGTTCAATGGTTTACAGGAGGTAGGAGGGGAGAAATTGAAAAAGGCAATATGCTAGTATGTTCACAGGCGGGCATTTTCAGACACCATTTTTCTGTATGTTTTGTGCATTTTGTTTTGCTCTGTATACAGTGTATATAATGGACAATGAGTCCTAATTTTTCAACATCTAGTCTCTAGATGTTAAAGAGGTTGACAGTGTATGAAACGATTTAGGAAAATCAGCATATTTTGTACACTTTGTGTTGAAATTCATAGGAAAACTTGTCTTCTGTAAATGACTTTTGCAGAGGAATTTGTTCAACCATCTCTAAGCATTACACATGCCTGTACTTGTCCACTGGATTGAAGGCAGAGAAGGAAGAGAGGAGGGAATGATTCAAGGCTAAAATGGTCACATGTGGAAGATACCTCATATGATAACCATTGTTAAGTGTGTACAGTTTTGGTTAACAGTGCTGTGTACGTGGTGGACAAGTTATGTGAAATATCTAGTCTTTCTAGATATTTGGAAGAGCTTGATGTATTTAAAAGTAGTAGTAGAATAACACTTTTTGTAAATAGTTTTTAAAAACTGATGGGAAATGCTGTTGGGAAGTGGACTTCTTTGAACCACCTGGGAGGTGGGAGGGAAGAAATTGCAAAAGGTGTTTTGCCATTGTTTATTAGAAAATTTCAGCCTAATCCATTGCCTATATGTTGCATGCATTTTATGTAACTTTTCTATACTGTATATATTGTGTATATACTGGACAAGTGAGTCCCAATTTTATAATATATAGTCTCTAGATATTAAAGAGGTTGCCAATGTATGACAGAAGTAGAATTAGTAAACTCACACATTGAGTACACTTTGTGTTAGAAATCATAGAGAAGTCTTCTTAAAAACAGATGTGAAATTGTTAAAATCCTCTCAGCATTACAGAAGGCTGATAGCTGTCCATGGGGTTGACAGGTCGGAAAGGGAAGGGGGTTCTAGGCCAGAATGTTCCCATTTAGAAGACACTCAAATTACGGTCTGTGTTATATATATATATATATATATATATATATTTACCATTTATCCAATGCTACTGTGTATATAATGGAAAACTTAAGTCCAGATTGAAACATCTAATCTTTCTAGGTGTTAAAGTGCACCACATAGGTTAAAAGTAGAGGGCTGAAGTAATACCCCTCTAAGCATTTGTTTTCATTACTTCCTAGGAGTGATTGGTTGCATTTGGGAATGGAATTGTTAAAACTTGATGTTTAGGAGCTTATGCTGAATATTCATTGGGTGGCATTGGGTGGGGGAAGAGGAGGTATGCAGGGAGAAGGGTTCTGTGCCCCTGAGATTAGTTCAGCTGGTCTAACCATTGTTTTATATGTGCATTTTTAACTAAAATATTGTGTATTAAAGGATAAACAAGTTTTAATGCTCAAAGTATGTTAGAAATAGATGTAGTAAATCAGTCCCTTTATGAATGTCCTTTTGTTAGTTTTTTGGAAGGCCTGTCTTCTGGGAGTGAGCTTCATTAGTCCACCTCTTGGAGCCAGACGTCCTGTACTTAGTCACTGGGGATGGTGGAAGAGGGTGAAGGGAAGGGCTCTTTGCTAGTATCTCTATATCTAGAAGATGGTTTTAGATGATAACCACAGGTCTATATGAGCATTTTTAGTAAAGTGCCTGTGTTTATTGTGGACAAAGTTCATTATTTTGCAACATCTAAGCTTTATGAATGTCTGGGGTGACAACATAGGATAAAAACTAGAGTTAATGAATTAGCCAATTTGTAAATACCTTCGTTATAATTGACAGAAAGGATTCACCTTGGACATGGAATTGTTAAACCACCTCTGTGCAGTCTGTGTCAGGACTTGTTCATTAGGTTGGCAGCAGAGGGGCAGAAGGAAGTACAAAGGGAGAGATGTATGCAGATGTGTCCAGTGTCCATATGTGTCCATATTTAGGTTTTGATGATAGCCATTGATGTATGCATCCTCTTTTGGCTGTACTACAGGGATACATTAAGTACTTCAGTGGAAGTATACTTTGCTAATATTTTAATGGTATAGATCTGCTAATGAATACTCTTAGAAACACACTTAGTGTATTCTGTATACGGTAAGGGTGGCTGAGAGAAAGGAGAATAGACCCAAAGTCAGGCAAGCAAGTTTTATTAACCTGCTGGGCTGCTCCGTAACAATCAGAGGAGGCAGCCCTGAGCTTAAAAACGGGGGGTTTATATGGTGTGAGAGGGAGATAAGGGAGTTTCAGGACTGAGGTAATCTATCCTCTGGTAACAGGCACAGAGATAATTTGTCAACTTGTAACAGAACTACAATACATTATCCTGTGACTTTTGTGGTGGCAGTTTTGTTTAAAAAGAGAAACCAGGATTTTTTTACAGATATGTGTCAAACAGGAATTTACAAGTATGGATAACAAACATTTGTTTTCCCTGTCCTCCCTCGAGCTGCCGGGATGGCTGTAGTCAGTCTTGCTTAATTGTAGCATGTCTGGCAGCCTTGATGTGGCGCCTCGGTAGGGGTTCATGAATGCAGCTGCAGAGCAATTGGAGTGTGGGGAAGGGGTCAGCTTACACGGAGGGAGTTTTCTGAGGCAGCTTGTCCCTAACATATACTTAGTGTGTTCTGTTGCTGTATGTTTCATTTTAAATTGAGCATTAAGAGAATGCAGTATTTAAATTGGAACTCTGCCAATGCTTTTATCTAGAGGCGTGTTGCCATTTTTGTCTTCTATGAAATTTTTATCCCAAGAAAGGCAGGATTACATTTTTTTTAACAGATCAAGTTGGTGTAATGTATTCTTGGTTATCAAAATACTCATACAACTTTGGGATTTTCAATCGGTAAATATTCATGATGTATAAAAAATCATGATACATACTGTACGATCTCAGTCCCATAAAATTGGATGTTGTGCCTACACACTCACAGGACCTAGAAGAACATGTCAAACTATAAACTGCTTGTGATTGTGAGTGACTTTATTCTTTGCTTCTTGTGTTTTTCAGTTTCCTCTAATGCACTTAACTTTTTAAAAATAAAGGTTATTTTAAAATCTTAAAAAAGAACTTAATTGTAAGTTCTGTAAGCCTAGAGGGTGTGACAACTGTTTATAATGAAAATGACTACTGGAGTGTCAATAAACCGCATATGTTCCTCCCCATTTTGCTACAGTCTGGTGATTCGTGGTGATAAAGACGAGCAAGCTGTGCTGTGCAGTAAAGACAAAACATACGACCTGAAGATAGCAGACACTTCCAATATGTTGCTTTTCATTCCTGGTTGTAAAACTCCAGACCAGCTGAAGAAGGAAGAGGCGCATTGTAACATTATTCACACTGAGGTGCTCTTTTCTGTACTCTGATTTATAAAAGTCTGAGAATGAAAACAGATGCGGTAATCTGGTCTTTAGTGAAAAACTTTAGGTGTAAAATCTACAATCGGGGGAGAATCAAGAAGTTCTTTAAAGACATTTGACTTTCTCAGCATTATTATGATTATTATTGCTTTTTTGTGGAGGCTTGGGAACTTGTCTGTTTTTTGCCATTTTGATTTTCAAGTCCCAGAGAATTTGACCTTTTTCCTGTAATGTGCAGTTTGTTATTTAGTGATTCATTCTAAAACTTCTACCTATTTTTATTAGATTTTGCTGTGGATGTGTTTTGAAAGAGACTCCCTCAAACCATAACTGGTTCATTTGGTAATATTTATGAGGTGGAGAAATGAAGAAATTTGGATCAGCTGTGGTGGCTCACATCTGTAATCCTGGCACTCTGGGAAGCCAAGATGGGTGGATTGCCTGAGCTCAGGAGTTTGAGACCAGCCTGGGCAACACAGTGAAACCCTGTCTCTACCAAAATACAAAACATTAGCCAGGCGTGGTGGTGTGCGCCTGTAGTCCCAGCTACTAGGGAGGCTGAGGCAGGAGAACTGCTTGAACCCAGGAGGCAGAGGTTGCAGTGAGCTGAGATCACTACACTACACTCCATTCTGGGCAACAGAGCTAGACTCTGTCTCCAAAAAAAAAAAAAAAAATAGAAATGAAGAAATTTGAGTTTTTGAATGAAGTGTGTTTCTTAGCTATGAGGCTGGTTTAGTTCATAAATATCTATAGCCAACAATAACAAATTTTTAATTATTTTGGAGAATATCGATGGTGGTAACCAAACAAGTCTCCATTCTGTCCAAATTGTTACACATATAACAATCCAAGCATAGCCGTTATTTCTTTGAGAATGACTTTAGGCCAACTATTTCCTTAAATAGAGAATTGGAGAGGAAAGAAGGGAAAATGCTGGAAAGTTTCAGTAATTCATTTTTTTTTTTTTTTTTTTTTTAAGATGGGGTTTCACCATGATGGCCAGGCTGGTCTTGAACTCCTGACCTCAGGTGATCCACCCACCTCGGCCTCCCAAAGTGCTAGGATTACAGGCGTGAGCCACCGCGCCCGGCCAGTTTCAGTAATTCATGTAATGTTACTAGAACAGAGGAACTTCCAGCAAATATATATATATATTTTTTTGTAGAGTTTTAAGTCTTTCATTGTAATTGACTAAAAATATTGGCAGTTCATCCTTTTGTAAAAAAAAGTAACATTATTTTTTCATCACTTACCTGTTCTGTAGGTGTTTTTGTGAGGGCATAATAATACCTATGAGAATCTCTGAGCTCTTGCTTGTTATGGAAATTCTATGTACTGAGATTGGCTAAAATGTAGATCCACTAACCAAAGGCATAATCCGTGATTGGACCTTAGATGCTTAAAGGGATTAGATAAGAAACAGGCTGGGGTTGATAAATGGTGGTAGATAGCCAGGAATAACAGGGAGTGGTTGGGTCTACAGCAAATTGGAAAGCACAGTCCCCAAGTAGGTGGATGGCCACTACTCAGCTGCCCTGTGGGAAAGTAGGCCCAGCTTTGCTCAACTTTTGATTTATTTTTTTTCCAAGTAATGATTGAAATTTAGAGTTTTGGGGTGAAATCTCTATTTTTTTGTTTTAATGTTGGCATCTAATTGAAACACTATGCCAAACCTCCCCAGCACACAAAAGCATACCACAGTATCTGTGGATTGGATCGAGCCAGAAGGTTGCCATTTTTTTGTTTTGCTTTGTTTTTTCTGAGACTATCATAAAACAGCAAACCACTTTTAACTATGGATAAAATCAGTCTGTCTGATTTGGTCCTTAAGCTCTTCTTTTGAAGGCCTTAGATTCAGCAACATCTCCTTCAGGCTCTAGGCCTCATCTTGTCAATCAAGCCTTATCCTAGTTTGAAAGTAGAAGCATCCCCTGTCCTTCTATTTCAGAGTTAGAGGGTATCCCAAAGATAATCCAGCTTAGCCTCTTTTCCTTTTATGAAACACTTATTGGGCATCTACTCCATGCTAGGAACTAGGCAAGTCCTGTATGTACAGGCAGGGATAACAGATATTCATCCATTCTCTAGTTTCTATTAGCTGGATTTTGAGTGGTTAGGCCTCTCACGATTTCACAAATCCAACAATGGAATTAGCTGCAGTTCAAAACAGTAGTAATGTCTTGAATTAATCAGAAATCTCTGTCCCTTAACTTCTGCCTCATTTCGACATGAGCAACACAAGGGTACACCCTCTTCGCTTTAAAATCCCTATTTAAAGACTATGATAATACTTTTCTCTTTTTTTTTTCTCTTTTTTTTGTCTTAAGTATATTCATTTTTAGTTGTTTCCACCTGGTTTGCAGAATTGTCACCATCCTAATCAATTTTTCTGTGGCATACTCTAGTTTTCAGAGTACATTTGAGATTCTTACAACGCTGGCAGTGTCTTATTAATGGGATTTGAAAAGATGTTCTTGAGGATGCCCATCCATCTAGTTGAGATGGCTGGATAAATACTTTCCTGATACAAAGCAGAATACCTTGGGGCTTCCTTTTGTCAATGCTTGTTGAGGGGGCAGATTGATTAGTTGGAATTTTGTATGAAATTTTCTTTTAGAATGGCCCCTAAAAGGTTGTGATATATTATAATTTCTAGATCTTTGGTTTTTCTAATAATTATTGGGAATTAAGAAGATGTAGACCTAAGTTAAAGAAGCTAAAGAAACTTTTGATGGAAAATCCGTATGAAGGACCTGACAGTCAAAAAGAGAAGGATTCAAATTGCTCAAAAGTAAGACTCTTATTTTTACTTTTTATTTGGAATTTAAAACCTATAATCAGAGGCACTTAGTGGTCACATTCTTACTTTTTAAAATTTATGTTATATAGCTGTTAAATGCCTGTGTTAAAAAGAAAGTTATAAAATTTCCAGCATACCCAAAAGCAGACAGGGCAGTATAATGATCCATATATTCGACATTCACTTGAACAATTAAGGTCTTGTCAGTCTTGTTTCTCTATCCCCATTCTATCCTTCCATCTTTTTTTTCTAGAGTATTTTAAAGCAAATCCTATACATGATAATGCCATGTATACAGCTAAAAGCTTCCCCTGTCCCCCTCAGCCCCTGGCAACCACCATTTTACTGTCTCTATGAATTTGACTGCTCTTAATACCTCAGATAAGTGAATCATGGTATTTGTCCTTCTGTGGTGATAGTGTTTTGAAGTACAAAAGTTTATTATTTTGATGATGTGAATTGATCTTTTTTTTTTTGTTTTTGTGGCTTGGGTTTTTGGTGTCATATTTAATTTTCATATTTTCCAGTGTCATGAAGATTTACCTCTATTTGTTTTATAAGACATCCATTGATTTTATGTAGAAATCATTATACATTAACAAAAGAAACTGAGCTAATGCATAAATATTGCCTTAATCTATTCTGTGTAGTTATTCCCCAAAATTGAGCAAGAAATCTAAAAAACAAAATTATTCTTCAAGGGCCTTAAAATATTTTTTTTCTTTTTTTCAGTATACGACTGAAGATTTGCTTGATCAAATTCAGGCAAGTGAGGAAGAAATAATGACCCAGTTACAAATTCTAAATGCCTGTGA
The DNA here is from genome assembly GCA_036589455.1 of Ateles fusciceps. Classification (NCBI taxonomy): domain Eukaryota; kingdom Metazoa; phylum Chordata; class Mammalia; order Primates; family Atelidae; genus Ateles; species Ateles fusciceps. The sequence goes on along the minus strand of JAZHEH010000045.1, from coordinate 6,807,467 downwards.
AATTGCAGGTAGTGTTACTTATTACTATTTTAACAATTATGAAATTGGGCAGCATAACGGAGAGAAGTTTTTGGACATCTTCACCCTATTGCATATAGTTTAATATTCCTTTGGGTTTAAGGATGGTGTCATTTGGGCTCAGTGTGATGGCTTATGCCTGTAATCCCAGCCCTTTGGGAAGCTGAGGTGGGTGGATCACTTGAGGCCAGGAATTTGAGACCAGCCTGGACAACATGGTGAAACCCCATCTCTACTAAAAATACAAACATTAGCTGGATGTGGTGGCATGCACCTGTAATTCCAGCTACTCGGTCGGTTGAGGCATGAGAATTGCTTGAACCCAGGAGGCAGAGGTTGCAATGAGCCAAGATAGCACCACTGCACTCCAGCCTGGGTGACAGAGCAAGACTCCATCTCAAAAAATAATAATAATAGCTTCATTGTTATTTCCAAACTGCTGGAAGATGTGACTGTGTTTCATTTAGTAATGCCTCAACATATTTTTGAACATGTTAGTTTATATAACAAGTCTGTATAAAAAATATGGGAGCATGGGTTAGGGCATGGGATTGATGGAAAAGCCCTGTGGTATTTTTAGTATTTTGACTGGCCTCTACTCTGGAGTTGGAGCTTTTTTATTTTATTTTATTTTTTGACAGAGTCTCGCTCTGTTATCCAGGCTGGAGCACAGGTGCACTATCTCAGCTCACTGCAAACCTACACCTCCCAGATTTAATTGATTCTCCTGCCTCAGCCTCCTGAGTAGCTGGGGTGTATGCCACCATGCCCAGCTAATTTTTGTGTTTTTAGCAGAAACAGTTATAGGTGCATGCCACCATGCCCAGCTAATTTTTGTGTTTTTAGCAGAAACAGAGTTTTGCCATGTTGGCCAGGCTGGTCTTGAACTCCTGACCTCAGGTGATCCACCCGCCTCGGCTTCCCAAAGTGCTGGGATTACAGGTGTGAGCCACACTGCCCATCCCTAAAGCTTTTTTTTGAAAGGCAAATCAAACCATGTATTTTAATGCAGCCCTGTGCAGTATTAACCTGCAGCATGGGGGATGGATATAATTTTCCTAAGGGGATGTGTAGATTACTTCTCGCTCTCTTCCTGCGATTTACATCACACAATTCATTTTTAAAATGTTGCCTCTATGTTTTCAGAGTAAAAATAGAAACATTCTCTCTTAGAAATGGTGGATATGTACTTTTCTTTCACTGAGGTAGTGGTTGTGCTATCAATTTTAAAATGGCATTTCATGGCCGGGCATGGTGGCTCATGCCTGTGATCCCAGCACTTTGGGAGGCTGAGGCAGGCAGATCATGTGAGGTCAGGAGTTCAAGACCAGCCTGGCCAACATGGTGAAACCCAGTTTCTACTAAAAATAAACAATTAGCTAGGCATGGTGGTGCATGCCTGTAGTCCCAGCTACTCTAGGCTGAGGTGGGAGAATTGGTTGAACCCTGGTGGAGGTTGCAGTGAGCTGAAATTGCACCACTGCACTCCAGCTTGGGTGACAGAGTTGAGACCCTGCCTCAAAAAAAAAAAAAAAAAAAAGTTATTTGGTAAATATAACTTTTGAAATTTGTAGGTTATTGGAGGATCCTTGAATTTGATTATGAGATGAAACTTCTGAATCATGTAACTCAGCTTGTGGATTCCGAATCATGGTCTTTTAGAAAAGTTCCTTTGAATACGTGCCTTCAAGAACTTGGACCACTGGAACCAGAGTAAGTATTTTAATTTATTGTCTATCCAGATTTCCTTAAGGGGAAGATAATTCTTTTACAGATTGAAATTAAACCCAGTGCATAAACTACAATAATTATATTTTGATATCTTTGAGAAATGTTTAAAATTATAGCCAAAGAAGATTTGGGAATTTTGGTCACTGAGTTGAATACATGTGCACTATCTTATTTGTTTTTGGCCATAAAAATGTAAAGAAATAATATGTTTGAGCTATTTTATAATAATAAATATATGCTGCCGGGCGCACTGGTTCATGCCTGTAATCCCGGCTACTCGGGAGGCTTAGGCAGGAGAATCTCTTTAACTCTGGAGGTGGAGGTTGTGGTGAGCTGAGATCACGCCATTGCACTCCAGCCTGGGCAACAAGAGCGAAACTTTGTCTCAAATAATAATAATAATAAATGTATGCTTACATAATTGATGTTAATATGTTTAGCATGGGGCCTGGCACATAGTAGTTTCCCAGTATAATTTAGTTCCTAATTTAAATAAAATATTATTTGGCAACCAAAATCACTTAGTATTTAAAATTTCAAATTTCTTTGTTAATTTCGAGTTGGCAATGGGGTTAAAATATAGTGCATAAAAACGCTTGTAACTTTTCAAATGTGTGTTTTAAATTTTTCAGGGAAATGATAGAACACTGTCTTAAGTGTTATGGGAAGAAATATGTAGATGAAGGTAAGATTTGGAAAGTATTTTCATTTAACTCTTACATGTTAAAACTAAGAACTCTGGCTGGGTAGAGTGGCTCACACCTGTAATCCCAGCACTTTGGGAGCCTGAGGTAGGTAGATTGCTGAGCTCAGGATTTCAAGACCAGCTTGGGCAACATAATAAAACACTGTCTCCACAAAGAAATACAAAAATTAGCTGGGTGTGGCAGCACGTGCCTGTAGTCCCAGCTACTCAGGAATCTGAGGTGGGAGGATCACCTGAGCCCAGGGAGGTCGAGGCTGCAGTGAGCCTTGATTGTACTACTGCTCTCTGGCTTGGGCAACAGAGTAAAAAGACAGGCCAGCGCAGCGGCTCACGCCTGTAATCCCAGCACTTCGGGAGGCCAAGGTGTGCAGATCACCTGAGGTCACGAGTTCAAGATAAGCCTGGTCAACATGGTGAAACCCCATCTTTACTAAAAATACTAAAATTAGCTGGGTGTGGTGACACACACCTGTAATTCCAGCTACTCGGGAGGCTGGGGCAGGAGAATCACTTGAACCCACGATGCAGAGGTTGCAGTGAATTGAGATCATGCCAGTGCACACCAGCCTGGGTAACAGAGCGAGACTTTGTCTCAAAAAAAAAAAAAACACCAAGAACTATGGGGTTGTGGCAAGTGAGTTTAGGTGTATAATTTCTTTCAAGAAACTGCACTAAAGAAAAGGAAACATTAGTACAGTATTTAATTATAAGAGGATAATGTGAAAATCTGATTCTTTTTCCTTAGGTGAAGTTTATTTTGAGTTGGATGCTGATAAAATATGCAGAGCAACAGCACATATGCTGCTTCAGAATGCGGTGAAATTCAATCTCGCTGAGTTTCAAGAAGTGTGGCAACAGAGTGTTCCTGAAGGAATGCTCACTAGTCTTGATCAGCTTAAGGTAGTAGCAATAGACATTGCTGTCTTACTTCAACAGTTGAGTAATTTACTAGGTGAACGATACTTGAGTCGGAGCTGAATTTGGAACCAATTTCTTTTCCTAGACACCCATTAGGAGTGCATGTACATCCAGTCCATCACATAGTCCTTAAAACTCAATAAAGTATTGGGGTATAATTTACGTATTATAAAATATACCTTTAAAATATTTTTAATAATTTTATTAAGTTGCTATCACTACAATACAGTTTTAGAACATATCTATCACCTCTATAAGATTGCTTGGGTCTATTTACTGTTAATCCCTGTTCCTATTCAGTGTATCTCATTTTGTTCCATTTCTCACCATTTTCATCACCCCTATTTTAGTACCTTGATTTTCTTCCTCTAAACAGCAATAGCATCCCTAGGCAGGCCCCTTGCGCTTTTAATGTTGCTCTCTTCCAATCCATTCTTTGTGGTGCTACTAGAATGATCTTTTAAAAATGCCAGTCAGACATGGTGGTTTATGCCTGTAATCCCAGCACCTTGAGAGTCTGAGGCAGGCGGATCACCTGAGGTCAGGAGTTCAAGACCAGTCTGGCCAACATGGCAAAAGCCTGTCTCTACTAAACATAGAAAAATTAGCCAGGTGTGGTGGTGGGCACCTGTAATCCCACTTACTCGGGAGGCTGAGGCAGGAGAATTGCTGGAACCCAGGAGGTGGAGGTTGCAGCGAGCCGAGTTTGTACCACTGCACTCCAGCCTGGGCGACAGAGTGAGACTCTGTCTCAAAAAAAAAAAAGATAAATAAAATAATAATGAATAAATAACAAAAATCCCAGTCAGATCAGATGAATGTCCTGCTTAAATCACTTGACTGATTGATTGATTGAGACTGAGTCTCATTCTGTCACCCAGGCTAGAGTACAGTGGCTCAATCTCAGCTCACTGCAACCCCCGCCTCCCGGGTTCAGGCCTCAGCCTCCTGAGTAGCTGGGATTACAGGCACCCATCACCACGCCCAGCTAATTTTTCTATGTTTAGTAAAGATGGAGTTTTGCCATGTTTGCCAGGCTGATCTCTAACTCCTGACCTCAGGTAATCTGCCCACCTTGGACTCCCAAAGTGCTGGGAATATAGGCATGAGCCACTGAACCTGGCCTTAAATCAGTTTAATGGCTGCCTGTGGCACTTAGGATAAAAATACCCAGAATTCATGTCTTGGCCTATAAGACCCTTCAGGATCACCTTCATAGCTTCATCTCTGGCTACTTTCTCTCCTGCTCACTGCATACCAACCTTCTTTCAGGTTTTCAAGATCATCAAGCTCTTACCTACCACAGACCTTCACATAAAGCTTTTTGTTCTAGAATGGTATTTTCTCTAATTTCATCTGGTCACCTCCTGCTCATCTTTGAGTCGCTTCATCAAGGAAGCCTTCCTTCATTCTCCGCTCGAAGGAAAGGCCTCTGGTTTTACTATTCCATAGCACGGTATACTTTCCTTCATGGCACTCTCCCCTTAGCTTGGAAGAATGTTTAATTCTGTGGTTCACCACTCTCCACTTTGATGGCACTTTGTTTGCTGCTGCTTGCTATTATGTAGCATACTGTCTGCCTGTGGTGTATACTCAGTAAATATTTTGTTAGTTAAATGAAAAGATTTGCTTGGTATTTATGGAGTTCCTTTTATGTCGAGGCATCATGCTAGGTGCTCAGGAGAAAATGTCATACAAGGTGTCATCATGGTGCTTAGCTTGGGGACTGGCAATGGGGGACACATATTACATGCCTAAATCTGTTCTTTAATATAGAGTATCTATGCCATTGGAAAGGCGTGTACACGATGTTATAAGAGCAAAGAAAAGGGGCTTAGCCATCAGACTGGTCAATAAGGGAGGATTTTCTGAAAGAATAGATGTTTTAGCTGCTGAGTATGGAAAGATGAACTGTTGCTGTCTAGATGGAAGGAAGGCCAGAGGTGGAAATCTAGAGAGCATGGTCAAAGGTGTGGAGGTGTAAAAATTGGGGCACTGTTGTAGGGATGCATGGACTGGAGTGAAGAATGCTTGTGAGGTAAGGACACTGTGGATTGTGCTAAGGAATTTCAACGCTATCTAGAAAGCTCTTTGAGGCCACTGAGTGACATCAGTTAGAGGAGTTACCTCATCAGGAACTTATCAGCTTGGCCTTTTGAAAAGAATACTATGACAGTAAAGAAGATGGATAGATGGAAGGTTGGTTAGATTATGAAAAAGGATTACTGTGCAGGCTGTCAGCACATATGCTCCCAACTAAGAGAGTACTGACCAAACAGATAGGTAATGGGGAATGGATAGAGGCATCCTGAAGCCTTAACATCTATTATATAGGCTTTAGTGACCCCATAAGTGTGGGGTTTGACTAATGTAATCAAAGATGATGCCTAGGTTTCCTGTTTTCCTAGGAGAGTGGGACTAGAGGAGGTTTGGATGATAAATGAGTTTATATATAGATCTGGATATAGAGGTCTGGGGCTCAAAAGAGACATCTTAGCTGAAGATAAAAGTATTATAATCATTAGCAAGTAAGTGGTGGCTCAGGCCACAGGTTTAGATGAGGTTACTCAGTAGAGTGACAGTGAAGCAAGTAGAGCGGTTGGGATGGAAGCCTCAGGGAGCTACAACATCAAGTTAGGAGGAAACTAAGGAGACTGTGATGTCAGGGATGGAGAGGGATTTAAAGAAGAAGGAGTAATCAACAGTAACAAAGAAAATAGAGGGCTAGGGACCAAGTGCAGTGGCTCATACCTGTAATCCCAGCACTTTGGGAGGCTGAGAAGGGCGGATCACTTGAGGCCAGGAGATCAAGACCAGCCTGACCCACATGGTGAAACCCCTTCTTTGCTAAAAATATAAAAATTAGCTGGATGTGGTGACACGCGCCCGTAGTTACAGCTACTCACGAGGCGGAGGCAGAGGTTGCAGTGAGCCAAGTTTGCGCCACTACACTCCAGCCTGGGTGTCAGAACGAGACTCTGTCTCAAGAAGAAAAAAAGGTAAAAAGAAAATAGAGGATTAGTACAATGAATCCAAGAAAAGGGCCCACTGGATTTGGCAATGACAGGTTGCTGGTAACCTTTAGAACCAGAGCTCCTTGATAAAACTGGTGGTGGTAGACGCCAGATTGCAGAAAAGTCACTGCTTAAAGGAGCTCTTTGTCTGAAAAGGCTATTGTAAATCTCTGGATAGTTTAAGTTTCATGTAGCTGACAATTTTGAATATCTTGAGCTAAGCTAAACCTAAAGGTAAAAGAATGAGTCATGTTTAAACATTACAACATTACTTTAACTGCCCTGTTTCTTCTCATTTCTTGTAGGGTTTAGCGCTGGTGGATAGAAATTCGAGACCAGAAATCATATTTTTGCTGAAAGTAGATGATTTACCTGAGGATAATCAGGGACGTTTTAATAGTCTTTTCTCTCTAAGGGAGAAGTGGACAGAAGAAGATATTGCTCCATATATTCAGTAAGTAATTTATTAAAGATGGATTTTGAGGGTTCTTTTTATAAAGAGTGGCATAGCATTGGATTTATAGTTGGAACACAATTTTCTTGAGTATTCCCTGAAGATACTGCTTCCCTAGAAACACTCTTAGGTGGTGGCTATATTCTCTATCCTTCACAGTGACTGATGCTGGAGGTAGAATATGTGTTATCTCTGTTCCTCACTACTGCTTCTAAACCCACTTTTCTGCTCTCATTCCTGGAAAACTGTCCCCTTTGAGGGATGAAATACATACTCCACTATCACTCTAAGGCAAACACCCCTCTCTCATTGCCACCTCATGCTTTACTTTATTTAACATTATGGGAGAGGCCAGATTGCAGTAGAACAAATTAGCCCCAAAGTCACGTCTTACAAAATCTTGAGTCCCCTAACACTTAAAATCCACTAACACTACAGCTTTGTCACTCTGTCACACCTCTTAGGTGCCCTCTCCTCTCTTTACCCAGCTTGAATCCCATGGTCAGTCTTCCTAGCTCTTACTGTCTACACTTTACTCCTGTGACCCTCTCTCTCTTGCCGTATCTCCCTGGCAGAAAGCTAAAAAGATTAAACCCAACTTTCTCCTTACTGTGTGCCTACACCTGGCCAGCTGAAACTTTCTGGAGAATAATACACAATGAAGCTGCCAGCATGGAGCTGCTTCTACCCTTGGAGCTTCTTCTACAGCTTCTTTTCCTTTTTCATACCAGCAGTACCTTCTGTTTCCTTTTATGATCTTATTTTTTCAGAACACAGAAGCACTGAGACCAGAACTATCTTCTTTCCCACTGCCAAATCAGCCAGTCTCCTCATGAGTGCACATACTTCCTTTGCAGTCCTGTGTGGTGAAAGGATTGTTCCTGCTCCTAAGGCCAGTCCTTCACACTAGATCCATCTCCTCTGTTGTCTTAAAGACTTGGATCCTCGAGTGATTAATGTCCCTTTCACCCCTCATGTTATTAATGTCTGCCTCTTCCGAATCATCCCCATCAGCATACAAAATTCTATAATATTGCCCATCTTGAAAAACAACAATAGCAACCTACTGGACCCTGTGTCCTTTGCTCTCCTTCATAAGAAAATGCCTTTTACAAGTTTCCTGTACTCACTCTATGCATTTCACCTCCCATTCTTTCCTTTACCCATTGACATATTCTTAATCCAGTGACATCCATCTTTCTACACTCAATGGTTAAGCATGTGTCCTTAATTAATTGAGTTGGCACTATTTGACAGTGTCTGCTTCCTCCTACTTAAAACACAAGTTTCTCCCCCTCTTCCTTGGAGCAGAGGGGAGAAAACCATCTCTTTTGTTGATGTCTCCCCATTCTCAATCTTTAAATGTTGGAGTGCTCCAGGACTCTATTTTTGGGCCATCTTCTCTTCTGTTTATACTTTTCCTCTGGTGCCCTCATCTAGGCCCGTAAACAAATTTAATGACTTCCTAACTTCATCTCCATACTTGCCCTTTTCCCTGAGGTCCAGATTCCTATGTCTGGTTGCCTAATTCACCTTTCCAGTTGGATATTCAATAGGAATTTCAAGCTTAACATGTTCGTAACAGAACTGTTGTTTCTCCCGCATCCTTACCCCCCTTCTTCTTAATCACAGTTAACAGCACTGCTACTAATGCAGTTACTTAAACCAGAGTCTAGGAATCATCCCTGTCCTTTCCTTCCCCCACCTTCTGGTTCAAACTATGAGCAAATCCTGATGGATCATCTTGTATCTGCCTCTGAATTGGTCTCCCTGTTCTATTTTTACCCCTCCCCCTCTCTCCTGTTTATACTGTTTCTTTAAATATTCAAAAGTGACAATATAATGAAACCTTCACATATCCACTGCCCAGCTTCCATAATCATCAACTCATTGGCTCCTTTATTTATTTATTTATTTATTTATTTGAGATGGAGTTTCACTCTGTCACCCAGGTTGGAGTGCAGTGGTACAATCTCGCCTCGCTGCAACCCCTGCCTCCCGAGTTCAAGAGATTCTCCTGCCTTACCCTCCCAAGTAACTGGGATTACAGGTGTGTGCCACCATGCCCAGCTAATTTTTGTGTTTTTAGTGGAGACGGGGGTTTCACCATGTTGGCCATGTTGGTCTCAAACTCCTGACCTCAAGTGATCTGCCTGCCTTGGCCTCCCAAAGTGCTGGGATTACAGGCAAGAGCCACTGTCCCTGGCCAACTCCATTATTTAAAACTTAGATCACATTGTGCTTTTCCATTAATTAAAACCCTCCTATTGGCTTCCCATTACATGTAGAATTAAGTCACAACTCTCTTTCCCTGTCCTACAAGGCTCTGCGTGATCTGGCTGTTGCTCCCTTCTCCAGCTCATGTCCTCCTATTCTTCCCTCCCCTCATTATGTTCCAGTCAGAATTTTCTCTTTGAGGTACAGAAGAGGAAACTAAAGTTCAGGAAGAGTTGGTAACCTAGACAAGTTCACACAAGTACCTTGTATCAAGGATCTCTGACTCTAGGCCCCGCTGTATAGGCCTCACTGTATCACACTGCTTGTATTTCTAATTTACAGGCTGTGTGATATAATGGAAATAGCATAGACTTTGAAGTCATACACACCTGGTGGCAGAATTTGACACTGTCATTTATTACGTGTCTGAGCTATAGTTCCTCATATATAATACAAGGTTAAATAATACATTACTCCTACTTTGTGTGGGTTAAATGAGGTAATACATGTAATGTACTTAGTTTAATTAAAACTTAGAACCGGCCGGGCGCAGTGGCTCACGCCTGTAATCCCAGCACTTTGGGAGGCCGAGGTGGGTGGATCAAGAGGTCAGAATTTGAGACCAGCCTGGCCAACATGGTGAAACCCCATCTCTACTGAAAATACAAAAATCAGCCAGGCGTGGTGGCATGAACCTGTAATCCCAGCTACTCAGAAGGCTGAGGCAGAAGAATTGTTTGAACCTGGAAGGCAGAGGTTGCAGTGAGCCGAGATCGCGCCACTGCACTCCAGCCTGGGTGACACAGCAAGACTGCATCTCAAAAAAGAAAGACAAAAACTTAGAACCACTCACCACCCTATCTCTTCTACAAACACCTACACTTATGCTGTTGAGAGGGTAGACTCAGGGGGAGAGAGATAAAATAAGTACATAGTATTGTATCATATTATGTTCCCTAAAATATTCATGCTATATATTTTTTCATTGTTCCCACAGAGATTTGTGTGGAGAGAAGCAAACCATAGGTGCATTACTCACTAAATATTCTCGTTCTTCGATGCAGAATGGTGTTAAAGTTTATAATTCGAGAAGACCCATTTCTTAAAAGAACAACAGTCTTTTCTTCGGGACTCAAGTTGCTTTATAAAGTTGCTGAAAACAAGAAAAATAACTTGTACTTTTATTTCTGACTTTTAAAAACCTAGTCTTCTAAGGCATTTTTCTCTTCATCCTAAGCATTTTGAAACTACTGTTATTTCTTAAATGTCAGAGGATGTGGCTTTCAGATTATATTTGTACTATGTACACAGTGTAAACAAGGGCAAAGAAAGTATTATTTACTGTATTTAGTATGTCTGAGGTCTCTACGGTTTAAAGTTTGGCTTTTTATATTTAAAATGTCATTTCTTCAATTAGGATTTTTAAAAAACAAACAAAAAAAACTTAAAAATACTCCCATTAAAAACAAAACATCTTTGTGTTTTGAACAAAGGAATTTTCAATATTTGATTGGTATTCTGTTCTGAAGCCTAGGATATTTTTTAGCCTATAAAGTCCCTTATTTTATGCCCTTCTAATTCCTGATGTTTAGGTATTTTGTGAGTGCATGTGTTATTTTTTTAAAAAGCGTGTGTGAACAAATGGAAATAAAGCAGGGACTGTGGAAAAAAAAAAAGGATTTGATATTCTAGTCATTAATACACTGAAGTTTTTCAGAGAACTAAATAGTAATAGTTTCATAGAAGAGACTTATTTATTCACTTAAATATCATTTCTCAAGGGACTTCCCCCTCTACTTTTAGTCTTCCACCAAAACTGGAAGTCACTGGGTGCTGTTAGTTATTTATATTCTTAGTTTACCTTCATGAGACTGGCTGAATAATTACTCCTCTGTTTGCCTGGCATAGACATGCACTCTGGGAAAAAATGGGTTTATAATTCTATAATGACGAATACTGGCACAGGTAATGCTCACTCAAAAACTTCGGGTAATTTCTAGTTGGTTTTGGAATGCTTGCTAAAGTTCCTTTATAGCTTTATTTTCCTGATTTGTTTTGGTTTAGATCGAAGTTCAAATTAATTTTAACTTAGCTAATGAACTTGTTACCAGGACAGTTGGAGGGGGTAGGCCAAGGTTAAATGGTCCAAGTTTCAAAAATGTTAATTTATAATCCATAGTTAATTAAAGATTTAACTGTTACGGTTTTTATTCTCAAAAACATGAAATACGACACGATGGTAAATGTCTCTGCGTTTATGTGGATTATATGATATACACATACAGTCTATCTATATGTAGTCTATTTATTTATTTATTTTGAGATGGAGTCTCCTGCTGTCCAGGCTGGAGTGCAGTGGCACTATCTCAGCTCACTGCAACCTCCACCTCCCAGGTTCAGGTGATTCTGCTGCCTCAGCCTCCCAAGTAGCTGGGATTACAGGCACAGGCCCCAATTCCCAGCTAGTTTTTGTATTTTTATTAGAGATAGGCTTTCACCATGTTGGCCAGGCTGGTCTTGAACTCGTGACTTCAAGTGATCCGCCTTCCTCAGCTTCCCAAAGTGCTGGGATTACAGGCTTGAGCCACCGCGCCTGGCCTGTAGTCTATATTTTATTTTATTTTTTTGAGACAGTCTCGCTCTGTCGCCCAGGATTGAGTACAGTGGAATGACCTCGGCTCACTGCAACTTCCATCTCCTGGGTTCAAGCAATTCTCCTGCCCCAGCCTCCCAAGTATATTACAGGCGTGAGTCACCACGACCGACCTTGTAGTCTATATTTTAAAATAAATACTAAGGCAGCAGGGCCTATGAGAGCTTCGGAGTGCTGGAGTTTTGACATTCAGACTACCTGGAGTCTAATCACATACTTTCCAGCTTAAATCACCGGACCTTGTGAGTTTATGGTGTCTGTTCTCACAGCAAGCCAGAGGCAAGCCCTCCTCCTGATTTCGGGAGACTTCACACCACTCCATCAGCCCGGTTTCGAGCACCCTGCGGCAGCCTATGTCTACATGGCTCGTCGCAAACTTTGTCCTCCATTCTTCTCAATATGCTTGTACTAGAAAACTTTACCTTCCCTCCTTTCCTTCCTGCTCTTCTCGCCTCACCTACTAGTTTCTTCGCTTTCCTAAATGTTAGCAATTTTCACCCACCTTGTGCTTGGGAAAAGGCAAGCGCAAACATGCTGGTATCGCAAGCCCTGCCCATTGGCAAGACTTCCTGGTTCTACCCCCGCCGCCGTTCCACTTCCGCTGACGCCGGAGGTCAGAGGTTACAGACAAGATGTCTGCTTACTGTCGCTTGGAGCGCTTGCAGAGAGGAGCATCTCTGGGACAGAAGCTTGACGGCGGCTTATAGGAGCAAGGTCGAAGGAGCGAGGTTGAGGCGGTAGCGACCCGTCAGGTCGCTCCCCTGGAGACCAGCCGGTTGCGGGACGTGACTTTTGGGGACCGCAGGGGAGCGGGGAGTGTGAAGTGCCATTGACCAGTAATGCCCGGTACCCCCAGGGGAGGCCGGGAAGCCAAGCTCCGCGGGACCGCTTCATGCCACCGACTGGTTTAGAGCCCACCAGAATGAACAGGAAGAAAGGAGACAAGGGCTTTGAAAGCCCAAGGCCATATAAATTATAAGTATTTTTTCATTTCCCTTCCTTCCTTTTGGTTTTGTTGCCATTAACTGTCTATTGTGATTGCTTGAAACTGACTTGATGGGCCTGGGAAACCTAGTGGGAAAACTAGAATTTACTCACTGTGATAGAAATGGTGTTTGTACGGGAAAAATGTTTTGAATGACAGCGTTATTCAGCAAATTTAATTCTCGTTGCAGGTAACTAAAGTTTGTTTCTAAGTACTGTACTAGATTTTATTTGTCAAATCTATTTTCATGACTGTTGCCAGATTTTTAAAAATTATCCCAATTCGTAGAGCGTTTTTGTGTTTTTGTGTTTTTTTTTTTTTTTTTTTTTAAGACGGAGTCTTGCCCTTCGCCCAGGCTGGAGTGCAGCGGCGCGATCTAGACCCACTGCAACCTCCACCTCCTGGGTTCAGGCTTTTCTCTTGCCTCAGCCTGCCGAGTAGCCGGGATTACAGGGATGTGCCACCACTCCCGGCTAATTTTTGTATTTTTAGTAGAGACAGGGTTTCACTGTGTTGGCCAGGCTAGTCTCCAACTCCTGACCTTGTGATCTGCTCGCCTCGACCTCCCAAATTGTTGGGATTACAGGCGTGAGCCACTGCTTCTGACCCCAGTTCATAGAGTTTTAAAATAAAATGAAATATTGACATGTAATTTTGAATTACTTAGAGACATAGCCCTAATTTATACCTGGATAGAATTATACTTTCATTTAATAATAGAATTTATTTTTTTCCTTATTTTCTTTTTATGTTTATTAATATACAACCCATCAGGTCGTCTGCATCAACAACATAAATTTCCAGAGAAAATCGGTTGTGGTAAGTTTATTCTCAACAATTATAAACAGTAACAAGTCCACTATAAACAGTAACAAATCCACCCTTCAGAGTTCTTAGAAAGTTTATACTCTTCCAGATAATTGTGTTTCAAGATAGGTAAGAATTAAAATTAAGGTCTGTATGATTACAAGTTTCATAGACCTTCCGCTAATACCTGTCGCCTCCCAAATTCTCCCTTTTTTTTTTCTATTTCCTAATTAAAATTTTATTTCTCTTTATCTGGTGTATAACATGAAAGCTTGTATAGCCAAGCATTTTAGAATTGTGTATGAAACAAGTATAAGCCCATAGTGACATTTCTTCTATGAAAAAATTAAGATTAATACACTCACTGATTTAGCTTCTAAGAGGCCACTTTGGCTTGACTGACTTGGTTTAGGTGGTGTTGCTTTGTAGTGAAGTTTTAGACAGAATACTTGAGATCTAGAAACCCTCTGCCTACCCCACCCCACCCCCGCCACACACAATTTAGATGTATGGATTGCTGATATTATCAATTTCAGGAAAAAGCTTGAACACTCAAGGTTTTTTTTTTTTTTGAGACAGAGTCTCACTCTGTCACCCAGGGTGGAGTGCACTGCTGTGAGTGCACCGGTGCACCCAGGCTGGAGTGCACTCACTGCAACTTCCACCTCCCAGGTTCAAGCAATTCTCCTACCTCAGCTTCCTGAGTAGCTTGAATTACAGGTGTGCACCACCACGCTCAGCTTACTTTTGTATTTTTAGTGGAGTCAGGGTTTCGCCTTGTTGGCCAGGCTGGTCTCAAACTCCTGACCTCAAGTGATCCACCTGCCTTCTGCCTCCCAAAGTACTGGGATTATAGGCATGAACCACTGCACGCAGCCGAAAACTCAAGTATTTATTTAATTTACTTTTTTAGGGTTACCTCTATTACATAGACTAAAATGTTAATGAGAGCTGGTTTTCCTTGAGTGATGGTATCAGCTCTGTCAGATTTGTTACCTGTGTATGTATATGTTTTCTTAGGATAAGCTGAACAGATAGAAAAATGTCACTTTTCATAAGAATCATAGAATCTTAGATTTGTAATGTGCCTAAAAGGTTTATTAAATCTCGTCCCCTCATTTATGGAATTTCTCATGCGGTCTTCCCTATATTATGTACCTTGTGTCTTATAGTAGGATACTTTAGTTGTATTATGTTGTATGAATTGGATAGGAAAGATAAGGGAATTAGGGAGTCTAGTGCAGAGGTTACTGCAGTAATTTAGAGGGGAAATGGTGAAGGTAAATAAAGATAGCATTAGTGAAAATGGAGTAGAAATAGAGTTGACATGATTGAATTAGTGAACATAAATTTAGCCATTAATATATGTAAGACATCTTCTTACATATATTATTAATATATATATTCTTACATTTATTATTTATATACATATTCTTACATATATATTAAGACTCAATCTTCATAATTACTCTGTGAGGTAGATAATATTTTAATCCTAGTATTATATATTAGGCAGCTGAAAGAATGGAGGTTAAGTAACTTTCTCAAGGGCATGAAGTTGGAAAATGATGAAATCCTTTTTAATCAGGGATGACCTAAGAGTCCAATGCACTTCATCTATCATTCCCCCTTCTACCTCTGTGGTCTCTGAGGAATCAATAGACAGAAGTTTTACATGGCTTTTTCAGGACAGCTATAATGGAGTTGTGGATGACTTAAGTTTCCCATTGGAAACTTTGGTTGGATTGGGGGGTGGGTTAGGATCTTGGCAGGAAATAAATGGCAGATACACACGTTAATTGAGAGAAATGAATGGACCATTTAGAACCGTTAAGAGAAACCAACATGAGGTGGAGGAACCCTCTGAGCTAGCAACAGTGAGGAACAGTTGCCACTTCTAGGCCTGAAACAACAAAGGGAAGAAGTTACTAGAACCTACTGTCACCATGGAAAGAGTCACATAGGATCTGTGTCTTTTAATAAAAGAATGAAGCTACTGCTTACCTGCAGCCTGGCAGAAAGGAATCTGGAGTAATTAATATAAACTTGCTTTCCTTCTGCTTTCAAGTTTCCTTTTTGTGGAAACTGTTGGACCAACTCAGCCAGAAGCCGGAAGGGTAGAGCCCAGTTAATGCAACTCCTAGGGTATTGAGTAGGGTAGAGAGCAGAGCAGGAGGGGCAAAAGGAGAATAACCAGAACAGACTACCTTTTTAACCCCAGCACATCCACTGTTGTCTTTTGTCGAGATGAAAAGCTAGTGCTCCTAACATGGGGACTTACAAAGTCCTATCAGCCACTGAAAGAGTTGGCAATGGCTGAATACTTGTTTTTTAAGTGAAGTGTTACTTGAACACAGCCATACCCATTTATTTATATATTGACTATGGAAGTTTTGGAGCTACACTGGCAGAGTTGAGTAGCTGAGACAGTGACTGTGTGACCCACAAAGCCTAAAATATTTCTATCTGGCCCTTTAAGAGAGGGTTTGCTAAACCCTGAGCTATCCTGTTAGTGTGAGAGATGACATTTCAGCCCTGTTCCCACCCCAAAATATTCCTTACCTCTACTATCATTTATGCAAGATAATGGAAAGAAAACTGGTTGAAAGAAACAGTGTAAAACTTAATTGCTACAGTTCCTGCTTTCCTTAGCTGGTAGCTTGGCCAAAGTTGATATACACTGCTTTATTTCTCCACCCCTTTGGTGTTCCCTTTTCCTTCTGCTGACATTTCTGTTGGGATGAACTAGACTCTTCTTCTTTATTTTTTTTTTTTTGAGTTGGAGTCTTGCTCTGTTACCAGGCTGAGTGCAGTGGCACAATCTCGGCTCACTGCAACCTCCATCTCCTGTAATTCTTCCACCTCAGCCTCCCGAGTAGCTGGGACCACAGGCGTGTGCTACCATGCCCAGCTAAATTTTTTTGTATTTTTAGTAGAGATGGGGTTTCACCCTGTTGGCCAGGATGGTCTCGATCTCTGGACCTCGTGATCCACCCACCTCGGCCTCCCAAAGTGCTGGGATTACAGGTGTGAGCCACCGCGCCCGACCTAGACTCTTGTTTCTTTAGGACCTTCACTGTTACTTTCACTGTAGTTTCTCGTCTTTATTGGCTTGTTGTAGTTTCTGTTGCCTAGGACTGTTAGTCAGGGGGGATCTGAGAGGCACCTCCGGGAACCCCCTAGATTCCAGATGTAATACTTATCCTTATTGTGTAGCGAAGCTTTAATTTTTTATTTGGTAATTGGAATGATCCATTCCAGCCAGAACAGGGCCTCTGTCTTTGCTTTTTGGTTCTTTGGGATGAGGAGCTCAAGGTGGTCAAGGGGCAGCCTCAGCTTCCAATGTAATGGAATCATGATTATGTGCCGTGGTGGCTGCATTCTTCCCTTGGGCACTAGGACCTCTCGACACACTGAACCCAGGGTCACAGAGACAGGAGGCAAAAAACTCCTTTCATGGCTGGGCACTGTGGCTCACACCTGTAATCCCAGCACTTTGAGAGGCTGAGGTGGGTGGATTACCTGAGGTCAGGAGTTCAAGACTAGCCTGGCCAACATGGTGAAACCCTGTCTCTACTAAAAATACAAAAAATTAGCTGGGCGTGGTGGCAGGTGCCTGTAATCCCAGCTACTCAGGAGGTTGAGGTAGGAGAATCACTTGAACCTGGGAGGTGGAGGTTGCAGTGATCTGAGATTGTGCCATTGCACTCCAGCCTGGGCAACAAGAGCGAAACTCCGTCTTGAAAAAAAAAATTTCTTCTATGGCATTTTTAGTGTAATAGTGAGAATAATCACTCTAACTTTGACCCCTTTGGTTCCCAGTTCTGTTTTGGCTAGGAGAGATACTCCTATAAGTTGTCTACTGATTTAAGGCAGCCTCTTGTAGGAGGTTTCTTGATTGTTGCTGTTACTGAGCCTTCAGCAATTGATCATGCCATCTACTTCTGTATGATAGGGTAAGGGTACAAGATAAAATGCATAAGTTTAAACAGACAGTTATTCTATTTTCTGTGTGTGGAAGAGAAGGGCAACAGGTTTGAGAGGAAAGATTCATAGGTCAGATTAGAAAATGTTACATTTCATGCACTTTTGGGTTATTGAGATGAATAGTGGGTAGTTGGCTACATGTCTGTGCAGATAAAGAATGCAATGGTGAGAGAGATTTAAAAGCCTTTGATATACAATTGTTCATTAAGGGTGTAGAAAAGCTCACTTAGAGTATCTAGCAGGAAATGAGCATTAGGGAGAAATATCTGAAGAATATGATATTGGAGAAAACTGACCAAGAGCCACTTGGGCTGCAGAAACCAAGGAAAACATTTTTTTTTTTTTTTTTTTTTTTTTTTTTTTTGAGACAGGATCTCACTGTCACCTAGGCTGGAGTGCAGTGGCACAATCACAGTTCACTGCAGCCTCAGCCTCCCTGGGCACAGGTGGTTATCCCACCTCAGCCTTCTGAGTAGCTAGGACCATAGTCATGCACCACCTGCCTGGCTAATTTTTGTAGTTTTTGGTAGAGACAGAGTTTTGCCATGTTGCCTAGACTGGTCTCAAACTCCTGGGCTCAAGCAATCCACCCTACTTCGGCCTTCCAAAGTGTTGGGATTATAGGTATGAGCCATCACACCTGGCCAAAAAAACATATTTTAAGGAGGAGGCTAGGTGCAGTGTGGCTCATGCCTGTAATCCCACCACTTTGGGAGGCCGAGGCAGGTGGATCACCTGAGGTCAGGAGTTTGAGACCAGACTGGCCAATGTGCTGAAATCCTGTCTCTATTAAAAATACAAAAAAAAAATAGTCAGGCATGGTGGTGGACATAATCTCAGCTACTTGGGAGGCTGAGGCAGGAGAGTCACTTGAACCCAGGGGGCGGAGGTTGCAGTGAGCCGAGATTGTACCACTGCACTCCAGGCTGGGCATCAAGAGTGAAACTCCGTCTCAGAAAAAAAAAAAAAGGAGGAAATGGTTGTTCATTTTAAATGTAAACCGTAAGTGTAAACTTGAAAACTGAAAGTAATTCTTGATCATTAGTGACTATAGCAAGGGTAATGTATTAGTCCATTTTCACACTGCTGATAAAGACATACCTGAAACTGGGCAGTTTACAAAGGAAAGAGGTTTAATGGGGAACTCACAGTTCCACGTGGCTAGGGAAACCTCACAATAATGTCGGAAGGAAAGGAGTTGCAAGTCACACCTTACGTGGATGGCAATAGGCAAAAAGAGAGCTTGTGCAGAAAAACTCCCTCCCACTTTTAAAACTGTCAGATTGCTGGGCATGGTGGCTCATGCCTGTATTCCCAGCACTTTTGGAGCCTGAGGCCAGCGGATCACCTGAGGTCAGGAGTTCAAGACCACCTTGGCCAACATGTTGAAATCCTGTCTCTATGAAAATACAAAAATTAGCCGGGCAGAATGGTGGGTGCCTATAATCCCATCTACTTGGGAGGCTGAGGTGGGAGAATCGCTTGAACCTGGGAGTTGGAGGTTGCAGTGAGCCAAGATTGTGCTATTGCACTCCAGCCAGGGCTACAGAGCAAGACTCCATCTCAGAAAACAAAAACAAAATGTCAAATCTCATGAGACTTATTCACTGTCATGAGAACAGCACAGGAAATACTTGCCCCCATGATTCAGTTACCTCCCACTGGATCCCTCCCATAACACATGAGAATACAAGATGAGATTTGGGTGGGAACACAGCCAAACCATATCATTCTGCCCCTGGCCCCTCCCAAATCTTATGTTCTCACATTTCAAAACCAATCATGCCTTCCCAACAGTCCCCTAAAATCTTAACTCATTTCAGCATTAACTCAAAAGTCGAAAGTCTCATCCGAGACAAGACAAGTCTCTTTCACCTATGAACCTGTAAAATCAAAAGCAAGTTAGTTACTTCCTAGATACAATGAGGGTACAGGCAATGGGTAAATACAGCCATTCCAAATGGGAGAAATTAGTCAAAACAAAGGGGCTATAGGTCCCATGCAAGTCTAAAATCCAGCAGGACAGTCAAATCTTAGAGCTCCAAAATGATCTCCTTTGACTCTGTGTCACATCCAGGTCATACTGATGTAAAAGGTAGATTCCCATGGTCTTGGGAAGCTCTGCCCCCTGTGGATTTGCAGGGTGCAGCCTTCCGGCTGCCTTGACGGGATGGTTTTGAGTGTCTGCAGCTTTTCCAGGTGCATGGTGCAAGTTGTCAGTGGATCTACCATTCTGGGGTCTGAAGGATGGTGGCCCACTTCTCACACCTCCCCCAGTAGGGACCCTGTGTGGGAGCTCTGACCCCACATTTCCCTTCTGTACTGGCCTAGAAGAGGTTCTCCATGAGGACCCTGCCCCTACAGCAAACTTCTGCCTGGGCATCAAGGCATTTCCATACATACTCTGAAATCTAGGCAGAGATTCCCAAACCTTAGTTCTTGACTTCTGTGCTCTCACAGGCTCATCACCACGTGGAAGCTGTGAAGGCTTGAGGCTTGCACTACTCTGAAGCTCTCAGTTGACTCCTTTTAGCGCTGGCTGGAATGGCTAGGATGCAGGACACCAAGTCCCTAGGCTGCACACAGCATGAGGACTCTGGGCCCGGCCCACCAAGCCACTTTTTACTCCTAGGCTTCCAGGCCTATGATGGGAGGGGCTGCCATGAAGACCTCTGACATGCCCTGGAGACATTTTCCCCATTTTCCTGGGGATTAACATTCAGCTCCTTGTTACTCTTGCAAATTTCTGTAGCTAGCTTGGATTTCTCCTCAGAAAATGGAATTTTCTTTTCTATCTCATTGTCAGGCTGCAAATTTTCCAAACTTTTATGCTCTGCTTCCCTTATAAAACTGAATGCCTTTAACAGCACCCAAGTCACCTCTTAAATGCTTTGCTCTTTAGAAATTTCTTCTCCGGATACGCACATTCACAGTTCCACAGATCTCTAGGGTGGGGCAAAATGCCACCAATCTCTGTACTAAAACATAACAAGAGTCACCTTTGCTTTATTCCCCACAAATTCCTCATCTCCATCTGAGACCCACCTCAGCCTGGACCTTACTTTTCATATCACTATCAGCATTTTGGTCAAAGCCATTCAACAAGTCTCTAGGAAGTTCCAAACTGTCCCACATTTTCCTGTCTTCTTCTGAGCCCTCCAGACTGTTTCAGCTTCTGCCTGTTACCCAGTTCCATAGTTGCTTCCACACAGGTAACTTTTAACAGCACCCCACTCTACTGGTATCAGTTTACTGTATTAGTCCATTTTCACACTGCTGATCGAGACATACCTGAAACTGGGAAGTTTACAAAGGAAAGAGGTTTAATGGAGATCTTGCAGTTCCACATGGCTGGGGAAGCCTCACAATCATGGCAGAAGCCAACGAGGAGCAAGTCACAACTTACCTGGATGGCAGCAGGCAAAAGAGCTTATGCAGGAAAATTCCTGTTTTTAGAACCATCAGATCTCACGAGACTTACTTACTTTACGAGAACAACACGGGAAAGACTGCCCCCATGATTCATTTACCACTCACCGGGTCTCTCCCACAACACATGGGAATTCAAGATGAGATTTGGGTGGGGACACAAAAACCGTATCAGGTAATTTCGGTGGACTGATGACTGCATAAATCGTATTGTAGTGAATTGAAGAGGAAGTTGGAACAGTGAACATACTCTACTTTTACAAGAATTTCTGTTTGGAAGGTATGAGAAAAAAAAAATTCATTTGAGGGTAGTGTAGATCTACAGGCTTTTAAAACCTTGGATCTTGATCATGTCTGTAGGCACAGGAAAGCATTTTACAGAAAGGAAAGATTGTAATTGAGGAGAGAGAAATACAGTGATGTTTCTGACGATACTGTTGGGAATAGCCTCTAAAGGACCATTGGATTTTTTTTTTTTTTTTGAGACAGAGCTACTCTGTCTCCAGGCGCCAGGCTAAAGTGCAGTGGTGCGATTTCGGCTCACTACAATCTCCACCTTCTGGGTTCGAGCAATTCTCCTGCCTCAGCCACCCAAGTAAATGGTACTATAGGCGCGCACCACCACGCCCAGCTAATTTTTGTATTTTAGTGGAGACGGGGTTTCACTATGTTGGCCAGGTCGTCTCTATCTCTTGACCTCGTGATCCACCCGCCTCGGCCTCCCAAAGTGCTGGGATTACAGGCGTGAGCCACTGTGCCCAGCGGATATATCATTCTTAAACAGAAGGAAAGATGGGTACACGAAACAGAGGGGCCAGAGAATTTGTAGTTGACAGAGGAGTGATTGAATTTAAGGATTTAGGGTGAAGGGACAAAAGTAGCCCCAGGAGTGCCAAGAAGATTGTGGTGAGAAACTGGAAGAAGTCAAGGACAGGAGGATTTCAGGCAGTTGAGCAGGAGAACTGGGAGGTAAGTAATGAGAAGAGTGGCAAGAGAGGCATTGCGAACAGTTGAGTTCATAATGTCAGCATCAGAGTAGTTGCAAACAGTGACGAAGTGCTTTTGAGAGTGTGATCTTGATTCTTCCCAGATGGAAGTGAAGATTGTAGAAATTGAGGTCAAGGAACTTTGAGGCAGTCTTATTGGATGGAACAGACACATCTATATGCAAGTCACTTATAGTGATGGCAGACATGTTAAAAAAGAAGAGTATGTAGCCAGGTGCAGTGGTTTATGCCTGTAATTCCAGTGCTCTGGGAGGCCGAGGTAGGAGAGTCACTTGAGGCCAGAAGTTCCAGACCAGCCTGGGCAACATAATAAGACCCATCTCTATAGAAAAAAAAAATTTTAATTAACCAGGCATGGTAGTGCATGCCTGTAGTCCCCACCTACTCTGGAGGCTGAGGTGGGAGGATCACTTGAGCCTGGGAGGTTGAAGCTGCAGTAAGCCATGATTGCTACACTGCATTTTAGCCTGGGTGACGAAGCAAGACCCTGTCTCTGAAAAAAAGAAAAAAAAACCAAGAGTGTGATCCTTCAGCAAATGTTGGGGAGTTGTATAGATAAGAAGCATAGAGGATGGTGTACCTGTCTTGCATGACCATAAACGATAAGCAGAAAAGAATAACAAAAACATTTATTAAGCATATACTGGATGCTAGCTACAATTTTAAGTACGCTCCATAGACTCTCTGTATTCAAATCCTAGCTCTACCACTTAATAACTGTATGATCTTGGGCTAGTGACCCCAGCTCACTGTGCCTCAGTTTTCTCATCAAAAATAATGACATTACTGGCCTTTTAGTGTTATTATGACAACTGAACAGCCAGGCATGGCTAAAGTGGAAGGATTGCTTGAACCTGGGAGGCTGAGGCTACAGCGAACTGTGATTATGACACTGCATTCCAGTTTGGGTGACAGAGCAAGATAGCATCTCAAAAAACAAAACAAAACTCTTCTTACTTGGGAATTGAGAACAAAGGGGCTACAGAATCGCTGGGCTTTCTTGAGGCAGTTGGGCTAAATGTTACCTAAAAACAGTTACTGCATATTATTTAAAAGCTTTCTACCCAGAGGCATTATGGCATAGTGAGAATCATTTGGAATCATTTAGATGTGTTTGAATCTCAATTCTCTACTTATTAGTGACCTAATGTTTTTTACCTTTGTTATCTGTAAAAAGTTCTTTTTTAAAAATACTTTACAGTAGTATTTGTAGCTCCTCTGTAAAAAGTATAAAGTAGTACTTGTCTCTTAGAGTTGGTAGTAGGATTAGAGGGAACATAGGAAAGTATCTAGTGCAATGTCTGGTACATGGTAGCAGCCATTTTTTTTTTTAACTTTTTTTTTTTTTTTTACAAGATGGGGTTTCACCATGTTGGCCAGGCTGGTCTTGAACTCCTGACCTCAGATGAGCCACCGTGCCTGGCTGGTAGCAGCCATTATAATCTAGTTCTCTATGTTTACTATCTGAATTTTGTCTTAGATATTTCTGTTACAGCCTCTGAATTTTTTTTTGTTCACGTTGGAGCCCCTGAAATATTACTGTTTATGTCCTCCCTTGTTTTACGTTTGAGTACATCAGTTTTCAACCCAGGATATTAAAATCACACTGGACATATATTCCATGTTTCAGCTGTTCATCTTTCCCATTGATTCAATGCAAGAGGAAAGTCTGTATTTAACTGATTTTCATGTGTCGGATACAGACAGATTGCATACCACACAGCTAACATGGTAGAACGTGGATCTGGATAGCAGCAGATTTTCCCTACTTGCCTTGATGTCTTTTGTAGCTCTTGCCACTTTATGTGTCCTAATTACTCATAAGCAGAAACTCATACTTGTTACCTTCAGTGGTATAATTTTTTACCCCATTTTTTTCTTCCATGTTCTTTCCCTCATCAGTCTTCTGGTTTTGATTCTCTTTCTGCTCTGTTATTTTTTTCTTCCTCCCTTTTTAGTCCTAGTCTGCTTAGAAATTCTGGTTTTTGAGAGTAGCAAGCCTTTTACTGTTTTCTGACTGCCTAATTTACACTGATAGTGAATATAAACCACCAGGATGATAAATTATACATAACTCACACCCATTTAGTCACTAGGACAATCATGTTTGAAATTAAAATACTTGGAAAACATATGTATGTGTATAACTATTTGGGATTTTTGTCTCTGGAGTGTAGTATGTGTACAAGTGGTGAAAATAAAAACTACATTGTGAAACATACCAATCTTTATAATGAAGTTGTTACTCTCTGTCTTTACAGGGATTTGTGGAACTGACTATATTTCCCACAGTTGCAAACTTGAATAGAATCAAGTTGAACAGCAAACAGTGTAGAATATACCGAGTAAGGATCAATGACTTAGAGGCTGCTTTTATTTATAATGATCCAACCTTGGAAGTTTGTCACAGTGAATCAAAACAGTAAGTTACACATTTTAAAAGTTATTATTTTTAACAGTTTTTAAAAATATTTTTAATGATCGCATTAGTTTTTCTCAAAAGATTTTTTTTTTTAGATTGTTATTGGGCTTTGAATCCCAATCTTTTTTTCTAATTAAAATACCTGTTTTACCGCTCTGTACATTTGGTTGAAGTGATTTTGCAAACTGTGCCCAACATAGTTCTAAGTTTCTCTTCTTCATGTTAAAATTTTAAGGAAGTATTATCTAGGAACTTTAATTAGGTTTTCTGAGTAATTTTTTTTACTTTTAATGTTTTTCTTAACTATTTACTTCATAAATACTGAAAATGGGTTAGATGGTTACTATAATCTGTAGACCAGAAGCTACTTTAAAATATTCTGTGAAATATTTTGACTGCTGTATTATAAAAATATTATGTCTAAATAGCTCATTTATTCACCTTAAATAAATATTACATCTATTGAGGCTACTTCTGATTTTTATCATTAAACATATTGCTGCTATCTGTTTTATGTTCTGTTTTCTTTCCTACTTTTGTTTCCATTTTCTGTGTGTGTGTGTGTGTGTGTGTGTGTGGCACGCACACGCCTTTATGTTCTGTTTTCTTTCATACTTCGTTTCTATTTTCTGTGTGTGTGTGTGTGTGTGTGTGTCACATGCACATGCTTGCTTCATTTTTTGATCATCTTTATGGTTAAATAATACTCCATTTGTTCAGTCTATTATAATTTGTGTAATTATTCTCCGGTTGTTTGACATTTTGTAGTCATAAGTAGTGAGTGAATATTTTGGCATATACAAATTTTTTTCCCTTTGAATTATTTTACTTATCATTTCTAATGGCTCTTTTCAGTATTTTACCTGATTGTGCCCTAGTATTTAAATTAGTATAAATTAGTACATTTACGGGCACTTGCTTTTCAAAGCTTTGATAACATTGAGCTGTATCATTTCTGTGATTCTTTGTGTTTTGGGTAGGATGCCAAAACTTTATCATAAACTTTTTAGTCAAGATGATATTTTAACTAGTCTAGATGTGTAATATTGCCTTAAGGTAGCAGTTCTCAAAGTGTGATTCCCAGACAAGCATCACCGTCAACTGGGAACTTGTTAGACCGGGCAGTTCTCAAGCAATACCCCAGATCTATTGAATCAGAAACTGGGGATAGGGTCCTACACATTGTGTTTTAACAAGCTTGCCAGGTGATTCTGATAAAGACTGAAGTTTGAGAACCACTGCCATAAGGAATTGCAAAGGTTTGGAAGGGAGGCTTATTTTTAGACATATTTATGGTCCCAATAATCATTGGTTTAAAATCTTTCACATTTAGAGAGGTAATACACAAATGGATTGGAAAAATTCAGGGAATCCCTGATTTAATCCTATAACTTTCCATTTTGCAAAGGTGATTTGTTGAAATTACATTGATTTTAAAGCTACATTTGTAGAATTGAAATAAAAAACTTACCACAAAATTATCTGCATCCCTTTCCCCCCCAGAAAACAAAAACAAAAACATCTACCTTTGGGGTAGTTAGTATACACCACTAATAAATGGAAAGGTCACCTGTTAAAGAGCAGATAGGGAACCCATTACCTTGCCCCGAAATCCAAAATATCCACCCTATCCAGCCTAGAACTCTGCATTTGATAATAGGATAAGATGCCTGTTTGTCAGTCACAGAAAACAGTGTGTGTACATCTTTTTTACTAATTATTTGTTGTTGCTGCCCAGATCTCAAGATAATCTGTTATTGTAATGACAGGGATCCTGGTCTGTAAAGGAAGCAAGCTTTACTTTGTTGTTTTTATTCTGATGATATTCCCTAAAATTTTTCTCTAGTGATATGAAAGATGCCTCATTACTTTTAGTGTTCTAAATCAGCAGTTTCCTGGAAGACAGTTTTTCCACAGACCAGTGGGGCAGAGGGGGTTCAGGATGAAACTTCCACCTCAGATTGTCAGGAATTAGATTCTCATGAGTAGCATGTGACCTAGATCTCTTGCATGCACAGTTCCCAATAGAGTTCAGGCTCCTATGAGAATCTAGTGCTGCTGGTGATCTGACAGGAGGCAGAGCTCAGAAGGTAATGCTTGCTCACCTGCTACTCACCTCCTGCTGTGTGGCCTGGTTCCTAACAGGCTACAGACCTGTTATAAATATACTTATAGTATAAAGAATGAAAAGGAAGTTCTAGAAGAGAATCTTCTCAAAGATTAGGTTAGGAAATTGGGAAAGATGGAATACATTTAAAATTTTTGTTTCAGCTAGAACCATAGCTCTGTTTCCCATGGCCACTTAGTAAATGCTTGACTAATAAATAATTGCCTAGTTTGCTTGACTATCCCTGCTTTTTTGCTTAGCTTTAGAATCTTGATTACTCTTGGGTGATTTGCAGCATTTTTACTTCTGTTTATCCTCTGAATTATTCAAAAAGATTTTGAAATTGATCTTAGAGTTTTATTAGTCACAAGTTTTAGGAAGTAGCTAATGAAATTAACATGAAGGGTAAACAAGTATGGATGGTGGATACCCACTATTAAGTTACTGCACAATTCCTAGAGGAAAACTGCAGATTTGTGTCTCATATTTCTGATTGCCACAGCAAAGAGGGTTTTTAAGATTCATAAGGCACAAGACAAAAACACAATAATTATTCAGAAGAAATATTAAGTTTATTGGCAGTTAGATGAGACTTTTTCTCTTTATTGTACTTTAAGTTCTGGGGTACATGTGCAGAACATGCAGGTTTGTTACATAGGCATACACGTGCCATGTGGTTTGCTGCATCCATCCCCCCATCATCTATATTAGGTATTTCTGCTAATGTTACCCCTCCCCAATCCCCCTAACCCCTACTTTTCCTCCCCTAGCCTCCCCCACCCCCGATAGGCCCTGGTGTGTGATGTTCCCCTCCCTGTGTCCATGTGTTCTCATTGTTCAACACCCACTTATGAGTGAGAACATGCGGGTGTTTCATTTTCTGTTATTGTATCAGTCTGTTGAGAATGATGGTTTCCAACTTAGTCCATGTCCCCGCAAAAGACATGGACTCATCCTTTTTTATGGCTGCATAGTATTCCATGGTGTATATGTGCCACATTTTCTTTATCCAGTCTATCTTTGATGGGCCTTTGGGCTGGTTCCAAGTCTTTGCTGTTGTAAACAGTGCCACAATAAACATATATGTGCATGTGTCTTTATAATAGAATGATTAATAATCCTTTGGGTATATACCCAGTAATGGGATTGCTGGGTCAAATGATATTTCTATTTGTAGATCCTTGAGGAATCGCCACACTGTCTTCCATAATGGTTGAACTAATTTGCACTCCCACCAACAGTGTAAAACCATTCCTATTCCTCCACATCCTCTCCAGCATCTGTTGTCTCCTGATTTTTTAATGATCACCGTTCTAACTGGCGTGAGATGGTATCTCATTGTAGTTTTGATTTGCATTTCTCTAATGTTGTAGTTTTGATTTGCATTTCTCTAATGACCAGTGATGATGAGCTTTTTTTCACGTTTGTTGGCTGCATAAATATCTTCTTTTGAAAAATGTCTGTTCATATCCTTTTCCCACTTTTTGATGGGTTTGTTTGTTTTCTTGTAAATTTGTTTAAGTTCTTTGTAGATTCTAGATATTAGCCCTTTGTCAGATGGGTAAGTTGCAAAAATTTTTTTCCATTCTGTTGGCTGGTTGCCAGTTTACTTGAATGATAGTTTCTTTTGCTATGCAGAAGCTCTTAAGTTTATTTAGATCCTATTTGTGTATTTTGGCTCTTGTTGCCATTGCTTTTGGTGTTTTAGTCATGAAGTCTTTGCCTGTGCCTATGTCCTGAATGGTATTGCCTATGTTTTCTTCTAGGGTTTTTATGATATTAGGTCTTATGTTTAAATCTTTAATCCTTCTGGAGTTAATTTTTGTATAAGGTATAAGAAAGGGATCCAGTTTCAGCTTTCTGCATATGGCTAGCCAGGTTTCCCACACCATTTCTTAAACAGGGGAATCCTTTCCACAATTGCTTGTTTTTGTGAGGTTTGTCAAAGATCAGATGATTGTAGATATGTGGCATTGCTTCTGAGGCCTCTGTTCTGTTCCATTGGTCTATATTTCTGTTTTGGTGCTAGTACCATGCTCTTTTGATTACTGTAGCCTTGTAGTATAGTTTGAAGTCTGGTAGTGTGATGCCTCCAGCTTTGTTTCTTTTGCTTAGGATTGTCTTGGCCATGTGGTCTCTTTTTGGTTCCATATGACATTTAAGGTGGTTTTTTCCAATTCTGTGAAGAAAGTCATTGGTAGCTTGAAGGGGATAGTGTTGAATCTATAAATTACTTTGGGCAGTATGGCCATTTTCACAATATTGGTTCTTCTTAACCATGAGCGTAGAATGTTTTTCCATCTCTTTGTGTCCTCACTTATTTCCTTGAGCAGTGGTTTGTAGTTCTCCTTGAAGAGGTCTTTCACATCCCTTATTAGTTGTATTCCTAGGTATTTTATTTTCTTTGTAGCAATTGTGAATGGGAGTTCACTCATGATTTGGCTCTGTTTATTTTGGTGCATAGGAATGCTTGTGATTTTTGCACATTGATTTTGTATCCTGAGACTGCTGAAGTTGCTTATCAACTTAAGGACATTTTGGGCTAAGACAATGAGGTCTTCTAAATATACAATCACGTCGTCTGCAAATAGAGACAATTTGACTTCTTTTCCTAATTGAATACGCTTTATTTCTTTTTCTTGTCTGGTTGCCCTGGCCAGAACTTCCAATACTGTGTTGAGTAGGAGTGGTGAGAGAGGGGGATCCTTGTCTTATGTCAGTTTCCAAAAGGAATGCTTCCGGTTTTTGCCCATTCAGTATGATATTGGCTGTGGGTTTGTCATAAATAGCTCTTATTATTTTGAGATACATTCCATCAATACCTAGTTTATTGAGAGATTTTAGCATAAAGGGCTGTTGAATTTTGTCGAAGGCCTTCTCTGCATCCATTGAGATGATCATGTGGTTTTTGTCTTTGGTTCTGTTTATGTGATGGATTACACTTACAGATTTGTGTATGTTGAATCAGCTTTCCATCCCAGGGATGAAGCCAACTTGATCTTGATGGATAAGCTTTTTGATGTGCTGTTGCATTCGGTTTGCCAGTATTTCATTAAGGATTTTCACATCAATGTTTATCATGGATATTGGCCTGAAATTTTCCTTTTTAGTTTTGTCTCTGCCAGATTTTGGTATCAGGATGATGTTGGTCTCATCAGATGAGTTAGATAGGATTCCCTCTTTTTGTATTTTTTGGAATAGTTTCACAAGGAATAGTACCAGCTCCTCTTTGTACCTCTGGTAGAATTTGGCTGTGAACCCATCTGGTCCTGGACTTTTTTTGGTTGGTAGGCTGTTAATTGCTGCCTCAATTTCAGACCTTGTTATTGGTCTATTCAGGGATTCAACTTGCTGGTTTAGTCTTGGGAGGGTGTAAGTGTCCAGGAATTTGTCCATTTCTTCTGGATTTACTGATTTATGTTTATAGAGTAATTTGTAGTAATCTCTGATAGTAGTTTATATTTCTGTGGGATCAGTGGTGATACCCCCTTTATAATTTTGTGTTGCATCTGTTTGATTGGAAGTCATTATTTTAAAAGAGAACTTTGGGAAAGGCAGATAGCTAAGGTCTTTAGCATGCTCCTAGATATTTCTGATACTTATTTCTAAAATAACTTTCCTTCTTCAAAGAACCAACAAAGGTAAAACAGAAATTACATATAGCAGTTTTAATTCAGTGGTAAAATTTGATTTTACCATTGATTTTTTACATATAAGTATGTCTTAACACTGAAAGAAGTAATGTACTATACTATTTAATCACATTTTTAAATTATTTGTTTTAAAGTTAAGGTGCCATGCCCTCCTATTTTTGATTGAAAGAGAGTGCCTACAATGGTTGGGATTCAGCTCTTTTGAACTACAGGGGAATGTGTGGAAAAGAAACATTTGGATAAGAGGCTGAAAGGCACTTCTATTTTATCCAACTGTTAGCTTACATGTTACATTACGTATACTAACAATTTAGAAACATACTGGTTATGTAACATGTATAAGCTTCTCTCTTTTTGCTTTACTGTTTGTCAGTAAAATAATTCAGCACTTGAAGTTTTTCTACGTATATTCTGTGTGTGAATCTTATGCTTTGTAGGTAGGTTGGAGATTGTCTTCACAGGAGTTATGACCCTTTGGTGTTTTTGTTTTTGCTGTACTTCTCTTTTCTTAGAATAAGTTAAATGCAGACTTTGTCAGGGAAACTGTTTCTGCGGATGGGTAACCTATAGTGGCTGATAGCTCTTTTTCCTCTTTGTTTCTTTCTTAGATAGGCTTCGCCACTTTGAGAAACCCTTTTTTCTTTTCTTTTCTTTTTTTTTTTTGAGAGGGAGTTTTGTTCCTGTTGCTTAGGCTGGAGTGTAATGGTGCAATCTTGGCTCACCACAACCTCCACCTCCCAGGTTCAAACTATTCTCCTGCCTCAGCCTCCTGAGTAGCTGGGATTACTGGCATGTGCCACCATGCCCAGCTAATTTTGTATTTTTAGTAGAGACGGGGTTTCTCCATGTTGGTCCGGCTGGTCTCGAATTTCCGACCTCAGGTGATCTGCCCGCCTCAGCCTCCCAAAGTGCTAGAATTACAGGTGTGGACCACTGCGCCCAGCCTTTTGTTTTTTGAGAGGGAGTCTCGCTCTGTCGCCCAGGCTGGAGTACAGTGGCACGATCTTGGCTCTCTGCAACCTTTACCTCCCGGGTTCAAGTGATTCTTCTGCCTCAGCTTCCCAAGTAGCTGGGATTATAGGCACGCGCCACCATGCCAGGCTAATTTTTTTTTTTTTTTTTTTTTTTGTATGTTTAGTAGAGATGAGGTTTCACCATATTGGCCAGGCTGATCTTGAACTCTTGACCTCATGATCTGCCCACCTCAGCCTCCCGAAGTGCTGGGATTATAGGCGTGACCCACCACGCCCAGCCAAGAAGACCTTTTTTCTTTTGATTTTGTAGAGTCTATATTTTAATGCAGACTTCTACGTGGAGCTTTTAAATTGTTTCATTAATGTCACATAATAGAAATTGTTAATTTTCTTGTTGATTATGGTTAAGTAATATCAGTATTTTAACTCAGCTACAATGCTGCACTGCCAGTTGGTTTATTAGCATTAGAATTAAATTATCTTAGAGTTGGAGGGACATTAGGGTTCATTTAGTCTAAATTTCAACATGAAGTCTTACTATATTTCATCTTCTGCTTGAATGCTTCCAGTTCGGCAGAGCTCATAATATATTTTTCTTCATTTTTTTATTTTTATATTTTTAAAGACAGAGTCTTGCTCTGTCAACCCAGGCTGGAATGCAGTGATGCAATCATAGCTTACTGCAGCCTTGAACTCCTGTGCTCAGGGCATCCTCTGCCTCAGCTTCCTGAGTAGCCGGGACAATATGTGCATGCCTCCCACATTTGGTTAATTTAAAAATTATTTTATTTTAATTTTTAGTGGATGCATGGTCTCACTGTGTTGCCTAGACTGGTTTTGAACTCCTAGCCTCAGATGGTCCTTCTGCCTTGGTCTCCCGAAGTGCTGTGATTACAGGCGTGAGCCACCATGCCTGGTCCTGATTATATTTTAAAGCTTCCCTTTCATTATTTATAAATGCTGCAAAGTTCTTTATTACATTGAGCAACAGTTTGTTTTGCTTTAATATTCACAAACTTACCCTAATAAAATAAATGTCTTTCCCATAAGTTTTCTCTTCTTCAGACTACAGAATTACTGAGATTACTCTCAACCATTTCTCATGTTAGAAACTGTTTCTCAATTTACTTCCATCCTCTTTGTCCTTCTCTGGATAATCTCAGATTTGATATTGTGTTTTCTTAAACGTGGTAATCCCAGAACTCTAGATATGGTTCTCTCTATTTGGACTAAGCAGTATATACATTGCGGTAGATCCATTTGTCCTTTATCTAGATACAGTTTGAAACTCATTTGCCTTTTAAAAGTTGTTTTAGACTTTAAAATCACAAACCAAATATCTGCTGTCCTCAGGAAAATCACCTAACACCCATAAGGATTCTTGAAGACTCACAGTAAAGGGGTGGAAAAACATATACCATATAAATAGAAACCAAAAGCGAGCAGGAGTAGCTATTCTTTTACAATCAGATAAAACACATTAAAGCAACATGAATAGACATTTGTTAAAAGAAGATATACAAATAGCCAACACATGAAATTCTCAACATCACTAATGATCAGAGAAATGCAAATTAAAACCACAGTGACTTACCACCTTATCCCAGCCAGCATGACCATTATGAAAAAGTGAAAAAAAAATAAAACATAGATGTTGGCATGGATATGGTAAAAAGGGAATGCTTATACAGTGCTGGTGAGAATGTAAATTAGTACAACCTGTGTGGAAAACACTCTGGAGATTTCTTCCATCCAAGTACTAACCAGGCCTGACCCTGGTTAGCTTCCAAGGTCAGATGAGATTGGGCGCATTTAGGGTGGTATGGCCATAGGTGGAGATTTCTTAAAGAACTAAAAGTAGATGTACCATTTGATCTAGCAGTCTCACTACTGGCTATCAGCCCAAAGGAAAATAAGTCATTATATCAGAAAATACACCTACATATCTATATTTATTGTAGCACAGTTCACAATTGCAAGATATGGAACCAGCCTAAGTTCTCATCAGCTGATGAGTAGATAAAGGAAATGTGCATATATGTGCGTGCGCGTGCGCACACACACACACACACACACACACGCACCCACACACATATGTATGTATATATGTACATACACTCACCATGAAATACTGCTCAGCCATAAAAAAATAAGTCTTTGTAGCAACATGACTGGAGCTGGAGGCCACTATTCTGAGTGAAGTAACTCAGGAATGGAAAACCAAGTACCATATGTTCTCATTTTTTATTTGTATGTTGAAATCTAAACCATCAGATTATTAGAGACTAACCTATGTGTATGCAAAGTCATACAGAGAGATATAAGTTTGGATATTGAAGATTCCGAAGCGGGGAGGAGGGAGAGATTTTAAAACTACATATTGAGTACAATGCACTACTTGGGCAACAGGTACGCTAAAATCTCAGATTTTCCCATTGTAGAATTCATCCATGTAACTAAAACCACTTGTACCTGAAAAGCCATTGAAATTAAAAAAAGAAATGAGACAGCAATCACATTCTACTTTCTGCCTTTAGCTATGTATTCTTGCCTTGAAATTGCTTGTTAGTGCCCAGGTAGTTAGTTAACATAATAGTGTCACATAGGATACTCTAACCCACACCCAATAGCTCAAAATGTATAGCCAATGGAGATGGTAGAGGTTATAGGACAATGACATATTAAATATTTTGTAGTCATTATTTTTCTGAAAATTGAAAATAATACATTATAATTTTACACTTTAATTTTTTATCTCTATGAAGTTATTATGAAAGAAGACATTTGATTTGTATATTGAAATCTAAACCATCAGATTATTTGAAATTGGCTTCCCAGTTGATTCCATTTATAATGACCCATTTTTTTTGGACCACTTCACCTTTTCTCAGGAAATGAGATTAAATGAAAATAATTTCCCATAAAAAAACTAATAACTAATAGGTAAAGTTTAAATCTGGCTTTCTTTTTGTACAATAGTTATTTTTTAATTTCCCTGATAACTTGCTGGGAATACAAGTTTTGCAATCGTCAAATTTTATGTTTTTGAAATGTTGTTGAAAATAAATTATACTCTGTAGATAGAATAGTCATTAAAATTAGATGGTATGTTAAGTAAGTGCTGACAAGGATTTAGAGCAACTGGCACTTTCAGATATTGCTAGTGGCAATGCAGAACGGTACAACTCTTCTGAAACAGTTTTGTAGATTTTTAAAAAGTTAAATGTGTTTACCATATGAATCGGTAGTCCCACTGTTGAGTATTTGTACTACAGAGATGAAGCCTATATTCACACAAAGACCTGTACATAAATGTTCATAACTGTTTTATTTTACACTTCCAAAAGCTGAAAATAACCTAAAGGCCTTTCAGCTGGTCAGTGGATAAACAAACTGGTACAGTCTATACAATATAATACTCAATGTCAAAAGGAACAAATTATCAATACGTGTAACCACTTGGATGAATTTCAAAAATGTAGTGACACAAGACAGTCTCAAAAGGTAGCATTCTACGTGATATCATTTATTTGACACAAAGAATAGCATAAGGGACTTTTTGGGGTTGATAGAACTGTTCTGTATCCTGACTTTGGTGGTTAACTGAATCTGTACATGTGTTAAACTTTATACAACTGTAGACCCAAAAAGTTTTTTTTTTTTTTTTTTTACTGTATGATAATTTTTTAAAAACCACAGGCATACCTCCTTTTTTTTTTGAGATGGGGTCTCACTCTGTCACCCAGGCTGAAGTACAATGGCACGATCTCGGCTCACTACAACCTCTGCCTCCGAGGTTCAAGCGATTCTCTTGCCTCAGCCTCCTGAGTAACTGGGATTACAGGCATGTGCCACCGCGCCCAGCTAATTTTTTTTGTATTTTTAGTAGAGACGGGGTTTCAACATCTTGGCCAGGCTGGTGTCGAACTCCTGACCTCATGATCCTCCTGCCTTGGCCTCCCAAAGTGCTGGGATTACAGACGTGAGCCACCGCGCCCAGCACCTCCTTTTATTGTGCTTTGCTCTGTTGTGCCTTGGAGGTACTATGTTTTTTTTTTACAAATTGAAGGTTTGTGATAAGCTTACATCAAGAAAGTTTATCAGTGCCATTTTCCCAACAGCATGTACTCAATTTCATGTCTCTATGTCACATTTTTGTAATTCTTGCAGTATTTCAAACTTTTTCATTATTATATCTGTTAAGGTAATCTGAGATCAGAGATTTTTGATATTACAATCGTAATTGTTTTGGGGATGCCACAGATGGCATCCATGTAAGATGGCAAATTAAATGATAATTGTTTTGTGTGTTCTGACTACTCCATGGACCAGCTTTTCCCTGTCTCTGTCCCCCCTCCTCCGGCCTCCCTATTTGCTGAGACACGCAATATTGAAATTAGGTCAGTTAACAATCCTACAGTGGCCTCTAGGTGTGCAAGTGAAAGGAAGGGTCTCATATCTCTCACTTAAACCCAAAAGCTATAGAAATGACTAAGCTTAGGGAGGAAGGCCAAAAGCTAGGCCTCTTGGTGCCAGTTAGCTAAGTTATGACTGCAAAAGAAAAGTTCTTGAAGGAAATTAAAAGTGCTGCTCCAGTGAATACACGAATGATAAGAAAATGAAGCAGTCTTATTGCTGATGTGGAGAAGGTTTTAAAGATCTGGATAGAAGATCAAACCAGCCACACCATCCCTTAAGGCAAAGCCTAATCCAGAGGAAGGCCCTAACTCTCTTCAGTTCTGTGAAGGCTGAGAGGTGAGGAAGCTGCAGAAGAACATCTTGAAGCTAGGAGAGGGTGGTTCATGAGATTTAAGGAAAGAAACTTTGTCCATAACATGAAAGTGCGGGGTGAAGCAACAAGTGTTGATGTAGAAGCTGCAGTAAGTTATCCAGAAGATGTAGCTAAGGTTATTTATGAAGGTTGCTACACTAAGCAACAGATTTTCAACGTAGATGAAACAGCTTCTACTAGAAGAAGATGCTATCTAGAACTTCCCTAGCTAAAGAGAAGTCAGTGCCCGACTTCAAAGGACAGGCTGACTCTTTTATTAGGGGCTAATGCAGCTGGGGACATTAAGTTAAAGCCAGTGCTCATTTACCATTCCAAAAAATCCTAGGGCCCTTAACAATTATGCTAAATCTATTATTCCTGTTCTCGGTAAATGGAGCAACAAAGCCTTGATGACAACACCCTGTTCACAGTATGGTTTACTGAATTGAATATTTTAAGCCCACTGTTGAGATTACTGGTCAGAAGAAGAATGCTTTCAATATATTAACTGCTTATTGATGAGACACCTGGTTATCCAAAAGCTCTGGTGAAAATGTGCTAGGAGATTAATAATGTTTTTATGTGTGCTAACATAGTATCTATTCTGCAGCCTGTGGATTAAGGAGTAATTTCTACTTTTAAGTCTTACTATTCAAGAAATGCATTTCATAAGGCTGTAGCTGCCATAGATAGTGATTCCTCTGAGGGATCTGGGAAAGTCAGTTGAAACCCTGAAAAGAGGCACCATTCTGGATGCCATTAAGGACATTCATGATTTAGGGAGGAGGTTGAAACATCAACACGAACAAGAATTTGGAAGAAGTTGATCCCAAACCTCATGGATGACTTTGAGGGATTTAAAGGAGGAAGTAACTGCAGTTGTGGTAGAAATAGCCATGAAACTAGAATTAGAAGTGGAACCTAAAGATAAGACTGAATTGCTGCAATCTCATGGTACAGCTTCAGTGGATAGAGGAGTTGCTTCTTATGGATGAGCAAAGAGTGGTTTCTTGAGATGGGATCTACTGGTCAAGATGCTTTGAACATTCTTGGGATGTCAATGTTTATTTAACAGAAAGAAATTATTGAAATATATTGAGAAGTCTTTCTGCTTCCACAGTTCTGTGCTTTGTAGTTGCTACCCTAAATAGTTGGTAAAGCCATAGTTCTGTTATAGCCTGCGTAA
Source organism: Ateles fusciceps (assembly GCA_036589455.1). Lineage (NCBI taxonomy): Eukaryota > Metazoa > Chordata > Mammalia > Primates > Atelidae > Ateles > Ateles fusciceps. Next base: position 6,770,428 of record JAZHEH010000045.1, on the reverse strand, counting down.
TTGGTAGAGAGATGGATGAAGATGGAGAAGGAATGGCCTCTGTCAAGTTAAGAGTCTGTAGCCTTAATGTTTCTTTAATGGCTTTTCCCATTTTGTTTCTTTAGTTATTCAGTAGAGTATATGAAACTTTTCTTTTTCTTTTTTTCTTTTTTTGAGATGGAGTCTCACTCTGTTGCCCAGGTTGGAGTGCAGTGGTGCAATCTCAGCTCACTGCAACCTCCGCCTCCTGGGCTCAAGCTATTCTTGCACCTCAGCCTCCCAAGTAGCTGGGATTACAGGCATGCACCACCATGCCTGGCTAATTTTTGTATTTTTAGAAGAGACAGGGATTCACCATGTTGGCCAGTCTGGACTCGAACTCCTGGCCTCAAGTGATCCACCCACTCTGGCTTCCCAAAGTGCTGGGATTACAGGTGTGCGCCACCACACCCGGCTAAAACTTGTTTTTTAACTAGATGAAAAATTTATTAAGCTATGGGAATGTCACTAACTTCACCTTGTAGCTACACCTAATGGCAGGATTACAGACATAACGGTGTACAACAAGGATGTGGCTCGTGGTGTTTATGTATTTCATCTTGTATTCTTGCCTTTCCCATTCCATATCTTTTTCCTGTCTTTTGTTTCTTACTTTTTTTTTAACTAATTTCAGTGAGGAAATGTAATATGTGTATATATATACATATAAGTTGCTTTTATGGAGTACAATTAAAAAACCAATTGAGAACAACATTTTCATATTTCCATAAGACTTCATCATATTGTTTTCATCAAATGGGAAATAAGGTCAGTTAACTATGGAACGAGTATTTAATAGCCTTTCCTGACATAGTGAATATAATAGTGAGCCTTCTGAAAATTCTCTGCTTCATTAAGCCTACACTGTGATGCACTAGTGGGTGGAGGTGAGTGGTATTACATTTTGAGGAATTGATTCCCATCCTAATTTGTTTTAGACATCTTAATCTTTGTCAAATTACAAAGCTTATTGAATCCATTCTAATTTTTGCCAGGTTGATAAAGAATAATCAATTCTTCACATATTCTTTACATTTGTATCAAAAAAAAGTATAGTGGCTTTGGCATTCCAAAATTAATGAAGAATGTAATAGTCATAATAATAATCATATAACTTGGTGAGTAGAATGTATATTCCATTGTATCCACAGTTTAATAGTTTTTAACAGGGTGAGTAGAAAAAACCATTACTTGGCTAAAGAGTGTTCTAGGAATTATGTAAGAAGATACAATGCTTACCAACAGTTGATATCAAATTATATTTAAGAAAATGCTCAGAGGCCAGATGTAGTGGCTCACGCCTGTAATCTTAGCACTTTGGCAGGCCAAGGCAGGTGGATTACTAGAGGTTAGGAGCTCAAAACCAGCCTGACCAACATGGCAAAACACCATCTCTACTAAAAATATGAAAATTAGCCAGGTGTGGTGGTGGGTGCCTGTAATCCCAGCTACTCGGGAAGCTGAGGCACAAGAATGCTTGAACCTGGGAGGTAGCGGTTGCAGTGAGTCAAGATGGTGCCACTTCACTCTGGCCTGGGCAACAGAGTGAGACTCCATCGCAAAAAAAAAAAAAAATACAAAATGTTTGATAAGATATATGGCTTATTATTAAAAGTTGACTCTTTTATTTTCCCCCAGGAGAAACCTCAATTATTTTTCCAATGCTTATGCAGCTGCAGTTAGTGCTGTGGACCCTGACGCCGGAAATGGAGAACTTTGCATTAAGGTTCCATCAGAGCTATGGAAACACGTCGATGGTAAAGCACCAAGAATGTATTGACTGCACACTAAAATCATGTTAGATTCAGGGACTAGAGGATTTTACGTGAAAACTAATGATGCTGGCCGGGCGAGGTGGCTCATGCCTGTAATCCCACCACTTTGGGAGGCTGAGGTGGGCAGATCACCTGAGATCAGGAGTTAAAGACCAGCCTGGCCAACATGGTGAAACCCTGTCTCTACTAAAAATACAAAAATTAGCCAGGCATGGTGGCGGACACCTGTAATCTCAGCTACTCACGAGGCTGAGACAGGAGAATTGCTTGAACCCGGGAGATGGAGGTTGCAGTGAGCCGATAGTGCACCCCTGCACTCCAACCTGGGCAACAGAGTGAGAGACTGTCTCAAAAAAAAAAACCAACCTAATGTAAAGTAACCAGTTGAAATATACAAAATGGGTTGGAAGCTCTTTTTCTTATTAAGGATCACTGGCTAACAGGATAATATCAATTCAGAGCTGTGAAAAAAGCAGTTTATTTCACCATTGTTTTTTAAAGGAAAAAACAAATTGTGTTTTTGTTTTTGTTTTTTTTTTTTTGGATGGAGTTTCGCTTTTGTCACCCAGGCTGGAGTGCAATGGCACAATCTCAGCTTACTGCAACCTCTGCCTCCCGGGTTCGAGTGATTTTCCTGCCGCAGCCTCCCAAGTAGCTGGGGTTACAGGCGCTTACCACCATGCCTGACTAATTTTTGTATTTTTAATAGAGACAGGGTTTTGCCATATTGGCTGGGCTGGTCTTGAACTCCTGACCTCAGGTGATCTGCCCACCTTGGCCTCCCAAAGTGCTGGGATTACAGGTGTGAGCCACCATGCCTGGCCATGAAATGTATTTTTAAAAAATCATATAGATAGAACAATTTGTCAAGATTTGAGAACCTGAACAATATCAAATTAGTTTAGAATTACAGCATTTTGTAGCAGGAAAGATCCTGTTCAGGTTCAATTGCTTCTTTTACAGAAGAGTAATCTGAAGTCTAATGAGTAAGTAACCTGCTGAAGTTCACTTAGCAAATTATTGGTGGAGTTAAAGCTAAAATACAGTGTTTCTGATACTCATTCTGCAGACTTTTTAAACCTTTGTGTCTTGTATAAAGTTTTAGCCATTATAGTATTGTATATTAGATTCTGCCTTACCTATTTATTTAACCTTATAAAAATTAAGATAAGACTTCTTGTTTTATATTTTCACTTTCTATTGGCAGGTTTAGGGGTGGGGTAGGATTTGTGGAGGAACTTACCCTGATTTAGGGGACAGATGTGGAAGTCATCACTGCATGTTTAGGGTTTGGAGATGGTGCATATGATTGTAATGCTTGGAGGGAAATTAAAATCTTACGAGAGCAACACATGTTTATAATGAAGAAATCAAGCATAATAAAAACCATAATAATAATGCAAATTCTTGAGTAGTGTTTCCTCCTCTACGTCTCATCCTTGTACTTCCCAAAGTCACCTAGGGTTCATTTTGTGGGAGAATGTAATAGGAGAAAAAACTTGAAAAGTTAAGTGTATTAGTTCATTTTCACATTGCTGATAAACACATACCCGAGACTGGGAAGAAAAAGAGGTTTAATGAAATTACAGTTCCACATGGCTCGGGAGGCCTCACAGTCTTGGGAGAAGGCAGGGAGGAGCAAGTCAGGTCTTATGCGGACAGTGGCCAGCAAAAAGAGAGAGAGAGCTTGTGCAGGGAAACTCCCATTTTTAAAACCATCAGATCTTGTGACACTTATTCACTATCATGAGAACAGCATGGGAACAGTGCCCCCATGATTCAATTACCTCCTACCGGGTCCTTCCCATACCACATGGGCGTTATGGGAGCTACAAGATGAGATTTGAGTAGGGACACAGAGTCAAACTCTATCAGTAAGTTTGGGGTTGGATTTGGAAGGCCTAAAGCATGCAGTGTGGGAGTTTTGGACTTTTTTCTTTAGGCATTGTACATTGTCAGAAATGTTGAAAGGAGGATATGGCATAACCAAAGGCATATTTTGGGGAAAAAATACAAGCAATAATTATAATTGATTGGAGGTAGAAATACCGATAGAAGCAGTCTGTTGAGTTAATATAGGCAGACAGATGGTATAAGTCTAAATGTGGGCCAGTAGTGTGGTTTTTCATATAAATCTCAGTCCTCAATTCCATTTTGTATTCAGCATTCAATCTTTGCCTTTATTATATAGACCACTGTAACTTACTTATGTATCAATGTATGTGTATATTTATTTGTTGCAGAGTTAAAGGTCCTGAAGATACACATCAATTTTTCTTTGGATCAGCCCAAAGGAGGTCTTCATTTTGTGGTACCCAGTGTAGAGGGAAGTATGGCAGAGAGAGGTGCTCATGTTTTCTCTTGTGGGTATCAAAATTCTACAAGGTAGATTATAGATTCTTAAATATTTCAATTAATTTTTAAATTGCATTTTTTATGTATAAGCAATACATAATTTAGTGTAAAACAAGAAATACTGATTTTCTTTCCTCCCAAATTTAGACTTCTTTCAGATGACTTTCTGTTAGTCATTCCTTCTCGATTTCTTTTTCTTCTTTTTTTTTTTTTGAGACAGTCTTGCTGTGTCACCTTTGTTGGAGTACAGTGGTGCTATCTCTGCTGACTGCAACGTCTGCCTCCTGTGTTCAAGTGATTCTCATGCCTCGGCCTCCCAAGTAGCTGGGATTATAGGCATTCACCACTACACCTGCCTCATTTTTTGTATTTTTAGTAGAGACAGGGTTTCACATGTTGGCAGGGCTGGTCTTTATCTCCTGACCTCAAGTGATCCGCCTGCCTTGGCCTCCCAAAGTGCTGGGATTACAGGCATGAGCCACCAAGCCTGGCCCCCCCTCAGTCTTACATCTCCCTTCTTCTCTCTCATTTTCATGTCTACTGTTCTAAAATAATCATCTCACTTGATTTTCCTTCTTTTTAAAAAACTTTATGTTGAAGTAAAATATATATACAGAAAATTGCACAAAATGTAAAGCTCGATGAATTTTCATAAGTGAACAAGCCCACGTAATTTACACTTAGAGACAAATAATTTTGTAAGCATCACAGAGACCTCCTTTCACCTGCTTTCGTTCTCTACTTCCCTGCTCCACATTCTGCTATTCAACTCGGCTGATTTTTTTTTTTTTTTGAAACAGTCTCTATTGGCCAGGCTGGAGTGCAGTGGTACAATCTTGGCTCATTGCAACCCCCACCTCCTGGGTTTAAGTGATTCTCCTGCCTACCCTCCTGAGTACTTGGGACTATAGGTGTGTGCCACCACATTTGGCTAATTATGTATTTTTAGTAGAGATGGGGTTTCACCATGTCTTTAGTAGAGACAGCCTGTCGCCCAGGCTGGAGTACAGTGGCACAATCTTGGCTCACTAAAACCTCCACCTTGCAGGTTCAAGTGATCCTCCTGCTTCAGCCTCCCGAGTAACTGGGATTGCAGGCACACACCACGCCTGGCTAATTTTTGTATTTTTAGTAGAGATAGGGTTTCACCATGTTGGCCAGGCTGGTTTCAAACTCCTGACCTCAGGTGATCCGCTTGCCTTGGCCCGCTAAAGTGCTGGGTTTACAGTGTGAGCCACTGCACCTGACCTCTCCTCAGATTATTATAATAACTCCTCTAAACCAGAGATAATGTCTTATACACTTTTATGCCTCAATACTGAGTACTTACCCTGTCACATAACACCTTACCTGAATTGATGAAAACTGACTGTAAATTTTATATGTCTTTACCAGCACTCATTTAAATTTATGCAATGTGTTACATACTCCAAAAAAGCAGTTTTATAATTTAATGAAATAAATTCTGTATATTATTTTTATAAAACTTTTTACGGTAAGTATTTTTTAGTTTCTGAAAATGAATGCTGCATAAAAACTGACTAATGTGACTAATGAGCCATATACAAGTTAAAATTATTTTTTAAAACATTGGAAACTAAGAATTGCTTAAGTCTTTTTAGGGTTTGAACTGGTGGTACTATATAATACATATTTTTAATGTTGCCAGATAGTATTTGGAAACAGATTTTATTTTATCAGATTTTTTTCAGGTTGTATAGTAAAAAACTTCAGTAGCCAAATAGCTGAAGTTATTTTTTTTTGTTGTTCATTTTCTAGAAATGCTAAAATAACTTGCATGTGGGGTAAACAATGTAGAGGACATTCTCAGTGCATTTTCTATTCTGTCAATCTTTTTTCTAGATTTTGGTTCCCTTGTGTTGATTCATACTCTGAATTGTGTACATGGAAATTAGAATTTACGGTAGATGCTGCAATGGTTGCTGTTTCTAATGGAGATTTGGTGGAGACAGTGTATACCCATGATATGAGGAAGAAAACTTTCCATTATATGCTTACCATTCCTACAGCAGCATCAAATATCTCCTTGGCCATTGGACCATTTGAAATACTTGTAGATCCATACATGCATGAGGTAAGTCAGAGCTCTCCCCTCTTACTCTCCTCCTGCCCTTTTACTGCTTTTAAAAAGATAGATGTTAATGAAATATTAAGTCTTCACTCTTAATAACTCCTCTAACTAGAGATAATGTCTTACACACTTTTATGTCTCAATACTAAAAAAGATAGCTTTTCAGCTATCAAGAATATAGCTAGAGAGAAAATATTTCCTTATCTGATAGATTTAATGATGTGAATTACTGAATGAATTTCTTTCAAAATGTCGTATTTAAATTTTAGATTATTTTCCAACAGGGGGCTTAGCATTTCAAAAGCCCTTCAGTTATATCTTGATTTAGAGTATAGGTTGATTTCTGTAATTAATTCTATTCGTTACTAATGTCATCTCTTTGTTTAGCATGTTTTTGAATGTTACGGTTTCATCTCTGGAATCTAAAATTTGTAAATTCAAAATTAAAGAGCAAAATTTATTCTTCAACATATACAGAGGAAAACAGACAGAGTTAGAAATCTGGTCAGCAAACTCATGAAGACTGGTTTCTTCCCAGCACGTATTTTATTACAATTCATTTATCAGTTGACAGGTCAAATAGTAATTTTAGGCCTCCCCCAAGCATGGGACTTCTGCTGAGCAGAAAATGATTTATTAGTTGTTAACTCTCCTCCTTAGTCTTCAACTTAAGTTTTTTAAAAAAATACATGAGCATATAATTTGACTATGTATATCTCAACAGCATTTCTTCTAGTTATGTTAAGAAAAATTGAGGGCAGCAGGCTTTCGGTGAACTCCTCAGTTTGCCATTTATATTTGCTTTGCTGAAATTCACAGGATTTGTAAAATCACTCATGGAAAAGATTCAGGATATTTTGTGATGGTTTTGCTTATGCTGTCTTGACAATGACTCTTTTTTAAAGGTTTGTCCACTGATAAGATTGGCAGCGAACTTTATTGTCTTTGGTAAATGATCAATTTTAAAATGAATGTGTGATCAGTACCTATTTTGTATTTGAGAAGTTTTTTTTTCTACTCTGAGCTATTGAATAGGAACAAGGCAAATGACAGTCGAGAATTATTTTTCCTGACTTTAGTCTTTCTCTGTGTCAAATATATGAGTTGTTGCCTGCATTAGCAGTAAATTTGCTGTCATGTAGGTTTGTCTAAAAAATGAGTCCTTTTTTTGATGAATAGTATTTTTATTTGCGTACAAAGGGAGTATTAATCATGATACAATTTTGGGCTCTGATCATTAATAATAAATAGATACTTTTCCCCCCCTCTTATGGTAGCCTCTAATCTGTTCTTTTTAAATGTTATTAGAAGAATAATTTTGATGATACACTAAAAACTTCCCTTGCTTTTGTAATTCTGCAGTAATTAGAAATCTTTAGCATGGCTTTCAAGATCTTCTATAATTTGACCCTAATATATGTTATATTCAAAATAGTTTACTTATATTTCTCTGATCATACCTTTTTTCTTCCCATCTTCGACTCTAGGATGTTCTCTTTTCCTATACCAAAAGTTTCCTGTCAAACTTCTGTTGAACTCAAAAAGATTACCATACCTTCACACTCCTGCATGAAACCTTACAAGGTTGTTCTAGTCAGTGATCTGTGTCATTGTTGATGGCATTCACTTGGCACAGGTCATAATAAGAGATAGCATATGATATTTGTGTGACCAAAGTGAGATGTAGCCTAATAAAAAAACAGAGTCACTATTTCTGTTGCAGGCATTTTTTTTTTAAATCTCCTAACTACCCTTAAGCTTTTCTGCAGTTTTTGATACGTAATGGAAATATCAGAGGGGGACTACAGTAAATTATTTTTTATATGCAGATAATATGATTAACATTAACTGTTAGTAAGATAGTATTAACATGCATTATTCACTAGGTTCCATACTTACGAATAAGAGGTAGGTTTATAATAAGCCTTTGAAATTTAAATATTTCTTGTTATGTGTACATTTGAGAAGAAATTTTGATTGAATTTGGAACCAGAGTTATATTTTAGTAGGTCTAAGCCTTCCACAGACTTATAATCCATCATGAATTTAATTTTCAAGTACAGTGAATATTTTATAAATGTGATCAGTGAAAGTAATCACTAATTTCACAACATTTTCTTTCAGCATCTTGAAATTATTAAAGAATAGATTTTTGAGAACATTTATTTATAATTGAGATATTTAGGAAATTTACAGTATTAAAGTCAGCTCTTTCATTTAGACGATCTTCCTTGCTTCTTCTTTTCAGGTTACTCATTTTTGTTTGCCCCAACTTCTTCCATTGCTTAAACATACCACATCATACCTTCATGAAGTCTTTGAATTTTATGAAGAAATTCTTACATGTCGATACCCATATTCCTGTTTTAAGACTGTATTCATTGATGAGGCTTATGTTGAAGTGGCTGCTTATGCTTCCATGAGCATTTTTAGGTTGGTATCTCTTCAGATTTGAAATGCCTAAATTAAGTTAATGATATGAAGGAAAGTTACTGATTTTGTGGTCAATTTTAAGAGAAGTTTTGAACTTTTCTCCAATGTAGATTTGGTTGGCTTTGTAGAAAATTTGGTTTTTAAAATTTAAAAGTGTAGAAAAACATAAAGACAAAAATTTTAATATAACTCAAAAGGCTCGTTTTCATCCAGAATTAACTAAAATTAATATTTTTCCTGTTTTAGTCTTGTTTTCATAAATTGTTTAAAAAATTATACTAATCATTGTATGATTAGTATGAATTTTTTTTCTGACACTATTTAAAAATTTACTGATATTGTCAGAAATTGTCAGAAATTTACTGATATCGTCAGTGGAAAACGTGCTCCTTGCTTTAAGCAAAAGTTACTAATGATGAATTTTAGCTAAATTTTGAAAAGATTAGAAAGCTCTTTGGGAGAATTTTTTTTTTTTTCTATTTTATATCTAACTTCTATTATTTTAAAAGTGAAATTATTTTCACAGAATAAGTATTTATTTCTTGGTTATAATGAGCTTTCTTTTTTAAATTCCAGCACAAATCTTTTACACAGTGCCATGATTATAGATGAGACACCTCTGACTAGAAGGTGTTTAGCCCAGTCCTTGGCCCAGCAGTTTTTTGGATGTTTCATATCTAGAATGTCTTGGTGAGTAACCTGAAAGTTCATGTTACTGAGAAAAGAATCAAGTCTATTTTTCTTTTCTTTTCCTGCATTTAAGCTGACCTTTGCCCTAATTGCAGATAGCTAATTTAAAAGACACTGTTTTATATATATTAAAAAAAAAAAATGATAATGATTTTAAGTTTCATGCTAACTTTTTGGCCATGAAATCAGTATAATCACTTCTGCAGTTTATAAGGTAAGATTTTGGTAAAACAATCTCTTAAAGAACTGAATGAATAGTGTAAATAAAAGAACTTAAATGTACAGAAAACCGTAGTTAGAATTTTAATGTTAACGTTCAAAGCAATTGGAAATAATAGTTATTAAGAGGAGCAAAATAGTGCTCCTCTGTAGTAGTAATAATTATTTAGGGATTTGCCTACTAGTGCTCAGCTTTGTACCAGTTTGTTGAAAGAAATGAAAGGTATAAATGTTTTTTCTTTTCTGTTTTTTTAACTTGAGATGATTTGAAAAAAACACAAAAATAAGATTATAATTTATAATTGTGAACATTCTGTACTATATACAGTATGTAAATCTTGGGTTTTCTTTTTTTGCTTGCTGGAGGGGGAGAGGGGAGAGGCTAAAGATAGATCTCTTATTTATTATTTTCCTAAAGCTACACATAGAAGTTTCATTAAAGAATAGTGCTTGGAACATAGCAGGCAAAATATTATGGATGGATGGGTGGGTGGGTGGATGGGTAGGTGGATAGATTGAATATACAAATGAATAAATGAGTGAGTGATGTTAATTGTGATTTTTTTTTCTAGAGAAACCAAAAAAAATGAATGAAGCAATTAAACTTTAGGTTTTAGAATGTCGTTGGTATTGGCATAATGCGTGGGATTGGCAATAATAGCATGTGGACTTTTAGAATTGAGCAGTATAGTCCTGGCTATGAGCAAGTATTTCCTTAGAGACAGAGACATTAAGAATAGAGTTGGGCAGGAGGGAAGCAGCACTGTCAGAGTAGAGTATGTACTCTGGTAATTTATACCTGAAGCAAGACTGTAAAGCAGTCTCATAATTAAAGGTAAAGGCAGGTGTGAATAAGGTGTAATGAATGGCAAGTAGAACTCAGCCAGAGGGAGTTGGGGAACCTAGTGATTTGTTAATAATTTTTATTTTCTTTATGAGGGCAGAGAAATACACACCACACTTATTCCATTATCCTCTTTGACATTATCTGAGATGTTTTTATGATTAAAAGTAACTTATACTTTGACTTTTTGCTTAGGTCTGATGAATGGGTGCTGAAGGGAATTTCAGGCTATATCTATGGACTTTGGATGAAAAAACTTTTGGTGTTAATGAGTACCGCCATTGGATTAAAGAGGTAATAACAGCTAGATCCCTTACCCACTTACAAGTCAGTAAGACTTTAGTGTTCTCCTGATTTCCAAGTCTCATGTCCTCCATGTTTTTGTTTTATGGCCTTTTTTTTTGAGATGGAGTCTTGCTCTGTCAGCCAGGCTGGAGTGCAGTGTCACGATCTCGGCTCACTGCAACCCCCCGCTCCTGGGTTCCAGGGTTCTCCTGCCTCAGCCTCCAGAGTAGCTGGGACTACAGGCATGTACCACCATGCCCAGCTAATTTTTTTTTAGTATTTAGTAGAGACGGGGTTTCACAATGTTGGCCAGGCTGGTCTCGAACTCCTGACCTCAGGTAATCCACCCACCTCAGCCTCCCAAAGTGCTGGGATTACAGCCATGAGCCACCATGCCCAGCCCCTCCATTTTTAATGATTATAAAATACTTTTAAAATACTCTTGAAAATCCCTAATTTTTCCAAGCAAAATGGGAATCAATTTACTGAGAAAGACTAATGGTCTGTTTAATCTAATCTCCATTGTCAACATTGGCCCCTAAAGACTTTTTTCCCCCTAAGGAAGAGAATATTTAAGTTTCTTAAACATCAGATTGGTCATTAGGTATGTCCCAGCTCCTTAATAGTATTCATTTATAACTGTGCTTCCTAAATTTGTTTAGCTTTGTGACTTTAATCTTTCCAAGTCTCATCTGTATAAGGAGTGCAATAGTAGTGTCTGCCCATGGGCAGTGATTGTTAGACGTTATAACATGTAATGTGTGTGATGCTTTGCATATATTAACTGCTTATTATATTCTGGTTAGGGCTTGAATGCATTTATGTTGTCATTCATGTCTTTTTTTTTTTTTTTTTTTTAACAATTTATAGATTTGGCCAAAAGAAAACCATTGTTGTATTTTACTTTAGCACATTCTGGTCATATATATAAGCATTTTAATTATATCATGCTTAGTGTCTTCATTCTCAGGTGGAAAAATCGCAGCCTTTAATGTCTTCATTAAACAAACCTTATTATCTTCCCCTTATTCTCATTTTACATATTATTATCACCCAAGTATAAACTCAAGTAAGCCAAAAAGTTAATTTTCGAAGATTTTAACTATTAACATGTTCGTATTTATACATCTAGAACTGGGGGAGTCTGTTCATCATTTCAGAAACTATTAAGAAGAACAAAATAACACAACACTTAAAATGTTTCAGGCACTGTTACAAACATTTTATAAATATTAATGATCTTGGGCCAGTGGTTCACTCCTGTAATCCCAACACTTTGGATTATTGTTGGGATCACGAAGTCAACGGTTCGAGACAAGCCTGCTCAACATGGTGAAACCCAGTCTCTACTAAGAATACAAAAATTAGCTGGGCATGGTGGCACATGCCTGTAATCCCAGCTACTCGGGAGGCTGAGGCAGGAGAATGGCTTGAACCCGGGAGGCAGAGGTTGCAGTGAGCCAAGATCATGCCACTGCACTCCAGCCTGGGTGACAGAGCAAGACTCCACCTTGAAAAAAAAAAAAGAAATATTAATGATCTTAATTCTCCTAACTACTTTGCTATCATTTCCATTTTATAGATGAAGAAACTGAGGCACAGAAAGAAAGGTTAAATTATTTCGTCAAAGTGCACAGCTAGTAAGTAGTAGACCCCAGGATTCCAACTTGGCTTTTAATTGCTTCACTATGCTGTTTGCCACTTTTCTATACTACATCTGTATTAGTTAAACTAGTCATGAGTTTCCAGCATAATTGTAGTGGTGTCTTTTTTACACTTATGCTTTTTTTTTTTTTTTTAATTAAGCAGGCATGATGGCATGTGCCTGTAGTTCCACCTTCTTGGGAGGCTGAGGTGGGAGATCACCTAAGCCCAGGAGGTCAAGGCTGCAGTGAGCCATAATCAGCCACTGCACTCTGGTCTGGGTGACAGAGTGAAACCCTGTCTCAAAACAAAAGAACTGCGCCCCCCCTCCCCCGGCCTTTTTTCTGTTAAAAAACAACAAAACCAAAACCTTTTTTTTTTAAACTTCGATTTATGTCATGTTAGAGAAGAGTGGAGTTTTAAAATGATGAATTCCTGACATAATTTATTCTCATTCCTTTTTACTTGCCTAAATTCCCTGAAGCAAAATACAGACAAGGGAAAAATAAGCTTGGGAGACAGCTCAGAGAGACTGAGAACAGCCATAAGAAAAAGTTGCCAGGCTGCTGCCCAGCCCTGAAGTCACAAAGTCGACAAGTCTTTGGCTTTTGTCATTCTGCCAGCTGTGTAAGCTGCTTTATTTAGAAGAACATAAACTACTCTTTAACTGCATTTCACTTATTTTAAGAAATTTACATTCTGATTTTAGGAAATGAAAATTCACAGTTTAATTCTAAAATTTGATACGTAAAATAATTTTACTTTACAAATTTTAGTGACTTCTATTTTTATATATATTTTTAGGAGCTAGACAAAATAGTGGCATATGAACTGAAAACTGGTGGAGTTTTACTACATCCCATATTCGGTGGAGGAAAAGAGAAGGATAAGTATGTTTGCTGTTCAGAGATGATACTATAAACCTTGACTGTATATAAAAATCATTCCATTTAAGAGCTAAAAATTTCATTGTACCTCAGAATTTATTTAACCTTTCTCATTGCTATTCTTTGCTAAAGCTTACAAACTTATAAGCTCATAAGGTTGGAAGTAACAAGTAAAATCTAGAAATAATTTTAAAAATATCAGATTGATTAAAGTATTTTAAATTTTAATATGCCACATTAAAAAAAATATTTTTTAATGGGGTCTCACATTGTTATCCAGGCTGATCTCAAAGTCTTGGGCTCAAGCTATCCTCCTACTTCGATCAATATGCCACATTTTGAAGATGTGTAATACCACTTGCTGTAGTTTGTTTATGCTACTATAACAAAGTACCACAGAAATTTACTTCTTGTTCTGGAGGCTGGCAAGTTCAAGATGAGGCACCAGGAGGATTGGTGTCTGGTGAGGTCTGCCCTCTGCTTCCAAGATGGCACCTAGTTGCTGCATCCTCCAGTGGGGTAGAACGTTGTGTCCTCACAAGGTAGAAGGGATGGCAGGGCAAGAGAACGCTCCCTTCAACCTGGAGCCTTTTTATGAGGTTGCTAATCCCATTCATGAGGGTAGATCCCTAATGACTTAATCACCTCCCAAAGGCCACACCTCTTAAGACTGTTGCATTGGGGTTTAAGTTTCAACATGAATTTTGGAGAGGGCACCATCATTCAAACAAACCAAGGCACCACTCATACACTGTGAGAGTATAGTTTGATACAGTATTTCTGAAGGGTAATTTAGTGTGGTACTAATCAGAATTGTAGAATGGGTGATTTTTAGATCCAGCAGTTCTTCTGCGTATGTGGTCATACAGAAATTCTTCTGGCTGGGCGCGGTGGCTCATGCCTGTAATCCCAGCACTTTTGGAGGCCGAGGCAGGCAGGTCACCGGAGGTCAGGAGTTTGAGACTACCTGGCCAACATGGCGAAACCCCATCTCTACTAAAAAACAAAAATTAGCCACATTTGGTGGCGGGCGGCTGTAGTCCCAGCTACTCAGGAGGCTGAGGCAAGAGAATTGCTTGAACTCGGGAGGCGGAGGCTATAGTGAGCTGAGATCGTGCCACTGCACTCCAGCCTGGATGACAAGAGTGAGACTCAGTCTCAAAAAAAAAAAAAAAAAAAAAGAACATTCTCCCAAGGACCAGTATACTGCTGTGAAAAAGAAAAAAAAAAATTCTTCTAGGCATTTATCATACAGAAATATTTGCACATTGGTAAAAAGATATTCACCATAGCATTATTTGGTTTAGTGAATTTGTAAACAACTTAAATGTTCACGTATGTCATAAATATTTTCTAGACTGTATCTCTAAATTTACTTATGATCCTTTTCATTATGTCAAAAATTTTTAATTTTTACATAGTCATTCTGATCTTTATGTCTTCCAGATTTTATATTTTTCCTTAGGAAAATTTTTCCCCATCCCAAAAGTATAAAGAGAAATTTTTTCTTTCATTTCTTTTAGTACTTTTGGAGTTGTTTTTGTTTTACATATTTCATCCATCTTTATTGTATTTTTGTGCATGCTTCAATGTTGGGATATTGATTGCAATTACATTGATTGTATTGATGGATTTGGGGATAATGGAAGTATTTACAGTATTGTATCTTCTCATCTAGGAGCTTGGTATTTGTTTCCATTTATTCAGATTTTCCTTTATGTCCTTAAGTAAAATTTCATAATTTTCTTCCAGTTAAGTTTATTTTTAGATGTTTCTTCGTACTAAGGAAATTGTATATATTCTCTTATATATTCTCATGATGTTTTTAATGTATTTTCTTGATGTGGTCATGAAATTTATTGTTTATTTAATAGTCAAGTTTGCTATATTAGGTAAATGTGCTTATTTTTTCAGTCCGGCTTCCCATCTACACTTTTCAATAAAGCATCCACATACGCTGTCCTGGGAATACTATACTATGTTTCAGTGTAAAGCTCACCTTGTGATGAGATTGATTGAAAATAGGATCAGTATGGAATTTATGCTACAAGTAAGTATTAAAGTTAAGAACTTAGCGATGGTAAATAAAGATCTGTATGTGTATAATCTGAATATGTTTCTGTAGAATAGGAGTCAGGACATCTGGATATATAGTTTTGTTTGCCCCCTAAGTAACCTGTGCTTTATATTTGCATTTCCTCAGATGTAGAATAGGTATCAATGCCAGAACAAGTTAGCACTTGATTTTTATGAAGATGTAATTAGAATGTGGTGGCTGGGCTCTGGTAGCTCATGCCTATAATCCCAGCACTTTGGGAGGCTGAGGTGGGATGATTGCTTGAGGATAGGGGTTTGAGACCAGCCTGGGCAGCATAGTAAGGCCCCATCTCAAAAAATATATGTATATTTTTCTGTAGCCTCACTCTTTTGGAGTCTCACTCTGTAGCCCAGGCTGGAGTGCAGTGGCGCAATCTCGGCTCACAGCAACCTCGGCCTCCCAGGTCCCAGTTCAAGCAATTCTCCTGCCTCAGCCTCCTGAGTAGCTGGGATTACAGGCACACGCCACCATACCCAGCTAATTTTTGTATTTTTAGTAGAGACGGGGTTTCACCTGTTGGCCATGCTAATCTTGAACTCCTGAACTCGTGATGCACCTGCCTCGGCCTCCCAAAATGCTGAAATTACAGGCGTGAGCCACTGCGTCCAGCCAAAAAAAAATTTTTTTAAGAAGCCCGGCGTAGTGGCATGATTCTGTAGTCCCAGCTTCTTGGGAGGTGGAGACAGGAGATTGCTTGAGTCCAGGAGGTTGAAGTTGCAGTGAGCCGTGATGGTGCCGCTTCACACAACCCTGGGTGACAGAACAATACTGTCTCAAGAGAAAACAAAAATTAAAATTGTGGGGATGAATGTAAAACACATTTATGCATAGGAATTTGTGTTCTGCATTATATTAAGGATGAAATGCCGCTCTAAACTCTTTTCAATAGAAAAAAGTAAACTAATATAAATGATGTTTATTTTTGCTATTGCTAAATTTTGCAATGTATTTTAAGTGAGTTTTAGTGTAAATAGTTGCAATTTAGTAGCTGAGAGTGGAAACCAAATGTTCAGCCATTTTTTTTCTTTGACAACATTCTTATTGGCAGGTAAAAAATAATGATTTTTTAAAGCATTTTAAGTTTGCTATAGATTTCTTTAATCTCTCTGTTCTTCACCTTGCCTTTTTTCTTTTTCTTTTTTTTTTTTTTTTTTGAGATAGAGTCTCACTCTGTCTCACAGGCTGAGAAAGCAGTGGTGCAATCACTGCTCACTGCAGCCTTGACCTCCTGGGCTCAAGGGATCCTCTCATCTCTCTCAACCTTCCAAGTTGCTGGAACTACAACCATGCACCATCACACCCGGCTAATTTTTGTATTGTTTGTAGAGATGGAGTTTTGCCATATTGCCCAGTCTGGTCTCCCAACTCCTGGGCTCAAGTTACCCACCTACCATTGTCTCTCAAAGTGGTAGGATTGCAGGCATGAGCCACTGCACCCAGCCTTTAGAATAAAGAACAGAAACATTAAATGAGGGATGGTCCATAAAGAGCTATTGAAGCTTTGGAGTGATATAAATCCTGATGAGTATTATTAGCTTCTTAATTTCTAGTTTCTGTGTAAACTCATGGCACAATCAATTATAGGTATTATATATTATTCTTACTATAATTCTTAATAAACAGTATTATTCAGTACATCATTAGCATTCAATAATGTTTATATGAAGAATGGTTTTGTATTCTAGCTGCTTATATCTTTGCATATTTCTCTTGCTGGTAGTCTTTAGAATAATATATGTAATAAGCAGTGAAATTATTATCTTCTATAATTGACTACAATAAAGATATAGTGCAAAGTAAGTATTCTATATAAATGAAAGGAGTGTGTTATAGGAACTTACTAAATGATGCTTTTATTCTTACAGGTTTTCAATAAACTGCTAAGTCTGGCTAGTACTGCTTCATCTCAGAAGTTCCAGTCACATATGTGGAGTCAGATGTTGGTTTCCACATCTGGGTTTTTGAAATCCATTTCAAATGTCTCTGGCAAAGATATTCAGCCGTTAATAAAGCAGTGGGTGTATCCTTTTAATAACAGTTCAACAAAGTGGGGAAGGGAATAAGGTATGTGTGCAGGGGGAAGATGGAAGAAGAGAGACTCGAGGGGGCCTAAAGGGAGTGTGAACTGTTCATATTTCTAAACAATGGTAGAAATAATGATAAACTGTGGATTGTTTCATCTAAGATGCCTACTAGACATTAAGGTGCACACATATATGTTTATATTTGTAAAGTTTTGCATATTTTAAAGTACTTTCTAGTGAATAAAGAATATGTGAGTAAAAAAATTGGTTTGATGGTAGTGTAGGTAAGTAATCTACCAGACAGGCCTGTGGGATTACTTGTGAGGTGCAGTAGTTTGCTGACTTGTGGATGTGGTTAGGGGTTGGCACAATTTGAGTGGTATCTTGGAATTTTGCAGTTATTGCATTTTTCATTTCAAAACACCATTATATTAATAACCTTGTATAATGGTTCTGCTTCTTTCAAACGCAAATTTGTCAGTGTTTCAGAAATTATATTTAAATCTGGGAAAGCATTTTTCACAAGAATTTTGAATACTTTGCCACCTGGTTCACAATAGAGTATGCTCTCAAACTTTGAACTGGTGGGAATGCATTTGAAAATTGTCAATACCATGATGAATTACTTGTTTAGTACACATTCATTTCAGTATGTAAAATTTCCTTTACAATTCTTCAGAGATCAGAGTGGAGTGGTAAAATTTTATGGAAGTTTTGCATTTAATAGAAAACGAAATGTCTTGGAATTGGAAATAAAACAGGACTATACATCTCCTGGAACTCAGAAATATGTGGTAAGTGTTTTTCCAAAATGGCCTTTGTACTGCTATCGCCTCAGTTTCAATATAAGAGGAACTTAGGGATGGGTTACTAGTTAGAAATTAATGATTTTGTTTGCAGAGAATGAATTTAGAAAACATTGACTTTGTCAAAGAAGAGAAGAGGAGATACAGAGACTTTAGGGGACTCAGAATCTTCCAGTTGCCCCCTTAGGCACCTATTGCCTATCTAGATCTGCAGATATTCATTTTGTATTATATCATTTTATATCTTGATCTGTATTTCTCTGTACACATAGCATACATGTTGGTATTTTTTTTTTAATCACATCTCTGAACGGTATGTTGTTGTTTTTAAAGGGACCACTTAAAGTGACAGTACAGGAGTTAGATGGATCCTTCAATCATACGTTGCAAATTGAAGAAAACAGCCTTAAACATGATATACCCTGCCATTCCAAAAGCAGAAGGTAGGCATTAAATAATAACTATAAACTGAAAGTTAAACTACAAATCTCACAGACTAAAATGCCAAAATAAAAATTCTGTTGTAGACCTAATTTTTTAAGGCAGAGTCTTACTCTGTCACCCAGGCTGGAGTGCGGTGATGCGATCTCAGCTCACCGCAACCTCTGCCTGCCAGTTCAAGCACTTCTCCTGCCTCAGCCTCCCGAGTAGCTGGGATTACAGGCACCTGCTACCACGCCCAGCTAATTTTTGTATTTTTATTAGAAACAGGGTTTCACCATGTTGGCCAAGCTGGTCTCGAACTACTGACCTCCGGCGATCTGCCTTTCTTGGCCCGCCAAAGTGCTGGGATTACAGGCATGAGCCACCATGCCAGCCTGTGTATACCTAATTTTCTAGGTAGAGAACATGTTATCTAGTATCTTTTTTTCTTCATTTTACTTCCAGTTAGTATTACCAAACATTCTTTGTTTGCTTGCTTTCTTGATGACATTTTTGTCTTTAGAATTAAATAACAATATTTGGCCTAGCACCATGGCTCACACCTGTAATCCCAGCACTTTGGGAGGCCTGGGCGGGCAGATCACTACGTTAGGAGATCGAGACCATCCTGGAAACATGGTGAAACCCTGTCTCTACTAAAATACAAAAAATTAGCCGGGCGTGGTGGTGCACGCCTGTAATTCCAGCTACTCAGGAGGCTGAGGCAGGGGAATTGCTTGAACCCAGGAGGCAGAGGTTGCAGTGAGCCGAGATCACACCACTGCACTCCAGCCTGGCAACAGAGCCAGACTCCGTCACAAAAAAAAAAAAAGAATTAAATAACAAGTTTTAACATTTTGGTTTGAGAATCCTTATTTTGTTGGATGGTAGAGGCCAAGGGGCTAGAATGGAAGTTTGAGTTTTTGGTGCTAGAAAAAATTCAAGACAAACAGCTCAGGTTCATCCTTATTAGTCTTGTTGGATTAATACCTACAGGAAATATTAGCAAAGTTATGACTGAAAGGAAAGAGCTGAGTATGTCATGAAAAGCCTCTGCATCTTGCTTACTATTTTTTTTTCTTTTTTCTCTATATCATCATGACCCTTCAGAACATTCTTGATATCTTTCAAAGGCAAAGACGCCACTTTTCTTTAATATATTTTTCATTTACCACTTATTTATTTAAACAACAATTAGTATGTACTCTGAATAGTGAGAGATGAGAACATTTCTGTATTTTGCTGGAGAAAGATGAACTTTCAGGAACAGAAGTTTTATTATATTCATGACTGTGTTTAGTTCACTCAGATAAATGAGAATGTCTGTTGATTATGAAGTCCTTTAGAGAACTTGATTCTGAAATCTTATAGTCATTCTCACTCTGAGAAAATTCTTTCTTAATTCAGAGTGAGATTCTCAACTTCTTTTTGTCCTGTCCATCTTGGAAATTGATTACATTTGATTGCTATCTCAGGTTTTTTTTCTCTGTAATAATAGAATGTCAGTTGGGTATTCTTTGGTATGAGGAACACAGGAGGACTTTTCTCCATTCCTCTCTTTATTTGCCCTTCCCTAGTTAACATAAAAATACTTGCTTTTGTTTTTGCTTATCTTGAATCTTGTGTGTATTAATTGGTTCTACATATTAATCAGTGCTCTTAAGATATTTTATTTGTTAATTATTTCATATATGACAGAACCTTGCATATATGCAGCAGACAGCTCAGAATTATTCATATCCCATTTCAAGCCTGATCCTTTTTTCTATTTGAGAGTTTCCTTTATTGATATATCTCCTTTCTATGTAAAATTGCAGCTACCAGTTCTTGAAATATATGTTTTAGGTTGACATTTTATTATATATTTATGCTTCTTGTTAACATTTGATCAGGAAAATAATTTGATATTTACTTCATTGCCTCCAGCTTTAAAATAAACAGACTTTGTTCATTTAAATTTTGTTACATTTGACAGCCGTTTTTCCTAAGGATGGCTTTCCATGTTGTGTGAAATCCTTTATTTGAACTTTAACTGCTGTTAATCTCTATTCAGAATTAGAAGTCTCACAATTTTCCAACCTTCTTTTTCTTAAATGTAGGAATAAAAGAAAAAAATCCCACTGATGAATGGAGAAGAAGTTGACATGGATCTTTCTGCAATGGAGTAAGTTAGTTAACTTAAATATAAGGTTATAATATTTTGTGCATTCTCATTTGTCTCATTTGTTATGCATATGTAAAAGCATGTAACTGTTCTCCAAGTGAGTGCTTTAAAGGTTTTTCAATTTAATAGAAACGCTATGTTCAAAACAAATTTTATGTCAAATCGTAACTAATCAAAGTCATAAAAGTAAGTCTGCTAGGGCCTAGGTGAAATTAAGAGGTAATGCATTATAATTGAGGGGGTGGGCACAACTTTGACTAGGCAGATTTCTCGTTCTCTCTTGGTGGCATCTAGAGCAGTGGCATCAAACTATAATCTGCATATGAATCAGTTGGGGACTGTCCTAAAATGCAGTTTCTTGATCCAGTACTACACTAGTGAGGCCTGATAGTTTGTATTTCTCATGAACTCCCAGGTGATATTCTTTGTCTTTAGAACAAAGCTCTGGGGTGCCTTAAGTCTCCCTCTGCTTGCAAAACAATTTAAAAACCACTGTTCTAAACTTCATGTGATAATATTTATTGATTGGCAGTGTTTTATTTTAAATATGATACAGCTCAAACTTTCTAATTTTGCCCAGTCTGTAGCTGTATATTTTTTATAAAATCTCTGTAATATTTACTAACTTGATTGATAGATTATTACTACTGTTTATATGCAGATTATGTTCATTTGCCCTTCAAGATCAGTGTTAATTTTTTTTTTTGGGACAGAGTCTTGCTCTGTTGCCCAGGCTGGAGTGCAGTGGCGCTATCTCGGCTCACTGCATGCCTGGCTGCATGCCACCATGCCTGGCTAATTTCTGTATTGTTAGGAATATGAGGGTCTCGCCATATTGGCCAGGCTGGTCTTGAACTCCTGACCTCAAGTGATCCACCCACCTCCGCCTCCCAAAGGGCTGGGATTACAGGCGTAAGCCACTGCACCCGGGTTAGATCAGTGTTAGTTTTGATTTTTCCATAGCAAGTACCTTGCCTGTAGTAAATACCCAATAATATGTGTTGAATTGAATTAATATTACAGGTGGTATTCTTCCGATGAAGGTGTTGACATAGACTAGATTTTTTAAACTATGTTTGTTACTTTGAGAAGTACCTGAAAATAAATTTGTGATAATGCCTCCAAGTTAGATTTCAGAACTTGCTTGAAAAAGGTGATCATGAGTCTAGTATTTTTAAAAAGTTTTAAGTCAGCTAAACAAATTAAGAAATTCGTCTCATTCTTTTCTTTTTTTTCTTTTTTTGCATCATATAATCCCAAATCAAAATCACCAAAATAATTTCAGATGGGAAATGATTCAGTGTCCTTTGTAAAAGATGATTAATATTTTCTTGAAGATCTTTTTAGCAAGATTGATATACATCAGACATTGTGAGAAAGTTGAGATACGTTAAACATAATGAGAAATTTGTCAGTGCAATTTAAAAAAAATGAATACAGTAAAACTTCAGGCAGTCTTGAATACTATATCTAAAAGGGAACCTGGTTAATAAATGCTTTGTATTTATTTTCTAAATTGAAAAGAAAATTACATTTTCTTTCAGTGCCGATTCCCCTTTGCTGTGGATAAGGATAGACCCAGATATGTCGGTACTGAGGAAGGTAGAATTTGAGCAAGCTGATTTCATGTGGCAGTATCAGCTCCGCTACGAGAGAGACGTTGTTGCACAGCAGGAATCCATTTTGGCTTTGGAAAAGTTCCCGACTCCCAGCATCTCGGCTTGCACTCACTGATATATTAGAACAAGAGCAGTGTTTCTACAGAGTAAGAATGTCAGCTTGCTTCTGTCTTGCAAAGGTGAGATTATGTATAGCAGAAAGAAAACAAGGTGACTATTGTATGTATTTTTTATATCTCTGAAAATGAATTAAAATTCACGTAGTCTTTAAATTTATTTGGTAGCCGACTCTTTGAAAGCTTTTGCCAAATGCCTTTAAATTAATAGGACTATTTTGAAAGAAACCTGTTTTGACCTGAAAATAGATATGCAGAATAATTTTATAATTGTCAAAATGAAGTTAGATTTTCACTGTTTTGTTGAATTATCAACCACATTTTTAAAGCAAGTAATATATTTGGTGAGCAATTCCTTGGTTTGAGTGATGTTTTATATTGTAGTACATGAAATCTCTCTCTCTCTCTTTCTCTCTCTCTCTGTGTGTGTGTGTGTGTGTGTGTGTGTGTGTGTGTGTGCACATTTTTTTTTAAAAATAAAGCTGGGATCTCACTGTGTTGCCCAGGCTGGCGTCAAACTCTTGGGCTTGAGCGATACTCCTACTTCAGCCCCCAAAACAGCTGGGATCACAGGCATGTGCCACCGTGCTCCACTGTGCTCTGCTGATTGGTTAATCTTAATTATTCCACTGTAGTAATCATTTCACGTTGGTTTGAATTTAGGAATCCATATTAGTGATGAGTAACTTAAAATGGTAGACTCTATATTCTTCTAGGAAAGTTAATTAAGAACACCAAATATATTTCTTTAGTTGCAAATTATCTGAAGGTAGAACAAATGAAAATCAGAAAAATGCAGATAAAATTTGGGCCAGAAATAATGTTTTCTGAGTATTTTTTAAAAACTTGATAATAGGTTCATTTTCCATTTAGTGACTCTTGCCTTTCTCACTGTTAAATCCATTTGTCCTATATTTTAACAACTTAATAATGATTTTGATTTATTTTTAATGATAATAAGCAAGTAGTTGAATTCTTATGTTCTCAGATATTTAAGAGAAAGCAGTGATTTTCTTTGATAATCATCTGCAGAGGATATAATTTCATTGTTTCTTTAAAGATCTTCGTGATTCCTGTTTGCTAAAATCGTAGCAGGTCCATAAAATTGTAGAATATGTTTTAATCATAATTTCATTTTTTTCAGGCATGATTTTTATATACCCTAAAAACATCAATAGCAAAATATAGGGTAAAGCAAAATATACTTTGGTAAAGCATGCTTATAGGCTTAAATGGGTAGCACTGCATTTGGCTTCTTGTTCAGTTAGGGTAGATTGAAAAATCTTCTTTAAAATTCATGGTGATGTTTCTGTCTGATAAGTTTAAAATATTAGATTTATATCTGCCTAAATTAATAAAGACAAACTATTCAAAATATAAGTCTTTTGCATACATATTTTCCTAAAACTTAATACTGTCATTTGGAAATTAACGTGTAGAAAATAATTATAAGTACATGTAAGAATTTTTTTGGCTGGGTGCAGTGTCTCATGCCTGTAATTTCAACATCCCTGGCCGAGGCAGGAGTTCAAGACCAGCCTGGCTAACACGGTGAAACCCATCTCTACTAAAATACAAAAATTACTCACGTGTGGTGGTGCCCACCTGTAGTCCCAGCTACTCAGGAGGCTGAGGTGGGAGAATCGCTGGAGCTCAGGAGGCAGAGGTTGCAGTGAGCTGTGATTACACCACTGCGTTTTAGCCTTGGCAACAGAACGCAACTCCGTCTCCAAAAAATTAAAAGAAAAATGAATTTTTTTGTTGAGACGTAGTCTCTCTGTCACCCAGGCTGGAGTGCAATAATGCCATCTCGGCTCACTGCAGCCTCCCCGCCCCGGGTTCAAGCAATTCCCCCACCTCAGCCTCCCAAGTAGCTGGGATTACAGGCACCCGCCATCATGCCCGGCTAAATTTTTTTGTATTTTTGTAGAGACGGGGTTTCAGCATGTTGGCCAGGCTGGTCTTGAACTCCCAACTTCAGGTGATCCAATCCACCCTCCATGGCCTTCCAAAGTGCCGGGATTACAGGCATGAGCCATGGGGCCTGGCCAAAAAAAGAATTTTTTTGCAGGGTGAGTTTGTATAGTTTCTTGGAAATGGTGATAAAATGCTACGTTGTTTTAAATTTCTGAGAATTAAAGTTGTTGAAAAACCAATCCAGTTGTATTGATAACTTTTAAGAGGTGTTTTATTTCAAAGTATGTTTGCATTGGTAATAGAAATTACTTTGTTTTCTAATTATTTGCAGATTGCAAATTCAATGGTGAGCACATGGACAGGACCACCAGCCATGAAGTCACTCTTTACTAGGATGTTTTGTTGTAAAAGTTGTCCAAACATTGTGAAAACAAACAACTTTATGAGCTTTCAAAGTTATTTTCTACAGAAGGTACAGTTTACTTTCTAATTTTCTCATGGTTTTTATACATCTCAGTTTAAGTTGGAGAATGTTCAAATAGTAGGTGTGTTTACTTCTTTGCCTCTGTCTTTTTGCTTTTGAACTTTTTTCCAAAGTTTGATTAAGTGATTATAGATTTTGTGATCTGGGTGCAAGTAACTCACTGGCCACATTAATATTAAAGTGGACAGAAATGTTTAATTTGCCTTTTTGGTTGGTTACATGGGGGATGGAGTAGTGAGTAAGCACTTCCGTCATCAGTCCCAGAATGTGGACAGCACATCTGAGACAGAGACAACACAGTATAGAGCTCTACTTTTAGTCCCAGTCCACTACTCACTAGCGGTTTTCACATGCACAAGTTTCTTAACCTTCTTCACCTCAGTTTACTCAGTTATAACTTATCTTTTTTAGAATTAAGATCACGTATGTAAAGTGTTTTATTCTATACTTATCATATGATAAGTTTTCTACAATTGGAAATTTTAGAAAGTGGTGGTGTGTTGTGGTATGGTTAGAGTCATTGTTTTAGGAAAGGATATGGGAATGACAGGATGGTCAGCATTTGGGCAATTTGAATATCATTCATATAGTCTTTTGAGTAATTTTATAAGGTGGAGATCAGATTATCTAGATTGAACTAGAAAAGAGGAGTGAAGTTCAAGTAGAGAGAACTCTCTAGTAGCAGTTCTACTAGAAGTAGAGAGGAGCCATCCTCCTTTCTGACCATTTTAGGGGGTATAGTTATTTTGAATAAGAAGAGGGGTTAGTCCGTATTTCCCCATGTGCTAGGGACTAAGATGTCTATTCATCTGTAGTTCTGCCTAAAATTTAATTTGCTTTGTTTTACTGATAGAGTTAACCAGTGTGTGTAAGTCGTGTTTCTACTTCCTTAAAAATGTTGCCTATAAAAATTTGGAAAGGGAAAAGTTAGGCTGGATTTCAGAAAATTTACCATTTTTTCCTTAGAGAGAACTAATGAAGCCTATTCTTTCATGATTTTACTCAAAGATATAAGAAAGGATACTATGTTGAGGATGAAACAAAGTTGAGAAAAGGACCTTTTGGGTTTGTTTTGTACAGATGAAGAAGAAACTTGAGGCATGTATGACACAGGGTAAAGACTCAGTGGAGAGGGAGAGATGGAATAGTCAAGGGAAGAAAGTAAATAGAGAAGGTTGAGCAAGTTCTGGAAGTGTTAGAGGGTGGGGCAGAGTAAGGAAGATCGTTTTAGAAAAGATAAGAACATTCCTTTTTTTGAGGCAGGTGGAATGTAGATTGAAAACAAGTGAAAAGATAGATGTTGAGGGGAATGTTAGGCAAGTTGAAATTTATTTATGCTAAGAGGGAAAAGAATAATGATTGCACAGCAGTATTGGGGTGCCTTTTGAGAGTAGAAGTCAGGATGTATTTGTAGTAAATCTAATCAGCAGGACAGAATCTGGATGATCTAGGTTTTGGGAAAGGTAGTAATGGTGTGGTCAAAGAAGTCTGTGGCATCCTGTTATTTTATTTTTAAGAACTGCTCTGTATTACGATTTCACCAATTTGTGATACGGAAGCAAGTTAATTTCTGTATCCACCTGATGTATCTGTCTCATGATGCCAGTGTGCTTTCACGTACCTTAGGTCAGTGTTTCAAATTGGAGTTATGAACCATTAGTGGAAGGGGTCATGAGATCAGTGTAGGGTTTTCCTGTGTTTTTTTTTTTTTTGAGACAAAGTTTCGCTCTTGTTTCCCAGTCTGGAGTGTAGTGACACAATCTCAGCTCACCGCAGCCTCCGCCCACCAGGTTCAAGTGATTCTCCTGCCTCAGCCTCCTGAGTAGCTGGGATTACAGGCGTGTGCCACCATGCCCAGCTAATTTTGTATTTTTAGTAGAGACAAGGTTTCTCCATGTTGGTCAGGCTGGTCTTGAACTCCCAACCTCAGGTGATCCACCCACCTCGACCTCCCAAAGTGCTGGGATTACAGGCGTGAGCCACCGCGCCTGGCTGAAATCAGTGTAGTTTTTTTTTTTTTTTTTAATGAAAACAGAATGGGTAGTATTCAGTATATGGTGTTTGGGATTTACTTTTAAATTTGTGTACATTGCATCTAAAGTGTATATGTGTGTTAGGTTGTGTTATAAGGTGTATTTTTTCCTGTTACTGTCAAAAAAAATTGGAAAGTCAGTGCTTTTATACACAGTTCACCTTTCTGATAATACTTCTAGTGGACAGGTGAGAGAGATTGGTGCCTAAATGAAACTTGAGTCTCAAAGGGCAGAAAAGGCATAGATGGGTATTTATTTCTATGGAAAAGAGCCTTTCCCTTAGTTGCCTACAGCACTAACACTGACTGTTGTTGCTCCTGTTATCTCTGCTTCTTCAGGCAAGAAAATGAGCCATCTTTCCTTCTGACCATTTTAGAGGGTATGGTTATTTTGAGTAAAAAGCGTGGTGAATCCATGTCTCCCCATGTGCTCGGAACTAAGATGTCTTTTCATCTGTAGTTCTGCCTAGAGTTGAATTCACTTTGTTTTACTAATATAGTTAACTAGTGTGTGTAAGTCATGTTTCTACTGTTTTAAAATGTTGCCTATGAAAATTTGGAAAGGGAAAAGTTAGGCTGGATTTCAGATAATTTACATTTTTTTCCGTTAGGTTGAGGATTGGGTGTTCCATGAGGATTAGGTGTTGGGAGAAGCAGTTTGTTCTAAGACTGAAGATTGCCTCCACCTACTTATATCATTTAATCCTGAAAATGGTTTTGAGGAAATGAGGCTCCTACTCAGTAAGCAACTAGCTAAAGACACCTAGCTAAAGACAACTAGCTAAAGAAGGTAGTAGAACTTAGGAGTTGAATAATGGTACATCTAATGCTAAAATCTGTACCTTTTCCACTGTATCACGCAGAAGTAATTCTAAAATCTATGCCTTTTCTACTGTATCACATAGAAGTGAATTTACATAATTTACATTACATATATTTCCTCCAGCAAATGAGGGCCAAGGCACATAGCCTACAGAGTGGTGTGCAGTCATGCAACTCTTCCCTTAGTTTCCTGTCCAGATCTTCTCCTATGTTAGAATGCTTTGAGATATGTTGTCAGTGGGAGGGGTTGGGGTATGGGGGTGTTAGGCTCCATCCAGATACCTATTTCAGCCCAAAAGTAACCCTTTTCTAGATATAGTTCAATGAAGTGTAGTAACAAAAAGTTAGGTTATGTGCTTTTAAAAGTTCTTATTTTTTTCTTTTGTAGACTATGCCAGTTGCGATGGCTTTATTAAGAGATGTTCATAATCTTTGTCCTAAAGAAGTCTTAATGTTTATTTTAGACTTAATCAAGTACAACGACAACAGGAAAAATAAGGTGAGGTACTTTTATTTTTTTATCTTCTACAACAGTTTTCTTAGAAAGGGAAGGTAGTTTTCTTCATGAATATTACAAAACTACCCAGGGGATATTTTGTTTCTAAATAAGTATTTAGTCTATAAAAATCATTATTGAGTTGATGGTACTTGAAATTTCTAGAGATAGAGGCATATAAATGTGATTTATTAGAATAACCAGTGGATAAAAACAAGGATTAGTTTTTAAATGTTCTTCAAACCTCTTGTAGTGTGGAGAGTGTAGCACATCAAATTTGGGGGTGCCAGCTAAAACTTGGTAAAATCTGACAGCACAATTTTATTTATATTGATTTATTTTTTGTTCACCTAGTGATACCTAGAAAAGAATTGTTTACTGGGATTAACTTGTTTGTTGATTCATTTTACCTTTTGCTTTTTTCTTTTCTTTACCATTTTGTCTTTGTTCATTTATTTAGCAAATAGCAATTGGATGTCATGCTTCAAAAATTATTTCATCCTACTTGTTATTAGTCTAACAATCAGCAAATGTTTTTAAGAATATGTGCTATGCTAGACAGTGTCCCATGTTAACTGGAATAAAAAGATGGTTGGTATCTTAATGAACTTTATTTTTTCATTAAACAGCTGCTCTATATTAGTCTGATTTTGCACCCTCAAGGACACAACCTAATACGGAAATCAGACAAGTAAACGGTTAACAGTCACATGTGATAATTGATACAGTGAAGTATTTATGATTGCCTAGGGGAATGCAAAGTATAGTCATCTCTTGATAGTAATGGGGGATTGGTTCCAGGTCCCCTTCTTGGTTACCAAAATCTACAAATGTTGAAGTCCTTTATATAAATGATATAATATTTGCATATAACCTATTCACATTCTCTCATATACTTTTAATCATTTCTAAATTACTTATAATACCTAATACAATGTAAACGCCATATATACCATCGTTAATACCGTATTGTTTAGCGAATAATGACAAGCAAAAAAGTCTGTACACGTTCAGTACAGACACAACCTTCCTTTTTTCTTCCCCAAATATTTTTGATCTGAGGTTGGTGGAATTCACAGATGCAGAATCCATGGATGTGGAACCCACATATACAGAGAGAGGGTTAGCTATAGTGTCTACTTTGAAGGACGTAGCAGGAGATTGAGGGAAGTTTTGTATAGAAGTAATGACCCTCAAACTGAGTCATAAAGATGAATAGGATTTTCCCAGAATATGAATAAGACCAGTCTAGGAATATCGTTGTAGACAGAAGGAACAACCCATACAAAGACACAAGTAAGTGTTAGAATAAGTCAATTGGTGAAACTTTTAACAAAACATTACAAACAGTAAAAAAAAAAAAAAACAAAAGTCACAGGCATGTTTATTAAAAGATGACTATTTTTAATGATAATAAAAACAGTACTGCCTCTTTAGTTTAAGTAACATTCAAATAATTGGAGCTTAAAGACGCCTTTAAAAATTAACATTTAAAAAATATGTTAATTCATTTTTTTCTTGCCATCTTTTAATACTCTTGACTTCATCTCTGGTAGGCTCTATGGTCATTGGTCTCTCCCAGAATAAGGCACCTTAGAGACATAGGAGTCCAAGGTGATCTTTTAGTTGCCTTTGTCGTGATAGTTCAACCTTTTTTTTTCTTGGCTCACCTCAATCTTCACCTCTCAGGTTCAAGCAACTCTCCAGCCTCAGCCTCCCGAGTAGCTGGGATTACAGGCATGTGCCACCACGCCAGGCTAATTTTGTATTTTTAGTAGAGACCCGGTTTCACCATGTTAGCCAGGCTGTTCTTGAACTCCTGAACTCGTGATCTGTCTGCCTTGGCCTCCCAGAGTGCTGGGATTATAGGTGTGAGCCACCGTGCCTGGCCAGTCCAACCTTTTTTAATGAGTAGTAAGCTCATCTATGCATACCAAATTTAGGAAGCATGTGCTTTCTATTCTTTCATTATTCTTTTGCTCAAATGGCTCAGATTTTCATGTAATTTAACACTAAATTAGAATAATAAAACAACTGGTAACTAAAACTAGTAACACTAAATTAAAATAAGTTATCTAGTGTTTTATTTCACTCAATACATAGGTAGCTAAGTAGTTTCTGGGGGAAATTTTATCTGTTGGATGGTATAACTGGCTATATTTCTCATTGTTTCCCTTAAAAGTTCTTAATTTCAGGACCACATTAAAGTTTTTTCAGCAAACAACCTTTGTTTTTTTTCTTTTCTTTTTTTATTTTTTTGAGATGGAATCTCACTCTGTCACCCAGGCTGGAGTCCCACTGGTGTGATCTCGGTTCACTGCAACCTCCACCTCCCAGGTTCAAGCGATTCTTCTCCCTTGGCCTCCCAAGTAGGTGGGACTACAGGCCCATGCCACCACACCTGGCTAATTTTTGTATTTTTAGTAGAGATGAGGTTTCACCATATTGGCCAGGCTGGTCTCGAACTCCTGACCTCGTGATCTGCCCACTTCAGACTCCCAAAGGGTTGGGATTATAGGTGTGACCCGCTGCGCCCGGCCAGTACTAGGTTTTGATGATACTGAGATAAATAACTTATGATCTTTCCAGTTACTTAATCTATAGTGAAAGAAACATACAAAAGAACAATATTTTTAATGAGATAAGTATTATGACATTAGGTTAATTAACCTGCTCAGGAAGTGCTTGGAAGAATTAACCCAAATTAAGTATGAGGAAGCCAGAAAAGGCTTCCTGAGACAGGCTGACTCTAGAAAGAGCTGTAAGTTGATGAGGTGAAAGGAGATCAAAGAGGGTGGATTACTTGAAATCAGGAGTACGAGATCAGCCTGGCAAACATGGTGAAACCTCGTTCTACTAAAAATACAAAAATTAGCCAGGCATGGTGGTGCATGCCTATAATTCCAGCTACTCAGGAGGATGAGGCAGAGAATTGCTTGAACCCAGGAGCAGGAGGTTGCAGTGAGCCGAGGTTGCACCATGGCACTCCATCCTGGGTGACAGAACAAGAACCTGTCTCAAAAAAGGAAAAAATGGCAACTTCTGCTTGCTTTTATTTTTCATTTGCATATTTTTCATTGCATTTCTTTTTCCATCCCTTTACTTTGAGTCTGTAGGTATCTTTTGTCATTAAGGCTGTCTCTTCTAGGCAATAGATGGTAGTGTCTTTTTATCCAACATGCCACTGTGTCTTTTGTTTTTTAGAGATGGAGTCTCACTCTGTCACCCAGGCTGGAGTGCAGTGGCGTAATCTCGGCTCATTGCAACCTCCGCCTCCCAGATTCAAGCAATTCTCCTGCCTCAGCCTCTTGAGTAGCTAGGACTACAGGCGCACGCTGCATGACTGGCTAATTTTTTGTATTGTAGTAGAGACAGAGTTTCACTGTGTTGCCCAGGCTGGTCTCGAACCCCTGAGCTCAGGCAGTTCACCCGCCTCGGGCCCCCAAAATGATAGGATTACAGGCGTCAGCTACCATGCCCAGCCACTCTATATCTTTTAAGTGGAGCATTTAAGACATTTCTGTTCAAGGTTAATATTGAAATGTGATGCTTTCTTCCTGTCATAGTGTTATAGGTAGTTGCCTTTGAGACTTAATTGTGTAATTACAGGATCTGTGAGCTTTCTGCTTGTATGTGCTTTTATGCTGGTGAGTGTCATCCTTTCATTTCTGTGTCTTGAACTCCTTTCAGCATTTATTATAGGTCTGGTCTAGTGGTGATGGATTCCCTTTGATTTGCTTGTCAAAAATAAGGAGTTTTTCAATAGGTAGAGGAAGGAGAAAGGTGCCCAGGGGATAAGAACACAACCTTAACAAAAGTACAAGATGCATGAGAATGCAGTGTGTTAAAGGAAGAGAAAAGTTACTGATGCACCTTCATGGTAAAGGGGTATAAAGTTGGAGGCAGTGGACTGGACGAGGCAAACCTCCAAGCCAAGAGCCTGTAAATGGCCTGCTCGATGGTGTATGGGAATCCTCAGGCAGTAACTGAGGATTCCCATTCTGCTGAGTTGTGGCAGAACACGCAGGTGGTGGGAACCCCAGGGTTGATCACGGGCTTGTCAGCGTGGGCTCTCAGAAGGGCTCCACCTGGCAGCTAAAACAGTTGGGTGGAGCAGGGCAGCCATGCTGCTGTTCTTTCGCTGAGGAAGGAGCTTGTCTGGGAAAGACTTCACATCATTTTTTCATCATTTATGAAGCTTGGTTTGGCAAGATATAGAATTCTTGGCCGGCATTTTTTTTCTTTTAAAAGGTGAAAAATAGACCCCCAATCTCTTCCAGCTTGTATGGTTTCTGCTGAGAAGTCTGGTGGGATTTTCTTTATAGGTGGTTTGATATTTCCCTCTAGCTGCTTTTAAGATTTGTTCCTTTATGTTGACGTTGGGTAGTCTGGCCACTATATGCTTTTGTGAGGTTTGTCTTGTATGGTTATCTCCCAGTTGTTACCTGGATTTTTTTTTGTATCTGGATATCTGTCTCTGTAGTGAGATGGGGGAAATTTTCCTGAATTATTTCTTCAAATATGCTTTCCAAACTTCTTGCTTTTTTTTTTCTGCCTCAGGACTGCCTATAAGTTATAGGTTTGGTCACTTTATGTATCCCATATTTCTTGAAGACTTTGTTCATTTAAAAAATTTTTTTTCTGACTGGGTTAATTCAAAAGACCAGTCTTCAAGCTCTGAAATTCTTTCTTTTGCTTGGTCTAGTATGTTGTTAAAACTTTGTGTTTTGAAATTCTTTAAGTGAATTTTTCATTTCTGAAAGTTCTATTTGTTGCTTTTTAAAAAATACGACTATCTTGTCTTTCATCTCCTGAATTGTGTTTTTGGTTTATTTGTGTTTGTTTTCAACTTTCTCTTGTGTCTCATTGGGCTTCCTTACAATCCATATTTTGAATTCTTTATGTTAGGATCCAGTGATACAAGAGCTAGCGTGTCACAACATTCCGTTTCTTCGTGGTGCTGGAGTTGTGCTCATTCCTTCTCATCTTATTTACTTTCGTTTGAATGGGATTCCTCCTCCCCCTCCCACCTTGAGGGTGTGACTATAAATTATATTGGGAACGGTCTTTTTTTGGCTGTGCTTTTATAGCCCTGTGTACTTCTGTTATTAGAGTTTGTATTGGGTTGTGCAGTTCAGCCTACAGGCCAGTAGGTGGTGCTTACAGGTAAGAGCCTGATCTTTGTTTACTGTGTGGTACTCTTTTTTTGTTTTAGCCCTGACAGGGGTGGCTGGTGGAGCTCCTAGTGAAATGCACTGAAGTCTCTGTGCAGGGGGCTGCACTAGCTCCAAGTCTTAGGCAGAGCGTGATCTCTTTCCCTGTCACACTCCTGTACTGGGGTTCCTGACCCTCCGTGCAGATGCACACTGTCATCTGTCTCCAGGCCACAGGGTAACTGAGAGCTGCCGAAGACACTTCTCTCCCGGTTCTCCACTGCAGTGGTTTCACGCTGGAACTCCTCACTCATCCGAATACACACAGCTTTGTGGCTTGCTTGTTCTCCATTGTGGTCATGCTGCTGCTTCAAGCAGAGAGGGGGAGGGGCTCCATCTTTTGGCACATGCAGGTGGATGTCAGCTGTGGTGCTGTCAGCTGGCTGGGCCAGCCTGAGCTCAGACCCGATGGACCTGATAGACATTTACAGATCATTCTACCCAACAACTGCAGAATATATATTCCTCATCTGCACGTGGAACATTCCCCCAAATTGACCATATGCTTGGCCAGAAAGCAAATCTCAGTACATTAAAAAAAATCAAAATCATATCAGGTATCTTCTCAGACCACAGTGGAATAAAATTAAAAATCAATATCAGGAGAAAAAATAAGGAGTTTTCAATAGGTTTAGGAAGGAGAAAGGTGCCCTGGGGTTAAGAACACAACATTAATGAAAGTACAAGACGCATGAAAACGCAGTGTGTTAAAGGAAGAGAAAAGTTACTGATGCACCTTCATGGTAAAGGGGTACAAAGCTGGAGGCAGTGGACTGGACGAGGCAAACCTCCAAGCCAAGAGTCTGTAAGTGGCCTGCTCGATGGTGTATGGGTATCCTCAGGCAGCAACAGCTGAGTTGTGGCAGAACATGCAGGTGGTGGGAACCCCAGGGTTGATCATGGGCCTGTCAGCGTGGGCTCTCAGAAGGGCTCCAGCTGGCAGCTGAAACAGTTGGGGTGGGAGCAGGGCGGCCATGCTGCTGTTCTTTTGCTGAGAAAGGCAGACACCCTCAGCTTATGGAGCTTATGGAGGCTGGCAGCTGTGGGATGTGTGGCCCTCTTGCTCTTCCCTCTTAGAGGAGTGGTGGTATATTTCACTGTCGGGGACATGCAGATGTGCTCAGCCTCCCCCCCTCTCCCTGGCCTCGAGGTGGCAGGGTGGCATCTGTGGTGACTTGTGGTGGTGACAACAACTGCTCCTGCAGGAGCCAAAGGGCAGGTCCCTGGCTTCTTGGGGCTGGGCGCTCACAACCCGGGGTCACAGCCAAAATATACATGCAAGGGCAGGGCAGCTGCATTGTGGACCCAGTGCTGAAGAAGGGGGACCTGTTTAGCAAACAGTAGCTGAGGCAAACCATTGTTCTTCCTGCTGCAATCTGCCTCCTCCTCTGTATTGTGGCTGCCTTTGGGTTGTGCGAAAATGCTGGGCCTGCCTGCTCCTTTCCTGGTGGGGCAGTAGCAGCTGGCACCTGACTGCTCAGGGACCAAAGCCTGTGGGATTTCACGTAGACTCCAGCAGTGTCTCTACACAGTCTCCAGGCAGCTCTGTGTATTAGACTGGAGGCCTGAGGGGCCAAGAGGGCTCGGCTCCCTGCGGTTAGGATTGTAAAAGTTCATGGTGGAAATGTGGATCCCCAGGGATCTCTCACTCACCCCCTTCCCCACATTAGGGAGCTTCTTTCAACTACACACTTGACCTGGTTCAACCGGCTGCCCGGCTTTGCTCACCTCTGCTTTCCATGACTCCATTGCTTCTCTGATGAATTCTTAGCCTGCCCTGTTAGATGATATAATTGAATTGTTCATTTTTACTTGCTACTTTGATTACTCTCTGTGAGAGACGTGTCCACTAGCTGCTTCTAATCAGCCAGCTTGAACCGCAATCTCGGTGTTATTATTTTATATCACTATTTCTGTATTTTTATTTCATTTTAGATACTTTTCCTCCACAAAGTTGTATTACAAGAACTGATGAGATGGGAAGCTAGTCCCGCTTATCCCCCTGTTGGCAGTGGCTCTGAGTTCTGTCTCATATGCATTAAATTTGTGGAGGCTTACTGAATCAGAAGATATGTGCAGGTGTGTGCACATATGTGTATGTGTGTAAATCAGAAAGCATGTGTGACACTTTTTTTTAATGATTCTGAGAGCCCTTCTCTACCCTATTTGTAAACTTTTCCAGAAGAGGTTACTATATACCTGCATATATCATATATCTTCCATCAATAACTTTTTGTTGTTTTTTTGAGACAGAGTCTTGCTCTGTTGCTCAGGCTGGAGTGCAGTGGTGCAATCTCAGCCCACTGCAGCCTTGCCCCCCAGGTTCAAGCGATTCTCCTGCCTCCGCCTCCCAAGTGGGTGGGATTACAGGTACTCACCACCACACTTAGCTAATTTTTGTGTGTTTAGTGGAGACAGGGTTTCACTATGTTGGCCAGGCTAGTCTCGGACTCCTGAACTCAAGTGATCCGCCCAGCTCAGCCTCCCAAAGTGCTGGGATTACAGGTGTGAGCCACCGTAAGTCTTCACTGGTAAGCAAAACTTCCATAGACTATCCAGCCTTCTTCATGCTATAGCTTTATGATGTAAAATATTCATACCCTTTCATGTATAGCAGATTTTCTCAACCATGGCACTTCCAACATTTTGGGTTGGGTAATTCTTTGTTGTGGGGCTGTCCTATGCACAGCAGCATGTTCAGCAGTATCCCTGGCCTCTCCCCATTAAATGCTCCTAGCACCCCTTACCTCAGTTATGATATCCAGAAATCTCTGTAGACATTGCCGGAAAGTCTGAGGGGCAGAATTGTGTTGAGAACCACTGATGTGTGGGGGATAATATTAAGAAACATAGAAATAGTTCACTACAACAGATTCTCAAATCGATAAGTAGGTTAGCTGAGATAAAGTTATAAAAAAAGAATTTATTTGTGAAGTTAAATTGAATTTAATATCATAGCTGTAGTGTATATCACCAAGCATGAGACTTGATTCTTCCTTTCAGTAGCTGTGATGATACCCGCATCATCTTTTCTGTCTCAGTGTCCTAGTTCAGGCCTTTATTCCTTCCTGGACTCCTGAAAAAGCTGTGTCACCTTGAGCAAATTCCTTAATCTCAGTGTCTTAGTTTCTTCATCTAGTAAGAAAAAGGGTGTTAGTAATAGTACCTCTATCTCAAAGGGTTTTTGTGAAGATTGCACTGGGTAATATATATAAAGCACTTAGAAGATTTCCTATGGTTATGTTGCCTGTCATTAGCAGTTGCAACATTATCATCATTCCTAGCTTAATATCCCAATACCTTTCCTCTTAAAATATTTTTATAGTTAAACCAGAGTAATCTTTGTGATGGAGCTCACCTAAGTTTCCTTCCTCCTTAAAAAAATTCCCCTCCTTAAAAACCTTCAAAGACTCTCCAGTGCTTATAAGTAAATTTATGCACAGCATTCAAACACATTTTGGTCCCAGCCCACCCTCCAGCTTTGTACCCCCTTTCTGTTTTGCTTGCAAATAAAATAGTCTTGTCTTGAAGAAGTTATCTTATCTCTGTGTCTCCAGAACACTTAACAAGTCCTAGATGCCTATATTCATTTAATTGTGCCTATGTGTCACAGTCACTCTCTCAATCATTATCTGGCTACTATTTAGGAAGTGTTTAATTTCTCTTCTTTAGTCAGAAAGCCCACAGAGACTTACCACATTGTATAATAGCAAAAACACAACAGTGGAGATAAATTAGATTTAAATTTCCTCTCAGTAACCAGATATTTTATTTCCTTTGAGAACTGTTATACCTGACCTACTGCTTTCTGGATTTAAAAGACACGTTGTTTAAATAACGTATTAATTAAAAACATCTTGGTAAGATTCTTCCTTCCCAGTCTGCTGGTTTATCGTGGTCTTAATTTTAATGTTCTTTTTTTTCCCCTACACGTGAATTTCTTTTACTTAAAGAAATTAGAATTTAGGATGGTGGCAAATCACATTATATTCAAGTAGAAGAGGAAGGTGTTTTATACATTATGTCAGGTCTCTTGTGGAGTGTTTATATAATTTAATTCCTCTATACTACTTTCTACTTTGTATAGTGATTTTACTTAAATTCTTTGAAATGTGCCTATTCCTGTGGTTGAAAGTGTTTGTCATCCCTTGTTTAACAAGTAAAAGTAAGACACAGAAATTGAGAGTCTAAAATTACACAGGAAACGTAATCTGGGAACTGTGCTGTAAGGCCCTGCTACCCATTTGTGTGGTGATGTTTTTCGTATTACCATGTTACTTTACAGCATGCCGTTATGCTTGCTACCATTTATGATTTTGTGTGGCACACACTGGTAGATCATTACATTTTATACTTCCTTATTGTTGTGGAACAACATAAGACTCATTATATTTTCATTTTGAGAAGAAGGCTAATCAGTTTTTATAGTTAGATGCTGTAAATTAAGTAGTTTTATATGACTTAGTACCTCAGAATACTAAGGATAGCATAAATGCAAATAATCACTATAACAGGTAACACTAATAATAACTAAGTTCTTGTGCGTTCCATGCCTCATGCCAAAACATAGATGATCTAATATCCTCACCAGACCACTGCATAAATACTATTATTTATTATTATTATTTGAGATGGAGTCTTGCTCTGTCACCCCAGGCTGCAGTAGTGGTGTGATCTTGGCTTACTGCAGCCTCTGTCTCCTGGGTTTAAGCAATTCTCGTGCCTCAGCCTCCTGAGTAGCTGGGACTACAGGCGCCCACCACCACACCTGGCTGATTTTTGTATTTTTAGTAGAGACGGGGTTTCACCATGTTGGGCAGGCTAGTCTCACACTCCCAACCTCCAGTGATCCACCCATCTTGGCCTCCCAAAGTGTTGGGATTACAGGCATGAGCCACCACGCCCAGCCTTAAATACTATTATTATCCCTGTTTTCATGTGAGAAGATTGAGGCTTATAAAAGTTAAGAGATTCACTCAAAGTCACATGATTGTTCTCTGTGGCTCCAGTAGACAGAAGCTATAGAAAGTAAAATTTTAATAATTACAGTGGTCTGAAAGCAAAACTTTATAGTGAATACTTTTGGGGGGTATTTTTATTTTGGTGGGGTTTGTTTGTATGTGCCTTATTTTTTTTCCTGCCCCGTATTTGAACATAAAAATGTTTAGGGCCTCTGCATTATGTGTGTTAATGTGAGCTTCTGTCACCACAATAGAAGTCAGAAGGGGGCAGATATTCTTCTTCCAGTCCTTTTGGCAGTTTGTATTAGCACAAAGTATTCTCAACAGAATTCATTTGCTTGCTCCATGTTCAGTTTCCCAGGCCAGAGCCTCTGTTTGCTGAGTATTAATCAAGCCACATCCAGGTCACCTTTCAATAAATTGTTTCTATGAGAATTGACTGGGATAGAGATTAGGATTTTTTTATTTTTTCTTATGGTGTCCTTCTCTTTGCTTCTCTGGCTTCAACTCCTACACTAGCCCTCTAATTTCCTTATACTTCCCCTCCTATTTTCTGTCTTTTTTTTGCTGAAAACTTTGGGGATTTTTTTTTTCTATTTTATATTCCAGTTTAATTTTGATCCTTATTTCCTGCATGTTTCTTTCTTTTTAAAATAATGTTATGCTAAAAAATAATAATGTTATGCTATTGGAAGGCATACCTTAATTGATTATTTCTCAGACAATATTAATGATAGTCTAAATTTTTTTTTTTTGTTCCCTACTGGTTTTCTTGTTCTTGCCTTCTCTGTTTCTTCCATGTTGGTTTTTGTTTTTTGTGAGTTTTTTTTTTCTTTGTTCTGCCTCTCTATTTTTTATTTTGTTGCTTCCTTCAAATATCTGGTGATCATTGCTTATATGTTAATATGTTAAAGTATAGCATCAAATTGGAAACTGTGTTAGCAAGATTTGTGGACTGTGGTCTCCTTTTAGAAGTATATGGCTAGGTTACTATAAGAGTACCTGACAAGTAGTAAGTATTTATTCAGTAAACTAATGTATCGTTGATAATAATGAATCTCTTTTACTGTTTTCCAAAGTGACTGTATGCAGAGTGGAGTTGAATGTTTCCAGAGGACTTGCTTATGTTTTGGGATAAATTATATTTTATATAATTATATGTATATTTTATTTTGTTGATTTTGATCAGAAGAGTTAATTTTGTTATCCTCACTTAATTATTCTTTGGCCTAGTTTTCAGATAACTATTATCGTGCAGA
The DNA here is from genome assembly GCA_036589455.1 of Ateles fusciceps. Classification (NCBI taxonomy): domain Eukaryota; kingdom Metazoa; phylum Chordata; class Mammalia; order Primates; family Atelidae; genus Ateles; species Ateles fusciceps. The sequence goes on along the minus strand of JAZHEH010000045.1, from coordinate 6,730,752 downwards.
AATGATTGATGCCCTGGCCAACTCTGTTACACCTGCAGTCAGTGTGAATAATGAAGTTACAACTTTAGATAACTTAAATCCTGATGTGCGACTCATTCTTGAAGAAATTACCAGATTTTTGAATATGGAGAAACTTCTTCCAAGTTATAGACATACCATCACTGTCAGGTAAGATTAAATTCCTTACTTTAAAGTTATTTGTTCTTATAACTATAAAAATGTCCTAAGTTTTTCTCTCTCTAACTACATAATTTTTTAATTACTTGAGATTATATTGTATATGTAGCTTTTGTATTCTGTTTATATTATAAATACTTATGTCATAAATTCTTTGTAAGCATTGCTTTGATGTCTGCATATTCTTTTATTGGATATTGTATAAACATTCTCTATTGTTAGCCTTTTCTTAAGATGACTTTTCACTTTTTTTTTTTTTTTTTTTTTTGAGACGGAGTCTCTGTCGCCAGGCTGGAGTACAGTGGCGTGATCTTGGCTTGCTGCAACCTCCGCCTCCCAGGTTTAAACAATTCTCCAGCCTCAGCCTCCCAAGTAGCTGGGATTACAGGCGTGTGCCACCATGCCTGGCTAATTTTTTGTATTTTAGTAGAGATGGGGTTTCACCATGTTGGCCAGGCTGTTCTTGACCTCCTGACCTCGTGACCCGCCCGCCTCAGCCTCCCAAAATGTTGGGATTACAGGCGTAAGCCACCACATCTGGCCTGACTTTTCACTTTTACCAGCTTTATATGGCTATCAAGAAGTTCTGCCTGTTTAAAAGTTTGCTAAAAGTTGATTCAAACATGAACAGTTTTAACTTTCTAAATAGTGAATAAACTATGTTACTAAAACATTTGGAGAAAATATTTATATTTTATGCTAAATGTTTTTTTTTTTAAAAACTGTTCTTATTACAAGTATAGTAACACTTGAAACTTTGAGTTTTGGAATTTGTTTTCTTTCTCTCTTTTTTGAGACAGAATTTCACTCTTGTTGCCTAGGCTGGAGTGCAGTGGTGTGATCTCAGCTCACTGTACCCTCTGCCTTCCGGGTTCAAGAGATTCTCCTGCCTCAGCCTCCCAAGTAGCTCGGATTACAGGCATGTGTCACCACACATTGCTAATTTTTGTATTTTTAGTAGAGATGGGGTTTCACCATGTTAGTCTGGCTGGTCTCGAACTCCTGACCTCAGGTGATTCACCCGCCTTGGCCTCCCAAAGTGCTGGGATTACAGGCATGAGCTACCATGCCTGGCCAGAATTTGTTTTCTTTAACAGAATTTAGATGTTAATTTTGAATTTTTATCATCATTGCAAAATATTATAGTTACATGTCACTTAACAGGGATATAAAACTCATTTCTGAGACATATAACTCATTTCTGAGAAATGAGTTGTTAGGCAATTTTATTGTTTATGCAAATGTTGTAGAGTGTATTTATACAAACCAGATGGTGTAGCCTCCTATACACCTAGGCTTTATGGTATAGCATATTGCTCTATTGCTCTTAGGCTATAAAGCTTCACAGCATGTTACTATACTGAATACTGTAGGTAATTGATAACACAATGGTAAGTACTTGGATATTTAAACACATCCAAACATGTGAAAGGTATGATAAAAATATGGTATAAAGATAATAAATGGTAGCCCTGTATAGGACACTTACCATAACATAAATGGACCTTACAAGCCTGGAAGGTGCTGTGGGTTTATCAGTGAGTGTGTAGTGAGTGAATGACATTATCATCATCCACTACAGCAGATATAATAAATACTGTGGACTTAGACTACACTAAATATATTAAAAATATTTTTTCTTCAGTGATAAATTAATCTTAGTTTACTAGATGACCACCATTATATATATAGTTCATCATTGACTGAGATGTCTTTTATGTGGCACATGACTCTTACAGAATTGAAGGTGGATTAAAATCACCTCAGTTTTTAAATTTATTACCATAAAGGAATCTCTAATGCCTAGGAAACAAATTTAATTCATAATACTTCAGTGAAAGTAGTTAACGTATGTATTTATTTTTTTCCCTAGTTGTTTGAGAGCAATACGGGTACTTCAGAAGAACGGACATGTGCCAAGTGATCCAGCTCTTTTTAAATCTTATGCTGAATATGGCCACTTTGTGGACATTAGGATAGCAGCTTTGGAAGCAGTTGTTGATTATACTAAAGGTAATACTTTAGAAATACATGCTCATATCATTTGAGAAAGAAATATTTACTTTTTAAAGCCTGTCTTAGTTGTTGGGGCTTTCATCATATATACAGTACAGATATTTTCATTTCGAATTCTTGACTCACTGATTTAGAAATCATCTTTGATAAATGTAGAATTCACATAAGAGTTAATAAATGAGGGAAAGGAATAAAATTATAGGTATCTTTGGACTTTCCAAGAAGTCAGTGTTCATCCTGTAGCTTTAATTGGATGTTATTTTAGGAAATAGAAGATTTTTGGAAAATGTCTAAGAAGGATTCAAGAAAATATCTCACACCTGTGTAAAAATTTGTGTCTGTGAAAGTAGAGGACTAGATATAAACACAAACTTCAGTAGGGGAATTAGGCATGAATTTGGAAAACCATAAAGCCAAAGTATTGCTAAGAAAAGAATACATATATATTTTTTTAATTTAGAGGAGAAAGATGGAAGAGATGGAAATGTTAAAAAGTCATGAAGAATGGAGCAGGTAGAGGACAAGTAATCCAAGAAATAACAGAATATCCTGGGAGGGTGTGGATGCAGCAGACCTACAGTCATTTCTGATGAAATTTTAATTTTTAAGGCTAAAGGAAAATGTGTGTTTCTAGGACTATCAGAACCAGATTATTGTACAAGGTAAAAGAATAGTGTGGCCTCTGAATTCTTTAGAATATGAGGCATGAAAAGACAGTGAACAAATGGCTATGTAATTTTTAGGGAAAATTATGACCCAAGTTTTTCTGCCTTGCCGAAGTTGTTGCTCATGTAGCCTTAGAGAATTGGAGCAGCATCTGTTATGTAACATTCTTAAAAACATAACTCCCAAAGATAATTTTCAGCTGAACTGGATGTGAGTCAAAATAAAAACTCAAGATTGGTGAAAATGTGAAATGAAAGAACTCGTGCTGAATAACTATGCCTGACAAATACTGAAGTTTAAATATTTGTTAAACTTGCTGTAAAATTTAATGCATATCTCAAAAATAATTTTTAAAAAATAATATGCAAGTAGAAGGAACATGTAAATATAATCTAAGTCGAAAATTCCATATTCTAGCACTAAAATATGAAAGGAGTAAAGAACTTAAAGTATGCTAAACTTTTGTCTGACTGTGGAAGGAGAGGAAGGTGTGAGAGAAGTTCTCCAGTAGATGCCGGTTCAGTTTCAAGTTGGGGAAAGTATACTCAAGTCTTCATAATTTTTGGTAAATTTCTGTAGAGAAACTTGTTTACAGTCAGAAAATAAAGAAAGTGTATGTTCTTTTTTTTTTTTTTGAGACAGAGTCTCGCTGTCACCCAGGAGGTTATGCTGGAGTCCAGTGGTGTGATCTCAGCTCACTGCAGCCTCCTCATCCCTGGTTCAAGCGATGGTCCTGCCTCAGCCTCACAAGTACCCAGATGCACCACACCCAGCTGATTTTTATATTTTTAGTAGAGATGGGGGTTTCACCATGTTGGCCAGGATGGTCTCGATCTCTTGACCTCGTGGTCCACCTGTCTTGGCCTTCCAAAGTGCTGGGATTACAGGTGTGAGCCACTGCGCCCAGCCTATAATGTGTATATTCTTAGATGTTGACCTGACTTTGGAAAGGACTGTCATTTGCGCTTCCTTTTTATTGAAGGTTAAAATATCCTTTCCTGTTAGAAATAATTATGAAAACAGTGATTTCATTATTAAGTGAATTTTTTGGCATGAAAAGAAGTGTAATCCTATACCCATCTCCATTTCTGTTTTGACAAGTTTTAAAATCTACCAGATATGCCACTGTTGCCAGTCTTCTTTTCCCCAGATGTATGAATGGTGTTTAATGTCTCATAAATATAAGTTAGATGTTATAAATTAGACTACCTGAAATGAAATAGAATACCAGTAGGATTTCCAAAAGGATGCTAAACTTTAATACATATCATTTAATTGGGAAAGATGAATCCATGCTTCATTTTTGTTCATGTCTAAATGTAAACTGTAACTTCAGACTTCATGTTTTGTTAAGTTGTAAATTTAAATATTGATGCTCAAGTTAGAAAACAGAAGTTGAAAGTATTGTGAGTAAAATTCTAAAGACAAAGTTTTTCAAATTATGAAAGCAAAACTTGTTTGAAAAGGTGAATGAAAATAGCTAATTAGTCATTTTATGTCAACTATATTCATAGCACTGTTTTTATAACTGCCTTTTATATTATACTTGAAAAGTTAAGAACTTTCTTTAGTCTTAAATGGAAGAAACCACTTGGGCAAAAACTATATAATATAGTTGAGATAGCATTGCATGTCGAATCTCTCTGTCATTTAAGCATCTAGAAAAACAATTGTATTTGAACAGATTTTGTCCAGTTAATCATCTCTAATTTAGGGTTCTTAATTACAGTTTGCTTTATGTTATGTTTGTCATTGGTTTGAGCTTCAGTAAAAAATATGTTCTTCATGGAACTTTATGTCTTGGTGCTAATATATAGCTTGATACTTAAAAAAGTTACAAAGTGGCCCATTGCATAAAAATATAAGAATTTGCCTATAACCTTCAACTCTTATTGAAAATTCAGCTGGCCGGGTATGGTAGCTCACGCCTGTAATCCCAGCACTTTGGGAGGCTGAGGCAGGCGGATCACAAGGTCAAGAGATCGAGACCATCCTGGCCAACATGGTGAAACCCTGTCTCTACTAAAATACAAAAATTAGCTGGGTGTGGTGGTGCGCACCTCTAGTGCCAGCTACTCGGGCATCTGAGGCAGGAGAGTTGCTTGAACCCAGGAGGCAGAGGTTGCAGTGAACCAAGATTGTGCCACTGCACTCCAGCCTGGTGCCTGGTGATGGAGAGAGACTGTCTCAAAAAAAAAAAAAAAAAAGACAGAAAAGAAAATTCGGCTAAGGCAGAGTCCTGAATATTAAATGTAAACTCCCTGCTTGTCACTCATTATTCATTAATTTGTTATAATTAACAACAAATACATTTTATTTTCAGTGGACAGAAGTTATGAAGAACTGCAATGGCTACTTAATATGATTCAGAATGACCCTGTACCCTATGTAAGGTTAGTTTATGTGCTATGATGCTATAATATTTTGTAAGTCCTATAGTGAATTGGATAATTTCAGATTACACATTAAATACTTGTTTAAAATTTTTGAAAATATGGGAATATCTTTTGCATTTATTCATGTCCTTTTTAAATTTGATTTTCAAATTTACCTTTGGAAAGACATTTTCAAAATACATTGTTTATTAAGTATATTCCCCCGTAATTGTATATACGATTTCTCTTGTAAGTTAAAGAAAGCCTATGTAACAGTTTATAATAAACCTGAAGGATTCTTTATATACCAAATTATAAAACCTCTGTATTGATTAATTTCACCATTTTAAAAGTAATTATGAGGGGTGTTTTGGGATATACCCATTTATTCCTTTCTATCGCATATAAAGTGTCCATTTTTATTAGACTTGAAATTTTTTAAACAGGTAATATAACATTAAAATTTTATGGTCTGGGTACTTTGGCTCATGCCTGTAATTGCAGCACTTTGGAGACCCAGGTGGGAGGATCAGTTGAGGCCAGGAGTTTGAGACGAGCATGGGCAATAAAGCAAGACCTTGTCTCTACAAAAAGTAAAAAAAAAAAAAAAACAAAAAACATTAGCTGGTCACAGTAGTGCATGCCTGGAGTCCCAGCTTGAGAGGCTGAGGTGGGAGAATTACTTGAACCCAGGAGTTCAAGGCTGCAGTGATCTATGATCATGCCACTGCACACTGCACTCCAGCCTGGGCAACAGAGCAAGACTCCATCTTAAAAAAAATTTTTTTTCAGCACTTTGGGAGCCTGAGGCAGGTAGTCACTTGAGGTCAGGAGTTTGAGAGCAGCCTGGCCAACATGGTGAAATCCCATCTCTACTAAAAGTACAAAAATTAACTAAGTGTGGTGGCGGGCGCCTGTAATCTCAGCTACTCAGGAGGCTGAGGCAGGAGAATCACTTGAACCCAGGAGGCAGAGATTGCAGTGAGGCAAGATCACGTCATTGTACTCCAGCCTGGGCCACAGAGTGAGACTCCAGAGTTTCACCATGTTGGCCAGGCTGGTCTACAACTCCTGGCCTCAAGTTATCCACCCGCTTGGGCCTTTCAAAGTGCTTGGCTTACAGGCCTGAGCCACTGCACTTGGCCAAAAAAAAAAATTATTAGCAGGCCTTAACTTGGCATTTAGAGTAATTTGAGTGACTTGGAAAGCAGTCAGACAGAAACTTGACTTCTCTTCATTGAGCAAATTAAAAGTATAACAACTTAAAATGCTGTAAAGAACAAACTTACTCACATTTTAAAATATATTTATTTACCCATCATACTTATTGGCTCTTACAAGTAGAGTATGAGGCTTGAAGGATAGGAATTGTGTTTATATATAAAGATGAAAATATGGATATGAAATATCCATAAAGATTTATATCCCTGTTTATATTATCTATCTGTAAATTGCACTCTATAATTACATTTCACTTGTATTCTCATAACCCTCTGTAGTCTTATTTCACACAGTCTTAAATTTCAAAGCACAAAAGGGTGTTAACAGAATCTATATCTTTTAGTTTTATAGGCATTTAATTGCCACCTAAAGGGGTTAAATTATTTACACTACAATCTAGCAGTTTCACTTTTCCCATCTGCTTCTCAATTACAAATCCAATTTGATGTCTTACTACCATCAATTAAATGTAAAAATTTTCCCAATTCACCTTCTTTAACGTTTTGCTAACTTCCACAAGAATTACAACTCAATTTCTTTCTCACTTATATCCAAGCATTGCAGTTACTCTTAGTAATTTCTCAGATTTGGTCCTAGAGCTGGTTTTTATGCTCTCATTAAATGCTAGACTATTGCAGTAGGTTTTTTACTTCTTCTTTCTTTTCTCTAGTATTTTAAAGGTGTCTTCCACTCACAGCAGTGGATGTTTTCTTTTCCAAATTTTGTTTTCATTTCATTGCCCTATTTTTCAGAAAGCTTTATAATATGTTTAGATAGCCTCTCATATGAGATAAAAACTCCCCATAGTGGAGTTTAAATGTTACTCTCATTAGGATACTCTTCTCAACCTCAGATTGTTTTAAGGAAAACTTTTTACAATCTTTATATTTAAAATGCTTCTGCACATTTCCATACTTTACAAATATACTATCATAATGATATCTGTGTTCATTTTATTATCTAAAATATACTTTTTGATCTATATGTAGATTCTTTTTGCCCCATATTAAGATTTTTATACTTACTGACCAGTCTTTGTACATATATGTAAGCAGAGTGGAATGTTCATTTTAGAAAGTGAGATGGGAAAGATTGGTTAGGATTATGTGGAGTCGGGGTTTAGAAGACCTCATCACATAGTAAGGTGATTTTAGAAAGACCAAATCCACCAGATTTTTTTTTTAATTACTCTCTTATCCAAACCACCAGAGTGTTTTAGTGAAAAAACAATAAATATTTAGGATGTAACATCATGTCTTTTGAAATTAAATAAACACGAAGCTAGATTTAAGAGAGAAAGTGATAAAATAGGAAGGAGGAACTACAGATAATTTTTCAGTGTTTTATCGTGTCTCCTACTCGTAGCATCTGTCAGTAAATGGTCAGCAAAAATTTAAATTTTTTTTAATCTTTCAGGCATAAGATTCTAAACATGTTGACTAAGAACCCACCATTTACTAAGAACATGGAGTCTCCCTTATGCAATGAAGCCCTGGTTGATCAACTTTGGAAACTTATGAATTCTGGTGAGAGAGCACTGATTTAAATTGTATTATTATTATTAGAATATTTTCATTTTACAGCAGGTTTTCAATTCAATAGCATTTAAGAACTAAAGTTAAAAGTTGAGTTTTTTTTTTTTCTTTTAGGTAGACTATCACACCACAGTGATGGCTGTGGTAACCTCTATTAAGGATATACTCACTCACTTTACTCCATAGGGTGGTTGAGGAAACAAAAATATTTATTTATATGAAAGTGTCAAATGGTTAAGGTACTATAAACATGAGCCTGCAAGTATTATTATTATTTCAGAAAGTTACAAAGAGGTGAAAAATAAGTCTTCTCACCTCTTTCCCTGGCCATCTAGTGGACTTTTCCAGAGGTAACCAATTTCTTGTGTCCCTTTCCAGAGGAGTCAGTGCATATAGAATAACATACAGACTGTATTTTTCCAAGTACTTATTGTTCTTTACCGTGGAGATCATGATATCTCATCACAGTTTTATTTATTTATTTTTATTTTTTTGAGAGAGAGTCTGTGTCGTCCAGGCTGGAGTGCAGTGGTGCAATCTCGGCTCATTGCAACCTCCACTTCCCAGGTTCGAGCAATTCTCCTGCCTCACCTTCCCGAGTAGCTGTGATTACAGGCGTTCACCACCATGCCCGGCTAATTTTTGTATTTTTAGTAGAGACAGGGTTTCACCATGTTGGCCAGGCTGATCTCAAAATTCTGACCTCAGGTGATCCACCTGCCTTGGCCTCCCAAAGTGCTGGGATTATAGGCATGAACCACTGTGCCTGGCCTCATCACAGTTTTAATTCACATTACTTGAGTGAGATCAAGAAAACAGTGCTTAGGAGTGCTAGCTCTGGAACCATTTTGCTAAGGGTTGAATCTTAGCTCAGTTATTTACCTATTATGTGATTTGTCTAAGCTGTTTTCATTTGTAAAATGTAGGTAATAATACCTACTTTAAATAGAATTGAATGAGTTAGCATTTGTAGAACAGTATCTAGCTCATATTAAATACTCAAAAATGCCATACTAGGATAATGATAGTTATCATTATGCTCCTCATATATTTGAGCTATCTGTATTTCTTTTTCCAAGTTATTCATATTCTTTGCTATTTTGTTTAATTGAATTATTGATTGTTTCCTGTTAATTTATAAATGTGTACATTTAAAGAAAATTTGCCTTATGTCTGTGATAGGTTGAAATTGTAATAACGGTTTTGGTGTAAAGATTCAATCAAAAGCTAGGCTGAAATGTGTTTTGCTTAAAGATAGCAAGAGTTGTTGCAGATAGACAGTGGGAGAGCAGTAGTGCCATGGCACAGTCTCGGCTCACTGCAACCTCCGTTCTGGCAATTTTCCTGCTTCAGCCTCCAGAGTAGCTGGGATTACAGGCGCCCACCACCACGTCTAGCTAATTTTTGTATTTTTAGTAGAGATGGGTTTTCTCCATGTTGGCCAGGCTGGTCTCGAACTCCTGACCTCTGGTGATGTGCCACCTCGGACTCCCAAAATGTTGGGATTACAGGCGTGAGCCACCATGGCCAGCCTATTCAGATATTTAAAAGGTTAGAGTATGTCACTTTATTTGCTCTCTATGATATTGGAAAATAACTTGTCCTGCTTATCTCATTAGTAGCTACTTCACTGACTCACAAATACCAAATTCTAATTCTTTTATTTTATTACTTAGTTCACTAATATTGAGATGTTAATTGGTTGTATCATTTCTGTTTTTCAGTTTTATGATAGTGCAATACCACCAAGTAAAGGCACCATAGTAGATATTTATGTGAAATATAATAAAATTGAAAATAGGATGGCCCTTGTCCTGAGGGTCTTTAGAAAACAACACATAAAACCAGTTTATGCCAAAATAATGCTAATTGTTTTTCTAATGTTTTCTTTAATCTCTGAAAGAATGATTGCTGCTTTTTACATAATGTTTTATATTTACTACCTTTGGCTACCTTAAAAGATACTATTTCTGCTAGTTAGAACCAGGGAATTAACACATAAGTTCAGGAACTTGTAAAGGATCATTCAACAGTTCATATGCGGCACTAACTCTACTGTATTGAATATATTCTTAACTGGAATACATGATTCCTTGACCATGATAGGTTACAAATTTGAGGAAAGCACAGTAAACTATGAAGAATTCTTTTATTATTTTCTAAAGAAGATGTTTTGGACAAAATAAATGTGTGTTCAAAATTAATGAGACAGTTTTTATAAAACATTTGAAGTCCATTGGAAGTTTTGATTATACAAATTCAAGCTGTGACTGATGTTTAGTATTTAATTTTGATAGTGTGCAGTATAGTACGGGTTTGCTTTGGTTTAAAATTCTTTGCCAATATCTAAATCAGTGAGATCAGTGAAGCCATAGTCATAAACAATTCATTACTCAGTTTTTCAGATTTATAAATAAATGGGAACAGCATGAACAATGAAGTGGCATGAATAATTGGGAGGGTTATAAAAAGTGTTTTTGTAGAACATTGTACAATAGATAGGGAAGATGGACTAGAGAGGGTTGTCATTTCCCCTCCATACCTGAACCTTTGGGATAAATTAATGAATCTGGTCTGAGAAATCCTTTTTTGTTTAATTAAAACAAAAATTTTAATGGTAAAAGTAATATAATCATGTTACAGAGTTTATCTGAGAAAACTTACAAAGAAAGGAAATATTACATAATTCTGTTACATCATCACTGTTAAGATTTGGGTATATTTGGCCTTTAGCAAAAAAAATTGTGTTTTGTGTTACATATAGTTGAAATAAACGTTTAAAATAGCATTTTATCATGAGAATTTTTCACATTGCTATATTATCTTTTTAATGGTTATTGTTTTAAGAAGTGGTAATGAGGATTCATCATAACAAAAGGAGCTACATCATCTAGGTCCCGGCAGAACCCTGCCTGCTCCTCACTTTGGGGCTCCTGGGCTATCTGGTCACTTGAGATAAGCATTATCAGGAAAACAAAAACTGAACAATGGAGATGAAATTATATTCATTTATTTCTCTCTTTCTACAAAGTGGATTTGAGGTGTATTGACTTCGCATAGTTACAAAATTTACTGAACCAATTTAAAATATAGGAGAGAATATCATGGTAGTTGAAAAGGATCATCTTAAAATCATCAGGTACTTTTGAAGAATCAGAAACTTTTCTGTAGGAGAAATTGTGTTTGGATTTATAGAAACAAGATTTTAAAAATTGAAATCAATTTGAGAGTGAAATAGAATGATACTCATGGCTTTTAAAAATTCATATGTCATTCAGTTAATACTAGTACTCATTTTAGAAATATACTAGGGGAATTTGGAGCTGAGAGACAATTACAGGAACTGAGAACTCTTGGTAGCTGCATCACTTTAGCGACTGTATGCCAGAGGGAAGGTTGTCAGACTTAAACTTGTTGAGATCTCAGAGCTGCCTAGTCTCTGCGTGTTCTTGGTGCGTAGTAACTCCACTTAGCCTTAAATTCTGGGAGGTACTCTAGTATCTTTCCAAATTTTTTTTGCTTTGTAAATATATACACACATTGACCTGTCTATGTATATATTCACTCATACACATAACAGATATCTTAACCCATTCTGTATGTAATTTTTCATATTCATTTTTATCTTCAGCATTTTGTTTTTAAAATTGTTAAAGCTTAAAAATTTAAAGAATAATATAGTACATAATTATATACTTTCAGCTTGATTCATCAGTTAAAATTTTACCATTTACTTTATCTCCTTTTCCTTTTCTTTATGATATTTATACCCTGTTTTTTTTCTCAATCATTTGAAAATAAATGGCATCGTGATCCTCTTCCCAAATACTTCAGCATACACTCCTGAGAATAAGGTCATTCTACATATCCACAATGTGATCGTCACACCGCACCCAGCATAGAGCTCATATTCACAGTTCCCCAGTTGTTTCCAGAAATGCTCTTTGCAGTTCCCATACAGCTTTTAAATTAACGCTACACAGAAAGATAGTAAACATTTTAAAGACAAGGATCTTTTACATTATATGATGTTTGTCCGTGAGTTGCTTAAGATTCTTAAATAGGTTTATTTTTTATTGAAAATATCTAATTTGTTAGGGGCAGTCATTTTTAAAGGTTTCACATATTCATTCACTAGTTTTTTTTCTTGAGCACTTTCCATTTGCCACTATGCTACGTTTTCTGTGTATTAACTAAGTATAATGGAAAGAGAGACATAGGTACAGATAAATTATAATAGTTATAATTTATAGAAGAGATAGTTGAGATAGAAGAGATAGTTGCTAACGTAAAGAGAACAAACTATGTGGCGAACCCAAAGAAAGGAGCCATGAACCCTGTCTGGAATGCTTGAATGTTCATGGAGAGGTAGCATTTGAGCTAGCTCTTGATGGATGGAAAGGAGTTTTCCAGCAGGATAAATACATTTTTAGGTAGTAGAATTATATATAAAAACCTCATGTTCTGAAGGAATGTTTAGAAAATAGTATTGTCTGGAAAGATAGATTGGGATCTAAATGCAAAGGGCCTCGGGATTTTGGTTTTATGCTTTGGGCAATGAGGAGACAGGTGTTGATAAGACCAGGCTTACTTTGGTTAGCTGTGTAGGGGGGTAACTTTTTTCCACACTGAAGAAAATGATTTTCCTTTTCCAAAGGAATATGTATCAGAATTCAGAACATACTTTATAGATTTAAGTAAGATACAGAATTATAGGCCAAAACAACAGTAATTTTAAAGTACATTAAAAAAATAAAAACCTAAGAATTGGAGATTTTTATTGGTGCTTTATGTTTTATATAAGACATAAATACTTACGGTGGTCTTGCCTAATTGAGTGATTTTTTTATTTCTGAAGAAACAGATCTTCATTGAGGAGGTGTTATCTTTGACTGTATATCATCATGAAGGAAATTTTAGCTGTTGCTTCCACATTGATCTTTCATGTATGGAACATTATTCTAAGAATGACATGAAAACATTAATTGTTCAAGTCACTGAATACTGTTCATTCACATCATAATTTTTAGTGTTTGGAAATTTACAGCTACACTCAAGGGGGTAGAATGAGGGACAACTTTCTAATTCAGTTTGATAGGATTTGTCAGGTTTCAGAAAAGAAAATAAACAGTTTTGATATTAACATCAGAAGGTTTCAAAGTTCTGCCCCACCATCTCTCTCTCCCTGATACCTTCCTTCTTAGGAATGGAAATGGTGGAGGAAAATGAAAACATATTGATTCATTTGCATATGAAATTATATGTGTATATACACACACATACATAGAAATGAATTTGCTGGTTTTGTTTATTGTAAAATGGACAGAACAGTCAGCACAATAATACCCAGTGGAAGTTGTATTTCTCTGGCTTAACTGTGTACAAATTTCTAAGCTTCAGCCATCAATAAGGAGTACTGGGTTTATTCAGAAGTGTCCTGAAAACAGTGGCTTTCAAAGTGAATTTTCTTCTTAGCAGCTTCTTTAGTTGATCAGTTTCAATAGCAGTTACTTTAGAAAATGAAGAGATGGTTTTTCAGTGGATCAGATTTACTACTTCGGTGGTGTTTGTCTCAGGGCACTTTCTGATTTGAAAAAGATCGTTAATATTGGGGTGGTAGTATTCGGGTTTCAGATAAACGGGGTTGGTCCCAGAGTATAACTGCTAACGAAGACAGGATGAATAGCACTTTTCCTGGGAGGAGAGACTAGTGACTGTCATTTTATCATATGTGATCATTCATTGTCGTAAGTGATGGGAAGAGGGGAGGTAGCTTGGAAGATTAAAGAAGGGTCTTCAAAATATTGTAACTGAAGGCAGAAATCAGAAGCTGTTTCAGGCTCTCTCTTTCTAATGGAACCGATTGACTTGGAATCATCGAATTTTTTAGACCTGGTGAGGGGGATCTTAAAGATCATCTCAGTGAATTCCTCTGATCATCTTAGTTATAGCCCAGACAGCTGACTTGCCCAAGGTCACAGAACTAACAGGCAATTAATTAGAGGTGGTTTTTCCCATTCTATCTCTCAACTTAATTGAAATATACTAATGGGACAACTATCTTAAGATTTCATTCCATGATTTTGAAATACAATGAAATTTTGGCTTTTATCTCTATTTCTTGCTCTCTTTTGTAATTTTAACAAAAGTACTGCTATTCATTTTTTAGCTCCTTCATAGTCCCCAATTTTAATATGTAAGTTCATGTCTAGAGGACAGAAAACACTACAATAATCTCCCTCAGGAGCAAAAACAGTGATGTTCATATCTTTGTCCAAATTAAAGGTCTAGCAAAACCAAAAAGCCCACATAGAAATAAAACGTAACCTAAATTACATTTGAGGGCTTCAAGTGCACTTAGCAGCCATTACTGTGTTGCCTAATCATCCTTGAGCTGACTTTCAAAAACAAAATAAAAGCCGTGACACATCAAAATACACATACTCAATTTGTCTTTTAAAATTAATATTTGTATTTTTAAAATGTTAAGGAATTCACAATTGAAGGACTCATTTTGAGATCATCTACAGCATATGAAAGTTCAGGCTGGTTTTTGCAGGCAGTATTGATCTTCACGGTTTAGTTTTCTCCCAAACAGTAAATGTACTCTAAACTGTTCTGGTTTTTTTTTGTTGTTGTTGTTGTTGTTGTTGTTTTTAACTCATAAAATGCCTAAGATTCACTCCTTTTCTTGTATACCCATGGATAGATAGATACAGGGCCAGCTGCTCTGGGTTGCCAGAGTCTTTATTGCTCAAGAGTTGAGACCCTCTAGCCTTTGTTAATAGAAGTCCCAGGGATCTGATAACCTCCTCTTTGTGGAACTTTTATATATGAAAAATGCTTTGAGGAAGAGAAATGAATGCCTACAAAATAATACTACCTCAAGCTATTGAAATTTCCACCTATGCATATCCAGGAAGGGAAGATGCATTTCCAGTGTAAAATTCTTGCTTTACTATGTAATGTTTTTTTCCATTACTGGTCTCCCTGTAGCTCTTGCCTCTCCCAGTGTTGTATGTTACACAGCAACAAAACTGAAAATATCTCAAGTAGGAATGATGAGAGCTATTTCCCAACAATATAGCATGCAAAGTGGCCTAGTACAGTGCACTATCTAGTATGAAAGTGAATTTACAATTTTTCCCATTGCAGATTTGCATATAATTAATAGTTACCTGTTAGAGTAAATCTGATGAGAATTACTATTAGTTGATAATGTATTTACTTATACTAATATTTGTTGTTGAAAACCACAAAGTTTAATATTTACGGTATCCAAATCTTTTTCCTTTTTGTTTCTCCTTTTTAAATATGGTACTCTTTTAAAACTACAGTTCTTGGTAAAAATTCGGTATTTATAGGGCCTTCTTTCCTCCCTCCCTCCCGCCCTTCCTTTCTTTATTTTTTGAGACAGGGTCTCACTCTGTTGCCCAGGTTCGAGTGCAGTGGCACGATCTTGGCTCACTGCAGCCTCCGCCCCCTGGGTTCAAGTGATTCTCCTACCTCAGCCACTCAAGTAGCTGGGATTACAGTCTTGTGCCACCACATCCAGCCAATTTTTGTATTTTTGGTAGACAGGGCTTCGCCATTTTGCCCAGGTTGGTCTTGAACTTCAGAGCTCAAGCAATCTGCCCACCTTGGCATCCCCCAATGCTGGGATTATAAGCATGAGCCACTGTGCCCAGGTGGGTTTATTTTTCTTATCAAGAAGAATGTCCACACATCTTCTGTTCACTTGTTTTATATCTTCAAGTCATTTAAAATTCTGATCATAGAGATTGTGTAACCCTCGCTGACAAATTTCATCTTTTCAGTCAATTCCATTGATGACAGTGTCTAGGGGAGTGCTCTACTGGGGAGAAAAGGAAGGGATAAAGAACCCTGATACCAGTGTGCTCTGATCTCGTATTGCAATGGGGTTAAGGTATGATTTGAGACAAAAACTCCTGTTTCAGAGATGAAAAAACTGAGACTCAGAGAAATGGAGAGAACTTGCTTCTACTGTCTCAACTAGTTGAAACTGAACTTTCTCCCAGGCAGTTATTTTCTGGTCAAGTTCACGTCTACTGCCCATTGCCATGCTTATAATTTGCTTATTTCCGTTATTTAAAAATCATAAATAAGTTCTTACTAGAGTAACACAAATATAAAGGTGTTTAGCAAAATATTTTCCTCCTCTACAATAAGTCCAATAGAAGTTGTGTGGTTTTCTTATTATATTTCAAACCTGAAAGTAGTAAGTTCTAGAGATCAGAAAATTGTTTCCGTGATAGGGTATGCAAAGGCTCATGGAGGCTGTCTTCCTGACAGGCTGTTAATGAAGAGAATCAGACAAGATGAAGAGAGAATGCATGAATGTGGAATAATTACTGAGGAGAAAGAATAAAAAGGAAGGTTATAAAAAAATACAATTTTTGGAATGTTAGATTTTTGGTTACTGTCTGGTATTCACTTTGTAAGATGAAAGGTGTCATAAAGGTTTTTCCAGTTACAAAGTTCCCTTTGTTGCACAGGTTCTGGGACAGTTAAAATGTGTGAATCAATGTGCATATTGACTTATTTCTGTGTTATTTACTTTAAGGTACTTCACATGACTGGAGGTTACGGTGTGGTGCTGTGGATTTGTACTTCACACTTTTTGGCCTCAGTAGACCTTCCTGTTTACCCTTGCCAGAGCTTGGGTTGGTTCTTAATCTAAAGGAGAAAAAAGCCGTCTTGAATCCTACCATAATTCCAGAGGCAGTAGCAGGCAACCAAGAAGCTGCAAATAATCCAAGCAGTCACCCACAGCTAGTTGGATTTCAGAACCCTGTAAGAATCACATGTATTACAGAAGATACAGTTTCATTAATACAGAACCATCTGGAGAAGAGAATTGTTTCCTGTGAACTAGTGAATTTTGTAGCCACTAACAGTTTCTTGTGTCCTTTTAAAACATGCTGGCTGACATTTGTTTAGCACTGTGCAAATTATAAAATGCCACTGACAGCTATGTAACTGCACATAACAAATGATGTGCTCCTGGTTTTTTTATTCCTACTGTGATAACCTAATGATTTTTTTGTACTTAAGTATAGAATTTCTTCTCTGAGTAGCAAAAGATAGAAATGAATATTTTATCTTTCATTTGTTTTTCTTGAGACAGAGTTCTGCTCTTGTTGCCCAGGCTGGAGTGCAGTGGCGCAATCTCAGCTCACTGCAACCTCTGCCTCCCAGGTTCAAGCGATTCTCTTGCCTCAGCCTCCTGAGTAGCTGGGATTACAGGTGTCTGCCACCACGCCTGGCTAATTTTTTTTTTTTTTTTTTTTTTTGAGATAGAGTCTCACTCCATCACCAGGCGCCAGGCTGGAGTGCAGTGGCGTGACCTCGGCTCACTGCAACTTCCGCCTCCCGGGTTCACGCAATTCTCCTGCCTCAGCCTCCCGAGTAGTTGGGACTACAGGCACACGCCACCATGCCCAGCTAATTTTTTGTATTTTTGGTAGAGATGAGGTTTCACCATGTTGGCCAGGCTGGTCTCAAACACCTGACCTCAGGTGATCCACGCACCTCAACCTCCCAAAGGGCTAAGATTACAGGCATGAGCCACCATGCCCAGCTGAATATTTAACCTATTACATAGTAACCCATCTTGTCCCATATGTGTTAGTGGCAAGCCATGTGAACACAGAGGCCTTGTCTTTTTAAAATTGTTGCTCTGTGTAATACCTAGCACAGTTCTAAACATATAAATGCCTGACAAATGCTTGTTGAATAAATAAATAACTGAATGAATGAATGAATGATCAGGTAAATCTGCTGATTTGGGTGGAGACTATGTGTTGCATTTAAAAACGTTATATATCTACATATATGTTTGCTTGCCTTTAGAGAAGCTTTTATTTCTACCTTTGTCTTTATAAAATTACCAGACATTTTGTAGAAAGACTTATGGGATACATATTAATCATTTTACTGTAATTTAAGGAAATTTTTTCTGAATTTTTTTTTTATTGATGACAAAATGTCTCCAGTACTTCAAGCTTCATTTTTCACCAATATTTAGACCAGATTACTTGCCTGGCAATTCCCTACTGGTGTTTTGACACTTTAAAATGCAGATTCTCTCTATGCTAGTTTGTAATAGTTCATTTTAAAATTGTTTACTCACCTAAATTTTCTGAAGTATCATCATACTTATTTGTTGTCAATTTAAAGTATGTCCCCGAGTTTGGTTATGAAGAAGTAAGACGAATACTTACATAGAATAAAAAGAGTCTCATTAAAGAGCCCTTTCAGATCTATGTATTTGTAAATCTGTGAAAATGAATATATTTATAATTCTTGCTCACATATGTTAATTTATCCACATTCACACTGCAGGCTAAGAGGAGAAAATGGCACCAAAGGACATTTTCTTTTAAAACTCCAAAAGTTCACTTAAATACCTCCCTTCACCCCCCAAAAAGACCAGCAGACAAGAAAAGGTTAAATTAATTTTAAGCCCATTGCTAATAATTTCTAGCCACTGGGCATGCTCTAATCTGCATGGTTGCTATAGCTATTAGTTTTCAGCTATAATATGAGCTACTTGTCTTCAGAAATCTAATTTTGATCTTGAATATTGCCGCAGGAAGATGATCACCTTGCCAAGGAAGCATCATGTAATATATCAGCTCATCAGCAGGGAGTGAAGAGGAAGTCTGATACACCACTGGGGTCCCCACTAGAACCTGGTCAAATACTGGAGAAGAATGAGGATAGCAGTAAAGTCAAACTCAAAATCAGAGTAAGAAATACAGGTTAAACCTGTATTAGCAGTGTAGGATATTCACCTTCTTGTAAATCTTTTTGAATACTTGCAGTGGTTTTTCCTTAGCAGGAACACATGGGACAGACTGCATTATAAAACTCAAATGTCCTTCTGAAACATTCAAACCAATTATTTAACTTAGATTGTCACATAATTCTTCTCTGGTTGGGGGGAGGAACTATGTGTGCACGTTCCACCGCAACTCACTACTTTTTCCCCCACAAAATAGGAGTAGATTTTAGTTACTATTACATTTCCGGTAATTTCTAATCAGCTTCTTTTGGAGGCTGGACCATATAATCTTTTCTTTCTCTTAATATCTTTGAAGAGAGAAACTACTTTTTATTTTAAGTTTATATGGGGGTATATCCTATGGCCTCTCTGCTGCTTTTCCTAAGAGCTAAGATCCAGACATAACGTGATGTAATGGTTTATTCTTCTGTTTTATGTGTATGTGTGTTTTAGTTTTCAAATTCTCAAGATGAGGAGGAGATTGATATGGATACTGTTCATGATAGCCAGGCCTTCATTTCCCATCATTTGAACATGCTTGAAAGGCCGTCAACTCCAGGTAAGATTACTATTCTGCAACAATTGAGGAGGTGGAGGTGTTTATTGTTCCTGGTATTCTAATGTGTGCTGCTTTATTTTCAAATGAACAACTATAAAGTTTAAAATTAGCCAGCTTAAAATATTAAATTGTATCAGGTTATAACATAAATTGGCAAAATAATAAATAGAAAAAGTACTTACTTTTGGCTGTTTTATTTTGGTCCTTTTTAAATATCATACTTCTGAATTTGCTTATGTAAAACCCGTCGTTCAGATTCTTTCTAGTTGCTCTAATTTCTTTTTTGATCCTGTATGTTTAGTTGCACTTGTGTTTTAAATGTGGTAGACTTGACTTCAGAATAAAATTCTGGGTTTGGTTTCTTTTTAATCATGCAACCATAGTTACATTAATTTTTTTAACTGCAGTTAATGCTGCCTGTAGCACCACTTTATCTTTTTGCCTGCCTATTTCTAGGCTTTTTCATAGGTCATTCAAAACACATCATGTTTTCTTTTGAAAATACTACCTAAGACAACATAGAGTCAATATATTAAAATTTACCTTGTCATTTTCTTGTTGATAGGTGTTAGGTTGTTTTTCATTTTTATGTATTGTAAGTAATTCTGTACTTTATTTCTTTGTTAAATTATGTTTCTTGGATAAATTTCCCAAAATGTATTATTAGTAATAACATTAATGTTAGCTATGTTGTGAGATACTTGTCTTTAGATTTTCATAGCTCTTAATACATACTGCCATGTTTTTTGAAGAGATTATACCCGTTTACATTATAAGCTTTTTCTAATTTTTAAGGAATAAAGCCTTTGATGAAAGTTACGACATACAGTAATAAAACAAATATCCGTGAACCTGCCACCCAAATTAACATGTACATTATACATCATGCATGGATGTTTCCTATATGCTTCTTCCCCTGGTCCTGTTCTCCTGCCTTTCCACTACAAGTAACTACTATATTGCATTTTCTTTTTTTTCCTTAATTTCATTCTGTTGCTTTTCTTTATTGTGTTCCACATAGGTATGTGATCCTATATGTTTAGTTGTACTTTTTTTTTTTTGAAGCTTTTAAGAAATGTATAACATGACTTACTTTTTTTCACTCAGCGTTATGTTTCTAAAATTCTTACTGATATATAAGTTGTAATTCATTAATTTTCATTTATGATCATTATCTGTCGTAGCACTTGTCATCAGTGTAATTCAGAACTTTTAGAGTAACTGTAAGATAACTCAGTTTACTGTTTTTTTTTTTAATTTTTGTTTTTAAGATGGAGTCTTGCTCTGTCACCCAGGCTGGAGTACAGTGGTGCCATCTTGGCTAACTGCAGCCTTTGCCTCTGAGGTTCAAGCGGTTCTCCTGCCTCAGCCTCCCGAGGAGCTGGGACTAGAGGCGCATGCCACCACATCCGGCTTATTTTTAGTAGAAACGAGGTTTCACCATGTTGGCCAGGCTGGTCTCGAACTCCTGACCTCAAGTGATTTGCCTGCCTCAGCCTCCCAAAGTGATTTGCCCTCCTTGGCCTCCCAAAGTGCAGGAATTATAGACGTGAGCCACCAAACCTGGCTAGGTTTACTTTTTAATGCATTTCTTCTATTATGGGTATGATTGTCTTTTTTTTCTTTATAATGATTCTGTTTTTTTATTTGAAAATCCTTTTCATCGTCCTTGGTGGCTGTATTTTAAGATTTTACATTTGAATGAGATATTTTTCTCTTTTGTTTTTAACATGTTACATTTGTGCTAAAGACCTTATTACTCCTGTTGCTTCGATATAGAGTTTCACATAAATAATAAAAAATATGAAATGGTTCCTGCCCCAGAATACAGGGTTTCATTTATATGTTCAGCAAGTCATTCAAGCTTACTGTCTCTGTTGAATGCTTAATCTACTCAGACTTAAGCTTATAGGAACCATGACAAAGCATTAAATTAAATGAGATTTTTAGTAGTTTTAAAATAGTTTTTTTTCTTCTAAAGACACAGAGTCTCGCTCTGTGGCCCAGGCTAGATTGCAGTGGCATGAACATAGCTCACTGCAGCCACGAACTCCTGGGCTCAGGAGATCCTCCCACCTCAGCCTCCCAATTAGCTAGGACCACAGGTACACGCCACCATACCTAGCTGATTTTATTTTATTTTTATTTTTATTGATTGATTGATTGCAGTAGAGATGTGGTTTCAGTATGATGGCTAGGCTGTTCTTGAACTCCTGGCCTCAAGTGATCCTCCCTCCTCCTCCTCCCCACAAAGCATTGAGATTAAAGGCGTGAGCCACTGTACTCAGCTAGTATTCTTTCTATTGTTAGAATTTTACTGTGGATAAACTGCTTCTGTCTTTAAGACTGGCTTATAAAAACCTGTCAGCCTTTCTTTTCTTTTGAGAAACAAAGAAATAAATCCCTCTTTTTTCTTGTTTGGCATTTTAATTTTAGGGCTCTCGAAATATCGGCCAGCTAGCTCCCGATCTGCTCTAATACCCCAGCACTCAGCAGGCTGTGACAGCACACCCACCACAAAACCCCAGTGGAGTTTGGAACTTGCACGAAAGGGAACAGGTAAAATTAATTAATCAGAATTAATATTACATTGTTCAAGAACAAATCTATAAATGTAATAGAGTTATTTCATCAACTTTAAAAAACCCTTTAAAAATACAGATCTTAGGACTTGGCTTTTCTTGCAATACATTGAGTTTCTATTATCTAACTTGAAAGACAATTTTAAAACAGACTTTTCTTTTTCAAAAGTAATGAACTCCTATTATAGAAAACTGGGAAGTAACAGAAAAATAGGTGAGAAAAAAATTATCCCCTATATGCTATTTAAAGATAATTTAAAAGATAATGCCATTTAATTATAATGAACATTTTGCTCTTTGCCATGCTTTTTCTAAGAATGTGTGACAAATGCCAGCTTCAATGGAAACCATCTAATTTGTACCTTTATAAAAAAGATATAAAGGCATAAAATAAAAAATCAACCACTTATCCCACCCCCATGTATATAGTTGGTAATTCATTCATGAAGACTTGATGCTATATTCTTTTATATTATTTCACAGTGATTAGGCTTACATGTATGAAAAGTGATTTCATTCAGATGTGCTTGTTACCCGTTCTACTGTTTCACATTGTTTTCTGCTTGTTCTGTTTCATCACTTACAAAGAGAAGATTATAATCCAAATGAAATAGAAACATTTGATGATGATGAACTACCGTGAAACAAAGATTTAGTCCTCAAATTCTGAAGGAACAGGGAGTGAAAAAAAGATACATAAACAAAGTCATTTTTAAAGAATAGTTTTTCCAGAAGTAGACAGACTTTAAAATCTGTTAACTTTTGATTATATTCCAGCTAATGGATTTTGCTTATATAAATGATGTTTTTATCTGATATTTTAAAGAGTGCTGTGTATTGCTTTGAGGAGCTTACAGATCAACTATTATTAATAGGGGACTTCAAACAAAAGCAGCACCTTAACCTGTTTTGATGCTGAGACCTCAGACTATTGATTGCTTACTGTTCTTTGTGTGTTCTCTGCATTTATTGGAACAGATTCATCCAAAATGTATTTCAGAAGGAAATTAGCTGTGGACTTTAGCATTTACTTTGATGAGTGAGTTTTGATGTATCCTGGCCCTTGCTGATTTCTTATATTCTCTTGCTTTTGTTTTTGGTTTTGGTGTAATTTTGCTTTATTATCATTATGCTTATTGAAATTTTACTAAATGTAAACAGTTTTCTACATTTTAAAAAATTACAAAGCTTAGAGAATTTTAAACTCCTTGATGTAGTTTGACGATGATGCTTCTGCTTGCCTTTAAAAAAAAATTCTGTCTGAATTTCCAAGAGTCTAATCAATTTCTGTTCCAAAAAGAGTCAGAATACGTTTGGTTTTTCTTAGCAGTGTGGCACATTAACCTATATAGAAGCAAATCTTAACACTTTTTGTGCCCAAAAAGTGTGCCCACCAGTGTGCCTTTTTGTCATTGTTGCTTTTTCCAATCTTTCTTTATAGGCTTTTAGTTCTCATGGCATCATATGGGAAAACTGGGGGGAGAAAGAAACAGTGCTAATAGTGGGGAATAGGAATGCATTCACATTTTATTTTTGGCTGCTATCAGTGTAGGGTCCTTTCTTGGCATGAGGCAAAAGTGTGTACCAGTTAGGTGAACTGATCTAGTAATCTTAACTTTGAATATATATTCTTAATGTGACTGTACTTTCCTTTAAATGTGTTTTTACGTTCAGTACTCTGAGGCCACTGAGCAAGTCTTAAAATT
This sequence comes from Ateles fusciceps, assembly GCA_036589455.1. Taxonomy (NCBI): domain Eukaryota; kingdom Metazoa; phylum Chordata; class Mammalia; order Primates; family Atelidae; genus Ateles; species Ateles fusciceps. The sequence continues at coordinate 6,707,108 of JAZHEH010000045.1, read as the reverse complement.
CAACAGTGATATTAGAATGTAGAAAACCTTCATTTTACAAATAATAGTGTTTTGAAGGTTTATTTATAAATGTATTTATTTTGGAATTTTGAATGCAGTTTTTCTATACTTTTTTCTTTCTTTCTTTTCCTTTCTTTTTTTCTTTTCTTCTTTTTTTTTTTTTTTTTTTTTTTTTTGAGACTGTCGCTCTGTCGCCCAGGCTGGAGTCCAGTGGCACAATCTCAGCATACCGCAACTTCCACCTCCTGGGTTCAAGTGATTCTCGTGCCTCAGCCTCCTGAGTAGCTGGGATTACAGGAGTGCATCACCATACTCGGCTAATTTTTGTACTTTTTTTTTTTTTTTTTTAGTAGAGACAGGATTTCACTATGTTGACCAGGCTCATTTCATCCTGGCCTCAAGTGATCACTAGCCCCAACCTCCCAAAGTGCTAGGATCACAGGTGTGAGCCACCCAGCCTGGCCACATTGTTGTATTTGTTAAGTAACTTTCCCAAACTGGTCCAACAAAGCCTTACAACTCCTACCATACATCAAGAATGGAAATATTAAACCTAGCCATTGTGTGTATCAATGTTTCTATGAGAAGTGGCACTCAGAGCTCCAGCTTTTGGGATGTGGGAAGCACAACTTTAGCCTAACCCAAATCAAGTCAAATAGGCAGTGAAAAGGAATTTCTTCTCTTCCTGTCTCCTAGCAGAAACTGAAGATCTCTTATTGTGACAGCCACCTTTCTTGGGATGAGAGTTGTGAGTTTAGGAGGGAGACGGCACTGGTGAGGAAAGCTGTGACCTCTCTTCAGTCTCTAGGATTCTAGATTAAAGGTCCCAAATGAGGTTTTTTGGCCCATATTCAGTTTATCAAGCTGAAGAATCTTCCTATAAGTCTCACAAAAGTTTTTGAACTAGATAACTAAAATGAAGAGATTACATATAAAAATCTAGATTTCCTTTTACTCTGATGGAAACATTCAGGAAACAAAGAAAAAAAATTCTAGATTTCTAAGCTTTTCTTGAAAAGAGTTGAGAGTTCCTTTTGGTAAGGTGTGTGATCACTTACGCTGCACCCAGTAGTCTCTTTACCTAGGCTGTTCCTCAGGCCAAGGCTTTTGAGTTTCCGGCCTCTGCTTTTTATTTTATTTTATTTTCTATTTTCTATTCTATTCTATTCTACTATTCTATTTTATTTTATTAGCTGAAATGGAGTTCTAGATGGCTCCCTGAGAGCCAGGGAGCCAGATGATCACTGAGAACTGGAATGTGTTACAGACTTTGTCTAGGAGGGATAGAAAAAGAATGTGGGTTTAAAGAAGAGACGGAAACTGGAAACTGTTAAGTAGAAGACAGGTTATGGTTTACTTTTTAACCTTGCTTCCCTAGTTTTCCCTTTCCTTGCATATGATAGTAGAATATTTTAGGGTGGGATCATAAGTGGGTGGTAGATAAAGCCATTGGGAAGAGAAGGGAGAAATGGCAAGAGTATTCTCCTTCATTACTTTACTATTTATTTTCCTTTTCCTGAGGTAAGGAAGGGGATATAGACAAATGGCTGTTACGGTTCCCATGGTGATATGGACGAACATAACATATTCTTTCCCTTCTCACCATAGCAGCTCCCTGTCTATTACTGCAGAGGCCTGAGGTGACTGGACTGCCTCCCAGGTTGCTGCAGGGATTGCAGTGCTGGAGAGGAGAGGCCAGGAAAGGGAATTCCCTAGTGGTTTTTGTGGGAAAGAAGCGGAGAGTTTCTGCAGCTGCCTAGCTGTGGCTGCAGTATTATGTAATGCCTTCTTGCATAAGTCAGAAAAACATAATTCTGGTAATTTTTTTAATTTAAAAAAAAATTTTCTTTTAAAGCTTGAGAGCTTGCCCTAGAGGTTTTCCTTTTGAAACTAATATGAAAAGCAGACTTTGATTTTTTATCCTTAAATTATAATGATATAATTCTACATTTTTTTTATGATGATCTAAACAATCTGAAGAACAGAACTTAACACCTTTCCTAATAGAAACTGCAGTTTTTGGCCAGGGGTGGTGGCTCACGCCTGTAATCCCAGCACTTTGGGAGGCCAAGATGGGTGGATCACCTGAGGTCGGGAGTTCAAGACCAACCTGATCAACATGGTGAAACCTTGTCTCTAGTAAAAATGTAAAATTAGCTGGGCATGGTGGTGCATGTGGCTGAGGCAGGAGAATCGCTTGAACCCGGGAGGCAGAGGTTACAGTGAGCTGAGATCGGGCCATTGCACTCCATCCTGGGCAACAAGAGTGAAACTCTGCCTCAGGGCGGGTGAAAAAAAAAAAGAAACGATAGGTTTTATGTTAAATTTAAACGTATACCTAAGGTGAATTATCAGATTATTCACTGTGTCTTTCCATACTTTGATCAGATGGGCTGAAAAGCTTCCACATTAGACTTATATTAAGTACCTCTTTCTGTTTGTTTTACATTTGTAAAGTTGACTGCAGCTAACCCTTATCCATGGTGCATTTTATTTGGTCTCCAGGAAAGATTTTACATTGAATAGAACAATACAACTCCAACATCTCTTTTGTTCTTTCCATATAACATGAAATAGGAAAATTTTAGTATTGTGAATTGTATGTATCTCCTTTCTGTGATGGATTTGTTGTTTAGAACAGTGACATGTGGTTGGGTATGGTGGCTCACACCTGTAATCCCAGCACTTTGGGAGGCCAAGGTGGGCAGATCACCTGAGGTCGGGAGTTCAAGACCAGCCTGACCAACAGGGAGAAACACCATCTCTACTAAAAATACAAAATTAGCCAGGCATGGTGGTGCAGGCCTGTAATCCCAGCTACTCGGGAGGCTGAGGCAGGAGAATTGCTTGAACCTGGGAGGCAGAGGTTGCAGTGAGCCAAGATTGCACCATTGCACTCCAGCCTGGGCAACAAGAGCGAAACTCCGTCTCAAAAAAAAAAGTAACAGTGACATGTATTTCAGGTTACTAAAAGGACTTATTAGCTTAAAGATAAGTGGTGCCTGTGGATGGACAAGTTCCCAGGCATCTTGTACAACCCTGAAAGGATATGTGAAATGATGTGTGTAATTGTTTGTATCAAGGGATGATAATATATATATTGTCTTGATAGAGTTCTCTAGATGACCTCATTGTGCTGCTATGAAAGTAACCTCGTGTGTGTCCCATATCTAATTATAAGGAAATTACTCTGTCTTAGATTTGATCTGGTAAATGTTATTTAGTAAAGATAGATAATAAGCAAAACATACATATGTACATATTTAGAGAGAAAAAGAATATACAAACATATGTTCTCTCTATATAGAGAGAATAAATAAAACGTATATACTTATACTATATACAATTGTAATATGTAGTATAAATGAAAACTTAAGACCTGAAGGCTGTTAGTGATGATAGGGTAACAGTTCATTTGTTCTCCTGTTACTGCCAATTAATATATTTATATATGTGTCTTTGCACATATGCATGAGCATATTAATGGGATTAAATTTCTAGAAAACTTTCTAAAGGAATATGCACATGTAACACTTTTTTTCTTTTTTTTCTTTTTCTTTTTTTTTTTTTTTTTTTGAGACTGAGGCTCGCTTTGTCACCAGACTGGAATGCAGTGGTACCATCTCGGCTTGCTGCAAACTCCGCCTCCCTGGTTCAAGCGATTCTCTTGCCTCAGCCCCCCAAGTAGCTGGGACTGCAGGTGTGTGCCACTATGCCCAGCTAATTTTTGTATTTTTAGTAGAGATGGGGTTTCACCATGTTGGCCAGAATGGTTTCGATCTCTTGACCTCATGATCCGCCCACCTCAGCTTCCCAAAGTGCTGGGATTACACCTGTGACCCACCTCACCTGTCTGGATGTAACACTTTCATGGATTGCCAGATTGCCTTAATTTCTCCTTAAAACAAGCTTTATTATAGAGAACTGTAAAGCAGTCAGACAAGTATAATGAGGACCCTGTATCTGTTGCTCAGCTTCAACAATAATTGGTTCATGATCAGTCTTATTTAATCTTACCCATTTCTACCCTCCTGAATTATTTTGAAGTGAATCTCAAATGTCATATAATTTATTCATAAATTATTTAGTATGTATCTCTAAAAGGTAGGACTTTAAAAAGTCATAACCATGGTAATATATCTAAAAAATTTACTAATTCTTTTATATCATTAAATATCCAGTCACTGTTTAAATTTCAATTGACTCTAAATGCCATTATTTTATTTTTGTTTTTAACAGTATATTTGTGTAAATCAGTGTCCACATAAGGTCCACATTGCAGTTGGCTGATCTGGCCTTTGTATCTTTTTATCTGACGTTTCCAGTCCATACCTCTTTCTCTTCTTCCTTTACAATATATTTGTTAAAGAAACCAGGTTTTGTTCTGTACTTTTCAAGTCTGTATTTTATTAATTTTATACCCATGATATAATTAATATGTTGGGTTCTCTAGTTTCTGTAAATTTGCCGTTGTATCTAGAATTCTAATTGGATTTAGTTTTATAGAGGGTGTGTGTTCTTCAGTCTGGAAACATACAATGTCTGGTTGACTCTTTATGAGGTTAACCACTATAGATGTTCAACCTAGATTCATTAATTAAGTTGCAAGATAGTGATAATTCAGTTTATACTTTTCATTTTTATTTATAAGCTGGATTATTTCTATAAAGCTAAATTCCTCCTCATTTACTGTTACCCAGTGGTGTAAGTCATATAGGAAAACAAAGATAATTTTCAAGATAATGGGTTGTTGACTAGCAGTTTCCAATGGTGATTAATCATTTTGAGTCTATCACAATTATTGTTCTTATCAATATCAAATCGTTCCATGGTTGGACGTGAGAGACTCCTGAGTTCATCTGACAAGACTTTAACTTCCTTGCAGTTACACCCTGTGTTTCAAGCTCATCTTGTAAATATTCTGCCATAGAACTGGTTTGTCCTAGGAACCCTGGTTTTTAACTCCCTTGTTGTTGGTGCTAACTAATCCATTGTCTTCTTAGTAGGCTTCATGCATCTCGAGAGAAATGGAAGATTTATTACCAATATTTCTTTAATGCAAAGTGTAAGGCCATTGTCTAGACAAAAAATTGTATTCACTTTTGAAGTGGTTTTAAGTATTACTTGGGAAGATTACACCTACAAACCCCATTAGGCAGTTGCCTGTGCTGAGAAGTTCAGGTTCCAACATAATGATTGGCTTTCTCCAATCCAAGTAGTTTGGTAGGTGTTTAGCATTTGATGGTAAAACTTCTTTCTTTAAAATGCAGAGAGAACCTCAGGCTCCCAAGAGTGCAGACAGCCGATGAGAAAGCTGCTGTCTGTTGATATAGAATGATTAAATAATGAGATGGAAGCTAAAGGAATTTGTTTATGAGGCTTTAAAGCTTCTTATTACTTCTTATCACCTGCCTGTGTAGTCTGTAATTCTGTGTATTATCGGCCTATTTTCCCATATTTATAGAATCAGGAGCATATTCATGCAATTTATATATTAAAATCTGAATTAAAATATAGTGGCACATGTGGCTGAAACGAAATCAGATAATCTCTCAATATTTTTGTTCTTTTAAAAAATTATTACAGAAGATACAGTTCCCCAAATTTGTTTTCATACATAAAAAATATATTTAGCTTTTACTTTAGTATTAGTGTTGCCTTTATTAAAAAGATGAATATAAGAAATAGAATTTTGGGGCCTGGCGTGGTGGCTCACGCCTGTAATCCCAGCACTTTGGAAGGCCGAGGTGGGTAGATCATATAGTTAAGAGATCGAGATCATCCTGGTCAACATGGTGAAACCTTGTCTGTACTAAAAATACAAAAATTAGCTGGGCGTGGTGGTGCGAGTCTGTAGTCCCAGCTACTGGGAGGCTGAGGCAGGAGAATTGCTTGAACCTGGGAGGTCGAGGTTGCAGTGAGCTGAGATCTCGCCACTGCACTCCAGCCTGGCGCCTGGTGACAGAATGAGACTCTTGTCTCAAAAAAAAAAAAAAATAGAATTTTGGGATACTAAAATGTGAATAATCTGTGAGCACAGAAACTTTGATTTGTTCACATGTTCTAAAATATTGGAGCAGTGCCTGACACAAAGGAAGTATAGGAGTCAAATACCACTTGAATCGATGAGCTGTAATAGTTTTTGTGCTTTATTCTCTCCTCAAAATCAGTGACCTTCAACTTATATGTGAAGTGGACTAAGTGGGTGGAATATGTTCACCTGACGTCTTATTTAAAAAGAAACACAACTGTATAATTCTGTTTTATTAATTAATTCATTCACTTAACAAGCTTTGTTAGAGGGCACAGGGTAGGGGGTGATAGATACCGTGCTATATGTTGGGACACAAAGACAAACTTCCTGTCCTCCAGAGGCTATCGGTTTAATGGAAGAGACTCAAAGACAAAAGAAATACAGCAGTCTATCTATGTGTAGATGGGCACTGTAGCATAGTGGTTAAGAGTAAGACTCTGGAGTCAGACTCTTTAGATTTGTAGCTCAGACCTGCAAGTACCACCTTGGGCAAATTACTTAAATCTCTCTTTGACTTAATTCCCTTATCTGTATTATGCTGTGGAAACATGAAGGAACCAGTTCCTTTGGGAAATTTGAAGAAAACCTTCGAAAGAAACATTTGAGTTAGGTTTTAAATTATTAAAGAGACTAAAATATTTGTTGTTTCCCCATCTCTTCCTTTAGGTTCCAGCTTAACCATTACTTTCCTGGAGCATGTTGCCTCTCTAACCCCCCTCCTCCCCCAACTAATTTAAGTCCCCTGTTATGCTCCTGTTTATGCCTTTTTATTACTCAGGTGCACTTACTTGATTTCTTCTTTGCTAGTCTGTAAGCTCCTAGGAGGGAGGAGAGCTGACCTCTGTCTAGTTTATCAGTATTTTCCCCAGTTCCAGTATAGTTTCTGATGTTTGTTAAATGAATGTATCAGTTAGATAAGAAATAAGGAAAGAAAGGCATCCCAAGCATACTACTTTACAGTTCTCTATAATAAAGCTTTTTTTAAAGGAGAAATTGAAGCAATCTGGCAATACCATGGAAGTGTTACATCCAGCCGGGCAAGGTGGGACACACCTGTAATCCCAGCACTTTGGGAGGCTGAGGTGGGCGGATCATGAGGTCAAGAGATCGAGATCATTTTGGCCAACATGGTGAAACCTCATGTCTACTAAAAATACAAAAATTAGCAGGGCGTGGTGGCAGGCACACACCTGTAGTTCCAGCTACTTGGGAGGCTGAGGCAGGAGGATCACTTGAACCAGGGTGATGGAGGTTGCAGCAAGCCGAGATGGCACCACTGCACTCCAGTCTGGTGACAGAGCGAGACCCATCTCAAAAAAAAAAAAAAAAAACAGTGTTACAGGCATATATTCCTTTAGAAAGTTTTCTAGAAATTTAATCCCATTAATATGCGCATGCATATGTGCAAAGACACATATACAAATACATTAATTGGCAGTAACAGGAGAACAAATTGATCTATGTTACCAAGCATAGGGAGCAGCATTTAGAAATACACAGTGTTATGAAAGGTTTAGCCTAGAGTAGTATATAGAAAGGAAGAATGGAAGGCTGGAAAGGTAACTTCAGGATGAGTTTGGCTTTCCTTATTATCAACAGGAATTCATTTGGGTATTTTTAATCTCGAAGGTAAGGAACAGTCACCTTTGGAGATGAGTATGCATCCAGTGGCCAGCGCTCCACTCTCAGTCTTTACCAAGGAATCTACATCCTCCAAACACAGTGACCACCATCACCATCATCACCACGAGCACAAGAAAAAGAAGAAGAAGCACAAACACAAGCACAAACACAAGCATAAGCATGACAGTAAAGAAAAGGACAAGGAACCTTTCACTTTCTCCAGCCCTGCCAGTGGCAGGTCTATTCGTTCTCCTTCCCTTTCAGACTGAGAAGGGGACAAGGAGACCTTTCCTTCCATGTCCAGAAGAATGTATGTCACTAAAGCTTTGTCCTCGTGAAGAATGATAAAGAGAGGGGGAAAGGATTCGCCTCTCGCACAGAAATTCTGAATCCAGTTAAGTTCTAAACATTTGATTTACATTATTTATACAGTTGGGATCTAATTAGGAAAATGTGTTTTATAGTTCTGGATAAACTGTTTCATCTGCTGTTTCCTCCTCAACACACACACAGTGCAAACTCCTTTTCATAAAAGCCCTCATATCCACTGGCAGTCCCATTCACATCTTGGTCTCCATGTGTACTGCCAAAGTCAATTATGTTCGAAAGCCTTTGGTGGATGTTAAGGGGCAAAGTTATGTTTCACGCAGAAGCGACTGCCAAATCTGTGGTGCGACCACTATCTCCAGTGAAATATTGTATAACACCATTTGGAACTACTGAAAAGACAGGCTTTTCTACAGGACTCTTCCTTACTGCACCATTTTTTTGTATTAACCATAGAAACTAAGCATCAGAGGTTATGAACAAAGAATGTGTTATATTTTCTTTGCTCTAAAATAGTAAGATTTTGGGAAGCAATTCTTTTTTAAAAAATGTTTGAATAACTATCTTTTGATAACACATTCAGCGTTTATGATGTTGGAATTTAGCAGAACTATGAAATCCAAAATTGTTTTCAAATCAAGATGTTTAAATTTTAAGTTGTTTTGTTTTCTAGTAAGTATGAGTGAAAATGTTCATACGTAAAATATGTTTTGCTAAATGTGGACAATTTACACACCCAACACATACTGTTTCCAAAATTATTTCTGTATAACACAAAGTATGATACCTTTAAAAAGGTGAGCTTAGCCAGGCGCAGTGGCTCATGCCTGTAATCCTAGCACTCTGGGAGGCCGAGGCGGGCAGATTGTGAAGTCAAGAGTTCAAGACCAGCCTGGCCAACATGGTGAAACCCCATCTCTACTAAGAATACAAAAATTAGCCAGGCTTGGTGGTGCGTGCCTGTAATCCCAGCTACTCGGGGAGCTGAGGCAGGAGAGTTGCTTGAACCCGGTAGGCGGAGGTTGCAGTGAGCTGAGATTGCACCACTGTACTCCAGCCTGGGCAACAGAGCAAGACTCCATCTCGAAGAAAGAAAAAAAAAGGTGAGCTTATATATTGTTTATTAACCTGGACATAGACAATTTGGCTCTTGTGAGTATACCAGAAGCATTTAAAAACACGTATGAAATGTTTTGATTTCATTGTTTGTGTGGTTGTGTATTTTTATTTCTGAATTTCCTTGTACTTTAATATTTGTTCAAGAATTTTTTTATACCTTCAATTTTTATCATTTCCCTCACCATTAGAAAGTTTGACAAAATACTTGTAAGTTGGACCTCTAAATATACTTTTAGTTGTGTTTAACTTGTTTAATAAATAACTTTTTAAGTTGATCTTTCTGTCTTTGTATCTTTCTATATCTTGTGTTACCTTCTTGTGTGTGTGTGTATAATAAACCTGTCCACATAGTTTGCAGAGACCTTTGTGAATAGGTGGAATTTTAGCTGGCCTTGCTAGGGGGAATAATTTCAGTAGGCTGACATGGGGTAAAGTTCTCTCAGCAGAAGAAACAGTATCTTCAAAGGTATGTAGGAAAGCAAGGGTGTGTTCAGGAATTAGAAGGCTGTGCAGTTGGCCTGGAGTATAAGTGCAAAGGGAATATGATCAGATGTTGAAGGGCCTAAAAGACAATTATTTAAAAGTTTCAATTAATTGAATGTTGTCCAACTGAAATTATTTTGGAAAATGGGATATTTTATATTAGAGCATATAGTGATACCTATATAGAATTCTCAGCTTTGAAAATTCTAAGCACACATTTCAAAATAATTGCTTGTGTTATAGGAAGACAGTGATAAGTTATTGACCTATTATAATTCAAGCACCTCTTGTATGGCAGGCATTGTACCAGAAACTTTATGTTACATATATTATTTCTTAATCAGGTGTTTATATTATATTTATTTTTTTTTATGGTGAACTCTTAATTATTTAAGCTTTTGGTTAGGAGCAGACAATGCAAAAGGTATTTTATTCATGTTTTTGAAACAGATTATTAAACACAGTGCAGTTTCAATCTAGGTCTCCCTGTCTCCTTTCCTGGAGGCAGTCATTGTTGACAGTGTTTCTTTCCAGCACTAGTCTATATATACATTTCCATATATTTTTATCATATGTACAGATTTTTTAAAACAAGTGGTAACATATAATACAGACTTGCAGAAATTGTGTCTTTTAAATTATACTTTATCTTTTATGGGTTTTGCATTTTATGTCATAGTAACAAAGATCTTCTTTATTCTATGATTATAAAAGAATTCTTCGACTTTTTTGGAATGTTCTTAAAATTTTGTGTCTCAGGTTTACATTCTTCATCCAACTTGAATCCATCTGCAATTTATTTTACAAAAAAAATAAGGGTTCAACATTTTTTCCCTTCTACTTAATGTTTTGGTTTTTTGTTTTGTTTTGTTTTGTTTTGGTAGAGACAGGATCTCACCATGTTGTCCAGGCTGGTCTTGAACTCCTGGACTCAAACCATCCTCCCTCCTCAAACTCCCAAAGCATTGGGATTACAGGCATGAACCACCACACCCAGCCTTGTCTCAACATATTTTTTTAAGTTCCCTTTTAATTTATTCATTGACTTATTGGTAGTTCAAGAGCATGCTATTTGATTTCTAGAGACTTACGAATTTTCTGAAGGTCTCATTTTGACTTCTAGTTTCATTATTGTAGTTAGAAAAGAAACTTGATATGATTTCAAGTAGAATTTTCAGAGTTTTGAAATTGAATTGACAGAAGTCGGGAATATTTCAGTCTTTTTAAATTTGCTGAAGCTTGTTTTGTGTCCTAACATGTTAGATTCTGGAGAGTGGTTTATATATGCTTCAGAAGAATGTGTACTCTTTTGCTGTCAGATTGAATGTTTTGTTTATGTCTGTTAGTGTTAAAGTTCAGTGTTTCCTTATTAATGTGTCCGGATGATCTGTCCATTGTTGAAAGTGGGGTATTGAAGCCTCCTTCAATATCTCCTGCAATATTGTATTACAGTCTATCTAGCCTTCAGATCCTTTAATATTTCCTTTGTATATAATATTAAGAGGCTTTGATGTTGAGTGCATATATATTTACAATTGTTATACCCTCTGAATGAATTGGCCCTTTTGTCATTGTATCCTTCTTTGCTTCTTTTTTACAGTTTTTGGTTTAAATTCTATATAATAATTTTTCTGATATAATTTTTAATGTCACCTATGTATACTATTTGGACTATTTTTATCATCAAAGTATGGTTTTCTTAGCAATTATGTATTATTCTAGAAATTTTATTGCTACTGAAAAATCAGGGCTTAAAAATATTTTTACTGGGCTGGGCACAGTGGCTCACACCTATTATCCCAGCACTTTGGGAGGCCGAGGTGGGCAGATCACGAAGTCAGGAGTTCGAGACCAGCCTGACCAACATGGTGAAACCCTGTCTGTACGAAAAATACAAAAATTAGCCAGGCATGGTGACACACGCCTGTAATCCCAGCTACTCAAGAGGCTAAGGCAAGAGAATTGCTTGAACCTGGGGGGCGGAGGTTGCAGTGACCCGAGATCGCGCCACTACACTCCAGCCTGAGTGACAAAGTGAGACTGTGTCTCAAAAAAGTAATAATATTTTTACTGTTTAGTAAAATGACACATAATTAATGAGAACCTCCTTTGTTCATCATAGTAGAATATTGTGGCTCTATAAAATTTCTAAGCAACTGCTGTTCCATTTGCAAATTTTTGAACTTACTACCTGTGTAACTTAACAACAGTAATTGAATGCCAGTCCATGCAGCATTGTTATTGCTGAAACAAACTCTCTTCACTTGGTTTAGCCCAGTCATCTCTAAACATTTTTGGTTTTTTATTCCATTCACGTTTTTAAAAAATGAGTGTACATATCTAATGTATGTATATTAATATGCAAGTATGTATTTATTAATATAGTATGTTCATTATAAAGTATATGTAAGTCTGAGCATGGTGGCTCATGCCTGTAATTCCAGCACCTTGGGAGGCTGAGGTGGGAGGATGGCTTGATGCCAGGAGTTCAATATCAGCCTGGGCAACATAGCAAGACCCCATTCCTACAAAAAATGAAAATGAAAACAAATTAACCAGGCATGGCGGCACAAGCCTATAGTCTCAGCTACTAGGGGACTGAGGCAGGAGGTTCACTTGTGCCCAGGAGTTTGAGGTTGTAGTGCGCTATGATCATGCCAGTGCATTCCATTCCGGGTGACAGCACAAGACCCAGTCTTTAAAAGATTTTCTTTTTTTCTTAAGACAGAACCTCTCTCTTTTGCCCAGGATGGAATGCAGTGGCATGATCTCAGTTCACTGCAACCTCTACCTCCTAGGTTCAAGCAATTCTTGTACATCAGCCTCCCGAGCAGCTGGGACTACAGGCATGCGCCACCACGCCCAACTAATTTTTGTATTTTTAGTAGAAACAGGGTTTCACCATGGTAGCCAGGCTGGTCTGAAACTCCTGACCTCAGGTGATCCACTCTCCTCGGCCTCCCAGAGTGCTGGAATTACAAGTATGAGCCACTGGGCCCAGCCAAAAAATTTTTTTTTAAAAATATTTTTCATATTTATTTTATTATTTGTTTTTTAATGGATTTACTTCTCTTAGTGGAATGAACACACAGCAGAGTTTATTTACTTTTGAGGCAGGGTCTTGATTTGTCACCCAGGCTGAAGGGCAGTGGCTCAGTCATAGCTCACTGCAGCCTCAACCTCCTGGGCTGAAGCGATCTTCCCGCCTTAACAACCCAAGTAGCTGGAGCTACAAGTGATCACCATCACGCCTGGCTAATTTGTATTTTTTTGTAGGATGGAGTTTCACCATGTTGTCCATGGTCTCGAACTCCTGAGCTGGTCTTGAACTCCTGAGCTCAAGAGATCCACCACCTCAGCCTCCCAGAGTGCTGAGATTACAGCCTGAGCCACCACGTCCGGTGAAATAATTTTTTTTGACTTAAAGTGTAAGAAAGGATAGGCTAAAAATGAAGTATTAGGTTGGTGCAAAAGTAATTGGGGTTTTTGCATTACTTTCAATGGTAAAAACTGCAGTTACGTTTGCACCAACCTAATAAATTATTTGTAAATGTCTTGCAGCTTGTGATAGCTTCATACTGCTGAATTTACAAAACTTCAATGTAAACTTAGTTCACGGTTCATTAGTAACAAGAGGTTGTCAATTCATATTTCAAATTTTTTAAATAATTTTTTTGCTTTTTCTCAAATCTGATTAGGAGACAAAAACTTACCATTTATCTTGCAATAGTTTAGGTACTTTTTATGCATTAACTAATTTTAACAACAGCCATATGAGATAGGTTTTATGATTATGCTAAAGAATTTGAGGCACAGGAAAGTTAAGCCCAAGGTCACACAGCTTGTATGTGAAGTGATAGCATTTGGATTCAAACCCAAGGGCCAGGCTTTATTTGTGTCTCCTAGATACATGCTGTCCAGTGTGGTAGCCATTAGCCATATATGGCTATTTAAATTTAAAAAACTATATTTTTGAAATAAAACTTTAGCTCCTTCTTTGCACTTAGCTATATTTCCAGTGTTCAGAAACCAGATATGCCTAATGACTATCATGCTGGATAGTGCCAATCTAGAACATTTCCAGCATCATAGTAAGTTCTGAATTAGGCAGTTGGGTACCAGGTTTTATCTTTTAATGTGGCTTTGGAAGATCTCATCCTATGAGATGAGCATTAGTTAAATTTTTTTCAGTTGGTTATTCATGTGTGCATGATTGTTATTCAATCTACGGATTGTAGGAATCTTTGAAAGACAGTTGTCTATTTTGTAGTGTTTAATTAAAGTTAGGTGATACAGGCCAGGCATGGTGGCTCACACCTGTAATCCCAGCACTGTGGTAGGCCAAAGCAGGTGGATCACTTGAGGTCAGGAGAAACCAGCTTGGCCAACATGGCAAAAGCCATCTCTACTAAAAAACAAAAAATTAGCCGGGCAAGGTGGTGTGTTCTGTAGGCCCAGCTACTTGGGAGGCTGAGGCAGGAGTATTACTTGAACCTGGGAGGTGGAGGTTGCAGTGAGCTGAGATTGTGCCACTGCACTCCAGCTTGGGTAACAGAGTGAGACTCTCTCAAAAAAGGAAAGAAAAAAGTAGATGATAGGCCAAGTGCAGTGGCTCATGCCTGTAATCCCAGCACTTTCCAAGACCAAGGCAAGAGGGTTACTTGAGTCCAGGAGTTCAAGACCAGTCAAGGAGACATAGAAAATCCTTGTCTCTACAAAAATTTTTTTAAAAATTAGCCAAGCATGACAGCATGTGGCTGTGGTCCCAGCTACTTGGGAAGCTGAGGTGGGAGGATCACTTGAGGCCAGGAGGTCAAAGCTGTAGAGAGCTATGATTATACCACTGCACTATAATTAATTCATTAATTAAATGTGAATATTTTTTAAAAACATCATATCTCTAAGTTTATTTAGCTGGACACATATAAACAGCAATATGCCAAATACTGGAATGGGTGAGAGCACCACTGTCACCAACCCCACCTAAGCTAAATAAATGAATAAATGTAAATAGTAAAAAAAGTTTAAAAATTTAAAAAATTAAAAAATGAAACAAAAACCCAGGTGATATCTTTAAGTTCATTTAGCTGGACACATATAAACTACAATATGCAAAATACCAAAATGGGTGAGAACACCACTGTCACCAACCCCTTGATACTGGGAAATACCTAAACTAAATGAATGAATAAAATATAAATAGTAAAAAAAAAAAAAAATTTCATTTAGCTGGGCACATGTGAACTGCAATATGCAAAATACAAAAATGGGTGAGAACACCACTGTCACCAACCCCTTGATACTGGGAAATACCTCACATAGTCTCATGCATGATTCTGGTGAGAACCTGTGTCAATTTTCAGAAATAAATACAAGCAGAGGTTCTAATATAGTCTCTCTTTGTCTCCTGGATGCTTCATAGAGTATGTAAGCAACCCACTTTGGAGATCACTATTCTAAATCCTTTTCTTTACATTCCTGACCTATTGATTTCCCTCTTCAGTCTTTTGCCATTTTATCATTTCTCTGTCTTCATGTTTGCAAAGGAATAAGCAAATCTTCCAGCAAGCCCAGCAGAACTATTGCTTAGGAGGGGAACAGAATCTTACAGGGACACAGCTGTTTATGTTACTATGTGGAATACAGGGCCAGGAGACAATAAAGAAAGGATGGAAATAGTTCTTCAAGTTGCTTTGTTTGATTTCCTTAAAATATTGTCTTGGTTGCTTCTGTGACCAGGTAAAATTCTTTGTAATGATTTTTGCAAATGTATTTTCTGCATGTAGTGGCACATTTACTGCCCCATTATCATTAGAACTTTTAAGAATTTATGCATTTATAAAAACTGTATTTTAATTGATTCTGTTGAGCAAGATAAGACCTGGTAGTTACCTATTTTTTCATGTATGTGAGACAACAGAATGGAGGTAAATGTAATTTCTTTTGCAAGTACTTTTCAAACAGTCTTGCAGTTTCGAATGTATTGTGTTAAAGTGAAAGATGGCAGGAAACTAATAGACGTCATGACCTCTAAGACAATGCAGTCCTTTTTTTTCTTTTCTTTTTCTGTTTCTTTTTTTTTTTTTTTTTTTTTTTGAGGCAGGGCCTTGCTTTGCCCTCCAGGCTGGAAAGCAGTCTCACAAGTGGCTCACTGCAGCCTTGACCCTCTGGCTCAAGTAGTTCTCCTGCCTCAGCCTCCCAAGTAGCTAACACTACAGGTGCATGCCACCACACCTGGCTAATTTTTGTAATTTTGTAGAGATAGGGTTTTGCCATGTTGCCTAGGCTGGTCTCAAACTCCTCTGAGCTCAAGCAATCTGCCCACTTCAGCCTCCCAAAGTGCTAGGATTACAGGCATGAGCCACCTTGCCTGACAATGTGCTTTTCATTGAGAGCACAATTGGGCATTTTAAAATGCCTTAAGACAATCTCATTTTATATTTTTAAAGGAAACTGGCTTAGGTATTTTGTGTAGAACTGTCCCACCCTTTACTGGACGTTTAACATCTCTCGTCTTGTCCCTGCCCACCAGTCATCATTAACATGTCCAGTCATGAGACAACCATAAACTCCTCACTTGTCTTCAGGTGTCCCTCCTAGTGATGGGTACTGCTCATTGAGAAATACTAGGCTAACCACATTCTCTTCAGACTCTCATTACTGTCTCTCAGCTTACAATACAGAGGATTATACAATTACAAAATTGTATTAAATATTTTCATTCCAAAAGACAATCTTACTGTTTCTAATCACAACTCTGACTCATAAGCATTCACCATGTGCCTGCTGCTTTGCTACACACTTCATATGCATCTTCTCCTATCATGCTCACTGTACCATGTAAAGTGAGTGTCAGCATCCTCATTGCACAGGTGAGGAGACTATCAAGTGCACCATACGTGATTCAGATTTATCACCCAGTCTTTATTAAGTACATTCTGTGTGCACAATACCAAGATAAATTCAGAACAAGGTAGGCATTTGTTGTCCTCAAGGAGCTTCAAGTTGCACAGCTAAGTGGAAAGACCAGAATTTTAACCCAGGTCTGTCATTTCTAGAATAGCATACTGTCTTCTATTTCTACCACTACCTGCACCTAAATTACCTTGAAGAAAAATTTAGTCAGCCAAATTAATCATAATTGATGAACTGCAAATAGATTTAGAAGACATCTACTAGTATGCAGTAATTTTTCTAGTCTTGTCCACCTCGGGGCTAGTGGAGTCTATATATAAATAGTCCGCTCTAGAGTAGCACAGTGCATGACCTGCATGGCCATAAACAAGAAAGAGGCCAGTCTGTGCCTAGAATACTTGCCCCACTCCTAGCATCAGGCTTTGCATAGAGACCACTCAAATACCTGCTCTGACACATGAGTTTCACACATTCCAACCAACCAGCCATCATTTCCTCTCCCTCCCCTCTCCTTTGCCTTCCCTGCATCCCATTTTTCCTTCCTTCATTTCCTGCACGCATGCATACAATATTTTTGAATGACCACTGTTTTTCCATGTTCTAGGAAAATGATAAAATATTCAATAAAACAGCCCCTTTCCTCAAGGATCACACCACTCATAATTAACCCTCTCACTCTTTTTTCATTGTATATATAACTCTCATAGTATTCACCATATTGTATCTTTCAGTGCTTTTACTGATATTTGGAACATTGGTTAGATTAACACTGATGTACATTGACTTAAGTGACATTTTTATCTTGATTGGTGTGATAACTACAAGTTTGCATCCTAGTGGTATAAACTGATAAGCATTTTTTATACAGCAGAAAATTTGATAAAATATTGTATTTTCCTTCTCTCAAACATTGAAGAGCAGCCTCTAGAGGCCTTTTTTGATTTTTGAACAAGAATATTTAGTTACCTATAGCAGATATTCTATGTAACATGCGTATTAGATATTAAAAATACAGTAGAAAAAAAAGGAAAAGGCTCAGCAAATTGGGTAGATGAAAAAGGTTGAAAAATGTTATTATTTCTCAGGATAAACTTTTACCCCAAAACATGTTACTTGAGTGTGTGAGTGCCCTTTTCCATTCAATTGTGAGTCACTGAGGGCAGGGGTCATGTCTTTATCCTGTTTATTCTCTCTTCACCATCTGGTGCGCTGCCAGTCACTGTTTGCATTTTTGAATTGAATATGAAAGCAGAAGGTGACTTTATCAGCCAGAGGAGTAAACAATGTTGTAGAGAGATCATGACTCTGGGAAACAGGAAACCTGTGTTCTCTGCCCAGCTCTGTGAGCGCTCAGTGTTATGTCCTGAATAAATTACTCAGCCTCACTACAGCCAGTTTCCTTGAAAAATATAAAACAAGATTTATCTTAAGGTTTCTTGTTAGCTGCCAAACTCTTGTGATTATTCCTTTGGCACTGTGTAGTATAGAGAAGACTACATGTTGCATAAGGAAATCTAGGTTATAAAGTCTTACTTTAGGTCTTAAATATAGACAGCCTTGATTGCTTTGATCTGAGTTTTGTTAAAAGACATATTTTAGCTGCAGACCACCTTCCTTTACTCTGAGC
The DNA here is from genome assembly GCA_036589455.1 of Ateles fusciceps. NCBI lineage: Eukaryota > Metazoa > Chordata > Mammalia > Primates > Atelidae > Ateles > Ateles fusciceps. The sequence continues at coordinate 6,688,980 of JAZHEH010000045.1, read as the reverse complement.
ATAGGCACAAGGTACTATGTAGTTAGATATATGACCATGAACATTTCCAGTTAACTGTAAACTGTTTTTTCTTACCTCTTTGGACAGGTCCATTTTCCCCCCACAGATCAACTCATAGTGATGTTCATCTGCTGCTGAGTGGCGTTTACAACTTTTATAGACTCCACAATCATCAAGGCTCATACTTTAAAAGCCTGCTGAGTGGCAGATCCTGGGGAGAATATAACCCCCTGCCTGCAAGGAGGCTAGGTTCTAGTAGTAGAGTTAAGGTGTATACAAAAGTGGCAACCATGGGAACTTGAATCTGTAGTCTGATCTTTATCTTAAAGGAAGGAGAGACTTCACATCAAACCATAAGGGATGAAGACGGAAGCCTTGCCAGGTTCTCTGCTCCAATTATAAATACACTCTAGAATTTCTAGTGAAGATTTTTCACTAGAAAAATCTTGTAGTCCTATATCAGAGAACCTCTTGTCCTTGAAATCCAGTGCCCAGAAAGTGAATTCAGGACTCAGAGAACAATGCCAAGATTGACCCTGTAAATCCCAGATGCTAATTTGTCCATACCAAGTGAGAAACATTAGGAGAAGTGAGTGAGATTTTGATAACACCCATTCCACTTAAATAGTGCTGTTTACTTTTTTTAAAAAAATTATATTTCAGTTCTGGGGTACATGTGCAAAACAGGCAGGTTTGTTACATAGGTATACACATGCCATGGTGGTTTGCTCTACCCATCAACCCATTACCTACATGAGGTATTTCTCCTAATGTTATCCCTCCCCTAGCCTCCCCACCCCCCGGACAGGCCTCAGTTTGTGATGTTCCCCTCCCTGTGTCCTTGTGTTCTTATTGTTCAACTCCCAGTTACGAGTGAAAACACGCAGTGTTTGGTTTTCTGTTCCTGTGTTAGTTTGTCAAGAATGATGGTTTCCAGCTTCATCCATTTCCCTGCAAAGGACATGAACTCATTCTTTCTTATGGCTGCATAGTATTTCATGGTGTATATGTGCCACATTTTCTTTATCCAGTCTATCATTGATGGGTATTTGAATGGGTTCCAATTCTTTGCTATTGTGAACAGTGCCACAATAAACATACATGTGCATGTGTCTTTATAATAGAATGATTTATAATCCTTTGGGTATATACACAGTAATGGGATTGCTGGGTCAAATGGTATTTCTGGGTCTAGATCCTTGAGGAATAGCCACACTGTCTTCCACAATGATTGAACTAATTTACACCCCCACAAACAGTGTAAAAGCATTCTTATTTCTGCATATCCTCTCCAGCATCTGTTGTTTCCTGACTTTTTAATGATCACCATTCTAACTGGCATGAGATGGTATCTTATTGTGGTTTTGATTTGTATTTCTCTAATGACCAGTAATAATGAGCTTTTTTTCATATGTTTATCTGCTGCATAAATGTCATCTTTTGAGAAGTGTCTGTTCATATCCTTCACCCACTTTTTGATGGAGTTGTTTTTTTCTTGTAAATTTGTTTCAGTTCTTTGTAGATTCTGGATATTAGCCTTTTATCAGGTGGATAGATTGCAAAAATTTTCTCCCATTCTGTAGGTTGCCTGTTCACTTTGATAATAGTTTCTTTTGCTGTGCAGAAGCTCTTTAGTTTAATTAGATCCTATTTGTCTATTTTGGGTTTTGTTGCCATTGCTTTTGGTGTTTTAGTCATGAAGTCTTTGCCCATGCCTATGGTCCTGAATGGTATTACGTGTTTTCTTCTAGGGTTTTTATCGTTGCAGGCCTTACACTGAAGTCTTAATCAATCTTCAGTTAATTTTTGTATAAGGTGGAGGAAGGGGTCCATTTTCAGTTTTCTGCATATGGCTAGCCAGTTTTCCCAACACCATTTATTAAATAGGGAATCCTTTCCCCCATGGCTTGTTTTTGTCAGGTTTGTCAAAGATATGTTGTAGATGTGTTATTTCTGAGGCCTCTGTTCTGTTCCATTGGTTTATATATCTGTTTTGGTACCAGTACCAAGCTGTTTTAGTTACTGTAGCCTTGTAGTATAGTTTGAAATCAGGTAGCGTGATGCCTCCAGCTTTGTTCTTTTTGCTTAGGATTGTCTTGGCTATGTGGGCTCTGTTTTTGGTTCCATATGAAATTTAGAGTAGTTTTTTTCTAATTCTGTGAAGAAAGTCATTGGTAGCTTGATGGGGATAGCACTGAATCTATAAATTACTTTGGGCAATATGGCTATTTTAATGACATTGATTCTTTCTATCCATGAGCATGGAATGTTTTTCCATTTGTTTGTGTCCTCTCTTATTTCCTTGAGCAGTGGTTTGTAATTCTCCTTGAAGAGGTCCTTCACATCCCTTGTAAGTTGTATTCCTAGGTACTTTATTCTCTTTGTAGCAACTGTGAATGGGAGTTCACTCATGATTTGGCTCTCTGTTTGTCTGTTATTGGTATATAGGAATGCTTGTGATTTTTGCACATTGATTTTGTATCCTGAGACTTTGCTGAAGTTGCTTATCAGTTTAGAAAGATTTTGGGCTGAGACAATGGGGTTTTCTAAATATACAATCATGTCATCTGCAAAGAGAGACAATTTGACTTCCTGTTTTCCTAATTGAATACCCTTTATTTGTTACTCTTGCCTGACTGCCCTGGCCAGAACCTCCAATACTATGTTGAATAGTGGTGAGGAGGGCATCCTTGTCTTGTGCTGGTTTTCAAAGGGAATGCTTCGAGTTTTGCCCATTCAGTATGATATTGGCTGTGAGTTTGTCATAAATAGCTCTTATCATTTTGAGATACATTCCATCAATACCTAGTTTACTGAGAGTTTTTAGCATGAAGGGGTGATGAATTTTGTCAAAGGCCTTTTCTGCATCTATTGAGATAATCGTGGTTTTTTTCATTGGTTCTGTTTATGTGATGGATTACATTTATTGATTTGCATATGTTGAACCACCCTTGCATTGCAGGGATGAAGCCAACTTGATCATGATGGATAAGCTTCTTGATGTGCTGCTGGATTCAGTTTGCCAGTATTTTATTGAGGATTTTCTCATCAATGTTCATCAGGGATATTGGCCTGAAATTTTCTTTTTTTCTTGCGTCTCTGCCAGGGTTTGGTATCAGGATGATGCTGGCCTCATAAAATGAGTTAAGGAGGAGTCCCTCTTTTTCTGTTGTTTGGAATAGTTTCAGAAGGAATGGTACCTGCTCCTCTTGTACCTCTGGTAGCATTCGGCTGTGAATCTATCTAGTCCTGGACTTTTTTTTTGGTTGTTAGGCTATTAATTACTGCCTCAATTTCAAACTAGATATTGGTCTATTTAGGGATTTGACTTCTTCCTGGTTTAGACTTGGGAAGGTATATGTGTCCAGAAATGTGTCCATTTCTTCTAGATTTTGTAGTTTATTTGTGTAGAAGTGTTTACAGTATTCTCCGATGGTAGTTTGTGTTTCTGTGGGATCAGTGGTGATATCCCCGTTATCATTTTTTATTGCATCTATTTGATTCTTTTCTCTTTTCTTCTTAGTCTGGCTAGTGGTCTATTTTGTTGATCTTTTCAGAAAACCAGCTCCTGGATTCATTTATTTTTTTGAAGGGTTTTACATGTCTCTATCTCCTTCAGTTCTGCTCTAATCTTAGTTATTTCTTGTCCTCTGCTAGCTTTTGAATTTGTTTGCTCTTGCTTCTCTAGTTCTTTTAATTGTGATGTTAGGGTGTTGATTTTAGATCTTTCCTGCTTTCTCTTGTGGGCAGTCACTGCTATAAATTTCCCTGTATACACTGCTTTAGCTGTGTCCCAGAGATTCTAATACGTGTGTCTTTGTTCTCATTGGCTTCAATGAACTTTTTTTTTTCTACATTTATTTTGTTATTTACCCAGTGGTCATCAGGAGCAGGTTGTTCAGCTTCCACGTAGATGTGCAGTTTTGAGTGAGTTTCTTAATCCTGACTTCTAATTTGATTGCACTGTGTTCTGAGAGACTGTTATGATTTCCATTCTTTTGCATTTGCTGAAGAGTGGTTTACTTCCAATTGTGTGGTCAGTTTTAGAATAAGTCCAATGTGGTGCTGAGAAGAATGTATGTTCTGTTGATTTGGAGAAGAGAGTTCTGTAGATGTCTATTAAGTCTGCTTGGTCCAGAACTGAGCTGAAGTCCTGAATATCCTTGTTAATTTTCTGTCTCATTGATCTGTCTAATATTGACAGTGGGGTGTTAAAGTCTCCCACTGTTATTGTATGGAAGTCTAAGTATCTTTGTAGGTCTCTAAGAACTTGCTTTATTTTTTTATTTTTTTTGAGGCAGAGTCTTTCTCTGTCGCCAGGCAGCAGACTGGAGTGCAGTGGTACAATCTCAGCTCACTGCAACCTCCGCCTCCCAGGTTCAAGCAATTCTCCTGCCTCAGCCTCCCAGGTAACTGGGACTACAGGCGCACCCCACCACGCCCAGCTAGTTTTTTTGTATTTTTAGTAGAGACGGGTTTTGTTGGCCAGGATGGTTTTGTTGGGATCCCAGAACTTGCTTTATGAATCTGGGTGCTACTGTATTGAGTGCATATGCATTTAGAATAGTTAGCTCTTCTTGTTGCATTGATCCCTTTATCGTTATGTAATGTTCTTCTTTGTCTCTTTTGATCTTTGTTGGTTTAAAGTCTGTTTATCAGAGACAAAGATTGCAATCCCTGATTTTTTTTTTGCTTCCCATTTGCTTCGTAAATATTCCTTCATCCCTTTATTCTGAGCCTATGTGTGCCTTTGCACGTGAGATGGGTCTCCTGAATACAGTACACCGATAGTTCTTGACTCTTTATCCAATTTGCCAGTCTGTATCTTTTAATTGGGGCATTTAGCTCATTTACATTTAAGGTTAATATTGTTATGTGTGAATTTGATCCTGTCATTTTGATGCTAGCTGATTATTTTGTTTGTTAATTGATGCAGTTTATTCATAGTGTTGATGGTCTTTACAAGTTGGTATGTTTTTGAAGTGGCTGGTACCTGTTGTACCTTTCCATGTTTAATGCTTCCTTCAGTAGCTCTTGTAAGGAAGGCCTAATGGTGACAAAACCTCTCAGCATTTGTTTGTCTGTAAAGGATTTTTATTTCTCCTTCTCTTATGAAGCTTAGTTTGGCTGGATATGAAATCCTAGGTTGAAAATTCTTTCCTTCAAGAATGTTGAATATTGGCCCCTACTCTTTTCTGGCTTGTAGGGTTTCTGCAGAGAGATCTGCTCTTAGTTTGATGGGCTTCCCTTTGTGGATACCGACCTTTCTCTCTGGCTGCCCTTAACATTTTTTCCTTCATTTCAACCTTGGTGAATCTGATGATTGTGTGTCTTGGGATTGCTTTTCATGAGGTGTATCTTTGTGGTGTTCCTGTATTTCCTAAATTTGAATGTTTGCCTGTCTTGCTAGGTTGGGGAAGTTCTCCTGAATAATATCATGAAATGTGTTTTCCAACTTGGTTCCATTCTCCCCGTTACTTTCAGGTACACCAATAAAATGTAGGTTTGGTCTTTCACATAGTCCCATATTTCTTGGAGGCTTTGTTCATTCCCGTTCATTCAGGCAGGGATGTTTTAGTCTGTTGAATCTGCGCCCACAGCTGCCCCTTCCCCAGGTGCTCTGTCCCAGGGAGATGGGAGTTTTATCTGTAAGCCCCTAACTGGGGCTGCTGCTGTTTTTTCAGAGATGCCCTGCTCAGAAAGGAGGAATCTAGAGAGGCAGTCTGGCTGCAGTGGCTTTGCTAAGTTGTAGAGGGCTCCGCCCAGATGGAACTTCCCAGCGGCTTTGTTTACACTGTGAGGGAGAAAACCACCTACTCAAGCCTCAGTAATGGTGGACGCCTCTTCCCCACCAAGCTCCTGCATCCCAGGTCAACTTCAATCTGCTGTGCTAGTAGCAACAATTTTAAGCCAGTGGATCTTAGCTTGCTGGGCTCCGTGAAGGTGGGATCTGCTGAGCGAGAACACTTGGCTCTCTGGCTTTAGCCCCCTTTCCAGGGGGAGCAAATGGTTCTGTCTCAGTGGTATTCCATGCGCCATGGGGTATGAAAAAAAAAACAAAACCTCCTGCAGCTTGCTCGGTGTCTGCCCAAACAGCTGCCCAGTTTTGTGCTTGAAACCCAGGGCCCTGGTGGCATAGGCACCCTAGGGAAATCTGGTTTGTGGATTGCAAAGACCATGGGAAAAGTGCAGTATCTGGGCCAGGGTGCACCGTTCCTCAAGGCACAGTCCCTCACAGCTTCCCTTGGCTAGGGTAGGGAGTTCCCCGGCCCCTTGCGCTTCCCAGATGAGGTGATGCCCCACCCGGCTCACCCTCTGTGGGCCACACCCACTATCTAACCAGTCCCAATGAGATGAGCCGACTACCTCAGCTGGAAATGCAGAAATCACCCACCTTCCGTGTTGATCTTACTGGGAGCTGCAGACTCGAGCTGTTCCTATTAAGCCATCTTCCCAGGTCTCTCTCCAGTGCTGTTTACTTTAAATATTTCAGTCTTCCTTGCTTAGTATTAAGAAGTCTTTTTATGAAGCTATGACAGTGGTAAGTGGTTGGGTGGTTGGTCGTTATGATTATTACTTTAATGTTCCTACTTGGTAAGGTTAAAGTTGATCATCTTCATTTTATTTTATTTTTTTAAAAATTTTTGAGATGGTGTCTCCCGCTGTCACCCAGACTGGAGTGCAATGGCACAATCTCAGCTCTCTGTGACCACTGCCTCCTGGGTTTAAGCAAATTTTCCTTCCTTAGCCTCCCGAGTAGCTGGGATTACTGGCATCTGCCACCATGCCCAGCTACAAAGTTAATCATCTTTGAATTGCCTAAATCTACCAACTAATGCTATCAGGCTTTATAGACATAGCTCATGTCTCCATGGAGCTTATCTTCTGTGTTTTTACCCTCTGGGAAGAAGTCAGGTCAGTAATACGCTGCTCATTTTATGGTTGAGCAAACAGACTTGAAAGCATGTGTTCTACATTTTCTATTAATGTAATACAGGCTTGTCCTGACATTGATTAAAAATCTGCTCTCCAGACACCTCTGTACACAGTAATTATATCCATAGAGTTACTCTATATGAAGTCACCAACTCACATGTTTCTCACACCTTGCAAATGTGGAGCTAAGTCCTTTCATGCAGTGGTGGCATGAAGGGAGGCATCATTCTTAAATGTTGTGGTTTTAATTAGTAATGGTAACTTTTTTTAAGTGAAAAGTAGAGATGTCTATTTTCCTGGAAAAGCTTCTAACATCTTTAGAATATCTTGCTTTGAAGGGACAGCTCACACATCAGGTTTTGATTCCCATTCAGTTATTTTCCATTCTGAGAGGAGCCAAGTATTATCCTAAAAGGTCAATATTCCATTTTCATGCTTAATAGAATGATTGTGCTTCGTGGCTATTTTTCTGTTACATACAGAGTTTTCTCTTAAATACAGATGTCTTTTTGCTGTATCTGAAGTGGTTGCCTGGTGGCTCAGAGACTTAGTGCCAGAGTCGGCCATCTGTCCACTTCTTATTGCCCTAATTCAGTTGCAGGGACTCCAGCTGAGCCATACCTTAGCATATCTATGAAGGAAAAAAATGTGTGACTCTTAAGTGAAGTGTAAAAGAAAGGAATTCAGGAACAATGGAACCCTTTAAAAACCTCTACAGAGAAGTTCTGATGACTTTTTTATATTACTAATGCTTAGGTTTTGGAGTCCACAGGACTGCCTTTGAATCTTATCTTTCTTGTATAGGAACTGCGTGATTCAGGGTAAGTTGTTTAACCTCTTCATTTGCAGAAGAAAACAGGTAATGTTTATTGGCGGTGGATGAGGACGTGGTCTGTGTTAAAAGCCTGGCGTGAATGCTCTCAATTCTCACTTTTGTGTGGGAGACACTTTGTTTGTTTGTTTCTTTTTCTGAGATGGAGTCTTGCTCTGTCGCCCAGACTGGAGTACAACAGCGCAATCTCGGCCCACTGCAACCTCCGCCTCCCGGGTTCAAGCAATTCTCCTGCCTCAGCCTCCTGAGTAGCTGGGATTACAGGTGCGTGCCACCATGCCCATCTAATTTTTGTATTTTTAGTAGAGACGGGGTATCACCATGTTGATTAGGCTGGTCTGGAACTCCTGGCCTCATGATCCACCTGCCTTGGCCTCCCAAAGTACTGGGATTACAGGCATGAGCCACTGCGCTTGGCCAAATTGTATTTGTAATATCACTAAAAATGTATTAATTTAGCAAAATAAGTGTGACACACACTCTGAAAACTCCAAAATATTGTTAAAGGAAGTCAACTTGAAAGTTTAATTCTATCACTCTGTGACTGAATTCATCAATATCATCTGAATTGATCTACAGAATCAATATACTCCCTGTCAAAACTCTAGCTGAATTCTTTGCAGAAATTGTCACTGATCCAAAAATTCACATGGAAATGCAAGGGGCCCAGAATATATATATATATATATATATTTTATAAAGAAGAACAAAGTTGAAAGACTCTGATTTCAAAACATACTACAAAAATATAGTAAGGCAATGTGATAGTATTATAAAAACAGACATATAGTTCAATGGAAGGGAATCAAGAGTCCAGAAATAAACCCTCACATTTACAGGCAATTGATTTTCAACAAGGGTGGCAAGTATAGTCTTTTCAGCAAATGGTGCTAGGAGAATTAGATAGCCACATGCAAAGTAATGAAGTTTAATCTCTACCTCTCACCATATACAAACTTAAATTGGATCAAAGACTTAAATGTAAGAGCTATAACTATAAAACTCATAGAAGAATAACGTAAGATTAAATCTTCATGACCTTGGATTTGGCAATAATATGACAACAAAATCACAAGAAGCCAAAAAAAAAAAAAAAAAAGATAAATTGGACTTGATGAAAATTTGAAACTTTTATTCTTCAAAGGCACTTAAAGAAAATGATGAAACAACCTACAATTGGGAGAAAAATTTTGCAAGCGGGATATATCTAAAATATATAAAGAATTCTTACAACTACATAATAAAAAGACAAATGACCTAGTTATAAAATGGGCAAAGGATGTGAATAGGGATTTTCCCAAAGAAAATATACAAATGGCTAATAAGCACATGAAAAGATGCTCAACATCATTAACCATCAGGAAATACAAACCACAGTCATAATGAAATAGCCCTTCACACCCACTGGGATGACTAAAATTAAAAAGACAGACAGTAACAAGTGTGGACAAGGATGTGGAGAAATTGGAACCCTCATACACTACTGGTGGAAATGTAAAATAGGGTAGTGGCTTTGGAAAAGCTTGTCAGTTCATCAAAAGATTAAACATAGGCTGGGCGAGATGGCTCATGCCTGCAATCCCAGCACTTTGGGAGGCCGAGGTGGGCAGATCGCTTGAGCCCAGGATTTCAAGAGCAGCCTGGGCAACATGGCAAAACCCCATCTCTACAAAAAATACAAAAATTAGCTGGGCATGGGGCTCACGTGCCTGTGGTCTCAGCTATTTGGGATGCTGAAATAGGAGAATCATCTGAGCCCAGGAAGTTGAGGCTGCAGTGAGCTGTGATCGTGGCACTGCACTCCAAGCCTGAGCAAAGAGCAAGACCCTGTCTCAAAAAAAAAAAAAAAATTGGGCACAGTGTGTCACACCTATAATCCCAGTACTTTGGGAGTCTGAGGCCGGTAGATCACGAGGTCAGAAGATGGAAACCATCCTAGCCAACATGGTGAAACCCGTCTTTACCAAAAATATAAAAATTAGCTAGGCATGGTGGCAGGTGCCTGTAATCCCAGCCACTCAGGAGGCTGAGGCAGGAGAATCACTTGAACCCGGGAGGTGGAGGTTGCAGTGAGCCAAGATAGCGCTACTGAACTCCAGCCTGGGCAACAGAGTGAGATTCTGTCTCAAAAAAAAAAAAAAAAAGATTAAACAGAGTTACTGCGTGACCTAGCAGTTACAATCCTCTGTAATATATCCAAGAGAAATGAACATCTGTCACTCTGTGACTTGTATGAAAATGTTCATAACACCTTTATTTATAACAGCCCAAACAAAAGTGGATATGGCCAAATGTCTATCAATTTATGAATGGATCAATGAAATATGGGATATAAATAGAGTGGAATATTATCTAGCAAGGAAAAGAAAGTCCTGATGCATGCTTCCACATGGATAAACCTTGAAAACATCGTGCTAAATGAAAGAGGCCAGTTACAAAAGACCACATATTGTGTAATTCCATTTAAATTAAATGCCCAGGAGAGGCAAATCGATAGAGAGAGAGAGTTGATTAGTAGGTGCTTTAGAGATGGGTGGAGTGTCAGGGGAGGAGATGAGGGTTCACTGCTAATGGGTGCAGGGTTTTTTGTTTGGTTGCTTTTTTTTTTTTCGGTGTAATAAAACTTCAAAATTGATTGTGATGGTTGCACAAGTTTTTGAATATATACACTAAGAACCATTGAATTTTACACTTTAATTGGGTACATTATATGTTATGTGAATATATCTCAGCTAGGCATGGTGCCTTACATCCGTAATCCCAGCATTTTGGGAGGCTGAGGTGGGAGGATCACTTGAGCCTAGGAGTTTAAGACCAGCCTGGGCAACACAATGAGACCTCATGTCTACCAAAAATTCAAAGATTAGCTGGGCATGGTGTCATGTGCCTGTAGTCCCAGCTACATGGGAGGATTGCTTGAGCCCAGGAATTCAAGGCGGCACTGATCTACGATTGCACCACTTGTACTCCAGCTTGGGCAACAAAATGAGACTCAGTGTCAAAAAATAAAATAATAATGAACATATCTCAATAAAGAGATTATTAAAAGGGGGGCATTGCTAAGAGATACATGCCTGTTAGCTGGCAGAGGCAATTATGGGGAAGAGCTAGGGAAGGCTTTGTCAAGAAGTAGGATTATAAACTAGAATAGGAAGAAGTATGGTAATCTGGAGAGTGGCAGGATTTTGCTAGAGAAGCAGTAGGACTGGGAATTTCACAAGTATCCACAGAGAGTTGAGTGATGGGGGGGAGGGCAGTGAATGCTAAGGATGTGAGGAAATGCGAAATATTCCTATGTAGTGTTTGCAATGTTCACCTGCTTGCAATGATTTTAATTGCTTGTTTTCCTCTGTGCAAAGTGGAAAATGACATATTTGGTTTAATATCTGCTCATGTTCCAGAAGACAAACATTTTTTTGACACTGAGGTGCAGCCGGTTGGAATCATTGGTCACTCAGGCTCTGCAATTGCACCAGAACTTGGTTTTCTCTTAAGGAACAAAGCTACTGGAAATGTACTGACCTCAAACCGTTTCCATGCAAAAATGAACCAGATTTTAAAAAATCTTTTGATGCGATATTGCAAAATTTCACAACCATAAATCAAGATTTATTTGCCAGAATATGTTCTTACAATTTGAACTTTCTTGAGAGTTATTTAAAATTAACGACATTGGTCTGCTATTTTAGGGTAGTTTTGACTTGGCCCCTTTTCAGCAATTCCATTTTTGAGGAATTTACTCTAGTGAAGTCAACTGAATGGTGATGCTTTAATTTATCATCACTTTAGTTTTGTAGTTTCCACTTCCAAGAGGACTTCATTTATTTGTTTGCTATATCCACCCCCCCGAAGAAAAGAACGGAAGAGTAATTTAACCCTCTACCACGAGGTGGTGATAAAAAGTTCTAGGTGCATATTTGAGGCACTAGGTTAATACAATCATTCTTATACACCCAGCAGGGAGGGAAGTACTGGAGACATGAGGGTGTAAAGTTAGGGCAAGGATAGTCCATAGTCCTTAAGGAAATTGTCATCTAAAGGGACAGGTACTCCGAGAAACAGGTTATTTCAAAAAAGTATGGTAAGTATTATGTCAGAAAGGTTCTGGACACTCCAACAAGAGGACATCAAGCAGGAAATGGTGGACAGAGATAGTGGGAAAAAATGATTTGTCAGGGAGAGCTTTTCAGAGGAGATAACCCAGACTTCAAAATTCTGTGTTTGAGGCAGAGATAGACACACAGTCTCTCCTTTTCACATCAGACATTAATCTTTATTAGGTGGTAAATAACATTTTAGGACAATTGTAAAGAAAACATGACAGTGATACACAATTTAGTTGGGAATTTCAAATGCAACAAAAACCAACTGAAGGCCAGGAATGGTGGCTCACATAATCGCAGCAATTTGGGAGGCTAAGGTGGGAGTATTGTTTGAGCCCAGGAGTTTAAGACCAGCCTGGGCAACATAGGAAGATCCCATCTCTATAAAAAATTTAAAAATTAGCCAGGTGTCATGGCGCATGCCTGTGGTTCCAGCTGCCTGTGGTCCCAGCTACTCGGGAGGCTGAGTTGGAAGAAGATATCTTGAGCCTGAGAGGTCACCACTGCACTGCTGCCTAGGTGACAGAGTGGGGCCCTGTCTCAAAAGAAAGAAAGAGTGACACAGAGAGAGAAAGGAAGGAAGGAAGGAGAGAGAAAGAAGAAAGAAAAGAAAAGAGAGAAAGAAAAGAAAGAACTCCAACTTAAGCAAAAAATAAAGAATTTACTGGATCTCATAACTGAGACATCAGGCTTCAGGCACACTTGGATCCAAGAACTGATAACATAACATTGTTATTTCTTCACTCTATGGATCTGTTTATCTTTGTGCGTTAGCCTCATTCTCTCCTATTGCAGGTAGAACATATTTCATGTAGCTGAGGTGAGATGAATGTCAGTGGTCCTGGATTCATGAATTCCCAGCTTAGCAACCCCAAGACAAAAAGGTTTGGTCTTTCATCCTTTATATAAAAATCTTATAGGGAAGATCAGTGTGGCCATGTCTGCCCATCCCAGGCCTTGCTTGGGTCCTGTGGTCATCTCTTGATTGATCAATGGGTTGAGAGGATAAGATATGATAGCTCACCCAGGCTGTGTCACTTTCTCATGTGTAGTAGAGGAAGTACTGTGCAGATATCACCAGGACTACAGGACATGGTATAGAGTGGGGAAGAGTTCCTTAATGGAAAAGGAATTCCATTTGCAGAATTGTGCAGACAAATATGAGAGCTACCTATAGCAGAGATTGCTGATGGCCTCCCAATATGTGCCCCTCCTTTCCTCTATGGAACCATCCCTAACATTTTAGCTATGTGTATGTCCACTCAGATTAAAAGCATATTTCGCAGACTTGCTTGCAAAGAGGTGTGGTAATTGGACTAAATCTGGCAAAGGAATGTAGGCAGGACTGTTGAGTAACAGGATTGTTGAGTGGCAGCTTCTGAAAATCTTTCTTTTATTGTGCACCCTTTACCCCACTTTTCTTCTTAGTCCTTTCCTTTGAGAATAAAGATATGATGTCTGGCTCTCAATCTGACATACTGAACCATGAAGAAAGGGCCACACCACAGAGTCCTGAGATCTTTGGAAACCAGTCACCTTCCCCGAACTGGCTAGTTCTAGACTTCTAGTTGAAAGAAAGAAATATCTGCCTTGTTTAAAGCACTGTGTTTGATACATACACATCACAGTTCACCTCAGGGCAATTCAGTCCTTTCTCCCTAATAACATTCTTCTCTCAAACCTTATTTGTAGTCTTAAGTCTACATAAGTAGTATGATGCGTTTATTTATTTCATCAATAAATACTTATTAAGACCTACTATGGGTTAGGTGTGGTGGCTCATGCCTGTAATCCCAGCACTTTGGGAGGCTGAGGCAAGTGGATCATGAGGTCAGGAGTTCAAGACCAGCCTGGTCAAGATGGCAAAACCTCGTCTCTACTAAAAATACAAAAATTAGCTGGGTGTGGTGGTGGACACCTGTAATCCCAGCTACTCGGAAGGCTGACAATTGCTTGAACCCGGGAGGTGGAGGTTGCAGTGAGCCAACATTGTGCCACTGCACTCCAGCCTGGGCGACAGAGCAAGACTCCATCTCAAAAAAAAAAAAAAAAAAAAAAAAAAAAAGATCTACTATGTGCCAGTTCTAGGCACTGGGAATGCAACAGGGAACTAAACTGTTAAAGCAGCCTAAGAAACTAATATTATAGTAGGGGAATTACCCTCTTACTAGAGGGTAATTAGAGTCTCACAGCTGCTTCTTATCCAGTCTGTTTTAGGATACTGTTTTGGTTTTAGTATATTTTTTAAAATCTGGCCTCACACAGATTCATGGCTGGAAAAATGGAAGAATATTTTAATAGCCTTTTCAGATATTTGTAATTTTTCTTCCGTTTAACACTACCTCAAAACTCAGAGTCTTTTGAAGAGCAGATGCAGTGTGGAATCTAAAACTATATCAACAAACTATTTGTGATCTGAGAAAATGAGCCTGAAAGCAACATCTTAGCATTAGGATAAAAGTCATTTTGACCTCCCAGATCCCTGAAAGGTCATCAGAAATTGCACTTTGCAAACCACTGCCCTAGACATAGTAAGTGAGGAAAGATGAATAAAGATGTCAGCAGAGGTACAGTTCCAGCAGGTACATGCAGGGCCTTGGAGGTCGTGATGAGGACTTGAGGATTTATTCTGAATAAAATGGGAAGTCATTGTAGGGTTTGAGCAGAGAATTGAGTTGATCTAACATGGAGAAGTTTCACTCTCTCTGTCCTTATTCATCTGGTGGTTAGATGAGGGGGTGAAGGCAAAGCAGAGAAGCCAGCCAGGAGGCACTTGTAATAATCCAGTTGAGAGATTATGGCAGCTTGGACTACAGAGAACACAGCGGACATGGTGGTCTGACTTGCCAAATAAACATCCGAGAAATGACAGAAATGGAAATGTATCTTTGCCCGAGGTGGTTTTCACTCTGTGTTAAGGTTGATTCAATAATTTAAACAAACCTTCCATCTTTTTTTTTTTTTTTCAGAGACAGGGTCTCACTCTATCTCCCAGACTGGAGTACAGTGGCGCAATCATGGCTCACTGCAATCTCTGCTTCCTGGGTTCAAGCTATTCTCATGCCTCAGCCTCCCGAGTAACTGGGATTACAGGTGACCGCCACCACGCTCAGCTAATTTTTTATTTTTAGTAGATGTTTCACCATGTTGGCCAGGCTGGTCTCAAACTCCTGACCTCAACTGATCTGCCAGCCTCAGCCTTCCAAAGTGCTGGGATGATAGGCCTGAGCCACAGCCATTTCCCCTTGTAATGCTCCTGATTATCTACTCTTTTTTTTTTTTTTTTTTTTTTGAGATGGAGCCTGGCTGTGTTGCCCCGGCTGGAGTGCAGTGGTGCAATCTCGGTTCACTGCAACCTCTGCCTCCCGGGTTTAAGGATTTTCCTACCTCAGCCTCCTGAGTAGCTGGGATTATAGACATGTGCCACCACACCCAGCTAATTTTTGTATTTTTAGTTGAGATGGGGGTTCACCATTTTTTGGCCAGGCTGGTCTTGAACTCCTGACCTCAGGTGATCCACCTGCCTTGGCCTCTCAAAGTGTTGGGATTACAGGCACAAGCCGCCGTGCCCAGACCTGATTATCTACAAAGGTTCTTGACATCTCAACAAATCAGAGTATGTCAGAATATAACAGAACTTCTGAGAACATCTTTGTCAATAATTTAAAAATTATTCTCTAGGGAGCCATAGGATCTCTCTGAAGGTAGTACATCAATAATTATAGAGGATTAAAGCAGGGCAGTGCATCAGGGCACTCAGCAATTCCACTTTCATCTGTTTTATTAATGGGATATTTAAAAGCTTTTGTTTAAGAAACGTGTTCTGGAGCCAGATGCAGTGGCACGCACCTGTAGTCTCAGCAATGCAAGGCTGAGGCAGGAGGGGAAGATGGCTTGAGCCCAGGAGTTCGAATCCAGCCTGGACAACATAATGAGACACTGTCTCTAAACACTGCACAGCACAACACAACCAAAAAATAAAAAATAAAAGGAAGAAGAAAAAGGGAAAGGAAAGGAAGAAAAATGTTCTGTTGCTAAAAAGACTTCATGACTCAATCGGCATTCTGCTGTGTCAAGGTATAGCCTCAGAATCCTTCCCAACGCATTATTCCATTTATCTACTAAGCATGGATCAGAATGGGCATTTCAGATGAATAATATTTGCCATTTCTCATGTAAGCCAAACTTGGTATCTTATCATGTAGTTAATTTCAGTGTCTCCCACTTTGACTTGCTAGTTTCTACTTTATACCCAACCTGCTTTTATGACTATAGATCTTTCAGTGATGTAGATATTACAAATGGTCAAGATAAAGAAATGTTTATATAGTGTTCAGTGGTTGAAAACTCACATGCTTTCAGAGGACAACCGGAGCAGGCAAAGAGCAGAGTCTAACGTGGGAAAACAGGTGAGCCCTGGATTAATGGGAGGGCAGATGTCCAGGCTAATGATATTCAAGTTCAAATTTTAAACAAATAATTTTTTGGCAAACAATTACAATAACTCAAAGAAACAAAAAATTCCACAATACCTACGGGCTCTTTTTTGTACCTCTAAAATCTCAAACTGGGCCATGCACTGTGATTCACACCTTCAATCCCAGCACTTTGGGAGGCTGAGGCAGGCAGATCACAAGGTCGGGAGTTCAAGACCAGCCTGGCCAATATGGTGAAACCCCCATCTCTACTAAAATTACAAAAATTAGCCAGGCATGGTGGTGGGTGCCTGTAGTCCCAGCTACTCGGATGCTGAGGCAGGAGAACTGCTTAAACCCAGGAGGTGGAGGTTGCAGTGAACCAAGATTGCACCACTGCACTCCAGCCTGGGCGACAAAGTGAGATTCTGTCTCAAAAAAAAAAAAATCTCAAACTGGTCCAACATACCCATTTTACTGATGGATCTCATAGAGGTGCTGTGACTTGGGAGGTTGTGCAGTTCGGGGGATTTAGAGCTTAGATTTTAGAGCCCAACTGATCTGGTTTGTATCCTAGGACCATAGTTGGCTGGGTACATAATCTTGGAAATAACAACTTCTGTAAGCCTCTATTTCCTCATATACAGATCTACAGGAAGCACCTTGCCCAGGGCCTGGTAGAGTAAGTGTTCAATAATGGCAGGTGTTTGTGCTGGTATTGGATAGGGTCACACACAAATTATTTGGTGCCAAGATGGAAGATTTTCCATTATTCTGACATTTTATTAGACATTGAGTAAGTCTACCACTGGACTTCTGATCACTGTGTGTGTGTGTGTGTGTGTGTGTGTGTGTGTGTGTGTGTGTTACTGCTTTTAAGATATAAAAAAGAAGAGGATTGGAAAAGAGAAGACAGGACCCACCAGATGATTTGAATTCTGGGATGGTCGTGGCAGGGCACAGGCTCCTTTAGCCTGATGCTTCTCAGAAACATCTGTTTTGCCTTAAGCGTGATGTCCCTTTGGGGAATGTTTTTAAAGGAAGTTGATCTTTTCCTCAGGTTTCCCCAACTCTCCCATGTGGTTAGGCAGAGGCCAGTGGCCTTCAGAGTTTGTGCACAGGCACTTCTGCCTCTTGGGAACACCAGTTTACTGAGAATAAGCATGGACGACTGGATGGCTGTCAAGAGGGGAACAATTTTCCGTCCATTCAAAGCTAGAACAGATTTGAACTAATGCCCTGGAATTAAAAAGCCATCCTGTCTCTGGCCGAAGAGAGAGTGAAGTTCTCAAATGCAGTGCTCAGCGTGCTGCCCTGATAAGTTTTGTATTGCAGCAGACCCTTCTCTAGAGTGTGAAGTACTTTATGAATATCTGTTGGTTGTTTGGGTACAATATGGTTTTGATTAAATCCTATTCACAATTCTGGGGAAATGTTATTCCCTAAGCATTCACATAGTGTGGGCTTTTGGTTTCTAAAAGGGCATGCTTTTACCGAACGCCCACTCAATCAGTTCAGAGTGTTGGTACTTAACAATTAATCACTTATAATTAAATAATTTTTAATGTGCTTAATGGAGGGAGGTGGTGTGGTGGAATACAGTGAGGGCATCGAAATTAGAAGGGCAAATTCCAGCTCTCTGCTTCCTAGGTGTGTGACTTCACCATGTCATTTAAGCTTGATTTTCTGGATCTATTAAATGGTCATAATCAACATCTCCCAGGCAGGGCTGTTAGGACATTTAAACTGTATAAAATGTGCTGAAGAGTGAGCTCTGTGTCTGGGACTTAGTAAGTGTTCTGAACACCATATTACCATCTTTTACTCTCTAATACCCTGATGAACAAAAATAATGAGTCACATTTTTACAACTTGAATCAGCAACGCATGCATTAGAATTCTTCAGTTGAGAAGGAGAAACTGTCACTGGTTTTTCTGTAACATCACAAGTTCTGAGAAGTGAGTCCAACAGAAAGCTGAGGAACCTTTTTTGTTTGTTTGTTTTTTGTTTTTGTTTTGAGATGGAGTCTCTGTCACCAGGCTGGAGTGCAGTGGCACGATCTCGGCTCTCTGCATCCTCTGCCTCCCAGGTTCAAGTGATTCCTCTGAAGCTGAGGGACCCTTTTAACTTTCCAGGCTTTCCAGCGATCAATGGTAGCCTGTTTTGGAAAAGTGCAAAAATTATGACCAAAGCTGAGGAACCTTTTAACTTTCCAGGCTTTCCAGCGATCAATGGTAGCCTGTTTTGGAAAAGTGCAAAAAAAAAAAAAGAAAAAAAAAAGCTGCAAAGCAAGTCAGTAACTGATGACGCCAAACACGTGAGGATTGATCCACAACACTAGCAGGTAGAAAGTCAGATGGGACAAACTTTAGAGTGGACTTAGGTCTGTTGAGGAACTTTCATTGAAAATCAAGAAAGGGAAGTTTGAGATTCCTGGCCAGATCTGGAGAAATTCCAAAGAGCCAGGCACGATGGCTCCCTTGAGGTTCCTGGGACCCAGACTGCCTGGGAGGGTCACCAGTCCTAGACTCCACTGAGAGACCTGGCGCGGGCTTTCCGTGTTCATCTGTTCTGCTAGATGGGGCTGAGTCTTCAGTGATTTGAAAGCAGATGCCCGCTAACTACTGAGCTCAGGCCCAAACTGTACCCTTCCCTCAGCTCCTGAAATGCTCATAATTGCCTCAGTGTCCATTTTTTCTTTATGTGAAAGTGTCTTTAAAAAAAAATAAACAAAAAAATAAACAGAGTCTCGCTCTGTTGCTCAGGCTGGAGTGCAGGTGTAATTTTGGTTTACTGCAGCCTCTGCCTCCTGGGTTCCAGCAATTCTCCTGCCTCAGCCTCCTGAGTAGCTGGAACTACAGGCGCATGCCACTGCACCTAATTTTTGTATTTTTTGTAGAGATGGATTTTTGCCATGTTGCCCAGGCTGGTTTCGAACTCCTGGCCTCAAGTGATCCGCCCATCTCAGCCTCCCAAAGTGTTGGGATTACAGGCATGAGGCAACACACCCAACCTGAAAATATTTTCTAAACTAGCCCCTTTCTTCTTATCCCTCACCAAAATAAAAAAATAAACATTTCTGGGAGACAAAAGTTTTCCAGTTATTACCTCCTATGTCAGATTTCAGGTTTCCAGTGAGACAGCTCCAGGGTGAAGACGAAGACCCGAGGCTGGTGCGTTCTGAAGAGGAGGTGGCTGGTGCCCGACACACTCTCCTGAGAAGTGCTTCAGTAGGTATGGTCTGAACATCTACGTCACAATCCCCACCTGGACTGCTTACTACAAATTCACATTTCTGGACATCATCCTGCACTCCCTAATCAATCTCTCAGGGGCACAATCTGGGAATGCGCATGTTTAACAAGCTCTTGGGGCGATCTGATCGCAGTAGTGTTTGAGAGCCCCTGTCCCCGTGGAGGGGTCCTGGGGGGTGAACCATATGCAGTTTTAAGCAGGCAACTATATGATAGTGTTGCTTACATGCATGCCCCTAAGGACAAAATCCCTCGTTATTCTTCACCACTTTGCTAGAGACATCCTGCTACTACTCGTCTCCGCCAGGTAAGGAGGGCCTGCTCTAACTGAGATGGAGAGGCAGAAGCAGAAAGGAGGATGTCCTTTCTCACTTCCTCTGCACCTGCTGCTTCTTCTACCCTAACAAAGGCACTAGTTACTCCCAAGAAGAAACCCATAGACTCTTTGATCCTGATTGCATTCTTGTAGAGCCTTGCTCTGAACACATCTGAATTCTGTTGTTTGGAGTTACAAGGAGAAGAGAAAAGGCAGTCAGCAGCTTCTCACGAGGTCATCAGTACAAGGCAAAAAGATCTCCAGCCAGAACGTTAGGACAATCTGCTGTAACTCAGAGACTCGCTAAATGCCTTTCCAATTTTCAGGAATGTTTTGGATATTCTGTAAGTTCTGTGGCAACCTTTTCTTTGTTTTGTCTTGGCAGAGCTGAAGGAAAACTATGGTGGGGTAATTTTCCATATTTTTACCATAAATTTTTAACTATCCACCAGGAAAGAGAAAAGAGCAGTAAATTGACTGTTCTGCTCTTAAGAGAGACTCATGCAGAGAGGAAGGAAACTCACAAGGCCCTTAATGACATCATTTACTAAGAAAGTCCTTAGAAACTGTCAGCGCTGCCAATGGGACTCAACTGAGAAGGTATCTGAAGGAAATTAATTGATTCCCTGTTTTTGTGTTAGAATGGAAAGGGGATTAGAAATAATGAATGGCTCCTTTTACCTTGCCACTCATCCTCAGATTTGCAAACAAAAATAAATGCCCTAAAGTATTTTCTGAGAGAACTGATTCAACTAAGTGAAGAGATATCTCTGGTGGTCTTAATTTCTAATTAGAAGGCAAGGATTGTGTGTGTGTGTGTGCGTGTGTGCGTGTGTGTGTGCGCGTGTGTGTGTTTTAGAAAAAGTTATATTCAATAGGAATGGCACATTCTAAACAAAAAAATAAGAAAAGTGGTAATATATATTCTGAGGTTTGAATTGTTTAACTGCAACTGCATTTGAAGAATTTAATGATGGCTTGTACCTGTTGTGAGCTTTCTTAGAGTTATTAACCTCTACTTTTCATGTTAGTTACATCAAGATTGCATTGAAGTCTATGCATTTTATTTCATAATAGTCATAATTTCATATATGGAGCACTGACTTTGTGACAGGCATTGTACTAACACTTCACAAGAGATCAAAAGAAGTGGGTATTCTAATTTTTATTTTACAGAAGAGGAAACTGAGATTTGGAGATCCCCAAAGGAGAATAAAAAGTAAGTAGAAGATTTGTGATTTGAAGCCAAACAACCTAATTCCAAAGTCTGTAGAGCTGGGCAACTTTAACCTTATAGTTTCCTTAGGGATAAAGTACTTCCTTATTTTATAGGGACTAAGATCAAGACAGACAGAGATGTTTTTTTTCTTTTTCTTTTCTTTTTTTTTTTTTTTTTTGAGACAGAGTCCTGCTCTGTCGCCCAGGCTGGAGTGCAGTGGCACGTTCTTGGCTCATTGCAGCCTCTGCCTCCCAGGTTCAACCGATTCTCCTGCCTCAGCCTTCCAATTAGCTGGGATTACAGGCACGTGCCAACATGCCAGGCTAAGTTTGTATTTTTAGTAGAGACGGGGTTTCACCATGCTGGCTAGGCTGGTCTTGAACTCCTGACCTCAGGTGATCCACCCGCCTCGGCCTCCCAAAGTGCTGGGATTACAGGTGTGAGCCACCACGCCTAGCTGAGATAGAGAATATTAAAGGATGGAAACAAAAAAACAAAAAAGATGTCACTGGAAAAAATGCAGTGGGACTGTGAGCATCAATACTTCTCTATCTCCATACTTGGCACAGTGCCTGCATTGATGATGCATTTAATAAATAACTGATTGAATGAATGTTGGCACCATTTGGAGACATTTATTCATTCATTTAAAAAAGACAACTCCATTGAGCATTTTGTGGGTTAGGTAGACCATGCAAAGGTTAAAGCAAAATTGGTCCTGCCCTCACATTGCTCCATAGTCTCAATCATAAATATCTGAAATGTGAACTAAGAAGGGAAGAATGCCTCCACGGAAATTTTGTGATTGAAACTCTGCCAATTTTGATGGACCAGAAGAAAGAGTTCAAGTAACTTTCCAACTCATAATGCCTACAGAGAAGAGACAACAAGCAAATACAAAATCCTGATCAGGTAATTTTTTGGTCTTGTTTTTCTGTGTTTTCGGGTAGATTAGCATCTTCGGGCCTTGCATATTGACTCTTTAAATTTCCTCCACTATTCTAGCATCTTGTAAGGCTATAAACAAGAGAGTAAGGTCATGTTCTGACTTTTTGGTAGAGGTGTGTCTAATTCTAGAAGCATGCAGAACACATCTAAAAGCAATGCAATAAGAGCATTGCTTCCCATCATTAACTGGAAAAAAAAAGTTGAATGTAAATGCTGGCCTTGATATTGGGGGGGAAAAGGAGAGAGGAGGCTGAAGGAAAAATAGGTTGATGTTTTACTTTCCGTTTGTCATTTCATACAGAGTTAAGCATAGGAAGTCCAGGTGAGTGACGGTTTCATTTTAAAATTAATTCACTCATTTTACTACAAACACAAACGGTGTGCTTACCTAGTGTCCAAGGCACTATGCCAAACTTTCAGAGACCCAACCCAGAGACTCAACATTTGTGTGAATCTGAGACAGAATATACAAAGTGTATAAATTTGCTCAAATTACCATAACAAAGTATCACAGACTGGCTGGCTTATATAAGAGCAGTTTGTTTTCTCACAGTGCTGGAAGCAGAAGCCTGAGATGAAGATGGCAGCAGGGTCAATTTCTTCTTAGGCCTCTCTCTTTGGCTTTCCATGGCCATTTCCCCTTCTGTTTTCACCTATGTTTCCCCCATATGTTGTCTGTGTCCTAATTTCCTCTTCTTGGAAGGATGCTGGGCATCGTGGCTTAGGGCCCATCTGTATGACCTCGTTTTACCTTAATTACCTCTTTAGAGTCCCTAACTCCAAATCCCATCATATTCTGTGGTGCTAGGAGTTAGGGCTTGAACATATGAATTATAGGGAGACACAGTTCAGCCCATAATACTAACGCTTCAAACTTTCAGTCTCAATTCCAGAAGGGGAAGAGCTTGGGGCTTTAAATTTTATTCAAGTTGTTCTTTTCTAGCTTTAAAAGGTAAATAAATATATGCTCTTCTCAAAAATTAAAAACCAATTCAAAACATTCAAAGCATTAACATTTTCCATTCACTCAGGATTTTGTTGTTTGATAAAGATGGTGATTTTTGAAGTTTTTGGCACTAAGCTGTATAAACCAGCCCTGACTGTTTTGTTTACTAAGTCCTTAGTTACAGCTTGGGGTTGGCGTAGAATGTCTTGCTCTGGAAATGTGTACACATTGTACAAGCCCTAAAAGAGAAAAAACATGATACGTTGCCGGCCTTAGGCTAAGATTTATTAGAAAGGAGGACTTAAAGGGTGTTAAGAAAGGAGATACATGATGCTGAACAATTCCTTTCCAATGGGCACAGATTAATTGTTTGGACTTGGATAAGAGAAAACATTGTTATTTGGAATCAAGGGAAACAATGTGACATTAATATTGTTGGTTGTGCTTATCAACAGGAACCTACATGCTTGTTAAAGTCACTTCTGTTTCCATAGAGGACAATTCCATTTTGACCTCAACAACAATGTAAGACATGTCGTGAGGCTCTTCTATTGGTTGGAATTAGACCAGACTGTGGGAAACAGGAAATAAAGGCAATAGCTTAAACAAGTAGAAATGCGTGTCTACCACACATTCAGGAGGTCTGTAGGCAAGAGCCAGTGGTCCATGGTGCAGGTGGCCTAGACAGCTTTTGTTCTTATTGTAATGCTGAGTACAGCTTCTATTCCAAAATGGCCCCAGGAACCATAGTGATTACATGTAAACTCTAGCCAGCAGGAAGGAAAATGTAATGAAGAATCATGTGTCTCCTCCTGTTAAGAATACTTCCCAGAAATTTTATACACCACTTTTGCTTATATCACATTGCCCAAATTTAGTTATAGCCATAGATAGCTGCAAGGGAGTCTGGGGGAATGCAGACTTTTTTCTGAGGAGCCACTGGCCTCCCTAAATATGAAGGTTTCAATTACTGATGAAGAGGAAAAATCAGGGAGAAAACTGGCAGGGACTGACACAACTTCAAGCTCCTAAAAACAAATTTCACTACTGATAGTTCAGTATGTATTTTTGTTTTTTAGATATAGTGTTGGGGGTAGTCCCCTGGTCTCTAATCTTATGATTACGATTGCAGACTTTATAATAAACATACCTGATTGCACACTGGCACTGCAAATTACTCTATGTGTAAGTGTGGCACACACATGGAGTGATTAAGGCACATAACACATAGGAGTATTGGAAGAGTTAGAACACAGCCCCTGGCACATGTGCAGTATGGAGTAAATGATGTGTTTATTGTTGTTGTTGTTCTTTTTAATTTCCCTATTGAGAAAATGTATATCCCAAAACATGTCTAATAAAACATATTCCATTGGTCTATATTTGTTTTGGTACCAGTACCATGCTATTTTGATTACTGTAGCCTTATAGTATAGTTTGAAGTCAGGTAGCGTGATGCCTCCAGCTTTGTTCTTTTTGCTTAGGATTGTCTTGGCTATGTGGGCTCTTTTTTGGTTCCATATGAAGTTTAAGGTGGTTTTTTCCAGTTCTGTGAAGGTCAATGATAGCTTGATGGGGGTAGCATTGAATCTATAAATTACTTTGGGCAGTATGGCCATTTTCATGATATTGAGTCTTCCTAACCATAAGCATGGAATGTTTTTCCATCTGTTTGTGTCCTTTCTTATTTCCTTGAGCAGTGGTTTATAGTTCTCCTTGAAGAGGTCCTTCATGTTCTTTGTTAGTTGTATTCCTAGGCATTTTATTCTCTTGGTAGCAATTGTGAATGGGAGTTTGCTCTTGATTTGGCTCTCTGTTTGTCTATTATTGGTATATAGGAATACTTGTGATTTTTGCATGTTGATTTTGTATCCTGAGACTTTGCTGAAATTGCTTATCATCTTAAGGAGATTTTGGGCTGAGACGATGGGATCTTCTAAATATATAATCCTGTCATCTGCAAACAGAGACAATTTGACTTCCTCTTTTCCTAATTGAATACATTTTATTTCCTTTTCTTGCCTGATTGCTCTGATGAGAAGTTCTAATACCATGTTGAATAGGAATGGTGAGAGAGGACACCCTTGTCTAATGCCAGTTTTCAAAGGGAATGCTTCTAGTTTTTGCCCATTCAGTATGATATTGACTGTGGGTTTGTTGTAGGTAGGTTTTATTATTTTGAGATACATTCCATCAATACCTAGTTTATTGAGAGTTTTTAGTAGAAAGGGCTGTTGAATTTTGTCAAAGGCTTTCTCATCTATTGAGATAATCATATGGTTTTTGTCTTTGGTTCTGTTTATGTGATGGATTATGTTTATAGACTTGCATATGTTGAACCAGCCTACAACCATCTGATCTTTGACAAACCTGACAAAAACAAGCAATGGGGAAAGGATTCCCTGTTTAATAAATGGTGTTGGGAAAACTGGCTAGCCATATGCAGAAAGCTGAAACTGGACCCATTCCTTACACCTTATACAAAAATTAACTCCAGATGGATTAAAGATTTAAACCTAAGACGTAACACCATAAAAACCCTAGAAGAAAACACAGGCAGTACCATTCAGGAGATAGGCATAGGCAAGGACTTCATGACTAAAACACCAAAAGTAATGGCAACAAAAGCCAAAATAGACAAATGGGGCCTAATTAAACTCCAGAGCTTCTATACAGCAAAAGAAACAATCATTAGAGTGAACCAGCAACCAACAGAATGGGAAAAAAATTTTTTGCAAGCTACCCATTTGACAAAGGGCTACTATCCAGAATCTACAAAGAACTAAAACAAATTTACAAGAAAAAACAACTCCATCAAAAAGTGGGTAAAGGATATAAACAGGCATTTTCAAAAGAAGACATTTATATTGCCAACAAATATATGAAAAAAGCTCATTGGCTGGGTGCTGTGGCTCAAGCCTGTAATTCCAGCACTTTGGGAGGCCGAGGTGGGCGGATCACGAGGTAAAGAGATCAAGACCATCCTGGCCAACATGGTGAAACCCCGTCGCTACTAAAAAAAACAAAAATTAGCTGGGCGTGGTGGTGTGCGCCTGTAGTCCCAGCTACTCAGGAGGCTGAGGCAGGAGAATTGCTTGAACCTGGGAGGCGGAGGTTGCAGTGAGCCGAGGTTGTGCCACTGCACTCCAGCCTGGTGCCTGGTGACAGAGTAAGACTCTGTCTGAAAAAAAAAAAAAAAGCTCATTATTACTGGTCATTGGAGAAATGCAAATCAAAACTACATTGAGATGCCATCTCACACCATTTAGGATGGCACTCATTAAAAAATCTGGAGAAAACAGATGCTGGAGAGGATGTGGAGAAATAGGAACACTTTTACACTGTTGGTGGGAGTGTAAATTAGTACAACCATTGTGGAAGATAGTCTGGTGATTCCTCAAGGATCTGGAACTAGAAATACCATTTGACCCAGCAATCCCATTACTGGATATATATCCAAAGGATTATAAATCATTCTGTTATCAAGACACATGGACACATATGTTTATTGTGGCACTGTTTACAATAGCAAAGATTTGGAACCTACCCAAATACCCATCAAGGATAGACTAGATAAAGAAAATGTGGCACATATACACCATGGAATACTATGCAGCCATAAAAAGGGATGAGTTCATGTCCTTTGCAGGGACATGGAAGAAGCTGGAAACCATCATTCTTCCTGACACAAGAACAGAAAACCAAACACCGCATGTTCTCACTCATAAGTGGGTGTTGAACAATGAGAACGCATGGACACAGGGAGGGAAACATCACACACTGGGGTCTGTTGAGGGGTTGGGGCTAGGGGAGCAATAGTAGGGGGCGGGGAGGTTGGGGAGGGATAACATTGGGAGAAATATCTAATGTATACATAGGTATACACCACGGAATGTGTATACCTATGTAACAATCTTGCAAGATCTGCACATGTGTCTCAGAACTTAAAGTATAATTTAAAAAAAATCCATTAAACAAATAAAAAAGATATTCCATCTGTATTAGTTTCTCCTCTTGCTGCTATAAATAACTGCCCGACTGGGTAATTTATAAAGGAAAGAGGTTTAATTGACTCACAGTTCTGCATGGCTGGGGAGACCACAGGAAACTTACAATCATGGTGGAAGGGAAAGTAAACACATTCTTCACATGGTAGCAGGAGAGAGGATTACTAAGCAAAGAGGGAAAAGCCCCTTAGAAGGGCAACAGCTCTCATGAGAACTCACTATCAACAGAACAGCAGCATGGGCATAACATCCCCCCATGATTCAATTACCTCCCACCAAGTCTCTTCCCATGACACGTGGGGATTATGAGAACTAAAATCTCATGTGCTCACATTTCGAAAACACAATCATGCCTTCCCAACAGTCCCCCAAAGTCTTAACTTATTCCAACATTAACTCAAAAGTCCAAGTCCAAAGTTTCATCTGAGACAAGGCAATTCCTTTCTGTCTTTCAGTCTGTAAAATCAAAAGCAAGTTAGTTACTTCCTAGACAGAATGTGGGTACAGGCATTGAGTAAACACACCCATTCTAAATGGGAGAAATTGGCTGAAACAAAGGGGCTATATGCCCCATGCAAGTCTGAAATCCTACTGGGCAGTCATTAAACCTTAAAGTTCCAAAGTGGTCTCCTTTGACTCCAGGTCTTGCATCCAGGTCACAGTGATACAAGAAATGGACTCCTACAACCTTGGGCAGCTCCACCAGTGTGGCTTTGCAGGGTCCAGCCCCACTCCTGGCTGCTTTCATGGGCTGCTGTTGAGTGTCTGTAGCTTTTCCAGGTGCACAGTGCAAGCTGTCAGTGGATCTACCATTCTGGAGTCTGAAGGACAGTGGCCCTCTTCTCACTGCTCCACTAGGCAGTGTCCCTAGGAGATGTTCTCCATGAGGGCTTATCCCTGCAGCAAATTTCTCCTTGGACATGCAGGCGGTTCCATACACCCTCTGAAATTTAGGTGGAGGTTTCCAAAGCTCAATTCTTTAGCAACCACAGGACCAATACCACGTGGAAACTGCCAAGGCTTGGGGGCTTGCACCCTCTGAAGCAATGTCCTGAGCTGTACATTGGCCCCTTTAGCCACAGCTGGAGCTGAAACAGCTGGGATGCAGGGCACCGAGTCCCAAGGCTGCACACAGCAGGGGGTCCCTGGACCATTTTTTTCTCCTAGGCCCTCCCACAACCTTCGTGTCTCTGACATGCTCTGGAGACATTTTCCCCATTGTCTTGGTGATTAGCATTTGGCTCCTCATTGCTTATGCAAATTTCTGTAGCTGGCTTGAATTTCTCCCTAGAAAATGGGTTTTTCTTTTCTACTGCATCCTCTGGCTGCAAATTTTCCAAATTTTTGTTCTCTGTCACCCCTTGAATGCTTTGTTGCTTAGAAATTTATTCCGCTAGATACCCTAAATCATCTCTCTCAAGTTCAAAGTTCCATAAATCTCTAGGGCAGAGGCAAAAAGCTGCCAGTCTCTTTGCTAAAGCATAGTAAGTCACCTTTTTTCCATTTCCCAACAAGTTCTGCATCTCTATCTGAGATCCCCTCAGCCTGTACTTCAGTGTCCATATCACTATCAGCATTTTGGTCAAAACCATTCAACAAGTCTCTAGAAAGTTCCAAACATTTCCACATTTTCCTGTCTTCTTCTGAGCCTTCCAAGCTGTTCTTACCTCTGCCTGTTACCCAGTTCCAAAGTTGCTTCCACATTTTCAGATATCCTTATAGCAGCACTCCACTAATGGTGCCAATTTACTGTATTAGTTCATTCTCATGCTGCTATAAATAACTGCCTGACACTGGGTAATTTATAAAGGAAAAATGTTTAATTGACTCACAGTTGCACATGTCTGAGGAGGCCTCAGGAAACTTACAATCATGGTGAAGGGGAAGCAAACATGTCCTTCTTCACATGGTAGCAGGAGAGAGGTGTCAAGCAAAGAGGGAAAAGTCCCTTATAAAACCATTAGATCTTGTGAGAACTCACTATCAAGAGAACAGAAGCTTGGGGGTAGCTGTCCCCATGATTCAATTACCTCCCCACCAAGTTTCTCCCAGGACATGTGGGGATTATGGGAACTACAATTCCAGATGAGATTTGGGTGGGGACACAGCCAAACCATATCACCATGCAGTCAGCTGGAGAGGAATGCATACCTTGCAAGCTGCAGTCACTACAGTGCCAACACAAAGAGTTATTCTTTGCTTCTAATTAAGTTGGTTTGGGGACCCATGGCTGTGAATATTCTGTATATGTAAATCCTGGCCCTGTGTCCCCACTGAAATATCCTTTTCCTCTTAGAATTCTCGGTGGATAGGGGCTAGGTGCCCTGGATGGAAACAGCATAGAGAAATTCCAGAATCTTTAAATATCTTCCCATTGTATATCCATAAAAACATATCTTTTTCCCCTATTTAAAAAAACTAGAAAGTTGCTGGTACCCCTTTCCACAAATATCACTGGTTGATTGGTTTTGAATCAGTTCAGCCATGAAATTGAGCATCAATTCTGTACTCCAGCCTTGTTGTGTTCTTATGCTCTTTTTTTAAAGAGTCAAATGAGTTATGGATCCACCTGCAGTGACCTCAACCTGGAAAAAACAGCTTAGTAGAATGAACATCCATTGACCATCTGTTGTGTGGTAGGCATTTTACTGAGCAGCAAAAAGCACTGATGTCTTGCGGAAAGACAGATGCTAAAAAAATAATCCAAGAGATTAGGTGATACCCTCAGAAAGAGTAATTATGGTATCCCAGGTCAAGGAATTTTGTATATTCATCAACATATGGTAGTTGGAAATGAATAAATACAACTCGGTATGGAAAAATTTTTGTTACAGAAAGTACAGGGGAAGCATAAAGAGATTTGCCTTGTTGCCCTTCTTTTGGTACCAATTTTGTGACCTCTATTAGTTTCGTTTCCATTCATTGGTACTTACCATTGCCAAGAATGCTACCAGCAGAGTCTGGCTGATTTGCTGATAAACAAATGTCATACCAAAACAGTCCTAGGTAGAATAATTATGTTTTGCACAGCAGCTGGAATTTGTAAAAGGAATCCAGCCACAGTTTTCTAATTGGAGTGCCTAGGAAACATTTATCTGAAAACATGACTTTTTTTAGGTTAAGACACTTGTTAATTTAATATAATCTGACTTAAAAGTTAACATAATGGAAATAGGATGGTGCTTTGAATCCAGGGTAGGATTCTATGTAAATCTAGCTTTCTCTATTAACTTCAGCATGATTGTGCAAGGGTTACTGAATGTCCCTTAGCCTCTGTTTCCTCCTTTAGGAGATTTTCTGAAAATGGCAGATGCAAAACACTAGTGTATTGCCTGGTATGTATTAGATTCTTACTTAATATTAGTTTCTCCTTCTTCCTCCCCAAATTGCTGTTGTCAATTGCCAAACTCAGTGGGCAACTCTTAGGTACTTGTTTTATGACACTTTTCAACATTTGACCCCGTTGACTACAAATCATTTCTTTCTTTCTTTTTTTTTTTTTTTTTTTTTTTTGGAGACAGAGACTTTCCTCCTGTCATTACTGCTATCCTCACCACCACCCAGTTCACTTTTGCTTCATCTCTGTTCTTATTTTGGATGGCTACATTAGCCTCCTAATTGATTTCCCTGCCTCCTTTCTCTTTCCCCTTCTAGTCTCTCTGTCAATTAGTTTTTCATCAATATATTCTCTCCTGCTTAACTGTTTTAAAGGGATAAATGCTGGTTAGAAACAAAGAATTAAAGCATTCCACCCCAATTCTATCTTCTAAAACTAACTGAACAAAAGAAAAGAACATTTCATCTTCAGAGAACTTGGAAAATACCTACAATCCCCAAACTCTGAAGAAGAATTACTAAACACAGTAAAATTTGGATCTAATGGGAGGAAGACATTTATCGTTGCTGAAGTCAAATAAAATATAGACAAATCTTTGAAATTTAAACATTTTATTTGGGAAGAAAGAATTTCAATTTCAAGGCTGGGTGCGGTGGCTCACACCTATAATCCCAGCACTTTGAAAGGTTGAGGCAGGTGGATCACCTGATGTTAGGAGTTCAAGACCAGTCTGGCTAACATGGCGAAACTCTGTCTCTACTAAAATTACAAAAATTAGCCAGGAGTAATGGTGCATGCCTGTAATCTCAGCTACTTGGGAGGCTGAAGCAGGAGAATTGTTTGAACCCAGGAGGCGGAGGCTGAAGTGAGCCAAGATTGCACCACTGCACTCCAGCCTGGGTGACAGAGCTGAGACTCTGTCTCAAAAAAAAAAAGAATTTTAGTTCCAGACAAACATGCAGACCAGGTGGTATTCGATATGTTGAAAGAATAAAGAGAAGGTCAGAAGTTTTATTTTTTAAAAAAAGAGAAACGTTATGTATTTCTCTTTGACAAAGTTCATTCGCACTAGTAACATTTTGGTAAGCTTGCAAGTTTTGATTGGTAGGTGATGGCCATGGGTAAGACTATTCTTAGAGTCACAGCAGGTTGTTTAATCAGCTGTTAGATAAAACCACTTTCAGGTTACAGCAGGCAGTTTCGGCAGCCAAGCTCACAGAGAATTACATTCTTGGAGCAATGTTATGTGCCTGAGTGCTTTTTCCTCCTAATCCTTCAACTCTGATTTTGTTGAGTGTGACAAGGATGACTCAATTTGTATAATCAACTTTTACATCATAAATCCACATTTCCACAGAGGTCTCCAGAAGGAGGCAGCACATCCCTGAAAAGCCAATTGTTCCTAAAACAGCAACAAGTGTGGTGTTGTTGTGCAGACTAGGAGAGTATCCTTGTCCCTGTTCCATACTGCAGAGCATCATGGGAAGCAGAGTCAAAAGAGAATCCTGTTAGCATGCCATCCTTACAGGAATTCTGAGTGAGAGGGAATATCATAACGCTCTTAGAGGCTGTAGGGTATCATATCAGAGTCAATTAATCAACAAAGGCAGATGCATAAACACTCAACAACTTGTGATAGAGGAGGCTTTACTGTGTGCCAGGTAGAGCTCCTTGTTCTTCCATCAAATAGTTCTCCATAAAAAAAAAAAAAAAAAAAAAAAATTTCGGATAGATCAAAGAAAACTAAAACAGACCATGTAACAAAAGAATGAAAACTCAGAAAGAATTCAAAAAAAAGAAAACAAGAGAACAGAACTAAGAACAAACATACATATTATGACAGTTTTAGTGAGGGTAAAATCATCTATTAAAAGAAAGACATAAAGAATGAATAATAAAATAAAATCCAGATCTCATACCCTACAGCAAAACAAGCTCTTGATTTATCAAAAACATTAACATGAACTAGGAAGTCATAAAAGTGTGAAAGAAAACATGGGTGGATTTAAAAATAACATTGGTTGTGGAAGAGATCTTTCTAAGCATTGGATAGAGCCCAGAAGCCATAAATGAAATAATGGTCAATTTTCTTATTTCCTTAATATATAAAGAGCTCCCATAAATCAGGGAGGAAAATATCACAGACTAATAGAAAAATTGGCAAGGAAAAATTTAAAAAGCTGTTCTTAGACAAAGAAGTGCAAATGGTTTATAAACAGATGAGCCATTTGTTACCTTCACTCAAAGAAATGTAAGTCAAAACAAGGAAATAAACAATGTTCACTTATCAGATTGGCCACGACTTAAAGTGTGATAACAGAGTGATGTAAAGAGTATACAGAAGTAGATATGGTCATATTCTAGTAGTGGGAATATAAATAGGTATTTTTTTTAATGGGCAAGCTGAAAATAGCTCTCAGATTTAAAAAGCACATACCCTTTGATCCAGTAATTCTGCTTGTAGGAGTTTTTTCTACAGGGATACTCCCACATAGTTGCAAAGGGTAGATAGTGCAAGGAGGGATTGAAGCCTTGTTTGTAGTAATAAACAATTGGAAACAACCTAAAACTCTGCCAACTGGGGACTACTAAAAAGATGATGTAACAATCGAATGTGTGGAATACCATATAGCTATTTGAAGTAATGAGGTGAAATTATACATACTGAAATGGAAAGATCTCTATGCTATTGTAAAGTAGAAAAGAAGCAAGTGTGATAGTGTATAAATATTTATTCACAAAAAAAGATGTAACAGTATTTCATTATACATGTTCTTGAAGGAGAAGGAAGAAGATTTGACACTGCTTACCTCTGAGCGATAGACCCCATAGTCTGGGATAAAGAGAGGGATTGATTTTTAAAATTATATCTTTTGCACTGCTGGAATTTTTTTCTACTATGTGCATGGTTTTTATAATGAGGATAGGAAATACTAAAAAGAAAACATAATAAAATACAAAAGAGAAAATTTCAAAGCTCTTCAATGAGATTTGCTTTGAGCCTGCATAATATATAGAACTCAGTCTAGACACTCTGCATGATAAGAGCTTGGTGAACTCGCCCAGTTAACCTTGCCAGCCCCATCTCTCAGCATTTCTTTGTTCGCTTCTTATCATACTTAGCCAGTTACTGTTTCTTGAGCACACCATGACTTTCATGTATCTATTCATCTACCTATTTTGTATAAAATTTCTCTATTCCCCCCCCCCCAGAAAATGTTACACATCCATTAAATTCCAGTTCAAATGATACCTCATCTATGAGGTCTGAACTGATTATTCCAGACTATTACATTGTCCTTGCTCTTATAGGGGGACCAGATTTGTTGTCGTCTTATCCATGGTGAAACTAAGCCCTCTACAGAGCACTCTGATCAGGTCACCAGTTGCTGTGTAAATTGGCTCCAGTTCCTTGGGACTTCTAGGCATGAGACTTGTGTTCAGTGAGAGTTTGGCTTTAAATTTGGTTTGGCAGGTCATCAGACAGAAGGAAGAAGAGTCAAGCACATTTGTTAATGTCACATAAGTTTATGTGTCTTACATAAATTATTTCATTCAGTCTTTATAGCACTCCTTCAAAGTAGGTCTTATCCTTGTTTTGCAAACGAAAAACCTGAGGCTCAAAGAAATTGAGTTACTCAAAGTCAATGGTGAAGTTTGGTTTCAAATTTGGGACTTTCTGTTTCCAAAACCTGTGTGTGTTCCACTCTGGAATTTGTGTTTGGATAGGAGGCAACAGTGCTCTCACATGAGAGGCTCCATCCTCCAATTTCCTCTTCTTTTCTGATACGAAGGTGAGCGTAGATTAGGCTGAAGGCTGGGGCGTGGAGGCAACATTAGCAGCAGGGTAGGGGAAGCTGGAGAAAGTGTGTGTGTGGTAATCTCCATTCTGCATGACATTTATTTGTTAATTTTCTGCCTATGAAAGTCCTGGATTTGTTGGATACTCTCCTGACCCAGGTTCTGTCCTTCCAAGGGCGAGCAGAGGTAATACTGTTTTCTGGAATATCGTAGGGTAGATGATTATTAATACTTGGCAAACTTTGGCCTAGGAAATGTGAAACACGTGCCCATTTGTGAGGTTCCTTCACATGTTTCTAATCAACCAACCAGATTTCACTTGAATCTTTTCTGGCTTCCCTGAAATTTGTAGTGAAACTGGAAGCCAAGTGTAGCCCTGGACCAATTTGTGGTTGCTGTAATAACCATCTCTTTTCCTGACTCCTTCAACCACTTAGTGAAAATTATTATTGCAGGAAAATTTCTTAGTCATACTTTCCAGGGGGTTGCAATTTTTTATTTGTCATATGGATAAATATTATATTAGAGCAGTATGGCTGGATAGGTCTTTGCATGGAGTTTTACAAAAGACACACCGACAGTAGTAATTAAATATACTGAAAATTTTATAAGTAGGATGGACTGCACCTTCAATTCAATTCAAGGAACATTTTGAATACCTCCTATGTATCAATTTATCTCCATGAGTTTAAGGCATACCAAAGAGGAGTACACTTTGTTTCTTATGAAAGTTCACTACTTAAACTGTACACGTCTTAAAGAGAACTCAGTATCTTTTGCACAGTTCTGGGCTTCGATGGTAGGGACCCAGTGCTGAAACTAGAAACTCTGGAATCATTTCCAATTTTTCACCTCCCATTACATCCATGAAGTCCAAGAGATTTTGACCTCCTAAATGTTTCTTGATTCTACATTTTCATGTTCTCTGCCATGATCCCTTCCTGGTCCAGGCCTTTATCACCTCTTGCCTGGACTGTTCCAGTGGCTTTTTCTCGGACTTCCCTAGCCTCAGGCTTTCATATTCCTCACGCTGCCAGAGTGATTACTCAAAACACAAGTATGAGCATGTCACTCCCCTGCTGAAAATGCTTCATAAACTCCCTATCCTTCATAGGGTGAAAACCAAACTCCTCAGCAAGACATTCAAGGCCTTCTACTACATTTATATTGCCTTGGCTGCCATGTTGGGTAGGATGGGTAGATCTGTGAGTGAAGACATTTTAGAAAGACTGGTATCTTTTCATATAAAAATATCATGACTCAAAGGAAAGAAACTTAATCTTTTTTTATCTGTAAACTCTGAAAGGTGTGGTTTTGAATGAGCTAAGATAGATTCTCAATCCCTAGAACTGCACCTCTGCAAGGGCCTTCTGTAAAGGCAGAGAAAAAAACTCTTAAGATGAATATGGACATTAGGTAATAAGAAACAGCAGTTCAAAATGTTTTAACATATTTATGCATCCATCCATTTATTTATGCATTTCTTTGATCAACAGATACCTGTTGAACATCTAGACAAAGAGATTACAAAGGAACATGGTACCCACTCTCAAAGAAAGATAAATAGGCAATTAAAAAACTAGAGAATGATAGCTCTGTTATGAAAAACACTTGGTGCTTTGAGAACACATATTGGAGGCACCTAACCTAGTCCAAGAGGGTTAGGAAAGGTGACGTGTAAGTGGAGAGCAGCAAGAAGAATGTGACTTATCCAGTGAAGAGAGAAAGAGAAGTTCAAGCAGAGGAGAACGTGGGTAAAAGGTCAGAAAGAAGATAGAGAGAAATTTTGGGAAGCTAGTATGGTGGGATTATAGTGCTGAGGTTAGGATGGACGAAAGCGTAGGAACGACTAGATCTGAGTTTACAACAGTAAGTAATAGACCCTGTGGGGCACCTCTAGTTTTTGCTAGATCTTAGACAAAAGTAGACCATTGCCTGGGTTCATGGCTTAGCCTGTGGGTTCCAGCCTCACCCAACTTCTTAGCTAGGTACATGTGTCTGTAGGCAGCAATCTTGGACAGATGATCGCTAACTTATATTAAGGAGTTGATACTTTCTCTTCAGGACAATGGGAAACCCTGCAGGGTATTAATCAGAGGAATTAGGTTTCTAGGTTCTAATTCAGATTAGAATTTTAGGATGATCTCTCTGGCTGCAGCACTGGAAGGTTTGTTAGAAGATATCAACTTGGAGTCAAGGAGAATGGTTAGGAGATCTACACGGTGGTCCAGATGAGAGATGATGGCGGCCTACGTAAAGTAGTGGCATTCATTGGCATCAGTGGCATAATGACTAATTAAGAGAAGTTCATCAGCAGCCTTCAAGAGGCAAAAGCCTTGCTCTTTCTCACCAAAGCCTGTCTTGGTGAGAGACACACAATAATGATTTGCTGAACCATGATTTGGACTCAATGAGAAATAGATTCTTCTATTTTTTTTAAAACAACTTTATTGAGGTATAAATAATATACAAAAACTACACTTATTTAACGTATACAATTTGATGTGTTTGGACATATGCAAGTATCCATAAAGCCATCACTATGATCAAAATAATAAATGTATCCATCACCTCTATCCAAAGGGAAATGGGTTCTACTTTTTTTTTGAGGCAGCACCTGGCTCTGTCACCCATGCTGGAGTGCACTGGCACCATCACAGCTCACTGCAGCCTTGACCTTTTGGGTTCAAGGGACCCTGCCACCTCAGCCTCCAGAGTAGCTGGGACTACAGGTATGTGCCACCACACCCAGCTAATTTTTAATTTTTCTTCTGTAGAAACAGAGTCTCATTTTGTTGCCCAGACTGGTCAGGAACTCCTGGGTTCAAGTGATCTTCCCAAAGTGCCGGGATTATAGGCATGAGGCACCATGCCCGGCCTGGAAATAGATTCTTAACAACAGAAATTACACAGAGCAGTAGGAAGAGAAACAGAACAAGATTTCATCTGTCTTTTAAGCTGGCCCACAGGAGCATCCCCTTGCTTCCTTAAGTTGTGTAATAACCTCACTTGAGCCTGACAAAAACATTTGTCTGTGACAACTTACTCCATTTTTTCCTTCCACGGAGCTATTGAAGACTTTCATTCATTGCCTCAAAAAGTCATTCATGCTTTCAAGATTGTGCAATTGCACCGAGTTAAATTTTTATAGGCCCTGGCGTAGGTGAGACATGATCCTGCAGGATGAGGGTGTGGGAGGTTCA
Organism: Ateles fusciceps; assembly: GCA_036589455.1. Lineage (NCBI taxonomy): Eukaryota > Metazoa > Chordata > Mammalia > Primates > Atelidae > Ateles > Ateles fusciceps. The sequence goes on along the minus strand of JAZHEH010000045.1, from coordinate 6,651,662 downwards.
GAGAGTTGGGCAACAGTGCGATTAGCCACAGGGAGAATTTGGGTTGGTGTGTGTGAATATCCTCAGCCACCAGCCCAGGGGTGCTCAGAGTGCTAGTCCTCGAGCTGGAAAAACCACTAATGAACGCAACCACTCATATTTTTCTCTAGTTTTCTTTTTCTTTTTTTTTTTTTTTTTTGAGACAGTCTTGCTCTCTTGCTGAGGCTGAAGTGCAGTGGCACAATCTCAGCTCCCTGCAACCTCTGCCTCCTGGGTTTAAGAGATTCTCCTACCTCAGCCTCCCAAATAGCTAGGATTACAGGCACACACCGCCACACCTGGCTAATTTTTCTATTTTTAGTAGAGATGGGGTTTCGCCATATTGGCCAGGCTGGTCTCAAATTCTTGACCTCAAGTGATCCGCCCACCTCGGTCTTACAAAATGCTGGGATTACAGGTGTTAGCCACTGCATCTGGCCTTCAGATGTTTCTCTAGTTTTCGAACCAAGTTATAAAAATTCTGTTATTTTAACCAAAGGAAATATCTCTGCCGTAAAGAGCAAGGTATATTCCTAGAGTTTTCCCCACATAGGCATTGGGATGCTCAATACAACCTACCTTCTCTGGGCTTCATTTGATCCGCTCAAAATTCCTTTCAGAGTTAAAATTCCATGCTTTTATGAAATGTTTGCATTTGAAGTGTCAGCACACAATAGGATCTCAATGCATCTCGATCAAGGGCAGAATGAGCATTTTTTTTGTGCTAGATCCAAGGCTAGACTCGGAGACACAAAGATAAAGGAAAAAGTCCTTATTTTTTAGTTCCTCACAGTTCAGCAGCTGAGATGGTCACATACCCAGGTGATAACCAGGCACTGTCCTAGGTGCTGTCCTAGCTGGGGAGTCATGGAGAAGGGAAAGGCAAGAGGGATGGTGGAGCTGAATCTGAGCAAAGATTTGCCAGATGTGTGGCAAGACCATTTAAAGCAGTGGAAGTCAGACAAAGATCCACTAATTACGCTACACGGCTCAAAATAGACATGTGATGCTTCCATGCAAGAACAGCTCCCCTGGAGCTTGCAGGATAATTGTCTGACCAGTTGGCAGCAAAATCAAGATACCCTGTGACTCCTTGCTGCAGTGTCTGATGCAGACAGATGGTTGTACCTGACCAGTAGATTGCCCTGGAGGGTCAGCCACCCCAAGAGGTGATTTTAGGTGTATTTTGGAGACACCTCCTGAGGGCTTGTATTCAGATCCATTTAGGAGACACCAGATACTGGGTGATCTGGCACATAAGAATAGTACAAGGAAAATAAAGAAATTGTGGGATAAGAGTGAAGGTAAATAGATGACCTGCCCTTGGTGAACAGACCCAAGTTCCATAAAGCCAACAGACTCTACCTGCTAGTCGCACTGGTGAATATATGGTAGGAAGAACTAGATCCTTTCCATCAACTTTTAATAAAAAATTTATGCCGGGCATGATGGCTCACGCCTGTAATCCCCGCACTTTGGGAGGCTAAGGCGGAAGGATCATGAGGTCAGGAGTTCAAGACCAGCCTGACCAACATGGTAAAACCCCATCTCTACTAAAAATACAAAAATTAGCTGGATGTGGTGGTGGGTGCCTGTAATCCTAGCTAGTCAGGAGGCAGGAGAATCACTTGAACCTGGAAGGCAGAGGTTGCAGTTAGTCGAGATTGCATCACTGTATTCCAGCCTGGGTGACAGAGCGAGACTCCATCACAAAAAAAAAAAAAAAAAAAAAAAATTATTAGACAGAGTCTCTCTCTGTCACCCAGGCTGGAGTGCACTGGTGCAATCTTGGCTTACTGCCACCTCACTACAACCTGTAGCTGGGACTACAGGTTCGTACCACTGTGGCTGGCTTTTTTTTTTTTTTTTTTTTGTATTTTTAGTAGAGACAGGGTTTCTCTGTGTTGGCCAGGCTGGTCTCGAACTCCTGGCCTCAAGCAAGCCACCCGCCTTGGCCTCCCAAAGTGTTGGGATTACAGGTGTGAGCCACCCTACCCAGGCTTCATCAACTTTTTATGCTAGGAATGAACCTAACCCATCTCTCTCCTCACTTTCCATGAATTACTTTTCAGCTTCATCTTAATCTTTCCACTGTCCCAGCTCACGGCAAGCAAAATACAGGTGACCATCTGGCAGTAGAATCCTGAATGGTGTATGAAGTTTTCCTAGAATAATGGTTTGCAGTACTTTTTAAAGCATCAGAACCCCCTTTTGATATCAGATATTACTTAGAAGAACAATATGTAAACAGCTGTGGTCAAGAAACAAGTGTAAAGATGCATTGGCATTTACAATGTCCCAGGTGCTGTGCTGTGTGCTTGTATGTGTGTTTCCTTATTTAGTCTTCACAACAATGCTATGATGTGGTACCTATAAGTAGGAATGCTTTCTATCCTTTTTTAAGAGATGAGGAAGCAGAACATAAAAAGTTACAGCTAATTTGTGGCAAATGTAGAGTTTGACACTGGAAGTTTGGCCTCAATGTGGGATCCTCGTGGTGCAGGACATCCTGTTCATATGGCCTCTCTGGGACAGGCTGGGAGGCAGAAGGCAGAGCTGAGCCCTGTTGAAATCCATCTCTCCTTCCCTCTTTTCTGGGGTAACAGATGTAGCTAAGCGTCTCCATTCTCCTTCCTCCTTATACTCTTTTCACCTTGGATCTCAGGAATTTGGATGATTTACCAGGCTGCTGTGAAATATGGTCTAAGAAATATTGCCTTGGTTCATCCTTCAAGATCTCTGCCAGAGTCCATATTCCATCATGTACACTCAATAGGAAAGGGATACTTATGGTCAAATGAGTCTTCAAAAGTGGAAGTTGATGCCAATCACAACAGACCAGGTATTGTATGATTCTATTTATATGAAATGACCAGAATAGGCAACCCTATAGAAAGAGAATTCTGTCTCTCTGAATGGTTACTGAGGGCTGGGAGAACGAGGGGAACATGAGGAATAACTGTTCATAAGTATGAGGTTCCTTTTGGATTCGGAGTGAGGAAATGTTCTAAAATGGATTGTGGTGATGGTTATATACTTATGTGACTATCCTAAAAGCCACGGAATGGTACCATTTAAATTGGTGAATTGTACATTATGTGACTAGGTCTCAACAATGCTACTAAAAAAAAAAAAAAAAAAAATTCACCCAAAAATGGAAGTAGAGCATCTCCTTTAAAATTCATTAAGTGTGTTACTTCATTTCATTCTACAATATCTGTGGAATTCCATTGCTGACTAGGCAGCCTGCTACACATGTGGCACAAGGAGGAGAGAGCTCTTGGTCAAGAACAATCATGACACTGCAGCAGGAAGCAGCCTTGACTGCACTAATAGCATGTCATAAGCAAGCGGAGAAGAGGCCCGGAGCCTGGCAGAGAAGCTTCTGTTGAGCCCAAACCCAGATTTCACCAGTAGGGAAACTTCATAGGGAGCCAGGCTGGGGTATGGATCGTTTAGTAGAACTAGCAGCACTTGAAAGATTGGAAAAATGAGAGGGCAGGGCTTGTTTGGGGGTTTGTATGCCTAGATAACAGATTATGTGAGGAGAGACCAAGGAGAAGAGGACTAAAGATAAGCAGAAGCTGAATGACCCCATTCCCTGACTCATTCATTCATCTCTTCACTCCTTTACTGAGCTTCACCTGTGTGTCGTGCAGAGGCCGGGTCAGTGGTTCTCAAGCTGGGCTTTTGGAATTACCTGAATCTTAGCTTAGTGATAACTGGTCTGGGTGTGCTTTGGGCATCAGGATTGTTAAGAGCCTTGGAGGTTCTAACTGTAGTTGATGTTGAAATTCAGTAGGCCGTATGATGGAGATAAAGAAAAAAAATTTTTTTTTTAAAGATTAAGGCAAAGACGGACCTGGCACCTCGCATGTACAATCAACAATGCTTTCTGAGTGCCTGCTAGGTACAAGATACAGTGCTGAATAAAACATAAGAGTCTCGGCCCTCATGAAGGTTCAGACTGTGGAAACAACCGAAAAGAAGCAAGTGGTTAGACAGAGAAGCTTTTCATTACAACATGAGATAAATGCTATGAAGGAAACAGAAAAGATTAAATGACAGCCAAAAATGGAGAAGAAGATGGCTTTTTAGATTGGCTGGTCAAGGAAGAACTTTCTTTTTTTTTACATTTACTTATATATGTACATATAAATGCATACATATATATGTACAACTATCAACATAAACTGCCATCCCCCAAAAGTTTCTCATGCCCCACTGTAATTTTTTTTTTAATTTTACTTTAAGTTCTAGGAGACCTTTGCAGAACATGCAGGTTTGTCACATGGTATACATGTGCCATGGTGATTTGCTGCACCTATCAACCTGTCATCTAGGTTTTAAGCCCCACATGCTTTAGGTATTTGTCCTAATGCTCTCCTTCCCCTTGGCCCCCACCCCAACAGGCCCTGGTGTGTGATGTTCCCCTCCCTGTGTCCATGTGTTCTCATTGTTCAACTCCCACTTATGAGTGAGAACATGCGGTGTTTGGTTTTCTGTTCTTCTGTTAGTTTGCTGACAATGATGGCTTCCAGCTTCATCCATGTCCCTGCAAAGGACATGAACTCATTATTTTGACTGGATAGTATTCCATGGTGTATATGTGCCACATTTTCTTTTTTCTTTTTCTTTTTATATTTTATTGCATTTTAGGTTTTGGGGTACATGTGAAGAACATGCAGGATTGTTGCATAGGTACACACATGGCAATGTGGTTTGCTGCCTTCTTCCCCATCACCTATATCTGGCATTTCTCCCCCATGTTATCCCCTCCCCAACTCCACACCCTCCACTGTCCCTCCCCTAGTTCTCCCCGACAGACCTCAGTGTGTGATGCTCCCCTCCCTGTGTCCATGTGTTCGCATTGTTCAACACCCGCCTATGAGTGAGAACATGCGGTGTTTGATTTTCTGTTCTTATGTCAGTTTGCTGAAAGTGATGGTTTCCAGGTTCATCCATGTCCCTACAAAGGACACGAACTCATCATTTTTTTATGGCTGCATAGTATTCCATGGTGTATATGTGCCACATTTTCCCTGTCCAGTCTATCATCGATGGGCATTTGGGTTGGTTCCAAGTCTTTGCTATTGTAAACAGTGCTGCAATGTACATTCGTGTGCATGTGTCCTTATAATAGAACGATTTATAATCCTTTGGATATATACCCAGTAATGGGATTGCTGGGTCAAATGGTATTTCTATTTCTATTTCCTTGAGAAATCACCACACTGTCTTCCACAATGGTTGAACTAATTTACACTCCCACCAACAGTGTAAAAGTGTTCCTATATCTTCACATCCTCTCCAGCATCTGTTGTCTCCAGATTTTTTTAATGATCGCCATTCTAACTGGTGTGAGATGGTATCTCAATGTAGTTTTGATTTGCATTTCTCTAATGACCAGTGATGATGAGCATTTTTTCATGTTTGTTGGCCTCATGTATGTCTTTTGTAAAGGGTCTGTTCATATCCTTCACCCACTTTTGAATGGGTTTGTTTTTTTCTTGTAAATCTGTTTTAGTTCTTTGTAGATTCTGGATATTAGCCCTTTGTCAGATGGGTAGATTGCAAAAATTTTTTCCCATTCTGTTGGTTGCTGGTTCACTCTAATGATTGTTTCTTTTGCTGTGCAGAAGCTCTGGAGTTTAATTAGGTCTCATTTGTCTATTTTGACTTTTGTTGACAATGCTTTTGGTGTTTTAGTCATGAAGTCCTTGCCTGTACCTATGTCCTGAATGGTTTTGCCTAGGTTTTCTTCTAGGGTTTTTATGGTGTTAGGTCTTATGTTTAAGTCTTTAATCCATCTGGAGTTAATTTTAGTGTAAGGTGTCAGGAAGGGGTCCAGTTTCTGCTTTCTGCACATGGCTAGCCAGTTTTCCCAATACCATTTATTCAACAGGGAATCCTTTCCCCATTGCTTGTTTTTGTGCCACATTGTCTTTATCCAGTCTATCACTGATGGGCATTTGGGTTGATTCCAAGTCTTTGCTATTGTAAACAGTACTGCAATAAACATAGGTATGCATGTATCTTTATAGTAGAATGATTTATAATCCTTTGGGTATATACCCAGTAATGAGATTGCTGGATCAAATGGTATTTCTGAATTTAGATTCTTGAAGAATCGCCACACTATCTTCCACAATGGTTGAACTAATTTACACTCTTACCAACAGTGTAAAAGCGTTCCTATTTCTCCACATCCTCTCCAGCATCTGTTGTTTCCTGACGTTTTAATGATCGCCATTCTAACTGGCATAAGATGGTATCTTGTTGTGGTTTTGATTTGTATTTCTCTAATGACCAGTGAGGATGAGCTTTTTTTTCATATGTTCGTTGGCTGCATAAATGTCTTCTTTTGAGAAGTGTCTGTTCATATCCTAGGAAGGATTCGTTGAGGAGGTGACGTGAAGCCAGCACCTAAAGTGCGAGTAGAAACTGGCCTTGGAAGATCTATGGAAGAATGTTCCTGGCGGTGGGCACATGCTGGCTGCACGTGCTGTTGCTGTTGTTGCTGTCGCAAGGAACAACATATTCAGACTCCATGAGGGAAAATGGTGTGTGGGAGGGACTTTAATGTGTTTATAGGCTATGATGTTTTATTTATCCATGTATGTCCAGAATCAAAGATGCTTGATTATAGTTGTTTTATAAATGCCTACTGAATAAACAAACTGATGATATCAGTAGAGAAGAAGTTGAAAGGAAAGGCGATGTTTGTAAGAGTTTTCCAGAGGAAACGGGAAGAGAGGGAATCTATAGTACACAGAAAAGAGGTACCTCTGAGGTGGGAGGGGAGGAGTGGAAAATAGATATATTTTTCTGGTACAGCGATAGGAAATAGAATTTCCTTCTGATTGTTACTGTGTTCTTTATTGGGGCAGAAGAGTTTGTTCGCTGAAAGCAAGTCAAGTGGGAGTGGGATCAGCGTTCTAAAAAGGTGGGAAGAGTTACTTTGCATAATCAGAGAAGTGAGCTGGCTAGGGACAGTTGTTTGAATTGAGGTGGTGCTGAGTGCCCAGCTAGGGCTGTAGGCTAGACATCAATGGTGGTGTCAACGGACATGATTTTGGAAGGATGTCTAACTCTAGCAGATAGCTACATCTTGGGTGGGGAATTTGCACGTGAGTATGACAGCGGTAGGACTAAGTAATGAACAAACCGAAGTGGAAGGAGAGACAGACTAAAATTGATATTAAAGACTAGTCTAAGACATAAAGGAAGTATTGTCAAGAAGGAGTTGAGGCCAGATGCAATGGCTCTTGCCTGTAATCCCAGCTCTTTGGGAGGCTGAGGTAAGTGGATCACTTGAGGTCAGGAGTTGGAGACCAGACTGGCCAACATAGTGAAACCCCATCTCTACTAAAAATACAAAAATTAGCTGGGTGTAGTGATGGGCACCTGTAATCTCAGCTACTCGGGAGGCCGAGACAGGAGAATTGCTTGAACCCGGGAGGTGGAGGTTGCAGTGGGTGGAGATTGTGCCACTGCACTTCAGCCTGGGCAATAGAGTAAGACTCCTTCTAAAAAAAAAAAAAAAAAGCTGAATATAAGAAGAGGGAGGAACAAGGGATAAACTTGTAATGAGTCCAAAGCCAGAAGTATGATGAGAATAAGGGAGTGAGAGAACTGGAAGAAAGGGAGTGCCTTGTTATTCCGTGGTAGGCACTGCACACATTAAAGTACTTTAAAGTATAATAGCTATCTTTTCTTGAGTATAACTCAATGTCTGCAGAAAGGCTAAGGGTTTTATCTACATAACTTCATTTAATCCTCAGTATATATCACAACTCTAATTTTACTGAAAAACTGAGGCTTGGTGAGGTTGAATGTATTGCTCACACTTTCACCGCTAGGAAGAAGAAACTGCATCTATCTGATGAAGCAAATGGTCGTAACTACCAAGCTAAGTGATGTAGATCTCTTTTTGTTGTTGGAGAACAATGAATGACTCCTGTATCCTTTTCTTGTGAGTTGATAACCCAGAGCCAGTTGTATTAACTCATTCAGCGCTGTAAGATGAAGTCCACATCCCCTAGAGTGACACAGGAGACTGATCAGAGTCCATCCCACACCCTCTTCTCTACATTCAACCTCCCACAGCCTCTGCTCCTGCTTGCCCAGACTATTTTCGAGTTCGCTGAATGCACCACAGCAGCTTTGTACTTGGTGTTGTGTGGGTCAGTGATGCCCTGTCTCCTCTTCTCCTCCTGTCTGGCTCCTCCAAGTCCTTCAAAACCAAGAGTGAGTATTTACCCCCTTTCCCCTTTTCTGAGCTGAAAACAGTGAACATACTATCGCCTTTCACACTGGGCAGGTCTAGGTCTAGGGCCTCTGTGCAGACCTCCACCATAACTCTTTACCCCGCTCCCCCCCCTCACCCCCATCACATCAAAATTCTGTGATGCTGACTGCTTGTCCAGTGCTTATTTCACAAGCTCACAGCCCCTTCCTTTTTGTTTAGTATTTCACTATCTGGAAGGACCCAGAAATAAGATAGAAAGAGGTGCTGATACTGGTTAGTGATGGACGTTGGTAGCAGCCCCAGGAATGCCTGGCTTGTACCTCTAAGTGGCTAGTCTGGTTACCACAGCACCCTTTTAGCAGTAGACTATTTTTTTTAAATGTAGCCAATAAATTCAAGGTATCTGTGGATATTAAGGAACAAAACATCTATTATCTAGTAAAACAATTTTTGACACTCACTTTTGTAATTCAAAAATTAAAATAACCGTAGCTACTGTTGCTTTATATTAATTGTGCTCTCATTTGTAGTGTGGGTCACTCAGCAGGGTGGTGGGTGGTTTCATGGATATGGATTGCATACCAATTAAGACGACTTTGGGTTTCAGTTTTTCTGGTTGGGTGACTGGGGAAATATTTTTCTGCGCTTCTAATTCTTTATGTGTGAAATGGCAGTAGTAGGAGAGCCTCCCCAGCATTGTTTGAGAGGCCAAATAACAGCACGATTGTGAAAAGCCCTTTGTAAACTGTAGCATGTTTTAGAAAAAAAAAAAAATGGTGGTGATATTTTCCAGAGTGTTAGAGGAACTTATACAACACAGGCCTGCCCCTGTTTGACCTGGAAATGCTAGTTCAGGGAATGCATTAGCAACACAGCAGGAAACTTCGGCAGAGAAATCCTTTTGGAAACAGAGACTGCATCCTCCAGAATGAACGAGAAATGGCAAACCAAACCTCACAGATTGTCCTTGAAAGATGGAAAATTAACTAGGTACTGTCAGGGGTGGGAACGCGGATGGCGGCGCTGGACGTCCTGTCTTCAGCCTCCCGACGCTTTCCTCCCCCAAAGCCATTTTAGTCAAAGGTCATGTGTGTGTCTTGTCAAAGGCCAGCTTCCAATGGAATCATTGTCCCCCGGGACAGCGGCCCCTGACTACATCTGCGTTGGAGAAATCCCAAAAGCAAACGGCCCAGTGCAAACAAGAGCAGTCCGCAGCAGCCGTCCCCGGCCCAGCTCCCAGGTCGCGGGGCTGCAGCCGAGGCCGCGTTCGCAGAGCCCGGGCCGGAGCAGGCGCCGAGACGCCCCCCAACATGACCCGCCACGCCGATCCGGTACGGTATACGCCCCTCTCTACCCGTCCTCCATTGCTTGGGCTCCCGGGTCACAGCTGCCATTCTGTCAAGCGGAGAAACCTTACGAAGGGCCTCCAGATTTGCCGGAAAACGGTCCCTGTTGGGCTGCGTTCCCGTGCACTCAGCTGGAGCAATTTGCAGGCGCGCAAATGGGGAGCTTAACTCGTTTCGAGTTTTCGTTGCCAGAGAATGGGCTTGTAAATATCGAGTTTGTCTCTGGTTTCTGGAAAACAACTTGCAGAGAGGGACTGTGGGAGGACTCTCGGTTCACCCCGGCTCCACACTGTGCAAGCGGCGACCTTCAGCCGTACCAGCCGCGGGGCACGGCGAGCTCGGCCCTCCTGGGCGGCGAGACGGCCCGGCTTCTTGCTGATTACCTGTGGAACAGGGGCTTGGCAAGAGGGACGGGGATTTTTAAAACAGTATGTTTAGTAACGTCCTCTGGACTCCCACACCTGTCTCCTGGAGACAGAATCATCTCCCTGACAGAGGGAGCCCCTTCCCCACCGCGTGCCTCTGTTCACAGAGATGTTGACTGACGTGCGCAATTCAGCGCAGCCAGTCACTCTGCCCTTTGTCCTCTTCTGTTTGAACAGGCCTTTCAAATGGATCTGGCTAATTTTGGATTAGGATAGAGGGAGCCTGGGGTCGCAACTGATTATGGGTGCTTTTGATCTGGACTTGGAAATCTCCAAGGGCGAACACTGGGGTGCGTCCGCAGGGGCAGCAGGCACAGCTGGCCTTCAGGTGCAGAGTGGGGGTCAAAGGGTTCCAGTGATTGCTTCCACACTCTGGTTTCATTTTAACAAGTGAAGCACAAGCCACTTCTCACTGATAGAAGCAATGGAAACAAAAGCCGTTCTAGTGCCCAGCAGGATGGAGAGGGGACCCGATATTGCTCATGTATTTATCACATACCCAGTTCCACGGAGCACAGGAGGTTTTCCACATTTCGGCTCATCAGGTATTTAATGGAGCTCCATTTCCCCTACAATGCTCACCTCTGGCTGTCACCCCAGTTTTCTGCTCCTCTTCCCACCAAACTCCTTGAAAGAGTGGGTGGCATTTGCTGTCTCCCTGTCCTCACTACCCATTTGCTCCTTCACACCCAATCACCTGGTATCTGCCCTCACCACTGAGGGCCAACCTTTGGCAAGAGCACTGAATACTTCCTTATAACAAAACCATAGAGCATTTTCAGCTCCACCTCCCTCCCATGCACACATACCGTCTCTGTGTCATTTTGAACTATTGGTCCTTTCCTCTCTCTGTTTCTGACTCTGTCCCGGATGCTGCAATCCTATGCTTCCCTGCTTCTCTTCTGACCTTTTTTAGTTACTATTTAATACTTAAAGGGCTTCATTTCTTAAATGTCAGTGTGCACTGCTCTTTCTTCTTGACTCTCTTCCCGTGTCATCCTTGTCATATCTCTCTGGATGATCTCATTCACTCCAATGGCTTCAGCCACTACATATACATGGTGTTTCCCAAACCTAGTCTAATCATTCTCCTCAGATTCCAGTCTCCACTTTGATGTCCCACAGAGCAGGGGACATCAAATCAGCAGGTTTGGACCTAGATCTGTTTTCTCCCTTCTTCTCCCAGGCCTGCTCTTCCTCTCCTCTTTGCTACTGCTTAAATGACATTTCCCAAGTTGTCCAAGTAAGACATAATGGAATCACCCTAGGTGACTTCTTCCCTTTCATTCATGACAATCATCATCAAGCCCCGTCTACTCTCCTTGCTGAGCATAATTCATACATATACCTGTGTCTCCACCTCCCCTACCACTGTTGTAGTTAAGGCCAGTACTCCCTCAAATTCCATTCTGGTCACAACTTTCCATTAGTCTCATTTGGGGCCAGTCCTGCCCAGCCCACACCTCCGTCTTGTCTCCACACTGTGTCAAATGATCTTTCTTTTCCTTTTTTTTTTTTTTGAGATGGAGTCTTGCTCTGTTGCCCAGACTGGAGTGCGGTGGCACAATCTCGGCTCACTGTAACCTCCGCCTGCCGGGTTCAAGCAATTCTCCTGCCTCAGCCTCCCAAGTAGCTGGGATTACAGGTGCCTGCCACCACGCCTGTCTTTTTTTTTTTGTATTTTTAGTGGAGACAGGGTTTTACCATGTTGGCCAGGCTGGTTTTGAACTCTTGGCCTCAAGTGATCCACTTGCCGCAGCCTCCCAAAGTGCTAGGACCACGCCCAGCCTGTGTCAAATGATCTTTCTAAAATGCAATATGATCATGCAGTTCTTTTTTGAAAAGTCTTCAGCAGATTCCCATTTTTTTCTTTCAAGAATAATTTTGGTGTATACAGATTCTCCACAACTTGCCTTTTACCTTCATTTTCGTTGTTATTTCTTACTGCTCAATCCCTCTCCACATTTTATGCACCATTTTTGTATATTTTATATACATTTTGTCCACATCATATATGAATTTAGGCATGTTAAACTATTTATTAAATAAGACTTTCTTCCTGTACTTCTGTGAGGTCTGGGGTCTAACCTCTATCTTTCTTTAGACCCAGTTGAAAGCTCAGTTCTCTTGGAAACTCTGCAGATCATCCTCTAGAATGGGTTAGGTGGCCCCCTCTTATTTCCCAGAGCTTTCTTTATTCCTGTGGATCACAGCACTTACCATTCTTTATTACAACGATCTATTTACTTGCCCACCCACACCAGTCCTTAGGGATCAACTCTTTTTTTTCTTAGTATGATTAGAGTTAGTGCTTAGACCCAGCTGGGATGCTCAATGAATTTTTGTGCAATTCTTGTGAATGACTATTATGTGTAAGCATTGAGTTAGATGACAGACATACAGAAACTTTCAGGAAATTATCATCTATAATATAATAATATGCTAAGGAATAAAGATTAAGCCTGATTATCAGTACAATAGTTTTTCACTTATTTAGCAATGGCAGGGTTTAGACTTTCTGGATATTTGAGAATAATGCCTCGAGTCCCTGGGTCTATCAACTCCCTCTGTAATTCACATCTCAACAGGTGGGCTTCTCCTATCGCTATTGCATCTATCCTAATTTTCCCCAAGGAATAGTTGCAGGAAAGGCCTTTTGCAGTTTTGCCTCTGTTGACTTTGTGAAGGTAAAGGAATCCTCTTTAGGCCGGAATCTGGCATGAGACAAGGGCACTAAAGGCTTAGATAGGTGGGCTTCTAAGAGGCCATTGACAAGCTTGCCCCAGAGAAGGCATCCAGAACCTCAGAATGGGCCAGTGGGCAAGCCCTCTAAAAACTCTTTCAAAAGTGATGGAGAATTTGGGATGAGAGAGATAAGAAAATGCAGTTTGATTTCCTAAAGAGAGAGATATGTGTAATCTGAACCTTCAGACAGAGAGGTGAATGATGTTTAAGTTTGATAGGGAGTTATTTAAACTTGAAGTTTTTCTCAAACTGTTTGAGACCAAGGTTCTTTTCAGGTGTGGATGCACACTACTCGTCTCAGAAAAAAAATGCAGGATACACCACCCATTGCACTTTGTAAGAACTTTCAGTGGGTTCATTACAAGTCAACCCACAGACTCCTTTGAGTTTTAGTGAACCTCCAGTTAGGAATCTCTAATCAAAGGGATTAATTAATTCCGAAGATATTTGGGACAGTGAAGTAGGTGGTGAGTAGTGGAGCAAGCATTAGTCAAATTATGCATGTTTTCTTTTTTGAGATGATCCCAGTATAATGTGTGCTAATGACCATGAACTTGGAGTCACAGGATCTGGGCTTACATCCCTGCTCTGGCAATTGCTACTTATGTAATTTTCTGAGAGATGGTTTTATTATCTATTAAAAAAGGATAATAGGTGCTGGAAGATTTAACTAAAATAAAGTATGTGAACACATCTGGAACATAGTTTTACTCAATAAACTTTAATCAGTTCACAACATTGATTTCAGGCACAGACTGTGATCTTCTTCTGGACTAGAAAAGTGCACATGGACTGGATTAATGACTGGTGGAATGCATTTATTAAAGGAGAGCTGATTCATGGATGGATTGACATGTGAATGTCTGTAGTTGCATGCTACTGGGCTCTGTCTTCATTCCTGTTTATTCAACGTCATTGATATCTATAAAGGCATAACATAAGGCTCCCATATGCTAATAGAAAAGGCACAAGGATTAGGAGTCCGAAAGTTATCAATAAGTTATCATCTGTTTTGACTTTTAGTTTTTTGGGTGTGTGTGTGCAGAGACAGATATAAAAAGTCTTATGCATGGATCCCAAAAGTCAATTGCAAATTATTAGGTATGTGTATATGTATATGACAGAAGGGGATGGGAAGGAGAGGGAAAGGGGAAAGGGAGATTGAGAAAGGAAAAGACAGAGAGAGGAAAAGATAGAAGATTAGAAGTGGCAGCTTTGTATAGTTAAGGTTTAGAGATTTAAATGGATGATAAAATCAATAGTGATCTGTTTCTTTTAAAATGAAGTTTTGTTTTATTAAAAGAGGTCTAGAGGCTGGGTGCAGTGGCTCATGCCTGTAATCCCAGCACTTTGGGAGACCAAGGTGGGCAGATTACGAGGTCAAGAGATCGAGACCATCCTTGCCAACATGGTGAAACTCTGTCTCTACTAAAAATTCAAAAATTATCTGGGCGTGGTGGTGCGTGTCTGTAGACCCAGCTACTCGGGAGGCTGAGGCAGGAGAATCGCTTGAACCTGTGAGGCGGAGGTTGCAGTGAGCTGAGATCATGCCACTGCACTCCAGCCTGGGTGACAGAGTGAGACTTTGTCTCAAAAATAAATGGGGCTTTAGAGTATAGAACATCAGATATGATAGTCATTGTACTCTGTATTGTTCAGACCATATTTAGAAGTATTGTATCTAGTTCCAGGTGCTATACATTAATTTATTAGCACCTGTATTGTTTATTATTATTTGAGCACCTACTATGTGACAACCACTGTGCTAGATGTTGAAGACCACAGTGCTGAAGAAGACCTGATCTCGTGGTATTTACAATGGAGCAGAGGTGTTAGACGAGGAACCAGGTGATTTTAATTCAATATTATACTTGTTTTGATAGAGGAAGCTTAGGTCCCTGTGAGACCACCTGAGAAGGGATATTTAATCTAGACTTAATAGGATCAAGGTAAACATTCTATAGGAAGCAATGTCTAAATTGAGACCCAAAGGCTGAGTAGAGATGAGCAAGGTGAAGGTGGTGGAGGGAAGAGGGCTCCAAGCAGAGGTGTTAGTACTTTTGGTGGGCTGAAGGCAAGAGGGTTGTGCAAGGGACTAAAGAAGGAATGCAAGAGAGGGGAGGGGATAAGAGAAATGAGACTGGAATGGTGGCTGAGGTCAGAATGACATGACACTGTCCTTCATGAAGCTGTACTTGATCTTTACGAAAATGGGAAGCCAATGCACGTTGTAAGCAGGGCAGTGTCACAATTGGTTTGGGTTCTTGGAAAGCTCAATCTGGCTGCAGTACAAACAGTGAGTCGGAAGGATGGCTGGTAAGAGAGAGACCACTTAGGAGGCACTGTGTCATATGAGCAAGAGAAGAGGGTGGCCCTAAACAAGAGGGTAGCAGGGAAGATGATAAGAGCAGATTAATTCAAAAGTTAGTTAGGAATTGTAAGAGTATGGTGCCAGGCTGCAGGAATGCTGTAGGAAGGATGGGTGCAGGACATTTAACCTGCAAAAGAGAAGATTTAGAGGGTCATGATGTCCGTCTTTCTCTCTAATATGGAAGGGAGCTATTCATTGTGTTTGTCTTTGAGATGGCAGGGCTGGGCCAAGTGAATGAGAGACACAAGGAGATAAATTTCAGCTCAATACAATAAAGAATTTTCTAACAGGCATCCCAAGGCAATGAGTTCTTTATCACAGAGAAATTTAAACAAAGTCTTGATAGCAATTCTTGGAGAAGTTGGAGAGGCAGGAATATAGGTAGCCAGGCTGGAGGGCATTGACGTTTCTTTTCAACCCCAAGATTTCAAGATTCTGTGTATAAAGTTCATCTGTCTGAGCTTGGCACTTAAGGCGTACTGGGAGCCAGTCCTTGCTGGGTGGCCATATGCTCTGGTTTCCTGGTACAGTCCTAGTGTACGCTTTTGTTTCCTACAGCTATTAACAGCAGCCTTTTTATGCTTGAAGGGGTCTTAGTTTGAGCAACATATTTTATGACCATTCAGCCCTATGACTTGATTTTCCTGCCTCAACCCTTGACATACTGTTAGAACTCCCATGAAGTACTCATACTAAACTGTTTGTGACTCAGGGCATTTTACTGCAAGTTTGTCCACTTATGCCATTTCCTATGTCAGGAATACTCTTCCTCTCCACCTTCTATGTACCTCCTGGAAAATATACCTTTTCATTAAGTCCTGATCTAAATCAAATGCTGAGTCCTTCATTAAGCCCTCCCTTTTTTTTTTTGAGACAGAGTTTCACCCTTGTTGCCAGGCTGGAGTGCAATGGCGTGATCTTGGCTCACCACAACCTCTGTCTCCTGGGTTTAAGAGATTCTTGTGCCTCCGCCTCTCGAGTAGCTGGGATTATAGGCATGCACCGCCATACCGGGTTAATTGTGTATTTTTAGTAGAGATGGAGTTTCACCATGTTGGTCAGGCTGGTCTCGAACTTGCAACCTCAGTTGATCCACCTGCCTTGGGCTCCCAAAGTTCTGGGATTATAGGTGTGAACCACCACGCCTGGCCTTTTTTCTTTTTACATTGTCTTTTTATAATGTGATAGGTTGCATTATATTACTGAATAGAATTATTTTTACACTTTGAGCCCTTTCCCTAAGTTACCGTCTCCTAAAGGAAGGTACTAAGATCTGTGAAAAATACAGTAAATCTCCACTGGAATGAATGGTGCTTTGTTTGAACTGATAATCTTTCAGAGGGAAATTCTCATTTATTAAAAAAGGTCATATTTTCATTATATGAGTAATGCATACATTTTGTAGCAAAAAATTCAATAAAGGAAAGTACAAAGAAGAAACAAAAATTCTCTACAATCTCACTATTTAGAGATAAGCATATTAACTCATTAATGAATATCCCTTCCATATTCTTATGTGTATGTAGTCTTAAAATTGGAATTATCCATAGCCTTCTGTAACCTGCTTTTCTTTAGCAGCATACTACGAATATCACCCATGCCGTTATATATTTTTCAAAAACGTAATCTTCAATGAGTGCATTGTATTCTAGATGTAACTTCCTCATGATTTGTTTAGCAAACTCCGGCTAGATATTAGGCTATTTTCACATTTTTGATGTTGCAAAAGGAACTATAATGACCGTCGCCCAAGACAAACATTCAGTCATCCATTTGGTCTGGGATATTTATATTTTCTAAGATGGCAAGACAATTATTGATGGAAAAAAGGATATTGAGTTGCTAAGAAAGCATGAGTTTAAAAAAGGCAG
Source organism: Ateles fusciceps (assembly GCA_036589455.1). Taxonomy (NCBI): domain Eukaryota; kingdom Metazoa; phylum Chordata; class Mammalia; order Primates; family Atelidae; genus Ateles; species Ateles fusciceps. Next base: position 6,634,635 of record JAZHEH010000045.1, on the reverse strand, counting down.
ACTTTCCTTTAAAAAAGTCATTTTTATTTTATGTTACATATATCTATTATATACGAGATTTTTATATATGTGTATACACTTATTAGTCCTAAAATTTAATGAAGGTGCCTTGTCTGATTTGGAAATGTCTTATCAATCTGTAGGCTTGGTACAGAAGGGATCAATAACTGATAAGTAAATTTCTTGAACAAAAAATTGAGTTTGAAATCTAAAAACTTCAGTGACTTTGTATCAATGGGAGACATAATTTTGTTCATAAACTAAATATAAGGGAAAGTGACATGTTTACTACAGAATAAAGATATTTCTGTGAAAAGAGGGGGCACTGCCTAGTGCTTTGGTGTTTGGAGAAGGTACGAGGCCACAGACTTGTATCTGTATTCCAAAGCAAATTATTTATCATCTTAAAGAATCAACAAGCAGGAAGGTGTCCATTGTAGAGTGGAATGTTTTTATCTGAGGAGAAGCAGGCTTTGGGACACACTCTGAACCAATTTGACCTCTTTTTAATAGAATAAATGAAAGGTGTTGTTATGGGTTGAATTGTATCCTCTCCCAATTCAAATGTTGAAGTCATAAGCCCCAGTATCTTAGAAGGTGACCCTATTTAGAGACAGAGTCCTCAGAGAGGTATTCAAATTAAAGTAGGTCATCAGGATGGGTCCTAACCCAATATGACTGGTGTGTGTAAAAAAAAAGGAGAGATTTAGACACAGGAACACACAAAGGGAAAAGATGACCGGCCATCTACAAGCCATGGAGTGAAGCCTCAGATGAAACCAAACACCTTGATCTTGGACTTCTGCTCTCCAGAATATGAGACGATATATTTCATTGTTTTTTTTTTGTTTGTTTGTTTGTTTCATTTTGTTTTTGTTTTGGCTCACTGCAACCTCCACCTCCTAGGTTCAAGTGATTCTCCTGCCTCAGCCCCCAAGTAGCTGGGACTACAGGCATGTTCCACCACACCCAGCTAATTTTTACATTTTTAGTAGAGATGGGGTTTCACCATGTTGGCCAGGTTGGTATCAAATTCCTGATCTCAAGTGATCTGCCTGCCTTGTCCTCCCAAAGTGCTGGGATAACAGGCGTGAGCCACCGCACCTCAGTGATACATTTCATTGTTTAAGCCACCAGCTACTTTGTTATATGGCAACCTGAGCTAACTAACCCACATTTCTTGAAAGCATAATGTCCTTAGCATGGTTTCAGCTAGTAACACTCAGTTAGTAACACTATTTCACTTTTCGGTCACCAGGGGGTTTGCTGTTCTTCATAGAAGTGATCAGGACAGTACTTTGCAGTTTCACAGCTTGCAAAGCGTTTTCATTTCTATTATCTCCTTAACCCTGACCACAGTGTGTGAGATGGAAGTTCTCATCCTCTCTGTTTTCCAGAGAGAAATGAGAGATTCAGAGAGACTAAGTGAATAGTTCAAGGCTGCACAGCTTGGAAGTGATAGCACTGAAATGCAAACGTGGATCTTCTGATGCTAAATACGGTGTTCTTTTAATTAAAACTAGATGCCGTTCATCTTCATGGACATGTCAGATATTATCTTCCTTCTCTGAAGTTTGAAAAGACATAGATTGTAGCATGCTGAGCCACATTCCCCCATTTTTATAACTTTCATGAAAATGATTTTATAAGCCCTCTCATTGGAATATATCTGAAGCCTGAAGGCACCTACTCTGCCTGCGTCATCATTATCAAATATTTACCAGGAATCCTTGGTTTAGGCCCCTGTGTTTACTTGCACAGAGTATTTCTTCTCCACTTAGAAGTTTTGTTTACTGACAAAATAGGCTTTCTCAGTACACAGTTTGATTGCCCACAAATCCAACTGCAAAACTTTGGATATGTTGGATATATTTGAGTTTTTCCATCATTAATACTGTTCAGATATTAATTCAACACAGTGGCACAAGGGACGCCTACATTTTCCTGGAAGCTGCTTGACTTTAATCAGCAGGAACAAATGCAAGATTATTGTACATTTTCCTTGGGTGACCTAAGCTTGTTCTTGGCGCCCGTGAGTGGAGAGCACTGGGTTGTCTCAGAGTGTTTCAGTGGCTTCTACACAGGGGACTTATTAGTTTTTAACCTTGGGGATAATTCCATAAGAATGTAATTCTTTTCCTCCCCTGAAAGAAAAAAATATTGCTTATGTTAGGTTATCCCTGTTATGCAATAAAACCAGTGGTTCCCAGATGGTGAAACTATAAGAGATCTATAGGTAGGTAGGGTTATCACATTTAGCAAAAATCAACAAAACAAAAGACACAACAACAACAAAATCCCAGGATGCCCCAGTTAAATTTCAATTTCAGATAAACAATGTATACTTTTTTAGGATAAATGCATGTCCAATATTGAAAATACTAAACAAGTATTGTATCTGGCAACCCTATCTATAATTTTGTGGGTGAAATATTAATAATTTTTCAATATTTTAAAAGTCTATGAAAATTATGCATTTACCCAAGTAAGACTCCCAAGGTTACTGACAATGTGTTAAATTTCTTGAGTTTGGTTGGGATTTTGTTTTTTGACTTAACTTGAAAGTGCTGCTCATCTCATGCTGCAACCACAACAATTATACTACCCATTCTCTCCTCTCCTCTCTCTCTCCTCTCCCTCCCCTCCCCTCCCTCCCCTCCCCTCCCCTTCCTTTCCCTCCCCCCCTCTCCTCCCCCCCCCTCCCCTTCCTTCTCCTCCCCTCTCCTCCCCTCTCCTCCCCTCCCCTCCCTGGTTCAAGTGATTCTCCTGCCTCAGCCTTCCAAGTAGCTGGGATTACAGGTGCATGTCACCACATCCGGCTAATTTTTTTAAAAAGTATTTTTGGTAGAGATGGGGTTTCACCATGTTGGCCAGGCTGGTCTTGAACTCCTGACCTCAAGTGATACTCCCACCTTGGCCTCCCAAAGTGCTGGGATTACAGGCGTGAGCCACTGTGCCCGGCCTATACTACCCATTTTCGATGACTTATATTCTAGGGGTCATGCAAAGCCCATACGTTATTTCTTGCAATCCTCAAAACCAGGGGTTGGTTGACTGTGGCCTGAAGGCCAAATATTGTCCAGCCTGTTTTTGTTGTCTGTTTTCTCCAGCACATGTCAAAGTTTTCTTTCACACTTGCAAAGCAAAAGACAGTGAAAAGAAAAAGCTTGTTCACAAAAACAGTTTTAGGAAAGGGCACTGTTAGAAATAGAAATATGTAGATGTGTAAATCTCAGATTTCAGCTGCATCAGAATCATCTGGAGGCCTTGTTTAAACACCTGCTCAAAATCACCTGGAGGATTTGTTTAAACACCTACTGCTGAGCCCCACCCCTAAAGTTTCTGATCCAGTAGGTCTGATGTGGGCAGAGAATTTGCATTTTTAACTAGTTCCCAGATAATGTTTATGTGACTGGTTTGGGATCACACTTTGAGAACCATAGGTCTAGATTCTAAATAAAATTATTTGTTTATATATCTATGCAATTTATTTTACTGTTTATTTAATTGACAAAAAATTATATATGAGGCCGGGTGTGGTGGCTCACGCCTGTAATCCAAGCACTTTGGGAGGCCAAGGAGGGCATATCACCTAAGGTTGGGAGTTCAAGACCAGCCTGACCAACATGGTGAAACCCTGTCTTTAAAAAAAAAAAACAAATTACATATGAGATACATCATGACATTTTGATACATGTATACATTATAAAATGTATACATATAAAACAAACATATCCATCACCTCACATCCTTATCATTGGTGATGAGAACATTTAAAACCTGTTCTCTTAGCAATTTTCAAGTATATGATACATTATTATGCCTTAGCCACCATGCTGTAAATAGAGCTCCAGAAACTATTCCTCCTGGAGGAATAAGATACCTTTTCTAACTAAAACTTTGTACCCTTTGACCATCATCTTCCCATTCCTTCTTCCCCACCCCGGCCTCTGTAACCACCATCCTATTCTCTGCTTGTATAAGTTTGAATTTTTTAGATTCCACATATAAATGCAATCATGTGATATTTGTCTTTCTGTGCCTGGCTTATTTCATTAAGGATAATGTCCTCCAGGTTCATCCATATTGTTGCAATTGACAGGCTCTCATTCTTGTTTAAGGCTGCATAGTATTCCATTGTGTATATATGCCACATTTTCTTTATCAATTCATCTACTGATGAACACGTAAGTTGAATCCATCTTTTGGCTATTGTGAATAATGCTGCAATAAACATAGAAGTGCAGATATCTCTTCAACATGCTGATTTCATTTCCTTTGGGTATACACCTGACAATGGGATTGCTAGATCACAAGGCAGTTCTATTTTTAATTGTTTGAGAAGTCCCTACACCATTTTCCTTAATGGTTGCATCAATTTACAATTCCACGAACAGTGCACAAGGGTTTCCTTTTCTTCACACTCTCACCAACACTTATTATCTTTCATGTTTTTGATAGTAGCTATTTTGACAGATGTGAGGTGATATTTTATTGTGGTTTTGCTTTGCATTTCTCTGATGATCAGTGATGTTGAGCACCTTTCCTACACCTGTTGGCCTTTTGCATATCTTCTTTGAGAAATGTCTTTTCAGGTCCTTCATCCATCATTTTTTTAATGTAACAAACCTGCACTTTCTGCACATGTATCCAGTTCTGGGATACATGTGCAGAAAGTGCAGGTTTGTTACATAGGTGTACATGTGCCATGATGGTTTGCTGCACTTATCAACCTGTCATCTGGGTTTTAAGCCCCACATGCATTAGGTATTTGTCCTAATGCTCTCCTTCCCTTTGCACCCCACCCCCTGACAGGCCCGGGTGTGTGAAGTTCTCCTCCCGTGTCCATGCGTCCATGTGTTCTCATTGTTCAACTCCCACTTGTGAATGAGAACATGCGGTATTCGATTTTCTGTTCCTGTGTTAGTTTGCTGAGGATGATGGTTTCCAGCTTCATCTTTAAATCAGGTGGTTTTCTTGCTATCGTATGTTCTGGATCGTAGCCCCTTATCAGATGTATGGCTACGAATATTTTCTGTGAATATTTTCGTAGGTTGTCTCCTCACTCTGTTGACGTTTTCCTTTGTTGTGCAGCTGCCTTCTGTTTGCGTAAATAAAGTGTTAATGGAAGGTAGTCACCTCATTTGTTTCCGTACAGTTCGTGACCAGTTTAATGCTACATCAGCAAGTTGAGTGGTAGTGACAAAGATTGCTGTACGGCACACAAGACCTAAAATATTTTTCTGGTGCTTTACAGAAACCTTGCCTACAACTGCTCAAAACTCTCTTTGAAGCAGTACTGCTATTCTCATTTTTATAATGAAATAAATGGAAACCTGAAGAGGATAGGTAACTGGAGAAAGGTTTCACGGTTCTTAGAATTGAAACCAAGATCTGTTTGAATTCCAAAGCTTCTGCTCAGAAGCTGACCCCAGAGGGGCTGGTTGTTTGTTACCTTTGTCCTAAATTGATAAACAAAGTGGAAACTGATTTGTGACTTCCTGTTAAATACTGCCCTTCTCAAAGACAGGACAGATGGTCTAGCGTAGCGGTAAAGTTCTCAGGCTCTGGGGCCGCACTGCTTACATCCCAGCTCCCCCAATTCATCTCTCTGTATTTCAGCTTCTACCCCTATAAATTACAGATAATGATAGTAACTATTTGCATGATTGTTGCCAGGTTTAAATGAGATCATGTCTGAAAAAGAAATTACAAGAGCACTTGACATGTGGTCCACAAGACATTTATTTTTATTTCACATAACTATTTTTTTCAAAGTAGGGAGTCTACGGAAATAAAAACAAAGAGTGTGGAACAATTGTCAACCAGGGAATCTCCTGGGGTTGGTCGTTAGAACACCTCCACCAGTTAGTTTCTAGAGCACAGTGGCTCCTCCTTTTCAGATGGTAGCTAGGAGAGGTGCTTTTTCAGCTTCTCAATACTGATATTTATACTTACACTTTGACCTGACCACATCTCTTTAGTTCCTTGGCCAGCCAGGGTTGCCTTGAAAAGGCCTGTGGTGGGATAAGATGTTTATCCAGTGATTGCTGGACCCTGAACCTCTTATTATTGTTACCCCTGATATTTACAGTCCCAAATATCCATTCCCAGTGGCTCCAGATTGATTAAAAATGTAGTCAGGGCTGCCAGAGAATGGCCTTCTTAAATAATACAAGACAAGCAATTTTTCTCAGAAACACCTTTGATCCTTAGGCAAAAGCAAGAAAAGCAATCAATTTTTAAACCAATATTCTTCACCCTTTGAAGCATATTTTCTTATAGAATCACTAGGAATAAAATCTGTGTGTGGTGTGTGTTAAGCATATTAGAATGGCCTTGATCATCTGATGAGATTAGGAGATAATGTTGTTCCCTGAGCGGGATGGGAATGGAAGACTTGAGATATTGTCGGTGCAGTAGTCAATGGATGAATAATATGATGTAGTCAAAGTCCTGGCAGGGAAGCCTGGAGGCTTTGCTGAAGTGAAGCCCCATGAATGCATGAATGTGTGTGGATGACATCAGCAGAATTTTGCAATTTTCCCAGCATGTTGTGGGTGTCTAGGAGCAGAGATAAGAAAATGGTGTTGTTTTTCTAGTGTTGGGGATTAGTACTGCACTAGAAAATGAGAGAATTCTTGAGAACTCTGGTCTTTTGTAATTGAGACAGAGTCTTGCTTTGTAGTCCAGGCTGGAGCTCAGTGGTGCCATCTTGACTCACTGCAACCTCCCCCCTCCCAGGTTCAAGCAATTCTCGTGCCTCAGCCTTCCAAGTAGCTGGGATTACAGGTGCATGCTACCACATCTGGCTAATTTTTTAATTTTTATTTTTGTAGAAATGGGGTTTTGTTATGTTGCCCAGGCTGGTCTTTAACTCCTGGCCTCAAGCAATCTGCCAGTGTTGGCCTTCTGAAGTGCTGGGATTACAGGTGTGAGCCACCGTGCCTACCCAAGAAGTCTGGTCTTGGGTGCTCAGGTTGAGGACGGATGGTGGTAGAAGGGCCCAGCAACCCTGCTGCACTGACAAAGAATAAAGCTGCAGGAAAGTTGCCTGATCTCTTTCTCCTCTGCCTCAACCCCCCAAATTCTGGTTATATTTTCCTTCCCCTTTCTTCAGCATTCTCTTCCTTTGTAAAATTATTCAACCAATGTTAGTTGAACATCCCCTGTGTGCTAGGGATAGTGCTGGGGTCTGGGTACTTAAAGGGAGGGACATAGACTTTGTCTCTACAATGGTGGAGCTTATAGTCCTGTGGACAATATCAGGAGTTGGGTAAGCACTGAAGGCATAAGCAAAGGCAAAAGAAGGATGAATGGGAAGGGGACAAGGTGGTCAGGGAACGTTTCTCTTTGAACTGAGAACCGAGGAGCCAGTGAAAGTAGGGGTGGAGAAGTGCGAGTCACATTTTCCAAACTTAGCCAGCTAGTAAAGTGGCAGCGCTGAAGTTCGAAGCTAGACATACCTGATTCTAGGAACTGTCTACTTTTAGCCTGGACAACACAGTGACACCTCTTCTCTACAAAAAATTTAAAAATTAGCCAACATGGTGGCAGATGTCTGTAGTGTTAGTTACCCAGGAGGCTGAGGCAGGAGGATCCCTTGAGCCCAGGAGTTTGAGGCTGCAGTCAGCTGTGATTGCACCACTGCACTCCAGCTTGGGTGACAGAGCTGAGACTCTGTCTAAAATATTGCATTACACATGCAATATCCACATAACCAACAAGAACATGGACCGCCTGAATCTGAAATACAGTTTTTTGAAAAAGAAGTGTAAAGTATTTAAAGCAATGCCTGGCACGTAGTAAACCCATAATCAATATGGTGTGTTATTATTTTAAAAACTGTCTACTTTTCACTAAATCTTAACGAAAACATTAAACTTGCTCTCCAAGCATCTATACGTAACTGCCTTGTGTTGCCTTGAAGCAACTTGAACAGCAATAAGACAAAAAATCATTCATTCATCCATTCTAATCATTTACTATGGCTTAGCCGTGCTGTGTGCAAATGCACAAGGCAAAATCCTATTGTGCAGCTGTAAGCACCGATGCTGAAGAGTGCTGAGAAAAGCATTGTTAGCCTGCGGTTGGGGCAAGGCAGCAAGAGTCCGCACGCTCTTCCAATTCATCACAATGCCCCCTTCATGCCATAGGATGACAGCTGTCATTGAAATGCAGGGCATGCACATCCCACTTGTTGATTCCTTTCATTCCTAGACAAACACAAGTCTAATAAAGAGGCACACATGTCCGTCCAGGTCACAAGCCTGGTTGGGAATGTGGGTATCTTGGAGAGGTTAGGCTGATGCTAGCCTGTTGCCATTGCATCGTGAACTTTGAAAGTCCTTTAGCACTCTGGTGTTTAAAAGTCATGTTGACTGCACTGCTAATTACATGCTGCAACTCACTGCTAAGGGACGATGAGAAGATTTGAAAATTAGAATTGGCAGACTTTGACATACAAAGTTCAACACTTTCTAAGCCAGATATTGTAGAACTTTTGGGAGATGATGGAGATGAAATCTCTGTTCTTGAGAAAGTTTCAGTTTAGTAAGAAGAATTTCCAATATAACAAACTCAGTTGAGGAGGCAAGGTATGGTGTAAAAATCACGGACTTTGAACCATGTAGACTGGGTTTAAATCATTTCTCTACCACAGACTATGTGGCCTTGATCAAATTATTGCATCTTTCTGAGTCTTGGTTTCTTTACTCGCAAGATGAGATTATAGGCTGGGAGCAGTGGCTCATGCCTGTAATCCCAGCACTTTGGGAGGCCAAGGAGAGTGGATCACCTGAGGTCAGGAGTTCAAGACCAGACTGGCCAACATGATTCTACTACAAATACAGAAATTAGCCAGGCATGGTGGGTGCCTGTAATCCTAGCTATTCGGGAGGCTGAAGCGGGAGAATTGCTCGAAGCCGGGAGGCGGAGGTTGCAGTGAGCCGAGATGGTGCCACTACACTCTAGCCTGGGCAACAGAATGAGACGCCATCTCAAAAAATAATAAAATAAAATAAAATGATATTATATAACTACTTCATGTGATTCTATAACTACCTTAATAGATGGTAACTATTATAATCATTGCTGCGATATTGATTACTGTTATCAGAATATAGCAAATTCCTGCTGTATCGCTACTGATGTGATGATTGCACAAATTACTCAAACTCTTCATCTATAAAATATGATAATTCTAACTGCCCAATTTGTGTAATTCAGGAGCCATGTTCTGTCATCATCAATTAATATATTTATATATTTTATGTTTTATTCCATCCAATAAAATGTAAGCTCTGTTTGCAGATATTTGGAGGCTTTTGTTAGTTGCTGGACTCCCTTGTGCCTAGGACAGTGCCTAGACCATAGTTGATTCTCAATAAAATATGCAGCCGTGTAAATAAGTGGACAAGTAAATAAATGTGTGCTCAATCTTATGTTAAATGTTCAGCAAGTGGCAGGCTCTTGGCACATGGTAGTTGTTACTGTGCTTAGTATCATTGTTATGATTAGTATATGGTGGGTGCCGTGGAGAGGAACCAGTACAGAGAGATCGCTCCCAGCTCTGTCAGTCGGCGATCCTTGTTCTTAGCACTGGCATGTCATCAATTGTGTGATGGTTGGGAGAAACAACCAGGCCATTGTCAATGGTAAGATCACATGAGATTAATTGCAAAAATAAGGGTTTCTGAATTTTTATCAATTCTTAGGAGGAAAGGGAAATAGCTGCAGAAAAGGAAGGAAGATTGAAAAAGGAGAAAAAACAGCATCTTTTGGAAAATATTTTATCACATGAGGCGATAGGCTACAAGTCTGTGATCAGGATTTACCCAGCCCCGGACTTAGAAGGCATGCGGAACCAGCTGCATCAGTCAGATGACACAAAGAGAGTATCGGTATAGTGGCTCCAACCTGTAGCTGGTAGCAAAATGAGAAACTGTCCATGACAGAATCAGTTCTACTTCTGAACTCTTAATGGGACTAGGGAAAAACTTCTCAACTGCCCTTCCTTTGAGAGATTGGAGGAGTTTCTTTTAAAGCGAATAAAACTAAATGTCCCATAGTATAGTGTATCGTTGCAAGAAATACTTAGAAACTGGGTTCTGGCTGGGTGGACCTGAATTTGAATGACCTGAATCTGTCCCTTGCTGGGTGTGTAAATTTGGGCCAGTTACTTAAACTTCCGTGAGCCTCTACAAAAAGAGAAACCAGTGTGTATTTTGTAAGATCATTGAGAGAATTCAATGAGATAATCTCTGTACAACATCTGTCACATTTTAGTTGTTAATATATGGTGGCTACTGTTATTAGCAATTAATGCCACACGGATTATTGTGTTTAATTCCCACAGCAACCCTCTGAGGAAGGGACTATAATCATTCCTATTTACATATGAAGAAATGAAGGTCTAGAGAGGATTCATAACTCAGTCAGGTCCACGGACCTAGTGAGCATCCAAGTCATGATGCTAACCAAGCCAGAGAGTCCAGATTTTCAGCAATTAGCAAGTTGTACGGCATCTCTCTTAAGTGCAATGGAAGCTTAGCAGAGCAGCATAAGGTCCAGAACTCCTGGCATTCTCTTGCCTAATACTCTGGTGGCAATCTGAGGTAACTGTATTTCAAATATGCAGTGATTCTGTTTACAAGGGATTATGAGAGATACAGACGTGTCGGAGAGGCAATGTAAGGTCAACTTGGTCAGCTTATCGTACGTCTATCTTCTTGATCAATCCCAAAAAACATTGCTTCATCTCTTGCTTAAGTCCAGCAAAGGATTTTGTGAAATGTATTTCTTTCTTCTTTTCTTAGCTTACCCTTGACAAGTGTTCTCTGTATTTGGCATAAATTAAATTGTGCATAGCAATTTTTTTCTTTCTCTCTGTTTCCTTTAGGAGATGAAATAGTAACAACAAGATATGTATAAGGATCCTTTCCTTTCCATTTGATTTATCCAGAAAAAAGTAAAACCAAATTCTGATTATTTAATTTAATTTAATTTGAGTAGCTCCTTTTTGGTTATCACAGGGAGAGAACTTAGCTCCTGTAGAGAGTTTAAAGAAGAGAGAAAAATAGCAGATGCTTAGAGTTGGAGGGAAGCTTAGATGTGGTATAGCCAAACTTCTTCTGAATTTAAATACTTTATAAGACATCCTGACTAACACCACCCAGCCTTTGCTGAATAGTGACTGTGAGTTCATCTTTTATAACTGTTTCATTATCTCTCTTATGAGACAAAATATGCTTCTCTGTAACTTCTAGTTTTGCCTAGAAAAAGCATGCATGGGAGCCTGCGTATGGTAGCTCATGCCTGTGATTCCACCACTTTGGGGGGGCTGAGATGGGAACATTGCTTGAGGCCAGGAGTTGTTGACCAGCCTGGACAACATAACAAGACCCCCCTAATATTTATTATATATAATAAATATAAAATAATATAAATTTATAGTATTAAATGTATAAATATAATAATATAAATTTATAATTTAAGTATATTATAAATTATATATCTAGACATTAAATATTAAATATTACAGACATATACCTCTATATATAATATAATTATATATTAAGCATTATATATAGACATAGCTATATATAATTAGTATTATAATAGTAATAATACAATTAGCATTATAATATAACATCTATATAGATATAGGTCTATATATCTTTTATATCTATACATCATAGATATATAATAAATATAATATATAATATGTAATATATATAGATATTTATATATTATATGTATCTCTATATGTTATGTATTCTGTACCTCTCTGTATAATATGTAGAGAGACATAGAATACATACAGAGAGATATAGAATACATAATATATAATATTATAATATATGTCTACCTATATTATAACATTATATAATAATGGTATATTATAAAGATATATATTATATTTACTATAATATGTAATATTTCATACAGATACATATTTAATTTGTATATTATATTGGTATATAATATAATATAATATACCATTTATAATAATGGTATATCATAAAGATATATATAATATTTAATTTAATATGCAATATTTCATACCGATACATAGTAATATATAATCTATTATATAATATATAGAGAGATAAAAATATGTATAGAGAGATGCATAATAAAACTTTTACATCTTGCGTTAACCCTCGAATGTCTGAGGAAGGGTGACGCACACCCACTTTCTCCCCTCATCTATGCTGTATGTTCAGGCTGCGCAGTCCCAGGCATGCTCATTAAATATCCCTTTCCTGAACAGCAGTAAGAGTGAGCCTTTTGAAACATAAATTGGACCATGTCATTGTCTGATTAAATCCCTCCAGAGGCTTTTCATCACATCCAACATGAAACGTGAAGCCTCCGTTATGGCCTGTGGAGTCCTGCATAAACTAGCACCAGATTACCTCTTTGACATTGTGTCTTACTACCGCCCCATCTCTCACTCCACTCCAGTCACACTGGCCTCACTGAGCACACCGGGCTGCTTTTACCTCAGGGCCTTTGCACTTGCTATTCTTTCCGAGATACCTGGCTTCTTCCTCACATCATCCAAGTCTCTGCTCAAATGTCATCCTTTTGGAGGGATCTTTGCTGCTGCCTAACTGAAAATAGCTCCACTTGTTACTCCTCCGTTTTCTTGCTCTTGTGCTTTTTTCTTTATCATTGATCAGCTACTTGACATTATTTTCTTCTGCTAAAATGTGCGATTGCTGGGGCAGAGGCTGCATCCTCAATGCTTGATATAGACTAGGTGCTCAATAGAAGTTTGCTGAGTAAATAAACAAATGAATGAGCGAATTAATGAATTGATTGGATAATAAGGACCTCTCCTCATCCTGGTCATGCCTCTCTCAATGCTGTCAAGTTTTGTAGCGACCTCTTAATACGAGCTATCCAGAGGTGAACACAATCTAGATGAAGTCTGGTTAGGCTCAGCTGAAACTTTTCCCTCATGGATGTGGGCAGTAATCATTTATTAAAGAAGCCTGGGATAAAATGAAGTCATTTAGGGTGTGGTAGCCAAACGTGGGCTTCTATACAGCTTGCAGGTAATACAAATGCCTGGGTTTCTTTTTATTTTTTTATTATTTATTTATTTTTTTTAAAGACGGGGTTTCACAATATTGGTGAGGCTGGTCTCGAACTCCTGACCTCAGGTGATCCGCCCACCTCAGCCTCCCAAAGTGCTGGGATTACAGGCATGAGCCACCACGCCCAGCCCTGGGTTTCTTTTATAAGGATTGTTGTTAGTGCTGGTCTCTCCTAGTGCAAGGTTGTATAAGTAAATTTTGTATTCTATTTCAAAAATGTTATCCCAGATTGATCTGGCTGGGTCTCTCTCAAATCCTATTTTTTAAACTCTTGATTTCAACCTGTCGACATGTTTTTGAATTTTGATTCAGTCCATAGTACACTGTATGTGGCAGGTACCCATCACTGGAATATTGAGTTCAAGAACATACCTTGTTTCTGTGATGCAGGAATCAGGAGGCTACCATTTCTGTCACCTCCACAGGCATCTCCTGATGCTTAGGAAGCTGGAGAATAGATGCTGAAATAATACTGCAGAAAACCTATCATTTCTCATCTTGTTTGCACAGAGAACCAGCTGAAAGGGACAGGAAGAGGGATCTCAATTCTGCTGTCCAAATCTCATGTGCATAATGACAATCTCAGCCACATAGTTGGCAGAGTCTGTAAACTGTATCTATAACCATTTCTGCAAAAAATCTGCAGGACACAAAGGCAGCCTGAATGCGGGATGAATAGAGATTGAGGGAGCCAATTCTCAGGATACTGCATTTTAACAAACTGCTGACTTCCTGCTGTAGTCTGAATGTTATGTCCTCCCCAGATTTATACATTGAAATCCTAACTCCCAGGGTGATGATATTAGGAGGTGGGATCTTTGGGAGTCAATTAAATCATGAGGGGTAGAGCCTTCATGAATGAGTCAATGTGCTTATATTAAAAACCCCACAGAGACCCTTACCCTTCCATAATGTGAGATTACAGTGAGAAGACAGCCTTTTATGAGGGAGTGGGGTCATCACCAGACACAGAATCTACTAGTGCCTCGATCATAAACTTCCTAGCCTCCAGAACTACGAAAAATACATTTACATTATATATACGCCATCCAGTTTATGGTATTTTTTTTTATAGAAGCCTGAATGGACTAAGACTCTTTACCATCTCCCAACTAAAACATGCTTTTTATCTCACTATCCTTGATATCAAGTGGTACTTGACACAGATTAAGCTTTCAACAAGCATTGGATAATACTGTAATGGATGTTTACTGAATCTTGTTGAACCAGTATTATTTGAATTTGGAAAACTCTGGTTTCCAAAATTTAGGCAATTGTCTGATAACAACCAGCATTCTCTCTGAGCTCTTAGGATTTTGAAATGACATGGCCAGGATGCCCAAGGTTCTGGTCACTTTTTCATTTGCAACCTATTCTTTCTGGGGGGGGGGGGGGGTCACAAAACGGTCAGCCTACAATAAATGTTATTCTGTGGCTTCTATTACCTTCTGAATTAGGAAACATTGTCAAGTATCATGACTCATTAAACAGTTATCAGATCCTCTGCCCTTAGTAGACTTAGGTTTCTTTCAGTAGACAGTTGAAATTCCCATTCCTTTGAGGTCTTCCCAGTTTTGTAATTCTTATTAGGAAATCAAGAGAAAAGATGATTTCTCCTCTTAATAGGCAGTTTAACTTGGGCAAGTTGTTTGATATATTTGAGGTTGTTTTCTTATCTATTGACAATGATAATACTGTGAAAGTTTTATAAATATTAAATGATGCAATATGTAAATATCCTCAGTATGTTGCCTGGCAAACTGCAAACACTTAACCAAATAATACTAGCTACCACTTAAAAGAATGTCTCTTCCATGTCAAGTGTGGTACTATGTATACATAGTTGCTTTTTCCTTTCTCTTCACTCTTTCTGAAATTTTTGAGTCTTTGCTCCTGAAATTTCCTCTGCTTGCAATCCCCTTCCTCTCTTTAGCTACTTAAAAATCCCCTATCTATAATTCAACCATTATAATAGATGCCCATCTGCTAGATGAGCTGTCCTGATCTCCTATCGGAGGTTCTTTAGCTCTGTGACATATCTATCAAGCAGCCTTTCTGTTTTATTGATTGCAAAGTTGGAAGAGTGAGTGAGCTTTGATCTAACATTAACTTTAGTTTATAGGCCTTTTTTTTTTTTAAAAAAAGAAATATTCTCCAAATGAAAGGTATTATTGTTCTTAAATTCTCACTGCTGCGCCACAGACTCTGTTTACAGTTTGTTGCCATTAAATTTCAGGATACTTGAGATGTGTACACAAGAACTAGGCTCTTTTCTAGGCTGTTTTATTTAAAAGTAAAATGAAACAGAAAACCTGATGAAAGAGATAGGGCAGAGGGCCAAGTTGCTCTGACAAAGTCCCAGTAGTCCTTCCAATCTGGGGGGATACAGAGGGTTTCATCACACACACAGGGGCTCGTTAAGAGCAGACCACACCATGACTCAAATGAATAAGTCCTCCTGTTAATCATCAGGTTCAGAGGATAACCGGGTTGACTCTGGGGACAACTTTGAATGCACAAACCTGAGAACTGAAAATCAGGGTTAATGTTCCTTTTCTGTGCATCCAGATGCTTTGGAATTTGAATCTCTGCAGGTATAATCTCATTAGTTCTTTTTTTAAGTAGCAGCTTTTTTGAGATATAATTTATATATCGTACAATTCACTCTTTTAAACTGTACGTTTCAATGGTTTTAAATATATTTACAGAGATGTGCAAGCATCACTGTTATGCAATTTTGGGACATTTCATCACTCCAAAACAAAAACTCATACCCAATAGCGGTCCATATCTCATCATCTGACAACGGCTAATCTACTTTTTTTTCCCACTGTTGGTTTGTCTGTTCTAGATGTTTTATATAAAGGGAATCATACAATATGTGGCTTTTGTGGCTAGCTTGATGTTTTCAAGGTTTGTAATGTTGAAACATATATAAGGGCTTCATTCCTTTTTATTGCTGAGTAATATTTTACCGTATGGATCTACCCCATTTTGTTTATCCATTCATCAGTTGGCCATGCTGCTATTAACACTGGTGTTCAAGTTTTGTGTGGTAGTATGTTTACTTTCTCTTGGGTATATACAAGAGTGGAACTTTTGAGTTATATGGGTAACTCTATATTTAACATTTTAAGGAACTGCCATACTGCTTGCCAAACTTCTTTCCAAAGGGTTAGGGGTAGGGGAGGGTTAGGGTTAGGGTTAGGACTGCACCGTTTTACAATTCATTTTTCCACATCCTTTCTAACATTTTTTATTAACTGTCTTTTAAATTTTAGCATCCTGGTGTGTGTAAAGTGGTATCTCACAGTTTTGACCTGCATTTTCCTAACGACTAATGACGTTGAACAAATTTTCGTGTGCTCATTGTCCATTTGTATATCTTCTTTGGATAGATGTCTATTCTAATCCATCGATCATTGTTTAAAAATTGGATTATATATCTTTTTTATTGCTGAGTTGTAAGGGTTCTTTGTATGTTCTAGATATTTGAACATTATCAGTTATATGATTTGTGAGTATTTTCTTCCATCCTGTAGGTCATCTTTTCACTTTCCTGCCAGATTGACAATAATGTCTTCCAACCATGAAAAAGATCTTCCCGAATTTCGGTATTCTTTAATATATCTAAATGATTCTCTCTAATGGTTAGTGTGCAAATCTCATTTATTTTGTCCAATTGATTTCGAAGTATTTTAGACCTTTGATACTATTATAAATGCAATTTTCTTCTTAACTTTTAGATTTTCTATTGTTAGTATATGAAAATACAACTGATTTTTGTATTTTTGTCTTGTATCAAGCAACATTCATAAGCTCATTTTTATTAGTTTCACCTTTTTTTGGTAGATTCGTTAAGATTTTCTATATACAAGATCATGTCATCTGTGAATGGTGATAGCTTTATTTCCTCCTTCCCAAGCTGGATGGCATTTGTTACTTATTTGCCCTGTTCCTCAGGCTGGAAGTACAAAGTTGAGTAGAAGTGGTAAAAACTTGCTCCTGATCTTAGCAGAAAGCATTCAGTCTTTCATCATTAAATATGATGACGTTAGCTCTGGATTTTTGTAGAAGCCTTTTATCAGGCAGAGGAAGTTGTCTTCTGTTCCTAGTTTGTTGAATGTCTTCACTGTTGTATGATTGCAAGGGGAATCACAGAAACGGCAGTTTTGCTTCCTCCCTGAGAGAGTCCCGTTGTGCTGGTAAGCACGTAATGACACCTTTGCAGTGGCAAGTGTAAATTTCCTTTTAGGTTTGAATCCAAACACATTTATTGAGTTAAAGCTCAACTTTTTGGGGCTTTCCAATCCAAATAGAGGGGCTTTATTATTGTGCTAGAAATGTGTCCTTCAAAGCTGTTTCCCAGAATCACCCTACTCTTTGCCAAATAAGAACTGCTCATTTTCTAATGAGGTTAAAAAGAATGTGAAAAAGGTAGACTGAAGTATTATTAACTTTATTTACATGTAATACATCCATAAGTAAAGGGATATTCTTAGAACCTATGTCACTACTAAGCACTCTATGCCCAGCACTTTGAAAGATGCTCACACCATGATAGCGGATGATGCAGACCTTATTCTCTTATATACACAGTAAAGGGGAATATTTGTGTGTTTTAGCACTCAGGTAATATGCTTAACATGCATTACATCATTTGGTCTTCATATCAACCCTGTGTGATAAGAACAATTATTACTTTTTAAAAGAAACTCGGCCAGGCGTGGTGGCTCATGCCAGTAATCCTAGCACTCTGGGAAGCCAAGGCGGGCGGATCACAAGGTCAGGAACTCGAGACCAGCCTGGCAAATATGGTAAAACCCCATCTCTCCTAAAAATACAAAAATTAGCTGGGGGTTGTGGTGCATGCCTGTAATCCTAGCTACTTGGGAGGCTGAGGAGGACACTCGCTTGAACCTGGGAGGCGGGGATTGCAGTGAGCTGAGATCACACCACTGCACTCCAACCTGGGCAACAGAGCGAGACTCACTCCAGCCTGGGCGACAGAGCAAGACTCTTGTCTCAAAAAAAAAAGAAAAAGAAAAAAGAAACTTATGTTTTGGAGACGTTGAGCAAGACCTTGTGCTTGAAAGTGGCAGAACAAGTTGGTTGGACTCCAGAATCCAAACTTTTTTTTTTTCTTTTGAGACAAAGTTTCATTCTTGTTGCTCAGGCTGGAGAGGAATAGCATGATCTTGGCTCACTGCAATCTCTGCCTCCTGGGTTCAAGTGATTCTCCTGCCTCAACCTACCAAGTAGCCAGGATTACAGGTACATGCCACCACGGCTGGTTAATTTTTTTTTTTTTTTTTTTTTAATTTTTAGCAGAGACAGGGTTTTACTATGTTGGCCAGGCTGGTCTCAAACTCCTGACCTCAGGTGATTCACCCTCCTCGGACTTCCAAAGTGCTAAGATTACAGGTGTGAGCCACTGCGCCTGGCCAAAGAATCCAAACTTTTATCCTCTATAGCATGTTGCTTTTTCCTCCTGCTGGAATTTATACTATATTGCTGAGACAAGAAATACTCAAAAAACAGGGAACTCTAAGAGAGAAAAGTGATAAATGTGTTGAGTAGAATCCCTAGGTTCTTGAAATGAGGGTGGTGCAGTGGCTGCTGCAGTGTTGAGGGAGATTTTTGAGAAGTTGCTGAGACGTAGGGAAGGCTATGGATTGACTATGATTTGGATGAACATGAAGGAAAGAGGAAGACTTCTGGATGGGGAAACAGCATGAGTGGAAGTGTGGTTGCAGAAATGAGCCTGGACTCCTTCTTGGAAGGGCTTGCCTGGGGTGAGAGGTTCTGTCACTATTCAATGAAAGGTCTGGCCTGCGAGGGTCAGATTTTGGGGTGTGTGTGTGTGTGTGAAACTGAATACTACAATGAAAGGACAGGATTTAGAACAGTATTTAAACAATGGAATTAACTTAGTTAGTTATTGATTTTATTTATTTATTCATCACTCTTGCCCAGGCTGGAGTGCAGTAGCATGATCATGGCTCACTACAGCTTCTGCCTTTCGTGCTCAAGCCATCCTCCCATCTCAGCCTCCTGACTAACGAGGACTACAGGCGTGCACCACCATGCCCAGCTAATTTTTGTATTTTTAGTAGAAATGGGGTTTCTCCACGTTGCCCAGGCTGGGTTCCAACTCGTGGGCTCAAGCAATCCACCTGCCTTGGCCTACCAAAGTGCTAGGATTACAGGCATAAGCCACTGTGCCTGCCCTAGTTATTGATTTTTATTTGTTTGTTTGTTTTTACAAGTTGTATAAATTTTGCACCTTGAATATCCAGGTTTCTGAGACTGTGCCATAGAGAAGAGGTTGCTGTTAGATGAGATCCTGGTTCCCCACTCCCACCTCAAATAGAGTAACTCCAAATTTAGATGTTGGTATTCATTTTAAGATTTTATTTAGAAAAAAAGTTTTAATGTTAAAAAAAAAATGGCTAGAAAGCCACTTAGCCTGATAACTCCACAAGTGAAGAGGCTTGGGTTTGCAGTGACAAAGTTAGTGAGTAACAGAGGAAGGACTACAAGTCACATTCCTTTGTCCCAAGTAGTTCATTTGGGAAGTATTTATTGTCTTCCTACATTCCAGGCAGGATGCAAAGTTCTGTGAAGTGCAAGGATAACTGGTCCCTGCACTTGGAGAGATCACAAGGGATAGAGCTGCCTTAAAGAGATCGCAGACAATATGGTAACACAGCTCACTGTTCTGTGTGAAGAGGAGGGCGAAACTGGGGAGGCTCACAGCAGGGTGACACCTGACTTGAATTTTCATAAATATGTTGGTGTTCTCCAGGGAGATTAGGTGGAGGAGGGCATTCTAGGCCAAAGCAACAATGTATGTTAAGGAAGGGAGGTGTGAAAGAGCACGACTTAATCAAGGAATGGAAAATAGCTCTCTAATTAAGAAAAGTTAACATGTATTAACCATTATTCTGTGCCAGGCATTGTGCTAGGTGATTTACATGGATTATTTCATGGAATACTCCCAAGAATCCTACGAGATGGATACAGACAAGAAAACTGAGTTTTAGGATAGAGCAATAATTTGCCTAAGCGTCATATAAGGTCTCACAGTTAAACTGTGGTCGAGCTGGGATTTGAATTCAGGGAACTGAGTTTTGGATTTAGGGTCCTATGGGCCTTTTGAAGCAGTTTGAGCGTATCCTCTAGGCCTGTGTCCTCAAACTCGCATCAGAAGCACCTGGTGGAGTTGTGAAAACATAGATTCTGGGCTTTCCCCTCCTGAGTTTCTGATTCAGTAGGTATGAGGTAGGCTCCAAGCACTTCTAACAAGTTTCTTCCCTGCTGGTCCAGGGACCATACTTTGAGAACCGCTTTGATAGGAAGGCAAACAGAAAAGTTTTAAGTTTGGGAGGAAAATCATCAGATTTGCATATGGTTTAGGGATCTCTGGGTAATGGATGGGAATGAATTATAAAAGAGAACTTAATGAAATGATGGTCAGAGGGGACAGAGAGTACAAACAGGAAGAGCAGTTATGAGAGGACCGTCTAATGTGTGTCCAGATAAATGAAGCCAAAGGGATGAACCTAAGTGAGATGACATAGGAAGATAATTTAGGAACTAACAGCCCCTGATAACGGAAGCAGTAGTTGTCATTATTAACTAGAATCTATAGACATGGTGTCTGGCAAGAAACGGGAGAGGAAATGATTGAAATGAACAGAAAGTGAGTTGAATTTAAGATTTTCCTGAAAAGAAATGGAATTGGGAGGGTGAACTGGTTGTGGAGGTAGCTGCATTTGGGACGTGTTGAGTGGTGGCCCTCGTGTGGTGTAGTAGAGAGGCACCACGCTACAGTGGAAAGAGGACTGAGCTGGCATAGGAGACCTGGCTTTTAGAACTGGCTCAGTCAATTATTTGACCATTTTGGAGATGCCCCATACTCTTTGAGCCTCCATTTCTTTATCTGCAAGTGGAGTTTGCAGCTTGCCTATGTGACTGAGACTGGAGGGTAAAATATGGGAGTCGTCGCCCCTAGGGTAAAACTGTTGGTAAAACAGTTGTTTTTCCTAATTATCCCCTTAATCCTTTGTGCTCATATATCACACAGTCACATTACAAAGTAGACACAAAAATGAAAACCTTCACGTGGCTTACATGCATGATGGTGACCCAGCTCTTCTGCAAGGGGGATATTTTCTCCATTCATCTGGGCATTGAGCATGCAGGCTTTAGAGTAGTTGCAAAGAAATAGTTACATTGAGTTTTAAAATGTTGTATTAATGAGCTAGAGTTAGGAACAAAGCTGAGTTATTTCCTAGGGGGAATGCTTTTTAAAACTTCAATTATGAATAGACGCATTTGTAGTGTTTGAAGTCCAGGATTTATTTATTTATTTTTTTTAGTAATCTCCAATCACAGCAGAAAATGTTTTAAAGCTATTAGCTCTATCCCTTATTTTAGCTATTTAATTCTAGGGTATTAGCAAATAGATACCTATCTCTGTATCTTTCTTATGATCTAATTAAAAAGAAGTGACTTCGCTGAGTATATATATGTGGTCATCATAATTATTAAATATCTATTAATTCAGGAGTTACACTTAATGCCTTCCTGCCCCTCAACTCCCGTATCCAGTTCATTAACAAGTCTTTTTTCTTAACTCCCCGACTTGTCTCCCCTCTCCATAGCTTTGCACCATAGCCTTGCTCCCTTGCACCATAGCCTCCTTGGTGCAAGCCGTCGTGATCTTTAGTCTGGCTTACTGCCAAAGTTTCCAAACTGATCTACTATATCCATTCTTGATTCTGTCTAATTCATATTTACACCGTACAGAGACTAATGCTTCAAAATCTGCTTAAGCCTCCTCCTGCTTAAGCCTTTTAAGGGCTTTGTGTTGCCTTTAGAGTAAAGACAGTACCACCCAACATGACCTCCGAGGTCTCACATAACCAGCCTTTGTTAACCTCTGCAGTCTTACTTCTCTTTATCTTCACTTTTGCTCTCCCTGCACTAGTCAAACTGGCTGCCTTTTTGTCTCGTGAATGTGCCATATCTCCATCTTACACAGAATCTTTGCACGTTCTCTCTCTTCTGTCTAGAATTATTTCCTTCTTTCTTAATCTAGTCACTCACTCCCACACATCCTTCAAACCACAGCTCAGTGAACACTTACTCCACAAATTCTTCTCTGACCCCCCTTGACTAGGTAATCTGAATGACATGTGCTCAAATCACGATTTGCCTCTATATTTCTTCATTTTTCACAGTTGCATTTACATTTATTTCTGTGTTTACTTGATTAATGTGGAGAGCAGGAGCTATGTGTGGGTCAGCTTCTTACGTAGTACTACTCATGCCCAGAAGAGTACTTGGTACATTGTAGGAGCTAATGAATATTTGTGCAATATTCATACAGGACAGAGATTGTTCTGGTGTTGGGACTCACGGCTAGATCCCATAGGGAGTAAATGCAATGCATAAAATGTATGCCATAAGTTAAAGTCACTGAAAGATGCAACAGTGTTGATGTCAGCTTTCGATTGTGTAACAATTAATAGCACAAGCCTAGTTTCCACTTGAACAGGTATATGCTATTCTTCCACTGGAGAATCCTGTGGGACCATAGGCTACCCATGAAACGTGGCTTCAGTGGTTTAGAATTGTAAATGGTATCTACTTTATACAAATCTGCAGCCCTGGATTGTGGGAGCAATTGAGCCAGCTTGTTTCTCTATGAGCCGTCAAAATTTTCTGCGCAGTTTAGACTAGCAAATCCTTTCACAAAGATTGTTGTCCAGCTTTTATTCTGAATTTTCTATAGCCCTCAACCACAGCAAAACTTAAAAACAAGAAAACTCAGACTTTTAAGATAGTGTAAGAAGAATATATATGGTGTTTTCTTACTTGTGTTGTGTATATGCTATAGTTACTGCTAAAGGATTCTACAGAAAATCGCATGGTTAATAATTATCTAACATCATACACAATCTTAGGATTGTTCTGGGAATAATGTTAAATCAAGTCATGTAAATTCTGCATAATGAGAAACTCTGGATGTAGATACCTTTTCAATCAGTTCATGACAATTGATTACTTCAAGAACCAAGAATGAAAACCCTCAATCACTTATCTTTCAAATCTCACTGTTAACCTCAAGCCTTCTTATCTTAATCAGGGATAGGGAACAAGGATTCATAGAATAATTTCATGAAAAGATAGACTGTGCATTTATATAAATGCGACTACTGTATTGCAATTAAGCAGCACACACACTGCTGCTTTGTGTCACCAGCAAGGTAAATAAAATACTGCTCTGCTTCTTATAGTTTGGAGATGAGTTCCCTGGAGGAAGAGCCATAGTTTGTCTTTAAGAGATCTTAGCTTCAATGTCCAATTAATAGTGAATGCTATTAATAACGTATTAAAATTCCACTTTGAATTAGGCCAAGCAATTCAACGTGCAGGGGCATAAATAAATTAATTCAGAGTAATTTATTATAATGCTCTACTTCTCTAAATGAGGTATTTATCATTTTTTTATTTGAGGAAACACAGATATTGTATTTATTAGACAGAGGCTTTACGTCAACCATCATTAGCATCAAAAAGCTAAAAATAAAAACATGAACAAAAGTAAAGCAAATGAAGAGAACAATATTTCCCTAAACAAAGTATGTCAGTAAACAAACAGAAATTCAAAAAATAAACAAATAGAAATTCTGGAGCAGAAAAGCACACTAACTGAAATAAAAAAATTTACTAGAGTGATTTAATAGTACATTTGAGAAGGCAGAAGAAAGAAGTGGTGAGCTTGAAAATGGATATTCAAAAGAGTATACCAAAAAATCATTTAAACCCCAAAGAAGGAAGTAATGGAGAAATTGAGAAACACAGAAACCTAGAAGTCTCAGATCATCATCCAATTATAAATAGTTCAAGGTATCAAATGGGGTATGGCTTAAAATTAAAGCTCTGTATTATGTGCTGCCTGATGTCTGAAATCAGGAGGACCTCAAATGATCTAACTGCAAGTTCCTCCTTTCAGTGGATGTGATCCTCTAGCCATCAGTTTCTCCTCTCTGGGAAGCATAGTTTTTGCTTATTCTTAGGTTGAATTTTCCTGCCAGATCACAATTATTAAAGCCAGGCAGTCACATCTGCTGCAGGAACCAGGTCTTATCTCCATAAATGTGGTTCTTATCTGACTTTCTTCAAGATAACATATTGTGCCAGTTCTTATCTGGCCTCTAAATGCCACTGGCTACACCTAATGAATCAGGGTCTTGATAAGCAGGGCATAAACATCAGCATTTTAAACAAGCCTCCAGGGTGATTCTGATGCCCAATAAAGTTTGAAAACCACAGAATGATTTCTAGGCACTGAGACTGTTGAAAGATTTGTTTATAGTTCTAGGTTTTTTTTTTCTGCCAGGAGGCAGTGTTCTCTGAAATATGGCTGGGTTAATAAACCATGTTGGAAGTTAACTTTTCAGTCTTTCTTATGCGCTTCTTGTTTACGGAGCCAGCCACATGTAACCCTTATTACAAAGCCTTAAACACCACAGCAAGTGAACTTCTCTTAATTTAGTTTTCTTAGGGAAGGTTTTGGACAAATTCCAGTCATTTTAGTTGAAGTTCTCGACCTACTTTATGCATTATCAGGCTTTTTGGTTTTTTTCAGCTTTGGGTAATGAGGGATAATTTTATTTTGTGGTTAATTTGATCCCCGAGGTAAGGACTTTGGTCATCTTGGTTATCCTCCTGACAGCTAATTTACAGCGACAATCTTGTAGTAAAAATCTGTTCAACTGTGGCAAGATGATGTGGGTGTGCACATGTGTGCTTGTGTGTGTGTGTATGTGTGTATGTTAACGAGTTCCTTATGCACGATAAGCTGGTAAAAGACAAAGTTCTTTGGCAGAATGGTTAAGAGAAATAATGGCTGAGGGCCGGGTGCAGTGGCTCATGCCTGTAATCCCAGCACTTTGGGAGGCCGAGGTGGGTGGATCGCTTGAGGTCAGGAGTTCGAGACCAGCTTGACCAATATGATGAAACCCCGTCTGTATTAAAAATGCCAAAAAATAAGCTGGGTGTGGTGGCAGGCACCTGTAATCCCAGCTACTCTGGAGGCTGAGACAGGAGAATCGCTTGAACCAGGGAGGTGGAGGTTGCAGTGAGCTGAGATGGTGCCATTGCACTCAGTCTGGGCGACAAGAGTGAAAATAGAGAAAAGAAAAAAGAAATGGTGGCTGAGTTCAACTCTTGGATAATGGGTAACAAGTGGATCAACTTGGCTATTACAGCTTTTCCCCCTGCACAGCTAGTCTGCATATAAGAGACAAATTAATGGACAGTGTTCAGCTGTTGAACTCTAATTTTTTTCCAAGGGAAACCTCACTGGCATCTAGCTAGGTTTATACAATCAAATATCAGACAAGGTTGAAAGTTGTTAGGCTCTGGCAAGGCAAAAGAAGAGGCTGTTTTTGGAACATTTAGCACACTGTGGCGTATAATGAAATAACAGGATTGCCTTGATATTTTTCTTTTGGGTTTATTGTCTTCCTCTATCATAGCAGGCTTGTATCTTGAAATTTAACATAAATTATAGAAAAATCTTACAAGGAGTTGACATCTTTTATAAGTCTTGCTAAATACCTTACTCCAAATTTGATCAGTATGGCATACAGACAAAAGCTGAGACTTACATAGAAACATTTATAAGCCTGTCCTAGAGTGCAAAACTATTTTAGAAAGACAACTTAGAGTTTGGCAGTATATATATTTTCTTTTATTCAATTAGGTATTACTAGAGTCTAAGAATCTATAATGAAACCCAGGCCTACTATACAACCCCCTATAAACAAGGTTTTGCTTTTGTGCTATCAGGTTTTATTTGAGCAGAGCCACTACTCTGTTAGTAATTTGTTGCATGGTATGCCTTGTATTTGTTTACACACGAACACATGCGCTGTGCAAGAAAGATGGTCATTGAACCTGGTGAGAAAGACCCCCAAAACAAATCTTCCCTCATTTGAATCCTGAAGGCATGTAATATTTAAACAACTTTCAGATTTAGAGGCATTGATTTTTTCTTTTGAAAGTTTGCTGTTTGCCAAATTGCTTAGTAAAGAAACTTTAGTACCCACAATAGCCTCAACGGACACAGTATTTGGTGGCTACGTGCAAATGTAACTGAGAAATAACTAGGGAAACAATTGTTTACATCTCAACTCTTGCTGTCATTGAGATTTCCTTCCTAAATTCAATTGCTAATAAAGCTTCCCATGCTATCCACTTCCCCCACCTACCCGCCTCTCAAAAAAGCCCCCAAAACAAGCTGACAGTCTTTTCGGGAAGAAGAGGCAGAGAGTGAAGTTATTTTGTTTGTCCTTACAGGGCAGAAGGACTTTATGCTGTGACAGGCATTTCCAGTATTTTGATAAACGTTACTTCTCTAAACTTGAACAACAGCATGGGGAAAATAATGTTATCTCTTATATTAGTTACAATTTGGTGAGATTTCATCATGAGAAACTTTCAAGGAGGCAGAAGTAGCTGAGAATGTGATACTAGGGACAGGGTCGCTCAAATTGCCGGAAAAATAAATCCATGGGAAAGACAGGAACGCGATTAGGTTTACAAATAATAAAACTTTCCTTGCTTAGAAAAATAAAGTCGTGAGGTTGACGCCATTGAATGACTGCATTGTAAACCTTAAAAGCTTCATGCTGGTAGAAGCCCTTGCACAGCCCTGTTTCATTTTTATCGGATGAAATGCATTTGGTTTCTTTTTGACAAACCATGTTTTTGTGAGGAAAGGAAAATGAACATGCGCTGTTATTGGCCACCGCAATGTAAGAAACCCTCCTGTTGCCAGCGCTACCACATGAAAGTGTCTGTGGGTTAGGGGAGGGACCTGGAAGGGGGCGGGGATAACGGGGATGATAGCTTAAGCCTCTTAGGCTCAGAGCTGCGATTTGCGAACACCCTGTGATGTAATCAAGCTCTGGACAAATCACAGGAGTCTGTCAACCTCCCAGGTGGGATTGCTTGTAGTTAATAGACTAAACCCGGAGCCCCAAAAGCAGTGCACTCCGTGAAGGCAAAGAGAGCACGCTGCAAAAGCCTTTCCAAGAATCCTCGACATGGTAAGGAGGGAGCTCGTTCCAGCCGTGCCAGGTGGGAGAACGGAGGAATGACGGGGGACAGGCTTGATCTTCAGAATCAGTGACTGATTGACATTTCCCCTCTTTGTTGTGCAAATTAAGATAGCACCTTATTATGCATTTTGGAAGTGGTAGGATTGGTGGTGATATTGAAGCCATTTGAATTGCCTTTGTGTAATTTGATTTAGTTCAGCTGTATTCGTTCAGCTGTATTTGACAACTTGGTTTCTTTATTCTCTTAGATAATATCCCTGTTCACTTTTGCCATTGGAGTCAATATCTGCTTAGGATTCACTGCACATCGAATTAAGAGAGCAGAAGGATGGGAGGAAGGTCCTCCTACAGGTAAGTGTGGAAACGATTTGCGTTTTCAATTCTTTAAAAATATTACATACCAGGTAATCGATGTAAGCTTATTAAGATATTTATCTTTAATACGATCTTGCAGTAAAACTAAGTCCTAAATTTCTTTGGGTAAAACCACCTATGTATATAATTCAGGTGGGAGAGTGTGGTTTTCATTAGAGAACATTTATGATTGTTTCATAACTGGCTATTTCAATTTTTGTACTCAAATTTGTAAATGTTAAGATACAATTGAAACTCTTGTTCATAGGCAAGGCTAAAGTAGAGGTGCTGAGAACAGGTGTTGGTTGAATAGTGGAGCTACACAAATCTGATTTGCTGTCACATGATGTAGGATGTAGTATTTGCCACTAGAAAGTTCTGATGTAGGAAAAAAGAATAAAAGTAAAAAAGGCAGTGAACTATCTTTATGCAACTTGAGAAATTTAGGACTTTAAGATTTACTTGAAATTGGAAAAACATAAAAGAGAGGAGGTGCTCGAAGAGTTTTCAGGATTGATTTGTACTCATTGTGTTTTCTGTTGGCAAAGGAAAGGTAAGTTTTAATAGTGTACCTTGACTTAACCAACAGAACCAAAGTGAAAGAGTTTCTTTTCACAATACACTACGCCATAAGCAGTGTGGGAATTCTTATAAAGGAGCTCCTTGTGCAGACAGAGGGGGCTTAACTGACCAGGTCTTAAGCAATGAGTTGGTTAATTTCCTGGAAATTGGAGCTGCTGATGGTTTTAGAAATAAAAAAATTACATTTTAAGTAATGGACACTCTAGGGAACAATATTTTCTGGACTTTCCCTGACATTCCAGCATGTTTGTCTGTCTTCCTGTGAATTTTGTGTTTCTCCGTACTTCTTGATCTGAGTTATAAAAGACCATCACCTCCCTGCTTAGCCAGCATGAAATTTTATTATTAATCAATACATACATTGATGGAATACTAAATCTTTCTTAAGTCAATTAAGTTACTTTCGAATCATGCTAGAAGGTTGAAAGAATAATATTAGAAGTGAGTTAGTGAATTGAAGTGGGGTGTGGCTGGGGTGAAGAGTGAGAAAATAGATCATAAAAATTGCAGCCCCAGGGAGCCAAATGGACAAAATGAGTCGTCTTCTGTTGGGGACGGAGAGGACAGTGGATCACTGAGCTAGAGAATGCTGTTTTTATTAGTAGCAAATGCTCTCTTCAAAGGCCTCTTTTTACTCCCATTAATACTGACTGTGACTGAACAGCCAGGGGAATCAGATCCTTAGCATGGTCATGTGGGAAAGCTAGCAACTTGAGAGCCAACTGCTGGTTCTTTTCAATGAACACTAAAAGGAACTTTTTTTTCTGTTTCATCTTAATATATTACTCTGGTGAAAACTGATATTGAAGGAAGTAAATGCTGTTTCCTTAATGAATGTAAAATTGAGTCACTCATTATTTTTAAAGTTGACTTCTTTGGGAAAATAGTCATTAAAATCCTAGACTGGGACCCTGGATTCCTGTAACTTGCTATGTGGTGTTGGGCGAATCACTTGTGAAGTCTGTTCCCTTAGCTGTACAATGAGGAGCAGACTTGGATGATTTCTACTTTTCTTGCTGGATTAAAAAAAAATCCCAGGAATTATTCTGTTTCATTGCTTCTTGAATTTGCATGCTCACTACTGGAAAACTTGAAAAGCATTGATTAGATTTATTAGTCTTTGAAAATATTTTGTGTATAGTAAATTATTTCCATATAACAATAGCTATACAAACTAATGAATAAATGCCACTTCTAGAAAAACAGTATAGTCTGTATTGTAATTTGTAAACCTTAATTGTCATAAGTATGCTACACAAATTTGCTCCTTGAATTATTTAATTAAGTCATTGGTTATTTTAGGCCTTTATGATATTATCTAAAATAATTTATTAGTTAAACTGCTAACCACGTGAATCTTAGTCTTAGAATACAATGCAACTGAACTCTGAATTTTATGGTTTGGGTATGCCTGCATCCTTTTTAATTTTTCTTTGTTGTAGCTTATCTGCTTTTTAGGAACTATGGTTGATTTCTCTCCTGGATACAAATCAAAGATGTACTTAGTAAACAAGGCAAAAGCATACTGTAGATAGTGTAAATGTTTTTATGTTTTTAAATGCTGCCTATGCTTAGAAAGGATCTCTCTCAATTGATACATGTGACTGGTTATTTTATGATTAGAAAACACTGGGTGAATTTTATAAACTTGTGAGAATAAGACACTAGGAGGGGGAGGCAGCTATGTCAATTTCCAACAATACTTTTAGGCGCCAAAGAAGTCCTGGGAAGCTCAGTTCTCCAAGGGTGTTTCAACAAATAGAAGGAACACAAAGGGTATTGGTATATGGCTAGCTTCGGATTGATCAGGGTGAGATCCACCATTCAAAAGCAGGCAGTTGTTCAGTAACCATAGCTTCTCAGAGTCCTCAAGAATAGCTGAGAATGTTCTGCACACATAGAAGCCCTCGCTGCTGTACTATGGACTGGGGTGTTAGTTTCAAGTCTGTGGCAGTGCAAACAGACTGTTATAATTAATTAACTAACACACTTGCTACCTGGATATATTGTTAAGATGGGAAGTAATGGCCGAACAAGATTTCTTATACCAGGTCATAAGAGATTTATAGATTTATTAGGAGATATGAAATGAGAAAAGCTACTTATAATTCTGTTGGGTAAATATAATGGGCATTCAGGTTAGTAAGATGGTGAGATGGCTGGAATAAATTTTCAAAGAAAATATAAATCATAAGCATGATTTAGTTTGACATCTTTGTTTCATACATCTGATGTGGTCCACTTGATTTGCCTTTAAGACTACAAGGTAATTTATATGTCTGCAGGTGTCTGTGCACTCATGTGCGCTTGCAGTGTGTATGTTTGTGGTGTTACCCAGGCGTCTCTTTTATTGAGACTTGTGATTTAGAAACTCTGTCTCCAGGTGAAAATAGAATATCCTCTTTGATATGTGAGTAATTTAATTCTTAAAAGACAAAGGGAAATTTGTGGGCTTGTGAATGTCTGGCTAACAGAGACTTAAAAGATTAGTTTAATTCATCTTTAGTGGCTTGAAAAGAAAGTTGAAAAGTATGTGAATGAAATTGATAGGTTCATGTGAAATGTAGACTGTCACTAACAACTTTATGAGTAAAGCTTTTCTTTGAGAATCATAGGGAAATCAGAAAATGGTACTAGAACTGAGAAGGTTTATGTTCATTTGATAATTTTAGAAATGTTCTACAATGAAAAGCTATTTAAATATTGGCATAGTAGAATGTAGGAAACTGTAAAGCTGACATAGATCAGCTGTTTGCTCTGTGAGCAAAACTCTCTCATGAGGAATATCCTGTCATGGGGCTTTATGTGAAATTTCAGGTAGAAATTGGGACGTTTAAGTCAATGAAATGAAGTTATCTGAATTGGAAGCTAAGGAGGGTACAGATTTTTCAGTTCTTTGTTAAACAGGGCTGTAGTGTATTGATTTTTCATTTATCTGAAAACTGTAGGGAATCCTCTATCTTGTTTATATTCTCAGAAACGTCAGTTTTCCATGAAGTTCAGCCTAGATTTTTGAATCAATAAAATCAGCAAATCTTCCCCAAAATTATATTTTGAAAAGAACTTCTAGAAGTTGAAACCTATGTACAAAATTTGAAAAATCTTTTGTTAATGAAAAAACTAGTTACAGTGAGATGATCTAAAATTTTATCCAGGCCTTTGCTAACTCATATGAGGCCTAGATATCTAATTTTCCAACTGGGAAAATGGGGGATAAATTTGCTTTTATTGATCTGAAAAAGTTTTTGAAAATGTGTTTAAGGCTGATGAGAACTGTAGGTGTTAAGTATATGATTATGCATTTAATTTATCTTCAATTAGGTTTGAAGGCCAGTGTGTACATTTATACCTGATGGAGTTAACAATACCTTTAATTTTAATTGACAACATTTCATTGTTTTGTAGCAGATGTGCAAATCATTAGATTTATGCTACTGATGGCCATTAAATGCTATTAAAGTGGTTTAGATGTTGAATTAGTTTTTAACTTTTAGTTTCAATAAAATAGAAATGTTTTTTTTTGTTGCTGTCGTTTTTTTTTGTAGTTTGTGAGCTCTATATAAGGACATTCTATTGACTGAGAGAGAGAGAGAGAGAGAGAGAGAGAGAGAGACTCACTATGTCTCACACTGGAGTGCACTGGTGTAATCTCAGCTCACTGCAACCTCCACCTCCCAGGTACAAGTGATTCTCCTGCCTCAGCCCCCTGAATAGCTGGGATTACAGGTGCCCACCACCACACCTGGCTCATTTTTTGTATTTTTAGTAGAGACAGAGTTTCACCATGTTATCCAGGCTGGTCTCAAATCCTGACCTCAGGTGATCCACTGGCCTTGACCTCCCAAAATGCTGAGATTATAGGCATGAGCCCCTGCGCCCGGCCAGGACATTGTATTTATAAAAGTTCTGAAAGCACAGGTGTTTAAAAACTTCCCAGGTGGACCTATTTATTAAGAAAAAAAGTTTATGAAATCTGGCCTAGCAGCTGTGAAGAGGGGAGAACAGTGATGTTTTATAAATGGATATTTATAAAAAGTGATGTATTTAGGGAGCAAAGATACTGCCATGTAGGCCTGTGTGTAAGTTCTATTTACTAAGGAATGAAGTCAGAAGCATTAAAAGAAATGGCAACTTCAATACAAAAAAGTATGACCCGAAAGAATGAACCATACACTCCAGAAGAGGCATAATTCAGTATTAAATTCTAAAGTTGGGCAGTATCTTGAATGCCATACAAACTGTCCTCTGCCTTGCCCTGTGGGTTACACTTCAAACAGGGCAGCAGACACAGGGGAACCTCCCTGTTTTAATGCTCTTAAGAAAAAAGGGTGGTGTAACCACAGCTGGTAACACTTTATAAGGTTTTACTCTCACTTTCAGGAAACACCTGGGCTAAGAACCAAGGAGAATGGGAGGAACACATGGAGAGCAGTATCATAAACAGGACCAGACAAAGCTTAGAAGAACCTTCCAGCTTTAGGCTAAGCTAAATGTTTCCAAACGTAAATACTGCCTCTTCTATTGGCTATAATCCAGATTTGAACATTTTCATCTTATGGAGGGGGGGGATTTAGAGGGAAATATGATCGGGAGCCTAAGATGAAGTAATGTTTTGGCCACAACTATGTCATCAGTTAGGCTCCTTCCAATAATTTAATTAAATCATCAATAGTTTTTGTTTTTTTTTTTTCCTGGTATATTATGGAATAAATGGCACTAGATTTTTTTTTTTTTTTTTTTTTTTTTGAGAGTTTCCTAGGCTGGAGTGCAATGGTGCAATCTCAGCTTACCACAACTTCTGCCTCCCGGGTTCAAGTGATTCTCCTGCCTCAGCCTCCCGAATAGCTGGGATTACAGGAATGCGCCAGCATGCCGGCTAATTTTGTATTTTTAGTAGAGATGGGGTTTCTCCATGTTGGTCAGGTTGGTCTCAAACTCCCGACCTCAGGTGCTCCGCCTTTCTTGGCCTTCCAAAGTGCTGGGATTACAGGCGTGAGTCACTGCGCCTGGCTGGCACTAGAATTCTACAACTTTAACTTTCTATACATATCGTAAGATGGAATATTTTAGATATAAAGTTGTCTTAAGTAAAAGTAATTGTACCTGTTTCTATCAGAATTATGAATTTGAATGAAATAAATTACGTTTTACATTGATGTTTCTTTAAATCATGAAATTATACTTCTGTGAAAAATAAGGAATGCATAGCATTGTTGTTATATATATCATATACGTACGTATGTATATTTTAAAATTTGAGGACTCTATTTTTAAAAAGAACACTATGTAAAACTATGAACATTTGTTTTTCAAGACTCTGGAACTGACCTGTGTCTTTGAAGTAAAATAACATCATTTGAATATGTAATTTAAAAGGCAACAATAGAATTTGAATCTCATAAAGATATTAGCAAATGCCTCATAAGAAATTCTAAGCCTTGGCTGGGCGCAGTGGCTCACATCTGTAATCTCAGCACTTTGGGAGACAGAGGCAGGTGGATCACAAGGTCAGGAGTTTGAGACCAGCCAGGCCAAGATGGTGAAACTCCATCTCTATTAAAAATCTACAAATTGGCCAGGCATGGTGGCGGATGCCTGTAATCCCAGCTGCTTGGGAGACTGGGGCAGGAGAATCGATTGAAAACAGGAGGTGGAGGTTGCAGTGAGTCCAGATAGTGCCACTGCCTTTTAACCTGGGCAATAGAGCAAGACTCTGTCTAAAAAAAGAAAAAAAAGAAAAAAAGAAGTTCAAAGCCTCTATCATGCTTATCAGATATTTCTGCCTTGACACATTTGAGAGTACTTTCTGTTTGTTAGTCTTAGATGTTTTCTGCACTTTTATGACGATCTCAATAATGATGAAAATTTGAGATAACACGAGTTCATTGATGTTTCAGTTTTCATCCCACCTCTCAATAAGTTATACATCTGAAGTGCTCACATCAATGTTCTTTTGATTTGGGTTAAGTAAAGGAAGACAACACATTTTAAAACTCAGACTTCTGATAAATCAGAGAATCGTTCCCTATTTGACATTACATCAGGTACAATGAAGAGAGAAGTCCTAACAATTTCAAATGCACGCAGGGACAAAGGACTAAAAGATGAGTAAAGTGTTCAGATACATGGCTTGAGCAAACCTAGAAATGACATTTAACATCGTTCTCTTCCTGCTTCTTGCTTTTTCTTGATTTTAATCACTTTAGGCTCAGTGTAGAGAGAAGGGCAGGGAACATGGAGACCCCAAGTACACTGACTTGATTTTTACCAACTACATGAATGTATATCACCTCACTATGTATTTCTATTATTCATCCATGAAAAATGATTAAAAAAAGAATATGAAGGTGAATTGCAGAACCTCTAGGAAAACAATTGGGACTAGAGCTTGTCATGAAAGAAGATGGCTGGGCTGGAATAGACCCTGGAAAGGCAAAGTGAATGTTCCATTCTATTGTTTATTTATTTGTTGATTTAATCATTTTATTTATGTTTTGTCCACTCAACTCATCAAGATTGTTGTTTCCATTGCACACAGGAGTGTGTGGATTACCGAGGTATTGTCATACACTCACTCTGTTTTATTTAAGAGAGATAGCAGCTTGACCCAGCCTGGTGGCTCACGCCTGTAATCCCACCACTTTGGAAGGCCAAGGTGGGCAGATCACCTGAGGTCAGGAGTTCAAGACCAGCCTGACCAACATGGTGAAACCCCGTCTCTACTAAAAATACAAAAAATTAGCTGTGCATGGTGGGTGCCTGTTATCCCAGCTACTTGAGAGGCTGAGGCAGAAGAATTGCTTTAACCTAGGAGAGTGTGGTTGCAGTGAGCTGAGATTACACCATTGCACTGCAGCCTGGGTGACATGAGCAAAACTCCGTCTAAAAAAAAAAGATAGCGGCTCAAATTTCTTGGGGTTATTGGTTTGTAAGAGGTTCTATATGGTTCAAACTACCTTCCCTTTTCTCTTCCTGTCATTCTCAGCTGAATTCAAGTCATTCAAGAATGAATTTTGACATAGGTGTATCCTAATCTAACCAGGCCTAGGAATTTACTCAAATTTGAAGCTGTCAATAACTTAATCTTAAGTACCGTACTTCTTTTGAGATACATCTTTGCATTATGAGTGGAAGGCTAACTCTAACAAAGTTGTCTTTAGTTTTGTTTGTCTTTAGGTTTGGCAAGGACTGTAACTCATAGGGATCGACTATTAGGTGAGATTCAATTATTTTTTCAGAAACAAAGCAAGGAGCAAATTTAGAGAATGATTAAGGTTGCAAGAAAATGGTAAAAATCAGCTTGGCAGAATGAGTGAAGAAAGATTAAATGTGGCTAAAAATTCACACAGATATTCTGAAAGTAAAGAAAGAAATAGGCCAGGCACGGTGGCTCAATTTGTAATTCCAGCACTTTGGGAGGCCGAGACAGGTGGATCAACTGAGGTCAGGAGATTGAGACTCACCTGACCAACATGGTAAAACCCCATCTCTACTAAAAATACAAAAATTAGCTGGGTGTGGTGGTGGGTGCCTGTAATCCCAGCTATTCGAGAGGCTGAGGCAGAAGAATCATTTCAACCTGGGAGGAAGAGGTTGCAGTGAGCCAAGATCATGCTATTGCACTCCAGCCCGGGCAAAAAGAGTGAAACTCCATCTTAAAACAAACAAACAAACAAAACACAATAAAATAAATAGGGAAGAGATTATGATGACAAGAAAGCAAGGTGCATGGTTGCAGAACAATTTCAAATGCATGCAGGAACACCACACATCTGTAAACAAATTGCCTTTACATCTCTTTGAAGTATGTCAGCTACCAGTGTAGCTAAGTGTTTTTTTTTTTTTTTTTTTTTGAGACAGAGTCTTGCTCTGTTGACTAGGCTGGAGTGCAGTAGCGCGATCTCAGCTCACTGCAACCTTCGCCTCCCAGGTTCCAGCGATTCTCTTGCCTCAGCCTCCCTAGTAGCTGGGACTACAGGCATGCACCACCACATCTGGCTAATGTTTTTGTATTTTTGGTAGAGATGGGATTTCACCGTATTGGCCAGGGTGGTCTCGAATTCCTGATCTTGTGATCTGTCCGCCTCGGCCTCCCAAAGTGCTGGGGTTACAGGCATGAGCCACTGCACCTGGCCAGCTAAGTTTATTTCTTTAAGCAGCTTGAGTTATTGAATTCCACTGAAAATTTACAAGATGACTGTTGAAATGAGTCTTATCTAAGCAGTACCCTCAAGGAATATTCAATTGAAAGTATTTTCCTTATACTTATTTTAAACGTAGGACTTTCTGTATTTTTTGTCTTTCTTTTACTTTTTCTTTTTTTGGTGTTTCTCAACCCCTCCTGCCTCCATGGTTTCGTATGGTTCAGCATGCACTGTTGATAGGTTGGCCAAAGTCAATAGAAAAATGTGGGTTTATGGACCACTGCATGGGAAACAAATGTTCTTTCCTAAACGGAACTGGTATGATTTCTATGTCTTTCAGCATCCTAGGATCAACCATGCAAAAGTGTTTCACATCTCATGGTCTGGTAAATCTGTTTGCTTTAGTTGAACCAATCTGATGCCATAAAGGCTGGGATTGGATGACTCTGACTTTGAGGACAAAGGACTAAGGGATGAGCAGAATGTTTGGATAAATGACTTGGGCAAAACTAGAAATGACATTTAACATCTGTTCTCTTCCTGCTTCTTTTCCTTGATTTTAAAACTAAGACATATGAATTATAAAAAATGAAAAATTCATAAACATGTAAATAAGAAAATTTAGAAATCGCATGTTAATAATATTTGTTAGGATATTTACATATATCATATGGTATATATTTTAAACATATATACACATACCCACACATACATATATTATGTGGTATATATTTTGTACATATATATACACATATCCCCATACACATATATGGTATATATTTTGTACATATATATATACACATATCCCCATACACATATATGGTATAATTTTGTACATATATATACATACCCATGCATACATATATTGTATGGTATGTATGTATATGAGAGAGAAGGAAAGAGAAAGTTAAGTAAGCAAACAAAAAGACCAGGCAACTACCTGTGAATTTGTAAAATGTTAGAGATTTCAAACAACAGAAAGGTAAAAATCTTCTTCCTCTCTCCTTCTCAACCATTTTCCCCAAATGTAATTCCATAAACTGTTTCTTACAGAAGGAAGAAGTTTATTCACACCTGCATTTTAAAAAACTGATGCAAACTTGAACATTTACATTTTTCCTCTGCCCTACCCTGTCTTTTACTTGTTTCTAGTGCTGGCTCTGTTTTTCTTTCTATCTTTATTTCTATCCTTATTGCCCTCTTTATCTCTATTTTTAAATACAAAGTCTAATATATCATACTCTACCCTGTATTTATTCTTTAAAACACTTATTTATATATTTTGTAGATCTTTCCATATTAGCGTACACAGATCTGACTCATTCTTTTTAAGGGGTGTGCAATAGTCCACTTGTGGCTGTAGCGATTCTTTCTTTCTTGATGGGAAAAACAACTTTGGTTGATTTCAGGGTCTCTTCACCTATAACGAAAGGACTGCAATGAACAATGGACATATTTTTGTACATGTAGCTTGGCAAACTTTTGCAAATATGGGTAAATAATAAATTTCTAGTAATAGAATTTCTGGCTGAAACATTTATAAGCATTTAAAAATGTTGATAGATCTTTCTAAATTACATTCTACTTTACAAAAAATTTCATTACTGGGAACAGTTATGAGACTTTTTATATTTTCCATTCATCAGAAACTATTTTGTGTATTAGGATGAGAATCAAACTTAATTATTTCTAGTCACTACTTACTGATTGGGCCCCACCCACAACATTAATCTACTTATTTTCTAGTATCAAACTACTTTGATTATTTAACTTCACTATATACTTTGCTATCGAGTCTTTATCAAATTGCTTTTTCTTTTCGGAGGTTTTCTATTGTAAAATATTTATTTTATTTAATATTCTTTCAACTTTCATGAACTCCTGATATTTTTTTTGCTGTGATTGCATTGAGTCTTCAGGTTTAATTAGATCTTTTTTCTTTTCTTTTTTTTTGAGTAGGAGTCTTGCTCTTGTAACCCAGGCTGGAGTGCAATGGTGCAATCTCAGCTCACTGCAACCTCTGCCTCCCAGGTTCAGGCAATTCTCCTGCCTCAACGTCCTGCGTGGCTGGGATTACAGGCACCCCCATCATGCTGGGCTAAGTTTTGTATTTTTAGTAGAGACAGAGTTTCGCTGTGTTGGCCAGACTAGTCTCAGACTTCCGACTTCACATGATCTACCCAGCTCAGCCTCCCAAAATGCTGGGATTACAGGCGTGAGCCACCTTGCCTGGTCTTAATCAGATCTTAAAATTTTTTTTGGTAGAATTTTCTGATGTTCTTCATGTAGGTTCTACGTGCATATTATCAAATTTATACCAAATGAAATACTTAGCTATTTTACCATTTAGGTACTATTGTGAAATGAAACTTCCATTTAATTTTGAAACTATATTATGTGCATATTACAAATTTGTGGAATTTTTATCTCACTGAATTCTTTTTTTCCCCCAAAATTTTAGTTGATTCCCTTGATTTCTGATATACACTTATATCATGTGAAAATATTGATGGAGGACTCTTTTTTGAGAAGCCAAGATTGTAGAGCTTATATTTGTAAAACACTAGTTAGAACTGTAAAATCTTCTATTCCAATCTCATATATTTGGTCTGTTCTTGGAACATTTGGGCTATATTTTCCTTGCAAAAAGTTTTGGATTTTTGAACAGGGACATGCTCTCTTGTTTCTAAGGATATAGATCAAGGTACTGTTTTCTGTAGTCATTGTTAGCACCTACAGGGACACTAAACATCACAGATTTGGAGTAACGATAATTATAAATTGTAGTCAACCCAATCGCCAACATTTCTATAGGCCTGACATGTTGCTAAGTCTTTTTTTATGGATTGATTCATTTAATTCTCATTTCAACATGTTATTTTTATGAGTCCCCCACTTTACAGATTAGGAAAATGGTAGAACAAGGAAGTTCAGCAACCTACCCAGGGTACCTGGGTAGCAAGTAATGGAGCCAGTCCTCTCCTCCAGAGTCTACTGCAGTATCACACTGCACAGCCTCCCAGTGCCACCTCTCCATGGTGACATGACCACTCTCCAATCCATGGTCTTTGCCCCTCATTCTTTTCAGTGCTATCAGACTCTCCCTGGACCAACATCTCCGGATCTTGCAAGGGCAGGTGCTTTGAACTTCAAGAGGTTGGACCTCCTGATTGTCGCTGTGACAACTTGTGTAAGAGCTACACCAGTTGCTGCCATGACTTTGATGAGCTCTGTTTGAAGACAGGTATGTAACTTATGAGTCTTCTCTAGCTTCCAGTAGACAGCTTGAAGACTGCCTGCTATTGTACACATCCTGGAGTGGCCACCTGTTTTGGTTTATCCAAATTGTGGATTTTAGTTTTGTTTGTTGAATGATTATTGGTTGTATAAAGAACATACCCTGTGTCAATGACCATTGTTTCCACACAAGATCCAGCAGAGGAAGGTTCTTTGCAGCTGCAGTCATGATGTGCTGAGTTTTGAAATGTTTTTTATTTTCGTTTTTGTTTCTTCACCTTTATCATTTCTGTCTCTTGCTCTCAATTCCCACATTCACTGCTAGGGCATGTGGGCTTAATTTCTTTTCTTTCTTTTCTTTTCTTTCTTTCTCTCTCTCTCTCTCTTTCTTTCTTTCTTCTTTCCTTTCCTTCCTTTCTTTCTTTCTTCTTTCCTTTCCTTTCCTTCCTTTCTTTCTTCTTTCCTTTCTCTCTCTTTCTTTCTTTCTTTCAACAACGTCTCACTGTGTTGGTCAGGATGGTCTTGAACTCCTGCCTTCAAGCAATCTTCCCACCTCGGCCTCCCAAAGGGCTAGGATTATAGGAGTGAGCCACTGTGCATGGCCTACTTGTGTGCATTCTTAAAAAAAATTTTTTTTTCTTGCTTACCCAATTTCTAGCATTTGTTTTACTTCATCTCATCATGTAGTAACAGTTAGTTTGCCTGTCATTCCCTGCTGTCTGTGCAAATGGAAAATTGTTATGGAATTCTATTTGGAGTCTCACACTCTGGGTAACTCTAAAAATCTTCCATAGTTTTTGTGACTTTCTTTACCTTTCTTTTGTACTGGAACAGTTATTAGGATATACAAGCTTCTGGATGAATGCACATGAGTTGAGAAAAACACCTCTGGAGACTTCTGCCATCCCACCTACTCTGTTTTCAAAGCCCAGTATTTCAGATAGGATTTTTGAGATACTTTGCAGGCTATCCATCATGCTTCTGGACAACACCATACTCACACCATCCAAGAAAGACAACAGTCAGTCCTACTCTTGACATCACCAGAAGCAGTTTCCACCGTTTCCTTGACCAGTTATTTCTTATCTTCGGACTTTTATGCTTAGACAATTCTTTCAAAAACCTAACTTTTCCTATCATTGTGGTTAGTTTGATCTTTCAAATCATTAGAAATAGATATTATTGTGTTTTGCTTAGGTGGTAGCTCTTGATTTATATGAAATTCAACATGAACTTCCTTACTGGTTCTCATTTGTTTTCCTCCTGCCTCCCAAAAATGAGAAGAGCTTCATTAGGCTGTTGCTTTTTTTTTTTTTTTCCAGAATACATTTTCCAAACATTTAACCACTTTTTTGGGGGGTTGCTTTCCTTTGGAACTTCTCCCAGCTTCTTTTAGTTGTGGGTCAGCAAACTAAATTGGTGAGACTGTTGTAAGCTGAATGTATAGATGGAACAGATGTTCCAGCAAAGTTTTTTGGCTCTAAAACATTATTTCAAGCCAGCAATCTGCGTTTGCTTGGCACTAAGGAATTTACTAAAGTTTTATGTTTCCTTCCTACCTTGAATGTCTTGTCTCTGGCATGTCATATCAAATTTCTGGATTCCGGGTCTTAGAATTCTTTGCAAAACTTAATGGATCCTCTGACTCTAGCTTAGCTCTCTATCTGAATGTAGTTCATGCATTTCTTCCTTGGATTATTAAAGATGGGATATGATAATATCTTACAGTTCATTTCCCTGTGTGCAAAGATAACATATCCTGAATGTGAAGGGGTCAAATATCAGATAATGATAAACGGATGATGAGAAAAACAAAAGTCTCCTTTGCTGAGGGAGTACTGCCTGGAAACAACCAGCGTTCAGTGAAACTTTGATTACTCTGTGTGTGTATGTTTTCGGTATGTATGCATGTGTCTGTTATCAGT
This sequence comes from Ateles fusciceps, assembly GCA_036589455.1. Lineage (NCBI taxonomy): Eukaryota > Metazoa > Chordata > Mammalia > Primates > Atelidae > Ateles > Ateles fusciceps. Next base: position 6,593,146 of record JAZHEH010000045.1, on the reverse strand, counting down.
ATGTATGTATGTTTTCAGTATGTATTTATGTGTGTGTGTATGTATATGTTTCCAGCTGTGTGTGTGTGTGTATGCATGTGTGGGAAAGTATCTGTATTAATAAATCCTTATACTCATCATCCTTTTAAATAGCAATTCTAAGCACTTAATCTACTCGAAAAGAGAAGGGAATGGAAACGGGATATTAAAAAACCAGAATGGCTGGGCCATGCCTGTAATCTCAGCACTTTGGGAAACCAAGGTGGGCAGATCACTTGAGGTCAGGAGTTTGAGACCAGCCTGGCCACATGGTGAAACCCTGTCCCTACTAAAAATACAAAAATTAGCTTATGGCTAACAACTAATATCTCTTTATTAATGTATTCACCTAGCAATCTTTTCTCTTGGTAGAATATTGCTAAGAGGCAGCATTGCTTTCAAAATCATTTCTTTCTTTCCACTTATGACATATTTTAAGAGAGAAAGACCTGAAGTGTTCATAGGTACTTTAGCTCAGTGATACCTTTCTTGACCATTCTGCCTCTTGAAGCAGAATTTTCACCCTGTCTTTTTCTATTAATGCTACCTGTTACTTCCTTTACAACACTTGACACAAGCTGAAACGATCTTGCTCCCCTGGTTTACTTGCTTATGATCTGTTTTTTTAAATTGGAATGTAAGCTCCATAAAGACAGACCTAGTCTCTCCTGTTCTTTATGATATCTTAGCACCGAGAACCTGGAAAACATGGTATCAGAATCAATTAGTAAATGATTAACTAGGTTCTCAATACAGTAGTCCTGAATTTAAAGAATTATATTTTATCTCCCTGGTCATTTCCAATTTAATTTAATAAATATTCATCGAACACCTAGCATGTGCCAGGCACAGTCTCCCAAGTTTACAGTCTACCACTGGAAATAGAAGAGTGAAGAGAAGGGTGCCATTTTTCCTGCCATGGAGTTTACATTCTAGCAGATGAAAAAGTAAAAAAACACAGCACTCCTTGTAAAATGGGAAGGTTATTTTTCTGAATGTAGGAATTAAGCAGTGAGCTCTCTATCAGGTATGCTCAGAGAGAAATCTGTAGCCCATTTACTTGGCTTGTTGAAAGTAGAAACTCTGACTTGTCATTGTAGGTAGGTCCACACTTGGTCAGTGGTTAGAAACTTAAGCAAACGTCATAATGCCCCCTTTATACTCTTCACATCTTATTTAGGACTTTAACCTCTAGGTGCAGATAGAGACCATGTAGTCATCCTGTTACTTGTGTTTAAACCACACTGGTTAATGTTAAGCACAGTTACTTTAGGCTGGGGGCAGTGGCTCATTCCTGTAATCCCAGCATATTGGGAGGCCAAGGCAGGAGGATCACTTGAGGTCAGGAGTTTGAGATGAGCTTGGCCAACATGGTGAAACCCCGTCTCTACTAAAAATACAAAAATTAGCCAGGTGTGGTGGCATATGTTTGTAATCCCAGCTACTCAGGAAGCTGAGGCGGGATCATCGCTTGAACCAGGGAGGTGGAATTTACAGTGAGCCAAGATTGCTCCACTGCACTCCAGACTGGGCAACAGAGCAAGACTCTGTCAAATAAATAAATAAATAAATAAAATAAAAATGAAGCTAAGCACACCTACTTCAGAAGGTAAAAGAGCCAAGCTATGGAAGCCATCCCTGCAATAGATAGACCTATCACAAACGTTCGATGCTATAAATTTGTTGGATCCTTTAGAACTATTCGAGAATAGTGGGGACACTTGCTTGCCTTTCGGGGTCTCATTCTTCCAAAGGAACCCAATTGCATTTTGATGTTGTTCTCTGATTTGAAAACTTAGAAATTCATCTTATCTGTAAGGTCTCCAAATGTCCTCTGGGCCTCAAGCCAACTCAAATTTCACAAGCAGAGTAAATGATGTGAGATTTTAGCTCTCTTTGTTGGAAATCCTGTAAGCAATTGTGGCTTCTTTCATTTGGTTGGTGCACAGCAATGAAAATGTTTTATTGGGATGATTTTAGCTCGTGGCTGGGAGTGTACTAAGGACAGATGTGGAGAAGTCAGAAATGAAGAAAATGCCTGTCACTGCTCGGAGGACTGCTTGGCCAGGGGGAGACTGCTGTACCAATTACCAAGTGGTTTGCAAAGGTACATGTTTCTTTAAATTGGCCTGAGCTTTAAAAAAATTAAAACTGGAGGTGCTCCAGGAGATCCTGGATGTTAGGACTAGACGAACTTGGATATGAGTTTGGGAGGAAGGTGAATTGTGCTTTTTAATTCTCATGCTTCTTCATTAGTTTTGCTACTCTGCATTTCATTGATCTGAAGTAACAAGGATAGAAACCAGAATTTCTGTTTATTCAGTTTATTGAGGGAATGGATGTACTGCAGGAAAACCATGTTGGGGGAAAGAGAGGCAGGTTAGGGCAGTAGGAGTGGGGGAGAGGCAAGGGAGGACGTGCTCTCATATAGCTTCACCTCCCTCTACTGCTTGTGCTGAAAAGTAAATCCAAGTTGCTACTCTCCAGGCAAGGCGCCAGGGATTTTTTTATCCATTGATGAAAGCTGTTCACCAAGGCACTGGCAACTGCCCAGGGATGGGGTACTTGCCGGTAAAGGGGACTAGGGGGTCAGCATTTCCTGTTATACCCTAAAGCCATACATGCATGAGTGTTGGCTTTGTCTGGTTGATTGTGGAATATGATGCGTTTATTCCAATAATTAACAATAGTCAGTGGACTACAGAAAATATCAAAGATGAAGGTATTCTCTTTAAAGGGTTTAAGTTGACACGCTACCCACTTATAGAAATTCATGGGAAGATCCAAGAATCTTTATCTATAGTTTGTAAGTCACTTTTAAAATTTTGAATTCAAGCCCTTTTCATTCTCTCTGATGTGGAACATTTAAGAAGTCCTATTAAAAGATTTCAGGAAAGAAATCAAGTCAGTTTTGAAACATGTAAGGTGTTTAGTTGTGGCAAGAGGGTGTTATATTAAATTCGAAGAATTTCCCCATACCCAAACAATTATTGTATTGTTAATTTCCCCTACCCAAACAATTATGCTTTTATTTTGAAGCACTAAATTGGTTGAGAATTTATTTCCCTTTCCTTTTTAATTTTCCTGTGCAGCAAGTGTACCAGGAAGCCACAAAGGCTATTAAAAATTTTTTTTTTTTTAAAAAGAAGCCCTTGGTATCATTGATCATTGAATCATTAAGCATTGGCTTTTACTGGTTTAAAATTCTAGTTTCAGTACTTTTGTGAGGCCCATGTGTGTGTGCTCTGGGTTACTACATGTGTAATAAATCTTCTTTATTTTAAGGAAGCACAGTAGTTACTTACCCCATTGTCTAGTAGTTAGAGTCCTATTGACAAGGGACTTCCAATGCTCTTTCCATGGGAGCAATTTCTCCAATGTGTTGGTTACAAATTTTACTTCTGTTCAGGACGTATAACTTTTGTTTGTCTTAAAATACTTTAAGGCAAATTCTTTTTGATAATTTTAATTTTCTTCAAAGGAAAGCTTATTTTTTATCTGAGGCCTTTTCTGTTCTCTATTCTTGATAGTGGTAACTCAGGAAAGACAGGTTTATGTTCTTAGATCTTAGTGGAAGATAAAAGTGAAATTTAGCAGTTGTTTTCTTTCTAAATTCAAGGGCTATGTGCAGACTTATTGGCAAATAATATTCTATTGTAATCTTCCATTTATGATCTCCGTAGATTCTAAGCCTTTTTTATTTAGTCTCTAAAGGGAATTTTTGCCATGCTTTCCATGGCTTTGAGATCTTCAGTGGTGGAGAAAAGAATGTTCCATCTAATGACCAAACAGTTTATTTCTGGAGGGATACAAACATGAAATTTTTTTCACTGACGCCACTGGTTTTTTGAATCTACAAACCATTTAGACTCGGAAGGCTCAAATAAACACCACACCACTTGCGGTTATTAAATCTTAGCTTTCCCATCATGTATGGGAAAGCCAAACCAGACACTAGATTTTTCTTAAGAATTTCTTTTTGGTGATATCCCATAAAGAAAGTATCAAACAGGACACATCCTGGAATTGCAAGCTTCAAGGCATGGCACTTGTAATTAGATTCAACAATACATTTACCTATTTTTCCTTATAGGAGAGTCCCATTGGGTTGATGATGACTGTGAGGAAATAAAGGCCCCAGAATGCCCTGCAGGGTAAGTGTGTTTTATGAATATTTTGAACATTATGCAGTAGCTGATAAACTCTCACAGGAAATGAAAAAAGAAGTGTTTAGAAACAATGTGAAACTGAAATCATCGTATACAGGCAAACTTACCATGACCCCCTCTCTCCCTATCTCTCCCCCCCCCCCCCTCCCTCCCCTTTTCCCCCCCCCCCTCCCCCCATCCCCCCCCTCCCCCACCCTCTCTCCCCAACCTACGCCCCCTCCCCGCCCCCCACCAAAAAATAAATAACCCCCCTCCCCAAAAAAAAAAAAAAAATTAAATTTCTTTTTTTTTCCCCCGCTCTTGCCTGTTTCTTTTTCTCCCCGGGCCCTGGGGGCCGGCCCCCGCCGCCGGGGGGGGGGGGGGGGCGGGGGGGGGGGCCGGGCGGGGGGTTGGGGCGGGGCGCGGGGGCCTGGGGGGGGGGGGGGGGGGGGGCAGGGGGGCGGGGGGCGCGGGGGCCAGCGGGGGGGGGGCGCGCGGGCCCCCCGGGCCCCCCCGGGCCGGGGGGGGCGCCCCCCCCCCCCCGTTTTTTTTTTCCCCCCCCCCCCCGGCCCCCCCCCCCCCCGGGGGGGGGGGGCTTCCCCCCCCTTTGAAAGGTCTTTTAGCGTATTTTATGTATAATATCAAATAAAGAATATTTAACACATAAAAGAATTATCCAAAAGGGTAACTCCTGCCAGATGCGGCAGAAACGTGATAACCTGCTGAAGCGTTGCTTTGCTTGGGTACAGCCAGTTTTGAATGACACTCTACAGCTCAAGTGTGGCAGCATAAGCACTTATTACACCTTCCCGGAAACTGCTGAAAATTCATGGACCCTTAAATTGCTTGGCAGAAAATATATTTTTAACAAATGTGTTTTCATTAATGTATTTGTTTTTCCAATGTACTTTTGTTTTAGGCAGACAGCCTGGGAAAGAAAATCCTAATATTTAGATGTTTTCATTTTTTCCTCCTTTTTCACCTGAGTGAGGCATTTAAACTTCTTTGGGCTTATAGAGTGGGATGGTCATAGTTTCTGACTGTTGAAAATGTGTTGCGTTATTTTTGAGAAAAATTTGGTCTGTGTGATAGAAGCTTTTTTATTTTTATTTTTGGAGACAGGGTCTTGCCCTGTCACCCAGGCTGGAGTGTAGTAGCGCGATCATAGCTCACTGCAGCCCAGGACTATAGGACCAAGTGATCCTCCCAACCCCAGCTTCCCGAGTAACTGGGACTGCAGGTGTGTGCCACCACACCTGGCTAACTTTTTAGTTTTTTGTAAAGATGGGGTCTCACTGTATTGCCTAGGCTGGTCTTGAATTCCTGAACTCAAGAGATCCTCCCACTTCAGTCCCCCAAAGTGTTGTGGTTACGGGCATGAGCCACTGCACTCTGCCAGTAAGAGTCCTTTTAAGTGACTATGTAAGATACTAATGATTATGGTGAACACTTACACAGTATTGTTCTAAGTGCTTTATATGTGACTCATTTAAAATGTCTTATTTCTTACATGGCTTCAGATAAACTCAAGCCAATATGCTCAGTTAGCTTCAAACGATTAGAAATAACTTTGCACATATTTCAGTATTCTCAACTCTGGTTCAACAATTATATTTTTAAAACATAATACAAAGCCGTTTTTAAAATTAGATCGTGATCTGGAGAGATGGGTAGTCCAGCCCATTATTGTTATATTTTTTAGAGATCGTCAATAATGTAAAGTTATTTTTGAAATTATTTTATATTAAAACATAAAGCAATTGTTTTTAATGAGTGCTTAGATCTGTGTTATTAATTTCATGTTCAGTTACTCATTAATGCATTTGAGAAATATTTATTGGAGCCCTACTATGGGTCTATAAAATAGAAAGGTGAATAAGACACAAACTACTTTGAAACTAGTGAGGAAGATAAACATATTAACAGATCATTATGATGTGAAGTAAAATGATGCACATAGGAATGATGACAGATATGAATTAGTGTCTTGAAGGAATTCAGAAGTGTGAGCAATGGACAATTTAGAAGAGGAAACTGTGAACTGGGGTTTAAGGAATGAACAGGAGCTTTCCAGGTGGCAAATGGGAAAACACATAGTCTTTTTTTTACATCGTGAATAACCTTGTTTGCCAGGTGAAAGCCAGCAATGGAGGAAGTACATTAAAGGAAATCTGGAGCCTCTTCTCAGGCCATTTTTGTGATCTTGTTCTTTAATGCTGGACTTCAGGTCTTGCTCTGTTGCCCAGGCTTGAGTGCAGTGGCATGATCTTGGCTCACTGCAGCCCCTTCCTCCCAGGTTCCAGCAATTCTCCTGCTTTAGCCTCCTGGGTAGCTGGGATTACAGGCATGTGCCACCATGCCCGGCTAATTTTTCTGTTTTTAGTAGAGACAGGGTTTCACCATGTTGGCCAGTCTGGTCTCAAACTCCTGACCTCAGGTGATCTGCCTGCCTCGGCCTCCCAAAGTGCTGGAATTACAGGCATGAGCCACCGTGCCGGGTCGAAATTTCTTCTTGGAAATTATAGCTCCCATTATTGAGAATCACTAGGCGCAATGGCAACTCTGTGGCAGTAATGTTTCTAAAAGCTTGATGTGTTACTGTTTAAGGTTTGTTCGCCCTCCATTAATCATCTTCTCCGTGGATGGTTTCCGCGCATCATACATGAAGAAAGGCAGCAAGGTCATGCCTAACATTGAAAAACTAAGTAAGTAATTTCCATACTCTGTGTTCTCATCTGTAATCCAGGATCTCCACAGTAACTAGTAGGCTATGGGCTTTGAGATCTCTGGGCACATAGTTTTAAATGTGTTTTATTATTTGAAATAAAAAAGTGAAGGCAACACGTGTCTGAGTGTTTATAAAATGGATTTTCTATAAGCAATTCCTGTTGGTTCTCTTGTTCTGATATTTGCAATTCTCTTTCCAGGATCTTGTGGCACACATTCTCCCTACATGAGACCGGTGTACCCAACTAAAACCTTTCCTAACTTATACACTTTGGCCACTGTAAGTATTTTTTCAAATGATGTATATTCAAAGGGCTGATTTCATCCTGGAATGACTTTAAAAGGGAGACTTTACTTTTAAAACGTGTTCCTTAGTGTTCAAAGAAAATCTTTCTGTTTTCCATCTTATCTGGGTCACTTGTTCAAATGCCTTTTACAACTTTGTGGGTGATTGAACTTCATTCCAACTTTAAAGCTGAAACCTTTTTTCAGGTGCAGTTCTGTTTGAACACATACATTAAACTTCTCTCAAATACCAAAGGGTCTATTGTTTATTTTCTGAATTTGCAAATAAAAATGTTGACTTCAGGGCTATATTTTAATTTTCAGGTACTTCAAATTCTACCACTCTTTCTTCTTCAAAACATAATTTATTTATCTTTTTGAAAATTGTTTTGGGGAGGAATAGAATTTAGAAAGAAGGAAAAGTGTATTTAGAAATAAAAGCTTTTTTGGAGGCACATGTATACATTTCAAACTGAAGGTTAATTTATTGTAATGAAAATTATTGTCATCTTATTAAATTACAGCAGTAAATAAAACCAATATTAAATTTTTTATATCAAGTTTCTCAGATGGTTTATAATTCATCCCATAGGTATTATTTATGTTTGCTCAAATTGATACACAGTAAAGGTTATATGTGTCTTATATAATTTTGGAAATTAAGTATTGCTATAAAACCTTCTGTGCTAAGAAAATTTATACTAGAACTAACATATGTGGATTATCATATTATTATTTTAACAATAAATTTGCTTTTACACAAAGGGGCTATATCCAGAATCACATGGAATTGTTGGCAATTCAATGTATGATCCTGTATTTGATGCCACTTTTCATCTGCGGGGGCGAGAGAAATTTAATCATAGATGGTGGGGAGGCCAACCGGTAAGTTTTGCATTTATTGTGTGTGTGTGTTTATGTGTCCGTGTTTTGAAACATTTCATCCCCAAATTTGTTAGATGTGGAAAAACATACATATAATTTCCTCATACTTGGCAGTGTTTCTGTCTTTGGATACTTTTAATATACATATAAACATGAACAATGTGTGTATATGCATCATTTATGTATATATGTATCTGGATATAAGTGTATATATCATATATTTATATATGCATATATACATATGTATACATGTAATATACATGTATGTATACATATTTGTATGTGTCTCTGTGTATATATATATGTATGTGTGTGAGGCTATGATTAAAGAGTGTAAGGTGACGAGTGTCTTCCCTAGGATTATGGTGGTGGCAATCATGATGAGGTGAATTTCGGAACCATTTTGAAAAAGAAATAGTCAGATCTCATTGATTTTCCAGATTTAGGAGTATAATAATAAAGAGAAGTATATGACTATGACTTCCCCAATAGTTTAGCCCTGATGCTATAATAACGGAAACAGGGAAACTTGCTGGAAAAAAGGGAACTCACTGAAATACACAGTAAATTCATGAATTATTTTATTTAATCTATTTTTTAAAAATCATGAAAGTTAAATATAAAAAGCAGAATCCCACCTCGATACTGAAATAGCAAATTAATACTTTGAAAAGAAGTCACCATGTTTACTTCAGATCAAATGACTTGGCAGAAAATAAAAATGGTTGTAGGTGGCTTTCTACCTAATGTTTTTCCTGTGACCGTGTGTATGATTAGGCAACTTGCTTTGGTCGGACATGAGCAAAGCAGCATAAAGCCACAGTTGTTGAATGTGCAGAGCTGGGCTGAAGTATACAAGCTTCTGGCCAGAAGGATCAGAATCATCTAGGAACATATCTCAGGGCACACAGGCAATCAAAAACATGTAGAAGAAGGATGGCAAGTGGTTCCATCTCATGCCAATTCTGACTGGAGACAGTGGCTTCCTGGAGCGCTGGTTAGGAAGAACTGGGAGAACTTTGTGCACTCAACCGTGGCATGACTGGTGGGCAGTGTCTGCACATATCCATGTATCCACCATGCCTCAATGATCTTGTACCTGGAAATGTTTGCTGCAATTTATGGGCAAAATAAGGACTATAAATAGAAATTTTTCTTAAGGTATCTTGCTTTAAGAAAAGGTTATTTGTTTGGACACGTCTTTGCAGCAACGTGTAAGAAAAAGCAAAGAAAAGGTCATTTGTGATAAAAATATTTCTATTGCATAACAGGTAAATCAGTATGCAAGGATAAATATGAGCTTTTTTATTGTAAAAAAATAAATATTGAAAGACTTGTACATCTGCAGAAAAGTTTCTTTATAATAGATGATCTGATTCTGCTGTCTTTATTCAGGCTGGACTCCCAGAAGTCCACAGTGGCCTAGGTTGTGATCACAGTGAAATTTGTTGACAGGATGGATTTTTCAAAGTTTATGATAGGGGAATATTTTATGAGTAAATAAAATGATTGAAATTAGAGCTCCATTAAGCTTTCACTAGTTGGTCTTTTATATTAATTTGATCATGGAAGCAAACTTACCTGAAGAATCTTAAAGGATTAGAGATAAATAGTAATTTTATCAAATTGGATCACCTTACACCAAGTGTTGACATTAGGTTTCCTCTGGGTTAGGATGACTCAGAAGAAGACGAGGCCACATATTCATTAACTTCTGTAAAAGCAGAGCATGGGAAATGCTGTTAACCTGCCCCATGAAGTGAAGTCTCTGTTTCAACTCTGTTTACCTGTTTCCTCACTAACTCTCAAAGTTGACGCATTTGACCAAGTTTAGTACTCTCCTCATGCTGACCAAGATTTGTGGTGAAACTGACTTTTGTTTCTGTCATCTTGGACAAGATGGCCACCATAAGAATTCCCAGGAGTGGCCGAGTATGGTGGCTCACGCCTGTAATTGCAGCACTTTGGGAGGCCAAGGTGGGTGGATTACAAGGTCGGGAGTTCCAGACCAGCCTGGCCAACATAGTGAAACCCCGTCTCTACTAAAAATACAAAAAATTAGCTGGGTGTGGTGGCAAGCACCTGTAATTCCAGCTACTTGGGAGACTGAGGCAGGATAATCGCTTGAACCCAGAAGGCAGAGGTTGCAGTGAGCTGAGATCATGCCATTGCACTCCAGCCTAGGTGTCAGTGCGAGACTGTCTCAAAAAAAAAAAAAAAGAAAAAAAAATTCCCAGGAGCCTAGTAACTACAATTTAAAAACACATTTTATTGAAATTTGGCACGTTGGAAAAACACATAGAAAGTATTTTTCTATTCTATTATGCAGTGGGGTGTTGACTACAGCAAATAACAATGTAGTGTATTTAAGATAGAAGATTTTGAATGTTGTCACCAAAAAGAAATGACAAATGTTTAAAGTGATGGATATGGTAATTACCCTGATTTGATCATTATACAATGTACACATGCATTGAAACATCACACTGTTTCCCATAAATATGCACAATTATTATATGTCAGTTATATATAAAAAGTAATTAAAAATAAACTTTAGTCAAAGTATATGAATATAAGCAACTAACAGTACTATAAGAAAAAAATTAATGAATATTCTTCAAGTATTTATGTCATCCTCTCAGAGGCTTCTACATTTTAAAGTCACCAGTGAAAAAATATTTATAAAAATCTTATAAACTGTTATACATTTATAAGAGAAAATATTTATACACATCTTAAACTGGTAGTTACATTAAACTCAATTGATTTTTACTGAGGGGCTAAACCATGCACAGCATTTAGCTAATGGCATAGAGGTCAGATGACATGGTGAACAAGAGCTACGTCTTGTCCTAGTATAAAACCTAGTAGATGGGATGAGGCATTTGTACAACGGCCATTGAAAATTTGAATCTCACCAGGCGTCTTCCAAAAATAATTTAACCTAATCTTCTATAATTTAATTTAATCTTTTTTATTTTTAGGCTTGATATAGTCAGTTAAGCAAAGTCTAGTCTGCTTTTAATTTGCTAATCCTCAGCATGCACTACTAGAAGCAGTCATTTGCTGTAGGACCCTACGTTTCTCATACATAGTTTAATGGAGTTCCTTAAATGGGTTGGTTTCTTTGGAAATTCTCTCTGCTATGGTCCTGCAATTTCTAATAGAGAGATACTTCCATGGGGTTGTTCCCTGTTCTGTTTAAATCTAGATTCTCAGTAATGGGAGGAATGAATGGGATTTCTAGGGGTTGACTAAATGTGGAGATTTGAGAAACAAGTCTAATACCCCATTATGATCCAAGTCCTCTGAAGTCAGCGTTTCTGGAGTAAGGTGTTTCTAAGAGGAGCAGATTATTATTATTTTTAAATTTTTATTATTATTATTATTTTTAATGAGGCAAGGTCTCACTCTGTCTCCTAGGCTGGAATGCAGTGGCATGATCTTGGCTCGCTGCAGTCTCAGCCTCCTGGGCTCAAGCAATCCTCCCACCTCAGCCTCCTGAGTAGCTGGGACTATAGGCGCACACCACCTCGCCCGCCTAATTTCTGTATCTTTTGTAGAGACAGTGTTTCGACTTGTTGCCCAGGATTGTTTCCAACTTCTGAGCTCAAGCTCTGCCTCAGCCCCTAAAGTTTTGGCATTACAGGCTTGATCCCAACTACAATTGCTGAGCAGATGCATTCTTATCACTTAAGTTGCTTGATGTAGAATTGCTCTCTGCCAGTATCAGTGATACAATGAGTTGGTACAGAAACCATTTTAGTGAATGACTGCAGTGTAAAATTGCAAGAAACCCGTGTTTAAGACAGAGACAGCAAGGAAAAGAAGAATGACATAGAATAGGGATGACTTTCCAGGCCAAAAGGGATTGACTAGATGGAAAGTACGAGTCATTGCTAACCTCTTTTTGCCTGTTTTATTATCCTGATAAACAATATTTCTTTTCAGGAACATTTAACCTATTCTTTATTCTGTTGTTTCTTTTCCATAAACTACTGTAGACCTGCAGTTTTTTTCTCTTTGTACTCTATCCTAATGTACCTAGTTCAGGTGAGGTCTGCTCACTTGGCACCTTTGCTTAGAAGCCTCTTATTTATCTTCCAAATTTCAGCTGAAGTGTCTGTCCCCAGGAGACCTTCCTTTCCTCAGCATTTCCAGCTCTGGCCAAGGGAAAGCTCTCCTTTGGGCTTTTATATCTTTTCCATCATAAATTTGGCCACTTATGTTTATTTTTATTTTTTTCAGGCAGAGTTTTGCTCTGTCAACCAGGGTGGAGGGCAGTGGCACAGTCTTGACTCATAGCAACCTCTGCCTCCCAGGTTCAAGCGATTCTCGTATCTCAGCCTCCCCACGTAGCTGGGATTATAGGCACCTGCCTCCATGCCCAGCTTAATTTTTTTTTTTTTTTTTTTTTGTAATTTTAGTAGGGATGGGTTTCACTAGGTTAGTTAGCCAGGCTGGTCTTGAACTCTTGATCTCAACTGATCCACCTGCCTTGGCCTCCCAAATTGCTGGGATTACAGATATCAGATACTATGCCTGGCCTGACCACCTCCTTTTGAAGCTGGTTATTCACACATCTGCTTCACATTGTGGATCCCATGCAGGTAGGGACTTGGTTTATTTCTGTTTTGAAGACCCAACCCAGAGCCTAGCTCCGCTATTGTGTTTTGAATAGACCTGTTCTTTGCTTCCTTAGGGGACATGTTTTGCCTGTGCGTCCTCTAGGGTAGGTGGCTGTAAGGACAACACTCTATCTCAGCCTTGACAGCTCCAGGCCACATGCCAACAGCTTCCTCACTCACCTCCTTCTGGCCCTAATCACATGGAAAGCAGCTGCATGTGGCCCCAGTCTATTCTGCCTTCCCCTGAGCCTCACATCCTTAACTTGTTCTGATTCTCATGAATTGATCTGCTGAAGCAAGTGCCCACCCATCCCCTGGTCTCCTAGAATTCTGTTTATCCTAGCTCAATGCTTTAGAATGCAAAGGAATGATTTCCCTTCAAACAACTGCTAGAAAGATTACACTAGTAGTTTACGTTTTTTGAGAAAATGTTTTTGGCTAATATTTTTCTTTTTCAAAACTTCTTCTTCTCACCTAAAGCTACATGCTGAATTTGAGAAAGTGTTGAGTTTCATATTTAACCCACTTGGTTCCTGTGGGGGAAGCCTTTTATTCCTAATAAATAACATATCACAAGATTCAATATCATTCCCATTTGTCCCCTTTTCACAAAGCAGCATCTAGGACACAAATGTTAAAAGCTGGGCCTCCAGATAAAGGAAAGCAATGCAGGGAGTTTGGTGATTAAAGGAAGAAAGCCCAAACCTAGGGTTTACTTAAGTTTATTTTACTTTTTTACCTGTTTTTTTTTTTTTTTTTTTTGGACAGAGTCTCGCTCTGTTGTCTAGGTTGGAGTGCAATGGTGCAATCTCAGCTCACTGCAACTTCTGCCTCCTGGGTTTAAGCAATTCTCATGCCTCAGCCTCCTGAGTAGCTTGGATTACAGGTGCCTGCTACCATATCTGGCTGATTATTGTATTTTTAGTAGAGATGGGGTTTCCTCATGTTGGCCAGGCTGGTCTCGAACTCCTGACCTCAGGTGATTCACCCACCTCGGCCTTCCAAAGTGTTGGATTACAGGTGTGAGCCACTGCGCCTGGCCTGATTTTTTTTTTTTAAATCACCCTCTGAAGAAATTTATATTGCATTCAAATTCAGAGAAATTTTAACACTTATATTAATGAAGAACTGGCAAGCTTCTCTCTCTCTCCTTTTTTATAACCTTGTAGGTTTGTACGCACTTTTCTTCTTCTGGACGAATATTTTAGTGACATTTTTTTCCCCTTGGGAATTTCTAGATTTAACTTCTGAGCCCTGAAATATAGACGTATGACCTGCAAAGGAACGTTTAAAGCAGCTCCTGATATAACTTACAAGAACTTTATGTTCAATCTGGCAGCATTTGCTGAACTTTGACCCATTTGCTTCTATACTGCTAGGATTCTTTTGTTTCAGATTTTTGAATGTGCTTTTCATTTTAAGTATTTTATCTTTTTTGTTCACTTTTTATACTTTTCTGATCATGCTCTCAATTTTCTTTTTGAAAATGTGGTCAACCTGACTTTTATCAAGAAACAGGCAGAATTTTTCTGCTTTTTGATTTTTTTTTACAAGAAATACAAATTTTACCTTTAATTCGTCTCCATATTTTATACTGTATCCTTCTAAGACATACTGCTTTTTAAAATTGATTAATTTTTTTTCTGATTACAAATAAGCTGATTGTCACTGTAAAACTGTTGGAAAGTACAGACAAATAGAAAGAACAAATGATCTTAACTTTGCCATCATAATAATTTTAACATACTCTGTCATTTTCATTCTGTATGCTCCTTCCTTTTGAAACTGTAAAGACCTCTTCCAGTGATCTTTTTTCCCTTAGGGTTACTGAGCTAAATTACTCTTAGAACTTCCTTTTGCCCAGATAATGCCAACATCAGCATGCATTCTACAGTATACTTTTTGAAAGTGCAGGGTCATTATTTGACAAATTTGTATTAAAATTTGTTTTCCTTTACGAAGCTCCATATTAATCTTAAATTTCATAGATGCCAAATATTGCCTAGTACAATCTCCTTGGAAATAGCGAGGCAGTGTATCTTCTAGGAAGTTGTTTAGATTTTGGATATGCTAAGATTGCATATGTGCAATTGAAATAAGTATGAAAATAGATCCCTTACTATAAAACTGGCCTCTTTGGGAACTGACATGGTTTTACAGTGTGTCCAGCACTTCATTTGAGCTGATCTTGCTGGTGGAGGTGCTGGAACAAGAATGAATGAAAGTCCAGGACACATTTTGAACCCTGGTTGGGCTAGGGTTACTGGAGGATGCCCAAATTGTCTTTAGAGTAGAAAGAGCTTTGGACTAAATGGAGTGAAGGGCTCTCAGAGCAATCTGAGATTCTTATGTCTCCAAACATTGCAGGGAACCAAAAGTCTGACCAAGAAAGGCTAGTCCTTCAGAGCCATGAAATCCTCCAGCAGCTCAGAACCCACAGACTGAAGAGTGTGCTGTATGTTTTCCTGCTTCATCCCTCATTTGCCAGCTACAGTAGCTGTGAGTTTTGGGCTGAGGATTTCTAGAGGCCCCAAGGGGCCTGGGACCCTTTTCAAGCTTTCCCAGGGCAGGCATTCCAGATCATTTTGAAACAATGGTTAAGGTCCTCAAAGTTCTCCATCTCCCAATTACCCATTTCCTTAAAAAATAAGTTGTCCCTCTTTAAGGATACTGTTTTTTTTTGTTGTTGTTGTTGTTGTTGTTTTCTGAGACAGAGTCTTCCTCTGTCGCCAGGCTGGGGTACAGTGGCACAACCCCCCCAACCCCCACCTCCTGGGTTCAAGCGATTCTCCTGCCGCGGCCTTCTGAGTAGCTGGGACTATGAGCGTGCGCCACCATACCCAGCTAATTTTGTTTGTATTTTTAGTAGAGACGGGGTTTCACCATGTTGGCCAGAATGGTCTCGATCTCTTGACCTTGTGATTCTCCCGCCTCAGCCTCCCAAAGTGCTGGGATTACAGGTGTGAGCTACCACACCCGGCCAAGGATACTCTCAAAGGCTGGTCACAATGAAACCAGAAAAGGGGCTGGCTACAATTCCCAGATCATTTTTGTTTTGGTCTTAGGCAAACTATAATTTTCTCTCTTATTTTCTTCCAATCTCTTTCCTTAAGTGAGGGGGTTCCTTCTCATAGACTTGGGACACTTGCCATCTTAAGCTGTTTTTAATGTTACTAGAATAACTGGATTATTTATTTCCATTATTGCATAATAATAAAGACAGAAATTTATCGAGTGTTTGCCAGATGTTAAGACATTGGTTTAAGGACTTTAAATGTATTAACTCATTAAAGCTTAGAATAATCCTGTGTGCTAGATAATATTATCTACATTGTAGAGGAAATAGAAACACAAAGATGTTAAGTAACTTGCCAAAGGACTGCATGGCTGGTAAGAGACAAAAGCAAGGCTTAAAAATCCAAGCTACCTGGTTGCAGAGCCCAGGTTCTAAAGTCCTATATCTTATGCCTCCCCAATAGCACACGCTGTAAAGAATATTTTAAAAACCTTAATGAAATGCTTGGTTCATTTAACTTATTCTAGGAAGCTTCCTCGAAAATAACATTTACTAAAAGGCTAGGCAAAAGATAATAGGAAAAATCAAGATGAAAAATTAGCCTTTTCCCCCTTCTCATTCATCTAGTTTAAATTAAAACAGGACAAGCTGGGTTCCAAAATTCTGACATCTGGGTACCAAATTGGGGCACTCCTCCGTGAGGCTTTCAATTGTAAAAGGAAACATATGGTTGACTCTTGGGTCCTTTGATGAGCAGAATTCTGCCGCATAAGTGAAACGTTCAAAACAATGATCAGAAAAGACAGGTACAGAAGAGAGAAGCTTTTGAGATAAAATAAGAATTTTAAAAATATGTCACTAGAATCATAGCAGGAGCTTTTGAGAGCTTTTGCAGAGTATTGAATAGCATTTGTGGAAATCATGATTCTGACTTCCAGATGTGAAAATAAATGGTTGCGAATAATGTGAAATTTATGCTGGGGTGTGAGTAGAGTATAAGATATCTGATCTAATGTGTTTTTAAAACTTTTTATTCTTTGACCAAAACTCAGAACACATTTTAAGCTGCTTATATTTCCTCATTAGCTATGGATTACAGCCACCAAGCAAGGGGTGAATGCTGGAACATTCTTTTGGTCTGTGTAAGTTACCTTTATTTTGTTAATATTTATAAAATGACAGCTATGATTCAATTTCTAAAACATCAATTTAATTTTTATTTTGTTTCAGTTAAATATGAAAGTATGGAACTTTTGAATATTTACTAATTCAAAATAACCCTCCAGGTATTTTTTCCCTGAGGTCCTCCCTCTCTGCCTCATCCTACCTTCTCTTTCTCCTCCAGCTCTCCTTCGTTCCATCCTCTCTTAACAGAATGTAAGTAAGATGGTCTCTCCTTCCCGATGTACTTTAAATTTTTCTATTCCAGTTTGTAGGTTTTTGGTAACTTGCTACTTAGGAAATGTATATTTCTCTTGGACTATTTATGGCTGTGGCTTTCATTATCATTTTCTATCAATATATGACAACATACTATATTTATTTTGGTTCAGAACTTAAAAAAATCTAGGTGGTCTCAAGTATCTGGGGAGCCGATGGAGTAGGCTAGAGATTGAAAGTTCCAGACAGGAGACCAAGGGGAAGCCTCTATTTTCACCTCATTTTCCCACTGAACGCCACTATTTTTCTAATAAGAAAATGGGGCTTTTTCCAATCCCCAAAGAAGTGATGGGGAATAAACAGTTAATGTTCATAAACCTTAAGATGAATCTACCTAATAAAAGTATCAACATGCTGATGATTTTTAAGGTTCCTTAGTAAGAAAAGGAATCTGTTTCTACTTTCACGGGGATTTTGTTCCCACTGAGATGTTCTTTCCATCTTTTTTTTTTTTTTTTTAAACCACCTAAAGCTGTTTTCGTGTTTGCCTCTATGCCTAACAAAAATCTCACTATTCTATAATACCAGTGTGCTGAGAGCCGTCTCAGGCTCAAATTAATCCAGAACGTTACTGTCTGTATTCTCTAAAATCAGAAATAAAAGCTTTTTTTTCTCTTTTTTTCAGATTTGAAAGGCTAAATTGAAATTGGGTTGGATGATTCGAATCTAGCATAGAGCATCCCTTTAAAGATTTCTTTCTGTTTTTTCTTTAAGAAGTTTCTGAGTTGTAAATGGCATGTTGATTTACCAGTTTTATCCTATGCATGACATTTCTTTAACTCTTGACTGTCATAGATGCTTATAGAAGTGATTTTTTCTGCTCTATAACATATTCGCCTGGCAGAATGGAGAGGCACCAACAACATAATTAATACTCAGTCCCCACCTTTGCCCCCCTGAAACTGCTGCAAAGCCTCATTGAAAAGGCTCAGTGTTGTGGTTTTCAATGGTAATTTTCTCCACCCATTTGAAACCACTTATAAGAAGGTGGCTTTTACATGCTCCAAAGATGTCTGTAGTTTTCATTTGCTTCTCAGACTATTATTTTATCTCCTTATCCTGAAAGTGACTTGGATTCATTTTTTCTTTCCTTTTTTTTTTTTTTTGAAGCATTTTATAACTTTAAAAAATAGGATCACACTTTCAGTTAGTTAAGAGAATATATAGGTCAAGGAAATCTACACAGTATATATTCGGAAAACTCAAAAAGTTTAGAACCAAATTCAAACCATAGACTTAGACTTTGAAGGCCTTCTTTTTTAACGTGGTTCTGTACTGCAACCTAGAATTATTCTTGCTTTTTAAATGATAGTATTTCATTCTGAAATAATTAGCTGATGCTCCATTCTTTTGTGCCAATTCATGTTCAAAGACAGTAATTCCCATTATGTATGATTGTTTAGATTGATTCTCATCCCAGCTTTGCTGCTTTATTAGATTGGTGACCTTGGACTAGTGATTTAATCTCTCAACAAATCAACATCCTCATCTTCAAATAAAAATTATAGTATCTTCATCATGGGATGTTACAAAGATGCAATGAGCTAACACATTTAAAATACTTATGACCAGGCATGGTGATTCATGCCTGTAGTCTCAACACTTTGGAAGGCCGAGGCAGGTGGACCGCTTGAGCCCAGGAGTTTGAGACCAAACTGGGCAATGTGGCAAAACCCTGTCTCTGCAAAAAATATGAAAATTAACCAGGCATGGTGGCACATGCTTATAGTCCCAGCTACTGTAGGGCATAGTAGGTACAAGACATTTATGTAAACATAAATAAAGATACTCCTACCAAAAAGACTATTATGGAGGCTGAGGTGGGAAGATCACCAAGCCTGAGGAGGTTGAGGCTGCAGTGAGCCAAGATGACATCACTATACCCCAGTCTAGGCGACAGTGAGACCCTGTCTTAAAAGTAAAATAAAATAAAGTAAAACAAAATAAAATGCTTGTTAGGGTGCTTGGTACATACAGAACAACTAATAAATGCTATTTGTTTTCTTATTCATATTCTGTCTTTCAACATTGACTAGACAAGGGCTATATATGTCTTAAGGTAATTTGCTTCTCTTTACCATTAAATACTTCATCTAGTTTTTCTTTTCCGTTTTATTTTTTACCGTGTCTAATATACATGGTCTCATGATAAATTCTCCACCAATCAGTGATGGTGAAGACAGCAACACGTACCCCATTTCTTTTTCTGCTTGGATATCTACTCTTTCTTGGTCAGATTTATTTGTGCTGTCTGTGCATTATATTTGAATATTGAATATTGAAACACTAATGGCTAAGGGCCATGTCTTTTTGGTCTCTGAGGTTATTTCATAAGGATAACCTAGAACACCTAGGAAACTTAGAGACAACCTGGTCCAACTCCTCATTTAAGAGATTAGAGGCGGGGTGTGGTGGTTCACGCCTGTAATCCCAGCACTTTGGGAGGCCAAGGTGGGTGGATCACTTGAGGTCAGGAGTTCAAAACCAGCCTGGCCAACATGGCGAAAACTGTCTCTACTAAAAAAACAAAAATTAGCCAGGTGTGGTGGCGGGCACCTTTAACCCCAGCTACTCAGGAGGCTGAGGCAGGAGAATCACTTGAACCTGGGAGACAGAGGTTGCAGTGAGCCGAGATCGTGCCACAGCACTTTAGCCTAGGCAACAGAGCGAGACTCTGTCTCAAAAGAAAAAAAAAAGAGATATTAGAACACTAAGACCTAGAGAGGTTAAATGTTGCACCTAAGATCAGAGGTAGGATGGCTACTGAGACCTCCGGAGTCCTCATTTTATTCTCTTCATTTGATTCTCCAGAGTCCTCATTTTATTCTCATATACACAATCAGCACTTGTCCACAAAATAAGAATCACTTGCTTATCTCTCCCCCAGAGAAATGGAGACTCCTCCATAATCGTCTTTTTGGTAGGAGTATTTTTATTTATGTGTACACAAATGCCTTAAACCTAATATGCCCTTAACAAATATTTTGTGAATGAATATATCATCTCTGTAGACCTATAAATTTAGTATATTACAATAAAAGCTAACATTTTTCTAAACCCTTTCTATGTGCCCAGCACTATTCTGAATGCTTTACATGTATTCTCTTTTCATCTTTACAATAACTTTATGAGATGGATGCTATTATTGTCCTTGTTTGCTAGAAGCATCAAAAGTTTAGATAACTTGCCAAGGCTTATCACCAGCATTTGTTGGAGTCAGGATTTAAACCCAAGCACTCTGGCCTCACAGCTGGTGTTTTTAATTCTCTGTCTACCATTGTTCAAGTACCCCATCCAACGAGGGCATTCAAGGGTGAGCATTCTGAGCTTGACACAGATTCTGTTAGTTTGTGTTTCCCAACACCATTAAAAGTGGGTTCATTAGGGCCCATTTCTGCAGCTTAACACCAATTACATAAAATAAAGCAGCTTTGAGGCAGGTAGTGAAATAAGGTAAACTGAAAAGTCTCCAGCATTCACTTTTTTTTTTTTTTTAAGTTAGGAAAGAATTCAAAATATGCAATTATTTTGCTCAGATACAAAGGATTTCTAAGGCTGAAGAATTAAATTCCTTAAGTGATTAACCTGGCTTTGCTCTGCCTCTTTCTAATTCAGTTATAGGATATAATGAACAGGGTCACATTTATCCAGTAGCATTGGAATATGTTTAAATTTGAACTCATTTTATGGGACACATGATTTTCTGGTCTGGTGTGGTAGCTCCAGAAAAAGATGATGCCTGGGGAATGACAATTCCCTGTGAGATGGATGGTGACGGGGGAGGGAGAGAGACCACTTGATGGGAGCCCCTGCCTGAGGATTTATCTTCCTGGCTCTCTCACTGCTCATATCCACTGAGAGTAAAAGTTTAAATGGCTCACCAATGTTCCACAATAATTTTTCCTGACCACAATTAAACTTATGCTTTAGTGTGAATTCATCATAACATGACTCTAACGCCTGGTCTTGGATGGAGGAGCAAAAACATATTTTGTGCTCCTTGTTGGGAAACAGTGGGTGAATTTTCCCTGACTAAAGATATCACTCAGCTTGTGAGCACCTTAACGTAACTCAGCCTGGCATGCAGTACTGTCATGTTAGCCATGAACCCTTAGAGCTCTTACAGCTAGTGCCAGACTTAGGGTAATTACATTTCAACAGAGGAAAGAGACTTAAACACAAAAGTCATTGTGGATGAAGATTATACCCTTTTTGTCAGTCTCTTAATTATATGTGCCTATTCTTTTTTTTTTTTTTTGAGACAGAGTTTCACTCTTGTTGCCCAGGCTGGAGTGTAATGGCGCAATCTTGGCTCACTGCAACCTCTGCCTCCTGGTTTCAAGCGATTCTCCTGCCTCAGCTTCCCAAGTAGCTGGGATGACAGGCATGTGCCACTACACCTGGCTAATTTTGTATTTTTAGTAGAGACTGGGTTTCGCCATGTTGGTCAGGCTGGTCTTGAACTGCTGACCTCAGGTGAGTTGCCCACATCGGCCTCCCAAAGTGCTGGGATTATAGGCATGAGCCACCACAACCATCCTGTTATTGGTAGATTTTTATAGGGCTGGAAGAAAATGACAAGAAAACCTTCCCTAACCCATTATTTTATAGAGGAAGGACTTAAAGTTTCAGGTTAGACAATGTTTCTGAAGTCATACAGCTATTTAGATGTAGAATGATGACTAATTATAATCATTAATAAAAAAATAGGTTTTTAAAGAAATTACTGTGTCTTAGGTACTAGACATGCCCTTTCCTTGTCTAGTTTCATTTCATCCTTACAACCAAGCTGTACAGTGTCCTTTGCTGTTGGCTTTTTCTTACTGATGAGTAAACTGAGGCCGAGAGGTCAAGAGAGGTCACACTGCCAGCAAGAGGCAGGCTGGGGATGTAAGTACTGATCCCTTTATGGCCTCACCTAAAGGCTTGACAGAATAAATGGCATTGATTCTGAAGCCAAGGTCCTTTCTACTTGTAAAGGAGTTACTGATTCGCGAGACAGGTTCCTCATTTTGACTATGAATCAGAGTTTCCAGTGCAGCCTTCTGTGGAAAAGGTTGAGCAACGTCATATGTTGCAAATAGTAGTTTAAACGCTAACTCGAAAGAGGGCCTTTTACTACAGATGAAGTGAAAACAGATGGTGGTAAATAGAGAGCATTTGGCCTGGGTGCAAGAGCATGTACTTACCAGGCTTGAGTTTGTGGAAATGCAATCTAATGACATGCTTTGCCTGCTTTTGCCCTCCAGTGTCATCCCTCACGAGCGGAGAATATTAACCATATTGCAGTGGCTCACGCTGCCAGACAATGAGAGGTATTTGTTTCTTTCTTCTTCTTCAGGATATTTCCATCTTAGCTTAGAATTGTGTCAGACACTAGACTGTGGAATAGAAGCACAGCCAGTGTTTGGAATTAAAAGTTTTGTGGTTCTTAGCCTTAAGTGTTACTTCCCTAAGAAGGATACAATAGACTTTGGTTATTCGGACCGTTTAATTACTTGGATTACTGCAGCTATTAATCCTGTCCACTACCCAGCAGAGCTGAAAGGAGTTTCTGGCTTTGATAAATGAACCAGCAGCATCCCAAGGATTGCAGAAGTATCATGAGAGACACTTCTCTGTAATGGAGTTAGTTTTCTTTCAGGCTGCAGATTGCATAGCCCATGTGAATTACCACCAGCCTCTGTTATCTTGAGGGTCAAGGACCCGAGTGCATGTTCAAGTTTTCTTTTGTGACTTTTGAGTCCTAAAGGTGGTTCCAGACAGTTGCCACAGATGGGGTGGTATTCATAGAAGCAATAGAAAAAGAAAGTTTTCCATGGTAATACAAATAGTAGTTGAGGGATAAATTAACTTGAGAACATGTTTTAAAATGAGTTTTTAAAAATATGTGATATATTTTGTTACGTGTGGAGATTCTGAACCTTCCAATTTTCTTACAGGCCTTCGGTCTATGCCTTCTATTCTGAACAACCTGATTTCTCTGGACACAAATATGGCCCTTTCGGCCCTGAGGTTAGTGGTTTAGCATCTGCCTGAGAAGAACCTGTGGCACTGGCCTACCTGACCGACTGACCTTATTTCAGGATTTGTATAAAGTCTGTATGGATGTTTGTATCTATAAGGTTTATGCAAAGTCAAATAACTACAAGACTAAAAAAATTTTTTTAAATCGTAGACCAGCTGTTCCTCTTACAGGGGCTTCATTTCAGATTGCTTTGATATTTAAATATTCATATATCCTAAACTTGATGTTAATAGGAAATGGGGTGTATTCTAGCTTTGTGGGTGTCAGGTGGAGGATGAATGATCAGGAAGGGTTGGCATTTGGGAAAGGAGTGGAAAGAAAATCCTGAGATGAAAGCTGTGATACAAAACATTGTAAATGAATTTCAGCACCCTTAAAATGATTAGGCAGTTTAGAGAGGATAGATCAGCTAAGCAGCCTCAATAACCTTACCAGAGATAATGCAATCAACCTGGCACAAATTATAGTAATGGACCCTTTTTAATTTAATACATTTTGGAATAGGTATATATACTGTGAAATTGTCACCACACTCAACATATGAACATATTCATGCCCCCTCCTTAAAGTGACAAATTATTGAGAGAACTATACTGCTGAATGAATCTGCCTAGTAGAGCAAGGTGATCTTTTTTTTTTTTTTTTTTTTTTTTGAGACAGAGTCTTGTTCTGTCGCTCAGGCTGGAGTGCAGTGATGCGGTCTTGGATCACTGCAACTTCCGCCTTCCAAGTTCAAGCGATTCTTCTGTCTCAGCCTCCCGAGTAGCTGGGATTACAGACACACACCACCATGCCTGGCTAATTTTTATTATTTTAGTAGAGATGGGGTTCCGCTACGTTGGCCAGGCTGGTCTCGAACTCCTGACTCAGATACCTCAGATGATCCACCCACCTTGGCCTCCCAAAGTGCTGGGATTACAGGCATGAGCCACCATGCCCGGCTGAGGGTGACATATTTTTATCAAACACTCAGTCATCATCGTGGAAGACAATCTGTAAGGTAGCATCCAGTATAATTTCAAATTCAGAAGGCAGGAAAGGAATGGTTAGAAACGTTCCCACATTTCATTCAGCACAGATATTAAAAAATATGATGAAGTCTGCAAATCTAAACTTTTGTAAATTTGCAAATTTAAAATGTTTAAATATTTAAGTAGCCTAGTATCCCACAGCACACTGCTGACTATAAATAAGTTCATTGTTTTCAGATGAATTAGAGATACAGATAAACATATCTTGGTTTAAGTATTTTTGAAGAAATTGTATCATGTGACCAAGGAGTCATAAGTGTTTCTGAACGCTTTGACACTAATTCAGTGGTGATTTATTTAAGCACTAGTAACTAATAGCTATGTGAAACCATTCTTAGTTTGTCTTAAATCACTGAAGTCATAAGTTAGATGCTCTTTTTCCATCCCTTTGAAATTTAACCCTTCTTGTATGATTGTGAAACACAAATGATAAAATGAGATAAACATCTGCATACATGATGCCGGTAAAGAACACCAAAGCAGTTCGAGACCAGTCTGACCAATGTGGTGAAACCTCGTCTCTATTAAAAACACAAAAAAATTATCCAGATGTGGTGGCATGCGTGGCTATAATCCCAGCTACTCAGGAGGCTGAGGCAGGAGAATTGCTTGAACCCGGGAGGCGGAGGTTGCAGTGAGCTGAGATCGAGCCATTGCACTCCAGCCTGGGCAAGAATAGCGAAACTCCATCTCAAAATAAATAAATAAATTAATTAATAAATTAATTAATTAATAAACAAACACCAAAGCAAGAATGGATGTTTTATCTTTAGGATGACTTTCTTTGAGATTAACCTAAAGGGAACAAGAGGAACCACATTTTATCAACATGTTAACAAAACAAAACAAAACACCTAAGCAGTTCCATGTTCCCTACTTAAAAGTTTGACCTCCTGGGTAATAACATCCCCTCAAAGAACCTGTGGGTTAGGCAAAACAGGGATTGGTATAGCCATTCTTTTAAAAGTAGGTGCTTTTGCTTGGCTGCTAAGTGGAGAACTTGAAGATAGAACCACAGAACTTTTGACTCCCAGACCACAGTCCCTTCCATGAAACCATTTAACCCTCCTTCAGTCCAGGAGATAAGCAAAGTTGTCAATTAATAACTATGTTCACATTATACAGAACATTTTCTTTATGGCAAAAGTTGGCTTTTAATAATACAGATGAGGTATAACTCAAACCTTTAAAGTTATGTGGCTTAACGATAAATGTTCTTTATCAATAAACATCTTTGGATTTCTAATATGTATAGTTCAGTTATAATTACATGCATGAAAGTATACATATACGTGTTTTAATTAAGAAACAAGTTTTTTGAAAGTATTGAATAGGGAATCAATGAAGCATGATATAGGATGCTTTAATTTGCTATAATAATTTTTCTATGCCCAGGGTTGCTCATAAATATATAAACAGAGATTTTTCTTATAGTACCTTTGCATTAAGAGCTGAAAGTATTCATGTTATGTATTTTCAGTATTACTACTTCTTGCAACTAGGGTATTCTCATATGTCTACTGGGTAAACTCTTAATTGGATACGTTGGAGTTTATCTTCAGTATTGGTAACCTGACAACCTGGTCGTTTTCTTCTCATAAGGCAAGGGATATTTTCAGATTTCAATTATTTCTCATCTGGTTCTAGGAATCTTATTTTAACTGAAAGAAAAGCAAAATAGTTTACACTTTAAAAACTTGAAACCAAAGCAAGTCAGCAAAATCCCTCTTTTATTGTAGGCTAATTGGTTTATATGCCTATGTGTCCTATATGCCTACCTATAAATCATTATTTGCATTTATTATACATGAAAAGATTATAACATACTAGTTGAAAGATTATTTAAAAATTAGTAACATACGTTTTACATGTAAGAAAACAACTCATATTTGAAATTTCACGGAAAGGATTTTAAGTAGCAAAATGCTATATGGTATAATAAGATGAATTCAGTTGAAATTTATGCTTTATTTGCTAAATATTTGAGTAAACATTTTTTCAGGATGATTCTCAAAAGCTATTAAATGAGATGACCAAACATTGAGCTAATAGCTTCAAGAAATGTTGTATTGCTCCTGGTTTCAGAGTGTAATGGTGAATGTTCAAAGATATGCTTGCTTTTGATTATTGGCGCAATCTTTTTCTTTTTGACCTTCTATGCTTTCTCTGTGACCCCCTGTTCGGCTGCTCTTCCGGGCCTAGAGGCAGAGCTTTGGCTGGCTAGTCCTACCTTCAGATGGCAAAGTATCCTGAAAAGCAGAGAAATCTGCACCTCTACCTCCCATCCTCTTAATAACCTCAGGCTAAAATTTCTAAATTCAGGCTAAAGTATGGCTGGTCAGTGAAAACTTAGCTTTCATCTACCTCTAACATTTGAAGAAGGAAATACATGCAATATAATCACTGGATGAAAACCCAGTTTGACTAAACCCTACTCTTCTGCTCTTCTAACCTGCTGCAATCGGAAGGGCTCACCTTCGGAGCCTTTGGAATGTTGAGGTCTCTTGCAAATGGCATAGAGTTTGATGGGCCGACTTGATCGCTAGCAGAATGTATTCAGTGACCATGAAAGGGAAAATCCTCTTTTCCTTTTGCTGCTTTTCTCATGGAGATTTGCCTAAAACTAGGAGCATTAAAAAACAAACAAACAAAACCAAAGTCTTTGGGGCTGTGTCTTTTGATCGCTCTAGTGGAGAGAGTGGATGAGTCAGAAGCAGAAGTGCCTTTGCCGTGGCTTGCCCTGGAAACGGTGAAATCGCATGGCAGATGTCCCCTTCTTGGATACACTAACATTGTTCCTCCTCCCGCCCCTTCCTGCATCTGAATGGCTCTCAGGACAGTCCTCCCAAGAGAAGTCAGTGAGGTAAACAGCAAGGCTTGCTGCTTTAATTCACCTTTGCACCATCAGCAAATCAGGGGCCTGTTTTTCCTCCAGCATTTGGAAATCCCAAAAGGTTATCTTCAGTTTATGTGTCAACTTTATTGCTCTCTGGATTTTCAAAACAAAACCCATAGCATGTAACTCCCCTTAAAAGCACGTTTCTGATAGGAAGAGCATGAGTAGACCCTTTCTTGGTCTATATATACCAAGATAAAAAAGAGATGACTTTTGATGACTTTTAAGATTTTATCTAATTTTAAAAGAGATTTTGGCTTAGAGTTTCTCTATACTGAAAACCTCAATTGTCAATGAGTTCTCTCTCCTGCTGAAAGTTCTGATTTGTGGGAGTATGTTGATGATTAAGGAGGATTACTTATTATTTCTGTTTCCTTCCATCCTTGATCCTTGCCAATGAAGGTGACTGTTGCTTTGACATTCTTGCTGGCGTGAACAGATAGATACCTGTCAGATTCTGAATGGAATCACTTACATGAACCTCATTGTCATCTTGAAATGTCCAAGTGGCTAGTATTTGGCCTAGTTTTAAGTTAGTTCTTTATAAGTGGAGAGATTTTCATAACCAAAGACCAGTCTCTCCCTAATGCAGGAGTTAGGGAACACAGAGCTTCTCTAATGTCACCTTCCTGTATATCCAAAAATATCAGCCTAAAGAAACCCATGTGACTAGATTTTCTTAAATTGGATTCTTGTTCTCAGCAAAGAAGCTGTGACAACAGCATCAACATCAATTTAAGAGGCTTCTCTACATAAGAGTTCCTCGAATCATCCATCCTTCATTCCAATTTTTTCTCACTCAAGGAGCCTTAGTTATTCTAACTGAGACTCTGCTGATCCCAAATGGGAAAGTGTAAGCTTTACATCTTACCCAGAGGGACAGACGACTTCTGAGTCCAGACATCTCTATCCGCCAGTACAGGAGAGTAGTTATGGCTCACCCTTTACTCCGGCTAAGAGACCTAAGAGGAAAGTTGTCCCTAAGAGGAGACAGGAAAGACCAGTTGCTCCTCCAAAGAAAAGAAGAAGAAAAATACATAGGATGGATCATTATGCTGCGGAAACTCGTCAGGACAAAGTAAGTTTATCTACTGTTCCAAAGCTTTGTGGCGGGCAGGTCTGAGTTGAAGGTTGCCTT
Organism: Ateles fusciceps; assembly: GCA_036589455.1. Classification (NCBI taxonomy): domain Eukaryota; kingdom Metazoa; phylum Chordata; class Mammalia; order Primates; family Atelidae; genus Ateles; species Ateles fusciceps. The sequence goes on along the minus strand of JAZHEH010000045.1, from coordinate 6,564,906 downwards.
CAGTGACTTGGTTGGAAACTTGGCTGAGTAAGTTTTAGAAAAACTCTGGTGCATTGACCTTGGCTTTGAGTCCAGAAGAATGTGGTGCTTCAGAGGTACACTGATGTGAAGACTACCTGAATTCTCAACGTAACAGGAAAAAAAGAAGTATTTTCCTTTTTTAAGAGTTTGTTGCCCCAAAACTAGTATTAACATTTAGGCTGGAGTGACTGTTAAGATTGGTTTTGTTTGCACTTATTCACAGGATCAGTCACATGGTCTGTGGCCCTGGTTCTTGAAAACAACCCCGCAAGGTAAAGGGGATATTCTCAAAGACAATGCGGATTAGAACTCAATAGGAAGTTGGCTTAGATTAGGAGTCTGTGCCTTCAGTGATCAGAAAAGGTGTAGGTTGTAGAGAAGGAAAGAGCTGAGACAGAAGGAAAGAGAAAATAATGGGCGGATGGAGTTGTATGCAGTTTCCACAAGAAATATCTACTCTTCTCAGTATGTTCAGAGGAGCCTATCAGTTGCTACTTCTCCTAAAATCTTTGAATACTTCTGAAGCAGTATCTTATCTGTGATCCTCTGAACTGATCCCTAAGAAGTAGGTTCTGGATTTTATCTGGGTCATCCTGCTGAGTGAAGGAAAATAAGGCATTGCCAAAGATCAAAACCTGTTGTGCATTTGGTATTTCTTTATCTAGACAGAGATCTTCCAGGAGATCATGGTTTTCTCAGAAGCAGATAACACTTTGTTTCACACCTGTTAATCCCTTCAGATTACACGGCACATCTCTTTCTGAAACTTTTAATCATGACTTCCTCCTTCGGATAGGATTTGAGATACTGACTCCCATCATGAAAAAAAAGTTTACACCCGATTTCCCTGGTGAAATGATAAGAGGAAAGGTCTTGATTCATCTGAGAAGATGCTAGTGGAAGATAATGTTATGTGTCTGAGTAAAAGTGATACTCACATCCCTTTTGTGCTTATCTTAATCATCTTGGGTGTATGTATGTGATTGTTAGCTAAGCTATAAAATTCATCCAAATATGCTTCCTATATCTTTCTATTCTTTGTCTGATGAGATAATTCTTAAAAATCTTTCCATTGCATAGTTAAAGATGAAAGGGGGATGGAAAGGCTTTAGTACGTGAAAACGTTCATGCTGTTAGAAACTTCCATTTGAAGTAAGAAAATGAGAGATGGATACTGTTTTTTAGGCTTTGGAAATCATCTTCAGAAAAGAATTGAGTTTTCATATTTTATTAAAGAAGAAACATTCTAGAACAAACTCAGGTTCACTTCTGTTTGAGTTAGGACTCTTATAGATTCTTATTTCGCTCAAAATCAGCTTTAAAAGAACTAAAGTGAGAAGCAATAACTTGTTTCTTAGAATAGGTTCTTCTATTAAGAATCCATTGCTTTCAGTATCCAACAGTGAAATTACTTAGAATAAAATGGATCTCATTGTATTAATGATATTCTAATTTATTATCCAGTGGAAGGTTGTGATTTTAACCTCAGAACAGCTTTTGATTCACTCAATGTCTATCTTATTGCCAAGGTTCAAAATCTAATGTGATTTTACTTAGAGAACTGTCTATCTATCTGACTTTCCATTCACTCTCAAAACTCTTGGATTTCTAGGATGCTGTCACATTTTAGAAAGTCTGTTTATCTCTTTAAGAATTTTCATTAACAATATTTTTGACATTTTTATATCAAAGAATCTTTAAAGGGATTGGATGAGGAGAGGTTTTAATTCTCTCAAAAGAAAGCAAATATAACGTTCTTAGATCAGATTTCCATTAAGAATGGCAGGCCAATCTCCCCAGACAAAGCTCTGCCTCTGGGCCGGAAGTTTTCTTTCCAAAATGTTCCAGGGGTAGAAGATCTGTGAGAGATTGAAAGGGAAAGAAAGAAAACCCTGTTGGGGACTAACTTGCTTCTTTTTCCCAGATGACAAATCCTCTGAGGGAAATTGACAAAACTGTAGGGCAATTAATGGATGGACTGAAACAACTAAAACTGCATCGGTGTGTCAATGTCATCTTTGTCGGAGACCATGGTAAAGCTTTGTTTTTTCTTTGCTGATAGGATAGGTGGATAATGTTTCTGACCATATTGGGGAAAAGAATCCTTGCCCTTAGAAGCCATGATTCTATGCTTACCCTCCTTCCCCTTTTCTTTAAGATGGGGAAAGGAACCAGGCCATGATTCAAAAGCATGAGATGACCTGAGAGATCCCTGGGTTCATTTTGATCAAAAGCTGAGACTTCCTATATATTTCTATTCTTTGCAGGAAAGGCCTTTCTACAAAAATCTGTCTCTTATTAAAGCAATACAGATAGTTTCCTTGTGATAGTAATAGCTGCTTCTGTGAATGTGACGTATCAGGTGATAATCCCCTATCCCTGCCAGCCACATCCCCCAAAAGGAGCCCACAGAGTTTATATAGTTAAAAAGTGCATCTAAATATGATAAAGGAGCAGAGACGTAGGATCTTGTCAAAGAAGTGGCGTGTAATCAAATGGTTTCCCCGAATCCACTAAAGGAAGTGAAAGCCCAAATGAGAAGGCCTTGCTGTAATTCAGAGGGCTGATAAAGAGAGGCAGAAGCATTATAGGAAGTTGTTTTTCTAAATCACCTTATGAAGTAGAAAAATTTATGACCACTTCTTTAAGATCAAGAGCATCATAAACATTATGTGACTATAGAGCTGGGCAGGAGGAAGGGGCTCAGAGACATGCAGACTGCGTTCTAGAGAGTGTCTCCTGTATTCCAGAGATATTAGATTGATATAGTAGCCTTGGGATTTGGGGCTTCTCCCTTCTAGTGGAGTTTGGAGGATGAAATTTGCAGTTCTGTTAAGAATGGCAGGCAGATCTCCCTAGCTCTCGTCCTGAAGGTGTTTCTAGAATGTCCTAGAAGATCTTATGAGAAATTAGGGGGAAAAAAAACTAAAGGGATTGATTTTTTCCTCTGAGTGGGCTAAATGTAACCCTTAGCAAAGTCATGCCCCATGCATTTAGCTTGGTGGAGAGCTACAGACAGGTCAGAAAAGTTGGAGCATATGTCAAAGCTGATTCAATTTAAATTGCCCAGAGGTGTTTAAGAGCATTTGCTCACATGCTGGAGCCAGACATCGAAGTAGAAGGGTCTCAAGAAGTCATGTGCTGAAGCATTGTAAAGGTCACGGATAGGTTAAAACCTTGGCTTGTCAGTGTGCAGACTTCCAAGATGAATACATCCATTTGGTTTGGGACAACTACAGCACCTCTGTTTTTTTCTTTCTTTTTTGTTTTTGAGACGGAGTTTCACTCTCGTTGCCCAGACTGGAGTACAGTGGCATGATCTCGGCTCACTGCAACCTCCGCCACCTGGGTTCAAGTTATTCTCCTGTTCAGCCTCCTGAGTAGCTGGGATTACAGGCGCCCACCACCAGGCCTGGCTAATTTTTATATTTTTAATAGAGACGGGGTTTCACCATGTTGGCCAGGCTGGTCTTGAACTCCTGACCTCAGGTGATCCGCCCGCCTTGGCCTCCCAAACTTACAGCACCCCTTCTTAAAAGGTGGCATAGTCTAGAGTTTTAGGGCATGATCTTTGGAGTTGGAATGAATTTTATGGGAGTTCAAATTGCACGGTGTCACTTAACAGCTATATGACACTATACACCTTTTGTGGCCTCTCGGAGTCTCAGTTTCCTCATCTCTCAGGCAAGAACATTAACACCCCTCCACGAAGTTGGTCTGCAGAGTAAAGGCTAATGACACTTGAGGAGCATTTAGCACGGTGCCTGATGGACTTTGAAAGCAAGGGAGGTTGTTCACAGTTGGGGTGGCATAAGGGACTTCCTAGAAATATAACAAATGGGAGATTCTTTATCCCTCTATTAATATGTATTTGGGGACTTACCTTTTCTGGGCTAACATGGTGCTAAAACATAGTAGCTGTTCATTGCTTTATTTTTCTTCCTAAGGGTTTAACTGTTAAAGTACAAGATATATAGTCCTTATGCTATATGTTTTTTCTTGCTTTTCATTCCAATTTGTATTGAAGAAGGGAATGTTTTGGATCTGGGATCCCAGGAGGTGATAATTTGAATTTTACCAGATTTGGGCTACTCTGGGTTATATTTCCTTATTTTAAAACCTTACGGCATCCTTTACAGGATGTGAATATACGAGTATTCTTCAACAGGATTATTTTCCCTGTTAGAGAATACTCATATATTGAATTGTACTGAGCAATATACTAAAACTTCTCCATCATTCCAGGTCATCTCATACATTTCAATAAAGTCTCTAGCAGCCTCCATAGTCTATGTTGCTAAGACTTGAGTTTACAACAATGTTTTAAATAAAAGCATTTTGGTAAAAGAAATTTTCTTGATGGGAACAGGCAACAAATCTTAGGGTGGAGGAGAAATGTTTGTCGTTTAAAAAAACTCCCTACCTAGAACCTTCTCGTGCTTTAGTTGCTAGCTTTCAGTTCTGACTAATTACATTGTTTACAACTTGTTTTCAATGTTATTTTGTTTTTCAGTTTGGGTGGTCATTGGAATTGACATTTTTCCTTCTCATTTCTTGTTGCCAGTATTGTTTTGTCAGTAACATCCAAGGCCACCAGTGGAGACAGTGAGGACTGGTAATTATGTACTCAAGACAGGAGATATATTAGAGAATTGAAAAATGACATTTTGTAAAAGAGATGCAGAACTGTCTTTTCCATTTATACTACCCCTAGCTGGGAAGAGTTTGAAGCAATCTAGGGTTTGTTTTGTTTTGTTGTTTTTTTTAAAGAATAGCTCCTTGTCATAAAGGCTGTCTAAATAATTGCGTTTTTGTTGTTGTTGTTTTTTAAATCATGGTGACTTCCTTTGTCTTGCTGTTCTGGCTGAATGACTTAAAATGTAATTGAGGTAATGCATTTTCAGCCTTCTAGTGCTTGCAAGATGATATGGCTAAGTAAAAGTCTAGAGAAAAGATTAGACAGAGAAGCATTAAAACATTTAAAGTCAAATACAAAAATCTCAAATGTCAGAGCTCTTCCCATCAAGTTATTAAAAACTAAGTAAAGAGATGCCTGGATGTTATATTTAGTGTCTGTGTTAAGATTTTCATTTTAATATTGCTTGAAAATACTCTTTTCTCCCCTCCCCATAGGAATGGAAGATGTCACGTGTGACAGAACTGAGTTCTTGAGTAATTACCTAACTAATGTGGATGATATTACTTTAGTGCCTGGAACTCTAGGAAGAATTCGATCCAAATTTAGCAATAATGCTAAATGTAAGTTGATTCTTAAAATATTAAGCGGTTAGAGTGATAATACAATGGAATAGGTGAGGGCTCATTTTCTAAAGCTGAAATACTCGGGGAAAAATTCTGTCTCTGCTACTGCTTAGCTGAATGACCTTGAATAAGTCATTTAAACTCTAAACCTCAGTTTTTTCATTTGAAAAATGGGGATGATAAATGCTAGCAGTGATCTGTAGAAATTAATCTTTGCATATTGGTTAGGATGGTTCCTGACACATAGCAGCATTATATAAATATTAATATAATAATATAAATATATAGCAATACATAAATATTTCTTATTGTTATCATGTGAAAATTGTACTTAGTTTGAAGTGTGTTAATGACCACAAACTTCTGTTTATAAGAGAAGAATTTTTTCAATAAGAGGTTCAGGCTGGTCCTTTATAGCTGAAACTAGGGGGGTCTAGGTAAGAGTTGGCAGAACCACATTTGGACTGTGAGGATTCCTAGGAGCCTTGTGGAACGGAGCTCATACTGTTTGTAAAAGTGATTGGTAGAAGCTAGTAGGAAAAAAATATTAAGCCCTTGGGAAGTGGCAGCTGTTCTGAAAGATTAGAAATAAAAAAGGAATAATCTTGTCACTTATGTTTTACATGTTTAGGTTAAGACCTACCACTGATACGAACTTAACTTGTGGACTAAGATTTTTAGGTGCTGTCTACCTAGCTTTTGAGAAGTCCATAGTCTTCCTGCAGTTATGCTGTACTTTGAAAAAAAAAATTATTTAGAGTTTTTAGCCTTGGGAATAAGAAACCGTTGACACCAACCTTACAGCTTTGGAAAATTAAATGTTTCCCTGATTATGTTCCTGAGTCAACACAAATGGAACTGTTCCAAGGTCAGCTCCAGGCAATGTTGTGAAATAAACAAAATGTGGGTATTTCTGCCCCTCTCTCCTCCATGACCTTTCCTGTCCCTGTGTCCTCCTTTCCCTGCCCTCGCATAGATTGGACACAGTCATCATGACACCCCTCGATTTTAGTATTTGCAGTTCAGGGCTATGCAAAAAAGATTTTCTCTATTTTTAACGGTATTTCTGACATTAGTACATATAATGGGGAGGTTGGTTTAGTGGGGGGGTAAAAAAACTTTCCTGTGGCCCATGAAATCGTAACCATCAATGATGAAAAGTTTTGTACTTTACAAAAACACTTTCCAATGTGGTTTCATTTTGTGGGAGACAGTAGCATGGAGTGGTGACAGGCACAGATGTCTGGGTTCATATCTCAGCTCTGCTAGGTACTCACCACATGAGTGCCCTGTACCTCTGCTTCCTCATCTGTACTGTAAGGATTGCTTGGAAGATTAAATAAGAGATTGTATTTACATAATGTAGATCAGGGCTTAGTACATAATCAAAGCTGTATAAAAGTTGGATATGATGATGATGTCTTACCATTATTTCAGATACACACACACAGACACACATAGGCACACGCTCACAATCTTATTTAATCCTTTTAATAGCATTGTGTGATAAGTATCATTATCCCTTTTACAGACTGTAGAAATCAAGGCTCAGAGAGGGGTGAAGGAACTAGCTTTGAGGATAATGGTTAGTAAGTTGCAGACCTGAGATTTAAATCCAGATTAGCTGAACCACTGCCCTTGCTTCACACAAAATGAGGACTGTTAGCCTGAAAAGACTGAGTACTTCAGAACTGAAGGATTAATGTCCCCAACATGAACTCAGGCACTGGATATTTCCTAGTAATTCTCTAGGACTTATCTCAGTGCATGCTATTTACTTCTCTTTATTTTCAAAGACCATGAACTTACTCTGTTTCATCCCTTTGAGGAATATGATGTATGAGGCCTGGCTTGCTCCATCAGATTGCTTGGGTGCCGGAATGCCAACTCCTCCTCCATCTGAAAACCTATTGGCTTAGTGAGGATTCGAACAGCCATTTACCTCCCAGGGTTATTGTGATTGACCAGAAGAAGGTGCCTGCAAAGCTCTTATAGAGAGACAGGCACACAGTATGGAATCTATTTAGGTTATTATTATTACATTATTACTTATTTGCTTTTTAGTAAGAGATGCAATTAAGGTCAATAGAATCCACATTTTAGCTTTAGATTGCTAGTTTTAGAACTAAGATTCTGAAAATAGTCTTTGGAATCTGTATAGTTATACCCCCAGGCAAGTTTATTCATGTATTTTTAGCAAATATGAACAAGCATTTATTAAAAAATGTGTATTGAGTGTCTACTCTGCACAGGCCCAGGGATGCAGCAGCATGTGATACAGATAAGGCCTGCTCCATTGGCATTTATATGCCAGGGAGGGCTGCCTCATGATAGCTGCTATCTCTTCTGAACACAGCTTTCCTTTTCTGCTGATTCTGTAATAACATACCGAAGCAAACTTCCTGAAAACAAAGCAAAATCCAAGCAACCTACAATCTCCTCTTTCTCCCCCCCATTCCGCCCAGAAGGGGAGCATCAGGTAATACAATCCTGTCCACAGTTTATGCACAGCCATCATTTACATAGTTTTGCTTTTAGCTAGTTCAGAGTATTGACTAAAATCTTTTGCTTGCTGCTATTGAAAATAAAGGAGGTACATACACATGTGTGTCTATGGCTGGAGAGGTGCAGCTACCTATATAATTACACCTAGAATATAACTAGGGAAACAAAACTCCCTTTAACAAAAATAACTCAATGGATTAGAAGTTTCATCTTAAAGTGGGTGAAGACTTCTTTCAAAGATCTGCAGATAAATAAGAAGTTACATTAAAAGCCCCAAATGCCCAGTTTAGTTCCTGAGGTCAAACTGCAAATAAACTATGTCTCAAGAGGAACTATTAGAGAGAACTTAAAACAAGAAGCAATTTACCTGGCAGTATCCTGGTGCTATGGAAGGAGGAATTCCCGGCAGAAGAGCAGAACTGGACCTAGGAGGGAAGTTTACTATGGGATTTGTTCCACTTGTTTAGCTGTATATCAATGACTGAAATGTTAAATACCCATACACAATTATGTATCTTTCAAACAAAACACTACAGTTATAGTCTTGTGTGGGATGGAAGAAGAAAGAATTGAGTATCTTGCTTCAAAAATGATTTCTCTTGGTAATGATTGTGATTTCTTTTGAAATCTTTCTCTCTCTTTGAACAGATGACCCCAAAGCCATTATTGCCAATCTCACGGTAAGCGTTGCAGATTGTCCCTTCTCTGCCTTCCGTAGGCCTCTGCCCCTGGAGCAGCCTCCCCCTCCTGTGTGTACCTCCCCCAGGGGCAGGAGGAACATTTTCCTCACTGCCCTGCCATCCTGTATATTTGTTTCCTTAAGAGCTTTCAAAACTTCTGGCCTGTGGTCAGCTGCAGGCTCCCTAATGGTCTTGGCAATGATACAAAGGGAGAATATTTGATCCTTCCATTAGAACTGAAAAGTATTCATTCATGATTAAACAAATCTTTGCTTTCTCTGAACCACAGCTGCCCACCCACTCTGCTCTATTGTTCCGGATGCTAGTTAGAGACCTCAATAGCACAAGAGCATCTAATCAGATAAGCCTGAACCCAGGCACTCCTCCTTGCCCACCGACACCCCACCCCAAACCGCTTTACTTGAAGGAGTCGGGGAAAGGCCTTGGAGTGTGAATTGCTCTTAGCGATGGTCTCACCCATCTCCAAAGTGGTTTAATCTCCTTTGCATCTATTTGTTTTCAGTGTGCATTATTTGATGGAAATAAATTTCATTTATTCACTAACCTTTTGTTAGGCTTAAAATCTCCTTCAACTTTCTAGAGAGAGAATTTGTAAGAAGTTTTTTAAAAGACATTCCATCTAAAGTCTTTTTCCATTTCTATTTCAGTGTAAAAAACCAGATCAGCACTTTAAGCCTTACTTGAAACAGCACCTTCCCAAACGTCTGCACTATGCCAACAACAGGAGAATCGAGGATATCCATTTATTGGTGGATCGCAGATGGCATGTTGCAAGGTAACTGGCTTATGGGCTGTTTCTGTTTCTCGTGTCCACAACCACCTCTTTGGCAACTGGAAATATTTTATCAGACTTAGTCATCACTAAAAGAAACATTGGTTGGAAATCTTGCTGTTTGCAAAGATTTTGTGGGCTGCATAAACAATCAGTGCTGAGACAATATATCTCTATGTTCTGGGTCTCAGCATCGTGGTGTCTCTTTGTAGTCTGTCAGTGCATCTGTGTGTGTGTGTGTGTGTGTGTGTGTGTGTGTGGTATGAGTGTTTCATTTTTTGAATTTACATTCTAACCTCTATTCTTACTACTTAAGTCAAAAGCATAAATGAGACCTTGCCCTAGCACATTGGGCTGATTTGATCTCAGTTGATGAGACTTTGCTTGCAGCAATATTTATAGTGGACTTTATTTATTTATTTTATTTATTTTTATTTTTTTGAGATGGAGTTTTGCTCTTGTTGCCCAGGCTGGAGTGGAATGGCACAATCTTGGCTTACTGCAACCTCCGCCTCCCAGGTTCAAGCGATTGTCTTGCCTCAGCCTCCCGAGTAGCTGGGATTACAAGCATGCACCACCATGCCCAGCCAATTTTTTGTATTTTTAGTAGAGATGGGGTTTCTACATGTTGGTCATGCTGGTCTTGAACTCCGGACCTCAGGTGATCTGCCCACCTCGGCCTCCCAAAGTGTTGGGATTATAGGCGTGAGCCACCACACCTGGCTATAGTGGACTTTAGAAAATGTTGTTAATGTTAAAAACTCTCTTATTGTGGGCATTTTTTACATTGCTTTAAATATTCCCAATGTTTGCCTTCTATTGAACTAAAAAGACTCTCCAGTGTTGAAGAGAATGTTCCTTGCTTTTGAATGTGGTCTTCTAGGACATGTCTGGAGGCTCTAACCACTTCCAAAGAGTTAATTATTAAGGATTTATCCATTTTCACACAGACCTGGAAGTAGCTGTTTCCCACTCACTCTTGCCCTAACTTTCTACTTAAGAAAAGTGTTGTGAATTTATCTATCTAAATAAGTGAACAACTGCCAAATGCACTCTAGCTAGGTATGAGTTTGCAAGAAAAAGAAGATAATGAGAAAATGTTGGTCATCTAGAAACTTGTATCAGTATGGAACATTTAGAGAGATACATATGACAAATATATAAAATCGTACTGTAATTTTCTGGGGTGTACTTAGAGTTAAATATGTGGGATCATGAAGAAAGATGTTTGAAGAACAGGAATTATTGAAATCTTTACAAATGTATAAGAAAAAAACCAACCCCATCAAAAAGTGGGTGAAGGATATGAACAGATACTTCTCAAAAGAAGACATTTATGCAGTCAGTGAACAATGAAAAAAGCTCAACATCACTGATCATTAAAGAAATGCAAATCAAAACCACATTGAGATGCCATCTCACACCAGTTAGAATGATGATCAGTGAAAAATTAGGAGACAACAGATGCTGGAGAGGATGTGGAGAAATGGGAATGCTTTTACACTGTTGGTGGGAGTGTAAATTAGCTTAACCATTGTGGAAGACAGTGTGGCGATTCCTCAAGGATCTAAAAATAGACATACCATTTGACCCAACAATCCCGTTACTGGGAATACCCAAAGGATTATAAATTCTAATTATAAAGACACATGTACGCATATGTTTATTGCAGCACTGTTCACAATAGCAAAGACTTAAACTAACCCAAATGCCCATCAATGATAGACTAGATAGAGAAAATATGACACATATACACCATGGAATACTATGCAGCTGCAAAAAAGGATGAGTTCATGTCCTTTGCAGGGACATGGATAAAGCTGGAAACCATCATTCTCAGCAAACTGACACAAGAACAGAAAACCAAACACCACGTGTTCTCACTCATAAGTGGGTGTTGAACAACAAGAACATATGGACACAGGGAGGGTACCATCACATACCAGGGCCTGTCAGTGGGTTGTGGGGGGCTAGGGGAGGGATAGCAAGGGGTAGGGGGGTAGGGGAGGGATAGCATTAGGAAAAATATTTAATGCAGATGATGGGGTGATGGATGCAGCAAACCACCATGGCATGTGCATACCTATGTAAAAAACCTGCACACGTACCCCAGAACTTAAAGTATAATAATAATAAAAAAAGTTGTGGGGAATCCTTATGGAGAATTTACAGGGATGTGACTGAAATTAACTGGCTGAGTATGTTCCCCAAAGGACCTTCTATGTATAGGGCAGCTTGGAAGGGGTTGCACTGGTGCAAGTAGTAGGTTCATATGGCAAAAACATGGGAGCTGAGTAGAAGTTAAGGGAAAGATTATGTCAGTTGGGCAAATTAGTGTAGCCCAAAACCAGGCATGTTGGTTAACAATGCATCTTTTAAATTTAACTCTTCTTGCATTGTTGAGAATATTATATGTTGGGATAATATGTCTTATTATCCCAAGCCCTTATTATTCCAAAGGTGGAAACCCATATGTTAGATTTTTGTTCTCCCAAAGCACTTTCAGTGCTATGTACCCATAGGTACTTAGGAAATATTTATATTAAATAAAAATGAAAGTCATTTTGGAAAAGGGTCACATGATACTTTTGCAAAAGGTGTCTTCTGTCGCAAAAGGAAAGGTCAGATGGTCTTGATGTCTAGAGAGCAGTATTTCTGTTTTTTAAATTTCTAAATAGAGATATGGTCTAGGTGAGGCCATGCTTTGTTAGATATGTCATGATTACTGTTAAGTTGGCTGCTCAGTTGTACTCTAGTTGTATTGTATATTGACAGATAGATTTGCATGCAGACATTTTTATAGAATACAGATCTCTATTCATTGCTTAAACATATTTATTTTATTTTAAATTTTAAATTATTATGGGTATATAATAGGTGAGGCATTACATATTTTTAAAGTGCCTACCATGTCTTGACACTGAGCCTAGGAAGGGGTACACAGAAGTGAACCAGACAAACATGGTCCTAGAGTTGAGAATCTTACAGTCTCAAAGCTAGTGAAGCACCTAGTTAGGCAGAATATGACTTTTGACAAGTGCCCTGCTTGGTGTAAGCACAAGGTTCAAGGAGGGCATCATGACTTCTGTTCACAGATCCCCATTTATCCTCCAATGACTGTCAAAGAAAAGTCACTTGGAGAAATGAATAACCTCCTCTTTTCATCATCACAAGAATGATGCCATTAAAATAGAGGCAAGTAGACTTTCAAAAGCTCCTTCTTAGAGATTCTTTGTACCCTGAAGTTATCTTTTTATCAGAGTAATTTCATGAGAAATCCTAACTGATCATGACATTGTTTCAATTTAGGAAACCTTTGGATGTTTACAAGAAACCATCAGGAAAATGTTTTTTCCAGGGAGACCACGGATTTGATAACAAGGTCAACAGCATGCAGGTATGATGGCAGAACTGTGAATTGAAATTGTGTTTTAGTGACTCTTTGAAAGGATAGGTAATGGTGGTGTGAGCGAAGTTATATGGTATTCATAAATAGAGGGAGGGTTCCTACCTAACAATGCTTAACTGTTTTTGTTTTTTTTTTCTTTCGGAAGACTGTTTTTGTAGGTTATGGCCCATCATTTAAGTACAAGACTAAAGTACCTCCATTTGAAAACATTGAACTTTACAATGTCATGTGTGGTAAGTCACTCATTTAATCAAAACCATTGAAACAATCTTTAGTTAGTATATGACCTTTCTCAGTGTCAGAGAAAGAAATGAGGTGTCTATTTTCTGGGACCACCTCTTCTCCACAAAAACTTGTAATTTGCCCATTGGTTCAAAGACAGAATATTATCCCCTTCTAAGGCTTCTTTGTCTTCCTTCAACAGTTGACTAATGGGGCGTTTTCACGGTGTTGCTGTTGGCAGCCTCTGACTGGTCTAACATAGCATTACAGTTTGACACCACTGGTCAGAGACCTGATGAAGCAAGAGTTCTGCACAGAGCCCTCTCCCACCTCCATCTCTCGCACTGCAGCCCAGTTCAAATGTTGCCAGCTTGCATCCTGGCCAGCTATTTATGTGCTCTTAATTATTTTTCTTCCTTGAGCTTCTAGTTGCTGAATGAGGACAACTTTTCCTATTTAGTAAGGGAGTGCCAGTCTGGTGGTTAGAGGGGGAGTCTGCAAGTCGGGTCTCCTGGGTTCTTTTCCCCATTTTGGCTGCTAAGTCTCCCCCTGTCCTGCTTCTGAGCTCAAGCAAATTACTGAATAAACACTTGGCAACCATTCACTTGCTATGAAATCAGCCTGTTCGTTGCTCAGTGCCACTTCAGGGGATGGGGCCAAGCCTCCTCATGTCCCCCACACTTCTGTGGAGTCATCAGAGGGCAGACTTCTAGTTACTTAATATGATTATAAGTCTCATTTCAAAACATGGAGTTAAACAGTCCCAGAGAAGTACAGAAAAACAGTGATACTGACACTGATAGTCCTTGGGTTGTTAACTACCACAGATACAGGCAATAGTTAATCAAGGCCTAGTTCCTTCACTCTTTCTTTCTGGGATTCTATTAAATGGTTAAGCAATGAACATGGCTATTTCAGAAAGCTATGGCAAGATATAGTCAGTCCAGAATGGCTCACGAGGTAATGAGGAGGTACCTGCCATCTAAATTTGGTTTTGACCTATTCTGATTTGTGTTCAGAGTTTTCAGATACATAGAAGGTGAAGGGTTTTAAATCTTACCATATCTCATCAAAAAATGTAAGAAGCACCTGCCTCCTCTTCTTACTTTTCATTAGATCTCCTGGGATTGAAGCCGGCTCCTAATAATGGGACACATGGAAGTCTGAATCATCTTCTGCGAACTAATACCTTCCGGCCAACCATGCCAGAGGAAGTTACCAGACCCAGTTATCCAGGGATTATGTACCTTCAGTCTGATTTTGACCTGGGCTGCACTTGTGATGATAACATAGAGCCAAAGGTAGAAATACTCTTTATGTTTATTGTGGAGGAGTTTGTTGGGTGGCTAACAGTGCTGGCCAGTGGAACTTTCTGTGACAATGGACGTGGTCTATAGTTATGCTGTCCAAAATGAGAGCAAAATGTATGACTGAGGAACTAAAATTTTTATTTCATTACTTTATAATTAAAGATCCCTATGTGGCTTGTGACTACCATATTGAATAGCACAGGTAAAGACCATGAAAGACAAAAAGTAGAATTCATGTTGCTGTTCTGTGGAGTCCCAGTTCTCAATCAAAATCTTTTTCTGTTTTTTCAACTGTAGATTGTATGTCTATTAGTCATGGTCCCAACAGGAAACAGGTGGCCCATATAGAAGAGGCTTTGAAAGAGAGTTTAGACTGGGCGCAGTGGCTCACGCCTATAATCCCAGCACTTTGGGAGGCCGAGGGAGGCGGATCACTTGAGGTGACCAGCTTGGCCAACATGGCAAAACCTTGTCTCTACTAAAAATGCAAAAAAATTAGCTGGGCATGGTGGCGCACGCCTCTAATCCCAGCTACTCAGGGGGCTGAGGCAGGAGAATCACTTGAACCTGGGAGGTGGAGGTTACAGTGAGCCTGGATCATGTCACTGTACTCCGGCCTGGGTGATAGAGCAAGACTTCATCTCAAAAAAAAAAAAAAAAAAAAAGAGACTCTAAAGGAATTATTTCAGTCATGTTTAATGAGTAATTTACAAAGGCTGAGCAGGGTGGATGGAAGTCAATGAGGAGTGGTGAAGTGCCCTGGGGTTTGCATGGTACCCTCCAAGGCTTGAAGGGTGAAGGGAGGGAGGTAAGCTCCCAGATCATGGAGAGAGAGCTGAATAGGAAGGAACTATTGTATTTGGTTAAGGAGTACAGCGTGTGCATTGCAACCCAGCAGGGAGCTGCCTTCATCTCCCTCCCCTGTACTTCCTTTCAAATGTTTCCCATTGGTAGAGCCCAACAGGGAGCCACAGGGCAAGTTTGCTCTTGATGCCATCCCTAGAGGTCATCCTCCCAGGACACAGAGCAGAGTGTGGGAGGGTACAACAGGGATGCGGTGGTGGTGCAAACGGAGACTCCCCCCATATGCTGTTTGGATGGTTTTTCTTATTCTTTTTTGAGATGGAGTCTCTCTCTGTTGCCAGGCTGGAGTGCAGTGGTGCAGTCTCGGCTCACTGCAACCTCTGCCTCCTGAGTTCAAGAGATTCTCCTGCTTCAGCCTCCCAAGTAGCTGGGATTACAGGCGTGTGCCACCACACCCGGCTAATTTTTGTAGTTTTAATAGTGACAGAGTTTCACCGGGTTGGCCAGGCTGGTCTTGAACTCCTGACTTCAAGTGATTCTCCCGCCTTGGCCTCCCAAAGTGCTGGGATTACAGGCATGAGCCACCGTGCCCGGCCTTGTATATTTATTAAATAACGTATGAAGTAATCTTTTGTATAGTTTCCTAAAATAACCCATGCTATACTTTTGCATGTTGTAAAATTTTTAATAAATGCTATTATACTATATGTATCCCACAATTATTTTATCATTATGGTTTTTTGAGACTTAGGTATAAGTCTCAAAAAATGAATTTTTAACTCACTTATTTTTACTGCTAATACAGTGATTAATATTTAATTGTATAAATATACCAGAGGATTTTTTTCATTTTCCTACTTGAGAACACTTAGTAATTTGCAAATGTTACCTCTACAACAATGTTGCCACAGACATTACTGGAAATGTCTTCTGGTACACATATGCTAGGATATATGGTGAAGAGTAGACTTGTTGACCCATGATGTTTCAGAATTGCTTCAGAGTCATTCCTTTTTAGCTTTGGTGAAAAGTGATTTCATAATTTGGGAATCATTTTAGTGTGCCTAGAGATTAATCTGAAACATTTAGGCACTGTCCTAATTAACTTACATATATATGCCCAAATAGTCATCAGTACTAACATGGGAAATTGGTACCGTGATTATCTACAGTTTTAAGGAAAGGAAGCAGAGATTGAAGAAGGTGCTTACGAACGTAGAACTGCTAGAAGTGGAGCCTAGAATGTCAATTTCAGAGAAAATGGCAATTCCTCAAATGAGTATATGATATGAATGGAGTTTAGTGTTCTCCTTTGAATTTAACAGGGCGCTAAGTAGACAGAAGAGCACAGGAAAGAAACAATATTTCTGATTTGCTTTATTTTTTCCTTTATTGGTTTTCACACATGAAGAACAAGTTGGAAGAACTCAACAAACGGCTTCACACAAAAGGGTCTACAGAAGGTAAGGGGTTGATGGAAAACAATCAGATAAGGTTTCTCTAGTTTTCAAAAATCAAAGAGGCATCTTATATACATTATGGTGTAAGCATGGCATTTTAAAAAATTAAAATTGATATTGCAAAGTGACTTTTATACCTATCTGGCAAAGAGTATTGGTTTATTCCATGCACATGAGATGCCAGCTGTGTAATAGAAAAATCTGAGTAGCTTCCCCTACCCCCCAATAGCTTTTAAGCCCTCTGAAAAATATGCAATCCATTTTGTATCTGATGGGTCATAAGTTAAGGCACCATGGGGCACTCCTATAGAGGGAATGGTAGTCACAATGGTGAATAATAGCAGCTGGTGCCTATATTGAAGCTGTCTGCCTCGAGAGTCAGTGTATATGTTGTGATAAGGAGAGATACACAGAAGGAATCAAATCAGAACTCCCCCTCACATGAAGGATCATCTCGAGCCCTAACTCTTGTTTTATGTGCAGTGATAACAAGCACATATTAGTGAACTTTTGCAAGCTTGTCATATGACCAAAGGAAAAAAAATCTCAGTGATTTGTACTAAGATGCCTTTCTTGCTCCCATTTTAATATGCTGGCTATAGGCCAAGGACAGCTTTGCCCAATGTGTATTCTTTATTCTGGAATCCAGGCTGAAGGAGGAGCCTCCATCAGAGACATATCCTGCTCTTGGCAGAGGGAAAAGAGTGGCAGAACTATGCACTGGGTCTCAATGCTTCTGCTTTTTTTTTTTTTTTTTGAGACAGAGTCTCACTTTGTCACCCAGGCTGGAGTGCAGTGGCGCAATCTCGGCTCACTGCAACCTCTGCCTTCTGGGTTCAAGTGATTCTCCTGCCTCAGCCTCCCAAGTAGCTGGGACTACAGGCATGTGCCACCATGCCTGGCTAATTTTTTGTGTTTTTAGTAGAGACGGGGTTTCACTGTGTTAGCTAGGATGGTCTTGATCTCCTGACCTCGTGATCTGCCCACCTTGGCCTCCCAAAGTGCTAGGATTACAGGTGTGAGCCACCATGCCCAGCCTGCTTCTGCTTTTATAAAACATATGTCACTCCATTCATATTTGCTAGCCAAAGCTGAGCACATGATACCAATGGTGTAGGGACGTCTATTTTTTCCACAGGGACTCTATCCTGCAAGTCATATGGCAATGGGTGGAGGCAGTAAATAATTAGGAACAATAACACGATCTACCATGCAAGCTCTTTTTTTCTGATTTTGAAGTTTCACAAAATTGAAGGAAAACAGAAGGGGAAGGAAAGCCTTCTATACATGTTACTCAAGTAGATGGGATAGCATGTTGAAACAGCCAGGAAATGACTAAAAGTGTATTTAAAACACAGATAGAATTCAAGCATAGCAGCCACAGTCATGCAACAAAGATGAACGTGGTCAGATTCTCCTGAGAGCATCACTTGAGTTATTAGCTTACATATGGTTCTGTTTGTCATATGTGCTCTTTCCAATCTAATTAAGTAGAGTTGAGGAAACCAGTAGAAGATTTGATTTACTTGACTTATTTTTCCTCTTTTAAAGATCTTCATCTGCCTCCTTCTTCCTTTTCTGTATCTCCACCATCCCACTTCTCCCTTTGATCACAGACCACACAGACTCTGGCATAGAACTGAATGAACCTAACTTTGAAGACAGGCCATTGTTATGGTGGAAGGCACACAAATCCTTCACAACCTCTGCAAGTGATTTGCAATGTTCGACACCTAACATCTAGTGGACGACAGTGTCATTATAATGAGAACAGTTCGAACATTGCCAGAGTCAAAAGATGGAGAGTCTCATGATTCAAGTTTTTTCAGATATTTAGTCGCCAAGGCAGAGAAATACTACCCAGATACTTCTCTTCTAAAAGTCACTAATGAAATGAATTATGTTACCTTCTATTAGACTCCCATGTTTTCACTGATTGAAAGTCTGACTCTTTATGGTACTAAAGCATTTCTGTCTGAGAAAAACATTCCTGCATTTAATTTGTTGGTGGCAGTGTCCTCATATGACAAAACCAGTCCCGCAATTCAGTATAAACAATAACCGTATCAAGGCTTTTAAAGTAGTTTGTAAACCTAAACTTCTATACAGATGAAAAGTTGTACTCTTTTATTATTAGTTTTTTAAAACACAGATATAAGTAGTTGATATTTTTAGAATACGTTATGTGCTATACACACGTCACTTGTAACATTCATATGTGGCTGTTTTAGTGTGATATGCTGTAAAATCACTCATACATACACACAAAATACATGAGTAAAAGCTGAATGTACCAGTCATGAAACAACCTCAGGGATATCTGTGATAAATAAGAGGTATATTAAATTAATCTTGGGCAATATTTTGCTGTAAATATTTAAACTGTTATGGAATAAAATCCTTTATTAAAATAAAGAGGAAGAAAAATGTAATCCTCAAAAATGACGATCTTAACTCTTTACTAAACTTTAATATTTCTAGATATGTGGTAGACTCCAGATCTTAGTTGCATGCCTGGTGTTATTTCTGGATCTCATATACCTAATGTCTTGGCAGACTTTCCATGCAATGAAAACTCATTTCCTTATGGCATTGAGTCGATGGATGAATAAATGAATGAAAAGAAAATTTTAAAAAATCTCTCCTAGTAAGCAATTCTGGCACTATAGTCAAGTATAATTTTCACTGCAAGAATAATTGCACCATTTATTTTCACCTTAGTCTTTTCTTTGTATTGCTATAAAAATGTTTCACATTTTCTTAGGTTAGCACTCACCATCATCTTTGTGAAAAAGGAATTAGAAATAATTTTAACACCTATGTGCGACTGGCTCCTTATCATACACAATGAGAAGTTAGTTTGGATAGAAAAATGACTTAAACATGGCCCGGCACTGTGGCTCATGCCTGTAATTCCAGCACTTTGGGAGGCCGAGGTGGGCGGATCACCTGAGGTCAGGAGTTCGAAACCACCCTGACCAACATGGTGAAACCCCATCTCTACTAAAAATACAAAAATTAGCTGGGCTTCGTGGCATCCACCTATAATTCCAGCTACTAGGGAGACTGAGGCAGGAGAATCACTTGAACCCGGGAGGTGGAGGTTGCAGTGAGCCAAGATTGCACCATTGCACTCCAGCTTGGGCAACAAGAGCAAAACTCTGTCTCAAAAAAAAAAAAAAAGAAAGAAAGAAAAAGTACTTAAACACTAGTAATTCTTGTTAACTTTAAAGCAGACTCTTGAATATGGTTACAGAGGGAACATCATCTTTAGCTCTTGTCAATTCTGGAATGTTTCTCACTCGTGTTATTTCTTTGGAGATATCAGTTGTTCTAGGGAAGAAGGAGATACACTCACTCCTGCTTCTGAATGTTTGTGTCTGTGTGTATCTTTGTGTTTTGGGGAATACTTGGAAGAGATCAATACATAGTAATTGTTTATAGTAGAATTCAAGATGAATTTGATGGAAGATTGAAGTTTAACAACTTTTACCTAGTAATATGCTTTGCCAGTATTGAGGTAGAGCACATACTCTTTTCTAAACAGTACAGCTGCAACTGCTACAATTACAGCTACTTTGGGTTAAGACTAGACAAGGCACTTTACATACTTTGCCTGAAAACAGTGCAACATTCCAGGAAGATATAAAGCTTTGGGAATTACAGAGTACCAAAACTATAAAGAGCTGAGATTAGGTTTGAGCTCAGTTTTATATGACACTGAAGCCCATGTACTTTCATCTGAAAATGCTTCTTATTCTAAGAGTGGGAACAAAAGGAGTATGTCAAAAGGAAATTTTGTTTTTCACATACATTTTGTGACCTATGTAGACAGACGTTTTGTTCAATGACAAAGAAAATTTGTATATCAATGTTTGGAAGTTGTTTCTGAAATACTAGATGCTTTGATATAAACTACTGTCCTCATTATCTTCTCAGTAGGCATTACTCAGGCAGGGCTCATGCCCGGGAGTAGTTGGATCTTCATTCCCATTCGCCCTCTATAAGATAACCCAGCAGCCAACACCCAAATGGAGACCACTCAAAAGGCCAAGGAGAAGAATAATGGCCCAGGGGGATGGGAGGCCTAGGATTCTAGTGCTGCTAGGCAGCTAAATTATTATGTACAAATTATAAACCTCCAGTTCCTTCATCAGTAAGTTGGAGATGATACTACTGATCTGCCCAGTGTATCTTTCAGGGTAACATTAGATAGGTCATATGTAGAAAGCCAAGATTATATATATATACATATATATATATATGTGTGTATATATATGTGTGTGTGTGTATATATATATATATATATATATATATTGAAATTAACTTATCAACAAGTGTTTGCCACGTAGATAATATATGATTGGCTTTGTTGGAGATGGAGGATACAGTGATGAGTAAAACAGATGAAGTTTCTCTCCTTGTAAAGTTATTGTTTTGTTGTAGGATTTATCCAGTTGATAAATTATAGCATGACGTTTTCGGGGTTGGGGTAAGAAAGGACAGGGCACTAAAGAGAGGCTTTGAATCAAATCTCAGAGGAGGTTGAAATGGCAGCAAATGATAATAAGCACTTGTAAGGCAAAGAGGAGAAAGTCTGCAGGAAAAGGAAAGATCTTGGGTAGAGATTTTGTGGTAAGATTTAAGAGCATATTATTGTGGGAAATGAATGTTTAAAACAAAACAAAAAGAGAGAGATTTTCATGTGGCTCTCAAGTCAGCCTGCTCATCTGTGGGAATATGAATCAGGAAGCTGAGGAGGGAAAAAGGAACACAAACGCCAGTCTCTGTGACCCAAATTTGGAAGACAAAAAGAATGAGTGCTGGCGAAGTCCACACCACTTAAAAAGATTGGCCTCAATATTTTGCCAAATGTGGTATCTGGAGGAGAACCTTGGCGTGTACCAAAACTGCTGGAGACACTATTGTAAACAGAGAACTGGGGTGTGGAATGAAGGTTCTGTCTGGAATTCCGTGACAGGAATTCCCAGGCTGGGAAGACCAGGTTATACTAGATCCACTTTGCGAAATCCTGGAAACATTGTAAAAGCAGAGGCTTGCAGGCTAGTCTCCAGGATTGCTGGTCTCTAGATAAAGATCTCAATGTGTACAGAGAACAAGATTCAACTACATTTTGTGGCTTGAGTAGGCAGAGTTTTTGCTCAACAAAAACACATGGGTGGCTCCCCCAAGATGCCATAAAGACTAGCAGAGTCAAGCTATGACTCTGAACCTGTGATTCTTTGATACTTTGATAAACTGAAAAAATAAAATCTAAATTTTGATTCTGGACCTTAAAATGTATGTTTCTTATTGAAGAGATTATTTCCTCTCTTTCTTAGATGAAACTATTAAGCTCCAGGAAGACCCAAGTAGATTTTTTGGGTCATTGGGGACCTTGGTTAGATTTTTAGGAGGCTGTAAAAACCACTGTATTTTTTTCCCCTTATTATGCTACTTTTGCTCAGTAACAATTGAGAAAAGGGCAGTCAGATAGTGATATTTTTGTTACAGCTGTGTGCCAAAACCTGCAGTTATGACAATAACTTGGAAGCTATGGAACCCAAATTTCTGAAGCAAGTTGAGTCTATATATGCAGAGCAGTAGAGTGAGTAGAGACGGAAAAGCTTTATTGAGGAAGCTTTTCAGGAAAAAATGAATTTTTTTTTTTTGAGATGGAGTCTTGCTCTGTCACTCAGGCTGGAGTGCAGTGGCAAGATCTTGGCTAACTGCAACCTCTGCCTCCGGGTTCAAGTGATTCTCCTGTCTCTGACACCCAAGTAGCTGGGATTACCGGCGTGCGCTACCATGCCTGGCTAATTTTTATATTTTTATTAGAGACAGGGTTTCACCATGTTGGCCGGCTGGTCTCGAACTCCTGACCTGAGGCGATCTGCCCGCCTTGGCCTCCCAAAGTGGTATGACCCACTGTGCTCCGAGGAGAAAATGAATCTTATGATATCTCTGCTCCTCTTGGACCCCTCACCCTTTCCTCTTCATGTCTCTTCCATGAGGGCTGAATATTCGTCATGCACTTTTGAGAGTGAGAAGGGACACTATTAACAGTTATACCAGGGCAACAGGCATAAAATGGGACGTGGGGCCAAGGTTTAACGTCATATGTTCCATAAAGCACTTTACCGACGCCACTTCCACCCTATTTCCAGCATTTGTCATCCTCTGCATTCCCATCATACTCCGTAGCTATCTTTCATACGGGCAGACCACGTGGCATCTGTTGTT
The DNA here is from genome assembly GCA_036589455.1 of Ateles fusciceps. Classification (NCBI taxonomy): domain Eukaryota; kingdom Metazoa; phylum Chordata; class Mammalia; order Primates; family Atelidae; genus Ateles; species Ateles fusciceps. The sequence goes on along the minus strand of JAZHEH010000045.1, from coordinate 6,542,197 downwards.
TGTGCCATGTTTGTCTCTCCCATTGACTCGTGAGCTCATTGAGGGTAAGAGCTCTATCTTAATCATCTTTGCCCAGTACCTCCATTCTACAGCCCAAGGTCTGGCACAACCAGGGTGCTCAATGTTTGATGATGAAGAATAATGGATAAATTTGGAAGGAGATAGGCGACAGACATGGGGAAGACTGGAGACATTATTTCTGGTAGAGAGAATGGAAATAACATATATGATAGTGTAATGTTGCTAACAACGATTGTGAACAGAGTGTTGCAAATACATTAGCCTTTCTGGAATAGAGTGTTACATAGAATTCTTAGAAATGAGGAGGATTTAGAGGAAAAGCCAGAGTTAGTGGAGACTATAGATTGTCCGAGACTCTTGTTTGCTGGTTGCTCTAGGGAGGGGTGTTGTATATGCGAACATGGCTGCTATTTTGTGTCCCCCTAATGGAATCGATTAGATGCCAAGCTTGAATTTGAGTTTAGAGGACTGTATGTGGTAAACATGAAAACGTGAATGATAAAAACAGAATAGCTTCTCAAAGAATTTTGATACTTCTGCTTCCAGCTGAAACCAGGAAATTCAGAGACAGCAAAAATGAAAACAAGGAAAACATTAATGAAAAATTTGAACCTAGAAAAGGTTTGGTTTGAGTTTTGAAGGAAACTCTGGGTTGTTTAACTGCTCCCAAGTACTACTGTTATGATTTGCTGACATTTTATTTATTTCATTTATTTAATATTGTCAGATTATGTTCTAATCCTTAGGGCGGGCTCCCAAATTTGGCAGCTTAACTAAGGCTTCTACATTAACTGCAATGCTGGAGCAGCCAAACTACCCAGAACAGGCTTGTGTTGTAATAGTGTGGGCTGCTTTGTCTCAAATCAGCAGTTTAGAATGGTAAGACTTTAATGAAAGCAACATGTATACATAATTTAATAAGTGTTTTTCAGAACTCGTTTTCTCTAGTAGAAAAAAATAGTATAAGAATTTTTGTTTGTTTATTTATTTATCATGCAAGGAATTGTGAATTGCCTAAACCTCTAAATATTTTGGTCTGTAGGGCCCCAAATTTCAAAGAATCTATGGAAGTTTTGACTTTAACCTATCCAAAGTGGGCAGATCAAGCTTCAGATATTTATTGCAGAGTGTGGAATAAAGATTTGCATACTGAACTCCCATCTCTTCTTTCTCAAAGGGTAAAGCTTCAGACCTTTTTTTTTCCTAAGAAGAGAGCTTTTCTTTGGAGGTCTGAATCTGCACCGGGGGTCTTAATTGAGTTCTTTGGTAACTGATAAACTTCCCTCTTCTATATTTAGAAGACCGTCTTGAATGTCCACTTTTTTATCTATACATGTTCCTTTAAGTTCTTACCTAAAGAGTTTTCCTCCATATGACAAAGCTGCTTACTTTAAATGCTCATTACTACTCACTTTTTATGCTGAAGGAATGCATATTTGAGTTGCAATTTGCATATAATGATCAAAGTGTGCCTTCTTCTTAATTAAATCATTGGTGAACCTGATAAGCCTCTTCAGGGGTCAAAATCATTAATTCTACAAAAATCCAATCCTATTGGCTTTCCATTCAGCTGAATCATTTCAAAATTATATAATATTTCATTTATCTACAAATTGTAAATTCTTTACAACTAAAAAAAGCATTGCATAAAAACAGCATTTACATTATGGTTTTAATAACTGTAAGGCTTGACCCCTGCTTAGGTGATCAGATTAACCAGAAAAGTGTTAGGAAAACTAATGTGATTCAATTAAGGAGAAAGTGTGATATTATTAATAAGTTAGCTAGCACATTTTAGGTAACTTGACTCTTCCAATATTTCTTTAACATTTGGTATAAAATTTAATACGCATCTAACAGTTTTTCTCTTTCTTTCTTAGAGAGACACCTCCTCTATGGGCGACCTGCAGTGCTGTTTCGGACGAGATATGATATTTTATATCACACTGACTTTGAAAGTGGTTATAGTGAAATATTCCTAATGCCACTCTGGACATCATATACTGTTTCCAAACAGGTCATTGAGAAAACTGGATTTTTATATTCTTTATTTTATTACAATCCTCACGTTGATACAATAATTCCTTGCTTCACATAACTTTGTCTTAGAAAATATTTTATTTTTTATTAATGAAAGAAATCCTATGTTGGATTTATTGTAAGATATTTTGAATAAGTCTTTATTCAGTGTTCTGGTAATTCCATGGGAATATGTTAAACATTGAAGGGAGATCACTAATTCTTTTATTTTCTTTTACTCCGCTTAAGTCATTGCCCAATAGTTATGGAAACTGCCAAGGTTTGTTTATTTATTTTAATAGATCTTACTTTTTAAGAGCAAATTTTATTTCCCAGTAAGATTGAGTGGAAAGTGCAGAGTTCGCACATACACACCCCTCCCTCCAACCTCCCCCACTATCAGCATCTGGTTTTTTATTTTCTTTTTGAGACCAAGTCTTGCTCTGTCTCCCAGGCTGGAGTGCCGTGGCGTGATCTCAGCTCTCTGTAACCTCTGCTTCCTGGGTTGAAGCGATTCTCTTGTCTCAGCCTTCCAAGTAGCTGGAATTACAGGCATGCGCCACCATACCTGGCCAATTTTTTTATTTCTAGTAGAGACGGTGTTTCGCCATGTTGGTCAGACTGGTCTCAAACTCGTGACTTCAGGTGATCTACCTGTCTCGGCCTCCCAAAGATTACAGCGTGTAATCTCATGCTGAGATTACAGGCATGAGCCCTACACCTGGCCCTGGTTTTTTAATAAAAGTTTTATGTTGAGGTTTCAGTTTTGATGAAGATGAGATAGATAGGTATATATATCAGGAATTAGAAAATGTTATTTGGCAGTTGAGGCCTGTTTTAAATTTTTTAATACAAAGGAAGAGAACGCTTCTACTGCCCCAAATACAGTTTATTGCTTATTTGTAGTGTGTACACATATTATGTTCTTATATATTCTATGTACATACACACACACATACATACTTACAGATAAATAGTCAATTTAGAGGAGGTATGTCTATATTATTTCTAAGGGTGTTATTTTATAAATGATCTTCCATGAGATCCTATTTATTATTTCAACAGTGGGATTTCTACTTTATGTTCTGCTTTCTATATTGTTTTACTTAAGACTTTGATAAAGATAGCTCTGTTGATTAAAAAAAAGTTTGAAAATTCGTGGCTTACTGTACTTAAAACTAAGGGCTTTTAAAAAGAAGTCAGACTATCAAAGATAAAAAAAAAAAGGAGTCAAACTGTCAGAATACAAGCTATAGGAGAAGCCAGAAGGGGTTTGATTTCGGCTGTTCATAACAGAGCCACGGCATTGCTGAGTGCCTCTGACTCTCATGCAGGCTGAGGTCTCTGCTATTCCTGAGCATCTGACCAGTTGTGTCCGGCCTGATGTCCGTGTTTCTCCAAGTTTCAGTCAGAACTGTTTGGCCTACAAAAATGATAAGCAGATGTCCTATGGATTCCTCTTTCCTCCTTGTAAGTTACAGAGTATGAATATCTGATGCCTCTAGAGGGATGTTATGCTGTGCATTCTTGGTATTTAGAATTTCAGTAGCTTGGGTTTTCTGCAAGAGAGGGCACTCAAAAGATTATGGAAATGAACTTTTATGGGATCCTTCCAAAATCAGCCAAAAAGTGACTAGCTTTCAAAAAATCCAGTTCTCCAGGGGAATTCTAATATGCAAGGGGATCTTCTGTGTCCCCCCTTACATCATTAAATGACAGTCTGAAAAGGAAACAGTGAATCATTAAGACACTAGTCCTTTATGTAAACTATAGAGGGGGATCTCTTAAGATTACCTGAGGTCAGGTGTGAGCCACCACTGTAATCCCAAAGTAATCCCAGCACTTTGGGAGGCCAAGGTGGGAGGGTTGCTTGAGTCTGGGAGTTTGAGATGAGCCTGGACAACATAGCAAGATCTTGTCTCTATAGAAAAATTTAAAAATTAGCTGATCATAGTGGCACACGCCACAGTCCCTGATAGTCTGGGAGGCTGAGGTGGGAGGATCCCTTGAATCTTGGAGATTGAGGCTACAGTGAGCTGTGATCAGGCCACTGCTCTTCAGCCTGGGTGACAGAGCAAGATTTCATCTCAAAAAAAAAAAAAAAATATATCTGCAGCCCTTTAATTATCTCTCATTACCCTTGATGACTTTTTTAAAAATCTAAATGGCACTGATGAAATCAAAGAATTTTTTTGCATAACGTTGGTAGGCTCAAGAAGTAGATAGTAAGAAAAAACATTGTAAATGGCTTTTGGAAGAGAACTATTGAGTGACGAAGAGATTGAGTGGGAGGGGAGTAAGGAGATGTTGTATAAAGCAGTTAGGAGTAGGAATAGATTCATTTACTTCGTGTTGTTTGGACCGTTTAAGAAAATTTCTTTTTTTTTTTAACTGATGTAGATTTTGGTAAGCAATATATACTATTTGTTTTCCTAATGTTTAGATCTGAGCTCTTCACCAGAGACTAAATATGATGCATTCCTCGTAACCAATATGGTTCCAGTGTATCCTGCTTTCAAACGTAAGTCCACTATTTACCTGATACACTGTTATTTATGAAAATAGACATTTCGAAATTTGCCCCTTACCTTTTCTACCTCTATGTTAATTTTAATAAAAATACTTTTCATGTGTTTAGCCTTTATAATTTTTGCGGACCTTTCATGTAAACTTCCAACTATTGATCCAAAATTTGAATCTGTGAGGGAGGTTGGCTGGTAGTTTATCCCTTGTTTATAATTAAAAAATTGATATAACAAAAAGTGACAACAGGTCATACATGGTAGAAACTGTACTAACCCAAGTTTGTGTTTTTCTTCTAATCTGGTTGTTATTTTTATTTCAGTGCTTATTGTTTTAATGATTAAAAAGGGTCTTCACTGTATTTTGAAGGCCACTTGATATTTAACAGCATCTATATTTATTTGTTCAACATTACAGTAAAAGCCAGTAGCACCTCTTCCTCTTGGGGAGATGACATATTCTGAATGTTGGCCCTGAAACCCAGTAAGAGCCAAAAGTGTCTTCTGAATCATCAGAGTTATTTATTTCAGATGGTTTTAGTGCTATACCAATTATTATTTTGGTTTCTTTGAACATTTGTAATTTCTTTGTACCTGACATATATATTTGTGGATGCTAGTGAAGTAAAGAATTGTATAGGCACAATGAGCTTGGGTCCAAAAAACCAAGTCCCTGGAGTGTGACCATAGACTGTATGATCATCAAAATATCATTAAACTTCTCATTTGTAAAATTAAGAGATTTGATTGCATGACTTCTAAGGTCTATATGGATTTCTGACTTAATTATCCAATGGCCAAAGCAATTCATTTTTTGTTTCTTTATTCATTTGTTTCTCCATCCATCCATCCATCCATCCATCCATCCATCCATCCATCCAATCATCCATCCTTTTCTCTATCCGTGTGTTCAAAGATAGAGTAAGCATTATGAAGTAGCTTTTACCTTTTTTCAGTATATTTATAGTGAACAGACCTTGCATTGCTATGGGAAAGGTAGGAAATGGAAGCACCTCTATGTGCTTCAACTTGCTGGATGAGCTTTAGGCTGTGTTACAGGACTGTCAGGGCTGAAAGGGAGTCTCAAAATAATGATGGGCGATTGTGGAGTGTCAACTACAGTGGCAGGCCTCTGCAGCTTAAAATTGGTGAAAAGGGCCACACGGTTTAGAGACAAATATGTTTATTTGATGTCCTAGTTCGTAAATGAGGGTTTATTCAAAGAGAATTTATTGCTTATGAGTGAAAAATTAAAGTACGCTTTTAAAAGGTTTCTTGGTTTATTCTCAGACCCAACTGAGAAACAGGTCAGAAACTCACATAGTTAACGTTTATCACAATATTACATAGAATGCAACTTCATTTAATTTCCATAAATCGGGGGTTTCCTGGATTTCTTTATTCTTTATTGATGTGTTTTTTTGACCAAATGGTAATCAAGGCAACACACGGTACCACCCTGAGGCTGGTGTGGAGAAGGCCTTTCACAGAGAGCTTGCTGTTCTCCACGAGGGGGGGTGGTTTCTTTACATGCACATTTCTGTGGGCTTGGCCTTTTGACTGTTCTCATTGTTTTTTCTTTCCTTCTCTCCCTTTCCGCTTCTTCTTAATGTTTAAGTTAACATTTGAGCTCCTTTCTTACCATTTGGCTTCTTTCTCAACTGCAAATAATTATCTAAGGTATTTTGGCTCTTGTGGGCTGCTCTGCCATTCAGAGTTTCAGGAGGCATGAAGAGCAACTGAAGCACTATGGGAAGGATGGACAGGTGCTTTTTAATAAGGGAAGGGAGGAGGGGCTAATAGCTAGAACCTCATGATCCCACGTTGAAGAGAGCATGGCGAATTGGATCTAATGTTTCAGAACCAAACCATGGCTTGCCTATCCTGTCTTCTTCTATTATTCTCTTTGTTTTTCTCCATTTCCATTCTGCCCCTCTGGTTGGCCATTATGTAAGTTAGTGGCAGAGGGGACAAGCAGTTCTCTGCAGGGGATGACAGTGAAAGTGAGAAATGAATTATAGAGGAGAAACTCCACATGCACAGATCAGGGAATGAGTTTTTCAGGCAAAGAAAAGAGCAAGGGCAAAAGCTTAGCCTGAAAGAAGTTTGGCAAGGTTAGGGGACAGGAAGAAAGCCTTGCACCTGATAGGGAAAGGGGGAGGAAGTAAAGTCACAGAGGTAGGCAGAGGCTATGGTGGGGGAGTTAGCTTTCATTCTAATTACAATGAAAACTAATCAGGAGTATTGGAAATGGGTGGTGTGTGTGTGTGTGTGTGTGTGTGTTTTGTCTGTCTGTGTGTGCAAGAGAAAGAAATGACCTGACTTACAGTCTAAAAGGATCCATCAGGCTTCTATATGGGGGAGTGGGCTACAGGGTACAAGGGAAGTAAGCATTTCACAGGGAGCCCAGGGAGTAGTCTTTTATGCTGTGATAGTTCACTTCAGAGAGGATGGTAAGTTAGACCAGGATAAAAGCAGTGAAAAGATGAGAGGTGGTCAGATTTGGGATGATTGGGGTGTACTTTGGTGACATCACTGACAGAAGTGGTTCACATGTGTCTGTTGCAAGGAGAGAAAACAAGGATGACTCTGAGGCTTTTGGCCTGAACATCTAGGTGAGTGCCAGAGCTATTGATTATGATGGAGAAGGCGAGGATTCAGGCAGGTTTAGGAAGGAACATTAAGAATTCTGTCTGGATAATGTTTTGCTTGACATGAATATTAGGTATTCCAGTGCATCAGGAGGTAGGTGGTTCGATAATATGTCTGGAGCTCTGGGAAAGGTCAGGGGTAAAGCTTAAACCTGGGAACTAGCATAGTGATGGCATCATGAAGGACGAGAAGATAGAGTAAGCCCTTATTTTCATTACTCTGAAACGCCATGCTTCCTCTTTGCACATTCGGTTCCCTCTGCCCAGCATGTTCTGCCTGAGAAACACTACCTACTTATTCATGCTTCAGACCTCAGCTTGGGAACCTCTTTATCTGGGAATCCTTTCCTGGTTTACTGGACTAGGTTAAACTCCCCTACCATCGTCTCATAGCTCTACATTGTTGCCTTTGCTGGTTTGTGAATGACACACACACACACTGGTGATGCCATCGAATGGATTCGTCTCATGAATCACGACAACTCTCTTGTCTCTTGGCTTGTGACATTTGGCTTGTAGCATGCATCCTAGAGAGACTTTGGCCAGAGTAAGGAATTTTCTTCATGAAGAATTGATTTTTGTCTTTGCACAGGGATCTGGAATTATTTCCAAAGGGTATTGGTGAAGAAATATGCTTCAGAAAGAAATGGAGTTAATGTGATAAGTGGGCCAATCTTTGACTATGACTACGATGGCTTACGTGACACGGAGGACAAAATCAAACAGTAAGCCTTTCATTTCTGTTCAGTGTGTGATTCTTAAGTCCCAAGTTCTCACTCAAGGGGTTTTTCAAATATTCATGTACTGGAGAAGAGATGATACCCCTTAAATCTTTTCCTCTTTGAATCTCCTTTTGAATTTTTCAATTTTTTTTTTTTTTTTTTTAGACAGAGTCTTGCTCTGTCACTCAGGCTGGGGTGCAGTGGCGTGATCTCGGCTCACTGCAACCTCCGTCTCCTGGGTTCACGTGATTCTCCTGCCTCAACCTCCCAAGTAACTGGGATTACAGGCACCCACCACTATGCCCAGCTAATTTTTATATTTTTAGTAGAGATGGGATTTCACCATGTTGGTAAGGCTGGTCTTGAACTCCTGATCTCAAGTGATCTACCTGCTTCGGCTTCCCAAAGTGCTGGGATTACAGGTGTGAATCACTGTGCCCAGCCCAAATCTTTCAATTCTTTTGATTAAATGGGCATTGGTGATTGAAATGGAATTTTGGGTTTTGTGGTAAATAAATCCTCTTTTCCATTCTATGAAAGAAAATGTATCAAAAGATTTAATATTTTTGTCATATCTTCTTCAACAACTCTTCAATGGGAAGATGATCATTCCCACTTATCTTCATTATTTGGGAGGGACTTATGTAATCCCTTAGATTTCCTGAGTCAGTACATCTCAATAGGAAAGTGCGTATGGACTTGGATTGAATCTGGTTATCTCTGTCTCTTTGGTGCTGTTGGGCATATAAAAGCCATTCTCTGTGCTCATAAGGGACCTACAGTCTAGTGGAGAAGGCAAGATTTCTGGTGATTGGGATGTATTTTGGTTGTATAAAATTAAATAACAACATTCTGAATTTGTTGGCAAATTCAGAATGTTGTTATTTAATTTTATACAAGCATGAAACAATCAGCGAGCAGCCCAGCATATAAGAGAGGGTTTAATTGTGATTTAGAGATAATTACAGAATCAATTGCTATTTTATAAATACAGATGAATAATAAGATAGAAATTATCTTCTTTTCTAGTCATTCAGAAGAGAAATTTTGTCTAAATTGCACATTTATTTTATTGCTGATCACTGTTGTTAGCCAAAATTAAGTTAGTAGTTCAATCATAATACTGATATTTGGTAAACAAATAAAATTAAGATAATAGAAAACCAGTCAAGGAATGATGAATTTCTGTGCTTCTCTCTACTGGAAACTATTTTTTATACCTTTAGGTCCATCGTTAGCACTCAGTCCTTAGTACTTCCTTTGGTAAATGAGTTCTTTGTATCAAGTTCTGCATTTTATTGTAGCTTGAAAGGGTCATTATTCTCCTAGCTCTAATGTCTCTTGTCTCTGGTCCATTTTATACAACTCTAGGAAAGTTATCTTCCTGAAACATGGATCTAATAATGAATGACACTCAGCACAAAAGCCTTCAATGGATCATTTCTACCTAAGTAATAATGCCCCAATCCACATCCTAGCATTCAGAACCCACCATAATTTGGCTTTTATTGACTGTTTTAGCCTTTCATTTCTACTGCATTAATCTATTCACCATTACCTGTCTCCAATTTTTAGATCAATCCATTTTCTTTGCCTGGAATATCTTTCTCACTCTGCCAGGTTGAGGAGCGAGAGGATTCCAGGCAAAGAAAACATTATCTTCAAAGACATAAAAGTGGGCTAGTGCTTAGAAGTGAAAAATGATTTAACTGAATGGGCATTAATTTTAGTGACTTAGGCAAATATTCATTGGTAACCATTTAAAAAAGGAAGCTTCAACATCAACTCATCAACTGTGACTTTGTTTTACCTTCCTGTTTCAGGTACGTGGAAGGCAGTTCCATTCCTGTTCCAACTCACTACTATAGCATCATCACCAGCTGTCTGGATTTCACTCAGCCTGCTGACAAGTGTGATGGCCCTCTCTCTGTGTCCTCCTTCATCTTGCCTCACCGGCCTGACAATGATGAGAGCTGCAATGTGAGTTTACAGAGAGAGTCCTTTAGGATTTGCTTCCATAGTTCACCTTTGTGTCTTACTTTATATTTCCATTACTGAACTGGAACACACTTACTATAAAGCATTAGCCCTAAAACAGAAAAAGAAAGGAACCAAAAAGAACTTTGCTTAGCACATAGAAATTTTGTCTTCTAATGGTTTTTTATTTTTCAATGTGTGTGTGCATCTAACATAATTCTATCAATGTGTGCAATTTTAAGAACTAGGTGTCCAAATGTTTTTCATTTTGCAAACGAAAGTGGAGAATGGCAAAATTTTATAAAAAGAAAGTGGAAACTATCAAAACGTTGATAATTGTTGAAACTTGGTAAGAGGTCATGGAAGTTTATATTACTCTCTACTTTTCTGGATGTTTGAAAATTTCCATGTTAAAAACTTTTTTTTTTTTTTTTTTCTGAGACGGAGTTTTGCTCTGTTGCCCAGACTCGAGTGCAGTGGTGCAGTCTTGACTCACTGCAACCTCTACCTCCTGGTTCAAGTAATTCTCCTGCCTCAACCTCCCAAGTAGCTGGGATTACAGGCAGGTACCACCATGCCCAGTTAATTTTTGGAATTTTAGTAGAAATGGGGTTTCACCATGTTGGCCAGGCTGGTCTTGAACTTCTGACCTCAGGTGATTCACCTGCCTCGGCTTCCCAAAGTGCTAGTATTACAGGCATGAGCCACTGTGCCCAGCCCATAAAAAAACTTTTTAATGCACACACACACACAGCAAGAGCGAGCAAGAGAGAAATCTATACCTTACTAATCAGGTTTGCTACTAGTTATGATGGTGGTGTAACAGTCACTCTTTTCTCAAATACCACAGATGACTCCTGATTCACTCTTCCTCCGGGGAGACAGCTGGGATACAAGATGATATCATGAAAACACTAGGGAGAAAGATAGAAGCCATGTTATATGCTGCTGGCCCTGTAGTAACTTGGCACTCAGGGACAAATCAAAAAATCTTCAGGTCCTTTTAATGTGGTTAAGTCTGTGCTCAAAGGTTGATTTTAGAAGTAATAGTCTATGCTTTTGTTTCACATAATAGAAGGAGTAGAGATGTAATCTACAGAAGATAACCTTTAGTCAATAAGTACTACTGAAATTCCTAAGTGTATAAGGTACTCTAGGAGAAACAATAGTATATTAGACATAGTCACTATTCCTAGGCAGCCTACAGAGTGGGTCAACAAATAAAACAGATATGGAAATGGCAACACTGAAAGGCAGGGAGCCATAAGAATAGCTTCAATAGAGATGATCAGCTTCGTGGGCAAGATAGTTTTTGATCTATGAGTTTAATTATGGGTGAAGATTGAGGCTATGAATGTAGAAGAAAATTAGAAATTTTAAATCTATCCCAGAAAGTGAATTAAGTTTTGCCTGAATATTGTAAATGAGGGCCAGTAGTGGGAGAAAAGATTTTAAAAGTTGATTGGAATCAATTTTTTAAAAAAGTAGAAGTAGCAACAGTAACAATTGTAGTTGTAATAGCAGCAGCAGTACTAGTAGTGGTTGTTACCATGTATTGAGTTCATGTTGTGATCCAATCTCTGTGCAGGTCCTCTACATAGATTATTTCTAATCATATAATCACAGTACGAGGCAAATATGTATATGTATGATCTCTCTCCTGCCTCTTTGTTAACTGTTGAGAAACCTGTAGCTAATAAGGGAAAAGTATGTTGTATGGTAACTTGGTTAGTCAGTAGAAGAGCAGAGGTTCAGATTTAAGGCCTCTGACTCTAAGAGCCCATCCTCTTTCCAGTTTATCAGATTTCCTTAGTACAACCTTGGAACTTCAGGAATTTTTTCTTACTTTTTGGGCATTAGGTACCCAGGGAAAATGTTTAGTTGGAAGAGCAACATTTTAGGCTTTGCTTTAGGAAGATAAGTTTGAAATGGAGGAGGCTGAACATGGTGCTCGAAGGGCTTTGGCAAGATTCACAGGAATGAGGCAAGAGAACTTGAACTGGGGCTGTGGCCTTGGAGATTTAAAAAGAAGGATGGAAGGCAACAATATCATACTTGAAGGATCAGCAGGGTTTTATAAATGACGGAACAGGTGGTATAGAAATGTGGAAACTGCAATTGAGAGACAAGCTGTTATCAACTTATTGGCTTGAGCTTCTCAGTTTTGGTTGTTCATAACCACAAGGGTACCAGGTGGATGTAATGCCTCCATATAACATGGTATACATCTTCTGAGCTTCATTTTTATTACAAACTTGTGGGAGGTGAAATTCTTGCAAAAAGTTAAACAGTTGTATTATGGGGTAAAATTAAAAATTGCCATATAGCTCTAAGATAAAGAAAAGACTATAAAGAAATTTTATGTATATAGTAGGCCGTTTAAGGTATACTTAGATTCCTGAGGAATACACGTTCAAGTTCTGTCATTAGAGGAATTTGGTGACGGGCAGTTTTTAAAATACTGCTCTAAACTCAGTACAAAAGATGTTCTGTAATTGATCTAAATTTTATATCTGAAAAAGGAAATCCTCTGAAATCCTCACAGGTTTTCCTCTCCCTGCTGGTTCCTGACTGTGTGCAGAGTTTGGAGATGTCTCTTGTAGAGTTCATGGCCAGCATGCCTCTCGTTGAAGGCTCACCTGTTCACATAGACACCTGTCCTTGCTGTGAATTTTGCCTTAAAACTGCTGGGGCTTGAATTCATAAACCTGGGGAGAAAGGGAGAAAAGACAGGTGAAGAATAAATATCCATAATGAGGAAGACAACAAGCAAGCTCATGGATTGTGCTTTTGTTCGCATTAATATTCTAAGTGATTTATTTTTAAAGTCTTTCCTGTCCTTCCTACTTGCTGCACATGAACTTTTATTTGAATTGTATTAGTTTTTTGCAGAACAGTTTTCATCAGCAAATACTTCCGTGGACTGCCAGCTAACATCAAGGCAGAGGATATTTTCTTCATGTGCAACATAGCCAGTATCTCCTAATGTTGATAGATTTCAGGGTGTGAGGACCAGAAGAGACTGCCTCTCCAATGAAATTGGCAAATCACTTCCCAAGGAAAGAAACAGCAAAAGACAGATGTTTTTTCAGAATCATTATAATCCCAGCTAGCCATTATTTAAATTAGGAAAAACCTTTTCACCCCTGTCCACACATTCAAGTGACGGAATTTACAAAGACAAAATTGGACTGACTGACCATTGAAAAATCAAACAAATGAGCTGAATATGAAAATTCTCTCAAAATACACGCTCATACTTGCCCTGCTTAGTCTGAGGGGGTCCTGACCCGTCTGGAGACCTCCTACTTCGTTAATTATAGGGTCACACTGAGGATTGGTCAGTACCATTGTGGGTAGAGTTATATTTAGATCTTTCCTTTCCTGTGAATCGCAGAGATCTTGGTTAGGTTGGGTTAGGAGGGTGGGACGTGAAGGTTAAAATCCTTACTTCCCCACCCTGCAAAGCAATTTCTTCCCCTTTTTTCATTTTTCCTGGGATGGCCAGGAATCAGTTTCCTGAACCAACACCCTCCTGGAACATATTTAGCCCTGGCAAAAGCTGCTGCAGTTCCCTGTCCAGGTCTGTGGGTTGGAGCTTTCCGAGAAAGCCCATTGCAGGTTCTTGGGCTTTGGTGGCTAGTTCATTGAGACCACTAGTGGCAAAGAGTTGGATGAGGGCATGTCTGAATATTCTCAGCCCTGGGACATGCAGCCACCCTGCAACCCGTAGAAGGACTCTGGGAAGCCATTGCAATTCCAGGGGCGTTTGTGAACAGAATTACTTGCAAAGGCCCTCCTGCTTTATGTCTACGAATGAAAGTAGACACTGCTCCATATCACAGGGCTCACAGATTTCACTCTTTCCCTCAACTTCCCACAAAAATGAAAGAAGCTGTTTTTGAGATGCAAAGAACTGCTTCGCTGGAATTACCTTTTAGTTTCAGGTTAGACATGAAATAAGTTGTTCGATGTAGGACATTTGAGTATCTTTCATCTGGAACTTGTGTCAATGGGGCAGTTTTCAGCAAGCAGCTAAGACGGACAGAGATTCACTTCCTTCTTCCGTGTTTCCTTACCTTACTTTTTTACCCCTCTTCTTTCTTCTTCTGCTTTCTACCTCCCAGGGAGCTGCAGAAGTAAGCATTATTATCCTTGTGAACCAAGGAAGAAACTGAGGTCTCAAGAAGTCAAGTAGCTTGACCAAGGTTTCATAGCAAAGAAATAGTAGAGCCTTATTTCCAGCTCTGGCCTCTTGGGCTCCAAAGTGCCAGATGGACTCCAAAGTGCCACTGAGCAGCTTCGAGTTGACCTCATTTTTCAAATAGCAGTTCATGCATACACGTAGATGATGTAGTTGATGTAGCAGTTTCTTTTGAAAAACTAGGAACGCACACACACAATTTTGGGCATTAGGCTTAAGTTCTTCACTTTCCCTGGGAAGCAGAAGCGTATTCCAAATTACTTGTCCTCTGTGCTCAATATTGCAATTTGACAGCTTGGAAAAGAAACACATTACTGAATTCTCTAGGGCCTTTGGTTTTCCTAATTTTGATTTATGTTCTGAGAACCCATTGAGTCAAATGCCCTCTGACACCACATGTCTCGTTTATTTGGTACAGTTAATTGCTGTTGAAAATGTTTACAGCCAAGGGCAGGTATTTGTGGCACATTACCAATAGGAATGCGGTAGAGTGGCAGGGAGGCCAGGAAGGATCCACATGCATTGGCTCTGTGTGCAAGAGTGCACAGAGGTCATTTGTGGACTTGGAGTAAACTATTTGGAGAAACTCCTCTGGAAAATTCTGATTCTGATTTTGTTCTATTTCCATTGCAGAACTCAGAGGATGAGTCGAAATGGGTAGAAGAACTCATGAAGATGCACACAGCTCGGGTGCGTGACATCGAACATCTTACCAGCCTGGACTTCTTCCGAAAGACCAGCCGCAGCTACCCAGAAATTCTGACACTCAAGACATACCTGCATACATATGAGAGCGAGATTTAACTTTCTGATCATCTGCAGTACAGTCTTATCAACTGGTTGTATATTTTTATATTGTTTTTGTATTTATTAATTTGAAACCAGGACATGAAAAATGTTAGTATTTTAATCCTGTACCAAATCTGACATACTATGCCTGAATGACTCCACTGTTTTTCTCTAATGCTTGATTTAGGTAGCCTTGTGTTCTGAGTAGAGCTTGTAATAAATACTGCAGCTTGAGTTTTTAGTGGAAGCTTCTAAATGGTGCTGCAGATTTAATATTTGCATTGAGGAAATATTAATTTTCCAATGCACAGTTTCCACGTTTAGTCCTGTACTGTATGGAAACACTGATTTTGTAAAGTTGCCTTCATTTGCTGTTAACTGTTAACTATGACAGATATATTTAAGCCTTATAAACCAATCTGAAACATAATAAATCAGACATTCAGTTTTTTTCTGGTTTTATTTGGCTTTTATTTCCCTTATAAATTAAAGGGTTTGTTTCAGGTGTATGCACACATGTGAGAAATACATTTCTTGTACTTGGCCCTTTTCCTTGTTGATATATGACATTTAATCACAGTGGCCTGGAGGAGATGGTTTAGGTACGTATCTATAGGAAATCAGAAGGGCAGAGGGGAAAGAGAAATTAGAAGGACTTCTGAGTACAGTCTGTCAATGTATCTCTTTTAAAATCATTTTGAAGTTTGGAAAAATATTTTGAAGTTTTGACCAAGTTGGTTTGAAACTATAGTATTAGAGTCAACTTAAATTGCATTGAACATATATTCTGTACAAGGTATTGACCCAAGAACCCTGAAAGATATAAAGAGAAATAAGATAGTGAGATGAGATATAAACATGTAATTAGCCAGTCCAGGTAGAGAATGATAAATGCCAAGTGAAAAGTATTAGTAACAACACAATAGGACAGAAAGGTCTGAATAGTAATATGTGGGATAATTTTAGATGGACATAGTTATGGCTTTAAATACTAATGATGTGAGGAAGTCATTAAAAATTTTCAGTCCTTCTGATTGTGTCATAGAGAAAGACTCAGAATAGTGTTGTCATATGTCTAACAGTAGTTAATCTTCCTTAAAAAAGGAAAACAGGCCAGGTGCAGTGGCTTGCTCCTGTAATCCCAGCATTTTGGAAGGCTGAGGCAGGCAGATCACTTGAGGTCAGGAGTTCAAGACTAGCCTGGTCAACATGGTGAAACTCTGTCTCTACTAAAAATACAAAAAAAAAAAAAAAAAAAGTTCCTGCATGGTGGCACACACCTGTAATCCCAGCTACTCGGCAGACTGAGGCAGGGGAATAGCTTAGAACCTAGGAGGCAGAGGTTGCAGTGAGCCACGATCACCTCACTGCATTCTAGCCCTGGGTGACAGAGTGAGACTCCATCTCAAAAAAGGAAAAAAAAAAAATAGGAAAGAAAAAGAAAACAGAAGAAAAATAGCCTATTATTTTATTTATTTTTAATCGTTCCCTTTTATGGTCAGTGAAATGGGTTTTAATTTCTATAATTTTCCTGAAAAATACATTTATATAGGAAGAAAGACATTATGACAGAAATAATTTACATCAAAAGTAGCACAGTAAATTTGATGGCATTGCAGAGAGATGAAAAATTGGGAAGACCGTAAGGGAAAAACTGGTATCTGGGAAACACAGCTGTAGGAATACACTAGAAGAAGTGACCCTGGTGATACTAATGTGGCTGCATTTATAGAGCACTTGCTATGTTCCAGGCATGTCTGTGGCACTTCCTATGGTTTGTCTTTGAATGCTGAAGAAATGGGAAGCTCAGAGAAGATTTCATGGAAAGAGGAAGAATGAAGATATGAATGGGGAAGGATGTTTGAATTGGGCTTTGGAGTTTGGGGTAGGGTGAAAGGGTGGTAGAAATGAATTAGAATATGAATCAGTATTCATTTAATATTTAACAATGATGTATTGAGCATCTACTATATGCCAGTACCTATACAGGTTGAATATCCCAAAGCCAAGAATCTGATATCTGAAATGTTCCCAAATCTGACATTTTTTGAGTGCCAACACAATGCTCAAAGGAAATGCTTGGTGGGACATTGTGGGTTTCAGATTTTTGGATTTGGGATGTCAACCCAGGCATAATGCAAATATTCCAAAATTTGAAAAAAAAAAAAATCCAAAACACTTCTGGGCATTTCAGATACACAAGGGATACTTTCCATTGAGAATAAAACAATGAATAATTAAACATAGTTCCTGACCTCACAGAACTCACACTTTAATGAAAGAGACTCCTTTAAACATCTCCAGAGCTTGATTATAATGTGTGCTGTGAAAGAATTAAACAGGTGGAGATCAGTGACAAGAAGGTGGAAAAGGAATGGCTTCGTAGGTGACTTTCCAGCCAAGAAGTAGGAGATCAGAAGAGCTGGCCTTGAGAAAAAGAGGGACAAAAAGGAAGCACATGGCCAAGGACTGAGGTCGGGAAGATCTTGGGCTGTGTGAGAATCTGAAAGAAAACAGGTGTGAACACAGTGATGAGGTGGGTTGGGATCTGGTCAGGTCCCACTGAGGCCCAATAGGTCCCACTTCGGCATTTTGATTCCATTCTAAATGCAATGAGAAATAATGGAAATGTCTCTGACAGAAGTGTGACAGGATCTGATTTAAGGTCCCACTCAGTATGTTAACCCCATGTATTAGGTTTGTGCAAAAGCTAATTGTGGTTTTCACCACTGAAGTGATGGTGAAAACCGCAATTAATTTTGCACCAACCTAATAATCACATGCTATGCTCTAGATACGATGCCACATAAAAATACATCTGATAAGAGAAGGTCCACTTATTAGGCGCTGTAATTGTCTTCCAACAATAGCATTACAAGAGAGAAAGGTTACTTTGATTAAAAACGAAAACAGTTGTGAACTGTTTAAGCTAAGATTCCTCTATCACCTCAGATTGAACTCTTCTCCAAATAGGTTATACCTGAGGCTCCTGGGGAAACTGGTTGCCAACTTAGTTGAGTGCTGCTGCTCTATTTTTATCCTTAGGCTGTCTTTCTTTCTTAAAAACAAACATACCCGGAGAGGACATCAACCACTGTATATTTTCAGGTGAGTGGCTTTGCTGATAAACACGTCATTAATTGTGGGGTTATTTATGAAAGTCCCTGAATAGACAGGGACTCCATTAAAATGAAGTCTAGAGGGCTATTTTAAGCTGGGGTATTTTTTTTTTTTTAAATCTTGAGACTTTGGTCCATTCATGCTTTCATTGAGTAAGTTGCAAACCACTTGCTAGCATGGTGGTCCTGTTCCAGTGGTTTACCCCATTACAGTGAGTTCCTTTTAGGAGGTAGTTTCTGAATCCATCCACATAGTTTCCCAAGGGTGAAAACATCCTGAATTGTTTATAACAGGGCTGATGTTTGAAAAAAAATTATTTGAACAAAAGCCGTTTTTGCTGCCAACTGGGTTTGCGTAACTCTGCCCAAGAGCCACAGCCCCAAAGCTTCCTGTGCCCATTATTCCTTGTGGTGGTTGGGAAGAGGGTGGCTGCAGATGAGTCCAGATGATTCCTCTTACTTCAGCTGCCTCTCATGATCTCTCTGCTGAGTCAGGACCAGATGGCCTTGTGGGTGGGAAGTGTTAAAGGCAATGGGAATTGCCCCAAGGCTTTGAGGAGAGGGCTGGGATGGGACAATGAAGAACAACACTGACAGAAGTGTGACAGGCTCAGATTTAAGGCTGGGGTACAGAGTGCACTGCTGGAGGTCCAGCCTAGAGTGGAAGTGGCTCCTGTGTCAGCTGCATTTCTAGAAGTAAATGCCCTAGACCCCTCTTGGCAGGGGTGTCCAGTTCTGGCTGGAATGTAGAAGTGAAAAAGATGAGCCCTGGCTGCTGCTGCTACTCTCTTTAAAAAGCAACTTTATTGAAGAAAAACTGACACAAATAGACTACACATAGTTAAAGTATACAATTTGAAAAATTTTGACATCTATATACACCCATGAAACAGTACAATCAAGATAGTGAACACATCCATGGCACCTAAAAGTCCCTCAACCGTCCCTGAGTAACCTTCTCATATCATCCCCCTCCCCCCAATTCCCAAGCCCTCATTTTTTTTCTGTCACCATAGATGAGTCAGTATCTTGCAGAGTTTTACTCTCATGCAATACTACAGTATACACTTCTTGTTGGGCTTCTTTCACTCAGCATAATTATTCTGAGACTTATTGAAATTGTGGCATGTATCAATAGTTAATCTCTTTCACATTGCTAAGTAGTATTCCATTGTATGGATATACCAATGTTTGTTTATTCATCTGTTGGTGGACACCCATTCATCTGTTGATGGACAGTTGTTTCCATCTGTTAATGGACAGATTTTAACTATTACAAACAAAACTAGAAATGCGTGTATAAGTCTTTGTATGAACATATGCTTTCATTTCTCTTTGGTAAATACCTTGGTATGGGATGGCTTGGTCATGTGACAGGCAGTTACATATTTAACTTTTTAAGTAATTTCCAATGTGTTTTCCAAAATGGTGGCTATGTTTTACATTCCCACCAGCAGTATATGAGAGTTCCACTTACTTCACATTGTTGCCAACTTTTAGAATAGTAACCTTAATTTTAGCTATTCTAATAGGTGAGCAGTGATACCTCACTGTGGTTTTTATTTGCATTTTCCTAATAACTACTGATGTTAGGCATCTTTTCATGTGATTATTTGCCAGCCATATATTTTATATAGTAAGTGTCTGTCCAAATATTTTGCCCACTTAACAAAAATCGAGTCATTTCCTTGTGATCAAGTCTTAATAAGTCTTTACAGCCAGGCACTGTGGCTCACACCTGTAATCCCAGCACTCTGGGAAGCCGAGGCGGGTGGATCACGAGGTTAACAGATCGAGACCATCCTGGCTAACACAGTGAAACCCTGTCTCTACTAAAAATACAAAAAATTAGCCGGATGTGGTGGCATGCACCTGTAGACCCAGTTACTTCGGAGGCTGAGGCAGGAGAATCACTTGAACCCAGGAGGCGGAGGTTGCAGTGAGCTGAGATTGTGCCACTGCACTGCAGGCTGGGTGACAGAGCAAGACTCTGTCTCAATTAAAAAAAAAAAAGGTCTTTACATACTCTAGATTCAAGTTCCAGAAAAATATGAGGCAAAGATTTTCTCCCAGTCTGAGATTTGTGTTTTCGTTCTCTGCAGTATCTTTTGAAGATTAGAGTTTTCACAAATTTTGATGAAGACCAGTTTACCAAGTTGTTCTTTTATTGATTACACATTTAGTGCAGTATCTGAGAATCTGCTTACCTTGGGGTCATAAAAGATTTCTCCTTTGTTTTATTCTAGATGCGCTAAACTTTTAGGTTCTATCTTTAGGTTTATGATTCATTTTGTGTTAAAGGCTATATTTTTCCACATGCTGTTTTTTCACCTTTGTCATAAATCAGTTGTGCAGGTAGGTGTGGGATTGTTTCTAGGCTCTTTACTCTGTTTCATTGAGCTATTTGCCTTATTTTGTACCAACACGGCACTGTTTTAATTACTATAACTTTATAAACATTTTAAAAATCAGGTAGTGTTAGCTCTTCAACTTTGTTCTTTTTTGGTAATTCTATTGTAGATCCTTCACATTTCCATATGAAGTTTAGAATCAGCTAATTAATTTTTAGAAAAGTGCCTACTGGGATTTTGATTGGAATTTTGTTGAATCTATGTATAAATGTATTTAGAATTGACATTTTAAATAATATTGATCCTCTTTACCTATGAATAAAGCCTATTTTTCACTTTTTGAGGTTAGCTTTGGTATGCCTGAAATTTTTTATTTCACTTATAACCTTTAAAGATTTTTTCAGTGGATAATTTTAGGTTGACAATTATTTCTTTATTATTGCTTCAAATATATTGCTTCATCGTCTTCTAGCATGTGTTATTTTGGATGGGAAATCTGTCATTCTTTTAAAAATTTTATTTATTTATTTATTTTTGTAGAGATGGAGTCTTGCTTTTGCTGCCCAGGCTGATTTTGAACTGGCTTCAAGTGATCCTCCCACCTCAGCCTCTCGAAGTGCTGGGATTAACAGGTGTGAGGCACTGCGCCTGGCTGAAATCTGTCATTCTTTGTTCTTTTTTTCTGGCTGCCTCTCAGATTTTCTTTTTTGTCACTAGTTTCAAGAAATTTGATTATGGCAGGGCACAGTGGCTCACGCCTGTAATCCCAGCACTTTGGGAGGCCAAATTGGGCAGATCATGAGGTCAGGAGTTCGAGACTAGCCTGATCAACATGGTGAAACCCCATCTGTACTAAAAATACAAAGATTAGCTGGGTGTGGTGGCATGAGCCTGTTAGCTACTCAGGAGGCTGAGGCAGGAGAATCACTTGAACCCTCGAGGTGGAGGTTGCAGTGAGCAGAGATCGCACCTCGTACTCCAGCCTGGGCAACAGAGCTAGACTCCATCTCAAAAAAAACAAAAAGAAAGAAAGAAATTTGATTATGATGTGCTGTGATTTATTTTTCTTCATGTTTCTTGTGCTTGGGATCTATGAGTTCATAGTTTTCATCAAACTTAGACAACAAATGGCTATCATTTCTTCAAATATTGTTTTGTATGTTCAGGGATTCAAACTATGCATCTATTTGGTTTATTGATTTTTTTCACTGCTCATTTATTTTCATAGTTTTTAAATGAATTTTATTTCAAATAGTTTCTAAGATCATGTCTTTAAGTCCACCAATTTTTCCTCCTGCAAAGTCTAATCTGCTGTTAATCACAGCAAGTATATTTTTCTTCTCAGACCTTAGAGTTTTTATCTATAAATATTTAATTTGAATCTTTAAAAAATTTCTCCTATGTCCTTACTTAACATGTTCTATCTCTTCTATAGCTTTCTGAACATATGGAATATAACTGTAATAATTGTTTTAATGTCCTACTCTATGAACTGTAATCATCTGTGTATTTCTGGGTCAGTTTCAATTGATCGATTTTTTTTCTTCATTATGGATTCTATTTTTCTGCTTGTCTGTATGCCTAGTAACTTTTTAATTGCATGTCATGCATTATAAATTTTACCTATTTGGGTGCTTGATATGTTTGCATACCTTTGAATAATCTTGAGTTTTACTCTGTAATGTAGATACATTTTGGGGGAAAAGTTTCTTGAAAAAAATTCCTCAGGAAAAAGAGCATGCTTGCTTTTAAGCTTTGTTAGGTATGACAGGAGCTGTGCGAGTTGGGGCTAGCACAGTGTTTAGACTATTTCATCCCTACTGCTGAGGCAAGACCTCCCTTAGTATTCCAAATTATGACCTTGCCCTGTGAAAGTTTGCACTGTGGCTATTGGGAACAGGCAGAATTCCAATTTTTATGGGAACTCTGGGCACTGTCCGCTAATTCTTTCAGGTGATTCTTTCCCTGGCTTTGGGTAGCTTCCTCACAGAGAGCCTGAGTGCTGATGTGTGCTCAGCCAAACAGTTGAGAGAGAGATCCTCTGCAGCATTCTGAAGTTCTCTCGTTGTGCAATTCTTTTATCTGCCATTCTGCCCAATGAAGTTCAACTGTCTTGTCATCTCTGGACTCCCAGCTTTGTCTCCTCAATTACAGAAGATGGTTGGGCTCCACCTGGACTCTCCCTGCTTTGTGCCTTGGCCCAGTCTTGGATAATCATAGGGCTTTCTCATTTGTTTCCCATTTCTCAGTAATCCCTGTCTTTTGTTGCCTTATGGCCAATGTCTTGAGTGTTGTTTCGGTGGGAGGTCAACTTTGGGCCCTCTTATTCCATCTTGATCAGAAATGGAAGTGTTATTCTTGATCGTTGAAGGCAAGAATTTACTCATCTTTGTGTTCTCCACTTCCCCAAGCACTAAAACTTGAACATAGTAGCCAATGCATACAGTTTTTTGCTAAATTGAATTTATTTAACATTTAATCTAACATTTAATTTAGTAAGTCTGAGATTAGCACTGTGAATATAAAAATGCATTAAAAATGGCTTTTAATTTTCAAAACCTTACACTATAGTGGGTCGTTAATATATGTTAAAATCTATTTACAATGCAAAAAACACTAAATGAGAACAGAAAGAATGACTCTACCTCAATGTGGAAATTAACATTTATTAAGTACCTACTATATGCCACACTCTGAGCCAGTAACCTGACACATGTTATCTTTCATTATTCACAATAATCCTCAAGTTCATATTAAACTCCTTATTTTATAGACAAGAAAAATTAGGATCATTGATGCAAAATTTAGTTTAAAGTTACATAAGTAAAGAGCAAAAAGACAGCACTTGAATCTTTCTCTGACTCCAAGACCCATGCTATTACTATGTGCCAAGCTGGCTTCCAAGAAGGAAGGGAGTAATAAATCAGAAAAGCTATTGAGGAGTGATGGCATGGAAGCCAGAAAGTTATTTGAAAAACTAGAAAATGCCTTTTATGAAGAAAATTAAAGAAGTCAGTTCTAGCTAATATTTGCAAAAGTTGGAGTTTTGAGAGATCAAAATATGCTCAGGATATGGAAATTAGCTTCCTGTGGCATGCTCTTGCTGGGTTGGAATCGGGGTGTTGGGGCCAAAAGTTAGACTGGTGAGACCAAGTTCAAATAACAAAGAAACTCGCTGAAAGAATCTAAGCTTCATCCTGATGGCACTTGATTAACACCCAGTATTTTAATGTGGGAGACTGATATGATCAAAGTTGTAACTTAGAAAGCTCTAGCTGTCTTCAACACAGAGCATGATTTGGGTAGTCAGCCAGTAAAGAATCTTCTTGTCCCTGGCTGCATGGACGAAGGCCTAAACAATGGCAGGAGTCTTAGGGATGGAAAGGAAGGAAAAAATGGACAGATAAATAGAAGACTCAATGACAGAAAGAAGGAGGGATAAGGATAGTTCATTGGCCTTTCATTTGGACAGCTGGGGAGATGATGGGGCCACTAACCAATTAAGTCTGGAAACAGGAACAGGTGGAAGGTTGACAGAGTAACAAGGAAACTTCGGTTTTGGAAGGACTGAAATTGAAGTACAAACAAGACATCCTGGTAGAGAGGACCAAGAGGCAGGTGAAGAAGGAGACTCAAGCGGAGGAGAAATTTGTGCGCCTGGTATGTGGTGTCAGTTAATATAATATGTGGGGGATGACATTATTCTTAGAAAGTATATTGAGTGAAAAAACTCGGGCTAGAGAAAGAGCACTAGCATTTCAGTGCAGAAACAAGGAAACAAGCCATATTATGCAGTAGATAAAAGCTGAAGGTTTGCAGTTCTATTGCCTGGGCGAGTTAAACTCTTAGTCTAAATTTTCTTATCTATAAAATAGCTACGATAAAACTCCGTTCTTAAAGTTACCATAAGAATTATGCAAGGAGATCTCACTGAATCATAAGTTGGTAAAATTTTTTAATGCATTTTAATCTCCACTTCCCACTGAAGAAGAAGTACCCTTTTAGAGTGTTTTCTTGGTTTGGGGACTTTTTGCAGAGGAGAGGTGGTACAGAAGCAGTCTGAAATTAATGGATTTCCTGTCTTTTGTGAGAACCTAAACCAACTAAAGAGGTGAAAAGAAATAGTGTTTAAAATGCTGTGAAAGAAGGGGGTGCTTTCCCTGGATTCTGAAGTGTAGAGAAATCTGTGGATCTGAGTAGGTGGTTCATTCCAGGATGTGTTGTGTGATCTTCTAAGGGAGACAGAATGCTAGGCGCTGGGGGTCCCGGCCATGGTGTGCAAACAGAAGATGGGCAAGCCTCCACAAGCACAGTGAAGATGTGCATGCCCCAGGCGTTTCTCCCATCATTTCCCATTGACCAGATTCTGGCATGACCTTGGAGGGGAACATGGGGACTACCATAAAGACTGAATCAGGGCGGGGAACAGTGGCTCAGGCCAGTAATCCCAGCAATTTGGGAGGCTGAGGTGGGTGAATCACCTGAGGTCAGGAATTTGAGAATAGCCTGGCCAACATGGTGAAACTGTGTCTCTACTAAATACACAGAAATTAACCAGGCGTGGTGGTGGGCACCTGTAATCCCAGCTTTTTGGGAGGCTGAGGCATGAGAATTGCTTGAACGCGGGAGGCGGAGGTTGCAGTTAGCTAAGATCACGCCTCTGCACTCCAGCCTGGGCAATAGAGTGAAACCCAGTCTCAAAACAAACAAACAAATAAACAAACACTGGCCAGGCACAGTGGCTCAGGCCTGTAATCCTAGCACTTTGAAAGGCCGAGGCGGGAGGATTGTCTGAGCTCAGAAGTTGGAGACCAGCCTGGGCAACATGGTGAAACCCCATCTCTACTAAAATACAAAAAAATTAGCTGAGTGTGGTGGTGGGTGCCTGTAGTCTCACTACTCAGGAGGCTGGGACAGAAGAATTGCTTGCACTGGGGAAGCAGAGGTTGCAGTGAGCAGAGATCACACCACCGCACTCTAGCCTGGGTGACAGAGTGAGACTCCATCTCAAAAAAAAAAAAAAAAAAAAAAAAAGACTGTATCACTGAATCAGAACATTGCATAAGCCAGGCACGCTCGACATTTAGATTCCCAATTTATTTTAAGGAAAAGTTTTATTTCTTGTGGCTTGAAGTAGATACCAATTACATTTGGAAAATGCTCGGTGCTTGTGATATGTCAGGTGTTCAATGAATATTAGCTAAATGGAATCAATCCAGAATCAAAAACAAAAACAAAATAATGGAAGGAGTAACCTGAGTGGTAGGGAGAGAGCCAGGAAACAGTGGGTATTGTAAAATCCAAGGATAGAGACACTTTCAAAAGGGAGGCAGTGGTCAATGACGTCAAATGCCAGAAAGAAGTTAAGTCAGACGGGAATTTGAAAGTATTCTTTGAATTTTGCAAGAAAGTGGTCAGCAGTGACCTTCTTGGCAGCACATTCAATGAGGTGGTCTGGAAAACTGAAACTGCACTGGGATGAGGAGGGAATGGGAGGACACACTAGAAGCAATCAGGGGAGACTTTGAACAAATTCAGGGAGGAAATAAGGGAAATAGATAATAGCTGAAGAAAGGGTGTAGGACTGAAGGAAGATTTTATTTTATTTAGGATGTAAAAAACTTTATAGACTGTTGAAAGAGGATTGGAAGATCCAAGAAAGGAACTAATGGGTAAAGCAATTGAGTTATAAATGAATTTAAAATGGAAAGCAATTGATGGATAAAGAATCAGGTGTAATAAATGTGCCTTCAAATTGAGAAACTAATATAATTATCTCATAGGATAGGTGTTGTCATAGAATATGTGATGTACATTAGACTTTGTAAAATGGTGGCCTGTGGGCTGGATATAGACTACAAATTGCTTTGTTGCACCCACATAATATTTTAAAAATTGAATTAGATGCCAACATGTAAAAGTCAATGAATTTCACAGATTTTTTTTTTTTTACCTTTTTAAAAATGTTAAAATATTTTTGCCAGGCACAGTGCTCAAGCATATAATCCCAGCACTTTGGGAGACCAAGGGGGTAGGGGGTGGATCACAAGGTCAGGAGTTCGAGACCAGCCTGGCCAATATGGTGAAACCCTGTCTCTACTAAAAATTCAAAAACTTAGCTGGATGACGTGGTGGGCGCCTGTAGCCCCAGCTACTTGGGAGGTAGAGGCAGAAGAACCGCTTGAACCTGGGAGGCAGAAGTTGCAGTGAGCTGAGATTGCGCCACTGTGCTCCAGCCTGGGTAACAGAGTGAGACTCTGTCTCAAAAAAAAAAATATTTTTAACTTAACCATCGTTTGTAGGCTATATTTCTTGTCAAGTGTCATCAGAGGGGGCCTATTTGCCTGTCCAAGATTGGGGTTGGCAAACGTTTTCCACAGAGCAGCGGTGTCCAATCTTTTGACTTCCCTGGGCTATACTGGAAGAAGAAAAATTACCTTTGTCCACACATCAAGTACACTGATGAGCTAAAAAAGTATCGTGAAAAAAAATCTCACGTTTTAAGAAAGTTTATGAATTTATCTTGAGCTGCATTCGAAGCTGTCCTCGGCCGCATGCAGCCCACATGCTATGGGTTGGACAAACTTGCTATAAAGGGCTGGATAATAAGTATTTCAGGCTTTTCCACATAGTCTCTGTCTAACCTCTCAGTCCTGCTGTTGACGTTCTAAAACAACTATAGGTAACGTGAATAAATGAATGGGTATTGCTATGTTCCAATAGACTCTATTTATAGACACTAAAATTTGAATTTCATATACTTTTCATACATCAAGAAATATTGCTTTTCTTTAGATTTTGTTTTCAACCATTTTAAAAAAGAAACAATTCTTAACCTCTTGGCCAGATAGACATAGGTGGCCAGCTGGATTTAACTGTGGGTCATAGTTTGGGACTGCAACTCCTAGATTATGAGTCCTTGTATTAGTTCCTTCTCACACTACTATGAAGACATATCTGAGACTCGATAATTTAAAAGGAAAGAAGCTTAATTGATTCACAGTTGTGCATGGCTGGGAAGGCCTCAGGAAACTTACAGTCATAGCAGAAAGAGAAGCAAACACGTCTTTCTTCGCATGGAGGCAGGGAGGAGAAGTGCCAAGCAACATGGGGAAAAGCCCCTTATAAAACCATCAGATCTTGTGAGAACTCACTCACTATCACTAGAACAGCATGAGAGTAAACACCCACATGATTCAATTACCTCCCATTGGGTCCCTCCCACGACATGTGGGGATTATGGGAACTACAATTCAAGATGAGATTTGGGTGGGGACTCAGCCAAACTATATCAGTCCTATTGTATCCCTTTCTGCCCTAGGCAGAGTACAAGTTGCATTTTTATTGTGTCTGTGCTTTTGTTTTTCTTACACTTATCCTACTTCATTAATTTACCTCTTTATAGGCACATTTAATTTTGACCCTCATGTAGGGTGACTAGGCATCTCCAATCGACCTGAATTGGAAGATTTCAGCATGAAAACTTGGCAAGTCTAGGCAACCAGGATGAGCTGGTAACCCTACCCCTATGTTTACCTTCTTTTACATTTCTATTAGTGCTTTGCTGTCAAAAAACACTGTCATTTTAATTAACTAATTTAATAATCTTTGACTCTTTTCTCCCTTATGGCTTTGTCATCTCAGTAATAAGTCTAACTAGTGTTGCACTTTGATATATTTACCTCCCTCATCTTAAAAGTGGTGGGTCTTATCTTGTTAATTATTATATTTGGAGAACTTTGCATAGTGCCTGGCACAAATTTGATTTCCACTGAGTGGTATTTGAGTGGCTGACCAATCTGATTCTCTTTTCACCCTTTGAGATAGTTAATGTCATTATGGGTGAAAATCATTAGGCAGAGCTGAAGACAAAATAGTGCTCCAGAAACCCTCATCTCACAGTTTTGTCTTCCTGAAATGAGAATGATCTCTTTACTTTTCTTCTTCTTTTTTTTTTTTTTGAGGTAGAGTCTTGCTCTGTCACCCAGGTTGGAGAGCAGTAGCATGATCTCGGCTCACTGCAACTTTGGCCTGCCGAGTTCAAGTGATTCTCCTGCCTCAGCCTCCCGAGTAGCTGGGACTACAGGCATGTGCCACCATGCCCAGCTCATTTTTGTATTTTTAGTAGAGATGGGGTTTCACCATGTTGGCCAGGATGGTCTCTGTCTCTTGACTTTGTGATCCACCCGCCTCGGCCTCCCAAAGTGCTGGGATTACAGGTGTGAGCCACCATGCCCATTGAGAATGACCTCTTTTCTGTGTGCTGATGGACACCCTCTCTGGGCCATGGAAACACCCCACCAGGAGGCCTGACACTTTTTGTTCTATTTCCCCATTCTGCTAAAACTCAGCTACCCACTTGGACAAATGAATCCAGTCTCTCTGCTCTCCCCCTTCCCGTAAATATCTTGAATCTGCAACATGAGGAAAGATTCTGGGACTTTGAAATCAGACATAAGTTCAAGTCTAGGCTCTGCCATGCACTGGCTCTTCGATGTATTTCTCTTGTGTGGTCAGCTCATTCATAAAATACAGATGGTCATACCTACTTCTTTGAATATTTGTGAAAGTTAGAGGCCTTGAATATACAGCACCTAGTATTATGTCTGGTTCAATGAATGTTCGATATCTTCATGGAGAAGAAAACCCAGGGGTCTGGCAATGGAAATATAGACTAACCATATTACTATTTTGAGAGCTTATCACATTACAGACACTGTGTGGAGCACTTCACAGACTTTACTATATTTAATCCTCACAGAATGGAGGTTCACCCCTGTCCTGGTACTGAGGGGACTCCTGAGATGTGAAACTTTCAGTTGTTATTTATTTATTTATTTAGAGACGGAGTCTCACTTTGTTGCCTAGGCTGGAGTGCAAGGGTACCATCATGGTTTACTGCAACCTCTGCCTCCTGGGCTCGATCCTCCCATATCAGCCTCCTGAGCAGTTGGGACCACAGCATGTGCCACCACTCCTGGCTAAAGGACTTTCAGTTTTAACACTGAAATAGTCCCAGGCAAACTGGGAGAAATAGTTCACCCTAAAATCTATAAGCTAAATGTATTAGTGGGCACATTTTATCGGTGAGGACGCTACAATTTAGAAAGGCTAAGTAACTTGCTCAAGATCACATGTCTGAGGCAGAGCTGTGATCCTAAACCACGTTTATGAGGTCAGATCCAGAGTTTCCAGTTTTGACCCTTGCTCTTTCTCCTCTCTTTTGTGTGTGTGTGTGTGTGTGTGTGATGTTTTTGAAGGGGTGGGTGGGATTGGTAAGTGGAAGGAGGGCAATTTAAAGTCTGTTTTGTATTTAACACGAGAAAAAAAAAAACTATTTTTTGTTTTTGGTGAGAAAGTATTTTAAACTAGGGGTGGGGTGTGGAGGTGGAGGTAGGATCTGTCTCTCTTTTCTTTTTACACTCTTGGTAAAAGCACAAGATAAACTAAGTCCTGTCAAATTCACGGTAGACAGTTCTCTGCGGCTTGTACAAAAACATATCATATATATCTGTGGATATAAAAAGGAGTTCTGTTGCTCTGAATCTGGAAAAATGAAGCATCATTTTCTCTGCATTTACAATTCAAAAGTTTTATCCAGACAGATGTAAACAGTTTTACTGGATCTAAATATAAAAGTGTACTTGTTTTGGACAACATGTATACATAGCATCCTCCCCTATCATGACAAAAGTACAAACATCTGAGGCCAAAATTAACTCTCCTCTGAATCCCCATGGATTTTGTTTCTAAGCAATATTTATTAAAAATAAGAAGGAAAGTAGCTTTCAGTAATGAAAAGGTAGGCCCATGCATGGGGATGTTCAGTAGGGAGATTCCCTAATGAAGATGTGCCTTTCATTGTGCGTTGTGCCTGAGATAAACAAAACAAGAAGAGTGACTTCAGAGGAGAGCTGCACAGGCCTGTAGTATCCCTAGGAGCCGGAAAGGGCTGGTATCTTTATGGTTTTTCTTTCCTGGTAGCGAGAAGCAAAGCCGTCTGGGAGTTGGAACCTGGGGGGCGTGGCCAGGTGAGTGGCCATGGCTTGTGCTTTGGTGTTGAAGGACTCTCCCATTAGAAAAGCACTTCCTCCCATTCCATTCTTTAGATGTCTCCAAGACTTGCTTTCACAGCACTCTCTGTTGTCTATGTCAACAGTGACATCAATATAGTGCCTTTAAAATATTAAAAACCGTGTTCTAGAATGTGCTGATGGGAAACTATTTATTCCTGTTTCAACTCTCCCTTTCCTCCACAAGTTGAGCTTCTGAACTCTGGTTCACTTAGTTTTCAAAGATCTTGGCTTCCACACATTATGGGGCAATAATATTCCTCACGCTCTTACCCAAGGCTGACTTCCACTAAGGTGGCTCGAAGGTGATAGTTGGGGTCAATACAATCTTGGTAGGAAAGAGAGTATAAGGAGGACCCAGGATGGTTTCTATTTTATAATGGATTAGCTATAATACCATGATCTACATGTTAAAATAAATAATTGCTGACCTCTAAATGAAAAGTTTTCTATATAGGAAACATGAACCAGTATTCTGTTTAATTCAAGAAAAAGGTCATCTTCATTTCTAGGTTGGCTTATTTTTTTCTCTCTTCTAGTTTTCTTGAGATTTTTTGTGGGGTGCACAGGGGAATTTCTCTTGGGGGGAGAGGTGAAGATTGTTCATTCCTGTTGTTGGTCTATCCTGGCAGGAACAGAATGCACATTCAAAGGGGGCAGTTGAAGTGGGTTAAATGAAGTGACTGTTTGCAAGGGGTGTACAGGGTTAAAGCAAACTTACAATGGGTGGCAAAGCTTTCTGGCAGTAGCAGAGGGGGAGCCACTGCCCCTGGGCTTGAAGAGCCATTGGGAAGGAGAGGTTATTGGAACGTGGAGAGACAGCTGTAGCTGTAGCTGTAGCTGGCTCTCTAGTAATAGAAATGGTCTGCAGAAGAGGGAAGCAGCTATGCCAAAAGAAGGCCTGGAAGTGGGAGACCCAGGATCTAGATACTGTGAACCTCTCTCTTTCCTGCTAGTGCCTCCCATTGACAAACCCATGCAGATGCCAGATGGCAAGGGAACCTATTCATGAGCTCATAGCCTCCTGTTGAACAAAATAAGAAAAAAATGGAGAGTGGGGCTACAGGGGCAATCAGAGGAGGCGTAGCGTGATGCAGGCAATGAAGGTGAGCTTTTTGTCTCTCCATGGAGCACCCATTGGTCCTTCTTCCCTGGCTACGTTACAAGGAATCTTCATTCAAAAGCTCCACTGGCTGCTCCTCCTTCCCCACCCTCTGCACCCCTGGTGGGTTTGTCTGCAGCAGCCTCAACCTCTAGAGCTCCTCAGACACATGAACAGTGTTTTATTCAACACTTTACCAATCTCAGGTCCTAGCACCACGTGTGACCCACAGTAGATGTCCAGGAAGCGCTGGTGGAATTGCACTGGATGAAAGGAGCAGATGAGTCCCAGGTTAAATCATGAATATGAAAACCCAGGTTCTAGTTTTATGCTGCCACTAAGCTTCAGAGTGACCTTGCCTACTCTGAGCCTCCATTTTTTCAAGTGCAAAATGAGAGTGAGTTGAATAATCCATCAGGTTTCATTCAGTGATTAAAACCTTACGATTTTGAGTCAAATTTTTCTGAACTTCCCTTAACTCCACCTCTGATCTCTGAATATGTTGGTTTGCTCAATTCCAGCGTAGAGCTCTCTCATGCAACTCCACCTCTGCTCTCTGAATATGTTGGTGTGCTCAGATTCCAGCGTAGAGCTCTTCATGCAACTCCACCTCTGATCTCTGAATATGTTGGTCTGCTCTATTCCTATGTAGAGCTTTTCATGCAACATTTACCAACAGTTTGTTCCAAAGTCAAAATTATTTGCTCCCATCCATCTTTGTGCTCCCATGCCAATCTATTCAACTAAGAGATATCATTTATCTCCTTATTTTATAGTTAGTTGTTTGCTGCTCTTTCCTCCCAGGCTGAATTATAAACTATTTGACTCAGTCTCTGTTATATGTCACTCAGTGTCTGCCAAGAACTTGATGAATCAGAGGAATGGATAAATGCATAAGAATAAGGTGTTGTAAATGCTTTTCATGGGAAAGGAAAATGCACACTGTTACCTTATTTAACAAAATATAATATAAATTAATTTTGTATTTATGCTTCCTGGGGCTTTTGCCAATGGCTAGGTCTTCCAAAAGCCATCTCTCCCCACACTTCTGTTTCAACCTCTGTTCCTTATTTTATATTTCTTCTTCGCTACTTGGCTGCTTGGAGAGACTTCAGTAACCCAGCCAAATGGACTGAATCTAGACCTCAGTGACATTTTGCCTCTGCAATAAAGCTATTGCTTGCATTCAACTTTGAAAAGAATGAATTCAAGGAATTCTTAGAAGTGAGCTGGGCACCACAGCTTTTATTTATTCATTTTTTTTTAAGAGACAGGATCTCATTATGTTGGCCAGGCTGGATTTAAACTCCTTGGCTGAAGCAATCCTCCCACCTCAGCCTTTTGAGTAGCTGAGACTACAGGTGTTACAGCTTTTATTTGTGACTTCAAATTATGCAGGTTCTTATA
Organism: Ateles fusciceps; assembly: GCA_036589455.1. NCBI lineage: Eukaryota > Metazoa > Chordata > Mammalia > Primates > Atelidae > Ateles > Ateles fusciceps. The sequence goes on along the minus strand of JAZHEH010000045.1, from coordinate 6,509,240 downwards.
GGCATCGTCACTGTTTGACTATGGGTGAGATATTTTGTCCCTCAGAACTTTTGAAAAAAACTTCATATGAGAACGCTGGGCCATATTTTATGATTCTTTGACCATTTTAGAGTGGGATATCTTAGTCACATGTACCCTTCCTATCCCGCCATCATCATTCACTCTGTTTCAAAACTCTTGCATCAACTTCCAACTTTTTGTCACACAACCACCTTCACTAATCCATCTTCTCTATGTCCTGCCTTGGTTGCAAACTCGCCCATCCTCTTGGTCCCTGTAATCTGCTCACTAACTCCCTCCTTGTGCCTTGCTCCCTTTTCATTGGCTGACTCTAACTGTGCCACCAGGACCCATCAAGTGCTGCAATGAACAAATATGTAACCAATACTAATCTAACAACAGGTCCCATCTTATTGCTCCCAAGTTTTCCTCAGTTACAGGGATAAAGACAAGTATTTTGGTCCTGTGTGAGGATGTAGGGGAGATTTGGTTCACTTCTCTTTTGAAAATCAGGAACCAGCTCATTCCACAGAATTAGATGAGAAAGGGCCAAAGCTCCAGTGGACTCCACTGTGAAGCTTGTAGGGTCCTCACTTGTAGAGGCTGGAGCAAAGGGGGAGGGCAGGGGAGGAGAGGAAGGGATTTGATTACAGTATAATTTTCCTCCCTCTGGGAACATTTCGAGTATATTCTACAAATGTCAGGGAACCAATGACTCATCAAATAGTTGAGTGTTGGTTTTGGAAAAGGGAGAGGAAGTCACTGCTTTGGAGCTCAGTGATGAATTTGCACTAAGGTAAGATCTTATCTCACCAGTGGGACTGAAATGTTGGCAGTGATCCTTTGCTCTTTTCTGAGCCTTGGAGAGGTGCCACGTCTCCCAGATCCCAGCAGTGGGGTGACGCACTCACAGTCAGAATACATTTAGCTTGAGCCTTCCAGTGGTGATACTTCCTGTGTCTCCAAGTCCTCAAGAGCCACAACTGTGAAATGAAGCCTCAATTCCCTTAGGACATGGAGCAGACAGCCCTTGTCTTCTGTCCCACAGTGTTGGCAAAAGTGAAGTGAAGAGAGGATCTGTTGCTTGGTTACTCTGGGCAAATGTGAACTATGGAAAAAAGGCAGCTGCAAGAGAGAATTTTGCCAGACTTTCTACCCTAGGCTCTTATCTCTGCTCCATTTGCTGAGTTTGGGAAGAGAGAAAGCACAATTGTTGATTCAGAAGCATGAGAGAGGGACAAAAAGCAACAGTGGTTTTTGTTGGGGGAAAAGAGAAGGGGAAACCAACAATGAAACAGGGCTATTCTGCCAAAAAAAAAAAAAAATACATGGTTCCTTAGGTAGCACATACTTAATAGAAGCCATGTATAGGTCACACGGGTAGCTAATGTATGCTGTGTTAAGGTGGAAACGATACATGAAGGTTGATGCACGTATTATAACTATTTCTTTTTCCTATTCCTTAAAGATTTCTTGAGCAAAGACCATGACTTTCTGACCACTTTTGCATCCTACAGAAAGGCTACAACTCTACTGTCCTGTCTTTTTTTCCTCTTTAAAAGTGATAATAAAATGTGTGCAGGTGTTTTGTATATGTCTGGTGGCCAACATGGGGTTTGGGAATGAAGTCCCTACGTCCATTCTGCCTCTTCTTAGTAAGTCCTGGTAGCACAGTAAAGAAAAAGGAAGGAGGAAAGAGTCTGGTCCCAGTGGGAGCAGCCAATGTTGGAGGCTTCCTTTAGAATGTGACTTGTACATAGCAACTTGGTCCTCTGTTGGAATTAGTTACAATTCTGAAACTCCAATAAAAAGGCCACACAGTGGTTTGTCACAGAAAATCAAACACCGCATGTTCTCACTCATAGGCGGGTGTTGAACAATGAGAACACATGGACACAGGGAGGGGGAGCATCACACACTGGGGTATGTGGAGGGGGAAACAAGGGAGGGACTGTGGGGGGGTGGGAGAGTTAGGGAGGGGTAACATGGGGAGAAATGCCAGATATAGGTGATGGGGAGGAAGGCAGCAAACCACATTGCCATGTGCGTATCTATGCAACAATCTTACATGTTCTTCACATGTACCCCCAAACCTAAAATGCAATTAAAAAAAAAAAAGACAGATCTTTGGTTTGAGTCCTCAGGTAGGCTCTTCTCTCCTCACGGCTTTCTTGTTTGCCTTTGTTTCATGTTGATATGGCAAAATCCTAACCTCATTTCCGAGTTTTCCATATCTGTATCTGAGCAGTGTGGTAATGATGGAGAAAGCCACACAATAGGCCATAGTAGTATCGCAGTAAATTCATGATCACACCCTTCATATGGCCCATCAGCTCTCATCTCCACTCCATAGTGACCACTGTTGCTCTGTCCCAACCTCTGACCATGTTCCATGCCACTTCACTCTGAGCCTCTGATTTATGCTCTTACTTTCAGAGGCCATTGAAGCCATTGGATTGGAACTTCTGATGGTTTCTGAAGTGTTTACCTGCAGGGTATATCATCAGAGTGTCCCTCCTCCTAAGGCCAGCTATCCTCCTGTGCTTTAGCTTCGTCATTTTTCTGTCTGCAAAGGAATCTTACACTATCAATGCATCTCCTCAGCTGGATTTTTCCATAAATAAATACACAGAACTCTCTTTAATCTGCAGAAAATTCCCTTTGCATACCCGCCCCCTCTTACAGCTTCTCCTAACCATTCTTTTTGTAATATTCTTCTAGTCCTTTCCGATTTTTAGAGTCAAACCTATCAAAAAAGCTGTCTACCCTCGGAGTCTTCATTCCCTTATCCCCCGCCCACTCCTCATTCCAGCTTTAACTGCCTTCTGCCCTATCACTCCTCTAAAACAGCCTTCTTGGGTCGCAAATCAGCTTCATGACACTTAACCCAACGTGAATTTTTCTGTTTCTATTTTCTGATGTCCCAGCAGTGTCTGACCCCACTGATGACTGTCTTTCTCTTGCATTGCTTCCTCTGTCTTTGGCTGAGGCTCCTTTGTTTTTGTGGCTTTGTTCTTTTCTAACCTGCCATTAAATATTAAAGCTGCTCAAGGCTTGAGATTAGGTCTTTTTCTTTTCCTCTTTTCCTCTCCACAGTATCTCTCAGGAATCTCTCTCAGAATTCATGCCCATGACTGCCACTGCCATCTATTTAGGCATGAGCTCCCACTTAGTCTCTAGCCCAGATCTCACCTCAGAGCCTTGCATCTGTGTATCCGTATTCCTCCTCAATACCACCACGTGCACATTTCCAGGCCCCCTCACACTGAACTTATCCAAGACAATGTATTCATTTACCCTAAACCCACTTTTCTACTGGTTTTCTCTGTTTTGGTGCATGCCATCACCATCCAGACAGATTCTCTCTCTTTTTTTTAGGTTGTAATATTTTTTTTATTTTTTATTATACTTTAAGTTCTGGGGTACATGTGCAGAATGTGTAGGTTTGTTACATAGGTATACATGTGTCATAGTGGTTTGCTGCATCCATCACTCCGCTCCGTCATCTACATTAGGTATTTCTCCTAATGCTATCCCTCCCCCTATCCCCCCTACCCCCCTGCTATCCCTCCCCTAGCCCTCACAACCCCCTGACAGGCCTTGGTATGTGACGGAACCCTCCCTGTGTCCATGTGTTCTCACTGTTCAACACCCACTTATGAGTGAGAACATGTGGTGTTTGGTTTTCTGTTCTTGTGTCAGTTTGCTGAGAATGATGGTTTCTGGCTTTATTCATGTCCCTGTGAAGGACATTAACTCATCCTTTTTTATGACTGCATAGTATTCTATGGTGTATATGTGCCACATTTTCTTTATCCAGTCTATCATTGATGGGCATTTTGGTTGGTTCTAAGTCTTTGCTATTGTGAACAGTGCTGCAATAAACATACGCGTGCATGTGTCTTTATAACAGAATGACGTATAATCCTTTGGATATATACCTAGTAATGAGATTGCTGGGTCAAATGGTGTTTCTAGTTCTAGATCCTTGAGGAATCACCCCACTGTCTTCTACAATGGTTGAACTAATTTACACTCCCACCAACAGTGTAAAAGCATTCCTGTTTCTCCACATCCTCTCTAGCATCTGTTGTCTCCTGAATTTTTAATGATCACCATTCTAACTGTTGTGAGATGGTATCTCAATGTGGTTTTGATTTGCATTTCTCTAATGACCAGTGATGATGAGCTTTTTTTCATGTTTGTTGGCTGTATAAATGTCTTCTTTTGGGAAGTGCCAGACAGAAATTTAAGAATCATTTTTGCCATTGTCCACCACCATCAATCATTCTGTCAATTTTACCTCTTTCTTTTATTTTCTTATACCTTGCCTGCCTTGGACCCTGGTCCAAGCCACACTTGCTTCTCATCTGAACTACCCTAAGAGTTCTCCTTCTTGTCTCCCTGCATTTGCTTTGGCTCTCTAATCCATTCTTCATTCTACAACGTGAGTGACCTTTCCAAATGCAAGTCTAATTATGACTACCGATCTTCTCCCTGCCCCTACCTCCATGAACTATGTGCTTAAAAGTCTTTAATGTTTCATTGTTCTTGATAAAAAAACAACAAACAACAACACAGAGACCCTTAATATGGCCATAGAATTGTTTCTTGTCCTGGTCCCTGCCTTTCTCTCCAGCTTCACCTCCAACCATTTTCTCCTTTACTTTATGTGTTCCTGTCACATAGGTGTTTCTTATATGACTTGATTAGGTCAGACTCCATATGGAGCCAGGGCTTTTGCACATGCTATTCATATTAACAGAAGGAACTATCTTTCCTCTTCTGCCTAGTTAGTCTTAAACTCTCAAGATAGGCATTATCTTCATAAGCATTTCATGACCTCACAATCTGGATCAAGTCCTTTTGTTATATGGCCGTATGGGATCATAGCACTCTTCCTTGTTTGGGAGAGTACAGGCACTTGGGCTTAATGTTGGTATCCCTGGCTAGACTCTAATGAAGAGCAATGATTTACTCAGCATTGTATTTGCAGTATCCAGTATAAAACCTCACACTTGGTAAACACCAAATATGTGTTGAATGAATCTGCCAAAAGTCCTGTTAGGTGGGCCTCATTGTCCTCATCTTATAGCTGAAGAGACTGAAGCTTAAGCATATAATATGTGCTGAAGCTGTGTAGCTAACATGGATGTATCCGAGTCTAGAACTCATGTAGTACCTGGTATTGCAACATCTTGTGCAGTCACTAGAGGCACAACACTAGTTATAATGCTTGTGTGTGTCCATGTGTATATTATTGCTGTTTTAAAATAGAGGGTACAATAAAAAATAACTTGTTAAAATCTGAAATTGCCTTCATTATTCCGTGGCCTGTCATTAAGAGGAAGACCTAGATAATGTAGAACTCTTTGTTCTTATGTAATCTTACCCTAGCTTTAGGATGATTATAATTAGGTAGGTTGACCTGATTTATATTTGTTGTCCAGGTGTAATTCTTAATAGTGCCCTCTTTAACTCTCAAAAGTGTTCCCTATTGGGCCATCGATCATATGGTTATACTGTCTATTTATAGGTGTGGCATCAGGGATCCCTAAGAGATCAAGAGTTAAGCCTTGGATTTTAGTTCTAGCTCTGCATTTAGATTTGATTGTGGCAAGTTACTTTGGTAAATTGAAAAGACAAGATTCTTATTAGCCTGTGCTTTTGAGATGTTGTGATATTTTTAAGCTAAAACAGTAAAGACAGGTAGGTTTTCAATAGTGAGACATAAGTAGAAGGATTCTCCAAGTTTAGGAAACATGTGAGCAAGGCCAGAAAGATAACAAAAGTGCATACATTATTTAGGAGCATGGGGAAACTTGGCTGGAAGAGGCAGAAATAGATTTGAGAAGGTTAATTACAGCAGATTTTTATTGTCTAACTGGGAAAGAATATATTTGATGTAGGGAGTAAGATGGTCTGACATATACACTAGATAATTTTGGTGTGAACAGAAAATAGATCTGAGATGCCTAGGAGAAATCAATGAGAAATTTATTTGAAACATACAGTAAAAGGTGATAGAGGGCCAGAGTTGAGCAGTAAAGATAGTGAAGGAAAGGAAATTGGAGAGAAGAACAACTAAGGGGGTAGAAATGAAAGTATTTGTTTAGTCTAGAGAATGACTGGATGGGGGAGTCCTTTATTCAGCAAATACTTTTAACATATGTATTGTGCCAGATGCCACTGGAGATTTTAGACTATAAAAATGAAAAGTCTTTATTATTGATCTCAAGGAACCATATAAACCAATAGTTACAATAAATGCAGCATAAATATTAGAACGGGTCTAAGTTCAAGGGGCAGTTAAATCATGAAGAAGGAACTTTTAAGACTTCCCGGGAAAATAACAGTGAACAGCATAGAGGAAGTATTTGACCTGAAAGAATGAGTAAGAAGAATGAATAAAAAAAGGAGGCTGGGAATAAAAACAGAGTCTTTAGTGCCAAGGCTGTGTCTTACTTTATAATCTCAGAGCCCAGTGTAGTGTCCAGAAAAGATACCATAAAATGCTTGAGTCTAGCATGAGAGGCCTACAAAGGGAGGTAGAAGTAAGATGATGAAGCAGTGAAGGAGAGAAGGGACATGATGACAAGTCAGAGGTCAACCTTAAAGACTGCTTTGGTATCTTCTACATCCTGGATGGTGTCCTGGTGGCCTGACAGAGTTGATTCTGCTTTTGAAGTTTGCTAGCCTACAATTAAGAGAGTTTATTCATCAGGAGAACGTGACTCAATACACATAATTACAAATTTCTATTCTAATTACACCAAGAAACTTTAAAAGATTTGGTTAGATTTTGGTATAAGGGCTAGGCCACAGATTTAAGGAAGTTGAGAGTCTTGATATTTTCAAAATCTTTTGCTCATCTCTATTTGAAAGGATATTCACTTTTAAACTTAGTTTTCAGGTCAACCCAATGACGCCTCACCGTGACACATGCTCTCATTTCACCTTGGCAGACTGGTTTCATTAGAAATCATCCATGGTGGGGGGTAATGTTAACATAATATTGCTTCTAAACTAGGCACAGTTTGATGAAAGATTTGGATGTACTTGGTGGGTTGCTGTTCCAGTTTCAGACATTTTGCTGGCATTCCCTGAGAGTCTGCCAAGAGCAGGGGAAGACAGCTAAATGGGCTTTTCATACTCTGAATGTGGCAAAGGAGGTTTAGCCCTGTGACTTTCTTTAAAAGTCTTGGGAGCTGATGATTGAGAGGCCCTGAACTCTTCGGAGAAATGTTATTTCAAATGAGCACTAGCTAACTCCAAATTTACCAGTTAAAATTTGAAGATGAATTAGGTCATCTCTCAGATTTATACACTGTTTAATCCAATTTGCAATGTAATACCAGATGTATTATCCCATTGACTTCATGGTAACCCTGGGTTGTAGTGAAAAATGGCCTTTCTTTTTCCATTTTATGGATTTCACAGATGAGGACTAGGTTTAGAGAGAGTAATTTGTTCGTCCATAGTTGCACAGATAATTAAATGTTTTATAGGTCTGGGAATCAACTTGGTTTACTCCTTCCCAGTCTGGTGCTTATTATACTCAACCATGAGGTCTTACTAGTGAAACTATTAAGTATATGAATTGAATCAATGACAAGTCAATCTTTGCAGCAAGTAATGGCACTATTACAGATTTAGGCAGGCAGGCAGGCATAATGAAGATAGAAAAGGTACTAAATGCAATGGCTTTGCTCCTCAAAACTTGAACTTTGGTGTACCTTCCTGTCCAAACAATGGTAGTCTTACTAGTCCAAATCTGGGTTATCTCATTATGTATATATGCCAAGAATCTCCTCCCAAGATGTACACAGAGAACTTTTCAAAGAATAGGAAATCACTGTAATGGAAATATTTTATGGTTAGAAGCTCAGTTTAACCAAGATAATTGGACTTACCAACTTAATGTTACAAATAAAGCTCCATCTTTAATTTTTTATATTTAAACAGACTACATCCAAAGTTGCTTTAGCAGAATGACATTACTGGTCCAGATTCCTACACCTGCCTACAGTGACTCTTCAAAGGAGGGTGATCATATTTTGTCATCCTTATCTGGGGTCAACAGTGCTCCATGGGGGACCTGCCATTGTTATGGCCATTTGGCTTATCTCCATTCAAAAATATTATTCTTAAAGTACCCACAATGGCTGATTGATCAGGAAGGACTTCAACATCAGTCCCACGATCAGTTGGAAATCAGTCCCCTTCCTATAAGCAGTAGACCTTCACTTTGAATATGAGTGTTCTGTCCATGCTCTGTCTATGTTCATTGTCACCACCCTCTTTTGAAGACCTTTCATAAAACTAAGCTAAAACCATCTAATCTATCACAGCAAAACGAACAACAATTTGATATTTGGCCTGTCCAGGCAACTTGATATAGCGGTGTCTTAGACTGCTGAAAAAGCTGAAAGCCTTAGTGTTACACAAATATTTGGATAAGCCTTCTCTATAGGATCAGACCTTTTTTTTCTGGTGTTTGAATATTGACTGGCTCTAAGAAAGAACTCTAAAAATTATATAGGAATTATATGATGATTAACATTAGGTGTCAACTTGATTGGATTGAGAGATGCCTAGATAGCGGGTCAAGTATTGTTTCTGGGTGTGTCTCTGAGGGTGTTGCCAGAGGAGACTGACATTTGAGTAGGTGAACTTGGAGAAGAAGACTCACCCTTGATGTGAGTGGGCACTACCCAATTGCCTGCCAGTGCAGCTAGAACAAAGGAGATGGAAGAGGTGGAATAAATTTGCTTGTGGAGTCTTCTGGCTCTCTTTCTTCTGGTGCTGGATGCTTGCTTCCACTCCTCCTACCATTGGACATCAGACTCCAGTTTCTTTGGCCTTTGCACTCTGGAATTTGCACCAGTGGCTTCCTGGGGGCTCTCAGGCCTTTGGCCACAGACTGTTGGCTTCTCTGGTTTTGGAGCTTTTGGACTTGGACTGAGACACTACTGGTTTCTCACTTTCCCTAGCTTGCAGATAGCCTTTGGTGGAACTTCGCCTTGTAATCATGTGACCCAATTCTCCTCAATATACTATTTTATATACATAACTATATCCTATTGGTTCTGTTCCTCTGGAGTACCCTAATTCGAATGATAAACTTATTCCTATATAAACATCTGACTTGTAAACCCCCACTCAAGCTACGTTTCACTCTGTTGTCAGAGAAAGGGAGCAGAATGAATTGTCTTAGGTTAGAATGCCTGAGGGTGGATTGGGGGGATTGGAAGAGAATTAGGGACAGGAAAAGCATCAGAGTTCGGAGTTCAAGAAAAAGGCAAAGACTGAGCTGCATATTCACACTAATTCTGGAATTGGTAGAAGAATAATGTGAAAGGCCAGGTGCAGTGGCTCATGCCTGTAATCCCGACACTTTGGGAGGCTGAGGTGGGTGGATCAGGAGATTGAGACCATCCTGGTTAAAACAGTGAAACCCGTCTCTACTAAAAATACAAAAAATTAGCCAGGTGTGGTGGCATGTGCCTGTAGTCCCAGCTACTCTGGAGGCTGAGGCAGGAAAATCACTTGAACCCGGGAGGCAGAGGTTGCAGTGAGCTGAGATTGCACCACTGTACTCCAGTCTGGGTGACAAAGTGAGACTCTGTCTCAAAAAAAAAAAAAAAAAAAAAAGAATAATGTGAAAATGGGACCAATGAATTGCCGTGAAGTCAGATGTTACTTGGGAAAACTATGATAGAGTTGAGTAGCCAATGGCAGAGGGGTTCAAGTTCAGTAGTATTAGTGCTGTCATTGATGGCAGGGAGTATTCTATTGTGTTCTGATTATATTTTGTCTCCTTGCATGGATGGAAGTCTAGAAACCCAAGGCATATAGTTGAGGGCTGCTGATTAGGCTATCATCCTTGGTAATCTGAAATGAAATGAGCATTAAAGGAAAGACATTGGTAGACTTAGTGAGTAGTGCCTTAGAATAGAATAAGGAGCCTCAGGAATTTGAGAATTACGAGTTGGGATGTGTATTATCTGTGGTCTTATCAGGAAACAGATGATGATACACTTAAATGGGGTATTTGAGGAGAGATCAACAAAAGGCCCATTTACAATATTGTGGGCAGGGTTAAGGGAAATCAACAGGGGAATGGTGAAGTATTTTAGGGATGTGAGCTGCAAGATCCCTTTCTGCCCTCTCTGACTGAAAGAGCAAGTAGAAGGAACAGTTACCAGAACCTAGAGAGAGCTGTTGCTGCAGCTATAGCTACAGAAGAAGATTTTAAAGCAGAAGTGTGGACTTTGATAACCAGCCACTGTTAACTTATGGCCTGGCAGGGAGGGCTAGGAAGTCAACGCCTTCTTATCTTGATCTATCTGATCACCTCCTAGTACATCCCACTGTTTGGACTCAACCTGAAGCTGGGAGGTTAAGGTCACTTGGTTGATGCAGTACAGGGAGGTCAGGGTTTCTGGGGCAAAGAACGAGTTAGAAAAGAACTGAGTGTAGATCAAGATGGGAAAATGCAAGTATCCATCATAGGATGGCTACTTCTAATGGTGCTAGACAGCTTTAAAGAGATTGCCAACTCAAAGTCCTACATTCTTGGCTCAAGGAACAGCGTGAAATAGAAGTATGTTCTCTGACTATGGAAAAACAATATCTTTCTCTTGGAGCCTTAGTGCTAAAGTAGCCAGAAATCAAACAAATGGCTTAATTCTGTAGTTTGCCAAATTATAGTCAGTTGAATTCAGTCTCATGAGCCTTTTCCCAAAGTTGGGACAGTGAAATAGGATAAGATTCCATGGATTAGAATGGAAATATGTGGGGAGAATTCAGTGTCTAAACTCAACCCCATTGAGCCCCTGTAGCCAATTGAAATAGCTCTTCCATTTTTAATTAAATGGTGCAGCCTTGCTAGAAGATTCTGTTACTAATTATCTAATTCTTCCAAAAGAAAGCCAATTCTTATTTTGTTCTCTCTCCATAAACATCATTGACTCTGAATCTATAGTTTGCTCCTAAATTTAAGAGGAGAAATCTCATTACTTTTTAATTTTTATAGGTTTAGGGGGCAAAAGTACAATTTTGTTACATGGCTATATTGCATAGTGGTGAAGTGTGGGCATTTAGTGTAACCATTACCTGAATAGTGTACATTGTGCCCATCATCCTTCACCCTCTCCCCATCCTCCCACCTTTCTGAGTCTCCAATGTCTATCATTCTACTCTATGCTTATGTGTACACCTAATTTAGCTCTCATTTATAAGTGAGAACACTTAGTATTTGACTCTCTCTTTCTGAGTCATTTCATTTCAGCAAGAGAAGAAAACTTATATCCCAAAGTATTCCAAGACTTTACTAATCTATGTCGACAAAAAGAAATCTAAGATATGTGCAGGAATGAATTCCAAGGGTGTTGGATCAAGAATAGAAAAAGTTAATTTTATTTTGGGCTGAATTTATTGACATTGGTTCGTTTTCTGGTTATTTTGGGTTAAACGCACAAGATTGAACAACTGGGAGTGGTTCTAATTGTCTTTTTACTTGGTTGACTGAAATCTGGACCTACATGAAAAAATGTCAGTTTCATGTAGAGATGGAATCCAAAGACTTTTAGGGATACAAAGCTTTCACTGAATTAATCATGTATGACTCAGCCACCCATCATCTAATCAGGGTCTCCCAAAGGGCTCAGAAGACATTTCACTAAAGCCTTGAGACAGATGTCAGCAAGGAGAGTGGGAACATCTTTAATAGTTCTCGGGTGGTCATTCTCTTTAAGATGAGAATGCTGACATGCATCTTCATAAAGATGCGTAGAAATAAGCTTCCTAATTTCTGTACAGATGTGGGGGCTCCTGGGATAGCAGAAACCAAGTAGTATTACTCAGCAAATTTGTTGTTACCTAGCTAGGTTGTAGGACTGGTGTGGTCACCTTCCTGTAGGCTCTGATTGATCATAAAGTCTGATGGCCAAGGTCCTGCTTGATGTGGATATCTAAAGACCATTAAAGACTGAACTTGAGCCACTAAAATAGAGTACTGGCTCTTCACTCAATTTCCACACTGGAGTCAGTAAGGAGACCCACAGCTCCTAGATAGAAGGGAAGAAAAAAAACCCTGTGAGAAGACTACAATAACAATCCAAGAGCATTCACTCTGTATCTTCCTTCTAGATTTCCCCGAAGGGTTCCTAATTATTTGCCAATGTCATTTTGTGCTTACACTCTTTGTGGAATCCAAGATTCTGGCTGTGGAGAATCAGAATGCCAGTGTGGTACTTGTGCAAGTCAGGGGATAAAGACAGCTTTGATAAGTCCACCTTAGAGTAGGAGCCCTGGTAACTTTGAACTATTGTCATGTTTTATTATTTGTTTGTTACACCAATTTTCTGACTGAATAGATAGAACAAATATCTTCAAGAATGTGCGAAATCCTCACAATGTCTTCCTGGCTCACAGAATAAAGGCTATTAAGATAGAAGGTACTGGAATTCAGCCTTCCTACTGAAATGGAAAAGAGTAATCATGTCCAAAGGAAACTGGAGGGATTTGTGTCACCGTCAATGACTTGAATGAAATGAGGTGGTAATTTCTATCAAATTCCCATTTATTTCTACAGTTTGGCAGATGCAAAAGACGGATGACTTGGGGGAGAGTGTCATGGTGATTGCTTTATAGTGTGTGGTCTCCTTATCAGAGAAAATTAGCATATCTTCTGATATCTGTTAAGAAGCTATTGATTTAATCACTGCTTTCCTGTGTCCCAATGAGAAGAAAACTCTAGGTAAAATTTACTTTAATGTAAAAGAATCTTCAGAGGATTATATCAAGTTTTTGGCTCTGGGCTATAATTTAGACTGCAGGGATCATGACCACCTCAGGATATTTTGCTGGTCCAAGACATTAAGGACATAAGGCTGAGAAGACTCAGAAAGTAGAAGACGGCATCCATATGTCTGGTGTTTAGTGAAACATACGTAGGTGGTGATAAATTCAAAGAATGTACAGGGTTATTCCACTACAGTGAAGTATCTAGGGACTCAGTGACATAGTGAATGTCATAAAGAATTACTATTATAATCCTTTAAAACTGAATGACAAGTAAGTCCTATGCCTCTAAGAAAGAGACAAAGGAGCTTGGTGGCAAGAGCTCTTAACATATACTGAATCTCACTTATTCTAAGACTTGAGGAGCTTCTTTGTATTTGGAAGAAATACAGATCGCATCTGGGTGTGCTGCTCCATTTTATTTGCTAGGTGACTCAAAAGGCTAACAGGTTGATGTAGGATCTAAAGTCTTTCTAGCTGATCCAGAATGTAGGGCAAGAAAATATTTTATTCAGTGCATTCAAATGTGAACGCCATGAAAGTGATAGATACTTCATCTCCATCGTGCTCATCCATGAGTCTCCAGAGTTGTGCATGCAAATAAATATTTGCTGAATGAATAAGTAACTCAGAGGCTTCAATGGTGCCCAAGTGTCTGGGCTAGAGCTAGATATCTGTGTAGTCTGGAACTGTGGTAAGGCTTCACAAAATATAGCATAGTGGAGGCCCTTATTTTGACAGAAATTATGCCCTCTTGAGCAAGTAACTATAGAGAAAAGCCCTTGGTTTTCCTATAAGCGTCAGTAGGTTATGTCCTGAACTGATTCTTACCCGATGAGCTCTTAACATATACTGAATCTCATTTATTCCGAGACTATATATTTTGCATTTGAACATCTGTAAAATGTGTCTAAACATATATCTATTATGTATCTATAATTGATGGCACATTAGAATTTATTTGGAAGCATTTTTTTTTTTTTCCTGGAGGGAACATGAAGTGATGCTGTCTCTTACAGTTGAAGATATAGGTGCTATTATTATTATTCCAACTTAAAAATGAGGAAACAGATGTAATAACTTGCTCAGAAGTCACATTTTCTAGTATATGATAGAGCAAGGGTCCAACCTAGGCAGTCTGGCTTCAGAGGCTGGCTCTTAGCCATTGCACTATGTGCCTCTTAGAACGTTTATGATTTCTTTTTTTTTTTTTTGAGACAGAGTCTCACTCTGTCACCCAGGCTGGAGTGCAGTGGCATGATCTCAGCTCACTGCAACCTCCGCCTCCTGGGTTCAAGTATTCTCCTGCATCAGCCTACTGAGTAGCTGGGACTATAGGCGTGCACCACCACGTCGGCCTAATGTTTTGTATTTTTGGTAGAGATGGGGTTTCACCATGTTGGCCAGGATGGTCTTGGTCTCTTGACCTCATGATTCGCCCACCTTGGCCTCCCAAAGTGCTGGGATTACAGGTGTGAGCCACCACGCCTGGCCAGAAGGTTTAAAGAGGAAATATATTATTCCATATCTTAACAATTGATAAAGTGGGGGGTATGAGGAAGATCTCTATACATTCTACTTAATTTTGCTGTAAACCTAAAACTGCTCTCTGAAAAATAAAGTTTGTTAATTAGAAGATTGATACAATGTATCTAAAAATAGTTGTATGCATTACAAATTACCAATGAAAGACTTCCTTTACCAAGAAAGCTTTTGATCCAGGACTTGAGATGTCAGATAATCTTTTCCTAATCCATCCTGATGTTTGTAAACTGACACATGTATAAGAGGTTATGATGCCTCCTGGGGTTGGGATTAAGGATGGACTCTATACACGGACTTAACATAATCACCACTGATGAGCCAGCAACCACTACTAACAAATTTGTTGGCATTAAAAATCATCCATGAGTCCTGATGGAAGTTTAATTAAAATGGACCCATCTTCATAGAGAAGGTATGATTTGTCCTCACTGGGTTTTGCCAGAGCTACCATTTATGAACCTATGAATGCTCAACACAATGTTATAGCATCTCCAACAATATTGTTTCTTACCTAGAAACTCACTTAAGGTAAAGATGTTATAGGATGGACTGATGCTTGAGAAATTTTACTGGCCATATCTTACCTCCTCATATCAGTAGTCCTTGTTGAAAGTGTATCATCCTATGAAATCTCACCTCTGCCTGTAGAAAGGAAAGAATATAGTGTGAGTTTGGACTTTAGCATCCTGAAGAATGAAGGTTAGGGTTACCCCACTGGATAGAGAATACTAGTTAGCTGAAGTGCTTGTTCAAGACAAAGGTAATGTAGAACAGGAAGCGGAGGGAGAAAATCATAAACACCAGCTGTGATGGACACTGTGATGCACCCCCTTCCCCCAGATTATCCCTCATTGAACCAATTGTTGCTCCAGTTTATGGGAGACTGCAGAGATCCGTTAGTTTTCAACCCCTTCAGAGATTGACTCAGCTATAGAGAGCTGCCTCACTCAAGTTGATGCCCCTTCACGGGGCGACCCACATTCAGTAATAGATCAATCTGGGAATTTAAAGACCTAGTCATCTCAGCTCCACTTGAGTAAACTCTGAGTGGTCATTCTAGCTCTCAAGGAACCCACAGCACTGACTAGGGCTGTTGGGCCAGCATTTCAGCTTGATTTTATTTGTCTGCTCTGCTTCCTCCACTACCTTTCTACAGGGGTGGATCCCAAGAGTTCTCCTAAATAAATATCTTTTAAGTTAAATCCTATCTCAGAATCTACGTTCCAAAGACCCTGACCTGTAACTGCAGCTGTAGCCTTATGTCAGTTACAAATATGAGAAATATGGCCCCAAATCATATTTCTTTTCTTAATTTACTCTATATGTGTGTGTGTGTATATATGTGTGTATATATATGTGTGTGTGTGTACTTTCTCTTTCCTTTTCTGCTATCTGGCTCTATTCCATGTTTATCTGTATGCACATATTATGTGTTGTTAGGGGCTGACTTCACTTGGTAGGATACCAGGGAGGAGAATAGACATCGTACCTGGAGCTGGCTCCAATGCCATTTGAGGCTTTGCTTTGCCTCCCATTCATGAGATGGTGACTTTTTGGTTGTTCTGAGGATGATTTCATTGCATTAGACAGTAGCAATGTTTTTGAAAATGCTGAGAAGAAAAGATGGGATCTTAGAGGTTATTAGCAAAAGTGATGGACTCTAATGAATGTTGGTAATTTTGGCTGCCCAGAATATATGAACATCCTTTGTGTTTTTGGGAAGTCTTAAGATAGGTGGGGGTTATCGTCTCTATAGAAAGTGAAAGGAGTGGATCATTCTATCCTAGCTCAGTAGCTGAGGCATCGTCCTGTGACCCATGGCTGGTCAACCACATTCTCTAGTGACTACTTTGAATGTAGAAGGAATGATGTAAGTGGTATGGTCAGTTAAAAATTATTCATGGAGGCTCTGGCAAAATCATGAGTCCGTGTTGTTATAGGAAGCATCTGATGGCTGAAGATCACCAGTGGGATTCTAGGCAGACCGTTTTTAAAAAGTACCTTGGCTGAGATTCCCTCAGTTCCTGCCAAGCCTGATTGTCACATTTTCTTGCCAATTCTGTAAGGTACCCAATACCTGTGTAGTTAATTCCTTTTCTGCATAAGGTAGCCAGAGTCTGTCTCCATAATTTGTATCCCAAACCATAGTTAGTCTACCAATACCCCAGGATGCTAACAAATAATAGCAGCATAGATATCTAATGGGGTTGAGGAAGAGGTCAGGCACTTGAGCTTCAGGGCAAATAGGTGCAAAGTAGCTAGAAGCAAAGGCAAATGAGCAACCCTTGACTACTGAAAAAAAAAACAAAACCCTAATGAAGTAAGTTCCCTCTTGTTTCCCTTAAGAAGTGTGGGTCTTTGCAACGAGAGAAATGACTCCAGGATAGCCCAGCAAATATAAGCAGCAGAAACTTACCATTCTTCCATGGCCCTGACTTTCTTCCTTGTAGTCTTTGCTCCCTGTTTTTCATATTTAGTTGTGATACCAGGACATTTTTTTTTTTGTTGGCAGGAACACATCCCAGATATTCCCACTGCCTGAAGATGAACACAAATCTGCTTTTATTGTTGAGTGATTACTAGCAAATCAAGAAATAGCTGTATCATAGACTTGAATAGATCATAAAGTGGTCCATGGCCATCTCAAGGGGCTCCTTTCCAATTCTGCAGCAGCTATAAAACTGTCAGAAACAAAGAAGTCTGTTGATCAGAAATGACAGAGTTGCAGATCTTGTCCCCATCAGAGCAGTTCTCTAATGTATTTATTTAGGTGCATTCTTAAAACTACATGGCAGATCTGTGAATATTGCAGCAACAGCAATTAAAGACATTGCTTGGCAAAACCCAACATACTGCCAAGGCAGCCACAGGTGGTTACACATTTCTTCCTGATGTTTATAACATTTTCATTGCAACATGTAAGTAATATATCTTCTCTTATTTAAATGGCAGATGTTAGAGAGTGTTATGTTTATGCAGGTAAACCCATAAAGAGGAAGGCTAACTAATAGCATTTGGAAGGTAGGGAATAGGTTAATTACTTAGGAGCCAGGAAATATTTGAGAAGGGAAGTCTGAGCTGTTAAGACCACCCTAGGGACCAAGAATGAACAGAACAGGGCTTCCCTTGAAGTCTGAAGTTGGGGCACTGCTAGCAAAACACCAACATTCTCTTCCAACTAGGAAGGCAGCAGGTATCTCATGATTAGATGGGAAATCACTCGTTAGCAGAACATAATTATAAGAATGGTTTGGGTCTCATAAACACCTGAACTCTAATACGAATGCACTAGGAATTGAGAGAACATATAGAGTCTTAAGAGATTTTTAAACAGAATCACCATATATTATTTGTTATAATTTATTAAGCACCTGCTATATGCTAGTAGCTGTGCTCAGTACTGCACAAATATTTGTTCATTTTCTCAATCATGCTTTATTTTGTGCATTTTACAGTTGAGGTTCAAATTAAGTCACTCATCAACGTATCCTTTTCTGTGTGACAGGGTAAGTCAGAACCCAGCTTCGTCTGATTCTGAAAGCCCAGGCTGTTTTTACTGCACTCTAGAGATGAAGGCCTTCATAAAAGATCTGCCCACGAGAGAGGCGTGTTTGTTTGCCCAGGGCTCATCCTTGTGTCCTTTCGAGGTTAGCAACAACCAGCATGTCCCTGGGTACCACTGTCAGATTCAGAACCTCAGGCTATCCTGAAATTTGATCCAGCCCAGTGTGGGATCTTTCATATTCTGTTCTTTGGCCTCGTGGTTTACATAAAGCACTACATAAATCCAGTTTCCCCTGGAATGAGTTCTAAGAGAAAGCATATTACTTTACATGCATGGGGAAGAGAAGATAAGGGAGTTAGGTTTGAAACAAACTTTGTTTTGTCACAAGGGCCTTTGTCACGTGGTACTTTAAAAGAACCCAAACAACCAAACCACTGACATGAAGAGTGGTTTTAAAGACATACGGTTTGAATCACCCCCTGTTCCAGAGGGCAAATGAAATAGGAGCCGAAAATGACCTGCTTGTCCATCTTACCCTTCCGGAGTCAGTACAGATGGTTCCCTGTAGACCAGGCTTGCCTTAGTCCTACGAGTTTGATGAACTAAGCGCCAGGACACCCCTCATTTTCCTCCTAGATGTGTCGATCACCTAACAGTTCTTACTGCCTGGAAATTTTCCTGACCCAAAGCCAAAGTGTTCCTCTGCTCCATTTCATCTCATTATTCCTTTTACACTTTTGGGCCTCTGAGTCATTCTTTTGTATCTAGAAGTTTCCACTCTTTCCAAAGACGTCAGGCTTAAGGTCTTCTTCCATCAGAGTTTCCCTAATGCCTGGGCTTTTCTGAGTGGTCACAGGTACTTTGTCTTCTTCTAAGACGGGGAACTTCTAGAATCCCAGAGGTTTTTTTTTCTTTTCTTTTCTTTTCTTTTTTTTTTTTTTTTGAGACGGAGTTTTGCTCTTGTTGCTCAAGCTGGAGTGTAATGGCACAATCTTGGCTCGCTGCAACCTCTGCCTACTGGGTTCAAGAGATTCCCCTGCCTCAGCCTCCTGAGTAGCTGGGGTTATAGGCGCACACCATGATGCCCAGGTAATTTTTTGTATTTTTAGTAGAAATGGGGTTTTACCATGTTAGCCAGGCTGGTCTCAAATTCCTGACCTCAGGTGATCCACCCATCTTGGCCTCCCAAAGTGCTGGGATTACAGGCGTGAGCCACTGCACTGGCTAGTATTTCACTGATAGATATGAGATGTACATAGTTGGGGGGGGTAAATGGATAATTTGATACATACATATAATTAAATGAGAGTAACTGGAATATCCATCATCTTAAATACTTATCTTTTCTTTATGTTAGAAATGTACAAATTATTCTTTCTAGTTATTTTGAAATGTACAATTGATTAATGTTAACTATTGTTATTCTACTGATCTATCTCACACCAGATCTTTTTTTTTTACATTAAAATTGCATTTTAATTCTCTTCATCTGGCATTGGTTCTTATCAGTAACATGCAAAGTACAGAGTTGGTCTATCGCTTTATATGAAATGGGATGGTATATGCTGATATAGATATTTACCTGGGATTAGTAAAATTTAAGACTTAAGAAGTTACCCGTTTTTTCAATAAATATTTCATCAGCTATTATGTATGACCTGAGTTAATATAGGACATGAACTGTGTCAGTAACAAAACCCAGTGTCAGCAAACACTAGGTTCTTCCCTCAAATGCTCCACAGAAAAAGGGTCACAGATGAAAAATCAGATTACAAAATCCATTACATTGGCCTACCATAGTATTTCACACAACTTTTCATTCTTAATGTAAATGCAAGGAAAATGCAAGATTTCTTTTGCTTTTCTTCCCAGTAGCCCCCAGTTTACACAGATACTACTAGTAGATGTGGGAAATACACACTTGGATGACTATAACCTATTTACAATGAGAAAAAAAATCTTCAGGGATGAGTTAACATGTTTTATAGTGTTCATTACAGAAACTGCAATACTAATAATGTTCAGGAGTTAATTAACCACTTTCTGAACTTCACTCATCTTGTCTCACACACTTGGCAGAGGCCATCAAAGTAATAATCTGTATCAAATTCTTTTTTTTTTCTTTGATTGGGGCGTTTAGGCTATTTACATTCTATGTTAATATTGTTATGTGTGAATTTGATCCTACCATTTTGTTACTGGCTGGTTTTCTTTCTCATTAGTTGACTCATTTTCTTCATTGCATTTTTGGTCTTTGCCAACTGGTTTGCTTTTGCAGTGACTGGTACTTGTTCCTTTCCATGCTTAGTGTTTCTTTCAGGAGCTTTTGTAGGGCAGATCTGGTGGTGACAAAATCTCTCAATAATTGCTTGTCCGTAAAGGATTTTCTCCTTCACTTATGAACCTTAGTTTGGCTGGATATGAGATTCTGGGTTGAAAGTTCTTTTCTTTAAGGATGTTGAATATTGGCCTCCACTCTCTTCTGGCTTGTAGGGTTTCTGCTGAGAGATCTGCTGTGAGTCTGATTGGCTTCCCTCTGTGGGTGACCTGACCTTTCTCTCTGGCTGCCCTTAGCATTTTTTCCTTCATTTCGACCCTGGTGAATCTGATGATTATGTGCCTTGGGGTTGCTCTTCTTGAGGAATATCTTTGTGGAGTTCTCTATATTTCTTGAATTTGAAATTTGGACTGCCTTGCTAGGCTTGGGAAGTTTCTCCTGGATAATATCCTGGAGTGTGTTTTCCAGCTTGGATTCATTCTCCCCGTCATATTCAGGTACACCAATCAAGCATAGATTAGGTTTTTTCACATAATCCCATATTTTTTGGAGGCTTTGTTCATTTCTTTTCACTCCTTTTTCTCTTGTATTGCCTTCTCTTTTTATTTCATTGAGTTGATCTTCAATCTCTGATATCCTTTCTTCTGCTTGATCGATTTGGCTATTAAAACTTGTGTTTGCTTCACGTAGTTCTCGTACTGTGTTCTTCAACTCCATCAAGTCATTTATGTTCTTCTCTAAGCTGGTTATTCTAGATAGCATTTCATCTAACCTTTTTTCAAGGTTTTTGGTTTCTTTGCATTGAGTTAGAACGTGTTCTTTTAGCTCTGAGAAGTTTGTTATTATCCACCTTCTGAGCCCTGTTTCCGTCAATTCTTCGCACTCCTTCTCAGTCAAGTTGTGATCCTGTGTTGTTGAGGAGTTGTGATCCCTTGAAGGAGAAGAGGTGTTCTGGTCTTTGATGGTCTCACCTTTTTTGCACTGGTTTTTTCCCATCTTTGTAGATTTACCTGGCTGTGGTGTCAGAGAGCTGCTTGATGAGGTTGCTTGTCTGCCTGTGGGGGGCACTACTGGGTTTCTAGGGACTCCTTCAGGTTACTAGGGAAGCTTCCTGTGTCTTTTTTGTTTATACTGGGAGATTAGGCCCACCTCTTCCGCTGACCTGTAGGCAATGCTAGGTCATCAAGAACACCATCTGGTTGCTATGTAGGCTTCCTGTGTTTTTTGTTAAAACATGTAGCCCAGTCCCACCCCTCTAGTGGTGGGTTGTGCCCTTCCTCCACTGGGCTGGATCATTCAGGGTTCCTCTCAGACTGTGGCACTGGCTACGCAACCCACTAGAGTCAGAGCTTTAACCCTCTGGGGTTTGTGGTGGTGGGTAGGGACCCGCCCAGCGACACCCGGCAGTCTCCCCCTTTCAGCTTTCTCTCTCTCTAGTCATGGGGTAGGGGCCGCCCAGCTGCTCCGCTTACAGCTCCCCTCTCTCTCCAGGCGGGGGAGGGGGCGATAGCTCAGTCTGCAGACTCTTATTTAACTCCGCACTTGTAATTCCTGGCACTTGACTGGCAAAGACCCCCTGTTCTGTGTATTGCTGAGGCTTTGGGGGAAGCGCTGTATCTGGACCGGAGCACCAGAGGTGGAGCCACCGACTCGCAGTCAGATGCACTTTCTGGGTGAAGCAGTACCCCTCCCTGCCTCGGTCTGCCCTGAGTGGGCTTTGCTCACCCTCGGACCAGACCTGTTGAAATGCACCTGGCACCTCAGTTGGAGCTAGGAGATCTCTGGGTTTCTGCGTCTCTCTCGCTGGGTGTTGTGCGCTGGAGTTGTGTCTAATCCACCATCTTGGATCCTCTCCCTCTCACACCAGGTCTTCTAATGACCGAGAAGAGTGAACATGTATCTCAGAGGGATTTGAGTGTGGGCCAAAGTGATATGAGATTTCCTTGACATTACCATTTTGTCTTAAATATTCATATCTGCAGTGAATCTGTGTTTAATACAAAACAATTTTAAACACTAACAAATTAAGTTATTTAACCTTTTGCCCTCCCCCAACTTGCAACCCCAGTCCTGTGAAATCCTCAAGTAAAATTGTCATTGCAGAAATGCACTTTATGCTAAGCCTGTGACCTCAGATACCCTCAACATTCTAATAACAGTATAAATTCCAGTTGGAGAAGTATGAATCTAAGAAATATAAAGTGCCTATGAGAGTAAGGTAACAGTGAAGAATCTAGAATAAAGTAAGGGGTGAGAGTACAGGTAATAGAAAATGGGTGCACTGTTTTTGGGCAGATTAGGGTCTCTAATCTTACAGATTCAGAACAAGTTATTTAATATCTATGATATCCAGCTTCTGCAGTGAGAAAAATGAACATAACAGAAAAATGAACATAACAGATCTCTTTTGAGAGTTCAAAGAGATGATTTGTGAAAATACCTAGCACAGTGTTTAGTATAGTTGGTATCAAATAAACATTGTGGGTTTTCTTTTTTTTTTTTGGGGGGGGGGGGGAAGGCTCTGGAGGAGATAGAGAAGAAAGTTATTCAAGCCTCCTCCTGTGTCATTTATCTTCTTGCCATAACCTTTTCCAGCTCCGCTGATATGCTAGGCCAGAAAACTTTCAGCTCAGAGACAGCCCTTATTTACTGTCTGAGTCAGTCCTGGCCAATTGGGCTATATTTTAAGAGCCTGCTCCTTCCCATAGAAAGAACTTGGAATTACTATTGTGCTGGGGGTGTGAGTATATGCCCCCTCTCTGAGCTTCATTTTTCCTCTAACCTCCATCTTCCCTCTAACCTCCATCTTCTGACTGAGATTTGGCCTTGATATCCTGAGTGCAGTTTAATTACTTTGCTGAGACCAAAGCCCTCTGTCAATACCACATCTATCCAGCTTGACCCAGCATCTACATAACATTCATTAACCTCTCCTCATGTGAGTCCAAGTGATGGTCTGGTCTTTAGTGTTTCTTTGTCTGCTTTATCAGCCCACTGTCTGAACGCCCTTCATGAGCTTGGGATCTCCAGCATCTGCATGACATTTATTACTCTTTTTTCAAGAGTACCAAGCCCAAGTTGATGGGTCTTTGCTGTTTATGCATTTTAAAAAAATCAGTGCAGTGTCTGAACCCTCTTCTGATGCTTGAAAATCCTTCTTTGCATAAGAAAGCCTGAAAGGCCAGATGTTGATAGTTAGAATGTGGGGCACCTATGTATGCTTGGCCAACAGATGCTCATGCCCAAGTCTGTAAATTTGAAACCAGTGATGCAGAGTAGCAAGGAATAGGCCAGAATTCATTCCCTCTGAGAAATTTCATAAGCTAGAACTTGACTAATTCTCCTTTACCCGGCAACCCAGAAGTGCCTGAAATTCTAGGTTTTGCCTTCAACAACGTGACAAAGAAAACAGATTGTGGGATTCAGAATTAGACAGAGTTGACCCTTGATGTTGCACTTACTAGCTGTGTAATTTGGGGTAGGAAGTTGAAACTCCCTGAGTTTCAACATAATCATCTGTAAAGTAGAAATAAGAATGGTTTTATAGCAGTATGTATTAAATGAGACACTATAGGCAATTTTCTTTTGCAAAGCCAAAACAATGTGCCAGCTTAACATGACAATGACTAGCTTCATTATTTGTTATACCTTTCATCTTTGTTGCTGCTATTTATGAAAACACTTTTTTCTTCTTTGAGATAACATTTTAGCTGTGTCAGTTATTTGCATTTTAATGTGAATGAAGAAATGAAAGTAAGGGGGAAGAGATGACTGAAGAAGGATGCTGGGAAGTGGAAATGGTAGACCGTGCTAAGAAAGAGAAAAATAGGTCACCTAGGAGGCTTAACATGTACTCTTTCCTCCTCAAAACACTAGCCAGGCTTGGTTCTTCTAACTCTTCCATGTACCTACTAGACTTGCCTTCTTTTTCTTAGCAAAGAAATGTAGAAGATGTAAATTTTCATTCAATAAAATATGTATTTACTGAGGTGGTGGCACCGAGTACTTCCTGGGGTTAGAAGAGATACTCAATCCAGACTGCTTCTATAGCAGGATCTTGGTTGAGGTTCTGGATGTCAAACCTCTATTTGCTATTTATGCATTTTTGAGCTTGTTACTTTGTCCTTCTTGCCACTTTCCTGATGTGGTCTATGCTCTTCTGTAAGTCCCTTCAAGCTTTAGGTAACTAGAGTCCTTTTGGATGTTTGCATCCAAGGACCGTGACTCAACTAATCCTGCTTTTTTTTTTTTTTTTTTTTTTTTTGTTTGAGACAGAGTCTCGCTCCGTCGCCAGGCTGGAGTGCAGTGGCACGATCTTGGCTCACTGCAACCTCCGCCTCCTGGGTTCAAGCAATTCTCCTGCCTCAGCCTCCCAAGTAGCTGGGACTACAGGCGCGCGCCACCACGCCCAGCTAATTTTTGTATTTTTAGTAGAGACGGGGTTTCACCATAATCCTGCTCTTAATCCAGGCCGACCAACCTGAATCATGATGCTGCCACCTGCTGGATTTGTTGTTTAATGTCTTTATCTCAGGCAAGATCATGACCCTCATGAAGCAGAGACCGTATTATTCTTTAGGATAAGCACTATGATGTGTCCCCCCAAATCTCCCGTCAATGAAGCATTCATTTCCCTAGATGCTAGGAGTGCTGTTGGTAGGTGGCCTTCAGCAGCCAGCACCTTCAGTGTGATTACCTCATCAGCAGAGAGGCACCTTGCCCAATATCACCTCCCATGGTGGTCCCATCAATGGCTGGTTCGTGTGACCATTTCAGCCCAACAGCGGGACAATTCTGAGGACCATTCTTGCTCCAGAGCTCCCTGTGGGGTTTGTTGAGGCTGTCCTTGGAGTGCATTCAATTTGACCCTTTCTTCTGCTTGATCCTGCTTTCATCCTCTCCTTTATCAGGTTATTGATCTTATCAAATCACTTAAAAAAATCCTCTTGCATGCTGATCTCCATCTTAGAGTCAGCTTCCTGGAAAACCTATTGATAACAGTCTTTCTGATAACTGAGTTAGGACCTAACCCAGTTTCACATAAAGACTGAGTGCAAGTATCTATTTGTTGAACAACTGGTGATTCCTTTTATCAATGGAGAGGCCATTCTTCTTTGGCCTAAGACTTATCTCTGCTTTTTCTCTGAATCCCATCTCCTCCTACCTCCTCTTCTTAGCTAAGAATGTTTTCACCTTCTTCGTATTTCTTAGATTTACCCAGTCCTTGAATAGGGGAAAATCTCAAGGCTTAGTCTTGGGCTTTCTTCTCTAGGTCAGATTCCATGGACTGTGAGCTCCAAAGGGGCAGCTGGCAAGTCTGTTTGCTAGATTCCCAACACCCATCACAGTGCTTGCCACTTAGTTGGCATTCAATAAATGCATATTTTATGGTTTAAAAGTCCAGACCTTCTACAGTTCATTGTTAGGGAAAATAAAGCAAATCTAGTAGCAGTATGGAAGAGACAGGAAGACCAAGCCTAGCAAGTGTTTTGAGGAGGAGAAAGTTTATGTTAAGTGTCTTGGGTAAACTATTTTTCTTTCTTAGCACATTCTGCCATTTCCACTTCTCAGTACATTTCTTCAGTCATCTCTTTCCTCTTAATTTCATTCTTCATTCACATTAAAATGCAAATAATTGACATGGCTAAAGTGCTGTTTTTTTTTTTTCTTTTTTGACACAGAGTCTCACTTGTCACCCAGGCTGGAGTGCAGTGGTGCCATCTTGGCTCACTGTAGCCTCGACCTCCTGGGCTCAAGCAATTCTCTGCCTCAGCCACCCAAGTAGCTGGGACTCCAGGTGTGTGCCACCATGCCTGGCTAATATTTTTTGTAGAGACAGGGTTTCACCATACTGCCCAGGATGTTCTCGGCCATCTGAACTCAAGTGATCTGCCCACCTCAGCTTCACAAAGTGCTAGGATTACAGACATGAGCCATCATGCCTGGCCCAAAGTGCTATTCTTGAAGGAAAAAGTGTTTTCATTGATACTAGCTAGACAAATGAAAGGCATGACAAATAATGACGATAGCAATCATCATGTTACTCATGAACTTTTTGTTTGGCTTTGCAAAGGAGAACTATTTTACACTGTCTCATGTGATACAATGCTATAAAAACATTCTTATTATTTCTACTTTATGGATGATGACACTGAAACTCAGGCAGTTTACCCTTCCTATTCCACATTACACAGCTTGTGAACAGAAGATCCAGGGTCAAATCTGTCTGTTTCACTCTGTATCCTATTCTGTATCTTTTATGTCATGTTGCTGAAGGTAAAACCTAGAATTTCAGGCACCTCTGGGTTGCCAGATAAAAGAGAAATTAGTCAAGTTCTAACTTATGCCACTTCTCAGTAAGAGCTATCCTGCTTACCAAATCTGAAACCTAGTTTCTTTCTGTGATGGCTATTGAAAGGGAAAAGCCCCTCAATACCACCGCCCAGTTGTTTAGCCTTCCCTAAAAGAGCTCCCAGTTGAAAGAGAAGCATGTTTTCATTTGGAGAGTTCATTCAATTTACAGGCCTTAGGGACAACGTTTGCCATGGAAATCAAAGTGTCAACTAAGACAAAAAAAGAATAACACAGCACATAGATGTGGCACCTTTACTAATGTAAATGTAAAAATTTCACCAATTTTTTTACAAGAGCAAAAGTGTCAGTGAAATTATTTCTTTAAAATGGATGGAGAAAGAGTCTTTGAGAGAAGAACCAAGCTGTACCCTGATAGTGATCTTGTTCCAGGCTCAGTATCTATTTATTTCTCTCAAAACGTGGTCTTACTCACAGAGCCCTTTATCCGGGAATGCCAGCTGTGACTGTGCTATAGTTTTCATTTGGAAGCAGACCTTTCTTTCCAGTTTCTAAGCCGGTCTGTCTGACCACGTTCTTGGCACACTATTTGATCACAGCTCAGAGATTTCAACTTGCCTGAAGAATACTGTGGATGGATTTTCCAGGAATGCTAACCTGGACTTGAGAACAATGTTTGATTTTAAGTAGTTTCTTGTTTCCTTTTGCCCAGTCTCTTGTACAAAATATATCTCAATAAGCTGCCGTGTGTGTGTGTGTGTGTGTGTGTGTGTGTGTGTGTGTGTGTGTTATGGTGTTTGAAGACTGGAAAAGCAATTCCAACTTATTGATGGTAGGGAAAGGAGAGTGCTTAGGCTGAAAGGTTTTTCTCTTGGTCTGATTGTTCACAGATGTGATGGGCAAATTCATTATTGATAATGTGGAAGAATTGGCAAAGAATTAGACAAGAAAATGCAATCATCAGTATGGACCCTTTATGAGCTCTGAGTAACAGTTCTTAAACATCTGTTTGCTCTCTGCTTCCGTGTTCACCATCTGAAAATCACTCTTGTCCACAATTTTAACCAGTTCTTTGGAGCTGCCTGGGTTGTTACTGCTTCTGCTGCTCCTACATCTTTAGAGCTAGTATCTACTGAGTGCTTACTACCTGTATAAGTCATATCTTAAGAGATTTGTGTATATCCCTTAGCCAAAGCCTTACAGCCCCAAGAGATGGGTATTCATTGTCATCTCCATTTCAGATGAGAACGTTGAAGTATGTACAGGATAAGAAACTTGTCCAATGTCCCAGAACTTGTAAGAAGCAAAGACTGTATTCAAACCCAAGTGTGTTTGTTTCCAGAGACCGTACTTATAACCATTAAACCAAACAATCTCCATCTAAAAAGCTGCTAAAGGTGCTTGCTTGCCCAGAAGACTTTTCCAAACTGTCTCCAGGTTCCAGACCTCCCAGCCTTGACCTTTATCCCTACTGGGAGAGCTTGATAAGTGTGTATGTCTTTTTCAGACTGAACGTGGGGTAAAACAGTGAACAGAGGAGCCAGAGGGACGATGAGTTTAACAAACACAGACTTTCCCTCCCTCAGAATGAAGTTGCTGGCTAAAGGTCCGTCAGTTCATTAGCAGTGGAGACAAGGATCTGCTCTGCTGAAAAGAGTTTTATGGCATACAAAGAACTGTGTCTGTGGCCTTTCCTCCTTCTGAGAAAAGCAAATGTCAGGCAACAGGATATGTGTGAATAATTAATAAAATCTGGTATAGAGCACATCCAGCTATCCTAATGCCCTCTGTGAGTGTCATCGCCAAGGAAAGTCAGATTGGTCTTTTCCAAAATTTGATTGTTTTAAAAATTAATGATAATTTATTTGTTTTTTGGAGATGGAATCTCACTCTGTTGTCCAGGCTGGAGTACAGTGGCATGATCTCAGCTCACTCCAGTGGAGGTTTTAACCCTTCCTGGGTTCAAGCGCTTCTCCTACCTCAGCCTTCTGAGTAGCTGGAATTACAGGCATGCACCACCACACCTGGCTAATTTTGTATTTTTAGTAGAGACAAGGTTTCACCATTTTGGCCAGGCTAGTCTTGAACGCCTGACCTCAGGTGGTCTGCTGTGCTAAGCCTCCCAAAGTGCTGGGATTATAGGGATAAGCCCCACACCCAGCCCCAAATTAATGAGTTTTTAATTGAAAAATAAAAAATCGCATGTATTTACTGTGTGCCCAATGATGTTTCAAAATATGTATACATTGTATAATGGCTAAATTGAGCTAATTACATGTGCATTACCTCACATACTTTTCTTTTGTGACGAGAACACTTAACATCTACTCCCTTAGCAGTTTTCAAGAAAATAATACATTGTTATCAATTATAGCAGGCATGTTGTGCAATAGGTCTCTTGAACTTCCTCCTGGTATCTGATATTTTGTATCCTTTGACCAACACTTCCTTAGTCGAATTCTCACCTTCAGCCCCTGGTAACCACCATTCCTATTGGTCTTTTACTGGTCCAGATTTTGATTCTTCTTTGCTTCTTCTAAGTGGGGAACTTTCACTAAGGTGATTTAGAAAATACGAGTTGTCTCAGTAGTACAACATAGAGAAATGCAACTTTGACATTTAAAACATTCTTGGTTGGGCATGGTGGCTTACACCTGTAATCCCAGCACTTTGCGAGCTGAGGCAGGTGGGTCGCCTGAGGTCAAAAGTTCGAGACTAGCCTGGCCAACATGGCCCTGTCTCTACTAAAAATACAAAAAGTAGCCGGGTGTGGTGGCAAGCATCTGTAATCCCGTGTACTCAGGAGGCTGAGGCACGGGAGGTGGAGGTTGCAGTGAGCTGAAATCACGCCATTGCACTCCAGCCTGGGCAACAGAATGAGACTGTATCTCAAACAACAAAACAACAACAACAACAAAACATCCTGGCCCATAGAGAATGAGGGGAGGAGTATGTTTTAAAGAATTTTTCATAAATTCTTTAAATTTATGGCACATAGCAGAAAAATAAACTGGTGTAATTGATAATAAAATGCAGTGATTTACATAACTGTAAAGTCCAGTGTTGGTGTGTACTTCAGGTGAGTTTGATCTACTCAACGGTGGAACTAATATATCCATGTCTTTTTATTGCTCTGCTTTACCTTCCAAAGGGGTTAATATTACAAAGTCTCCTCACATTCTAAGGTGGCTGCTGGCGGCAATTGAGGCCAAATGTCTTCTTGTGTACATGCAGAAGGGAATGGGAGAATCTTCTCTCCACTGTTGAAGTTCTTTGCTAAACTATGATCAGCTTATGACATGAGTGGATCTAGGAATCAAACACTGCCGTCACGTGATTTGGGAGAGATCAACTTCGTTGACTCTAGAGTGGGTCCAGATCAACTTAAATCAGTTAGTATGATCCTATCTCCTCCACCTCCCCCAGCCCCAGTAATTGGTTCAGGATTGGACATGTAATTCAGGCCTAAGCCAAATGGGAGATGGCATTTTTGGTGACAGTAGTTATTTCATAGTGAATGGGAGAAAGTCAAATAGATGCTGAGCATGCAACTATACTGTCTACTACAGGAGGTAAGACAAAAATACAATCATCCAGTCAGCACTGCTTAATATTTTGGTTATTGAGAGAAATGTTTATATGTAAGAAAATTAGCTACACTACTTTAAACCTTTAAATAAAACTTTATTTGTATGCTGATTCTGCTTCTACTTGCCAAAATAGATTAGAATTTCTTAGTTCACGTTCCATGCAACATTGAGGCAGGTGATATAGACTGGTAGAGGTACTATTTCTGGTCAAAGGATTTCATGAATAACTGTAGAAACTCTAGAACTTTAGAAACATGTCTTATTTTCTCTTTAAAATTTCCTAGCTTAGCCAACATAGTGAGACCTGATCTGTACAAGAAACAAAAAATTAGCCAGCTATGGTGATTTGTCCCTGTAGTTCCTGCTACTCAGGAGGCTGAGGTGGAGTATCACTTGAGCCTGGGAAGTGGAAGCTGCAGTGAGCTATGATTGTGCTACTACATTCCTGCCTGGGTGACAGAGTGAAATTCTGCCTCTAAATAAATACATACATAAACAAAATTTTCTTACTGAATTTCTCTGTAAAATTGTAAAACAATATTCATGCTACATTCATTCACTGCACAATTGCAAAGTTCTGTAAATACTAATAAATTTCTTCATCCCAATGATCCCAGAGGTAATTAATGTTAACACTTGATATATTTCCCAACTTTTTTTCCTGTTTATAGACAAACTGCATAAGCACATGTATAGAGTTGTTTTGGCTATTTCTTTTCATAAAAGATGAGATTATATTATTCACATTAGTCTACAAATTTTTTCTCAATGATATATCACCAATATATTTCCACATTTATAGCTGTAGATGTCACTTAGTTTTCCATATATCCCTGCTATGAATGTACTACAGAATTCATCCAACCATTCCATTAATTGATGGATATTCAAGTTATTTTCATTTCTTATTTATTTATTTATTTATTTTTGAGTTGAAGTCTTGCTCTGTTGCCCAGGCTGGAGTATAGTGGGGCAATCTTGGCTCACTGCAACCTCCACTTCCCAGGTTCAGTCGATTCTCCCAGCTCAGCTTCCCAAATAGCTGGGATTACAGCCACCATGCCCAGCTAATTTTTGTATTTTTAGTAGAGACAGGATTTCACTATATTGGCCAGGCTGGTCGCAAACTCCTGACATCAGGTGTTTGTGATCTGCCTGACTTGGCCTCCCAAAGTACTGGGATTACAAGTGTGATCCATTACACGCAGCTATTTTCATTTCTTTTCTACTAAAAACAATGCTATTTCACTTCATTTAACCTGGTATAACAGCTTTTTCTTAGCAGACTGTGAAATAGCATATTCTTTATCAGTGAGTCCAAACTCAGAGCTTGGTCCTGTGCTTAGGACAGAGTATCAACTAATTCAATTCATTTCCCTTTGTAACATGAATTTTAACATTAACCAAAGTAGTGAGGAATTCACGAGGGGCACATTCCAAGGCATTTATTAGCTTTCCAATTCTTGACATCACTTTTATCAGGCAAGAACTAGCCTTAAACCAGGTGGTTGGGGCAAGTTTAATGAATGCACTAATTACAAGGGTGTGGGCTGATTTAAGGGAAGGATTTAAGGGAAACCAACTAGGAATAGTGAAGGAATACAGAGCTAGGAGGAGGCCTTATCTTATCCTTAAGCCTAAAGAAGGAGGGGAAGAGTGGACAAAGGAATTGGAGAAAGAGCTGCAGTTGGAAGAGCCCAGAGAGTGGCAGAGGGGAACCTATGGCCTGACAAGGAGGGATTCCAGGGGAGTAAATGCTTCAGCCTTATTCTGCTTTGCTCTCAACTCCTGCTGTTGTTTCTCATAGGCCAAACTAACTGGAAAGAAAGGGAACCCAATGATGCTGTTGATAAAAGTAAACCTTTTTGGCCCCTGAGCAGGATGAAAAGGACAGTGAAGAATACCCAGAATACTACTCTGGCATATGATTCACCTCTGAACATTCAGGAAGTATGAGTGAAAAATGTAAAACGGTCTCTTAGGTATAATTGTATACACATGGGCCTAGAGTCATTTGCAAAGCTATTTTCCTACAGAAGCATTACTCTCTTAACGCTTTCCCTTTCCCCACCATCATTCACGATAAGAATGAATAAAAATATTACAACTTCTACAGGACAAGATCATGTCTGTGCTCTGTACTGACTTGCACAGGGCTCATTGATTTGCCTCAGAAATTGTTTTCTCATTAGCATCATTTCTATCCAGATAGGCTAGAAAATCTTATAAATTATCCCAGAAAAGGACTCTCTTCTACCTTGGTGGAACTGATGATGAGTGAGTTTTGCATGATTCACTTATTAACTCAGCAAATGTGTTGAGTAAGCACTCTGTATTGGGACTTGTGCCAGACACTGGAAAAAATACAGCAAGGTGTTAGACACAGCCCTCAAGGAGTTTGCCGTCTTTAGAAAGAGACAGGTAAGTAGATATTTACAGTTCCATAAGTAAATTGAGTGATGGGCTACGCATGGGCAGTAGAGAGCAGGGGCTATGTGCTTGTGTTTATGATCTGCTTCCAACACCTATTACCTCTGTGGCCTTAAACAAGTTACTAAGCCTCATATGTGTAATGACAACTCTGACAGACTACAGTTTCCAAAAATGGCCATAACAACAACTCCCATCCCATTGCTATATGACCTTGCTACCCGCTCTTTTCTGCTTCCTGTCAAAGGGTAGAGTTAGGTTTAGTACCCCATTGAATCTGAGCATGTCTCAAGACTGCTTTGATCAAAAGACTATGGTGGCAGCGCACTGTCAGTGCTAGATTCAGCTCAGGTTTATCTGGTCTGATACATTCCATGTCTTGGCTCTTGGAATGCTAGCTCTTGGGATGTTTCTTCTGGAGACTTAAGGACAAGGCTATGAGAAGCCTGTTAAAGTGAACTAAACATGGCCTGAGAAGGACTCCTCACTTCTGTATTTGAGTCCTTGTGGGACGAACTGTAACCTAATGTAATAGGTAGACAAGATTGAAAATCTAATTTGGGAGTATGTGCCTGTAACAAGAGCTGAGTCTTGGCCCAATCCCAGCAGCCATACTTCAACCACTCATACACTGCTGAGTGTTCAAACTGTGTTTAAATAAAGCAAACACCAACCTGTAACCCATCCAGCTGTTTCTGTACCTCACTTCTGATTTCTGTATGTCACTTTTTTTTTGTCTATGAATTTATCCTGACTGTGAGGCATCCCTGGAGTCTCTCTGAATCTGCTGTGATTCTAGGGGCTGCCCAAGTCACAAATTGTTCATTGCTCAAATTAAACGCCTTTGAATTTAATTTGGCAGCAGTTTTTCCTTTAACAAGGCCAAATCACGGGAGAGGCTGTACACAGGTACTTTGTGTTAGCCCTAGCTGAGCTCTTAGACCACAGCTGTGTGAGTGACACATCTTGAACATTGTCCCACTCACAGCTTGATGACTCTGGCCACAGCTGCCATCTGACCACAGCCACGTGAACGACCCCTGAGGAGAACTGGCAACAGAACCCAGGCAACCTGCAGAAATGTGAGAGGTAATTATCTATTGATTTAAGGCCCTATGTTTTTGTGACTGTTTGTTACGCAGCCATAGATACTCAGAAAAGGGATGCTAATAAAATATATCCTTCATAAAACTGATGTGGGGATTGAACAAGGTAACTTTCAGAGTGCTTATTATAGCACCTGGCATAGAGCAAATGTGGGAGAAATGTGACCTATTTTCAGTCTTGTATTATTGAGTTATGATTCTGTGGGATTGAGGAGGAGTTCCTGCTATAGCTTATGTTGTCTACAGGTGTTAGAGGGGTGGATGTGAGCTGAGGCTAGAGCAAAGTCAGGGGAAGTTTATTAGAGCAAAGGATGCCAGCACCTCCTCCAAGAAGTGATCCTTCTTCTCTGGTTGGGTAGGAAGCGTCTCCTCCAGGTTCTCTGTGGCACCTTCATAGTAATCACCATACTGCTTTATGACTCCCTGGAAAAGTGTTCCACCAGCTAGGGTGGGAGGCTGCACTTTGGGAGGCTGAGGCAGGTGGATCACCTGAAGTCAGGAGTTTGAGATCAGCCTGGCCAACATGGTGAAACCCCGTCTCTACTACAAATACAAAAATTAGCCAGGTGTGGTGGTACATGCCTGTAATACCAGCTACTTCGTAGGCTGAGGCAGGAGAATTGCTAGAACTCGGGAGGCAGAGGTTGCAGTGAGCCGAGATCGTGCCACTGTACTTCAGCCTGGGCAATAGAGTGAGACTCAGTCTCAAAAAAAAAAAAAAAAGGACTTTGTCTTATTCCCAGCACCTGGCACATAGTAAACCTTCATAAATGAATTAACTCATTCAGCTCCTCTTGCTCTGCTGAAATTTACTTACTTGTCTAGTTTTATGCATAAGGAAAAAAATGTTCCCCATGTTAGCAGAAATTAAAAAGCAATACTCTTACCCCCAAATAAAAGCCATACTCTCAAAAGCAATGGGGTCCCCCTTACTTGGACTGAAAAGCTTCAAATGTAAAAATTCAAAATGAATATTGTTTTGCAAATCCTAGAAAAGGTAAAATTAATTAGCAAAATTTTCTTTTAGTTTTTTCTCTCATAAATTTTTCCAAAGTGATAGTTTCACATATCTGTATAGAACTCTAGAAGTCAAATTCATATTTTGCCCAAAAGGATGTAGGTTATGATTTTAATTACAATATACCATTACTTCTTGTGACTCTATGACTTTGGAATTAGCTATCACTTTCTGTGAGACATGTCCCTAAAGAAGGTATTAAGTTTTTTTCTCTTTGTAAACTCAAAGCTATTTTGCAGGACATGACATATAGAAAGCAGTTTCTACATGCTGGGAGAATGGGCTCATTTTCAAGGTGTATTAATCTGTTCTTACACTGCTACGAAGAAATACCCAAGAGTGGGTAATTTATAAAGGAAAGAGGTGGTTGGGCGCGGTTGATCATGCCTGTAACCCCAGCACTTTGGGAGGCCAAGGTGGGCGGATCACGAGGTCAGGAGTTCAAGACCAGCCTGGCTGACATAGTGAAACCCCGTCTCTAATAAGAATACAAATATTAGCTGGGCGTGGTGGCGGTCGCCTGTAATCCCAGCTACTCAGGAGGCTGAGGCAGGAGAATTGCTTGAACCCGGGAGGCGGAGGTTGCAGTGAGCTGAGATCATGCCATTGTACTCCAGCCTGGGTAACGGAGCAAGACTCGGTCTCAAAGAAAAAAGTTAGCTGGGCGTGGTTGTGAGCACCTGTAATCCCAGCTATTCAGGAGGCTGAGGCAAGAGAATTGCTTGAACCTAGGAGGCAGAGGTTGCAGTGAGTGAAGACTGCGCCACTGCACTGACAGGGTGAGACTTTGTCTCAAAAAAAAAAAAAAAAGAAATTTAATTGACTCACAGTTCTGCGTAACTGGGGAGGCCTCAGGAAACTTACAATTGTTGTAGAAAGCACCTCTTCACAGGGTATCAGGAGAGAGAATGAGAGCTGAGCAAAGTGGGGAAGCCCCTTATAGAACCATCGGATCTTGTGAGAACTCACTCACTGTGATGGTTAATACTGTCAACTTAATTGCATTGAAGGATACAAAGTATTGATCCTGGGTGTTTGTGAGGGTGTTGCCAAAGGAAATTAACATTTGAGTCCATGGGCTGGGAAAGGCAGACCGATCCTGGGGTGGGTACAATCTAAGCAGCTGCCAGCATGGCTGGAATATAAGCAGGCAGAAAAATATGAAAAGAGAGACTGGCCTAGCCTCCCGGCTTACATCTTTCTCCTGTGCTGGATGCTTCCTGCCCTCGAACATTGGACTCCAAGTTCTTCAGTTTTGGAACTTGGACTGGCTTTACTTGCTCCGCAGCCTGCAGACAGCCTATTGTGGGGCCTTGTGATTGTGTGAGTTAATGCTTAATAAACTCCCTTATATATATATATATATATATTAGTGTGTGTGTGTGTGTATATATATATATATGGTATATACTGTGTGTGTATATATATGGTATATATAAAGGGGAGTTTATTAAGTATTAACTCAATCTATATACGTATATGTATATATGTGTATATATACATATATGTACATATATACATACATATGGATGTAAGCCTGCTAATAAACATTAGCAGATAGGATTGTTGTCAAGGTTCACTAAGAAAGGAAAGAACAAGACCCCAGCCCATCTCTCCTGTTTCCAGGGAATAGTGTTTGTCTCCACAACACTACAATTGCCTCTCAAGAACCCTCTGTAGCATTTCTACAGCCTTTTACAATTTTCAGGTGATCGCACATTTGGAATGCTTGATCTTAGTCCAGTTTGGATTTTGCTCCTTATTTCATAAACATAAAGGATAGAATGGGCAGGCACAATTGTTCCCATTTTTCAGATGATAAACTAAGATTCAGGTAAGGTAAAATATTTGTTCAAGATGACTTCAATGCAGCACTTTTACTTCCACATGACATGTTTTTATTCCTTTTGTTTACAAAATTTTTGTTTTTGAGTTGTATTCAAAAATTTTTTGAATGGAGAGTGGCCAATATTTTTTCCTTGAATACCTTTGTGTGACTTTTCTTGTATGTCTGATGATGGTGGGGCATTGGCAGGTTAATTTGTCTGAAGGAAGGATCCTGTGTGAGAGTTTAGGAAAGAATCCCTTGAAAAACAAAGAAGCAGCCATGTTTTCTAGTTAGATTTTGGATTTAAAAATATAGGTGTATTTTTAATGATATATTTGGAATATTTTTTCTCATTGTATTGATAATATTTCTGACCTAAATGAGCTGGAAACCTGAAAAAAAGATGGTGGAACATGAATTTGGGCCGTGGCCATCATCTTCAGAGCTCAAGTGTGGAAAATTTCACCATGTGTGACTGCAGTCCAACCTCTACATCACCCCATTTCATAGAGTTCATGTCAACTATTTGCTAACTTCAGTGGCATCTAGATCTATAAGAAATCTAAGTTGGCCGGGCGCTGTGGCTCAAGCCTATAATCCAGCACTTTGGGAGACTGAGGCGGGCAGATCACTTGAGGCCAGGGGTTCAAGACCAACCTGGCCAATATGGTAAAACCTCATCCCTAGTAAAAACACAAAAAGCATCTGGGTATGGTAGCACATGCCTGTAATCTCAGCTACTCTGGAGGCCAAGGCATGAGAATTGCTTGAACCTGGGAGGTAGAGGTTGCAGTGAGCCAAGATTGTGACACTGCACTCCAACCTGGGTGATAGAGGAAGAGTCTGTCTCAAAAAAAAAAAAAAAAAAAAAAAAAAAGGAAAAAAGAAAAAAAAAGAAACCTAAGTTGAACAAGGCTGGTAACAGAAGGCAGAAACGTGGAAGTGTAAGAGGTCAACGATGTTGGGTTTTTATGGTTAGAGATCACTGCTTCTGCCATGTCACTTCCCAGAGTGGCAAGCAAGGGTGCTAGCTTCTAAATACTTAGCAGCAGACGTAATGTACATCTTGACATTTCTACTTAGACCTTGAGATAGGCAGGCAAGCAAGGAAGTTCTCAGGTGGCTGCAATTTCAATGGATTTTTTGCTCTCATTGCTAATTAACATTCTCACTACTTCTGTTGTGTGATTTTGGACAACTCACATAATCTCGCTGGGCTCTAAGGTGCTCAATGGTAAAATTAGGTTAATGTCGCACATACCTCATAGGATTATTGTGAGGATAAATAAAATGTCTTATTAGGAGCTTAGCACAGTGCTTAGCTTATAGAAATTATTTAAGTTCGCCAAGTGACAGTAAAAACAAAATTATTGGCAGGGCACTGTGGCTCACACCTGTAATCTTAGCACTTTGGAGGCCGAGGCTGGTGGATCACTTGTGCTCAGGAGTTCAAGACCAGCCTGGGCAACATGGCAAAACTCCATCTTTACCAAAAATACAACAACAACAAAAAAATTAGCTAGGCATGGTTGTGTGTGCCTGTATTCTTTGCTACTCAGGAGGCTGAGGTGGGAGGATCACTTGAGCCTGGGAGACGGAGGTTGTAGTGAGCTGAGATTGTGCTACTGCACTTCAAACTTGTCACAGGAAAAAAAAAGAAAATTAGAGAAGGGCTTTAAGTCAGTGCTTTAAGTCCAGGGGTAGTCAGGCTAGTTTTGTAAATGTGTAGTTAAAGGGTTTCAGCCTGAGGGCATTCATTCAAGAGAGTTCCAGCTGTTGCTGGGAGTATGTTGCCACTACTGCCTTAGTGCAGGAAGTTTCAGTTATTTCTGAGATGTGGATTAGGATAAAATTGGCTCCTATGGGATTGTTTCAGTGTTTGTCATGGGTCTGCCAGTGACTGGGTTATTAAGTCCTAAAATCTAGAGAGAAAATAGATCCTGAGACTCTCTAGAAGGTCAACTCAGTTATCCCTACTACTTAAATAATTTTAGACTACCTAACCCTTCCGAGCCTCGTTTTACTTATAGAATGGGGATACAATGCCTTCTTTATGGATTTAGGAAGGTTGCAGGAGATCATACATGCAAAGCATCTCGTGTTGTGCCTGGCAGAAGGTGGTGAATACACATTAGTTTTCATTCTCCTGTTTACCCATCCCCAGCTGCTGTGAATATTCAACAACTCACAGCTGTCTGTTCCCTGCTCAGGCAGGGAAAGCTACTTAGCCCAGGAGGGTACACACCATTGGAACCAATGACAGATTAGCTCGGAGGTACAAAAGACTGACCCTGGCTTTAATGCGGGATCACTCTCAAGTGTAGTTTATATTCCAGAGAGCTCTGGTGGGTCAGACCAAGACTAGACCCTACCTGGACATTCTTGTCTCTTTCTTTCTTTCCTTGCTTGTTTACTCATTCTGAAGATGTTTCTGAAGATCTCTTTATCAATAAATCACATTTATTGGCTACCCCAATTATGACTTCTAGGGAAGCAGACCTAAGACATGCATCAAAGGGCCTAAGCTAAAATAATTCTCAAAGTCTTTTGACAACAACTCCTAGAGAAACAGATTAAATGCCTTTTCTATCTTAGGTCATGTTAAACTTCCTCCATTCCAACATGGACCCAGGGAACTTGCTGGATTACCAGAGGCCTTTCACTCGAAGAAAGCCAGTGTCGTATTTATTTAAGGGACTGATCTGTGGTTTGTCTATGAAGGCTTTCTTGCCTCTACCTTTTCATGGTTTGTTAAGAAAATGGAGGTTATTTAGAGCCCAGAAAGGATGTGTGAGATTTTCTAATGTGGAATAGCTTGGTTTTGAAATTGGTATTCTCAGACTGAAATTGGTGGATGTATTTGCACAGATTTTTCTTTCTCTTTTCTCTGGCTTCTCATAAAGGAAGCCCTGGAGGCTGGTAACTTGAATGGAAATAAAGACTTCTGTGAGAAAACATTGGGTTTAAAAACTGTTCCATGTGGTTCAAAATATGTTTTAGACATTTTGTAGGAAAAAGTGTGGACTTAATCATAATCATGTGATGTGGAAAAGATTTCTGACAGCAGAAAACTCCAGGGAGTAGCTGGA
This sequence comes from Ateles fusciceps, assembly GCA_036589455.1. Taxonomy (NCBI): domain Eukaryota; kingdom Metazoa; phylum Chordata; class Mammalia; order Primates; family Atelidae; genus Ateles; species Ateles fusciceps. The sequence goes on along the minus strand of JAZHEH010000045.1, from coordinate 6,469,732 downwards.
GGTTGAACCATAACCTTAAATGATTATGTGCAAAGACTGTTCTCACCAGGTAGCTTCAAAGGAGAGAACAGGCTGACTAAAAGATGGGGGGTGGTGGTGGGAATTGGGTGTGAGGAGTGTATAAAAGATTTGGAACAGTTGCTGCAGACATTAAATAGGGAATCAGTTCTAAATGGACACAAGGATTGTCAACACGCAGGCAGTGTCTAGTAGAGATCTGGTGGTAAGAATTTTAGTAGAGCCAAATTTATTCATTCTGTCATATGCATTCAACAGCGTTAAGTGTCTGGTGTATAGTGGGGACACAGAGATGAGTAAGACCCCTCAGGGAGGTTTCTGTACTCAAAAACCCCGGCAGCTATAGAAATGGAACCCAACTATTTCACTTAGCATAATATCCTTCTCTGAGTCTATTTGTGCTGCTATAACAAAATACCTTAGACTGGGTAATATTATAAGGAACTGAATTTTATTTTCTTACAGTTCTGGAGGCTAAGAAGTCTGAGACCAAGGCTGTGGCAAATTCTATGTCTAATGAGGGCTGCTGTCTCCTTCCAAGAGGACACACATTTCTTGCTATGTCCTCACATGGTGGAAGGGACAGAAAGGCTAAAAAGGGGGATAAATGCTGTGTCCTTCCTCAGTGGAAGAGCAGAAGAGAATGAAGCCACTCACTCAAGCCCTTTTATAAGGGCCCTAATCCCATCCACGAGGTGTCTGCTCTCATGGCTTAACTTCTAATGACCCCACCTCTTAATACTACCACATTGGCCATTAAGTTTCAACATGCAAATTTTGGGAGACATATTCAGACCATAGCTGTCCTCAAAGTTCATTCATGTTGTTGCGTATGGTAGGACTGTCTTCTTCTTCTCTCTTCTTTTTTTTTTTTTAATTGCATTTTAGGTTTTGGGGTACATGTGAAGAACATGCAAGATTGTTGCATAGGTACACACATGGCAGTGTGATGTGATGCCTTCCTCCCCCATCACCTATATCTGGCATTTCTCCCCATGCTGTCTCTCCCCCCCCAACTCCCCCACCCCACACTGTCCCTCCCCCCATTTCCCCCTGACAGACCCCAGTGTGTGATGCTCCCCCTCCGTGTGTCCATGTGCTCTCATTGTTCAACACCCACCTATGAGTGAGAACATGCGGTGTTTGATTTTCTGTTCTTGTGTCAGCTTGCTGAGAATGATGTCATCCATGTCCCTACAAAGGACATGAACTCATCGTTTTTGATGGCTGCATAGTATTCCATGGTGTATATGTGCCACATTTTCCCTGTCCAGTCTATCATTGATGGACATTTGGGTTGGTTCCTGGTCTTTGCTATTGTAAATAGTGCTGCAATGAACATTCATGTGCATGTGTCCTTAGAGTAGAACGATTTATAATCCTCTGGATATATACCCAGTAATGGGATTGCTGGGTCAAATGGAATTTCTATTTCTAGGTCCTTGAGGAATCGCCACACTGTCTTCCACAGTGGTTGAACTAATTTACACTCCCACCAACAGTGTAAAAGTGTTCCTATTTCTCCACATCCTCTCCAGCATCTGTTGTCTCCAGACTTTTTAATGATCGCCATTCTAACTGGCGTGAGATAGTATCTCAGTGTGGTTTTGATTTACATTTCTCTAATGACCAGTGATGACGAGCATTTTTTCATATGTTTGTTGGCCTCATTTATGTCTTCTTTTGTAAAGTGTCTGTTCATATCATTTGCCCACTTTTGAATGGGCTTGTTTGTTTTTTTCTTGTAAATCTGTTTTAGTTCTTTGTAGATTCTGGATATCAGTGTCTTCTTCTTTATGGCTGAATACCATTCCATTTTATGGCTAAATGCAATTCCATTATGGCTGAATAAGTGTACATACCATGTTTTCTTTATCCATTTATCTATCAATAGATATTAGGTTGTTTTCACTTACATGAAGTATGTAAAATAGTCAAACTCATAGAAGCAGGAAGTAGAATGGTGGTTGCCAAGAGCTGAGGGGAGGGAGAAGTGAACAACTTCTTTTCAATTGTTCAATTGTTTTAAAGTTTTAGATATATAAGATGAATAGGTTCTAGAAAGCTGCTACAACATTGTACATTGTTAATGATCCTCAACTGTACACCTAAACTTTATTAAGAGAGCAGGTCTCATATTATATATTCTTATCCCAGTTTAAGAAAGATGGACGAATGAAACCGGGGGAGCAGAAACAGGAAACAGAAGTAAAAAGTTGAGTGGATAGGGATTCTATGATTCTAGAGAGAGGCTGGATTAGGAAATCAGTGAAGACAGGAGAAGATGAAAAGATGGAAAATAATAGAAAGAAGCTGAAAACTGGGGGCCTGTGACCACACTGAGCAGAGAGCAGAAAGAAGGATAGAAAAGCAGGGACAGAGAAGTTTATTTCACAGTTTGCTACCCTGAATATAGATAAAGTTTAGAAAGCCCCCATTTTAACATATATAAGTTTTCTCAAACTTTCTTTGCCTGCATACATACAGAATTTTGCATGTGCTCATACATTTCATTCCCTTCCCTGCCCAATCCAATCTCTCTGGTTCCTAAGGATTTAAAAATATTTTTAAAGCATAGTTAGAAAAATCAGAGAGGAAAACGACAGGACTGCAGGGGTGGGAGGAAATGGAAAAGAGACATTCTTCAGCCTCTCCTTTGTTGTGAAGTATGATCCATAGATAAGGCAGCCAATGAAGCCAAAAAGAAAATATCAGTGAAGCTAGACCAACCTACATATTAAAGAGCTGGAAAAGACACAGAAGAAGGAGAAAATCTGGCAAAATGGCAGAGAGAGAGCGAGAGAGAGCGAGAGAGTGCGCTTATATCCTAGAACAGCTATAGGATGGGGTAAGAGGAGAGAAGAATAAAGGGGATTTTAAAAAAGTTTGCCTTACATTATTGACCAAATTTTCTCTAAGAGATGAAAGTAATATATTGAATTATTTCAGTAATAATTTTTGTAACAACCATTTTATTGATTGTCATATTTATTTGAGTCTGAGCTGTATTAAATCTTGAGATTTATTCAGGATATGGAAGTTCTATCATTGAATATAACTTCAAATGGATCCACTTATGACCAAATATTAACTATAAGCATTCCCCAGTTTATATATGCAAATTGAGGATGATAGCTGACAACCAATTTGCTGTATGTCACAGTATTAATAGGCGATAGATTTCAGGGTTGACCTCAAATTTGTTAGACTTCATAGGTTCTGAGTTTTCTGCCGTCTAAAAACGGACCAGTTCCAAATGAGAACTTAGATCAAGGAATACCCTCTTATGTGCTTGACTATAAAAGAGTAGCGTACAGATCATAGAAGTTAGAAAAAAATGGGCAGATGTCAAGCTTACAGATGTGTAGGTGGTGAAATCCTGGCAGGTGATGGGGGGATGAAGAGAACTGTGCGCCGGATTCACAGGGCATTTATCCATCTCTCATCACGGTATCATCACTTACTCAATAAATATTTATCCCTTAATGAAAATGAGATAAAATTCCAGCATCCACGAATGCCCCAAAGAGAATGGTTCAGGAAGATGGCATGAATTTACCAATGGTGGGATTGTTAGACAGTAGTGGGCAAATAGCAGGATAACTGTTTCCACTCTGTGAAATAAAATGTGGTGGGTGGAGAGGTAAGAAGGAGAAAGAACCATTTATTGTTTTTTTTACAGGGCAAGACTTGAGGTCATTTCTCCGAATCTTGTAAACTTTCCATAATGTTGCTGTATTATTTTCTGACATTTAAATAATGTCAGAAAACAGAACATTATTTCTGACATTAAAATAAAAACTATCACATGGATTCCAGAGGCTGTGTCTGGATTCTGTTGTTTACTAAGTGTATGACCCTCAGCAAGTCACTGCTGGTTGTCTGGAATTATTGATCTGTAAAATAAAACTTATGAGACTATCACCCAATTGAGGTCATTATAAGGAGTTATCTTATTTAGAAAACATATGTGTAAAGGATTTTGCTAACTAAAAAGGAGTCTACAATTGCTAGTTTTATTAATAATGAAAGACATTTTGTGTTCATATAGCATTGTAAATATTTTTCATATTTATTATAATGGCCAATATTCTCCCAATCTTATGCATCCTAATTTACTTATAATGTAAAATTAAATGACTTGACTGAGGTTGCCCAGAAAGTGTTATGAGCATAGTTCTCTCTGACCTGCAGAAGCCATGTCCTTACCTGGGATGTTTGGTCAGTGAGGCGGAACCCCCTTTGAAATAATATTTGTTTCCTTCAACTGTTATTCTGTTATTCTTAGGAGTTGTTTTGTTTTTTCTTTTCTCCCAGAAAACCACAGTCTTGAGTATTACTCTTCAATAATTCCGACCAACTTGGCAATGGAATAAGGCCGACCAGTGTTAACAGATTCAGTATGAAACTGTTATAAAAATCTTCAGCTCTTTGAGGAAACTGATCTTTAAACTTGAACTTTTCTCCCAAAGAGAAAGAAAAATACCAACTTCTCTGAATGGGGAAAAGTATTTTCTTTCTTAAGATTGTGTTTAGAAACTTTGGGCTAGCCTTTCATTCATCAAATACGTAATGTTACCAGAGTAGGATGCCCAGAGCCACAGTAGCAGGATTGCAAGAGCTTGCGACCTCTCTTCTCTAAAATGTCTCCAGCAACACCCGCTTTATCCCTTGTCCAGTGTGGACACAGGCCCAGGCCGAGGCCCAGCCATTTTGGTCACATTCATAGACTGGTGATTGGAGTGATTGATGGCATCTGTTTAGTGCCTACCTGTTGCATGTGGAGTGCTCGGTTGGACTCACCATGATGAATGGGAGAAAACGGAGTTGACCATGTCCACACAGTGCTGGTTAGTTAGTTAGAGGGAGGTGTAGTGAGGTATGAGTTCTTGACTAAGGAGACTGCTTGTCCAAAGGCAGGAACTCATATAAATCATGGATTGCTGCCATGACAGGAAATGTTAGAGGGACTGAATCATTGCATACAAGGTAGGGAGTCTTAAAGGAGGAAGACTGAGAATTAGGTTGATAACCAGATCATAAAGGGCCTTGAAGATTCTGCTAAGGGTTTCGGAATTTATTCTGCAGGCAATAGAAAGTTTTTGAGTAAGTTTAAGCAGAGGAATAGAATAATTTTATTTGAAGTTGAGAAAGCCCATGCTGGATCAGGCGTGGTGGCTCGCGTCTGTAATCGCAACACTTCAGGAGGCTGAGGCAGGTGAACAGCTTGAACCTAGGGGTTCAAAACCAGTCTAGGCAGCATGGTGAGACCCTGTCTCTACAAAAAAATACAAAAATTATCTGAATGCAGTGGTGTGTGCCTGTGGTCCCAGCTACTCAGGAGGCTGAGATGGGAGGATCACTTGAACTCAAGAGGTGAAGGCTGCAGTGAGCTGCCACTTCACTACAGTGTGGGTGACAGGGCAAAAAGAAAGAAGAAAAAAAAAAGGCCAGGCATGGTGGCTCACACCTGTAATGCCAGCACTTTGGAAAGCCGAGGCAGGTGGGTCACCTGAGGTCAGGAGTTTGAGACCAGTCTGGCCAGCCTGGCAAAACCCCATCTCTACTAAGAAATACAAAAAATTAGCCAGGTGTGATAGCAGGAGCCTGTAATTCCAGCGACTTGGGAGGCTGAGGCAGAAGACTAGGTTGAACCCAGGAGGTGGAGGTTGAAGTGAGCCGCGATTGCTCCCTTGCACTCCATCCTGGGCAACAAGAGCGAAACTCCATCTCAAAACAAAACAAAAACAAAAACGAAAGAAAATCCATGTTGATGGGAAAAGACATGTTTGGTGTTTGTCTGGAGGCTATTTCAGTGATTAGAATCAGAGAAGTTGAGTGTTTGAATTATGTCAATGGCAGCAGAAATGCATAAGAAAGAGTCAAACGATGATTAGGAGGCAAGCTCTGTGGGACTTGGTGTGAAAAGTGAGGGAGAATGTGAGTCCAGAAAGACTTCTAGGTTTCTAGATTGGTGGACCATGTTGATAGTGCTCCAAAAGGTGGAAAATGACATAGGAGGCATAGATTTTGTGTTTGTAGTGAAAGAGTTCAATTTCTGACATGTTGGGTTTGGATGAGCAATCCAGTACTCTGAGATGCAACAGAGCTGCACATCGACAGTTTCATCTAGAGAACTGGGTTTGGGGAGCGAGCTCCAGAAAGGAGATATAGATCTGGGTTCACTGTGTTAAAAGCAGGAGAGTGAGTGCATGTGATCACCCAGGGGCCAGAGAATTGAACTTTTTGCTCCTTATTACATGTCTGGTGACATCTGCAGACAGTATCTTTTCTTTGCTCCTTATTACATGTCTGGTGACATCTGTAGACAATATCTTTGGTCGTGGTGGTACCTAGGAGTGGCTACATGGGCTAGTGGCAGGCAGACACTACTCTTATTTCTATATGCAGGACTGCCCCTTATGAACCAAGAACAAACAGATGGGAGGTAAAAGTGGAAGCAACTAAAAAGGAGCAGCCATAGAGGTAGAAGAAAAAACAGAAGGGAGTGATGCTCTAGAACCCGACTGCAGCGAGAGTCTAAAGAAGGAGGAAATGGTATGCAGAGCCAAACAACGTTGAAAAGGCTAGTATGTGGAGATTGATAAATATTTGTCTGTTGGATTTAGCAACAGGATGATCATAGTTGGTCTTGGCAATGGCAACTTCAGAAATGGCGAGGGAAGAAGCTGGCTCAAAACTGAGCAAAGTGAATGGAGGTGAGAGAGTGAAAACAGTATCAAATGCTCTTTTTAAAAGTAGCTTGGCTGTGAAGGGAGTCAGAGGTAAAGGGTGATAAGGAAGAACTGTATGTGTTAAAGGGAGGGATTTTTAGAGGTGGAGGAGGCTTGGACATGCTTGTGTGCTGTTGAGAAAGAACCATTAGGAATGGAGTGGCTAAGCTGCTGCTGAGAGAATGACTGGTAGAGTGGGCAACCAGGTGGTCACATGTTTCATCTGAGGTCTACTGCTTCCATCATCTCGCTTTGTGCCTCTCTCTCTCCCCCTGCTTCTTGCCTTCTTTGCTCCTTATTACATGTCTGGTGACATCTGTAGACAATATCTCTGGTTGTGGTGGCACCTAGAAGTGGCTACATGGGCTAGAGGCAGGCAGACACTACTCTTATTTCCATATGCAGGACTGTTCCTTATGAACCAAGAACAAACAGAATCTATGTAAAGTTGATTTCCATACTCCATAACAAAATAATACTAAGAATTCTGTATCTTTTCTACAGGCATCATATCAATAAATGCACTTGAAACTTGGTCCCAGGCCACTGATAATGTGGCAAAAGTAGCAATAAATGTGCCCCTTGGGTGCTGTTATTACTTTAATGGAATTGCAAATTGAAATGTAAATGTTGTGTTCTATTTTCCTGAGTGGCCAGCATTCTCTAATGGAATAAGAAAGCAGAGATCTTCATGAATTGGTCAGAGAATGAGAGCTGATTCATCCACCTTCATCGCAATATTTTACAGTTGACATTAACATAGCTCAGAAGCTCTTTTGGGTTGGTTTTATGCTAAAAAGTTTAACTCAGGCTGGACACTGAAATCTTAATGAAGCTTTTGTCAAAGTTTGGTCCCTAAAGCTTAGGCAAGGTGAAGAGGGCATCCATGCAAGAGTGGCAGTGTTGGGCCTGACTAGTTGAAGAAGATGTCTATGCATGGGGCAGAATGGGAAGAACATCCCCAGGTGAGTGATCTAGGGTAGAGTCAGGGGGAGAAGGGCATCTGCTGGATGAGGGCACCTGGTGTGCGAAGTCAGAAACCAAGTGGGATGAGGAGGATGTTTGCGTGGGGGATATGACCTGGGATTGAGGGTCGATGCCTGAGTGGGTGGGAGGCATTCTATATGAGGAAGGGGGTGGTGTGGAAGAGGAGAGATTTGGCACATAAAGTAGGATTGCTCATGTAAGTAAATATGTTAAAGATAAGAGAGCCAGATTTCCTTGTTGGAGAAAGGAGTTACAAAAATGGAAAGAAAGAATACTCAAATTAATTTGATGGTATTGAATTGGAATTGGAAGTATATTGTGACCTCATGGTTTTTGTTACTTTCTTTTTCTTTTCTCTCTCTCTTTTTTTTTTTTTAAGATAAAGTCTCACTCTTGTTGCCCAGCCTAGAGTACAATGACATGATCTTGGCTCACTGCAACCTGTGCCTGGGTTTAAGCGATTCTCCTGCCTCAGCCTCCTGAATAGCTGGGATTACAGGCATGCACCACCACGCCCGGCTATTTTTTTGTGTGTTTTTAGTAGAGACAGGGTTTCTCTTTGTTGGTCAGGCTGGTCTTGAACTCCCTACCTCAGGTGATCCAACCTCCTTGGCCTCCCAAAGTGCTGGGTTTACAGGTGTGAGCCACCAAGCCCAGCATGCTTTTCAATGTATAGAGATATATAAACAAATATAGGAATACATGTGTATAGGTATATGTGTGTATGTGTGTGTATACACACACACATAAACACACACACACACACTCTCCATCTCTATCCACTGGCACATCCCAATAGCAGGAAACATGCCTAGCACCCACATCTTGGCTTCTAAATATTGTTTTCCACTAAACAAGCTAGGGATCCTTGAGGAAACGGCTGATTTCAGGTCTAGAGCAGGGAAAATGTAATATGAACTTAGAACATCCTCAAGGAAGCAAAGGAATGCTCAAAAATTAATGGAGACTCATCAAATAAATACCATAGCCAGTTTGAAGTCTTTCTAGTGGGAAGTGAGGATGACAGTAATAGGTGGTAATATATATATTAGTATAAATAGGTGATAATGTGTACACGAGTAAAGTAAAAAACTAGATTTGACATAAATACATGAATAAATTGAAAATTTGGGGTGGAATTGGATATTTACACAGTCTTAAACATCTTTTCTTCAAAATACTTATTAATTTGAAAGAAAAAGAATAATTTAATAGTGGAGAAGCCTAGGAGATACCACCTCAATTAAGTGATAAAGTTAACATCATCAGTAATGGGACAAATTGAAATCATGTGCCCCCTAAAAGAGATAGTGAAAAGTTTGGCATTTTTTCAATGACATTTCTGCCAAGCGTGGATAGGTTGAATCTAATCATGAAGAAACGTAACTATACAATCTTAAATTGAAGAATATTCCACAAAATAACTTGCCTGTAACTTCCAAAAGAATTAAGGTCATGAAAGTCAAGAAAAAGCAAACTGTTACACACTGAAAAAGTCTCAAGAAACTTGATAACTAAATGCAATATGTGATTTTTTTTTTATATGAATGAGACAGTTGGTGAAAGCTGGAAAAGACCTGAAGATTAATGGTAGGACTGTGTCTGTCTTAACTTCCTGATTTATTTTTATTTTTTTGAGACAGGGTCTGGCTCTGTTGCCCAGGCTGGATTGCAGTGGTGCAATCATGGCTCACTGCAGCCTTGACTTCCCGGGCTCAAGCGATGATCCTCCCACCTCAGCCTTCTGAGTAGCTGGGACTACAGGCACATGCCACCACACCTGCCTAATTTTTGTATTTTATTTTGGTAGAGTAGGGGTTTCACCATGTTGTCCCGGCTGGTCTTGAATTCCTAAGCTCAAGCAATCCACCTGTCTGGGCCTCCCAAAGTGCTGGGATTACAGGCATGAGCCACCGTGCCTGGCCTAACTTCCTGATTCTGATGGTTGCTTTGTGGTTACAGGAGAATGTCCTTGCTTGTAGGATATGCACATTTGGGAAGTTAGAGCATCATGCTTTCTCCTGAATCTTAAAGGGTTTATAAAAAAGTCTTTGAACTATATTTGAAGCTTTTCTGAGAGTTTGTGATTATTCTAAAATAACAACAATATATTTTAAAAAAGCACGTTTCTCTGTTATCACCCCTAGAGATTCTTCCGGGAGTCTTGGGTGGGGGTGGGGGGTGCTCCTGAAATTTGTCTTTTCAAATTAATTTCTAGGTGTGATGCAGGGTGGTGTACAGGGTCTAATCTTTGAGAAACACTGGGATAAATAGCACAAACAAAAAGGAAAGTTGTCAATCGGAGAAACACGTGAAGATCAAGCCCACTGAAGTCCAATCACTGGATTGGGAGGCATGAAAAACCCATCCTTTTCCTTAAATTTTTCATACCCAACAGAACTCAAGGGAGGGCCACTCAAAGGAAGAATTTCCTTACGTCATGAATGTGCTTATTTTTTTCGGGTGAGGAAATCGAAGCCCAGAGAATGTAAATAGGTTTTCCAAGGTTCATTTTCCAGATTTCTGACCCCTCTGGTACCTAAATTCAGGCTCTTTTCTCCAAGTCAGATTAATCTCTTCTTCACCTCCCTACGCTTTCATTGCTAATGATCCAAGGAAGAGGTTTCAAAGTCAATGTTTTCTTCATCTTCTCTCCATGTTTTTTTTCTCTCATCTAGGTTTTCCCTGTTAATGGCTTACTGGACTTGGCAGCCCCCCTGCATATCTTTGTTTGGGGCTGGAGGTGTGGGTGATGGCGGCACCAGGGTGTGCTTGGATTAACTCTTTGGATTCAGTGCCCAGTCTGATTTCAGGTCAGCTTAACAGGCTGTTTGGACAACACAGCAGTTTTTGGCCTAAAGTGCTTCCAAGCAGAGGAAGGAAATGGCCTGAACTTCAAAGTGAGCCTTGCATGGTGCCATAAGTTCTGATCATTTATTAGTGTGCTTTAATAGTTGTAAATTAATCTCAAATATACATGGAGGCCAGAACTAGCCAGAGGTGTGGGAACAGCCTGCTCTCACCCTTGTTTCCTGGAAATTTAGAACATTTCCCAGTTTCAGTGCTCAGAAGGTTAGGGTCAATTTGGGGGTTATGGTTATTTTCAAAGCTTTAAACAAACCCAAGCCTGTTCTTGGGTCTTTTCCTTGACCAAGTTAGTGCTATTTAATTTATGCTCCATGTATTTTATAAGTACTTCTTTTTATTCATTTTTCCACTCCATGATTTTTTTTTTAAGAAAAGCAACATTATTGAGGTATAATTCACATAGAATAAATAAATCTTTTAAATTGTATAGTTCCATGAGATTTTACAAATGTAAACATTCATATACCCACTACCTCAATTAAGAGATGGAATATTTCCATGAACACAGACTTTTGCAGTCAGTCCTTTCCTATCCAGAGACAATGATAAGATTTCTATCACCATTGATTTTGTCTGTTCTAGAAATGCATGTAAGTAGAATTATACAACATGCATTCATTTGGTCTCTAGAAACATTTTTGAGATCCATCCATGTTTTCGCATGTCAGTAGCTTATTATCTTCTTTTAATATAATTGATTTAATGGTAAGTTTACATAATTTCTAACTTTTTATTTTGAAATGTTTAGACCTACAGAAAAGTGACATACTATTACGGAGTTCTTATGTAGCCTACATCCAGCTTTCCCTTGTGTTAACATCTCATAACTTATAACTATGACCAAAACTAAGAATTAAATTAAATTTTTAAAAATACCACTAGAAAAACCATATATTTATTCACATTTCTCCATTTTTCCATGAATGAGCTTTTTAAAGCCTGTTTCAGGGTTCAAGCCAGGATACTATATTGTATTTAGTTATCATGTTTCCTTAATTTCCTTCAATCTGTGACAGTTTCTCAGTCTTTCCTTAGTTTTCATGATCTTGATACTTTCGAACAGCAGCCATTGGGTATTTTATAAAATGCTCCTCCATTAGCCTTCTTATGATGATTTCTCATGACTAGGCTGAAGTTACAGATTTTAGGGAAGAATACCAGAGAGCTGATGTGACATGACATTCAGGGTATGTAATGTCAATATGTTTTATTACTGTAGGAGTTTTAATTATTTGTTACCTCTTATTTAAGTGGCATCTGTCAGCTTTCTTCACTGTACAGTTATGATTTTGTTTTTCGTTTTTCGAGATGGAGTCTTGCTCTGTCACCCAGGCTGAAGTGCAGTGGCATGATCTCTACTCACGGTGATCTCTACCTCCTGGGTTCGAGCAGTTCTCCTGTCTCAGCCTCCCGGGTAGCTGGGATTATAGGTGTGCGCCACCACACCCAGCTAATTTTTGTATTTTTAGTAGAGACAAGGTATCACCATGTTGGCCAGACTGGTCTCGAACTCCTGACCTCAGGTGATCCTCTCGCCTTGGCCTCCCAAAGTTCTGAGATTATAGGTGTGAGCCACCATGCCCAACCAGTTATTTTCTCTGTTTTCATATTCTATTTTAGAAGCATGTCATTAAGTCTAGCCCATACTCAAGGTGAGGGGAATTAAACTTCCCCTCTGCACCTCTGAAGAGAGGAGTATTAAATTTTTTGACATACATTAAAGCTACTACAGTAATTAATAAATATTTCTGGGGAGATAATTTGAAGCTATGCAGATAAGCTGTTTCTCTTGAAGCCTGGCCCACAAATTTTAGCATTCATCAGTGAATTTTGCCTCTAGCAATGATTATTATAGTGTTCTAATGTTTGTTTCCTATTTTTCTCATTTCTGCCTCATTTGTTGATTAGAATTCTTCTATAATAAAGGGTTGTCCTTCATCTTCATCTATTTCTTCAAATATTTATATCAGTATTAACTCTCATGGCTATTTATATTACATTCTTTGGGTTATAATAGAAACTTTTATTCATTTGGTTGCTCAAATTGTTTCTGCTTTGACCATTAGGAGTTCTTTCAGGTGGCCTTTATGTTTTCATTTTTTTAAACCACTTCTTTTCTCACTGGTATCACAATATGCTCTAGGCTCATGTAGTGCAAGTTGTATTTTTCCTGTTCAAGTCCTAGAATCGACCATTTGTCCAAGGAATCCTGGTTCCTTATATGGGAGAATGGTATTTTGAAACCAAAATCTAGGCACCCAATGTGTGTATTGCTGCTGGAGTGTCACTACATCCAGGCTCTGTCAGACAACAGCGCTACGAAATACGTGTACATCTACTAACACGGGCATACACATAAATCTGTTTTTATTCTGTGTATGTCTATTTGTATATACAAAGATATGCCTACATATAGATATGCAGATTCTAGTACATACATACACACTTTAGGATAAACATGAGATCACACTGATATCCCTGACTCTAACCCAGCAGCACCACATGGTTCGTTCCAACAACTCCCCCTTTGCTGGTTTGTAACTTCTTTTTCTGTCACTGAGAAACTTGGCTCTCATTTTCTGCAATTTATCTACTAAATTTTTCAATCCTAGAAAACATTTTGAAAGTTATTTTAGAATGGTATCTCAAACCTACGTGAAAAACAAATTTTCCAACTAGAATACAGTGTTTGTGTATACTTTCAGTCTCTAACCTCGTAATACATAGTCAGAACACTTCTAAAGAAAGATAGGTCAGCTCATTTTTCTCTACCCCATTTGGTTGGGTTATGCCATTCATTTGTAATGAAGTTGGATTCACTTGTGACACTCTGCATTCTATCTTGGTTTCTTCCCACCATCATGATTAAGTTTTAAAAATTTGCATATGGTAAAATTAATTCTTTGTGGAGTACAGTTCTATGAGTTTTGAAAAATGCATAGAACCACATAGCTACCACCACCACAGTAATGTAGAGAACAGTTCTGTCATCCTAGAAGTTCATGATTTATAGCAGTATTCCACTGAATAAATATATAATAACGTATTCATTTATTTGTTGCTGGACATTAGAATTATTTCCAGGCTTGGCTGTTTTAGATAAGGTTGCTGTGCACATTCTTGTTCAAATCTTTTTGTGAACACATGGATTCATTTGTTTTGGGGGAAACACCTAGAAGTGGAATTGCCAGGTCATAAGGAAGGTATATGTTTATCTTTTTAAAAAAGATCTACCAAAATCCTTTCCAAAGTGATTGTACACTTTTCCACCACCAGTAATGATGAATGACTATTCCAGTTGCTCTACATTTCTTATCAGTATTTTGTATTTTAAGTTTTAAATTTTAGCCATTCTAATGAGTATGAGGTACTATCTCATAAATAATGACGTTGAACGTGCTTTCGTGGCTTATTAGCCTGTAGCCTTAGTCACATCTGCAGTTACTTTTGCCATGTAAGGTAACATATTCACAGGTTGTGCAGACAGGGCGTAGACATCTTTGCAGGGCCATCATTCTGTATACTAAATATGGTAGGGCTGTACCATTGCTTGTTAATCATTCACTTATTGAAAAACATCTGGGTTTTTCTAGTTCCTGGCCTTTATGAACAAAGCTTCTGTGAATACAAGTGTGCAAGTGTCTATGTGAACATAAGTTTTCATTTCTCTGAAATAAATGAACAGGATTTCAATTACTGAGTGGTATGGTGGTTGTATGTTAATTTTTAAAGAAATGTCCAAATTATTTGCCAGAATGGCTATACAATGTTACATTTCCACCAGCAATGTATGAGGGATCCAGTTTCTCCATATATTCGGCATTTGAGGTGATCATTACTTTTTATGAATCATTCTAATAGGTGTGTAGTTTCCATTGTGATTTTAATTTCTCTAACAGTTAATGTTTTTGAACATCTTTTCATGTACATATTTGCCATCTATATATTCTCTGCAGTGAAATGTTTCTTCCTGTCTTTTACCTGTTTCCAACTGAAGTATTTTTTATGTTGAGTTTTGAAAGTTCTTTATATATTCTAGAGAATAATAGTTCTTTGCCAGATATGTGGTTTGCAAATATTTTACTCCATTCTATAGCTTGCCTTTTTATCCTTTTATAAGGATGTTTTGCAGAGCAAATAAAATTTTGATCAGGGCCAATTTTTTATTTATAAAACAAGTTATGCTTTTGGTATCCAGTGCAAAATCCTGAAGATTTTCTACATTTTTTCCTAAAAGTTTTGTAGCTTTACATTTGCATATGTTTGTGATCCATTTTTTTTTTTTGTATTAGGTGTAGGCTTAGGTCAAGGTGAATCTTTTGGCTACGAATGTCCACTTGGTTCAGCACCATTGAAATTGCTTTCTTCCAATGAATTGCTTTTGTATCTTTGTGAAAAATCAGTTGGTATATTTGTGTGGATATATTTCTGTGTTTTTTATTTTGCTCCATTGATATGTATGTCTATAAATCACTTAAGAGAAGGAGAAGAACTGTACAATTGTACTCTCTTTGGTTAAGTACATAATCACATTTACCTGTGCTCTGTTTTCCTACATGGATTCAAATTACGCAGGGGTCATTTGCTTTCAGGCTGAAAAACTTCCATAACTATTTACTAAAAACTTCCATTACTATTTACTATTTACGTTACTTCTATTAATATTTCTTGTGTGACAGGTTTACTAGCAACAAAATCTTTGTTTTTGTTTCCCTGGAAATGTCTTTGTTTTGCCTTCATTTAGAAAATATTTTCAAAGAAATAAGATTTTTGATAAGTCTGTTTTGAAAATAGTTTCTTTTAGTGGAGGCTAAATGCTGGATGTAATACCAACAAATGCAGACCACTTAGCAGGGAGTCTAAGAAAATAGATAATCAAAAAGAATCTTGCTTAAACCACTATTGTCCAAAAGTGGGCAACTTGCTTCTTTTAGTGTTTTAGGTGAAAGCTTAGATCAGTAATTTTATACACTTCTTCTTATTCCAGTTACTAATGCTGCATAACAAATCATCTTCAAAACAATGGAGTAAAAGAACCATTTATTATATTCATGGGTTCTGTGAATAGGGATTTAGAAGGGATTAGCTAGGACATTCTAAATTTCTGTTGGAGTTTCTGCTGGAGTTGCAGTGAAACATCTGATGGGCTGCAGTTGTCTGAAGGTTTGAGTGGGGCAGGAGGTCCACTTCCAATGTGCTACATTCACATGGCTGGCAAATTTCTCTGCATGCCTTTTCAATGGACTATTTAAGTGATTTTATAACTGTGTGTCTGGTTCCCCAAGAATGAATAATTCAAGAGGCCAAAGTGGAAGCTGCATACTTTTTTATGACCTAGCTTTGGAAGTCACTCATTTTCACCTTTATTATCTGTTGGTCACACAGTCAGCTCTAAATCAGTGTTGGAGGGGATTATATGAGGGCATCACTACTGGGAAGCATATATCTTTGAAGTGTGAATGCCATACAACTTTTCTAATAGAAGCATTTCATACTGTGCATTTACCTTTAAAAAAATCTTTAGCTGTTATCTCACAGATTTTCATCATATATATATGTATATGTATTTTTAAGTTTTATTTTAAGTTCAGGGATACATGTTCAAGATTGTTGTATACGTAAGCTTCTGTCATGGGGGTTTGTTGTACAGATTATTTTATCAACTAGATATTAAGCCTAGTACCCATTAGTTATTTTTCCTGATCCTCTCCCTCCACCTGTCCTCCACACACTGATAGGCCCCAGTGTGTGTTACTACACTCTATGTGTTCGTGTGTTCTCATCATTTAGCTCACTTATAAGTGAGAACATGTGGCATTTGTATTTTTGTCTTCCATTACTTTGCTAAGGATAGTGGCCTCCAGCTCCATCCATGTTCCTGCAAAGGACGTGATCTCATTATTTATATAGCTGTAAACTAGTCCATGGTGTTTATGTGCCACATTTTCTTTATCTAGTCTATTGTTGATTGGAATTTTTGGTAAGTCTGTTTTTAAAAATAGTCTCTTTAGTGGAGCCTAAATGCTTGATGTAATACCAACAAATTGATTCCATGTCTTTGCAGTTGTGAACAGTGCTGCAATAAACATACACATGCACGTGTCTTTATAATAGAAAACAATTTATATTCCTTTGGGTAGATACCCAGTAATAAGGTTGATGGGTGGAATGATATTTCCTTTTTAAGTCTTTAAGGAATCTGCACACTGTTTTCCATGGTGGTTGAACTAATTTACACTTCCATCAACAGTATATAAGCATTCCTTTTTCTTCACAATCTCACCAGCATCTGTAATTTTTTGACTTTTTAATAATAGCCATTCTGGCTGATGTGAGATGGTATCTTATTGTGGTTTTGATTTGTATTTTCTAATGATTTCAATGTTGAGATTTTTTTCCATATGATTGTTGGCCGCATGTATGTCTTCTTTTGAAAAGTGTCTGTTCATGTCCTATGCCTACTTTTTAGTGGGGTTGTTTGTTTTTTGCTTGCAAATTTGTTTAAGTTCCTTATGCAAATATACAGATGCTGGGTATTAGACCTTTCTCAGAGGCACAGTTTGCAAAAGTTTTCTCCCATTCTGTAGGTTGTCTATCTGTTGATAGTTTCTTTTGTTGTGCAGAAACTCTTCAGTTTAATTGGATCCCATTTGTCAATTTTTTGTTTTTGTTGCAATTGCTTTTGTCATCTTCGTCATGAAATCTTTGCCCATTCCTGTGTCCAGAATGGTACTGCCTATGTTGCCTTCCAGAGTCTTTATAGTTTTGGGTTTTACATTTAAATCTTTAATCCATCTTGAGTTTAATTTTTTGTATGGTGTAAGGAAAAGTCCAGTTTCAATCTTCTGGATATAGCTAGCCAGTTATTACAGCATCACTTATTGAATAGGAAGTTTTTCCCCCCTTTCCTTGTTTTTGTCAATTGTCAAAGATCAGGTAATTGTAGGTATGTGGCCTTATTTCTGAACTCTCTATTCTGTTCCCATTGGTCTATGTACCTGTTTTTGTACCAGTACCATGCTGTTTTGGTTACTGTAGCCCTGTAACATAGTTTAAAGTCAGGTAGCATGATGCCTCCAGATTTTTTCTTTTGCTTAGGATTACCTTGGGAATTTAGGCTCTTATTTGGTTCTATATGAATTTTAAAATAAATTTTTTCTAGTTCTGTGAAGAATGTCATTGGTAGTTTAATAAAAGTAGCATTGAATCTATAGATTGCTTTGGGCAGTATGGCCATTTTAACAATATTGATTTTTTTTTGTATCCATGAACATAGAATGTTTTTCCATTTGTTTGTGTCATCAATGATTTCTTTGAACAGTGTTTTTTAGTTCTCCTTGTAGAGATCTGCCACCTTCCTGGTTAGCTGCATTCCTAGGTATTTTATTCTTTTTACAGTGATTGTGAATGGGATTGCATTCCTGATTTGGCTCTTGGCTTGACTATTTTTTTGTGTATATGAATGCTAGTGATTTTTGTACATTGATTCTTGTATCCTGAGACTTTGCCAAAGTTGTTTACCAGCTTTAGGACCTTCTGGGCTGAGACTATAGAGTTTTCTAGATATAAGATCATGTCATTTTCAAACAGGGATAGTTTGACTTGCTCTCTTCCTATTTGGATGCTTTATTTTTTTCTCCTGACTCATTTCTCTGGCCAGAGCTTCCTATACTATGTTAAATAGGGTGGTGAGACAGGGGCATCCTTGTTTTGTTCTGGTTTTCAAGGGGAATGCTTCCAGCTTTTGCCCATTCAGTATGATGTTAGTTGTGGGTTTGTCATAGATGGCTCTTATTATTTTGAGATCTGTTCCTTCAGTACCTAGTTTATTGAGAGTTTTTAACATAAATGGGTGTTGATTTTATTGAAAGAGTTTTTCCATCTTTTGAGATAATCATGTGACTTTTGTCTTTGTTCTGTTTATGTGATGAGTCACATTTATTGATTTGTGCATGTTGAACCAGTTTTGCATCCTAGGGATAACACCTACTTGATTGTGGTAGATAATCTTTTTGATGTGCTGCTGGATTTGGTTTGCCAGTATTTGTTGAGGATTTTTGCATTAATGTTCATCAAGGATATTAGCCTGAATTTAACTCTTTTTTGTGTGTGTCTCTGACAGGTTTTGGTATCAGGATGATGCTGGCCTCATACAATGAGTTAAGGAGGAGTCCCTCCTCCTCATTTTTTTGAATACTTTCAATAGAAATGGTACCAGCACTTCTTTGTACATCTGATAGGATTTGGCTGTGAATTTGTCTGGTCCTGAGCTTTTTTTTGGTTGGTAGGCTATTTATTAGTGATCCAATTTCAGAGCTTGTTATTGGTCTGATCAGGAATTCAATTTCTTCCTGGCTTAGTCTTTGGAGGGTGTCTGTCCAGGAATTTATCCATTTCTTCTAGATTTTCTAGTTTATGTTCATAGAGGTGTTCATAATATTCTCTTATGGTTGTATGTATTTCTGTGGGTCAGAGATTACCCCCTTTGGTATTTCTAATTGTATTTATTTTGATCTTCTCTCTTTTCTTCTTTATTAGTCTAGCTAGCAGTTTATCTATTTTATTATTTTTTTTCCAAAACATTAACTCATGATTTGCTGATCTTTTGAATATTTTTTCGTGTCTCAATTTCCTTCAGTTCACGATCTGATTTTGGTTATTTCTTGTCGTCTGATAGCTTTGGGGTTGGTTTTCTCTTAGGTTTTTAGTTCCTTTCATTGTGATGTTATGCTGTTAAACTAAGACCTTTCTAACTTTTTGGTGTTGGCATTTAGTGCTGTGAATTTTCCTCTTAACACTGCCTTAGCTGTGTCCCAGAGATTCTGATATGTTGTGTCTTTGTTCTCACTAGTTTCAAAGAATTTCTTGATTTCTGCCTTAATTTTATTATTTACCCAAAAGCCATTCAGGAGCAGGTTATTTGATTTCCATG
Source organism: Ateles fusciceps (assembly GCA_036589455.1). Lineage (NCBI taxonomy): Eukaryota > Metazoa > Chordata > Mammalia > Primates > Atelidae > Ateles > Ateles fusciceps. The sequence continues at coordinate 6,450,193 of JAZHEH010000045.1, read as the reverse complement.
TAATTGTATAGTTTTCAGTGAATTTCTTTGTCTTGATTTCTAATTTGATTGTGCTTTGGTCCGAGAGAGTGGTTGTTATGATTTCAGTTCTTTTGCATTTGCTGAAGAGTGTCTTATGTCCAATTATATGATCAATTTTAGGGTATGTGCCATGTGGCAATGAGAAGAATGTATATTCTGTCGCTTTTAGGCCATGTGTCATGTGGCAATGAGAAGAATATATATTCAGTTGCTTTCAAGTGGAGAGTTCTGTAGATGTCTGTCAGATCCATTTGTTCCAGTGCTGAGTTCAGATACTAAATATCTTTGTGAATTTTCTGCCTCAATGACCTGTCTAATACTGCTAGTGTGGTGTTGAAGTCTCCCACTATTACTGTGTGGAAGTCTAAGTTTCTTTGAACGTCTCTAAGAACTTGCTTTATGAATCTGAGTGCTCTTGTGTTAGGTACATATGTATTTAGAATAGTTAGGTCTTCTTGTGTGTTAGGTACATATGTATTTAGAATAGTTAGGTCTTCTTGTGGAATTGAACCTTTTATCATTATGTAATGCCCTTCTTTGTCTTTTTTTTTGCTCTTTGTTTGTTTAAAGTCTGTTTTGTCTTAAATTAGGATTGCAACCTCTGCTTTTCATTGTTTTCCATTTGCTTTGTAGGTTTTTCTACACCCTTTTTCTTGAAACTATGCATGTCATTGCATGTGAGGCGAATGTCTTGAAGACAACATATCAGTGGGTCTTGGTTCTTTATCCACCTTGCCACCCCATGCTATTCATCAGGGAATCTAATTCTGGACAACTTGTATCAGCCCCAACTTTGTTCTCTGTCTCCTTAAGGTTAAGAATCTACTGCACAGTGGTGGAGGTGGAGGTGGGGGCACAAGGTGCTCCTGGACTGCTGATTACTACACTAGAATGGGTGGTGTCATAGAGGGCATTTAGCCCATTTACATTCAAGGTTAGTGTTGATATGTGTGGATTTGATTCTGCCACCATGATGTTAGCTGGTTATTATGTAGGCTTGTTCATGTCATTGTTTTATAGTGTCACTGGTCTGTGTATTTAAGTGTGTTTTGTAGTGGCTTGTAATGGTCTTTCCTTTCCATATTTAGTACTGTCTTCAGGAGTTCTTGTAAATGAGGTCTGGTGGTAAAAAGTTTTCTCAGCATTTGATTGTCTGAAAAGAATCTTACTCTTCTTTGCTTATGAAGCTTAGTTTGGTTGGATATGAAATTCTGGGTTGAAATTTCTTTTCTTTTCTTTTTTTTAAAGGATGTTGAATATTGTCCCCCAATCTCTCCTGGCTTATAGGATTTCTGATACGAAGTCCACTGTTTGTCTGATGGGCCTCCTTTTGTAGGTGACCTGATATTTCTGCCTTTAACATTTTTTTTCTTTTATTTTATTCTGACCTTGGAGAATTTGATGATTATCTGTCTTGGGGATGATCTTCTTGTGAAGTATCTTACCGAGGTTCTCTGCATTTTCTAAATTTGAACATTGGCCTCTCTAGCTAGGTTGGGGGAAGTTCCCATGGATGATATCCTGAAATATGTTTTCTGAATTGCTTATACTCTTCTCATGTCTTCCAGGGGAACCAATGAATTGTAGATTTGTTTTCTTTACATAGTCCCATATTTCTCTGAGGTTTTATTTGTTCTTTTTAATTCTTTTTTCTCTATTCATGTCTGATTGTCTTATTTCAGAAAGCCAATTTTCTAGCTCTGAGATTCTTTCCTCTCCTTTGTCTATTCTGCTATTAATACTTGTGATTGCATTATGAAATTTTGGTAGTGTGTTTTTCAACTCTATCAGGTTGGTTGCATTCTTTTCTATACTGGCTATTTTGTCTGTCAGTGCCTGTATTGTTTTACTGTGATCTTAGCTTCCTTGAATTGGGTTTCAACATACTCCTGCATCTCAATGATCTTCATTACTGTCCATATTCTTAATTCTGTTTCTGTCATTTCAGCCTACTCAGCCTGGTTCAAAATCTTTTCTGGAGAGGTGTTGTGGTTGTTTGGAGGAAAGAAGGCATGCTGGCTTTTTGAGTTGCAGGGTTCTCATGCTGATTATTTCTTATCTTTGTGGGTTGATGTTTCTTCAGTCTTTGAAGTTGCTGACCTCTGGATGGGTTTTTAGCAATTTTATCCTATTTGATGACATAAAGGTTTAAAGGTATATAAGGTGGATTCAGCTGAGTAGCTTTGTTTTTGGAAGATTTTTGGGGGCCAGCGCTCAGCTCTCAATTCCAGGACTATGTGCTCTAACTCTAGAGAACGTGTATCAGGCCCGGACTTTGTTACCTGTCTCCTTGACGTTAAGAATGTACTGTGCTGGAGTGGGGGGTGGAGTGGGAACACAAGGTGCTCCTGGACTGCTGGTTACTACATTCAAATGGGTGGTGTCAGCCACAGTATTTTGTAGTGTAGTGGCAGTGGGGATCCACCCTTGTTTGCACTTGCCAACAGCAGTGGCAGAAGCAGTCGCAGTGTAGTGGGGTGCATGCTTGTTGGCTGAAGGCAGGGTGCTAGTGGGTACCAGAGTGCCTACCTCCATGTGGGTTTCACTACAGTGGTGGAGGCAGTGTAGCTCAGGGGGGCTGAGGGATGGTCCTTGCTGGCAACTGTGCATGGGGTCACGCTGGTGGTGGTGTTGGTATCGGGGCAGGATGCTGGCAGGTGCAGTTCTTTGTACGTCCTCTATGCGCCACAGGCAGGGGTGGTTGCTCAGGGTTGGGGGAGGTCCACTGTTTTCTGTGCCTAGTTTCACTCCTACAGCAGTATTGGTACAAAGGCGGGGTGCTGGTGGGGGTGGAACTGGCTGGCTCTGTGCCTGCCAAGGGTCTGACTGCAGTGGTGGTTAGTGGTGGGGTGGTGGGGACGGGGCAGGTAGGAGGGGTTGGGAGTGGTCTACACTCTCACTGCAGCAGTGACAGGACAGGATGCACACACACACACAATGCTGGTGGGTCAAGGAAGGCAAAACCTTTCCACACACACATGCAGGCAAAGCAATGTAGGTAGTTGCTGTGGGCCTGGGGGAAGCTGTAGTGTGGGGAGAGAGTGGGTGAGCTGGTGCATGACGGTGTGGACCACCCTACTGGAACTCTCTGCAGGTAAGGCATGATCCACCAGTGCTGGAGCGATGATGCTGGCCCCCAGGTGTCCAGCAAGTAGGTGTGACCACGGTGGGGTCCCGAGAGAGGCCGGCAGACCAAGGGTTGCTTAGGTCCAGTAGCTCATTTGAGACTTTTAGGACTAAAGTCTCCTATGGGAGCAAGTCAATCCTGGGAGACAGGCTTCTCTGGCAGTGCTCTACCATGGAGGCTCCCACACCAAACCCTCTGGGCTCCACATCAGCTGGTGTGCTGCCCCTGCCAACTCAAGTGTTTGTGGTGGTCAAGCGGTCTTTTCCTGCTGTGATTCCAGAGACCCATGGAGAGAATGGGTTGCTTCTTGACGGTTCAACTTTCTGGTTCTCCCAAAAGTGCTGGGGGCTAGGGGTGAGTCCCGGTGCACTGTAGCTCCATGCAGCTTTCCTAGCTTCCTTCCACTGAAGCCCATCTTCTGTGTGTTCCTTCTGTCTGCTCTCGGTGCCTTCCCGCTGAAGATCTACTGGGAGTGCACCAGTCTCTCTATTTTATGTTTTTATTATCATCTAGTATGAAACAGTTTCTAATTTTCCTTGTGATTTCTTCTTTGATTAGGAGTTATTAAGAGATGTTTAACTATTTTTTTCCAATATATTGGGGATTTCGTAGGTATTTGTATTGTTATTTATTTATTTATTTACTTATTTATTTTTGAGACAGAGTTTCCCTTCTGTTGCCCAGGCTGGAGTGCAGTGGTGCGATCTCGGCTCACTGCAACCTCTGCCTCCTAGGTTCATGCAATTCTCCTGCCTCAGCCTCCCAAGTAGCTGGGATTACAGAGGCCTGCCATCATGTCTGGCTAATTTTTTACTTTTTTTTTTTTTTTAATTTTTAGTAGAGATGAGGTTTTGCCAGGTTGGTCAGGCTGGTCTGGAACTCCTGACCTCTGGTGATCTGCCCGCCTCAGCCTCCAAAAATGCTGGTATTACATGCATGAACTATTGCACTTGGCCTGTTATTGATTTGAATTCAATTGAATAGTGATCTAGTCAGAGAATATACTCTGTGAAATGACTTTTTGAAAAATTTTTGAGGCTTGTGTTATGATCTACCACATGGGAGATCGTGGTTAATATTCCCATGTGAACTTGAGAGGGTGTGTATTCTGCAGCTATTTAGTATATATAGTCAGGCAAATTTAAATTAAATCGATTGATAGAGTATTCATTCTTCTATATCTTTATTGATTTTTAATACACATATCAAATATATAGAGATGTATGTTAAAATCTCCAATTTTTGGTTCATGTTCTTGAAACTCTGATATTAAGGGCATACACATTTTGAAGTGTTATCTTTTCTTGTTGAATTAACTATGTTGACATTATGGAGTGGTCTTCTTTTGATGACAGCTTTTATTGTAATATACTGTATCTTATTTTAAAATAACTATATCTACATTCTTATTCTTAAGTGTTTTCACATATATTTTTCTGTACTTTTACATTCTACATATCCATTTATACTTAAAATATTTTTCATGTAAATAGCATATAATTGGGTCTTGCTTCAGCTCCACTGGCTGAGGGAGCTCAGCCTTTTTTGGTAGCTCTGACTAGGGTGGTAATCAGTACCAATCAGGATATGATCTGGTTTGGGGTAGTATTTTGAATTTGGTCTCTCCCTTAAGGCCCTGGAATTAAAAAACCAAGAGTCTAAGATGGTTTTTCTTCTTCATTCCAACCCCAACCTTTTTGCTGCTGTAAGACTGAGATACTGGTTTTATCAGAAGTTATATTGGGATTTTGGTTGCAGACTTGGCTCAATGTGATTAAATACTTTGAAGATGATTCAGGGTTCACCCTTTAGAAGTTCCCTGGGACCAAACATTGAGAGCCTGCTTCACCTTAAAACTAAACTATGAAACCTTAAGATTGTTAGATTCAGGTTTGCTAGATGGTGAGGCTTTGATACTGTGAAGCTATGAGAACTCAAATCTGTAAGACTGTTTTGAATTCAGGAAACTTCTTTTGCTTTCTAGCCCCACCCTAGCCTTTGCTTACTTTGAAAAATCCCCATGTAGAAAATTACTGGATGGAAAAGATTATATCTGAGGCTCACCCATTTTCAAATCTGGCATGTCAGCCCACAGGGTTGTCAAAAGCCGGGCTACTTTCTTCTCAAAGTGTTGTGTGCAACATGCGTGTCATATCCTTAAAAGAAAGATTGCAAGCTTCTTTTTCCTTTGTTCTTAATGGTTAGGAATTAGTGACAACCAGAGCAACTTTCTAGGGCACAGAACAAAAGTTAAGTTTAAGACTGGCAGAACTTCATTCCTGAGTCCCCTTGGGGAGCAGAGCTACTAGCCCCTTAAACTACCAACCTGTGGGACTGTTTCGTGATAATGAATGAAATTTCATCTTCCTAATCCCACTGTAATTTGGAATCTCTTTGTTTCAGCACTTCAGCCTGTACCCTGTGTGATACAAAGTATTATATAGATGATATATCTTGCTTAACATATTGTACTTTGTGTTATCTAGAAATTGATGACTTTTTTTTTTTTTTTTGAGATGGGAGTCTCGCTCTGTTGCCAGGCTGTAGTGCAATGGTGAGATCTTGGCTCACTGCAAGCTTTGCCTCTTGGGTTCAAGCCATTTTCCTGTCTCAGCCTCCCAAGTAGCTGGGACTACAGGTGTGTGCCACCATGCCCAGCTAATTTTGTATTTTTGGTAGTGACAGGGTTTCACCATGTTGGCCAGGATAGTCTTGATCTGTTGACCTGCTTGCCTCAGCAAGTGCTAGTATTACAGGCGTGAGCCACTAGGCTGGGCTGAGATTCAGAACTTTAATTAAAATCTGATTAGGCCAGGCACAGTGGCTCATGCTTTTAATCCCAGCACTTTGGGAGGCCAAGGTGGGAGGATCAGTAGGGCCCAGGAATTCAAGACCAGCCTAGGCAACATAGTGTGCCTATAGTCCCAGGAACTCCCAGCTACTTGGGTGGCTGAGGTGGGAGGATTACTTGAGCCTAGGAGGTGGGGGCTGTAGTACATTGTGATTCTGTGACACTCCACTCTAGCCTGGGCAACAGAGAGAGACTCTGTCTCAAAATAAAATAAAGTAAAATAAAATAAAATAAAATAGTAAATCCAGTTAGTTCTGGGAAGTTCTAAGGCATTATCTCTTCACATTCTGCCCTTTCTTAACTTTTTCTGTTCTGTCTTTCTGGAACTCTGATTAGAAATCAGACATTTTAATTCTATGTTTGGTATTTCTTGACCTCTCTTTTATATTTTCCATGTTAGTTTCTTGTGCTACAATCAGTATATCTTTTTGAGATCTTTTAATTCACTTCTGTCTATTTTGCTCTTTAATCCATATATGTAGTTCTATATTTAAACAATTGTTATTTCATTCCTAAAAGATGTCTTTGCTTTTTCCAAATTGGTGGGCTCATTATTTTGCTCTTTGGCTAATTTTTGTCTTAGCTTTATTTAAATTTTCTATATCTAGCTAATTTATATTTTGTGTCTGACAATTCTAATATCTATAGTATTAAAGTTTCAAAATTGTTGATTTTTTGCTTCTAATGAGTTTTACTCATGGTGGTTTATCCTATGTGTTTGGAGATCTTAGAGTATAGGCTAAGATATGGTTGGTTTTAATTTGTGGGAATTCTCAGAATGTAAGCTAAGCATGCTTTCTTCCAGAGAAGATGTGTATTTGCTTTTACTTGAAGGTAGAGGTTGCTCTTAACTCTGGATGATGGTCCTTGAGGCAGTTTCAGCTTTTGCCTTTACTTACTTGTTCCTCAACCAGTTTGAGGTTATCCTTCATTTTTCGTCTTTTTTTTTTTTAAAGGAGAGGTTGAAGATTACCTTTTCTTCCTCATTTAGAAGGCACATTTTTATGCAGGATTAATTGTTTTGTAGAAAATAGGCTTTCAGTTGTGAAAATTTATGCCTTGTCCTTTTAAATTTTTTTTTATATACTCTTCCTAAGTTCCTTTTCTCTCCTCTGAGCTTGGCCAACTCTCATAGACTCAATGCAGTTGTGCCCAGATTCCTTCTTTGCTGCCATATGCATGATAAAAGAACACCATAGCTCTCTTCCCTTCTGTGACCATCACTGAAGAGTGAGCAGCCAAAATGAAATTTAATCCCTGTGTGACTTCCAACTGCTGAAGCAAGAATCACAAAAGGCATTTCAATGCACCTTCCCACATTCGCAGGAAGATTACGTCTTCCCCTCTTTCCAAAGAGCTGAGACAGAAGTACCACGTTCGATCCACGCCCATCTGAAAGGATGATGAAGTTCAGGTTGTTAGAGGACACTATAAAGGCCAGCAAATTGGCAAAGTAGTCCAGGTTTACCGGAAGAAATATGTTTTCTACATTAAAAGGGTGCAGCGCTGAAAGGCTAATGGCACAACTGTCCACGTAGGCATTCACCCCAGCAAGGTGGCTATCACTAGGCTGAAAGTGGACAAAGATCACAAAAAAACCTTGAACGGAAAGCCGAATCTCGCCAAGTAGGAAACGAAAAGAGTGAATACAAGGAAGAAACAATTGAGAAGATGCAGGAATAAAGTAATCTTTATTTTATTTTATTTTTGTATTTTTTTGTATATTTACCATTTTAATCATTTTTAAGTGAACAATTCAGTGGTATTAAGTACTTTCACAATGTTGTGCCATCATTGCCACTATTTACCTCCAGAACTTTTCCATCATTCCAAATGGAAACTCTCTCTGTCCCCATCAAGCATTAGCTCCATTACCATAACTGCTTCCCTTGCCCCCAGCCTCAGCCTTTAGTAACCACTGTTCTACCTTCTGTCTCTATCAATTTGACTATTCTAAGTATAGCATGTAAGTGGAATCATTTGTCTCCTTTTCATTTTATGTAATTTCGTCAAACTTCTCTTTTTGTATCTCTTACCTTTTGTTGTTTCTCATGTGACTTTCATCTCTATTAAGGTGTGCTTTTCTCTTCTCTTTCTTTCCTGAGTTTCAATATGAGTCTGCCCTCTCCTGTTTTCTTATCATCTATTCTTTTTTTGTTTGTTTATTTTTTAAATATATATTTTATTGCACTTTAGGTTCTGGGGTATATGTGCAAAACATGCAGGATTGTTGCATAGGAACATACATGGCAACGTGGTTTGCTGCCTCCATTCGCCCATCACCTATATCTGGCATTTCTCCCCATGTTATCCCCTCCCCAACTCCCTACCTCCTGCTGTCCCCTCCCCTATCCCCCCACAACAGACCCCAGTGTGTGATGCTCCCCTCCCCGTGACCTTGTGTTCTCATTGTTCAAAACCCGCCTATGAGTGAGAACATGTGGTGTTTGATTTTCTGTTCTTGTGTCAGTTTGCTGAGAATGTTGGTTTCCAGATTCTTCCATGTCCCTACAAAGGACATGAACTCATTGTTTTTTATGGCTGCATAGTATTTCATGGTGTATATGTGCCACATTTTCCTTGTCCAGTCTATCATTGGTGGGCATTTGGGTTGGTTCCAGGTCTCTGCTATTGTAAATAGTGCCGCAATGAACATACGTGTGCATGTGTCTATAATAGAATGATTTATAATCCTCTGGATATATACCCAGTAATGGGATTGCTGGGTCAAATGGGATTTCTGTTTCTAGGTCCTTGAGGAATCGCCACACTGTCTTCCACAATGGTTGAACTAATTTACACTCCCACCAACAGTGTAAAAATGTTCCTATTTCTCCACATCCTCTCCAGCATCTGCTGTCTCCAGATTTTTTAATGATCGCCATTCTAACTGGCATGAGATGGTATCTCAGTGTGGTTTTGATTTGCATTTCTCTAATGACCAGTGACGATGAGCATTTTTTCATATGTTTGTTGGCCTCATGTATGTTTTCTTTTGTAAAGTGTCTGTTCGTGTCCTTTGCCAACTTTTGAATGGGTTTGTTTGTTTTTTTCTTGTAAATCTGTTTTAGTTCTTTGTAGATTTTGGATATAAGTTCTTTGTCAGATGGGTAGATTGCAAAAACTTTTTCCATTCTGTTGGTTGCCAGTTCACTCCAATGATTATTTCTTTTGCTGTGCAGAAGCTCTGGAGTTTAATTAGATCCCATCTGTCTATTTTGGCTTTTGTTGCCAATGCTTTTGGTGTTTTGGTCATGAAGTCCTTGCCTATGCCTATGTCCTGAATGGTTTTGCCTAGGTTTTCTTCTAAGGTTTTTATGGTGTTAGGTCTTATGTTTAAGTCTTTAATCCATCTGGAGTTAATTTTAGTGTAAGGTGTCAGGAAGGGGTCCAGTTTCTGCTTTCTGGACATGGCTAGCCAGTTTTCCCAACACCATTTATTAAACAGGGAATACTTTCCCCATTGCTTCTTTTTGTGAGGTTTGTCAAAGATCAAATTGCTGTAGATGTGTGGCAGTGCCTCCAAAGCCTCTGTTCTGTTCCATTGGTCTATATCTGTTTTGGTACCAGTACCATGCTGTTTGGATTACTGTAGCCTTGTAGTATAGTTTGAAGTCAGGTAGCATGATACCTCCAGCTTTGTTCTTTTTGCTTAGAATTGACTTGGCTATGCAGGCTCTCTTTTGGTTCCATATGAAGTTTAAGGTGGTTTTTCCCAGTTCTGTGAAGAGGGTCATAGGTAGCTTGATGGGGATAGCATTGAATCTGTAAATTACTTTGGACAGTATGGCCATTTTCACAATATTGATTCTTCCTAACCATGAGCATGGAATGTTTCTCCATCTGTTTGTGTCCTCTCTTATTTCCTTGAGCAGAGGTTTGTAGTTCTCCTTGAAGAGTTCCTTCATGTCCTTTTTTAGTTGTATTCCTAGGTATTTTATTCTCTTTGTGGCAATTGTGAATGGCAGTTCGTTCTTGATTTGTCTCTCTTTAAGTCTGCTGTTGGTGTATTGGAATGCTTGTGATTTCTGCACATTGATTTTGTATCCTGAGACTTTGCTGAAGTTGCTTATCAGTTTTAGGAGATTTTGGGCTGAGATGATGGGGTCTTCTAAATATACCATCATGTTGTCTGCAAATAGAGACAGTTTGACTTCCTCCTTTCCTAAGTGAATACCCATTATTTCTTTTTTCTTGCCTGATTGCTCTGGCTAGAACTTCCAATACTATATTGAATAGGAGTGGTGAGAGAGGGCATCCTTGTCTAGGGCCAGATTTCAAAGGGAATGCTTCCAGTTTTTGCCCATTCAGTATGATATTGGCTGTGGGTTTGTCATAAATAGTTTTTATTTTTTGAGATACGTTCCATTGATACCTAGTTTATTCAGAGTTTTTAGCATAAAGGGCTGTTGAATTTTTTTGGAGGCCTTCTCTGCATCTATTGAGATAATCATGTGGTTTTTGTCTTTGGTTCTGTTTATGTGGTGGATTACATTTATAGACTTGCATATGTTGAACCAGGCTTGCATCTCTGGGATGAAGCCTACTTGATCGTGACGGATAAGTGTTTTGATGTGCTGTTGCAATGGGTTTGCCAGTATTTTATTGAAGATTTTTGCATCTATGTTCATCACGGATATTGGCCTGAAGTTTTCTTTTTTTGTTGAGTCTCTGCTGGGTTTTGGTATCAGGATGATGTTGGTCTCATAAAATGATTTGGGAAGGATTCCCTCTTTTTGGATTGTTTGGAATAGTTTCAGAAGGAATGGTATCAGTTCCTCTTTCTATGGTCTGGTAGAATTCAGCTGTGAACCCATCTGGACCTGGGCTTTTTTTGGTTGGTAGGCTATTAATTGCTGCCTCAACTTCAGCCCTTGTTATTGGTCTATTCAGGTTTTTGACTTCTTCCTGGTTTAGGTTTGGGAGGGTGCAAGTGTCCAGGAATTTATCCATTTCTTCCAGGTTTACTGGTTTGTATGCATAGAGTTGTTTGTAGTAATCTCTGATGGTAGTTTGTATTTCTGTGGAATCAGTGGTGATATCCCCTTTACTATTTTTTATTGCATCTATTTGATTCTTCTCTTTTTCTTAATCTGGCTAGCAGTCTTTCTATTTAGTTGATCTTTTCAAAAAATCAGCTCCTGGATTTATTGATTTTTTGAAGGGTATTTTTGTGTCTCTATCTCCTTCAGTTCTGCTCTGATCTTAGTTATTTCTTATCTTCTGCTAGCTTTTGAGTTTTTTCGATCTTTCTCCTCTAGCTCCTTCAATTTTAACGATAGAGTGTCAATTTTAGATCTCTCCTTCCTTCTCATGTGGACATTTATTGCTATAAATTTTCCTCTAGCCACTACTTTACATGTGTCCCAGAGATTCTGGTACTTTGTGTCTTTGTTCTCATTGGTTTCAAAGAATATCTTTATGTCTGCCTTCATTTCATTGTTTATCCAGTCAACATTCAAGAGCCAGTTTTTCAGTTTCCATGAAGTTATGCAGTTCTGAGTTAGATTCTTAATCCTGAGTTCAAATTTGATTGCACTGTGGACTGAGAGACTGTTTGTTATGATTTCTGTTCTTTTGCATTTGCTGAGCAGTGATTTACTTCCAATTATGTGGTCAATTTTAGAGTAGGTGTGATGTGGTGCTGAGAAGAATGTATATTCTGTGGATTTGGGGTGGAGAGTTTTATAGATGTCTGTTAGGTTTGCTTGGTCCAGATCTGAGTTCAAGTCCTGGATATCCTTGTTAATTTTCTGTCTCGTTGATCTGTCTAATATTGACAGTGGAGTGTTAAAGTCTCCCACTATTATTGTGTGGGAGTCTAAGTCTCTTCATAGGTCATTAAGGACTTGCTTTATGTATCTGGGTGCTCCTGTATTGGGTGCGTATATATTTAGGATTTTTAGCTCTTCTTGTTGCATTGATCCTTTTACCATTATGTAATGTCCTTCTTTGTCTCTTTTGATCTTTGTTGGTTTAAAGTCTATTTTATCAGAGATGAGAATTGCAACTCCTGCTTTTTTTTGCTCTCCATTTGCTTGGCAGATCTTCCTCCATCCCTTTATTTTGAGCCTATGTGTGTCCTTGCATGTGACATGGGTTTCCTGGATACAGCACACTGATGGGTTTTGGATTTTTATCCAATTTGCCAGCCTGTGTCTTTTGATTGGGGCATTTAGCCCATTTACATTTAAGGTTAATATTGTTATGTGTGAATTTGATCCTGCCATTTTGATGCTAGCTGGTTGTTTTGACCATTAGTTGATGGAATTTCTTCATTGTGTTGATGCTCTTTACCATTTGGTATGTTTTTGGAGTGGCTGGTACTAGTTGTTCCTTTCTATGTTTAGTGCTTCTTTCAGGAGCTCTTGTAAGACAGGCCTGGTGATGATGAAATCTCTGAGCAATTGCTTGTTCATAAAGGATTTTATTTCTCCTTCGCTTATGAAGCTTAGTTTCGCTGGATATGAAATTCTAGGTTGAAAGTTATTTTCTTTGAGGATATTGAATATTGGCCCCCACTCTATTCTGGCTTGTAGGGTTTCTGCTGAGAGATCTGCTGTGAGTCTGATGGGCTTCCCTTAGTGGGTAAGCCAACCTTTCTCTCTGGCTGCCCTTAGCATTTTTTCCTTCATTCCAACCCTGGTAAACCTGATTATTATGTGCCTTGGGGTTCCTCATCTTGAGGAATATCTTTGTGGTGTTCTCTGTATTTCCTGGACTTGGATATTGGCCTGCCTTGCTAGGTTGGGGAAGTTCTCCTGGATAATATCCTGAAGAGTGTTTTCCACCTTGGATTCATTCTCTCTGTCACATTCAGGTGAACCTATCAAACATATATTAGGTCTTTTCATATAATCCCATATTTCTTGGAGGTTTTGTTCATTTCTTTTCACTCTTTTTCTCTAATCTTGACTTCTTGTTTTATTTCACTGAGTTGATCTTCAATCTCTGATATCCTTTCTTCTGCTTGGTTGATTCTGCTGTTGAAACTTGTGTATGCTTTGTGAAGTTCTCTTGTTGTGTTTTTCAGATCAGGTCATTTATATTCTTCTCTAAGCTTTTTATTCTCGTTAACATTTCATCTAACCTTTTTTCAAGAATCTTAGTTTCTTTGCATTGGGTTAGAACTGTTCTTTTTAGTTCAGAGATGTTTGTTATTACCCACCTTCTGAAGCCTGTTTCTGTCAATTCATCAGAGTCATTCTCCATCCAGCTTTGTTCCTTTGCTCGTGATGAGCTGTGATCCCTTGGAGGAGGAGAGGCGTTCTGGTTTTGGGTGTTTTTGTCCTTTTTGTGCTGGTTTCTTCCCATTTTTGTAGATTTATCTACCTGTGGTCTTTGTAGTTGGTGACTTTCAGATGGAGTCTCTGAGTGGCTGTCCTTTTGTTGATGATGAAGTTATTTATTTCTGTTTCTTAGTTTTCCTTCTAACAGGCCCCTCTCCTGTAGGACTGCTGGAGGTCCACCCCAGACCCTGGTTGCCTGGGGATCACTCATGGGGGCTGCAGAACAGTAAGGGTTGCTGCCAGTTTCTTCTTCTGATATCTTTGTCCCTGAAGGATACCCGCCAGATGTCAGCCTGAGCTCTCCTTTATGAGGTGACTCTTTGGATATATGAGGATCATGGAGCTGCTTGAGGAGACAGTCTGTCCCTTATAGGAGCTCATGTGCTGCGCTGTGAGCTCCATTGTTCTGTTCAGAGCTGCTGGGCAGATACGTTTATGCTTGCTGCAGTATAACTCATAACCGCTTTTTTTCCCAGGTGCTCTGTCCTGGGAAGGTGGGGCTTTATTTATAAGTTCCTGATGTGCTGCTGCCTTTTTTCAGAGATGTCCTGCCCAGCAAGGAGGTAGCCTAGTCACAGTCTGCCAGCAGAGGTGTTGCTGAGCTGTGGTGAGCTCTGCCCAGGTGTTGTGTGAACTTCCTTGCAGTTTTGTTTATAGAGGCATAGTTAGAACTGTCTTGATAATGGTGATCTGCCTCAGTAATGGTGGACTGCCTCTGTAATGGCGGACTGCCTTGGTAATGGCAATTGCCTCGGTAATGGTGGATAGCTTCGGTATTCATGGACTGCCTTGGTAATGGTGGACTGCCTCCATAGTGGTGGACTGCCTCGGTAATGGTGGACACCCTTCCCCCAACAGAGCTGGACTGTCCTGGGTCCAGCTGTGCTTGCTGCAAAACTCTCAATCCAGAGTGTTTCAGATTGCTGGTCTTTGTGGGGGGTAGGGCCCGCCATGCCAGATCACCTGGCTCCCTGTTTCAGCCCCCTTTTTTCAGTTGAATGAGCAGCTCTGTCTCCCAGGCATTTCAGACACCAGTTGAAATGGCTGCCCAGATTTGTGTGAGTTTTTGTGTGGAGACCCACAGCGCCGGCTGAAACAGCCGTGGTGGAAACTTGCGGCACTTTTCAGTCCAGGAATCTCCTGGTCTGTAGTCTGTAATAACTCGTTTGGAAATGTGGTTCACTCACCTTCTGCGTTGTTCTTGCTGGGAACTGCACTCCAGAGCTGTTCCTATTCGGGCTATCTTACTGTCCTTCCTTATCAGGAATAAAGTAATCTTATATACAAGCTTTGATTAAAACTTGAAACAAGCAAACAAAAAAGAACACCATAGACCTCTTCCATTGTATTAATTACCTCTTTAAAACGTAAGAAGTTATTTCTTTTTTACCTTAGTGTATGAATGGACTAATGGTGGATACTGTAACCCAGGTCCCCAAGTTTTTGGGGGTACAACTGTGAGAAAGCAACCACCTATAACTGTTGCACCTTGAGTTCTTGTTGTTTCAAAAAGTTCCAGGCAGAAGCTCAGCCTCTGAAAAACAAAATCCAATTGGATCCAGAGATGCCTGAATTGGAGATGAATTTTGGCAAACTCATTACCATACTAAAAACCCTGCCCAGGGAGAAGCTTATCCACCAGGTTCTATACAGATGACATATGTAGAAGCATGATCAGTGACTGCACTTGAGCTGCTTTGACTCCATTTCTACACACAATGACTCAGCCAACCAGTCCCATTAAAGCCCTGTTTTCACCATTGTTCTGGGAGGCTTTGCTTTGGGGAACTATGTGGTGTCCTCCTTCCTTGTTGCAAATAAAATCCTTTTGTTAAACCCTTTTTGGTCATGGTGATTGGGCTGTCACCTGCCAAGCAATTGAATCTACCCATTGTGTGGGTAACACTGTCTCTTACTTTTCCTTCACCTTTACACTGCAGTACAGGGCCTGGCACCCAATAAATCCTGGTTGAAAATTTTCTGTCTTCCCTATTTTCTGTGGCTTGCACATAATTGGAGACTTGGAGATAATGTGATAAATGAAGAATTCAAGAAGAAACGAGAAGCCACAAGAAAAACAAGAAATTCATTTTCTTCTTTGGAAATATTTCAAATACAATTTTTTGTGGAAGGATTTCTGAGTGGTATGAAGAATGGAAATAGAGGGCAGGAAATTTACATTTTAATTTGCTTGGAAAAATAAAAAATGGTTAAGCAAATGTAGATATAAAGAGCTTTTTGTTTTCAAAACTAGTTTTTGTCCTAAGATGATAAATCATTTGAATGTGTACAAAGAAATAAATACAACCATTATGCTCCCTAGTGGTCACTTTCTGCCAGGGCAAAGAACAAAATTGAGGTGGTATTCAACAAATAGATGTGTTGGGTATTCTGAAGTGCAGAGACTGTGGTTTTTTTGAAGTCAAAGTTGTCCATGCAGAAATTCAAAAAAGTTTCCCCTTTCCCCAGAAAACATTCCAATCACTCATAAATGTACATAATATTGGCTGAAGAAATATTACCTACTTTATTATAAAAAACCACATACATACTAAAATTTTTCTTTTTTTTTCCACCAACATGTTGACATTTGCTGTCAATTTGAAAGGTCAATTGCTCATGACCTGTGCTCCCAAAGTGCTCAGAATATTATGAGGTTTACAACATTGTAAATGAAAAACTATTACTCACTGGGATAAATTCAATAATATGAGTTTGCACAAAATTAAAAGAAAGGAGAGAGCGCAGGTCAAGGATGGTATAAAGAGGAGCTGGCCTTTGATTTATGCTTTAAAGGGTGACTATACATCTATAGAAGATACATGGGTAGAGCATTAGGAGATGGGACTTCCAGGTGGAAGAGGTGCACAGGAGTGAGAGACATGGCTGACTCAGGGATTTGGCAGTAGTGGCTTGAGCATAGCCTACATGTGGGGCTTTGACAGAAAATATTGGAAGGAGATGGTTACAGAAGTCAGACAATGTGAAGACGCGGATGTAATACTAAGGAATTTTGGTTTGTGTTTGAAATGGGGGGATAAAATTTGGTTTTAGTGAGAGATTCCTGGTGTTGGTGTGGAGGAGGGACTAAAGGAGGGAATCACTAGTGTAAGTCTGATGTTATAATCCAGGAAGAAAATCATGAAATGCCTATTCAGAATGTTACAGGAGAGATGGAGAACAGGAGACAAATTCTAGAGAGCCTTTGTAATACACTTGAATGGACACAGAGACCAAGTGGATATAGGAGAGGGGAGAAAATGGGAGGTGACAGATACTTAGAACTTATCTGCTTGGACAAAATCCTATTAACATAGAGAAAGAATATAAGGGGAGGAGCAGACTGAAGCAAGGAGGAATAATGATCAAAGATAATCTATTTTGGGATGAGGTCAGTACGAAACATCTACAACAAACATTGACAGAGATTTTACTACATAGCTGAAATTGTAAGTTTGGAGCTGGACATTGGATGGATTTGAAAACATGGCATTATTGAGAGTGCCCAGGGAGAATGCATGGAGCAGGGACTTCCAAAGTGTGGATCACAGAGCCCCAAAGTGATTGATGGATGGGTTTTAGGGGGTCTCTAAATTCCCCCCAAATAATACACTCAAGTATATGTTGTAGGTTGTGCATTTTAAAGATAATTTCTTCCATTTTCTCAAAGCAACCTATAATCCAAAAAGGTCATGACAGACTGATACAGGGCAAGAAGAGAATGGAGCCAAGGGCAGAATGATAAAAGGTAACTCACAGTTGGGCGTGGTGGCTTGTGCCTGCAATCCCAGCGGTTTAGGAGTCCAAGGGGGCAGATCAACCTGAGGTTCAGGAGTTCAAGACCAGCCTGGTAAACATGGTGAAACCCTATCTCTACTAAAAATACAAACATTAGCCTGGCATGGTGATGCACTCCTATGCACTCCTATAGTCCTGAATACTTGGGAGGCTGAGGCAGGAGAACTGCATGAACCCAGGAGGCAGAGGTTGCAGTGGGCTGAGATCTCACCCCTGCACTGCAGCCTCCGTGACAAAGTGAGACTATCTTAAAAAAACCCTTATTTACATTTAAGAGATAGATGGAGGAAAAGCAAGACTGAATGGAAAGGGGCACAGAGATACTGGGACATCAAGATAGGGTGATGTGAAGTTACTTGTTCCAGTAGAAATTTGTGGAAGAAGGAAGAAGTCAATACTTTAAAATTCTGCAGGAGGTTCAAGCAGAAAAGGGGCTTAAAGTTTGCATGCTCTACCACTGCACTTGCCAGACACCATTCTCTTTAATCTAAAAGGATGGTGAGCATAGCCAATTCTGTTGGCCAGTTTACCAAGGGTCATTCTCTTCACTTCTTCCCTACAAGCAGGGTCTCCCACTGGGATAGAGTCTTAAAATGCTTTTGTGTTTTTTCTTGTTAGTAGAGATGGTCATGTGATTTAAATCTGAGGGGAACTACAGGAAGACTGCTAGGAAATGTCTTCTCCTGGATGAAAAGAAAGAGAATTGTGTTAAAGAAGAGCCTTCTTCCCTGTCACCTCTTTTTCTTGTCTATGGAAGTAGTTGCGTGAGGATGTATCCCTGGAGTTGCAGTGGCAATCTTATAACCACAGAGATGCTCTGAAGGACAAGAGGCGATGGGGGAATCAGTGGCAGGAATGAACTTACATCTCTGAAGATATTATTGTGCATTAAACCAATGTTGGGGCCACCTATCTCTCAGCTTATCATGTCAGTCAATAGAATCCTATTTGTTTGGGGAAATTTTTAGTTGAGTAGTCTGTTTCTTGCAGCCATAAATAAGACACAACAATGAAGTAGAGAAGGGAGCATGGATTATTTTTTCTTTCTTTCTTTCTTTCTTTTTTTTTTTTTGAGATGGAGTCTCACTCTGTCACCAGGCTGGAGAGCAGTGGTGCAATCTCAGGTCACTGCAATCTCCGCCTCCTGGGTTCAAGTGATTCCACTGCCTCGGTCTCCTGAGTAGCTGGCATTACTGGTACCTGCCACCATCCCTGGATAAGTTTTGTATTTTTAGTAGAGATAGGCTTTCACCATGTTGGCCAGGATGGTCTCGAATTCTTGACCTTGTGATCCGCCTGCCTCAGCCTCCCAGAGTGCTGGGATTACAGGTGTGAGCCACCGTGCCCGGCCAAACATTCTTTCAAGAAGTCTTAATGTGACTGGAAAGCAAGAAATGTGTTTGGATATTTGTACCTGCCCAAATCTCATGTTAAATTGTAATTCCCAGTACTGGTGTTGGGGCCTGGTGGGAGGTGTTTGGGTCACGGGAGTAGATCCCTCACAGCTTGGTGCTGTCTTTGTGGTTTTGAGCTAGTTCTTGCAAGATCTGGTCATTTAAAAGTGTGTGGCAATTTCCCCCACCCAACTCTACATGTTCCTGCTGTGGCCACATGACATGCCTGCTCCCTGCTCACCTTCTGCCATTATTCTGAAAGGTCCCTGAGGTCTCCTCAGAAACTGAGTGACATCAGTGCTATGTTTCTTGTAGAGTCTGCATAACCATGAGCCAACCAAACCTCTTTTCTTTATAAATTACCCAGTTTTAGTTTTTTGTTTTTTGTTTTTTTTGAGACATCGTCCCATGCTATCACCCAGGCTGAAGTGCAGTGGCATCACCTTGGCTCACTGCAACCTCCACCTCCTGGGTGCAAGCAATTCTCCTGCCTCAGTCTCCTGAGTAGGTGGGACTATAGGTGCATATCACTATGTCCAGCTAATTTTTCTTTTGTATTTTTAGTAGAGATGGGCTTTTGACATATTGGCCAGGCTGATATTGAACTCGCCTCAAGTGATCCACCTGCCTTAGCCTCCCAAAGTACTGGGATTACAGGAATGAGCCACTGCACCTGGCCTCCCCTGATGTATTTATAGTGTTTTTTGGTGCATATCTTTGTATAATTTTCTTAGTGGTTGCTCTGGATATTATAACATACATATGTGATTTATTGCAGTCAAGGTATCAATACTTTATTACTTTAAGTAAAGCACGGAAACCTTATTTCCATTTAGGCTTTTGCCTTTTCCACTTTTGTCTTGAGTATCAGAAGGTGTTATAACTTTTGTTTCAATGATCAAATGTGATTTATAAAACTCATGAAGAGAGGAATAGATCATTGTATGTAGCTATATTTCTGTCCCTCGTATTCCTCTATGAACTGGCAGGAGGGTTAATTTATATTAATGAATTAGCTTATAGTTATGCTTTCATTAAAAAATACACTCATAAAGATTTATTGGAATATTTCCTCAGTAACTCTATCCAGGATCAAAAATATTTCTGTTGGGTGGAGTCGGGTTTTCAGTGTCTTTACTTATAAAATAAAAAGAGTTGAAACAGATATCCACTCTAACTTCTATTAAAGTAGTCATTGGGCATATTTCTTCTGTGAAACAGAAATCAAAGCTCTATGGAGAAATTTACAGTAATCTTATAATACTTCAAGCTGTGAGTTCCTCCAAATTTTGACTAAGGGTTTTCTAGTTTCATTGTTCTTTACTTGGGATAAAGTTATTCTAACGGGGAAATTTTTCCCAATATCATTATTCTCTAGATGAAAGACAGGATGACTTAAAAGTTAAAATAAAACTGAGAGCCAGTCAGCACGTCTAATCCTCACTTCCATACCTCTCTTCTCTTTTCATGACTATTTTCTCCCTTTTGCTACCTGATAGTGCGAGTGTATGAAAGAAACTGATCTGTCATTCATTCCAAATCTTTTCAATCCAATGGGAAAATTCTGATAACTAGAGCTTTAATAGTTACTTGTTCATTCATACCTTCTTTGGGATAACTACAGTTTCAAAAGAAACCCTACATTTATACAAAGTATCTCCTTTCCAGTTTTATTTTATATTTAATTTTGTACCCTAGCCGTCTTTGGTAAATTCAGGGATTTCCCTTTCTCTCTTGTCCCACGTGATGAGGCATCAAGGTCTTGACCTCCAACCAATATAATCTGCCAGGTATGGGGCATTTCCTAGTAGTTTCCATTTCCAAATTATCTGAGAATTGCTCTCAATAGGAGCCTCACTTTGTTCTGGGTTACTTAGGAACAAAAGCAACTGGTAAGTGTACTATCTACTACAGAACTATTCATTTTGAAATGGTTAATTCTATGTTATGTAAATTTCATCTCAATTTAAGAAAAAAAGAAGCAACTCACGACTTTCCATTTAATCCTTCCTCTTCCTGAGCATAAATAGTGTTAGGTGCACCAGATGAAAAACTTAAAGCTGGCCAGGTGCGGTGGCTCATGCCTGTAATCCCAGCACTTCGGTAGGCCAAAGTGGGTGGATCACAGGTGGTCATGAGTTCAAGACCAGCCTGACATACATGGTGAAACTCTGTCTCTACTAAAAATACAAAAATTAGCCTAGCATGGTGGTGCTCACCTGTAATCCCAGCTACTTGGGAGGCTGAGGCAGGAGGATCACTTGAACCTGGGAGGTGGAGGTTGCAGTGAGCAGAGATCACACCACTGTACTCCAACCTGGGCAACAGAGTGAGACTCCATCTCAAAAAAAAAAAAAAAAGAAGAACTTAAAGCTGCTTCTCAGAAACTGCACATGTAATTTACATTCATATTTCATTGGCCAAAGAAAGTTACATGACCACATTTGACTTCAATAGGGCGGGAATATGAAATCCTCACATTGGATGAGGAAGTGAATATTTTGAAAAAGAAAAAATATGTATATATACACTCTACAGCACATGGACTCTAGCCTCAAGGAGCTAACTGACTAGTACGAGAGACAGATATTAAACAAATAAATGTGTAGTTCCAGTTTATGATAAGTGCTATAGAATAAGTGAATGGTATGTATAAGGTGGAGACCTATTTAATTAGAATGGCCAGACCAATCTTTTCCGAGGAGTTAGTAATTCAGCCACGTCCCCATGGGTGATAGGAGTTAGCCATGTGATGTTAGGAGGCAACAGCAGAGACAGAAGCACTTGGAAAGACTCCGAGAGCTTGGGATGCTCATGTAACTGAAGGACACTGCTGTAACTTGGGTTAGATGGCCCAAGGAAAGTGGTCTGAGAGGAGGGGACAGGCTGGTTAATGCAAGGCCTTGCAAACCAAAAGTGTAAGTAAGGGTAGGCTAAACTGCTGTTAACAATTAGACCCCCAAATAAAGACTCAAACACAAAAGGATTCTATTTCTCATTCAAATTCATATCCGAAGTGTCTGGTAGTTGGGAAGCTCCCTTCTTCATTCAGCATTAATTGACCACCTGGTGCATATAGCAGTGAAGTTTCTGATATATTGATTCCGAAACTTACGTCCCTGCAATCATTTGGCTTTGCCATTTCCTGGGTCTAGCCACATTTTTGCACTCTGCCAATGAAAGAGGTAGGATATGAAAGAAGCCACTTGCTTCTTAGAGTGGACCCAGAAGTAGCAAAACTCACCTCTGCTCATGTTCTATTGGAAAAACCAGTAACAGATGTGGCAGTTTAAAATATGTCCATGACTTTTTCTTAACAATCTCTTTAAAAGATGGAGCCAAATTTTGCACCCTTTGAGTGTGAACTTGATTTAATAATTCACTTCTAATGAACAGAAAATGGGGGGAAAATGGTCTTTTGTGACTTCAGAGACTGGATTATAAAAGACCCTGTGAATTCCTGCTGGCTTTCTCTCTTGTATCACTTGCTCTGGGGGAAGCCAGCTGCCATGTTATGAACATACTCACCTATAAAGAGATCCACATAGCAAAGAAGTAAATCCTCTGGCCATCAGACAGCAAGAAACGGAAGCCTTCTGCCAATAGCTACATTAGTGAGGCTGGAAGAGGATCTTTTAGCTCCAATCAAACCTTCAGATGACTGCAGCCTTGTCCAACATCTTGACTGCAAATTCATGAAAGACCTTGAGCCAGAATCACTCAACTAAGCTGCTCCTGAATTCATGCTCCACAGAAACTACGCAATAATAGGTTTTAATTGTTTTAAGCCACTATGTTCTAGGGTGATCTGTTATGCAGCAATAGATAACCAACACACAGATGGCATGTAGCCACAGAAAGGGCTGTAATCCTGGCTTGGCAGCTGCTTCTCTGACCCAACTCCATTACTATGGTAGGAAAGAAAAGATTAAGAGGTTTTAGTAAATTGTGAGTTATCTTCTCTACCTTATAGTAATGAATTTGGGTTGTGATCAAAAACCAATTGTAAACTGCTGAATGATTTTAAAGACAGAAATGGACTATACAATGCTTTGTTGTGAAAACGATAAAACATGGTCAGAAAGGAAATGGGAAGATTAGAGAGAAAGCTCCTGAAATGGTCCAGGCAAGAACTGTGTGTGCCTTGAATCTGCATGGAAGCAATGGGGGAGAAAGACATGTGCACATTTAAACTATATTTGGAGAGTACTGTAGTAAAGACAAGATAATCAAAGGAATTAAAATCCTCAACACTCCAAAAAGTACTGGGGGGAAAAGTCTTAAGGCAAAGAGAAAGGCCAAAGTTTGAAGCCAAACAAAACAAAGCCCTTCTGAAGCCAGGATGTGAATGCTTTGAAATGAATGGAAAGAACACTGGCCCAAAGTAATTCTCAAATATTTCCATAGATCTCTGGAATTGTTCTTGATCTGTTTCTTGAGTGGGCATGCTGGGTGTGTTTAAAATGACAAAATGCAGCAGAAGTAGTATACATTTTTATCTGCAGGGCCAAATTAGAGTCTCGAACCTAGGTGAGGATAAAAGTTGCTGTATTTCCATCCCGGTTCCAATATTACATAGATTATCTCATATAATTCTCATAGCAACTCCATGAAAGAGATCTATTGTAATTCTTATTTTACAGAAAATAAACTGAGGCCCAACCAAGCTCACAAAACTCTTAAGTGGCAGAGTATGACTCGCACAAGAAACGTCTGACACCAAAGTCCTTACTTTTAACCACTAAGCTTCACTGCTGTATGCAGCAGGTGGTCAATTAATGTTGAATGAGTGAATGAATGAATGAACGATTGAATGAATCTGAGGATTCTAATTTTGCTCCTTCTCCCCACCTCTGCCTGGAACCTAGCACATCTCTGACACTTGCTTGAAACTTGACGGGCTTTGACAGCTTCCTGAGACAGCTCCCTTGTACATTATACTGGCATTCTTAAGGTGGGTTGTTAACAATGACAGTGAGAAGTCTGTCTAAAGCAATGTTATGGACAAGCAGTGACTCAGGGAAATCAGAACCAGAAAGAAAGAATATAGAAGATTTTCAAATGGTGTCAATAGCTAACAGACTGAATTGTGAGCATATATGAATATTTGTTTTGGGGTATTCTCAAAATCCTTGAGGGAAAGATTGTACGTGTATATGTGTGTGTGTGTGTGTGTGTGTGTGTGTGTGTGTGTATGAGAGAGAGAGAGAGGAGAGAGAGACAGACAGACAGAGAGAGAGAGAGAGAGAGAGAGAGAGAAATCCTAAAGATGTAGTTAGCAGTCAAGAGCAGAAATTTTGGTTATGGATGTAAAGTTCACTTCATTTGTGTCTGGAGACAGGAAGGATATGATGACTTTGAGTTACTACACTATTGTATCCAGGGAGGAATTTGTGCAAAACTGATAAGGCATTGATCTGAATAAACCTGAATATACTTGTATATAGAAACTTAGAATTGGAATGACTTCAGCCCTGTGACTTAAATGTGGAATTCTTCTCCAGGTAGAAATAATAGTAATTTCCATCATACTGTCTTCAGACTGATTTAAAAATATGTATATATTCTGTGTTTACTTAAAAATATAGCTTTCTGGCAGGATGCAAATATAAATGTTTCTCATTCATTTATCTGATAGCAATTGAAATTTGAAGTGAAAGACTTGACCTATAGACAGTGGCCAAATATTTTGAAAGCATAATAATAATAATGTAATTTTTATTACATAACAGTAACTAAATTAGGCGATCTTTCCAATTCAAAAGACTTTATTGAAAATAGTATTTAGTGTTCATACATATGCCATCTCATTCAACCCTTATGGTAAGGTAGGTATTAGGATCTGCGTTTTGCATATCAGTATACAGAGGCTCAAAGAGGTTAAGGAACTTGCTCAAAGTTACACAGATAATAAATGAAAAAGCCAGGACCAGAACTTGCGGCCTGTTGGCTGGGTGTGTATTGGCACCTGTAATCCCAGCACTTTGGAAGGTTGAGGCAGGTGGATCACTTGATGTCAGGAGTTCAAGACCAGCCTGGCCAACATGGTGAAACCCTGTCTCTGCAAAAATACAAGAATTAACTGGGCATGGTAGCATGTGCCTATAATTCCAGTTACTCAGGAGGCTGAGGCAAGGGAATTGCTTTAACCCGGGAGGCAGAGGTTGCAGTGAGCCGAGATTGTGCCACATGCCTGGGTGACAGAGCAAGACTTTGTCTCAAAACAAACAAAAACCAAAAGAAAAAAAAAACCCCACCAAAACTTATGGCCTATTGAGCTTGCCTTCCCAGTGTTCATTCCACCTTCACCTAATATTTCCTCAGTTTCAGATTTTCCTTGGGAAATCAGTGTTCCCTCACGGATAGTCCACGACTGCCTTGGGTTGGCTTGATCACATTCCCAATGCCAATAGATTGTGCCCTATCCAATCTAACCAGCCTTAGTGCTGCCCACAAATTCTCCTGTTTTATTCTTAGACTATCTATTCCATCTCTAGTTCCTTCTCCCTCTTCTTCTCTTCTCCTCACTCTCATCAGGCTGAGAAATGTTAAGCAACAAGAGAAGTTCTGCAAGTTCCCACCACATTATTTGTCCATCTACATGAATCTGTGCTTATTTTCTCTGCCTTGCCTCCAGTTATTATGGATGGAATGTCTATATGCTTACATAAGATCAACCCTTCTGTTTGCACCCAA
The DNA here is from genome assembly GCA_036589455.1 of Ateles fusciceps. Taxonomy (NCBI): domain Eukaryota; kingdom Metazoa; phylum Chordata; class Mammalia; order Primates; family Atelidae; genus Ateles; species Ateles fusciceps. Next base: position 6,425,017 of record JAZHEH010000045.1, on the reverse strand, counting down.
GATCTCATGACTTTAGCAATTCTCTCTCTCATCTCCCCCACCATCAGGTAATTATTTTTTCTTCTTTGCCTAGGTAATTCTCATCAGCATATAAAAATTCTATAATGTACTTATAGAATTTAAAGAACCCAAACCAACTCTCTTTACCTCATATCGTTAAAAATTTTAAGTTTAAAATTATTATTTCTAGTTTACACATAATAATTGTATATATTTATGGGGTATAGTATGATATTTCAATACATGTATATAATATGGAATGATCAAATCAGGGTAATTAGCATACCCCATCACTCAAACATTTATTATTCCTTTATGTCTAGAACATTCAAAATCTACTCTTCCAGCTATTTGAAAATAAACAATAGTTGGACATAGTGGCTCATGCCTGTAATCCCAGCACTTTGGGATTTAAATGTGAAATTATTTTCCAGATAGGAAAAATAGTCATTTATATCACATCGTCCTCAGAATGATTTAAAAATATGTACATATTTTGTGTTTACTTAAAAATTCAGCTTTTCTACAGAATGCAAATGTATTATGAACATTTCTAATTCATTTATCTAATAGTAACTGGAATTTGAGGTCAAAGACTTGGGCTCAAGAGAGTGACCAAATAGAAAAACAGAAAAAAATCACCTGGGCCAGGTGTGGTGGCTCACGCCTGTAATCCCAGCACTTTGGGAGGCCAAGACAGGTGGATCACTTGAGGTCAGGAGTTCGAGACCATCCTGGCCAACATGGTCAATCCCCGCCTCTACTAAAAATACAAATATTAGCCAGGCGTGGCAGCACATGCCTGTAATCCCAGTGACTCGGGAGGCTGAGGCAGGAGAATTGCTTGAACCTGGGAGGCAGAGGTTGCAGTGAGCCGAGATTGTGTCACTGCTCTCCAGCCTGGGGGACAGAATGGGACTCTGTGTCTCAGAAAAAAAAAGAAAAAAGAAAAATATTGCCTGAATTGGGGGTGGGGAGATGGGAGAGAGAATTGCTGGAGTCATGAGATCTAAGGCACAAACAGAAGAATTGGTCTTATATAACCACATAGACATTTTGTCCATCATAACTAGAGGAAAGGCAGAAAATAAGCACAGATTCAGGCAGATGGATAGATGGTGTGGTAGGGACTTACAGAACTTCTCCTCTTGTGGCTTGAAATTTTTTACTCTGATGAGGCTGAGGCCAGCGAATTGCTAGAACTCAGGGGTTCAAGACCAGCCTAGGCAACATGGTGAAACTCTGTCTCTACAAAAAAAAAAAAAAAAAAAAAAAAAAACCAAAAATTAGCTGGATGTGGTGGTGTGCTCCTGTAGTCCCACCTACTTGGGAGGCTGAGGTGGGAGGATTTGCTTGGGGCTAGGAGATTGAGTCTGCAGTGAGCTGTGATAGTGCCACTGTACTACAGGCTGGGCAACAGAGTGAGACTCTGTCTCAAACAGAAAACCAGTCAACTAAACCAAATCAAAACGAAAAACCAAACAAAAAAGAAAATACACAATAAATTGTCATTTATTATGGTCACTCTTTAGTGCTATAGAACACTGTAACTTGTTTCTCCTATCTAGCTATACTTTTGATTTTGTTAACCAACCTCTGGCTATGTCATTCTCTTTACTTTCCTTGAAATGTTATCTGCAATCGCTATCCCCGTTTCTCTCCACCCATTCTCTATAGAATCCAATTCATTCAGTCAAATATCCTGTTACACCCATGAAACTGCTCTTGTCAATATTTTCATGACTAGGGTGACTGTACATCCTAATTTGTATAGAAAATACTGGTCCCTGCCTCTTCTCTAGGAATAATTTTTCAATTATTATTATTGAAACAATTATTTATAATAATATAATTTATGATATAAATAATTGAAATTATTATTTGAAAGACTTGATTTGGATGATAAATTATATGTTCAAGACTATTTATGATCTCCACACTGATAAATCCAGCAGTCAGCTCTCAGTTCTGATAATAAGCACTTAACTTACATATTCCCTATGTGTTAAGCTACTAGTATTTAACACACATTTTCACATCTGTCTTTCTTCACTTGGCTTCAGGACCTCATGATCTCCTGTGTTTTTTACCTTTCTAGCAGTTTCTTATCTTCTTAACTGGTTCCTTTCTCTTTGTAGACTTAATTAGGGAGGGTTGCAGTGTCTGAAGACTCATTCAATTAAATACTCTTATTCTCTACCCCATCTATATTAATTTCCTTGTTAACTTCATCTGGTCTCATGGCTTTAAACACCATTTATGCACAACTGGCCCTCCATATGCATGGATTCTACATCCATGGATTCAACCAATAATAGATAAAAAAATATTTTAAAAATCATGTCTGTATTCAACATGTACAGACTTTTTTCTTGTATTATTCCCTAAACAATACAGTTTAACAACTATTTACATATAATTTATATTGTGTTATATATTATACATGATCTAGAGATGATTTAAAGTATAGTACATGAAATAATATGTGTAGGTTATATGCCAATACCACATAATTTTACATAAGGGACTTGAGCATCTGCAGACTTTGGTATGTGAAGGGGTCCTAGAACCAATGTTTCACAAATGCTGAGGAACGACTGTACTAATTATAAACCAATTTTAAAATCTTCACCCTAGAACTTTCTCCGGAACTCCAGACCCATAGATCTATTTATCTAATCACATCCCATTCACAATATGCCCCAAGGTGAACTCTTGACACACCCTTACAAGGAAATCTGCTCTTATCACAGTCTTCCTCATCAAGTTCAAACTACAGTTTGCCTGAAGCAAAATCCTTAAATTCATCCATGACCTTTACTTTTCCTCATACTTCATATCTAATATGTCAGTAGATTCTCTTCTAACTACAAATCCTACACCTCTCACCACCTCCACTATTACCCATTGCATCTCTCACCTGGAAAACTGCAGTAACCTCATAAACAGGTATTTCTACTTCCATCTTTGCTTCTCTGGGATATATTCTCAATAGAACAGCCAGAACAATTCTTTTCATGAATGTCATATGACATGTCACTCTTCTACTCAAAATTCTTTAATATCATATTTCACTCAGCATAAAAGCCAAATTCCATGCAGTGTCCCACAGGGCTTTTGTCATTTTGCCCCATTTATTTCTCTGATTTATTACCCCCTTTTCTCCCTGTGACTCACTTTGCCCCAGGCACAAGAACACCCTTGTGATCCTCCTGCCTCAGGCCCTTAACACTTGTTGTTTCCTCTGCTTTGATTACTGTCATACACATCCCTATGCGTTGCTCCTTCACCCTCTCACTGAAACGTTTTTTGCCACCCTTTTAACAGTAACAATTCTCTCTGTTCCTGTATTAGTTTCTTAGGGCTGTCTTAACACAGTACCATACACTGTGTGGCTTAAAACAACAGAAATGTATTCCCTAACAGTTCTGGAGGCAAACCAGCTGAAATCAAGATGTCATCAGGACCATGGTCCTCCGAGAATCTTTTTTCTCTTCCCAGCTTGAATATGGCCAGCAACCTTTGGCATTCCTTGGCTTGCCACTGTATCACTCCAGTCTCTTTCTCTGTCATCAGATGGGGTTCTCCTACGGTCTGTCTTCATGTGAGATTTCTTCTTCTTATAAGGACATCAGTCATACTGAATTAGGGCCTATCTAATAACATCTTCCTAACTTGATTACATCTTCAAAGATCATATTTCCACATAATATTGCATTAACAGGTACAAGGAATGAGTTCTTCAACAGTTTTTTGGGGAAATGTAATCAAATCCATAACATTTTTTCAACTCATTATTTCCTGTCTTGCTTCTGCCTTGAAATATTCTAAAGTAGTTACTATCATTTGACTTACAAGACCTGTTATTTATATATTATATTACTAACTGTAAATATAAGCTCCACAAAGACAAAGAGGTCTTTAATTGCCGTCTTGGTTTGGGATGCTTAACAGAATATCAGATACTGGGTTGTTTAAACAGCAAACATTTATCTTCCACAATCTGGAGTCTGGGAAGGCAGAGTGATGGCATGCTGGTGTCTTGTGAGGGCCCTCTTGCTGCTTTGTAGATATCCAGCTTCTTACTGTAACCTTGCATGGTAGAAAGGATAGAGATGAAGCAAGCTCCTGCATGTCTCTTCTTAGACATTAATTCCATCATGAGGACTCCACCCTCAATACCTCATTATCTTCCAAAGCCTCCATCTCCAAATACCATCACACTGGGGATTAGAATTTCAACACTGAATTTTGAGAGAATACAGCATTTGGTCAAGAGCAACTGTCTTGTGCATTGCTGTGACTGTGGCACTTAGAACAGTGCCTGGAACAGGCAAAATAGTTGTACTAATGTTAGTGACTGAATATTGGTGTGTCTTTTTGCAGTGATTCTTCCAATTGCCTTAAAATTTGGGGGAGGGAAAGGGGCAGTTGCATGTGCAGATTGGAAGGGCACATACATTCTATCTTCTCTTGCAGGGGTTAGCAAACTGTTGCCTGTGGGCTGAATTTGGCTTGCTGTCTGCTTTTGTAAGTACAATTTTATTGGAATGCAGCCATGCTCATTTGTTTACATATTGTTTAATGCTGCTTTTGTGCTATAATGGAAGAATTGAATAGTTTCAGCAGAGACCATATGGCCCACAAAGCCTAAAATATTTACTGTCTGGCCCTTTACAGAAAAAGTAAGAGTGCCAACTCGAGTTCTTTCCTGTTTCATAAGTTTAACTGTGGGGATTGTTGATCATTAACAGAGGATCAGATTTAAAAATTAATAAACATTTCTGAAGTGAAAATAAAATGAAGCAGGAGATGGTTTTCAGCAACTCAGTTAATTTAGACCACTGGGTGTCTCTCTTTCCTAAACTTTATAAGTAGATGTTCAACCAGCCGTCAGCCAACTGGGGCTGTGACATACCAGACAAATATTGACAGTTGCTAAGGCAACTGGGATAAAGTATTGGCCAGAGGATAATATAGGCGCCAACTGTGCATGCCATTTTCTCACATGGGGAGACACAGAGAGAAAATGAATGAAAAATATATTTCAAGATCTCTCTTCAACTGGAGCTTAAGAACAACTCACAGTAGACATTTAACTTAACCTCTCTCTTCTCCTCTTTCAATTTTTCTGGAAATTAACACTTTGGGGACTTGGAGGCTCTTAAGTCAGTTAACATGCATCACAACAGGGAAATCTGTTTGGGTATCAACTCTTTTTTCCAGTTGTTTCTGGCATTTACTTTTCCAAATTATATTGTAAGAGCCAACTATAAGGCCATTTTTTTTTTTTAGCTTGGCTGATTGTGTCATAAATGTGGTCTTTTGTGTAACATCTCTTTTCAGAGATTTCTTATTCAACATTGAAATAATCAGATTGCCTTCTTTCTCTGCTTCCTGCAACATGGTATGAGGGAATTTTTATCTGTGGTTAAAACTGAGCTTTGACCATTGGTTAAACTTGGGTTTTTACCATTTTGCTAGTGCAAGGCTTTCCAACAGTGGCATTATTACTGACATTTTGGGGCAGATAATTTTTTGCTGTGGAGGGCTGTCTTGTGTAGAATATTTAGACTTATCCCTAGCCTTTACTCACTAGATGCCAGTGGCAGTCTTCCCTCAGCTTGTGATGATCAAAAAGGTCTCCAGATATTACTAAATGTCCTCTGGGGACTAAAATTATCTCTTGTTGAGAACACTATACTAGTAGATTCTAAAGCTCCTATTCTTCAGATTGTCCTTAAAATATCCTCAAGTAGAGCTAGAGTTTCAAAACACCAGTGGGAGAAACAGTGAAAACATTAGACTTGTCCAAATTGTAAAGGAGAACCTCAGGTTTTCACAAAGTTGAGCAGTCCAGAAATTAAAAATATTGATTAATCCAGAGAGACCAGTTAACAGAAACTGCTTTCATTAAGTGAGATATAAGACAAGATCTCCCAGAGAATATTTTGGTGTCCTTTTCTGCATGAAATGTTTAGAAATCCTGCTGCTTGAAATCTCTTGGATAGTGAGAAGTCATTCACTATGTTCTCTGAACATGCCCATGCTTTGCTCTTCCAAAGCGTTTTCAACGAGTGACTTTGGCTCTCTGAGTTTGGAGCAGATGGGACTGATTACGGCATGACATCTAGGAAACTTCTACATCTGACATTTGTCTTCTAGAAAACCATCAACCTGTTTACAGCCCTTGTGAACTGCCTAGTCTTTAAGTCTCCCCCTCGAAGTCTGAGTAATTCCACTTTCCCCACTGGACAGGAGGGGCTGGCTGAGGTCATTATGACGATTTATAAGTAGCATGTTGGGCTGTAACTCCCAAAGGAACTTGAAATATTGATTTTATGCATGTCATGCTAAAGATTGAGCAGTTGTAATCTTGCTTTGTATATTACTTCTTGAAGACTTTAAACAAGATGGCTTTGCCACCAGCATAGCTGACACATTCTAATTAATCTTTGTAAAAAGAGTTTGACATGTTTAAATGAGCTCATCCAAAAAGCGTCAGTTATCTTTCTGAATATGAAACATGACTTAGAGAAAATTGAATGCTCACTCTCATAATTTTTCTTGGGTAGATCAGTCATCTGCAAAATGGGTTATCATTTGCAGAGTCTGTGAAAGTGTGTTATATAACATATTTTCTATGCCTTATGATACAGAGAAACAGGTATATTCTCAGTCCATGATGACGGATTGATGTCTAATAAATATTGTATTCTCTAAGTTATTTAATGAAGACTGTTTGAGAGCTTTCTAGAAAAGGCAAAAGTCACAAACCAGGAGGATAGCCTTTCTATTCCTTTGAAAAAGTAAGACAGTTAAAGCTTTAAGTTGTTTGTGGGAAACATGACTGATGGTTCAAATGAACTTATTATATGTTATCTCTTTTGAGCTTATAGATTGCATGTTTTTCTCTCCAATGCCTGAATCATTAACTAAAATGTAAGCATTTTAAAGGTAACTTAACAAATAAGATGGGCAGAAATATTTATGGCTCAGTGGGTAGTTTTGAACATTGAATGAGATAAAGTGTGTAAAAATGTTTGAAGTGTAACTCAACCTAGTTAAGACAGGAGCTTCCCTGTCAGAATGGAGGAGAGCCAATCGGGCCTAAGAAAGCGTCAAGCGCTCCTCCTTCAATGATTCTAGGATCCTTGCTTCCCCAAAGGGTGAGGTCAAAGTCATGCTGAAAGGAAACATTTCATTTTTCATGATACCAGACTAGGTTGTATTCTTTGGTTTTGATTTGTTTTATTTTTGAGGAGAAGTCAATCCTTACCCTGAGGTGCTCTCTCTTTTTAGGTAAACTTTTGAAATCAGCTGACCTTCTTGATGACAAAAGATGAAACTCAAAACATTTACTTTCTGCTTTGCCCACAGGAATCGGCTCTAGCCCTGTCCTTGTAAGTCAAACAGAACCAAGTAGAGTGGAACCTCCATTAACTCAGGCCAATGCCTGAGGCACCTGAGTTTGTAAAGCTTCAGGCTTTATGGAGAAGGCATAGAGTTATCTGAGAAAACAGACTGGACATTGGAGTGGAGGACTTGAAAGAGGGTTGTGGGAACCAAATAAAAGAGTATTAAGTAAATATGTAGAATTCATACAGGACACCTTTCAAAGATTTCCTTTCCTAGTGAGCCACAAAGAAATGAGTAAGTTGGACAAAGTCATTCTGTTCTATTACCACATACTGTTCTTTTGAGATCTACCCCTACCTGATCCTTCACTTGTTCCCTTCATAGTCCAGGAGATATTTGGCACGAGGAAGAAAGGTAAGGTGGTTCTCAAGGGAGAGATAGTTCATTATGTCACTCTTGCGGTGATAGATTTGGGAGAGCAAAGTTCCCCAATTTTCTCTCTCACACCACCATAAATTGCCAAGTGAAGGTATCACAGGTATTGAGGTAATATCAGCTAGTTAGAGACCCAGAATCTGATAATGGCAGCAGAGAAGTTCCCTTTAGGTTGGAGGGAAAATGCAGTTGAATTCTTCCATTAGCCTTCAGAGTTTAACACTGACTATTTTCTGTGATAGGAGAGGAGGATCTTGTCATGTTTGAGTTTCATAGGTGCTCAGTAATGTTAGGATATTAATTCTGGTATGATATACCACATCTTCATGGAATTAAGTTTGAGGATCTTAGAGATCAAGATCCTTGGGCATTTTGCATATCACCTTTATGAGAATAACCTTACACACAATTTATTTATTGCTTAATAAATGACTTTTAAAATTAAATCAGGTTGGAGAGAAGTTTGCCCATAGAAACCTTTACCTTCTTAGCACCATAAAGAATACTTGTAAGAAGAGTTACTCTCTGAGGCATTTGATATGATCTACAGAGCACTGAAACATATCCAAAACCAAGATAATTGTCTTATCTGCCACCTGTTATTTATTTTAGTTAAATGATTCACATTGCTTGCTTATTTTTGCATATGGTCAAATTTTTAAAAATCTAGCTATAAGTATTTTAGTCTCTCCATCACAGTTAGGGTACTTAAGCATTATAGAGAAAATGTCTACAAGATAACAAATATTGACTCTTCCTGCTTATTGCTTCTTTAATTATTCAGGGGGCTAGGTCTAGAATGCCAAATGGGCTTTTTCAAATAGCAACTATCTGAATGATCAAAATTTTAAATTTATATTCAAACATCTTAGAGTTGTGTAGACAGCGCATGACCCCAAATAGTAACTTACTTCAAATGGGGATTTAGAATTCGCACGCTGCTTTTACAACATTTTCCCCTAGAGCTGGAGAGGTCACTACCTTCCTTAAACTACTATGGCTTTAATCCTGAACAAAATTAAAAATCTGATGGCAAAGACAGACCTCTTATTCACAATGATGTGAGAGTCCTTTGTTATTCAGGCAAGGGCAAAGAGAATAAACAATATCAATTAAAATAATGCTGGTCTTAAGTTTAACAACTCAAGTAAATGATCCAATTCCCATACTTGATGGACAAGCTGTAATAAAGAGGGTCAGCCTAGCTGGCCAAGCTCACAAAGATGAAAGGGGCAAATTGGGGGAGATCATGGCTGGGAGATACACATCAGAAATTGTGCCAGGGTAAGGCTAGGAATAGGAATCAATAGGAACAACGCACACTGAGGCACAGAACTAAAAGAAGTGCTGAGAACCAGGAAAGGGAACATAGAGCCCCTGACATGAGCAAGTATGAGCTCTGCACAGATTTCTGAGATGATTGTTAATGGAACTTTTTACTCTTCTAGCATCAAGTTTACAAAGGCAATTTTTTTTTTTTTAGAAAAAGCAGGTAATAATAGTCATAAAGTTCCAGTTCTCATTTGTTCATCTAATTAATACCTTTATCTACCCTTCTAATTTCTCCATTTAACATCCTTCTATTTTTTCATCAATTTATTCCTCTTTTAATCTAACATTTGTTGAGCGACCATTTTGTGTAGAATATTGTCTGACATTTGGTACAGGTGTGAAGAGTTAAACACAGCCCAGAAGTTATTATTTGTGACCTATAATAACAACTCTGATAATTTCAGATCGAACATGAAGTTGCTTGATGTACCCTATTATTGATGGATCAAGACTCTTTCTTAGTTGTCCTTATCTAGAGATTTCTCCTACGTTTTCCTTCTACCTCTCAAGTTTAAGGATGATCCCAAAGCTGGCTTTCTAAGCTTGATGAAGGCAGCTGTGATGGTTTATCCTAGAAAAGAGGCCATCAGTGAGCACACAGAGCAAGCTCAATGTCATCCAGTGGACCAGTGGTCTGGGGAGTACCTATGCTTTCCAAAAACCTTTGAAGAAAAGAAAGCAAGGCATTGATACATTGGAGAGAGAGAGAGGAGAGGAAGGCAAACTTGAAAATCTTGGAAACAAAGAAACACCTTTTTAATATTATTCTAGGTGGTCCGTGGTGAGTTGTGTTATTACCTATCCTTTAAAATGTTCTTGTGTAGCTAGCTGGAAATATGAAACAGTGAGAACATGCAAATAGGCTTTTATTCTTTATCCTGAGCAATTTAGAATTTGGCCAAGTGCCTATAAAATCTCTACATGACCAATAAAGCACATTCACTTCTAGGCTTACTAGAAGCCCATGTACAAAATGCTATATACACCTAGCTAGCCAATGTTCTCAAACAGTGAGAACATGCAAATAGGCTTTTATTCTTTATCCTGAGCAATTTAGAATTTGGCCAAGTGCCTATAAAATCTCTACATGACCAATAAAGCACATTCACTTCTAGGCTTACTAGAAGCCCATGTACAAAATGCTATATACACCTAGCTAGCCGATGTGGGGTTGAGGGCTTGTAGGAGAAATCAGGGGGTCTTGGCTGTTACTATATTATTCAAAGTGAGACTATAAAGTCCAGGCTCATCCAAGTCAAACAACACAATTTTTCTCCCTCAGAATACAATAGAATACCTTCTCTGCACATTTGCAAAGTTAGTCTTCAAATAAGAGAAAACACAGAACTAATGGGTAGATGGGAACTGAAGAAAAAGCTGTGTGACTCTTATGAGATTTGAGGATCTTGTAAATTCACAGCCCACTTATACAGAATTGAAGAAATGTATAAATCAATATAAAGTTTTGTGAGAAAAAAATGCCTATGAAAAGGTAGGACTTTGTGTCATTAAGGAGGGCCATAGAAAATAATTCCTGGACTTTATTTTTAGTCTAATCTTGAGCAGTCTGTATTGCATTAACCGTCTTGGTGTGTACTGAAGTTCAACTGTTTTGTTAAAGAATCTGTGTCCAGCCTTGTAAGAATTTATCTCTGGTGACCAACCCAATATGACAAGAGTTGTGTAGTCAGACTTTGAACATATCCAAGTTTTAACTGAGTGAAGGTATTAACTAATTAATATGTTTTTTTCAGGTATAGTATACAGATTGATTTCAAAAATGTTAGTGAGGCTTAACCAAATGGATGAATTGTTTTTAATAGATCAAATGGGCAATAACTAGTTAGTAACTTGGGTTATAAACAAATTGTTTGACTGAAACAACCCATTTCAAAAAATAATCTGACCAATTCAATGAGTCAGTCCACACTTTATATTTACAAATGCACCTTCGTATCTCATCTGAGAAGACTGCCAAAGCAAATAGTCCCATAAAAAGAAAAGTCAAATTTGTTCATTGGTGTTTTTGTTTTTGTTTTTGTTTTTTTTTTTTTTGAGACAGAATCTCACTCTGTCGCCCAGGCTGGAGTGCAGTGGCATGATCTTGGCTCACTACAACCTCTACCTCCTGGGTTCAAGCAATTCTCATGCCCAGCCTCCTGAGTAGCTGGGATTACAGGTGCATGCCACCACACTCAGGTAATTTTTGCATTTTTGGTAGAGATGGGATTTCACTACTTTGGCCAGGCTGGTCTCGAACTCCTGGCCTCAAGTGATCTGCCTGTCTTGGCCTCACAAAGTGCTGGGATTATAGGAGTGAGCCACTGCACCTGGCCAGATATGGTTTTAACAGCTGGCTTCATAGTTGGCTTTTCTACATCTCTACCATTTTCTGGGATGTTGTGTATATATAATTTTAATTAATATTTTCATTCCTGATTTTGTCACCACTTGCCTAGAGAGACAAGGTTGAATCTGAAGGCTATGGTGGTTATCTTCTAATTCAAAAATGAAAAGCAGTACTATTACAGTGAGATGAGCCTTTAGAATGATCATTATAATAAAAGAAAAAAAGAGGAGAGAAGGCAATACAAGCTCTTGGGAGCTGGAGTGTGTCATGCTGCTAAGAGTCTGGGCTGTAGAGCCAGGCAACCCTGGGTTTGAATCTGTACCAGTCTCATCAATAAATGGGGCAATAGAACTCATCTTATACTTGTAGGAAAAATAAATTTATAAAAATGATATGACACATAGTAGGTACCCTATACGTGTTAATACAGATGGGACCACAGAAGTTGCTGAATTAAACATCCTCATTTTGAGGACATAGAAGCCCAGAAGCTAAGCTACTAGGACATGGCTTGGTTTTTTGACCCCAAGTTCAGTGTTTCCCAATATCTTTTGCTACCTAGTTTTGCCTTGGATGAAGAGGTAAGGTGAGGATTGGGAAAAACTTAGTAAATGTATATGGCATTTTGTGGTGGGTGGGTCTTGAACAATAAAAATGATTTCAAAAGTTAAAGGAAGGAGGACACTCTAGGCAGATAATATAGCACCAAAAAGGGTATGGCACAACATGACTTGAGCCTTTCTGCTAAAGGGAAAAAGAACACTGCATGATGTTTCTGAACAAACCATTGAACATAGGCTTGGGTTCTCTTAATGAATGAGGTCTTACAGGGGACATCTCTGAAACCCCTAACTTTCTGTGTACTTCTGGAAATATCCAGTTGTATATTTAGTAGGTACAAGAGATTCTCCTTCCCCATGGTTGCTGCAGAGAGATCTATGTAATTATCTGACCTTCACAGGAGAAATTGACATCTGAGGAGGCTTCCGATGAGGGGCTAGCTTACAAGGGTCTGAACAGCTTCAGACTCAATTCTAGGGATCTTCTCTGGAATTTGGGAGGCACCAATAGTGGGGCTCAGTTCTAAGAGGTACACTCCTATCAGCATAAAGTGGTAAGCAGAAAAGGACAGGGTAAAAAAAATTAGATAATTTAGTCCAGGGAATCAAGGTTAAAGGAAAAACTCACAACTCACCAGACTATAAGTTTTAGGAAGCAAGGACTATAATTTGCCTTGTTCACTGCTTTATTCCCAGTTCCAGCAAATTACTTGGAATATGGTAGATGATCACTACGTTTCTGTTGAATTGATCAATTACTTAATACAGAAAAGAAAGACCACTACCTTAATTTCAGTGGCCTGTGAAAAGCTCCTGACCGTATTCCTGACAGTTCTTGGTCACAAAATTGTTGGCCAAAGTCAACGGTTTTCCTTTGCAAAGATCTGCATATGGCCCCCATGCATCCTGTTGGGGAAGTTCCTTAGGTGATGACCAATATCCAGACACAAATCCTTTACAGCTTAGTAGCTGCTCATTTGTTTCATTCATTCTTTCAAGTTTCTTGAGCAACCATTACTAGCTTCTCCAAATGGAGTACATGTAACCCAGAATACAGGCAATAAGGTAGAGTAAATATACACATTTTGGATTCAGAATATGAGGATTCAGATTCTGGCTTTGCTACATAATAGGTTTATGATGCCATGAAAGCTATTTTTCTTTCTAAAGCTTCATTTTCCTCATCTGCAATTTAGAAATAAAATAGTACTGACCTCAAAGGATTGTTGTAAGAATTAGGATAAATAATCTATGTAAAGCATTTTACATAGTGTCTAGTACTTAATAAGCTTGATAAATGTCAGTTTTTTCCTCTTCCTCCACTTCCTCCTTTTATATCTTTTTTCCTAAATTTCTTATATTCTAAAGTAAACATTGGATTTTTTTTTCATTTCTGAAAGTGATATGAGCATTACAATATATGTTGTGTCCTAGGTCAATTGGCAGAATTTAAAATTTCTTTTTGATAAATACATTAATAGTATACCTTATAATTGATAGCACCTAAACTGAGCTATAATTTGGAATCTTTTTTCTTATTACTGCTAATTTGGCTACTTGAAATATGCAAGAAGATACAAAAGGCTTCAGTGTAAACATGGTATATTTTTCAGGAGCATCAATTTTACTTGAAAATTTGGTGGAGAAAGTTGAATATTGATTAAGAAGAAGTCAAAAATTACTTGAATTTTTAGGAGAAAATATGACAAGCTATAGAAACATTGGCCTGAAATGTTGGGTTTTTGCTTATAGATCATTAGATAATAAGTGTTCAGTCTGTTCAGCTGTTTGAAATACTGTGCTGAACAACCTTGGGAAGCACTGTGTAAAACGGTGGTGAGAAAACCAGACAAGGTCCTTGCTCTCATGGAGCTTAGGGTTTAGTGGGAAACAGACTTGCAAACAATTAATAGAGATATCGTGTTTCAGCTGCTATGATAGTAATTGTTACAAAGAGCAGCTGGTTACGAAGAGGGCGGGTCAGGCCTGTGGTGGTCAAAAAGGGTGCCGGTGAGGAATGCTTCTTAGAGAAGGTGAACTTAAAGCAGTTTCTTGAACGGTGAAATGTAATTTGGGGAGATAACATGGCACACTCAACAGGATCCTTGTAGTCTTTATTTTCTTTTCTGAGGGCTGTGATTTTCTGCAAATTATTGGGGAAGATTCTCACTGCTCAACTTTCAGAGGAACTAGAATGCCCACTTACTGGCATCTCCTGTATCAAAGTCCTCCCAGGATCTTGTAGGTGGCCTTGCTTCAGCAGGACAAACCTGGGTCAGCTTGGAGCATACTGACCCATATTTAACCCAAACTAAGAACTTTGTAATTTCTTCCAAACTTCTGATTCTAGGCTACAAGCAGAGTCTGGTTCTCAGATTTTGCTAATAAAATATAAGTCCAAGCCACATTTTCTGCTGGGATTATAAAATATTTGTTACCAAGTTCCTTCCAGTAGGATCGGTGGGTTGTTCATTCTGTGAAACCTTGTCATTGGAATGGAATTGTATACTGGGCTGAAATTCAGACCTTTGTTTTCTTGTCCCAAGGAGAAAGACACACATTCTTTAGGAAGACTGGTACAACATTGCCATCCTTACCCTTTGTACCTCCTGATTATCACCAGAACAGCTGGCTTAATGTAATGGTAATTCACGGTCCTCAGCTGGAAGGCTGCAGATAATCCTTCATTATTCAGAGTTCAGCAAGTGCCAGCGGTGTTATTGAAGTGGTGATTGAATTTTGTGAACCTTCTGTGGTCCAGACAGCATAAGAATGCCTGCAAGAACTGTGCAGTGTGGTTAAGATGCATACATTTCCAACAATATTGGATCATCAAACTCAGCCCTATAGCCTATAGTCAAAAGGACATACTGTTTTGATGATTTGACTTGTGATGTTGAACATTTTGGAGTGAAACCCATTTGGAAGCATGACAACATGTACCTACAAGGAAGACATTGTGAGAGAAATCTAGTACTGCCCAGAAATCTCCATCAAAAGCTTCACTGATAATCTCATCAAGTGCAGATACGTATGTAACAAATTAGCTCTTCTTATAGTTAAAGATATTCTTGCCTCATTGTTGAATTGAATCCTTGTGTGGAAAAAGAAAAGAAAAATCCCCAAATAATTTTCAATGAAATGTGAGATTATCACTACACCAGCAATTAAGTGCTTTCAAAATCTGACATTCACAGAATGATCTCAGCAGTCTCACTACTTTGCAATGCTGTTACTAAAAGAGAACATTTATAGTTTGGGAAAATAGCACAAAAATGAAACTGTTGGAATTGTTTTGGTTGCTGAAAATATTCTTGGCCTCAGCGTCTGTGGCACTGTGTAAAGGAAAGAGCTTTGGCTCTGAGCTCAGACAGACCCTGAGTTTGAATCCTAGCTCCTTCATTTACTGTGTCCTTAATAGGTCATTAACTTCTTTGAGTTTCTTCATTTTTCCGTGTAAAAATGAGGTCAGTAATGTCTACCTTTGAACATTAAATATGTAGAATAAAGGGCACTTCTTGGCTCTACTTAATAGTTACATCAACTGCTGTCATTTGCAGGCCTGCTATGTTCCAGGCACAGTCAAGTGCTTATGAATATATATTATGATACTATGAGGGTGATATTTAGGGTGACCAACTTGTCCCAGTTTGCCTGGGACTGTCCTGATTTTATAACTGAAAAGTCCTGTGTCCCAAAACAAGATAAACTGGAGGAGTTGGTCACCCTATGCATACATGGTCTCATCTTACAGATGTGAAAACTGAGTTTCAGAGGCTGTGCAGAGTGCCCAGTATCCCACAGCTGGGAAAGAGTAGGCCTGGCGTTCAAACCCAGGCCTGGATAATTCTCAAGCCTGTGCTCTTTCTGCAGCCCTAAATTCTGCTCAGTAAATGTTTCTTGTCTTGTTGTATTACTAGAACCTTCTGAAATCTGCAAATATCTGTACATCACACCACATTTTTCAACTGCCTTTAATTATAACTTCGGGAACGCATGGCTGTGTGTTTATGTATGTTGGAGAGCTCTCCAGGTGATAGTGATAATGAAAATGATAGCCTAAAATATATTTCGAAGAACATCCTGCCTTTTGCCAATGCAGAGACCATTCATTCATGTATTTATTCATTCATTCCACAGGTGTGCAGAGTGAGGTCTTATTGTGTGTCAGGGACTTAGGCAGATACAGAGGACTCAAATGCTGGCCTCAGGATACTCGTAATGGGGGTGTAGACAGTCGGTTGTAAAATATTGTGAGAACTTTGTTGATAGAGGCAAGTCCTAAGACTCTTGCCCCTGCAAACCCCTCATCTCCCACCTCTCCTCCCATTCTGTACTCTAGCCATGGATCTTCCTTAATACTCTGACTTTATCCCTGGCACTGTGTGGTTTTGTTTTACACTAGCTGTTACTTCTCACTGGAAGATTCTTTCTCTTTGTCATTCCAGTGAAATGTCGTTTCTTTAGAAAGAATTTCTTTTCCTCAAGCTAAATTAGCCACCCAGAAGTTTTTTTATGTTATCACCCTGTTTTGATAATCTTCACAGATTTATTTATGCATTATTTGAAATTTATCTTCCTTGATTGTTTGCTGCTTTTTTGCCTGCCTTTCCTGACAGCGTTAGGTAAATTGCAGGAAGAAGAGAGAACGTGTTTATTCTTATTGTTTATTTCACTCGTGGCTGGGTTCCCAGGATCTAAAACAATGCTAGGCACACAGAAGCAATCAGTAAGTATTTTTTGAATGAACAAAATGAATGACTTAACAAATGCTTTGGCTGCTGGAAAGAGCAGCTATCTCTATATGAGTATATAGAGGTGCAAGGAGAATTATGCCAAAAGGAACATAAATCAGCCTTAATTTTTGTTTTTCTGGTTATAAAGGTAGTATATTCTCAGATTTTTTTTTTTTAAAGTTGATAAAGAAATGACAAAAAAGGAAAAAAAATGAGACTAGCCTGATGTAACCACTAATCATATTTTGTTGCACATTCTGTCGCAGGTCGCTTTCAATTCATGACGTAGATACTTTTGAACAAAACCAAATCACTCTTTTCCTAGTTTTATACCATCCTGATATGTATTTTCTGATATCTTTTCTTAAGTTCTCAGTTTAAAGATTGTTTTATTTTTCATCCTAATGGGTATACTATAATTAACATAGCCAAATCTACATTGTGGAATCTTTGTTCATATTTTTTTTACCATTATGAACAATATGTGTAGAACAGTCTTGAAGATAGATCATCTTTGCCAGGACCCATGTGTTAGCAAGTAGAAAGTAAAAGGACTTTGGTTTGAATTCTAGATTTACCAGTTTCTTTTAACATTTTTTAAAATTTGTTTTCCTCATCTGTTACATGGGAACATGAGGAATGCCTACTTCATAGGGCTATTGTGCCAGTTAAACAATTTAATGCAACTACAGCTCTCAGAACAACATTGGCATGCAATACATATTTGCTGTCCTTGATAATTTCCCTAAACTCCTAGAAGGCAAAGTTGCTTTCTAATCCACCTTAAAGGACAAATAGAAACTAGCTAAAGAGAAGGGTAGGAAGGAGGGGGCAGACCCAGGAAGTAAAGTTGGGAATAGTAAAACTCTTTTAAAAAGATTTTTTTCTTACAAATTATAGAACTTGAGAGCCACGTTGCATCAGCAAGAAGCTTCCAAACACAAAACTTCTATTAACTGTGACTCTCACACTGCCCATTATGCCGCCCAATGTGTCATGCAACTCCCCATGATCAATGGAAATATGCTTTTCTAGGTACTTGGCAAGATAATACTGATCAAGAAAGTGCTGGCCATTTAAGCTGTGCAACTGGGAGGATGGAATGCCCTTTGATTAGACAAGGAAGCCACAGAGCTGAGTTTTGTTTGGTCAGATAACAAGTTTAAATTTCAACGTATAGATGTTGTCTGGTGGACCATCCTGAAAAAACAGATCAGGGCTTGAGATGAGGGTCTGAGCAAGTAGTGTGGAGGCTATTTGAGGCTGTAGAGGTGAGGAACGTCTAGCTCAGTAAGAGTTATCTTTTGTTTCCCTTCTGATAAGAAGTTGTAAGCTCATCCAGAGATACTCATTTTGCTTTCAATAGATGCTATTGATTGATTTCTGGTTTAATTCATAAATTTTAATTTTATTTTCAGTAAACAACAATGTTCAACTTTTATGTAACAAAGTAACACAGAATCACACAGCAATCAAATCATGTTTATTTAGTGATATCTGACAAGTAGAGAAATCAATCATAATATTTTACAACATGTACAATTTATATTTTTTATAAATACTTAAAAGTAGAAAAGTGGAACACATGTGGTAGCATTAAAAGAATGTCTAGATTTAATTTTGCAGCCTACCTGGTAGCCTGACAAACCAGATACATGTATGTATACACGTATATCTTGATTATGAGTTTTTATAATTATGGCCCAACGATAAGTTTTGGGCATGTTTACAATAATTCCAAACTCCCATAAAATGTGTGGTCTCTTACCACCAGTCATGTTGATTTTGCTCTTTTTTTTCTTAAAATTCCATGAAATGCACATTTGAAACAGTCATCAGAGGATGTAAGCAAGTGCTTTGGAGCTCAAGTTTACTCATCAGTAAGATGAGAGAATCCCTGCTAATATGCTCTGTTTCTGCTAAATTAAAAAAACTTGGGGGCCTCAGCAGCTTCCACTATATAAATGTCTGAGGGCTGTGAGGGACCAGTCATCTTTGTATTGGGAGTTTCTGTTTAGCTTCTTTCTATTGGAAAGGAGTCAATCTGTCTTAAATGGGGAAAGTTTATGACAACAGTCCACTTAGCAAACATTTCATTACTGTAGGTACAACATGTTTCCTAGTGTAAAACTAAACAGAAAATTAATAGTCATCTCTGGATGTCATGTTGAAGTGCTGTATGTTTCCTTGGATCTGGAGCTTGGAAGTTCAGAGCTGGCTTAGCCAAAAAGGGAGCCAATAGAGAATCTTCCCAATATATGTGCTCAATATATGGTTGAAATACTTGTACAATGACACGTTCAGTATGATTCTAGACTTCACTGAGTCATTACAGTGACATTTTCTTGGAATTGCACTAGTACACAACAAAATATGATGAGTGCAATGTGATATAGTCTACAAAGTGAGTTATATACCTGTTTCCTTAAATTTATAGAAATTTGCATTTAAAATAAAACCACAGGAAAGTAAGTCATCCCTAAGCCATATCCTGAGCTTACCTTGATTCCAAGTTTACAGTTAATTACATTTTTTATTAAATAAAAAGACAGCTATAAAGGTCCTCATATGATCACATTAGGAAAATACATAGGATTCAAGGATGAAATCATGAATCTTCAATACTTTTCTTATATTCCTTTGATGGTGGGTGACACAGCTGCTACAGGTGCTCTGTAGGTGTGCTTATTGAGTGACAGGTTACACTTTCCCTCCGCTAGTCTTCAGCTCCAGCTCCTGGAGGAAGGCCTCATTGTTCTTAGGACAGTTGGTGTGACAGGTACAGGTCCCAATGACCATCACTGGTTTCTTGACTGTTTGCCCTGGGGGAGCACTGAAACTCTACCTGGATGGTTTTGGTATTGTGAGGAGTGCAGCACCGGCCATCACTGCAGACCCCACAGAACCTGGGCTTGTAGGTGTGCAGGCTAGTGCAGTTCTTGAACTGCAGGTGGATGGCTTTGAGGGATTTCTTGGTACGGAGACACTTTTTTCCTTTCTAAGAAAGAAAAAAAGAAATGATGTATTAAATGGTCACCATTCCTCTGAGGAACAATTTTAGAGTATAGAATTACCTGCCAGTTGCCCACCCAATATCTATTCGTCTTTCTTCTTTGCTATCGGAACATTAATTTTGCTTGAGCAATGTAGTCAGCTAGAAGTATTTGCTTCCACAGACTATCTGGGACTTGGGATAACCTTGTGCCAAAGTTCTGGCCAAAGATACATAAGCCAAGGGAATCTGGGAAATCCTTTGCCCTTTGAGCAAATACAATTCTTTATTGTTCTTGCATTCATTTTCCTTTCTTTCTGGAATGTGAGCACCTTGATTAATTGTACATAACGATCTTTTGACATTGAAGAGATGAGCATGAAGATGAAAGCATATGTATAATAACAAAATCTATCTTTTAAGACACTGTAACATGCTTTGGTGTCATTTTTAGCCAAATGCATTTCTACATTTGATACGATTTGGCTCTCTGTGTTCCTACCCAAATCTCATCTCAGATTGTAGTCACCAAATGTCAGAGGAGGAGCCTGGTGCGAGGTGTTTGGATCATGGGGGTGGAATTTTCCATTGTTCTCATGGTAGTGAGTGAGTTCTTACAAGATCTGATGGTTTAAAAGTGTGGCGCCCTCTCTCTCTCTCTCTCTCTCTCTCTCTCTCTCTCTCTCTCTCTCTCCCTCTCCTCTCTCTCTCTCTCTCTCTCCTGCTGCCATATAAGATGTGCCTTGTTTTTCCTTCACTTTCTGCCATGATTGTAAGTTTCCTGAGGTTTCTCCAGCCATGTGGAACTGTGAGTCAATTAAACATCTTTTCTTTATAAATTACCCAGTCTCAGGTAGTTCTTCATAGCAATGTGAAAATGGACTAATACAATGTGTTATAAAAGAATGGTATACATCTGGCATTATTATATGTTTCAAATACTCTTCAGACATTAACTCAACCTTATTACAGTATTCATTCATACAAGGAATAATCATTCATAAAAAGAGCAATTGCCCAAGTTTTACAGATGAAGAAACTGAGTCTCAAAGAGCTAAGGGGATCAGAAAACATCTAATGTTTGAATTTGTCTGATACAAAGCCCATTCTTTTTTATTACATGATGACCTCAGGAAATTCTAAGACATGGAATTTTCATGAAGGCAAATAAAGTGGGGAATTTATGCAAGATTTTATAGTAATGATAAATGAAGAGGCCCAATATTGATAATTCAGCAAAGAATTGATTATGTTTTATTTATTACTTATATTTCTTCATCTACTAATTTCCTACAGTTATTCACTGTTCACCTTCATAGGCATGATCTGCTTCTTACAGGGTGATTAGATTTGGAATTATCTTAAATCAGTGGCTCTCAAGCTTCAGTGCACATTAAAATCATCTAGAGGATTTGTTAAAACAAGTCAGACCTCACACGCAGAGTTTTGGATTCAGTACATCTGATATGGGACCCATACCACAAATTGGAATTTTCACAAGTCCTTAGATGATGCTGCTGGTTTGGGAACCACTGTCTCAGATTTAAAAATCTCTTGGAGACAAGGAAGTAATGATTGTTACACTAGTCTTTCCCTAGATTATAAACACATTTTTACAATATTTATAAAATATGTATACTATAAACATCTTAAAAATAACATATGCAAATATTAAAGAAGATCCAAGTTACAAAAAAATTACAAATTTTGAAAAAAGAAAAAATTAGTAGAAAAAGCCACATCTTAGAGGCATGTAATGGAAACATCTTACTTAATAAAGAAGTTACTCTGCCGTTGAAAATATTGAAGGACTTCTTCTTTCTTACCATTTTGTATTTAATATTTAGCATGTATTCTTGTCAACACCCACAAAATGGTACAGTATAACAACATTCCTGTGTGTGTGTATGTGTTTGTATGTGAGACTGCTTATGTGGTGAACCTATATTACTATGTTATACGTATGTTTGAATTCCCTGGACTGCGGGGGAAGTGCATCTTCTAGGATATAATTTTAGGGATAAGGTGTTTCTAGGTGTTCTTTCTAAACTGGTTGAAGAAACATAAAGTTAGGATGGACCTCAAAAAATTATATAGCTAAGCAGCCATATAACTAATGCAACCACTAGGGACTCTTATTTTACCAGTAAATAGAAATTATAAGTAATGGTGGCTACTGTTTGAACAGAGTACTTAGTCTATACCCAGCATTTTGCAAATTCATTCTATTTAATCATAATGACAAACTTAAGGTAGGTACTTTCAGCAGCCCCATTATATGGGAGAAGAAATTGAGTCTGAGAAGTTAAAAAAAAATTGCCCAAGATTACATAGCTAGTTCATGTGGAAAGACAGAATTTAAAGCCAAGCTGTCTGGCTCCACGGTTGTCCTCTTACACATTAGATGACATTGCTTCAGTGCCAAGATATGTAAATCTTGAATTGCTAAGGACTATTTTATTTTAATCTTAGGTTTGTATAAGGATCATATAATGGTTCAAATTGAGTATTGCATTTATC
Source organism: Ateles fusciceps (assembly GCA_036589455.1). NCBI lineage: Eukaryota > Metazoa > Chordata > Mammalia > Primates > Atelidae > Ateles > Ateles fusciceps. The sequence goes on along the minus strand of JAZHEH010000045.1, from coordinate 6,402,733 downwards.
TGATATAGGGCTCTGGTAACAAGACCTGCGATGTCATCAGCAACCAATCAGAGCTTCTGATCTGCATGTCTCACATTCAGTGTTAACATACTGAGTTGATATAATTCCGGCAAAAAAATAAAAAAGACATGTGCTGTTTTATTTGGCCCATTTTGCCTTATGCTGGCAAATGTATTATTTCCACTAGATTTTTAAAAATACCAACAATTCCCAGACAGTCACTCACTTATTTATCAACAATTATTTATCATGTGCACAATATGTGCCAGGTAGAGAGCTGAGGATGGAGAGATAAGACACACATGGCCTCTACCTTATCGTTCCATACAGATCGAACCTCAGGAGTAAAGAGAATTGAGATCAGAACGGATCTCTCTAGAAGCAGCTGTGCTTGGCAGTTGGGTAGCCAGTTTTCTCCAGGAATGGAATGGGATTTGCTAGACCATTCTCCACTGGGAAAAGCATTATAGTTGCCCGGCCCCTCCCTCTTTTACCTGAGGGTATATTATGGGTTGCTTGGAGTATTTCAATATGATAAAGAGAAAAAAGAAGATAGGCTGGCTTCAGGAACTCCACTGCCTTTTCTCTGGGGTTAACTCCCAGCTAGAGCTGTTCTCTCTGTCACAGAGTGGCACAGTGACTTTCTGAAGCCCCAGCTCCAAGGAGACAAGGCCATTACCTTCAGGATGGGAGGTTTCCTCCAGGCTCCTACCTTATCCGTTGGCTGCTCGGGCTCTTGTTCACAGGGCCGCACCATGCAGAGCCGAGTCTGTTTTAGCATCTCACATTGACGGTTCCTGTTGGTGACTCGGGTGGAGAACCCCATGCCACAGCTCTTGGAGCATGCTGTCCACTCTGTGGTCTGTTCAATGCAGTTGGCGCTTGAGTCAGAGACTTCTACTCCTAGGGTGGCTTCTGGCCTGTAAGCTATGGGGTAGATAAATAAGAGCAGCCATATTGGGTGAAATGTGTGGATTGGAAAGTGGTTCTTTCAGCCATCATTATTAGAAAGTGGGTCTCATTCAACTCTGCACCTACTAAACACCAGTGCTCCCAGGACACAGAACTGAATTAATTAATTAATTAATTTCTGGCATGGCTGATAATGTCTGCCCTCAGAAATAGTATAAAATTCTGGAGACTGCTAATATAAGTAATCTGGCCAGTTAATGGCTTCTAAAATATCCTCTACTGTCTCTTGAGATTTTTAGAAACTGTTTCATTGATAAAAGAAAATAGAAGAATAAAAAAGGTCCTGAAGTGCCATCGGAACCTTCCTACAGCATCTAGAAAGATGACACTTTTCAGTGACACCCATCCAGGGATTAGTAGCCTTAATCATGAGAGAGTCTAGGTAGCGAATCCAGAAAAGAAAGAGGATTTAAAATGTTGTCTTTGTAGTGCTAATGAGGGTCAAGTGGGATGAATTAAAATACAAATACTGGTCATCCAATGAGACAAAAATAAGACACAAGAGTGAACTTGGGAGGTCCTCTTTAGGAGAAATTGGGGCAAACTTCTATACTTAGTTTGAGTTTATAAATATGTTTGAGCTAATGTCTACAAATGTGTTTGATCTCATGTGTTTGATCTCAGTGGGCAACCTGGAATCCACAAATGAATGGCCAGAAACTGAGGCCAGTTTTTTTCAAATCTAAGAGATTGCAAATTCTTCATGCTTATATTTACCTTCTGCTATGACCACCTAAGTATATTGAGTTTCTTACCTGCAAGGGTAAGGCCTCCCAGTGAATCCTCCTCATCTGGGCCGCAGATCCACTTTTCACAGCACTCTCCGGGCACCTCAACTTTTCTTGGAGCTGGGCAGTTAGGCTCAGGAAGTAGCACGTCCAGCTGACAGCGAGGCACACAACCAATCTGCCCATCTCTGCAGGTGCACTGGAATTTGCAGCTTGGCTGAAATTTCTCTCCACTGCGATAGATGACCCCATCGAACACACAGTTATCTCCCTCTACCGCTAGTATATTGGGGAAGCAAAGAAAGCAAAGAGGAGGAGGAAAAACAAGAACACAATACAGTGAAGAAGCTTGTAAGATTTGGAAGACATGTTTCAAAACCCAAGTCCTTTTCTAGTTCAGGTGATCTGGTTTCTTATGTATCCACCACAGAGTGATGTCCTCATGGAGGCCTCTTAGAGCAAGAAGAAACCTTCAAGATCATCTAGTCTTGCCACTCATTTTATGGATGAAGAAAGAGGTGTGCAACTGTGAAGTGATAACCCCAAAGCCCCCTGGCCATTGTTCTCAATGCTCAGTCATTTTGCAAGAACCTACTTAGAGTCTCCTACTCCAGCAGCTTAGACTTTTAAAAGAGAAAAAGTGTACTTTATATTTTCTAACAGGTTAGCTGATGAAATTGGGAAGGGCATTAAGATTCATTGGCACTCAAGCATAATAAATCATCAGTAGCTTAGAGAAAAAAGTAAAAGCCCTCCTGTCCAGAAAGGAAGGGACAATCTCCAACTTCAGTGTTGTGCCATGTGAAAAATTGATCCCTGATTAAGTTTTAGAAGCCTGGATTGGCACCTGCATTTTATTTTACTTGTATCCAGAGAAGGGTTACATAGTTGCCCCAGGAGACTAGGCTGCTTTAGTTCAAATGGGAAAATTACAGGTGTGAAAACAAACCTGCTGGGTTTTCCCCAACTGCAGTTGGGGAAACTGTGAGCCTGTGAGTAAACTCAAGCTTCCATCAGCCCCAAGTGGCACCCTAGAAATGTCTAGGGCCAGTGAAGGAAATGACTTCACTGGCCCTTAACCCTGCGTGGCTCCCCCTCTGCTTAGATTCTTGTCTGGGAAGCCAAGTGAGGAATGCCTCTCACCTCCCCAGGGCAGGTTTCCTGTCTGACTCTAGTGCTCCCCAAAGCCCCAAGTGCTCCCCAAACCATGCCCGACACACAGTAAGTGTCACTTATTGCATTATTATTATTTGCTTATCGCCCTCTGGAAAGGGGGAGGAAAGAGAGAAGGGAGGAAGCAGCTTCAGTTAGCTGCAGGAGAAGAGGTCAAATAGTGAAGGGGCAGGATTACCCATGCAGATGCCAGTCTGGTTGCTGGGGTCTGCGATGCGGTCACAGTAGAGGCCACTGCTCTCGTCGCATGGCTCCAGATCTGAGCAGCTCTCGCCACGCTGGCGGGCACACACCAGACAGCAGGAGCAGCCGTCCAGCACCGCGCGCACCCCGGCGGCGCAGGTGGGCGGCGTCGCAGGGCACTGGCCGGGACACTGGGGAGGGCAGCGCTGAGTCGCAGCGACCTGAAGGCAGGCGAGACAAGAAGGAGAAACCCCTCAGCCGGGACAGAGATGCAGCGAGCCCAGTGACCAAGTGGGGGCCACCTAGTAAGGCGAAGTAACTTGGGGCATCTTAAGGGTGCACCACTTACCTGTCCCAGGAGATGGAGAAGCAGGAAGCCCAGGCAAAGGCACTGCTTTCTGAGACAGAGGCTCGTGCTCTGCACACTCTGCATACTCAGGCTTTTCTCTCTCGCTTTTACCAAAGGAGACTTTCTTCGCTGTAGATTGGCACTGCTCGCCTTCCCCCTGGTCTGGCGCTTGCCGATCACGCCCAGCGCCACCAGCACAGGTTTTATAGCGCGCTCCTGGGACTCGCACAAGCCGGTTGGCTGCAGTGCAGGGAGGAGGGGGGAGATCGGCTGGGTGGGGAAGTGGAACGAACCCTGGGGTTGCCATGGCAATTGGCCGTGGGTGCTGCTCTCCTTAGGGCGCGGCGCCGGGGCCTGAGTGTGCCTGTGTGTGGCGACTGGCTTTTCCCAGAGGGCAGGGAGGGACTGGGTGGAGTTCCCAGGCCAGGACTCAGGGCTCGCTAGAGCGCGTGGGGAAGGAAACGCCCGTTTCCTCCTGGAAGTTGCTTTGCCTTCTCCCAGGACGAAGACACCACCATTCCCCACCATCCTCCTCCACCCTGACCGTTCCGACAAGGACTGAAAGCATGGGGTCTCCTTATGGGATGCCTGCAGTTTGGGGCCATCTGTGGGGGACTGGCAGAAGGCCCAGGGATTTAGTCATAAGGGAAGCACATGCAAGTTTGTCACCGTTTAGGGCACTCATTGAATGTGTTGAGAGGGAGGGGAAGAGAAGGGAGGAAGCAAAGGAGAGAAAGCGGAGAAAGAGAAAAGTGTGTGTGTGTGTGTCTGTGTGTGTGTTGGGGGGAGGGGGAGTGACAGGGGGAAGGGAACCTAGAAAAAAATCTCTGTATCAGGATGTGGGGGATGCTATTGACCAAATGGCAAAATTCTTTTGACTCTAATCCTTCCGCTTCACTGAGCCTTAAGCCCCAAGGTACATAGGTTTGTTAGAAATAAAAGTAAAACACAATTAAAGGAAAATAAAAGAAAACATCGTAAAATAAAACAAAGAAATCTTCTTGGCAGAAGAAAGCCTTGAAGCACTTGCTGTATCCGGCCAAATGTGAGGGAGCTCATGTGAAAGTCCAGAAGCCTTTGAGAGTTTCCCAAGTGGGTTCAGTTCAGCCTCCATCACCACCATCAAAACCTCCTCCAACCAGAGAAGAAGTGAAGAAGGAACTTGCTTGACTTGGCTGACCCTTCAGCAAATCAAATCCCTCTCCCACTGGGCATCCACTTTCAAAAAATGGTTGCTGGGGCATGCTTGTCATCTCTCATGGGAAAGAGAGAGCAGTTTTACTGCTCCAAAGGTGACACTGCTTGAAGGATTTAGAGCAGTTTCCCCCCCCCATATTTCAACATTGCTGCTGCCCCTAGGAGAACTATGCCCAGCTCTTTTGAGGATAGCTGCTTTGGAAAAAAGAAAAAAAAAAAAAAAGCCTGCACACACACACACACACACACACACACTTTTTAAGAAAAATTATACAGGCCTGTGATGTAATTCTCGAGTTTAAAAAGAAACAAATGACCTCTACATCATCTGTCCCCAGCATGAAGGAAATCAAAGGCAGCTTGTGGAAGGGGCCAGATCTGCCTCTGCAACACCTGCAGACTATGAAGTCACCTCAAGCCCCTTCAAGATAATTCCCTCGGCAGCCTGAAACCACTATGACACACTTCCAAACCTCCAATAGTTCTGCTTTCTTTGAGGTAAATGAGACTGAATAGCACTCAAACTTAACTAGAGATAGAACAGTTAATTTGTACTCCTGAGTAGGACATTCATATACTCTTGAAATTGAGAGGTTTTGGAGGGTGGAGGGTGGGAACAGGGGAGAGGATCAGGAAAAATAATTAATGGGTACCAGGCTTAATTCCTGGGTGATGAAATAATCTGCACAACAAATGCCCAGGACACACACATTTACCTGTGTAAACAAACCTGCACATGTACCCCCGAACTTAAAATAAAAGCTTAAGAAGAAGTAAAAAGGAAAAATAAATGAATCGATAGGTTTTATGAGTCATTTGGCCTAATGATGCCTCCACCTGGCTGCACATCAGAATCAACCAGTGTGAATTTTGTGAAAAATACAGATTCCTGGGCCCCACTCTTGATTCACTCAGTAGGATTCTCTGGTGGTGGCTCTTGGTAGACAGCATTTTAATGTATTTTGAAATGGGAGCTGGCTTTCAGGAAATGTAGGTAGGGAGCAACTAGAAGCACTGCTAATGGGGGAAGGAAAGAGCGTTGGTCAAGTGTTCAAAGTGTGAATAGACTGAGATAGAACAAGGAGAAATTGGCAACATGGAGATTGGGCTAGCTCTTCTCGGAAAGCGTGGGGTGGCGGCGGTGAGAGGGAAAATGTAACTTCAAGACAAAGATTAACATGTCAAGAAGTCACTGCAAGTGCAAAACTGCTACCCAGTTTTGATTGTAAGAGATGGAAACCAAATTTGAACTAGTTTTGGCCAAAAGAGGACTTTACTGGAAGGATGCTGTGATATTTCACGTAGTGACTGAATGGGAATGGTGCAGCCAGGCCTCAGAGGCAACTAGGATCTGGGGAAAGGAGGGCCAAGAGGACTACTTCCACGTAAGGGAAAATGGTCCTTCCAATCTTCTTGCTTTGTGACCTTGTCACCACAGAGGGAATGTCCCTGTCTCTCAGGCCCAACTTAAACAGTTTCAGGAATGAAATTGGATGGGTTCACCCTGGGCTAATCAATGGGGACAAGGAAGGTGAAGTATGGGGATTAGCTAGAACTTCATGGTTGGAATGGAGAGAAAGAGCAGTTCTCCTGGGAAGAAAGCACTGTTTCTTAAAAAGAAAGCAAGCTTGGCAAGCAAAGCAATACACATCCACTCCATCATCTGCTATAAATGCTCTAGGATGAGGACCTTCATCTTAAAACAATTGTAAATTGAAAGTGAAACCATCTGATGATAATCATGTCATGTCATGCTTCACTGCCTCCAGGCCATAGTCTCTGAAATCCTTCATGCTGGAATAGATGTTATCTGCAGTGCAGGCCTGGCATGCCCAGCTTATCTCTTTTATCTCACAATTCACTGGATAATCATTATAGTCACACCATTTAATGATGGGGATGTGGTTGGAGAAATGTATCCTTGGGTGATTTCATTGTTGTGTGAATGTCATAGAGCGTAGTTACACACATGTGGATGGTGTAGCCTACTGTACACCTAGGCTGTGTGATGTAGCCTATTGCTCCTAAACTACAAACCTGTACAGAATATACTGTACTGAATCTGTAGGCAGCTGTAATACAATCGTGTTTGTGATTTAAACATAACTAAACATAGAAAAGTTACAGCAAAAATATGGTATGGACAAAGATAAAAATTATACATCTGTATAGGGCACTTATCATGAATGGAGCTTGCAGTGGGTGTCAGTGAGTCAGTGGTGAGTGAATGTGAAGGCCTTGGACATAACTGTACACTACTATAGCCTTTACAAACATTACACTTAGGCTAAGCTAAATTTATTTAAAAATTTCTTTTTTCAATGGTAAATTAGCTTATTGTAACTTTTTTTTTACTATATAAACTTTTAATTTTTTAACGTTTTGGCTCTTTTGTAATGACACTTACCTTAAAACACACATATATTGTAAATACGTACAAAAATATTTTCTTTATATCCTTATTCTACAAGCTTTTTTATAGTTTTAATATTTTTTATTTTTTATTTTTTTTGGTAAAACACCAAGGCACATGCACAAATATTAGCCTGGGTCTACACAGGGTCAGGATCATCAATATCACTGTCTTCCACACCCACATCCTGTCCCACTGGAAGGTCTTCAGGGGTAATACCATGCGTGGAGCTGTCATCTCCTCAGATAACATTGCCATCTTCTGAAATACTTCCTGAATGACCTGCCTGAGACTGTTTTATGGTTAACTTTTTTAATGACTAGGAGAAGTATGCTAAAAAGGAAATGATGAAAAGTAGAATGTAGTAAATATGTAAACCAGTGACATAGTCACTTATCATCATCAAGCACTGTGGACTGGACATAATTATATGTGCTATACTTTTATATGCCTGACAGTGCAGTAAGTTTGTCCACACTAGCATTACCGCAGACACATGAGTGTACTACAATGTTATGACAGCTATGATGTCACTAGGTCGTAGGAATTTTTCAGCTCCATTATAGTCTTATGGGACCACCATTGTACATGCGGTCTGTAGTTGACCAAAATATTGTTATGTAACATGTGACTATATGTGTCTGTTTTGGTGACTGCCTCCCTTGCCTTTCTGGGAGCCCTTGAGGATAGAGAACATGTAGAACGAGTTGTATTCACCGTAACATCCCCAACGTCTATGTTTGGGTCAGACAAGCGGTCAGTTCTTTGAAATACTGCAAACTTTACTTTAAGTTTTGCCACTTTTCGTTGCTCTGTATAAGATGAGATAAAAACAAACTGGAGGCTGTTTGTTTTTCAGCAGCAGCTGCATTGGTCCCATCAGCCACCACCCATCAGCCTCTGACATGCAACTTCTCTGGGTCGTGGCTGGTACTAAGAACCAAAAGGATGGAATACAGGGAGGTGATCTTCTCCTGCTCGAAATAAACCATGTGGCAGTTGAGGCCTCTGGGAGAAGTCAGGAGAGACCTTAATAGAGACTCTTTTTTGAATTGCTGGGCTTGGCAGCTAACCATGGGGTTATGAGCTGCAAGGACTTTGGCCAATTTACTTTTTCCCCCCTTCATTTCATCCTCTCCTTTTTCCCCTTAATCCCAGATGTGACACCAGGGGCTCATTTTTTGCCTTTTCTTTTTCACTAGACTGTTAATTGATTTACATTCGTATTACATCTCAGTCAGTACTGTTATCCAGACATATTTAGAGAATTGCCTATATTTTCTAAAGATACAATGTTGTTTTCAGTGCTATCATGTTATCTTTTATATTATTATGAAAAATTTAAAAAATTGGTGCTTAGTTCTGTAGCAGGCAGTTGAAATAGAAAGCACAGCCCCTGCTCCCATACTTAAAAATGAAACAACCTCATAGAAGTAGAGAGTAGAATAGTGATTACCAGAGCTGGGGGGGAGTCAGGAGGGGAGGATATGAGAAGTCAGTCAGTGGGCACAAAGCTACAGTTAGAAGGAGTAAGTTCTCCTGTTTAATTGCACCGTAGGGTGACTATAGTCAACAGTAATGTTTCCAAAACTTCAGAGTAGCTAGAAGAGAGGATTTTTAATGATCCTACCACAGAAAACTCAAGAGCAGTTGAGGTGATGGCTATGCTCTTACCCTGATTTGATCATTATGTAATGTATACATGTCTTGAAAAATCACACTGTACCCCATAAATATGTAGAATTATGATGTATCAGTTAAAAACAATATAACACTAAAAAATAAAGAAACAAAAGTGGTGGCAATGATGTTATCACCTTCAGGAAAACTCCCTCTTTTTCTCAGCAATTGCATTCTCTGTAAACTCAGAGACGTTCATCGTGTCTTCAGTTAGTCATTGTTTAGCCAAGCCACATGTACTTAGCTTTCATAATGTGCCTCATAAATCAACCCCACAGCTCCTTAATAATTTTGTTGCTCTTTTCTGAATTTCCTTCATATGTCCCTTTCCGGGGCCCCAGGGAGTTGACAGAACACAAGGTAATTTCCATTATACGTTAGGCAGGCCAGGCCTAAGTGATGTCCAGTTATATGGCTAATTTCAATCACACCCTCTTGCTTTTCTGACAGATCCCTTGACTTCTTGCTTTTCCAGCAACAATGAGGAGCAGAGAAGAAGCAGCGATGGGAGGTGAAAAGTTAAACATAAAAGTTAAATGTTTCTTTGGAAACATTTTCCTATTGCCTGTATTTAAAAAAATTTCAATTTTTAAGTGAATTTCTTAAAGAAAAAAACCCAGGAGGTTGAGTAAAAAGTCATTCAAGCTAGCAACTTGCTAGGAATGTGAGAAATAAGTTAATTCCTTCCATTAGCTAAGGACTTTCTCACAGGGAAGTAGGCTCTGTGGAAATCCAATAAGTATTTAAATGTTTTCTGAACTGGAGGGGAGTCCATCAAGCTTCTATGCATGTGATATTCCCAGCTTCTGGGCACCAACATTGCCCATTTCCATGCTCAACTAAACAAAGTGGCCCTGAGCAGTGGTTTTTCTTTTTTTTTTTTTAACTTTTTTATTTTATTTTATTTTTTTGAGACAGAGTCTTGCTCTGTCGCCAGGCTGGAGTGCAGTGGCACAATCTTGGCTCACTGCAACCTCAGCATCCTGGGTTCAAGTGATTCTCCTGCCTCAGCCTCCCGAGTAGCTGGGACTATAGACGTACGCCACCATGCCCAGCTAATTTTTGTATTTTTAGTAGAGATGGGGTTTCACCATGTTGGCCTGGATGATCTCGATCTCTTGACCTCGTGATCTGCCGCCTTGGGCCTCCCAAAGTGCTAGGATTACAGGTGTGAGCCACTTTGCCTGGCCACATTTATTTTTTAAAGAAAATATATGAATTATCAACGGCTTGTAACAACGTGGTAGGGTAAAACAAGTGCTGCTTCCTTGACTAGAAGTCTTTAGACTAGGAATTGGTGCCAGAGACAAAGGCACATGTATGTGAACTGAACATCAGATGAACCACGAGCCTGTCTAAAGTGCTCCGTATTCGATGATGGTAGACCTAACTCATAAATGCTGATTGCCAAGTATACAAAGAGCAAGGAAGGCAGTGTCACTTAAATACAGGAAAGGTCCTGAAAAATTTCAAATTATTGTCTCCTGAGAAAGAAGAAAAAAATTTAGGCTCATTTTTGAGAGATTTCCTATTTCCAAATGATATCTTAGAGCCAAAATATACAACTTCTCCCATCCAGTTTCTGGATTTGCAGCACCTTTTTCTTAGATTTTGGAGAGGCATGAGCACAGAACTTTGTTTGCATTTAATGATGTGAATGTTCACCATGTCCCATTAACTTATTGATAACTGTTTAATACTTCATGACTTCATGGCATAAATGTAAGATGAATAAGATGTTTTGTATCCTCAAGGATTTTTTTTAACCTTGTAAGAAAATGAAGTAAATAATAACTACCACATGAGGCAGAAAGTGATAATTCCTGTAAATAAACATAAGCAAAGTAGAAGAAAAGCTTAGAGGAGGATGAAAGTAATTTCTTTGCTATGAGAATATGAGTGTGGTGCAGTCTGCAGAGGGAATGTTGAGAAAGACTATAATTCCATGTTTCATTGTTTGTCTTTTTACTAAACCACATTGCCTTGGAGACTAAATGACATTGACTTGGATCAAGTATAGATAGAATTTTTTTGTGTGATTACTAAAAATGATTTAAGATTAAAAAAATAATTTCAAGTTTTATTTTAGAATCAGGGGATACATGTACAAGTTTGTTACATTGGTATATTGTGTCATACTGAGGTTTGAGATATAACTGATCCTTTCACCAGGTCATGAGCATAGTACCCAACAGTTAGCTTTTTAACCCTTGCTCCCTTCTCCATGTAGCAGTCCTCAGTATCTAGTTTCCACCTTTATGTTGTCCAGGAATACCCAATCGTTAGCTCCTATTTATAAGTGAGAACCTGAAATGTTTGGTTTTCTGTTCCTGCCTCACTTTTTTGTAGGACAATGGCCTCCAGCTGCATCCACAATGCTGCAAAGAATACGATGTCATTCTTTTTTACGGCTGCACAGTATTTCATGGTGTATATGTACCACATTTTTTTAAATTTCTTTTTTCTTTTTTTATTTATATATGTACCACATTAAAAAAAACTCCAGTCCACCGTTGATGAATGCCTAGGCTGACTCCATGTCTTTGCAATTGTGACTAGTATGGTGGTGAATACTGTGGTGAATAGTATGAGTGCTTGCGTCTTTTTGGTAGAATGATTTATTTTCTTTTGGATATATACCCTCTCATGGGATTGCTGGGTCAAATGGTAGTCCTTTTTCTATGTTTTTTTGAGGAATCTGAAAATGGCTTTCCACAGTGGCTGAACTCATTTACATTCCCATCAGCAGTCTATAAGCCTTCCCTTTTCTCTGCAGCTGTGCCAGCATCTGTTGTTTCTTGACCTTTTAAAAGTAGTCATTCTGACTGGTGTGGGACAGTATTTCATTGCTCTTTTGATCTCCATTTTTCTGATGATTAGTGATGTGGAATTTCTTTTTTTTCATGTTTGTTGGTTGCTTGTATGTTTTCTTTTGAGAAGAAGAAGGACGTGACTGTTCATGTCCTTTGCCCACTTTTTAATCGGGTTATTTGCTTCTTTGTGCGTTGAATTGTTTAAGTTCCTTATAGATTCTGGATATTAGACCTTTGTCAGATTCATGGTTTGAAAATATTTTCTTCCATTCTGTAGGTTTTCCCTTTATTCTGTTGATAGTTTCTTTTGCTGTGAAGATACTCTTTAGTTTAATTAGGCCCCACTTGTCAATTTTTGTTTTTGCTGCAATTGCTTTTGAGAATTTAGTCATAAATTATTCCCCAAGGCTGATGTCCAGAATGGTGTTTCCTATACTTTCTTTTAGGATTCTGGTAGTTTGAGGTCTTGCATTTAAATCATTAATGAATCTTGAGTTAATTTTTATATATGGTCAAAGGTAAGGGCAGATTTATTCTTCTGCATATGGCTAGCCAGCTATCCCAGCACCATTTATTGAATAGAGTCCTTCCCCATTGCTTATTTTTGTCAACTTTGTTGATGATCAGATGGCTGTAGGTATGCAACTTTACTTCTGGGCTCTCTATATCTGTTCCATTATTTATTTGTCTGTTTTTGTACCAGTACTATGCTTTTTTGATTACTGTAGCCTTATAGTATAGACTGAAGTTAGGTAAGGTGATTCCTCTGCCTTTGTTAGATTGCTTTGTCAATCTGGTTTTTTTGTTGTTGTTGTTTGTTTGTTTCATATGAATTTTAGAATAACTTTTTCCTAATTCTGTGAAAAATGATTTTGGTAGTTTGATAGGAATATCATTGAATCTGTATATTGCTTTAGGGAGTATGACCATTTAAACAATATTGACTCTTTCAACTCATAAGCATGGAAGATTTTTCTATTTGTTTGTGTCATCTATGATTTCTTTCAGCAATGTTTTGTAGTTCTTTTTGTAGAGATCTTTTACTCCTATAGTTAGATGCAGTTCTAGAGTTTTCATGTGTGTGGTTATTGTAAATGGGATTACATTCTTGATCTGACTGTCGGTTTGAATGTTATTGGTGTATAGAAATGCTAGTGATTTTTGTACGTCTATTTAGTTTTCCAAAACTTTACTGAAGTTGTTTATCAGTTCCAGAAGCCTTTTGGCAGAGTCTTTAGGTTTTTTCTAGGTATAGAATCACATCATCAGTGAAGAGAGATAGTCTGACTTCTTTTTCTACCTGGATTCCTTTCATTTCTTTCTCTTGTGTGATTGCTCTGGCTAGGACTTTCAGTACTATGTTGAACAGGAGTGGTGAGAGATGGCATCCTTGTCTTGTTCCATTTCTCAAAGGGAATGCTTCCAGTTTTTGCTTCTTCAGTATGATGTTGGCTGTGGGTTTGTCACAGACAGCTCTTATTATTTTGAGGTATGTTCCTTTGATGCCTCGTCTGTTGAAGGATTTTATCGTGAAAGAATGTTGAATTTTATCAAAAACCTTTTCTGCATTTATTGAGATGATCATATAGTTTTGTTTTCAATTTTGCTTTTTTGGTGAATCACATTTATTGATTTGCATATCTTGAACCAACCTTGCAACCCAGAAATGAAGCCTGCTTGATCAGAATTAACTTTTGATGTGCTGCTAGATTTGGTTTGCTAGTATTTTGTTGAGAATTTTTTTTTTTTGTCTACACCTATAAGGAGATGGCCTATAGTTTTCTTTCTTCATTGTGTCTTTGCCAGGTTTTGGAATCAGGATGATTGCTAGCTTTGTAGAATGTGTTAGGGAGGAGGTCCATCCTCTTCAATTTTTGGGAATAGTTTCAGTAGAATTGGCATCCGTTCTTTGTATGTCCAGTACAGTTAGGCTGTGAATACCCCTGGTCTGGGGCTTGTTTTGGTTGGTAGTTTTTTTTTTTTTAGTGAATCAATTTGAGCACTTAATACTGGTTTGTTCAGGGTTTTAATTTCCTCCTGATTTAATCTTGATAGATTGTATGTTTCCGGGAATTTATCCATTTCCTGTAGTTTTTCTAGAGGGTGTGCCTAGAGGTGTTCATATAAGTCTCTGTGGATCTTTTGTATTTCTGTGGGATCAGTTGTAAAGTCATCCCTTTGTTATTTCTGATTGTGCTTATTTGGATCTTCTTTCTTTTTTTCCTTGTTAATCGATCTGGCAGTCTATTAATCTTGTTTATTTTTTTAAAGAACTAACTTCTAGTTTCACTGATTCTTTGATTGGATTTTTGGGTCTCAATTTCAGTCAGTTCTGCTTTGATTTTAGTTGTTTTTTTTTCTTCTGTTGTTTTTGGGGTTAGTTTGTTCTTATTTTTCTAGATCTTCTAGGTGTGACGTTAGATCATTAATTAGAGATCTTTCTAATTTTTTGAGTTAGGCATTTAGTGTTATGAACTTTCCTCTTAACACTGCTTTTGCTGCACCCCAGAGATTTTAGTGTTTTGTCTCTGTTTTCATTTATTTCAAGAATTTTTTGATTTCTGCCTAAATTTAGTTGTTTACCCAAAAGTCACTCAGGAACAAGTTTTTTAATTTCCATGTAATTGTGTGGTTTTGAGAGATCTTCCTGGTATTGATTTCTATTTTTATCCAGCTGTTATCTGAAAGTATGTGTGGTATGATTTTGGCTTTTTTGTGTTTATTGAGACTTGCGTTATGGCCAAATATTTGTTCAGTCTTGGAGTATATTCTGTGTGCAGATGAAAAGAATGTGAATATATATTCTGTAGTTGATAGGTATGGTATTCTGTAGATGTCTATTAGGTCAAATTGGTCAAGTGTAGAATTTAAATCCAGAATTTCTTTGTTAGTTTTCTGCCTTCATTATCTGTCTAATGCTGTCAGTGGGGTGTTGAAGTCCCCCATTCATGTATAAAATTTGGAAACCTAGAAATGTAGGCTGAACAGAGACAGTGTGAACAAAGGCATAAGAATGAGAAAATGGAGGACTTGTTCAGGAAATGATAAGGGGTTTAATTCATCTGGAGGGAAGAAGATAATGGGAGAAATGATTGGAAAACAGACTGTAGCTATCAACTGTTACAGGAGTCTAAATGTACAGTTTAGCAGTTTTCTCTCTCTCTCTCTCTCTCTCTGGTGGGAATTGTGGGATCAGGCTGTGTTTAGGAACATTATTCTTTAGGAATTTATGTTTGATTACAGGAGGAGATAGGTAACTGGAGGTAAACATTGCAGTTGACACATTTTTGCAGCAGTTTAAGGAAGACAATGAGGACTAGAACTCGAAGAGTGATAATGAGAATGGAAAGAGAAGGTAGGAGGTAGCAGGTAGGAGATAATTTACCCTCATTGGTGTTCTGGCTAGATATGAAAGGGCAGAGTAGTGCAGATATAAACATAACACCAGATTCTGACTCTTGGTAACTAGATTGTGGTAGCATTTTGCTGGAAGCCGGATAGTTTCTGTGATGAAACATCTCTGCCATCAGACTGCCTGGGTTCACATCCTTAGATCATAGATTCTTTACCTTACCAATCTGTGCTTCAGTTTCTTTTTCTGTCTGTAGGATGGAAGTGCTAATAATTCTCTCTTCCTAGGATTGTTAGGCTAAATAAAACATTCACAGAAAGTCCTGCAGGCCTTCTCAATTGGGTCCTGTGAGAGAATGAAGTCCTAATGCTTTGAGGAATCCACTGCAATAAATTAATTTCTCTTTCCTGCATTTTTAGTGGTACTTGCATGTAACACATACCTTTGGGAACTGTGGAACATCTCCTAAAGAAAAAGTTAGAAGGGGCTTTTTATAAGATTTGGGCTCAAGTTAGGTGATTCTGAGGATATTTCATGAAAGTTGGGTTCTGTCCTGGATTGAGTACTGACAAGTAACAAAAGTAATGTGATGATTGGTTATCTTAATTATCTTTATTGCAGAGGCAGGATAAAGTAACCACAGATTTTGTTTTTGGAGAAGAGGCAGTAGTTTCTTGTGTTTGCTGAAATGGGAGAAATTTGGTCATTTTCATGGTTGTCTGATGTCTTTATTTTTATCTACATCAGACATGATTATAGAGTGTACTAATCAAACTTCTACTCTTTTCCATTGACTTTCAGGACTTCCCAGGGTGGAGCTGAAGCCTCAAAAGAATTCTTTCTTGCTGGGGCTACCCTGTGTGTCCAGGTCATCTGCAAACCAACTAGAACAGTGGTTTTTAAGCATTTTTGGCAATGAACCAATATGCATAAATGCATGTTCACATATACACATACCCACATACCACTCTTTATAAAAGGGTTTTGTTTTGTTTTTGAGATGGAGTCTTGCTCTGTCACCCAGGCTGGAGGGCAGTGGTGCAATCTTGCCTTGCTGCAACCATAGCTGGGTTCAAGTGATTCTCATGCCTCAGCCTCCTGAGTAGCTGGGATTACAGGCACCCAACACCACACATGGATGATTTTTATATTTTTAGTAGCGACGGGGTTTCATCATGTTGGCCAGGCTTGTCTCGAACTCCTGACATTAAGTGATCCACCTGCCTTGGCCTCCCAAAGTGCTGGGATTACAGGCATGAGCCGCTGTGCCCGGTTGATAATTTGTTAAGCTTGTGTAGTCCATATTTAGCCTTTGCTTTTTAACAAAGGGAAGCCATTGAATACTTTTATATAGTAGAATGAAATGATCTCCAAATAATCCAACTTGAGAATTAACTGGATAAGCACAAAGGCATGTAAGGAGACCAGTTAGAAGGTCATTCCAGTTACCCAGCTAAGAGATAATGGTGTGGACCAGATTCTGGCAGTGGAGATGGGGAGAAAACATTTTAGAAATAATTGCAAAGTAAATATTTTGTATTTATGATTTTTAGTTGAAGCGACAGAAACAAACCAATACTAGAAAAGCAAGCCTAATCATAAGATTACAGGACTGTCTCCAAAGAAATGTAGGGATATAGCTGAGACTTAGAAAAGGCCAGGAAACAAAAAAATGGAAAGTCTTAGGAAACTCAGGCAGAAACTTCACTTTATCTCTCACCTCTTTTTCTAAATTTTCCTGGCCTTCTCTATCTAAGCATACTGGTTTAATCTATGATATCCACATAGGGTGAAAGATAGCCATAACATGTCTCCAATTTTCAACATCTCCTCTGTTTAAAAGAAAGCATGCAAAATTGAATATATAATTTCTTAGGTTTAATTCTAATTTCTCAGGAGAGTAAATGAGGTTGGCCAATGTCAATCTTTATAAGTGGATTCAGGAGGAAGTTTTATGGCTCAAATAAGATTCTGGGGATCTATCCCATTAGATAGATATATGGTTGGAGTTAGGAATACACATGAGGAGGTTACTCTAAACATTTCTATTTAAGTGGATTGCTGATAGTAAGAGAAGGTGGTAGAGTCAAAGATTTGAGGATACTGGTAAATAATTGAAATGACAATTGCAGAAATAGAGAAACTGAGTAGAGGGGCTTAGTGTGAACACAGGTAACATTGAGAGCTCCAGAGATACAAAAGGTTTAAGTATTAGATGATAACAATGATGGCACATGGATATTAAGGATGAGAAGATGTATGAAGAGAAGAGACTCATGCGTAGAGCGAAAGTAGAAAGAATAGCATGTGTAAATGCCCTGAGGTAGGAGGGCTTTGGTGGGTTTGAGGCTCCATGAGAAGTATACGAGTGTTTGCAGGTTCGATTCACCAACTGGCTTTTCTTTAATTTAGCACCTTGTACAGTGCCTCTAGTGGCCAACTTAATTTTTGCATATAGTATGTGCTCAATAAATATTTGTTGAAGGAATCTAGCCTTATCTGTGTTATATCTAGCAATTTTCCTTCAAAATTTCTATCCTCTAGATGGCATTCTTCCTTAATTTACAGAGGCAACAAGAGTTTTTATTTCACACTGAAAGTTTACATGAATATTCTGGGTCTCAATTTCCTCATCTGTAAAACATGGGTTTCATAGTAAGACTTATCTCATAGATAGTATATTAGGCTGTTCTTGTGTTGCTATAAAGAAATACCTGAGAGTAGGTAATTTACAAGAAAAGATGTTCAATTTGCTCATGGTTTTTCAGGCTGTGCAGGAAACATAGTGCCAGCATCTGCTTCTGGAGAGGCCTCAGGAAGCCTTTACTCACGGTGGAAGGCGAAGAGGGAGCAAGCATCTCACATGATGACAGCAGGAACAAGGCAGGGGGTTGGGGGGGGGGGAAGGTGCCACCAGTTGTAAATGACCAGATCTCATGAAACTCCCTATCACGAAGAAAGCACCAAGCCATAAGGGATCTGCTTCCATCATCAAAACACCTCTCTTCAGGCCCCACCTCCAGTATTGGGGATTACAATTCACATGAGATTTGGGTGAAGCTAAATACCCAAACTATATCATTCTACTCTTGGCCTCTCCCAAATCTCATGTCCTTCTCACATTGCAAAGTACAATAACGCTTTCTCACCAGTCCCTCAAAGTCTTAACTCATTCCGGTGTTAACTCAAATGTTCAAAGTCGCATCTGAGACAAAGCAAATCCCTTCCACCTATGAGCCTGTAAAATAAAAAAGCAAGTTAGTTATTTCCAAGATACAATGGGAACATAGGCACTAGGTAAACATTCCTGTTCCAAAAGGGAGAAATTTGCCAAAAGAAAGCAGCTATAGGCCCCAGACAAGTCTGAAACCCAGCAGGGTAGTCATTAAATCTTCAAACTCCAAAGTAATATCCATGTCCCACATCCAGGGCACACTGGTGCAAGAGGTGGGCTCCCAAGGCCTTGGGCAGCTCTGCCCCTGTGGCTTTGCAGTGTAAAGCCACCTCAGCTGCTCTCACAGGTTGTTGAGTGCTTGGCTTTTCCAGATGCAGCATGCAAGCTGCTGGTGGATTTACCATTCCAGAGTCTAGAGGATGGTCGCCTTCTTCTCACAGCTCCGCTAGGCAGTGCACTGATGTAGACTCTGCGTGGGGCCTCCAACTCTACATTTTCTCTCCCCCACTGCCCTAGTAGAGATTTTTCTATAGGGACTCTGCTCCTGAAGCAGGCCCCTGCTGGGGCACCTGGGCTTTCTCATACAACCTCCAAAAGCTAGATAGAGGCTGCCAAGCATTCTTCACTCTTGTACTCTACATACCTGCAGGCCTAACACCACATGTAAGCAGCCAAGTCCTCCATTAGCTTGCACTCTCCAGAGTGGTGACATTACCAATACCTGGGCCCTTTGAGCCACAGCTGGAGCTGGAGTGACTGGGACACAGGGAGCAGTGTCCTGAGGCTGCACAGGGCAGCAGGGTCCCGGGCTTGGCCCATGAAACCATTCTCTGGTCCTATGCCTCTGGAGCTGTGATGGGAGGGGCTGCCTAGAAGACCTCTGAAATTCCTTTGAGGCTTTTCCCCCAGTTCTTGGCTTTCAGCACATGGCTCCCTTTTAATTATGCAAATATTTCTAGCAAGTGATTGCTACCACAGCCTGCTTGAATTTCTCCCCACAAAAAGCTTTCTTTCTCTGTCACATGGCCACGCTATAAAATTTCCAAACTTTTATGCCCTGCTTCCCTTTTAAATAGAAGTTCCAACTTTAAGTCATTCCTTTGCTCCTGCATCTGAGAATAGGCTGTTTGAAGCAGCCAGGAAACATCTTAAACACTTTGCTGCTTAGAAATTTTTTTCTGCCAGATACCCTTAATCATCACTATGAAGTTCCAGCTTCCACAGAGCCCTAGGGCAGGGGCACAGTGCAGTTAAGCTCTTTACTATGGCATTACATGTGTGACCTTTGCCTTAGTCACCAATAAGTTCCGCATTTTCATTGGAGACCCCAGCAGCCTTGACTTCAACTGTCCATTTCACTGTCAGCATTTTGGCCACAATCATTTAACCAGTCTCTAAGAAATTCAAAATATTTCCTCATCTTCCTGTCTTCTTCTGAGCCTTCCAAACTCCTCCAACCTCTGTGTGTTACCCAGTTCCAAAGCTGCTTCCACATTTTCAGGTATCTTTATAGCAATGCTCCACTCCTTGGTTCCAATTTTCTGTATTAGGCCATTCTTGCATTGCTGTAAAGAACTATCTGAAACTAGATATTTATGAGAAAAGAAGTTTAATTGGCTCATTGTTCTGTAGGCTGTACAGGAAATATAGTGCCAGCATCTGCTTCTGCAGTGGGGGGGTTCTCAAAAAGATTTTTTACTCAGGTGGTAGGTGAAGGGGGAGCAGGTATCTCATTTGGTGAAAGCAAGAGCAAGAGAAAGAGCTGGTGGGAAGGTGCCACACACTTTTAAATGACAAGATCTTGTAAAAATCATCATGAAGACAGCATCAAACCATGAGAGATCTGCACCCATGATTAAAACGCCTCTGACCAGGCCCCATGGCCAACACTGGGGATTGCAATTCAACATGAGATTTTCGTGGAGACAAATATCCAAACTATATCAGATAGTGTGAGATTTCAATCAAAAAAACATGTAGGCCAAGTACAGTGGCTCATTCCTATAATCCCAAAACTTGGGAGATTGAGGCAGTTGGATTGCTTGATCCCAGGAGTTTGAGACCAGCCTGGGCAACAGGGCAAAACCCTATCTCTACAAAAAATATAAAAAATTAGCTGAGCATGGTGGTGCATGCCTATAGTTCCAGCTACTCAGGGGGCTGAGGTAGGAGGATGGGTTAGGCCTGGGAGGTTGAGGCTGCAGTGAACCATGACTGTGCCTATGCACTCCAGTCTGGATGACAGAGCCAGACCCTGTCTCAAAACACACACACACACACACACACACACACACACACACACACACGCACAACCATGTAAAGCACTCAGTGGCTGTCTTAGTCAGTACCTATTACTTAATGTAATCACTAAGTTTATTGTTAATGCTCATTATTTCAGCCTTGAGATTACATGTGTTCATGTTATTGTCTTGGCCAGAAATATTTCCATTTGTATGGGGAATTGGCAATTTGGAAGACACCAAGCACCCCGTCTTAATTGTATCCGAGTCCTTTGAGGAGCTAGCCCTTACCAATTCTGAATCTAAGGGTTTTGAGTGTGATGCCTAGTCCAGTTACAGGGTAGCCACCTTGGAGGCTCGTGTGAATACTCATGCTTCATCCTCCCTGATTCAAAGGGGGCCGGGAAGTCCAAACAGGGCTAATAAAATGCATAATAATTTGAGAATTTTTGGAAAAGAAAAATAGCTTTGTCTTTCCTCTATGGAAACTACAACAGGACAAAATCACTTTCTCCTGAAATAGTGTGAGGGGGAGGCTGTGAGATTTTCATCTGTGAAAGCCATGGTTACTACAGGGGGAGCTGAGAGAGCCTTCATGGCCAGCCTGAGTGATCAAGCAGAGTACCAAGGGAAGAGATGCTTAAGAATTGACTTCTCGGTGATATTTTTTGAGCTCCTGGATAAAACCTGTCTGAAACTAATTATGTTGTAGATCTTTTTCATTACGTGAGCTAGTACATTTCATTAATTGTTTAAATGAGATTAAGTTGGGATTTTGTTATTTGTAATATATAATCCTAATTGATACGCAGTTTTCATCAAGAATGTGATTTATTTATCTTATGTGAAGTATACATTGGCAGAAATATAATTATTCTTTCAATAATCTTATCTAGAAATTCCTTTGCTAGGCTAATCAATAGATATTATGCCAGTAAGTACTATATATATTCATTTATTTCAGTAGAAGTCAAACTCTAGGACAATATAGTTTCTGAAAAATCAATGTCTCTCTTTTAATAATTAGGCTGTGATTCTCATTGGCTGTCTCTGGGCAAATTATTTCTACATACAAATTAGTCTTTATGGTTTATTTCCCTTTTAATGTAAAATAAGAACATTTCAGAAATCTATTTTATTCACACTTCAGAAAGCTAAGTTCAACACTTTGCTATTTAATATCTAATATTTAATTTCTATATTTCCATTATATTCACATTTTGGGAGATCATACTTTGTATTATTCACAGAGGGAATATTTGAGGTGGAAGGAATTTTGAATCAGCTACAACTGGGTTCCAGTCTCAGTTCTGCTACTTACTAACCAGCTCAGTGAACTTGGACTAGTTATTTAACTGTGAGCCGCAGTCTTTCATCTTCCAGAGAGACATGCAGTGAACAATACTGAGACAGCATATGTAAAGCTTTTACATAAAAGCACCCAAAAGCCCAGAACTTATTTTCTTTTTTTCTAATTAGCACATTTAGATTTGTCCCTCAAAATGTTTACTGTGAAGACATGACAAACAGATATATTGTTCTTTGCTTCAAAAATATTAAATGTTTTGCTGGGCATGGAGGCTCACGCCTATAATCCCAGCACTCTGGGAGGCTGAGGTGGGTGGATCACCTGAAGTCAGGAGTTCGAGACCAGCCTGGTCAACTTGGTAAAACCCCGTCTCTACTAAAAATACAAAAATTAGCTGGGAATGGTGGTGTGCACCTGTAATCCCAGCTACTTGGGAGGCTGAGGCAGGAGAATCGCTTGAACCTGGGAGGTGGAGGGTTGCAGTGAGCTGAGATTGTGCCATTGAACTTCAGCCTGGGCATAGAGAGAGAGAGAGAGAGAGAGAGAGAGAGAGAGAGAGAGAGAGAAAGAGAGAGTAAGATAATGTTTTTCTTTATTTACTAGATTCTAAACACTCCATGGAAAGGGGCTAGTTGTGTTTAGATTAGATTGTGCTGAATGTTAATTCGATGTCAGGTTTATGAATGACTTCAAAACAGTGTATCTCTCATATTTCTTACCAAACTAAGCATTGCATTTAGAATTTTGAGGAATAAAGAAAGCCATTGAATCCCTCTCCTTTCCATGATATCCATACCTTCATTTACTTGTACATTGTTCTAGTTTTTGCTGAAGAGCTTCATTTATTTTTTAACTTCATTTTATTTTGTGTTGCTAACTGTGTAGCTCATACTAAGGAAATTGAAAAAATATGTGTGCAATCGTACTGCAAACTGTGACCCATCCATTTAATGTAAGCTGAGAGAGAAGTAGCTCCCCCTTTAGTTTTATTCTTATTTTTGAAGACTTCTTAACATTTGGATCCCAAGTCTGAAGGAAGACTTTTGTTCCTCACATTTTTTTTTTTTTTGGTATAAATGTCCTGAATGGTTTTCATGTAAAATAAATTTTACTTTTCCTTTGGATCTTGGTCCTAACTTTGACAATTAGAAACCATTTTGAAACCTCCCAGTTACATACCTTGCCCAGTGGCCTGATGGCCATGACCTTTTCATGCCAATTGGATCCTTCCTCAGTTCCCAGCTGGAGGGTGAGCCGAAGTAGCTAAGAAACCTTCTTAAACAGAGGGATAAACAGATCCACATTTGAATTTGTCTGAATACTAGTATAATTCCATGAATGACTTAGCTATCCTTTTTACTGTGCAAGTTGAATTCAGAAGGGAGAAATAACGCCTTGAAAGTTAGTGAAGACAGAAGTAGGGGAACAAGACATTATCCAATGTCATCTGAGGTATCTCTTTATATGGAATGATAGTCACAGTTTGTTACCAAGAGTCAAGGTGGCATGGTGGTTAAAATCATGGGCTCTGGTGTCTTTCGGGTTCAAATCTAGACACCCAGAAGTTTGAATCTGTCACTTATTAGCTATGTGATATTGGAAAGCCTCTGTGCCTCTGTGAAATAGAGAAAACAAGACCTACTTCAGGGGTCTTGTGAAGAGAGGTAAAGATAAATAACATAATAGCACATATAACAGTGCCTGTCATAGTGTAAATGCTAAAAAATGTAAGCTTTAGTTGGTATTGTGCCTCTGGGTATTGGATTTAATGACACTCTGAACAGATAGTTCAAATAAATAAATTCAAAATATGTTGATGAAACACCAGGTAAACATAATTGTAGGGTTTTAGTAAATTTGGTCAAGTGGAAATCATCGAGAGGATATTTTATAATGATATGTATTCATTAAAATTATGATACTGGGATCACACACACATTTTTCAGGAATCTTCAGAAATTTCTTTATAAGCACAGGTAAAAGGGTACTCTACAAATATGGCCTAAAGTAAACATCGACAAATGCATTTTGATTTCCAAAGCAGTGCTTTTGCTATTTCCCTGAAAACTAAATCTGAAGCCCCACTGGAGCTATTCCCATTCTTTCCTTACCTCTATTCTTAAAAGAATCTTGAAAGAATCATCTCTACTTGAGGTTACAACTTACTACCTACAGTTTTCTCCTGCATTCATCACCTTATTTCACTGCTCCTCTGCAGCTGTTTTGTGGAAGCCATTCGACAGCCCGAACTGCTAAAACCCCCGGCAAATCCTTCTTAGTCTTGACTGATAGATGCTTCAGACCATCAAGCTGTGTTTGCTTTTCTTTTCTTCCTGAAGCTCTTCTTTTTTGGCTTCCTTATTCCTGCGCTTTCCTACATCTGTATGTACTTCTTAATCTTTTCAGAAGTCTTTTTTGCAGCTATGTTTTCAATTATTGTATTCTTCAGAATTTGTCTCTTAAACACACTGTTACACTAGCTCCTTCATTAATTTTATCCAAGCCAGAAATTTCAAGTAATACCTAAATTGTCTCAACTTAATGTCTTAGTTGTTTATATTTCTGTCTCTTAGATACCATGGTGCCCCATAAAAATCTGAAGGTCAATATGACCCAAAATAAAACTTATTATTTTTCTTCCCACTGCAAAGTTACTTCTCAATAATCCTTATTTACATGTATAATTCTATCATCAATTTGCTCATCTAAGTCAGAAACTTTGAAATCGTACTAGCCTTTCTTCTCCACAACTCCCAGTATTTCTCATTGGTTCACAAGACCGATTGGATTTAGCTTTTAAATGATGTAACTCAATCCTTTTCTTCATACCAACAGGCTCATCCTTAGTTTTCATTTCTCCAATGTTTTGCTTGCATTATTAACACAATTTATATTGTGGAGTGAGGAAGGAATATAAAGGTAACTAAAGAACATTGAATTCTTGGAGAAAAAGAAAGCTATATAAGCAGAATTTCTAACATAATGTGGGAAAAGAGTATGGTAAGTTGGCATTTGATTGATACATTTTACAATAAGATGAAATCTAGGGCTACTGATTATTGAAATGTGGTACTCCAAAGGTAAGATGATAATTTTGAGGAAACGGTGATGTTTGAATATTCCTGAGGGATTTTCTGTTCTACTGAATACCCATGCCACTTAATTCTGTCTCAATTTAATTAATTTAAAAAGTATTTATCAATCATCTACTAAAAATTGGACAGGCACATATGCAGAGCTGAAGCCATCATCTTATTCCCAGACTGCCCTTTGTTTTCCCTGTCTTGGTAAGTGGTACCTGCAGAAGATCATTCTATCACCCTAGAAACCTCAAAATTTTCCCTGCTCTCCCATCCCAGAATCCTCACTTTGATACCCCATCACCCACAGCTTAGTTCAAGGCTTACTAGTCATTTTCCTGAGAGCAGTGGTCACATTTTTGTTGATATTTGTTCTTTAGCACTCTGCTTGATATTTACTATTTTTGCATAAATATTTGTTCATTTGCATTTTAAAATCCTAGACGTTGTCATCTATGGTCTGGTAACCTTTTTTTTTTTTTTTTTTTGAGACAGAGTCTCACTCTTGCTGCCCAGGCTGGAGTGCAATGGTGAGATCTTGGCTCACCACAACTTCTGCCTCCCGAGTTCAAGAGATTCTTCTGCTTCAGCCTCCGGAGTAGCTGGGATTATAGGCGTGTACCACCATGCCCGGCTCATTTTTTGTATTTTTTAGTAGAGATGGGGTTTCTCCACGTTGGCCAGACTGGTCTCAAACTCCTGACCTCAGGTGACCCGCCCACCTCGGCCTTCCAAAGTGCTGGGATAACAGGCCTGCGCCACTGCGCCCCCCAATAACCTTCTAACTAGACTTTATACCAATAGCATTTTTCTTAGTTCAACTCATCTTTTATGTTGCCAGCACAGTTATCTACCTGAAAACTGAATTAAGTCTGTCCTTGCCTCCACTGCCTTTCAGTGGCTGCAAGCTCAAAGCTCAGTATCCTTCACCGGCTATTCCAGGCCTTTTATAACTGGTTCCAATTTACATTCATGGTCACTTTCCTTTCTGCATCTTATACCCCAGTTACTTCTTACCATTCCTCAAATAAGCTAGGCCTTCCTTCATGTGTTTTTGTACAAGCTGTTCCCTTTGCAAAGAGGCTATTTTCCCTTAGTCCACCTGGCAAATTTCTCTTGAACTCACGGGTCGCCCAGGCAGCTGGCCTTTTCTTCACAGTCCTGTGTTATACCTCTACGATGTATAACTCACTCTTGTGTATTTACCCCATACTTTGCGAACATCTGGAAAGCATGAATTTTTGTTTATTCACTTCAGAATTTTCTGAGCTTTTTATATAGTGGGTGTGTAGTCGTTCCTAGGAAAGATTTATTAAATGAATAATCAGATTATAAGATGACATTCTATTTTAAGTTATGCACATATTTTAATATCTTATACAATTATGCATAAGTACATTTTTACAGTTTTGTTTTGTTCTCGAGCCACAGGGATTTTTATGTGACTTCTACAGAAAGAATAAGAAAAAATTGTAATAAGAAAAAATTGTGCAAGATTTCAATTGAGATATTGAGTGGCGTTATCTAGGCACTCTAGGCTTTGAAAGGAAGACAAAAGAGAGTGAGAAAGAAGGAAGACAGAGGAGGAAGGAAAGAAGAGAGAGAAAGAAAAGGAGAGAGAAAAGAAAGATGAAACAAAAACGATAGAAAAAAAGATAAACTGCCATGGGCATAAATATGAACTAGGCCCAATGAACGAGACTTTCATCATGAAAGTTCTGAGTTATCTCCTTAGGGGCCATTCCAGTGACCCGACCCACTTTTTCATCCACTACTTGAACTTCGCTCAACCAATCAGCATAATTTATCATCACTAAGAATACTTCTTTGGTTTATTTTCTGTTTTTCATTCTCCTCTTTCCTTTGTCAGGATACTTTAACCCTTTATTCATCCTCCTCTATCAAAATCCTACATAAGCCCTCAAGATGTCACCACCTCCAGAAACACTTTCCTGATTCTCTCACTGAATGAAAATTTCCTTTCCTCAACTTGTCTAACACTTTTTACTCCTTTCAAGGGCCTGATCACCACCTGCCCTCTGCTGTGGTTATTTGTGTACTTAGGTTGTCTCGCCTATTGGGGTTTAAGCTTCTTAAATTCAGGAAAAACCTCTTATGTCTCTCCTCCCTTCTTTCCCTCAGCAGTGCTTGTTAGGGTTTTGACGTTCATTAGGTATTTGCAACATAAAATGGAAATGAGTCATGAGCCTTGATATAGTTTGAACATTTTCACTACCCAAATATCATGTTGAATTGTAATCCCCAATGTTGGAAGTGGGACTTGAAGGGAGGTGATTGAAGCATGGGGCTGGATTTCTCAAAAATGGTTTAGCACTATCCTTTTGGTGCTGTTCTTGTGATAGTGAGTTGAATTCTTGAGTGATCTGGTGGTTTAAGAGCATGTGAAATATCACTCCCCACTATCTCTCTCTTCCTCCTGCTTTTGGCATGTGATATGCTGGGTTTCTATCTGCATTGCTCCTCAGAAGCTGAGCAGTGTCCATGACATGCTTGTACAGCTCGCAGAATTGTGAGCCAATTAAACCTCTTTTCTTTACGAATTACTCCGTTTCAGGTATTTCTTTATAGCAATGTAAGAATGGCCTAAAACAGGCCCTGTTTGGCGTTAATAAGCTTCTTGGGACCTGAACTATCAGATAAATATATGACTCTGCCTTAATCTGTGCTAAATTTTATGCAATGTCTCCATCTTATTTCTACTTTGTACTAAAAATCTGTATTTCAGAGCTATTAAATAATATATTATTAAAACAGTAAGAGTACTTGTAAAGATTTTTAAAGTACCAATCTCCAGACTTCTTAGATCTGAAACATTACAATCTTGAAAGAGACAATAAGTTACACTGTCAGGAACACAGACTCTGAGTCTAGATCGACTTGCTTCTGAATTCTGGCTCTGCTGCTTACAAGCTGTGTGACCTAAGTAAGCTCCTTAACTCATCTGTTTCTCTTATTTAGTATCTATAAAACAGGAATAATAACAGTACCTATCTTATAGGGCTGATATGAGAATGAAATGCATTCATATATGTAAAATACATGGGACAGTATATGGTACATGGTTAGTGCCTAGCAGATTTTACCTATTACTTTACTATTTATTGTTACTACTATTATTACTTGCTCTCAGTTGCATATGTCTTATCCCTCAACCCCCACTCTAAAAGCATGAGCTTCTGAACAGTCAATACCCTATTTTCTCAGTCTTTGTACTTCAAGTGACCCGCATAGTCACAGTGCCTGGTATAGAGTAAACACTGAAAGAGAAGAACCTTAAAGAAAATTCCTCCTTGGCCCAGAGGTGAACCTGAACTTGCATGTTCCCTCCATGGATATTCAAATAACCTCCTTTTCTTGCTCCGATCAACCTCTTATTTAACCCTGCTGGTTTTCATTTATTTTATAATTCAATCATAATGAATTTTAAAATCCATTCTAACTTCCAGGGATCTCTAGAGACTTGCTTCATCAGTCTGACATCACATTCATTTACATTTCTTATTTTTTTATTTCCTTGTATGAGGTCTAAGAACGATTCCAATAAAACACTTTTAAGATTGCATTACACATACCGTGCGCTATTTATTTCTGGCTAGATGTTCAAATTAACAAGCAAGAAATTGCTGATGCCTTGATCAACGATTGCAGATGGTAATGCTATATCTGTTATAATCGACAAAAACTGGACCTGGACTCTTCTTTTGTAACCTTCTAAACTATTAGTTTAAGTGGAAAATATTTGTACAGAAAATATCCAATTCAAGTATAGGGAGATGTTAGAGGCCATCCAGCTTTATCACTTTCTCAAGATGGCAAGTTCTTCTGTATTCCCCGTGATGAGTCATTGTCTGTCTTCTGCCTGGATTGTCCCAGGAAGAGTGAACACAATACTTTTAAAGTTCTCTTCTGCCTTTGGTGGACAATTTTAGTTGGTAGGCAATTGTTTCTTATAGTACTCTCAAAAACAACATAAGGGTAGAAAAATATCACCATCTTCCTTGATGGCCTTCAAATATTTTAAAACAGGTATTTTATTTCTTGACGTGTTACATATCAATAGATTGTACTAATGGAGCTCAAGAACTTTTAGAACTGGAAGGCACATAAACATAATTTAATCCTATTATTTGCAGAAATAAAAAATGAGAGATTCAGTAAATTGCACGATGTCAATCATTTGTTCATTCAGTTATTGGGTACTCAGTAACTGGCTTAAGAAATTTATATTTGAAAGTTCATTATAAACATATACAATTTTATAATTTATTATAAAGAATAAACTATGGACACATTTATAATTTAGTTTATAAATAATGTTGAAGACCTTGGTGAGCCGTAGTTAATCCATTCTCCTCCCTCCATCCCCAGAGGTTATCACTAATCTATGTATGTTATTTAACATTCAAACATATTGTATCAGTTAGTGTTCCAGCAGGAAAGGAGAACCACTCTGAGTGATATGGAATAAAGGATGTGTAATGGAGATTAGGTTTTATATGATTGCAGAAGCTGTTGAAATAGTGGAAGACTCTTGCCTCTGCCTCTGGTTGTGGGCTTGAAATTACTATAGTTTAGTAGGATCAGAGTAAAGAAGATAAGATAGACATGGTATAGGGCAGAGTGAGGATAAAATGGAACGTGCATCAGTATTTCACTACCTCTGACCTCGATGATGAAGTCAATGTAAAAGAAGCTGGGTACCCTTTGCCATGGAGCAGCACACACACTTGACATTAAACTCAGAGAAGCTGAAGGAGGAGCTGTGGGCCTGGAAAAGCTGTGCTCCTAGAGAAGCTGCAGGCCTGGAAAACCTGTGGGTCTGGCTGCTGCTCTATGCCAACAAGGCCAGCAACAGTCACGAAAATGTGAATGAGATGTAGTGGCTTCTGACTTTTACACTGACCTTTGGAGCAAAATGTCTGTTTCTTCTCTTTTGCCTTTCAAAGCATTTGGAATATCACCTGTCATCAACCTTGATTTACTACATGTATACGCATCCATAAACAATATGTGAAGTTGTTTTTCATGTTTTCAAGCTTGACATTAATGTCATCTATCTTTTCTTCTGTAACATTTTCACCTTTCATGTTATGTTTGTGAAATTTAACTATGTTGATAATTATTGTTGTTATTTGTGTTTAGTTTTATTTTGCATAGTATTGCATTGAATAATTTGGCAATTACTCTTCTTGATTAATATTTAGATTGTTCCCAAATTTTCAATAGTCAGCCAATGCTGCAATGGTTTTGGACATGTCTTTTTGAGTACTTAGGTGAGATTTCTCCAAGCTATAGAATTAAAAATACCTTATTTGATTATAGATTCTGCACATCTTCAGTTTTACTAGTAATTGCCAGTTTTCTTCTGAAAAGTGTAACAATTTACACTTTCACCAGCAGTGTTTGACATTGGTGCTTCTCAATGGAGGTGGGGGGAGATTTTGCCCTTTAGGTGACATTTGGTAATGTGTAGAAATACTTTTAGTTGTCACAACCAGTGGGGGTGGTGGCATTCTATTGGCATCTAGTGGGAAGAGGCAAGGTTTATACTGCTAAACATCCTTTTTTTTTTTCTTTTAAATTTCTAGATAACAATCATATAATATAAAAAGTTTACATTTCCAGAGATGTTCATATACTGAATATGAATGAGTCTTGGAACCAGCCTCCCTAAGTTAGCTCCACTGTATACAACCACTTGGTTATTAGCAAACCAGAAGGGTTACAATGTGTATTCAGTAGGCAAAGCACATTTGCAAGGGTCAAGAGGTCTGTGCATGTACTCTGGTCAGGGAAAATTTGAAAGGTAGCGATTGTAAAATCTCATTGATTACCGATGAAATAGCTGTTAGAAAATCACCTGTGGCTTGTATTGTATTTCTATTGAATAGTGCTCATCCAGGTAATGGAAATAAAACAAGTAACAGTTTAATATAGGGTTAATAAAATGGTCCCAATAGACTGCTTGCTAGCAAGGTAGCAGATAAAATATTTAGCGGGAAATTATTTTATGGTCATGCCCATGGCATATGAGAAATTGCGTTCTAAAAATTTTGGTAATGGCCATTTGCTAAACATCTTACAATGTGCAGGGCATTCCCCACAGTAAAGAATTATCTGGCCCACAATGACAAGTGTCCAGATTAGGGAACACTGCTTTACATTCTTGCAGTGGGCACTGTCACTGTTTTATAGTTTGGCCAATCTGATGAGGGTGAAATAGTATCTCATTACTTTGTTATTTCATTGAAGTTTAAAATATTTTTCAAATGTTTATATTAGCAATTCAGATTTTTGATTTGTATGTGTGTATGTGTGTGTGTCTGTGTGTGAGTTCTTTATATATATTAAATACTCAATTTTTTGGATACATGCATCAAATGTATCTTTTCCCAGTCTTGAGCTTGTCTTTTTCTTTATGCTTTTGTTTCTATTTTTTTAGAAATTTATTTTAAATTTTATTGTGACAAATCAACTAATCCACGTAGCTTACAATTTCTTGTATCTCATATCTGCAATTTATAGAGCTGTTTTCTTTCTAAAGTTTATTAAGCAGTGCCTGTTATTACTTCATTTTAACACTGCTATAAATAACTACCTGAGATTTGGTAATTTATTGCCAAAGAAAAGAGCTTTAATTGAATCACAGTTCTGCATGGCTTGGGAGGCCTCAGGAAACTTATAATCATGGCGGAAGGTGAAGGGGAAGCAAAGTGCATCTTACCTGGCAGCAGGAGAGAGATGGGGAGGGGTAATGGCACACATTAAAACCATCGGCTCTCTTGAAAACTCAGTCACTAACACAAGAAGAGCAAGGGAGAAATCCACCCCTAAGGTCCAATCATCTCCTACCAGGCCCCTCCTCCAACATGTGAGGATTACAATTAGCAATGAGGTTTGGGTGGAGACACAGAGCCAAACCGTATCAGTGCCTCCCATATTTTAGTTTTCCTTTAACCTGAAATTTATTTTTATGTATGTAAGAAAGTAGAAATCTGATTTTTAAGATACAGATAATAAAATATCTTGAGAACACCTTTTTGGTTTTTTTTCCTTGTTGACATATCATTTCCATTTGTTTCCTTGACAGCCCTTTTTCTCATTATCTAAAAAATATTTCTCTGTTGTGTCTGCTTCCATCTTTTTGAAAGAGTCTTTCCTTTGCTCTTTCTTTAAATTTTTGTAATTTCTGTGGTTTGTTCTTACTCCTTCTTTCTTTCCTTAAGTGCTCATTCTGGATAAATATTATTAGTATGATTTACATCTCTAGTTGAGCTCTGTCTTTTGAAAGCCATTCCTACTTATGCCCCCTGGATATTTCTACCTCAGTGACCACAGATACCCTACAAGCAGCATTAACAAAACTAAATTCATTATTTTTCCTCTGCTCTTCTTCCTATTTTCCCATTTTTATGTCTGTTCCATTGACCATCCAGTCATCCAGCACTGGGTTCATACAGGATCCACAGATGATCCTCAATTCAAACTTATAGAACGTTTATCCTGTCATATCATTGACTGGCTATCAAGGAATTAGATCCCAGTTTTAGAATTGTGCATTTCCCCTCCTCTTAGATAATTAAGGTTGATCTTTGCCTTTTGCATTTTGGTTGAAAGCCCCAAAATGAACAGTTCCAATCATTTGCCACTTAAACAAGACGATACTTTCTACCACCGACAAAAGGATTTATTTCTAAATGGTGTTATATGCATCAGCTGAAGGAAAGGTTCCAGTACATCAGCAGACAGGGCCCCATCCAGCACTGCCAATTCTCTGAATTCTATGTAATTGATTTACATGCAACATTTAACATCTTCAGGTTATCCAAGACTGGGGCTCACTAGCAGATGACCTACAGATCTCTTCCCTCATCCTGTTGACTCCAGTCAATTTCTTTGTGTGGCTCAATTTTATATACTGTGTTGGACTGTGGCTTAGACTAAAAATAGCACCATGCCAATTAGTTTCAACACTGAAACATTTGCTCCTTTAACCACTCATAAACGGAGCATGAGTGGTGAAACATGAGAATGTAGTGCTTACATTGTCCTAAAGGTGTAACAAGATGATTATGAAGCACTTTGTTCACTGAGAGGCACATGGTAAGTACTTGATAAATTGTTGCAAATATTGTCATTATTATTGTACCTCAAAACTCTTACTGCTTTTGATTGTGTATCTTACCACTAAACTCATACACCTCTCTAAGATAAACTCTGTGGCTGATTCAGTCCTGTGTCCCCAAAAGCCTAGCTTACAGCCTGACCAACTATTTAAATCCCCAACATTTAAATAGTTGGGGATTTAAATGAAATGTAAGTGCCTTATTGAAAATGAGTTTATAAGATGCTTTCCTGGGAGCAGTTTTTAGCAGAAGGAGAGAGAATGCATGAAGAGACTGGGTGCATGAGAATGAAAGGGGCACCACCATTGGGAGAAAAATAGCCAAATGTCTACCATATTGTGTGCATGAACTCTGAGATACTAGATCATAAGATGCTTTTGATTTATTCTGTACATAGTATTGGTAGAACTTGCTAACAATTTGGAAAAACAGAGTATAACCCTATCAAACATCATATAGTAAAATGAATTCCAGACAGATTAAACGTGTAAATGGAAAAAATACAGCCATCAAATTTTAAAGGAAAATAGGGAGGGATGAATGTGTGAACTTGGAGCAACATTTTCTAAGCATACCACCAAAAAAAGAAATTGATAAAATACTTAATCTTATAAAAATAAGAAAAAACCTGCCCTATTTAAAAATATTAATGAATGAAGAGGAGAAAATTTGTAATGTTATTTGCAAAATATATGACTAGGTGTTAATATTCTTAACATGTGAGATACTCTAGTAAGTTAGGATGAAAAATATAGACAAACCAATCAAAAAATGGACCAAGGGCATAAATATCCATTTCAAAAAAAGATGGATAAATCACCAATACAAATATAAAGAAAGTTACAAACAATAATTTAAAAATTGCCAATTAAAATATAATTTTCTGCTTTTTAAGTTGACAAACATTAAAAAAAAATCACCAGCAATTTTCCATTTCCAGGGTGCACACTTTGTTATAAGGTGACTAAGCTCTGGAGACCCCATGTACAGCATGGTGGCTATAGTTAATAGTAATGTATTGTATGCTTGAAATTTGCTGAAAGAGTGTGTCTTGAGTATTCTTACCACAATAAAAAGAATGTAATATATGAGGTGATAGATACGTTAGTTGATTGTGGTAATCATTTCACAATGTATATATATATCAAATCATCATGCTGTACACTTAAATATATACAACTTTAATTTGTCAATTATACTTCCATAAATCTGGGAAAAAGATCACCAGTGTTGATAAAATTTTGGAAGAGGCATTTCTATGTACCACAGGTCATACATGAGTACCATCTTTCTGGAAAGCAATTTGACAATATTCATCAAAAACCAAAAATGTGTACTTACGTTTTGTCCCAGGAATTTCAATGCAAGGAATGTATAATTTGTACCCAAAGCTTTAACTGTAAGAACATTAATCAAGTGTGGTTTCTAAGTGGAAGTACAATTCTATTACCCAAATGACTGTGCTGGTCATGATGCCATTTGTATTTTAGTTATCTTGGGTCTTACTAAGGTCACTGTGAATCATTACATGACATTCTGGTTTTATACATCAGTACCAAGAACTTGGATAATTTGAGTCTTCCCCTGAGATATATCTGAGTTTAGTGAAAGTAAACACGTTTCTGAGCCTACAAGTCTGAGACTGCAGATGCTGAAACATGGCAAATGTTCTTGTGTAATAGATTCCACTTAGAGAGACCTCTTAGGAGACCACTAGATCCCCTGAGATGACAGATTCCTCTGCTCCTCCATCTTGGCAGCAAGGATAAAGTTTTCTTGATTATATCTTCTATAGTATATATCAATTTTTTATTGCTATTATAACATGTCACCATAAACTTAGCAGCTTAGACCAACACCCACATATTAGCTCATTTCTGTAGGTCAAGAGTCTAGGGGAAGCTCAGCTGGGTTTCCTCCTTAATGTCCCAAAAGGCAGAAATCAAAGTGTCATCCATGCTGGGCTCTTATCTGGAGGCTGTGAGGAAGAATCCATTTCCAAAGGCATTCAGGCTGTTGGCAGAATACATTTCCTTGCAACTGAGTGACTAAGGTCTCTTCCTTTTCTGATTCTCAGCCAAGGTCACTCTCAGCTCCTCAAGGCTGGTCCTTGCAGTGCCCTCATTCCTCTTCAAAGCCAGCAACAGCATAACAAATCCTTTTGGAATATTTTACTTCTGCTACCAGTCAGATAAATACTCCAATTTTAAAAGACTTCTGTGATTAGATTGGGCCTGCTAGGGTAATTTCTCCTTAAACCAGCTCAGAGTCAGCTGACTGAAAACCTCTAACTATATTTGAAAAATCTCTTTACATAATTATTTTCATAGTCCTGGGAATTAGGGTGGAAAATCTTGGGCAAGGGGGTGCATTTTGGAATGCTTACTGTAACATAGTATCTCCATGTAAGTTGCATTACTCTATGACTCTGACTGTTGATACAAAATAATGATAAAATTATAGAAGGTAGAAATTAATTATGCTGTGCAGAGGTTATGAACACTCATTCCTACTATTTGGAATCGTGGGGCTAGACAGGTATCAAAAATGTGAGGCTGGCTAGGTGGGAACTGGGGAGAGTTAACTCTGGCAGATTATTGCCATGGAGGAAACTGGCTCAGTTTTGCCAGATCTTTTGTGTTTCCAATAGATTATATATATATGTGTGTGTGCATGTGTGTCTGTGTGTATAGATATATATACTTATACACATATCTTTTATGTATATATAAGATATATATATAAATTCTTCATTTTTAAGAGTTTGTAACTAGTCTATACTTTTAAACACATTGCAAAAATGTTTACTAAATATATATATATATATATATATTTTTTTTTTTTAAATTTTCTGGGGGGGACAGAGTCCTGCTCTGTCACCCAGCCTGCAGTGCAGTGGTGCAATCTCAGCTCACTTCAATTTCCTCCTCCCAGGTTCAAGAGATTCTCCAGCCTCAGCCTCCCAAGTACCTGGGACTACAGGCAGGCGCCACCATGCTCAGCTAATTTTGTATTTTAAGTAGAGACAGGGTTTCACCATGTTGGCCAGGCTGATCTCAAACTCCTGACCTCAGGTGATCCACCTGCCTCGGCCTCCCAAAATGTTTCCAACATATTTAATAGGCCAATTCCAAATTATATACCATTAGTTTTCAAGCTCTGCTTTGATCTCTCCTCTCTTCCTATTATATTTCTGTGAAAACCCAAATACAGAGAGGTTAGAGAATGTACTTAAAGTCACATAGCAAATTAGTGACAAAGCTGGAATAGAAGGTAAGTATACTGGCACTCAGAATAGATTTATTTCCCTTGTTATACTAGTTTCTTATTGCTGCTGTAACAAATTGCCACTGACTTAGAGGTTTAAAAATACAGCTTTATCTCCTACATTTCTGAAGGTTAGAAGTCCAAAATGAGTCTTAAGAGGCTAATATCAAGGTTCTGGTTGGGCTGGATGCTTCTAAGGGCACTATAGAGAATCCATTCCTTGCCTCTTCCAGCTTCCAGAGGCTGCCAGCATTCCTCAGCTCATGGGCATTTCATTCCAATCACTGCTTCCAATATCATATCACCTTTTACTGACTTTATCCTCCTGCCTCCTTCTTGTAAGGACCATGGTGCTTATATCAGGCCCATCTAAATAATGCAAGATAATCTCCCTAACTCACAATTCTTAATAATATCTGCAAAGTCCTTTTTGCCATATAAGGTAGCATATTGACAGGTGCCAGGCATTAGGATGCAGAAACTTTGGGTGTGTGTGTGTGGGGAAATTATTCAGCCC
This sequence comes from Ateles fusciceps, assembly GCA_036589455.1. NCBI lineage: Eukaryota > Metazoa > Chordata > Mammalia > Primates > Atelidae > Ateles > Ateles fusciceps. The sequence continues at coordinate 6,366,138 of JAZHEH010000045.1, read as the reverse complement.
ACCACATTATGCTAAATACCATTGACTAATATTTAGCTTTCTCATATTCCTCTGCTGTGAATAACACTACTACCCGATCAATCAAGAAAAGCATACTAGACAGCAACTTGCTCTGGCAGTGTGCCCAGCATTTGGGTAACTTGGGCATAGCCACCCCACCACAGCGTTTCTCATTTATTTTTTGTAACTTAAACAGAAGTCAGACTTTCAAAATGTTGGTTCTGAATTTTAAAAAAATTATCTTAAATAACCATAAATATTTATTTTTTTTTGCCTTCTTCCTTCCCATCCCTCAGCTTTACGGTGTGTTGAATATTATTTTATGCTCAAAACTATTTTCCTTTTTCTTTTGGTTAGTATTAAATTTGAGGGTTGAAACAAGGGAAGACACCTCATCAAGAAGTAATGGGTTTACCTTGCAGTCAGGGTAAAAAAATTCTCTCGGAATGAGACTTGCAGGAGTCTCCATCCTTCTTAATCGATTTTACACTTCTACTTTACTTGCAGACACAATAATACTTGATCAAAAACAGAAATGAGAAATCACAAGAATGTGCCTTCAAGTTTTTGAGTGAATCAGCATAAAGTTGTTCTGTGGATGTTTTTGCCATTTTTAAGAGGTAATGAAATTCAGTGGAAAAAGCTCAGTCAAATCACTGTTGTATTCTGCCTCATGTTCCCATTGGCAAGTTGGGAAGAGCCCTGTTTACCCTTATCTCACCATGTAATTTAAAAATGTGAAATATGTAGACTGATGTTCCTTTATAACTTTAAGTAATATTCCTATTTTTCTTTTGCATGGGCTGAGTGTTAGGAGTTCAATTTTATGCACCCATCAAATTGAAGTTTTGTGGTCGTGTTCTCCTCACTCTCAGCGTTTCCTCAATCTCCCATTCACTGAATATCTGACAAGCATTTATTCCTTCAGTAAATACTCATTAAAATGATCTTCTTGATGTTCCAAAAGATTAAACTAGAAATTTATATGCAACTTAATTATACAATTTAGAAAAGTACATAAAACTGGATATGGAGCAAACTGTTAGCATAAATGGTGAAAGACGAATTTGGGGAAAGTAGTGTAAATGCTTTGACAGAAAGGAGACAGAAGGATGGGAAAGCTACAGGGAGTCTAAGACCTTCACTGAATCATTTTGTATTGTTTGCACTATATTTGCTACAATAAGAGAAAACCAATGCAGGTAGCCATTTCAAATAATTTATGTTATATTTATATTCAAATTAACAAAAATATTCAAAATAAAATTAATTCATCCTATTGAACTTTCCTATTAATACACATTAATAGAAAGTTGAACTTTCCTATTAATACACATATGCGTACATATCTATTCTTTTGGGGTATTAGAAGGCCTCCGTGCTTAAAGCTCTGGATGGACAAGTGTGATAGATGAATAGTCCTATAGAAGTGGAAGGGCTCTCATTCTCTCTCTAGTGGCTGGCTAGATTGACACTCTGGGTATGATCAAGAATATAAGAGCTATAGTTGCTTTGACATCCAGAACTTCTGGCCAGAGGTTAAACATTCGTGTGTTAAGAGAGTGTAGGAGAGCATGAACCATGGCTGTGGGAGTATGTGCTTAGGATTCCTATCTTTTATCATAGGGAATTCCATTTCTGTGATTGGTTGTCCCAGGGTTGTTGCTGTTCATGCCTTTCCTAGAAGAGGCTCTATGCAAGCTAGCTAACCTCATGGATTGATCTAGAAAAGATTAGTGCACCTATTGACTTTGATATTTCCCACCCATCTGGCCAGCTAATTTTACTGATATGCAAATTAATCAATCCTCATGTGTTGGTGCAGAGAGGATGTGTCGACAGAAGTGGAACTTATGAGTCATAATTCATATAGCCATACACTGTATGGAGGGGGATTCTAGGCACCTGGAAAGGTGAAATCAAAGATGTAGAAATGAGGTGGATGAGTTCTGCAGACCTGCCTGAAAGAGCAACTATCTAATTGGAATAGAGCAAGAGAATAAGTTGGTGATGGAATATCCGGATGAATCACTTTGATGTGAACCATTTATTCTTTTGCACCTACACCTTTTGTTCTAATAGCCAGGGAGGGTAATTCATATCCCGAAGAGTGGGCTGCAGAGAGTTGAGTGGGATAGAAAAATCTCAAAGTAGTACACAGTAGGACTACGTCTTTGAACTGTCTTATTTCATCGTTACAACTCATCTGTAGTTTTTGTTCTGCTCATTTTTTAGAAAATTTCAATTTGATTCTACCATCAGAATAATGTTTCAAATTACTTGGCATCTGTAATCATTGGCATCTCAGGAGTATATACATTTTAAAGCTTTGAGGCAAATAGCAAGTAAACATGCAGGCTATCCAGTTAAAACCTCAGCATTCCCATGTATTAGTTTTGTGGCATAGAGCAAATTATTTGATCTCTCTAAGCTTCAGTTTCATCATTGGTAAAGTGAGAATGATTATGATAGTACCTACCTCACAGTAGTGTTGGGAGGATTAAAGGAGAAGAGGCACTTAGAGAACTGAAAATCCATGTTTTGCATGTAGTAAATGCTCAATAATTGTAAATATTTTTGTTATGTTATTATCCTAAGGTTTACATACCTTCTGGCTTTGTACTATAAAGAATAAAGGCAACTAGAATGTAACATAACGGAAATATCAACCCCACAATAACAAGGCAAAACCACCACCTTTACCAGTCACCGACAGAGATAATGCCACACACACTTAGTGGTGCCACAGGACATTGTGTCAGCTGGTGGGGAAAATGTGGTTTCAGGTCTCTCTGGTTCCTGTTGAGAGATGGATTACCATGCTAAGGAACTCCTCTGGATTTGTAGGGAATTTCTCTATGGAAAAGCATGCGTCTCCTATAGCAAGACATCAAGAGATGGGGTGAAAAGCAGGCTTTGGCTTTTAAGCAAAGCTCAAAGGCTCTTAACAAGCCTAGAACGGATGTGTGCCATTAGCCTGAGACTTCAAAATGTCACTGTGGGGTCTTGGATTTCATCCAAATGTGGCTAACTTTTTCCAAGACTGCCCCATACCATGAGGATAAAATGACCACTTGCCCACCTTTCCGCTTTGAACCCTTCTTATGATTCACATGAAACCCAAGGCTGGATTAAGCCATTGATCTTTAATATATCACTCAAAATAGCCATGAAGCCTGTATAAGGAAATTATAACAATTATCATTTTGAACTGTAGTTGTATATTTACTTGTCAGCATTGCATGGGGACGAAGTTTTCTGAGGACGGTGATTAGCATCTTTATTTCTGGGTCTCCAGGATATACCGCAATGCTTAGTATGTAGTAATCACTGAAAACATATTCATTAAATATATAAAGGAATGAAAGAATATATTATTTCATTTTAAGGCAGCCAGTCTCTAGAGTGGCTCTTGGCATATACAAGGATGATGTTAAGTAACTTTAGTGCCCTCAATTTAAGCAGCAGGTGGTATATTTTCAAACAAAAGGCTTTCATTCTTCTCAGATATTTGGTTATATGTCCTGACTGCCATTGGCAGTGAAAGAATAGATTTCAGAGGTCATGAAAGCTTTCTCTAATATTTTTCAGGAACATCCAGGAATCTTAGCCTTGAGGGTGCCTGGAGCATGTACTGAGGCTGGCTATTGGGTAATTTGTCCCCATGACATCCAGATTTTCCTTGCTTGAGGCAACAGCTTGAGAAAGCCAGAGTAAAACATTGAAAGGGAATTGGCATTCTCAGGAGTGATGTGGATTTTGAGAAGAGGAGAAGATTCTTTAAGGAGATCACCTTATGAAGAAGGAATACGAAAAACTATAAATGGGAGAGAAGGAAATAAGATGGATTAACTTTTTGGTGCAAAGATTTATTTAATATGTAGAAAATAGAACCATAGAAGGCTAGAGCTATCTGAAAGCTCTGAGGAAATTGTATTCTGAATCGTTCATTCTACAAATCAGGGGACCACGGCCAGGTTGTTTAAGCGGCTTGTCCCGAGTGACACAGGGAATTAGTGTGGAGCCAGGACTGTAAACTGGGAACCTGGTTTCTAGCCTATGCTCTTTCCACTCTCTGAGCTGGCCGCCTAGCCCTAGTGCAGAAGGAGAAACCACTCCTGGGGTTATTTGGAAGAGCATTTGTCATCTGGCTGCCACACTCCTGGGAGAGCCAGACCACTTGATGGTGGAAAAAGGATGGAAATGCAAAATGCTAAGATGGAACTGCAGATTTTATATGGAAAACATGAACCAACTATGGTTTGAAATATTAAAAATAGGTTAAATTCAATTTAAATTCTATTGGACACTGACTTTAAGGCTATAAACAAAATGTCTGGAAAAATTTATACAGCTACCTCCCTTTTTGCTGCATTAAGCAAATTGAAAGGACTGTCTCTATCCTCTAGCAACTTATTTAAAGGTTGAAAACAGTAACCTTAATAAAGAAAAGGGTATAAAGCATAGAACAAAGATTACTCTTATTATCTCTGGTCTTACCCCCTGTGACACAGAACAAACAGCTCTGGGCTAGAAATGAAAGAACTGAATTCTAGTCCTGTTTAAGCCATGACTTTGTTCAATTCACCAGCATCACTCTGGAGTTCAGCTTATTTATTTGTAAAATGAGGAGATTAGACTAGATGTCACTAACAGTCTCATTCAAATTTAACATTCTAAGATATATTTTCTTAGTCTGCTTGAGCTGCTGTAACAAAATACAGATGATCTTTGACTTACTATGGCCGGACTTGGGATTTTTTTGACTTAACAATGGTGCCTAAGTGATATATATTCGGTAGAAACTGTACTTTGAGTTTTCTTTCTTACTTTCAGTATAGTATTCAATGAATTACATGAGATAGTCAACACTTCATTATAAAATAGGCTTTGTGTTAGATGATTTTGCCTAATTGCAGGATAATGTAAGTGTTCTGAGAACATTTAAGGTAGGCTAGGCTAAGTTACAATGTTTGGTAAGCTAGGTGTATTAAATACATTTAAACTTGCGATATTTTCAACTTATGGTTTTATTGTGATGTAACCTGTCCAGATAAGCCTATTATTGTAAGCTGAGGAACATCTGTGTTACCGACTGTGTGGCCTAAGCAACAGAAATTAATTTCCCACAGTTCAGGAGGCTTGGAAGTCCAAGATCAAGGTGCCAGTTTTGGTTTCTGGCAAAGGTCCTCTTCCTTGTTTGTAAATGAGTTCCTCTTTGTTTTTTCCTAACTTTAATTTTAGATTCAGGTTTACATGTGCAGGTTTGTTAAACAGGTAAATTGCATGTCACAGGGGTTTGAGGTACAGATTATTTCATCACTCAGATTATTTCATCACTCAGATTATAATCAGCATATTACCTGATAGATAATTTGTTGATCCTCACCCTTTTCCCACCCTCCACTCTCAAGCAGGCCCTTGTGTCTGTTGTTTCCTTCTTTGTGGATACAATGTTTAGTTCCCATTTATAAGTGAGAACATACAGTATTTGGTTTTCTGTTCCTGTGTTAGTTTGCTTAGGATAATAGCCTTCAGCTCCATCCATGTTTCTGCAAAGGACATGATTCTGGGTGTATAGTATTCCATGGTGTATATGAACAACATTTTCTATATCCAGTCTATATCCTTACAGAGTGGAGAGAGAGATCATCTCTCTGTTGTATCTTCCAATCCCATCATGAAGGTTTCCCCCTTATGACCTAATTACCTCCTAAATTTCCCACCTCCAAATATCATCACATTGAGGATTGGGGCTTCAATTTAGGAATTTGTGGGGAGGGGGAGACACAGACATTTAGTCCACAGCACCTTTTATGTGTTTGTTTTTTGTGTGAAATAGAGCACACATGGTCATTTCTTCACTCCCAATTTGTGTCCACTAGAGTGCAAGGAGTTGTGCATACTATAGCAAAGAAGAAAGACCTCTGTGACTCCATGGAGCTTACATTCAAGTCAGAGAGATAAGCAGTAAGCAGAAAACAGTAAGTAGATAACTTCTAGATGTAACTGTACTTATATATCTATTTAAGCCTTCTCTACTATAAGTAATTAATATAACTAGTAATAGAAGCTAAGCTGGGTTAGAGAATAAACGTCAGGGGTGGAAATCTAGGCATCAGGTGTATAGAAGGTCTCAGGCCTCAATACAAACATCTAAGTAGCCACAGGAAGAATGTTTCTAGTAGAGAAAAAGACATGTGCAAAGGCCCTGAGGCCAGGAAGAGCTTAATGTGGTTGAGGACCTGACAGAAGGTGATTGTGGCTGAGAGCTAGCCATCAAGGGAAAAGGAGGCATGGAATGAAAACAAAAGGCAAGTCATGCAGCTTCTTGAAGGCCATGGTAGTGCACTGGGGGGGCCACAGGAAGCTGTAAAATGATGTAACTCATGCATAAAAAATTACCTTCAATTCTGTGTAGAGAGAATGTATTGGAGGAGCTGAGATGTAAAAGGGAGACTGAAAAGGAGTAGTTGCAGCAGTTTAGTTAAGAGAGAGGGTGACTTGGATGAGAATTGCACAGCAAAAATGAAGAGGACGAAATAGATTTATTAGCATGTAGTGGGTGGGGGAAAAGAGAAATCAAGGTCAAGGATGATTTGAGTATCAGGGTGGATGGTGGTGCTATTAACTTGGAGGTGAAAGGCTGGAGGAAAAAGAAGATTCAGGTAGAGACAGAAATCAGCAACTCTCTTTGTCCTTGTCAACTTTGCGCTGCCTCTTAGACACAAGCATGAACATACCAAGTAGGCCATTGGTAACTTGAGTCTAAAGATCATAATAACGGCCTGGGCTAAAGCAGTACACATTTTCAGAATTGTCAGAATATAGGTTAGAATCAATGACATGTGAGTACTTTAGAGAAAGAGTGAAAGTAAGGAAGAATGCCAAGGAATTGTGGCATAAGCAGGGGGAATCCACTGCAAAGGCTGAGGGGTGGTCCATGTGGTAGGAGGAGAACTAGAAGTCACATTAGCAATAAGAGGTGTGGCAAGAAGGGAGGAGTCAATGTTGCAGAACTTTCTCCTTAGTTCAGCTAAAACCGGGTTCTTGTCACAGGACGAGGAAAGATCAGGCTCGAGGACACATAGAAGGGTGAGGAGAATTTATTGTGCAAAAAGGAGAAAGGAAAAACAGCTCTCAGCAAAGCGAGAGGGAGTCTTGCCAACAGGCTCCTGCCTCACAGATTGGACATGAGGCCACCACACAGAAACTAAAGAGGCCAGGCTCCCTCCCTCTTCCTGGGGCTCCACCCCCTTCCCCCAGTGCGCAGGTGGGCATTATTCAGAGAGAATCAGTTGGGAAAGGGGCAGGCTTCATCTGGGCCCACAATCTGGTTTTCAGCCTTCAGGCTGTTTTAGCCTTGAAGGTGGGGTTTTGCTGGGGACCTTTGGCTGTCTCCTGTCTCTATCATCAGCTGGGTTAAAAACTGTTGGCGAGTTGAATGTGTCATTCAACTTGGAAACAGAGGTAATTGGTGACCTTTATAATAGTTTTTGTTTTTTCTTTTATAATAGTGGTGTCATGAAGACTACACTAACATGATTTAAAAAATAATTGAGAAATGAGGATGTGGGATTAACTGGTACAATAGTTTTAAGAAGATTTGTTGTAAAGATCCACAGAGAATTAATACAGTAACTAGAAATGCTTGTAGAACCAAAGGAAGATAATTTTTTAGGCTGAGGCTTGTACATCTCCTGAGGTCAGGAGTTCAAGACCAGCCTGACCAACATGGAGAAACCCTGTCTCTACTTAAAATATAAAAAATCAGCCAGGCATGATTGTACATGCCTGTATTCCCAGCTACTCGGGAGGCTGAGGCAGGAGAATTGCTTTAACCCAGGAGGAGGAGGTTGCTGTGAGCCGAGATCGTGCCATTGCATTCCAGCCTGGGCAACAAGAGCAAAAGTCCATCTCAAAAAAAAAAAAAGTCATAAGACCCTGGAGCATATAATGCAACTGGTTGTCAATAATCTGCTAAGTAATGAGTGATAAATAATGTAGTACAGGGATTGACAAACTGTGGCTTGTGGGCCAAATTCAGTCTGCTGACTATTTTTGTAAACTGTTAATGGCCTGTGAGCTAAGAATAGTTTTTACATTTGTAAGTGGTTAACAATTTTTTTAGAAAATTTTATTGGTGTGAAAATTACATGAAGTTCACATTTTGGTGTACATAAATGGGCTTTATTTGGACACAGTCAGACCTCTTTACTTACATATTATCTATAATTGCTTTCCTGCTATGATGGCAGAGTTCTGAGAAAGCGACAGAGACTGCATGGCCAGCAAAGTCTGAAATATTTACTATCTGGTCCTTTATAGGAAGTGTTTGTTGACCTCTGATGTGGAAGAAAAAAAATGTATTGTGAGACCACCTTGAAAAGGGAGTGAGGCAGAGTCCCAAAGGACAGAGGCAGGCTAGAAAGACATCAAATGTTGAGTATACAAGATGTACGAGGTATCTTGAATTTGGCGACTGTGAGAGAACATCATTCTTCTTTGATGCCTCTGTTTTCTCAGTGAAAAGGAGATGACCTGAAATGGGTGTGGTGTCACCCTGGAAGTCTGACCTAAGCCTTCTTGTCTTTAAGAAAGAATTGTCACAACAACACAGAGATTAAGGTATAAAATTCATGACTTTCAAGTTTTCGTAGTGAAGTAGGATCAAATATCTCTAAACTTGAAACAATTATCTGAGCTGGGGGAAGAAAAGAGAAACTCTGAGAAGAACCAAATGAGTTTGATGTTGTTGTTTCTCTGAAGGGCTCTGCCCCTGGGATGATTCAGAAAGAGAGGGATGCCAGACCCCCGGAGTGATTTGGGACATCTTCAAATAAAAGATAAGTTACCATGATTTTTCCTCTTTGAACCGGAGGAATCAAGAGATTTGTGGATATTTTTCCAAGTGATTATGACACAAAAAGAGTAGAGGAGATGTGGAAGTACAGTGGGCAGGGCAGAGAGACTGGGACAGTCCTACTGAGTTCTCCACGGATACAGAACACCGTGGTGGGAAATCCAGTTGTGCCAAGGGCTGTCATAGTCAGGACAGCAGCCATGGGTGAAAGCAAGTGCCATGTGTACAGGCACTAGGCAGCTGTGACAGCAAGGAGGACAGAGGGTAGCCAAGGAGGTCTGACGACAACCCCTAATCAAACAGAGTTGTATAAATTTTAGTGGAAGTGCGCAGGGTCACTGATGATTTAGAATAAAGTGTCTTATTCTCCTAATCGAACAGGACGAAATAGATTTATTAGCATGTAGTGGGTGGGGAGAAGAGAAATCAAGGTCAAGGATGATTTGAGTATCAGGGTGGATGGTGGTGTCATTAACTTGGAGGTGAAAGGCTGGTGGAAAAAGAAGATTCAGGTAGAGACAGAAATCAGCAGCTCTCTTGTCCTTGTCAACTTTGCACTGCCTCTTAGACACATGCATGAACATACCAGGTAGGCCATTGGTTACTTGAGTCTTAAGATCATAATAACGGCCTGGGCTGAAGCAGTACACATTTTCAGAATTGTCAGAATACAGGTTAGAATCAACGCCATGTTAGTACTTAGAGAAAGAGTGAAAGTAAGGAAGAATGCCAAGGAATTGTGGCATAAGCAGGGGGAATCCACTGCAAAGGCTGAGGGGTGGTCCATGTGGTAGAAGGAGGACTAGAAGTCACATTAGCAATAAGAGGTGTGGCAAGAAGGGAGGAGTCAATGTTGTAGAACTTTCTCCTTAGTTCAGCCAAAACCGAGTTCTTGTCACAGGACGAGGAAAGATCAGGCTTGTGGACACATAGAAGGTGAGGAGGAGAATTTATTGTGCAAAAAGGAGAAAGGAAAAATAGCTCTCAGCAAAGCGAGAGGGAGTCTTGCCAACAGGCTCCTGCCTCACAGATTGGACACCAGGCCACCACACAGAAATTACCTGCTCACTTCCACTAAGGGTTGAGTAAATCTTAGTGGAAGCGAGCAGGGTCACTGATGACTTAGGATAAAGTGTCTTATTCTGGATGCTAAATGACTTCTAGGGTCTCCTAATTCTTAGGAGCCCCACAAAGTCAGGGATGTGTTGAACCATAAATTGGCTGAGTTTACTTGGAATTGACTGAGAAAAACTTTAAGTGACTGAATTTCCCTTGAAATTGCAAAACTCACTTTCTGCTCTAGGTGCCATAGGAGTTTTGGACAGAAACTAGGAAAAATACTTACATTTTTTGCATACTTGAGATTTGTGGTTTGAAAATTGAAAATCTTAAGAGTTTAAAGAGAGAAGTAGAGAGTTTAAAATGATCAGTTATTTTCTCTGAAAGGGGAAAAATGTTTTTACCATATAAATACTTTCTTCTTCTTGATACACCAAGTTTATTTCCATAATCATAATTATCATGTATAACGATTGAATACGATGCCAACAGTTAAATGCATATTTCATTTGTGTCCCATATTATTCTATCAGGTATAAGGAATTATGCTCATTTTGTAGATGAAAAAAACAAAGGTCTGGAATATGTTAAATAATTTGCCAAATGTCACAAGACAGAATTCCAAACTCTTTCTTTCTAACCTCTCTTTCCAGCTTTCATCTCACCCAACCAATAACTAATGATAATTGCTTCCATTTAGCAAGACTTCCTTTTGACAGAGACTGAGCTGATTGTTCTAAATATTTAATTTCCCTTAGTCCTTAAAAAAAGTTCATGCTTTTTGATATGATTTATTCCAAATCACTGCTTGGATGATTTGAAATAAATTACCTAACTGAGCCAACTAGTAAGGACTAGAAGCAAGATTTAAACGTAAGTCTGTCTGTCTCAAAAGCTCATATTCTTAATTACATTAACACTCTTCTGCCAGTCAGACACCTGAATCTACCACTCTCAGGAAACCTTTCTTAAGAAACTGAAGAAATGTTTTCTTTCTGTTAACTTCAGGGACATATGTATTATCTATTCACAAAATCCATGACCCCATCTTCTTGGGTATGGTGGTGTGTAGTCGGAATGGAAGTGATGGGGGCCATTTCTAGGCTTGGTGCATTGATTCCCTGATGCCTTGTACCATGCCCTTCCTCCTGGATCTGGCTGCATCCAGGTGCAGAGTAGACCTTAGGGGATAGTAGAGCAACAGGATGGAAGCATCTGGAGTCCTTGAATAATAGCTTGAAGGAGAAGCACTTCCAGAGAACTCATATCTGCTCAGGACTGTGGGGGAAAAGCTTCTACTGTACTGAACCATGATTCTATTTTGGTATAGTTGATATTTGCTATAGCATCTTAGTTTATTCTAAAGAATACAGTGGAAAAGGACATGCAGGAAAAAGGTAACCAATAGAAAGTAGGGGAGATTCCAGGTCTTTGCTATTGTAAACTGTGCTGCAATGAACATTCGTGTGCATGTGTCCTTATAGTAGAACGATTTATAGTCTTTTGGATATATACCCAGTAATGGGATTGCTGGATCAAATGGAATTTCTATTTCTAGGTCCTTGAGGAATCGCCACACCGTCTTCCACAATGGTTGAACTAATTTACACTCCCCACCAACAGTGTAAAAGCGTTCCTATTTCTCCACATCCTCTCCAGCATCTGTTGTCTCCAGATTTTTTAATGATCGCCATTCTAACTGGCGTGAGATGGTATCTCAATGTAGTTTTGATTTGCATTTCTCTAATGACCAGTGATGATGAGCATTTTTTCATATGTTTGTTGGCTTCATGTATGTCTTCTTTGTAAAGTGTCTGTTCATATCCTTCGCCCACTTTTGAATGGGCTTGTTTGTTTTTTTCTTGTAAATCTGTTGCAGTTCTTTGTAGATTCTGGTTATCAGCCCTTTGTCAGATGGGTAGACTGCAAAAATTTTTTCCCATTCTGTTGGACCCAAATGCCCATCGATGATAGACTGGACAGGGAAAATGTGGCACATATACACCATGGAATATTATGCAGCCATCAAAAACGATGAGTTCATGTCCTTTGTAGGGACATGGATGAACCTGGAAACCATTATTCTCAGCAAACTGACACAAGAACAGAAAATCAAACCCCGCATGTTCTCACTCATAGGCGGGTGTTGAACAATGCGAACACATGGACACAGGGAGGGGGAGTATCACACACTGGGGTCTGTCGGGGGGGGAAAAGGGGAGAGATAGTGGGGGGTGGGGAGTTGGGGAGGGATAGCATGGGGAGAAATGCCAGATATAGGTGATGGGGGAGGAAGGCAGCAAATCACACTGCCATGTGTGTACCTATGCAACAATCTTGCATGTTCACATGTACCCCCAAACCTAAAATGCAATAAAAAAAAAAAGGAAAAAAAAAAAAGAAAGTAGGGGAGATATATTAAAATCAGATGAAAAGCATTATTAAGAGATTACTATTAGCCCACTGCAATGACATGCATTTTACAAAGAACACTCTGGCTGTAATGTGTTTTGGCTGAGAGCAAGCGCAGAACAAAATTGGGGGTAGGAAGAGCAATTAAGAAGCTATAGTAGCAACCCATAAAAATGATGGGGACTGATCTACAATGGTAAAAGATGAGTTAACAGATTTTAGTTATTTTAAGTTTGGAAAATCAATAGAACTTTACAGAGTTGGTTATATGTGACTGAGAAAGGGGAAAGGGGAGGACTCAAGGATGAGACCTGTGTTTCTAGCTGTATGATAGTGATGCCACTTACAGATATACGTACTATAGGAGGAAGGGTGGGTGGAGTGGTGATGATAAGTTTGATTTTTAATATGTTGCCAAGAGGAACTTGGGGGAGGGTTGACCAAACAGATTTGGAGCTCAGAAGAGAGCAGCTGAAAGTCTAGCTTTAGAATCAATGAGAGTTTAGCTGGTAATGCCAAGAAAGTAGATGAGATTTTTTTTTTTTTTGTATTTCACATAATAAATGAGATGTTGTAATCGCTCCTCACAATTCCCACTCTTGCTGTGAACTCACCAGCACTTAGAACTAAAACATCTCCACTATCCCCCACTTATTCCAAGAAAATTGAGCCGGTCTGAATTTTCCTTATCTCCAAGGGCCAGTGAACTATGTATGTGCGTGCCTGTGTGCATATGTGCGTGATGTGTGTGCATACGTGTGTGTGCATGCGTGCATGAGTGCGTGTGTGTGTAAACACATGCATGCAAGTGTAGGCTTGTGCATGTACAAGTCTCTCAGTATTTTGAGGCTCCATTGTCAGAGACAAAATGAGAAAGCAGGCTGTGGTTTTCCTGGATTGAAACAGAGCCCAGTCTAAACTAGATAGTTTTACCAGACTGCAAATGTGAACAAAGGGTAATGAATTGGATAATTCCTGCTCATAATAAATCTATGAAGAAAGATCTTTGGTGTAGGGGACTTATGTTGGTAACAGGAGAGACTTGGCACCAAGCTCCAGGACCTTGGGAGCCTCCTCTGTATCTGAAGGTGACACGAAGAACATGATGCTGCTAGCAAAAGCTGTGTATATTTGAGTGGATGACAGTCTTAGGAATAAGTCACAATGGCTACCACTTTGTTACTGAAAATGAGATGCCTCTGTCACAGTCTTCCTTGACTATGTATGTCTGGGTTCTAGTACCCACAAAGAGTAGGGTAGAGGACATCCAGAATTGATCCTAAAGATTTTGCTCCTCTTAGTAAGTGGATACTTAAACCAGATTTAATTTACCTTGGTGGGAGTAGGGGATACAGTGACATTTATTTCACCTATATTATTAATAGAACATCCGTTACTACAGATAAGTAACCTAGGGACAAAGAGGTTTAATAACCCTTTTCTAAAATCACATAAGCCATTCTTCTGTCTTCTAAATCCAGGTTGTTGTTGTTTTTTTCACTAAGATGGGGTGAAAGAAAATTCAGAGCTTCTAATCCCTGGTACCTCATCTTTGCTCTACACCGCTTCTTACAAAAGCAGGTTACCTTTGACTCTAACAGGTGTGGTCACTGGAGGATGTGGGAGAGTTATGTGCGAAGATGACACCTCCATGATCAGAAGACATTCTCATAAGGATTCATTCAGAATGAAATTGGATTCTATTCTGTAGTGTTATATTTCTGATCCGCAATACTGATGTTTGCCAAAATTAGCTTCCCCCTCATTCTTGTTACCTTTAATGGCTAGTTTATTTCAGCTCAATATACAGTATCGATATGGACCTGAATGATTCATGAGGATGAAAGCGTATCTGTATTAAAAGGTGTTCTGGGTGACCTGTGTTTCACAAGCTGCTCCATCAAAGCAAAGCCTGGTTCCCTGGGTTTTAGTGATGCTCTCATCTGCCAGAGACTGACTGGAATATGCAGTCACTCATGGTGAAAGGGAAACATGTTTCTCATTCAGCAAGTATGTGGTTCCATCCACAGAGTTTACAGCACGGTTGTATTTGAAGTTCAGTCCTAGAACTTTGTGGCAGTAAAAATGGTTGTGATTTATAGGAAAATGTCACTCGGCCATCTCCACTATAAAAGCCTTTTATAACTCTCATCGAATATAAATCAGGATGTATGCAGCCAACAAAATGATGGTTTTGGCATAACGTTTTCAAGACAAAAAGAAATGGCCTAGAATTGTCTTGGCTTTTTACTGAGGACAAATATTACAAGAATTTATTGCTGGTCCAAAATCAATATTCTTGTCTTTAAAAATAGATATGAGTAAATTTATGTCTTGGTGGAATTCCAGTTACAGAAATTAATTAAAGCAGTCACCACAGAGTTCACACACAAATACCAAGGGTGCCACACCTTTTTTTTTTTTAATTTTTAGTTTTTGTTAAACCATATTCTAAGATATGTAACTCAAGCTTTAAGCTATATTTCATTCTAATGGGGGGTGGACAAGGATGGGCCTCACAAAGGATTGATTCAAACCTACTAAATTTCATCTTGGAAATACAAAAGAAGCTTCATACTATACTCTTCCCCCAAATGTCAACAAGATGTGAAAAATGTACCATCAAAAGAAACCTGGATTTGAAGTGATAGCTCCCATTTTCTCATGTATTTTTGCATCTCAGAATACTCAAGGTAGAGACCAGCATAAAGAAGTGAGGGCCAGGCATGGTAGCTCACGCCTGTAATCTCCACTTTGGGAGGCTGAGGCGGGTGGATCACCTGAGGTCAGGAGTTCAAGACCAGCCTGGCCAACATGGCAAAACCCCGTCTCTACTCAAAATACGAAAATTAGCCTGGCATGGGCCTGTGATCCCAGCTACTTGGGAAACTGAGGCAGGAGAATCACTTGAACCCTTGGAGCAGAGGTTGCAGTGAGCTGAGATCATGCCACTGCTTTCGAGCCTAGGAAACAGAGCAAGACTTCGTCTCAAAAAAATAAGAAGAAGAAGAAGTGAGGATTGAGGGAATCCACAATCCTGTGAGAGTCTGGAAAGAATATCCAGCTCTATGGCAGGGAAGGAGGAGGAGGTAAAAGATGCTTATGTGACTGCCTTGGGTGTGGAAAAGAATGTTGAGACACGTTAGGAAGAATGATCTCTAGAAGGCTAGAAGAAGGTGCTCAGAAAGCAAATAATGTAAATTTAAAAATTTTGGCTTTTCTTTTTTCAAGCAACTAACCTCACTCCCCTTCCTCCCTTCACCCCAGCACTTACCTCTCCCTATCTCACCTGAATCGTTGTGAGAGGCAATGTACAGCAACCTGGGCTCTCTGTTGGGCAACTTAGAAGTCCTGCTACTGGCGTGAAGCGAAGGGCAGTCAATATGAGAACTTTTCGGAACTGTTGAAGGAATCAGAGATGTTCATCCTAGACAAAGGAAGTCCCCAGGGACCATGGTGCCTGTTGTGTAGAAAAGGAAATATACCTGTTGTGTGAGGGCTCAATGGTTTGATGTAGGATTGATTGAAAGATCTCACATTCATTTATTCCACAAAATGTGTATTAAGCGTTATATGCCAGGCAGAGTTTTACGCCCTGAAAATAAATGGGGGGGGGGGAGAGAGAGAGAGAGGGGGGGGGGGGAGAGGAGAGAGAGAGAAGTTTTGATTTAATATAAAGTACAGCATTCTTCCAATCTCTTTTTTTAATTTTTAAATTTGGCACAGGGCCTCACTCTGTCACCAAGGCTGGAGTGCAGTGGTGCAATCTCGGTTCATTGCAACCTCTGCCTCCCAGGTTCCAGCCATTCTCTCACCTCAGACTCCCAGTAGCTGGGACTACAGGTTTGTGCCACCATACCAGACAAATTTTTGTATTTTTTGGTAGAGAGAGGTTTCAGCATGTTGACCAGACTGGCTCAAACTCCTGACCTGAAGTGATCCTCCCGCCTTAGCCTCCCAAAGTGCTGGGATTACAGGTGTGAGCCACCATGCCCCACCTATTCTCCCCATTTCTTAATCAATATTATTGATTCTAGATAGTATTCTAAAAAAATCATTTCACCTGTGGTTCTACTGCTCCTTTCATTGGCCTGTGTTTCCTCTCAGTCTTTGCTCACATAGACAGAAAATCTCTATTATAGTTATAAGAACCAGACATAATTTCATTCTACTTTAAAAATTTAAAAATAGGCCAATAGCTTCCTAAGAGTATAAGGTATAAGTTTTTGGTGATGCACTGGGCTGACCTACGAACCAGTGAGTTTTCTATCCTGGTGTCTTGAAGAGAGAATCCAAGTGATTACTTGGAAGTTATTCAAATATTTATAGTAAGGCTGTAGGGATTATTTTGAGATGACACTAAAAGAAGGATAATATTATGAAAAGAGGTCTGGTGTTAGTGTGTATAAAGGGGTTTAATATTGAAGCAGTATTTGAAGCTCATATTCCTCCCTTCAACAGCTGTCTAATACTTTCTCCTAGTCATGTTTCAATAATTTTTGAATAATTGTTTTTTTTTTTCTAGTTATCTTCTGAACAATATTATAGCTTTTGCTTCCTTACAACTCTCTGATAAGGAAGAAACTCTTCTCATGTAGAAAATTCAGTGCACTGTGGATGTCCCAAATATATTATCATCTTTATGGTATTAGGATAAGGATCTCCAAGAAAGAGATTTCTAGATAAGATGGTGCTTCTAGATAAGATGGTGCTAGGATCCTATTCCCCTGCCCTATTGTTAAGAATCATGGAAAAGAAGAGGGAAAATTGAGGGTAGAGTCAGTGATATATAATGTATTAGTAAGACATATAAAATCTTTGTAGAATTTCCTCTGAGTTGAGCTTGAGACCTGTGACCTCTGTGACGGTAAAATTATACTAGCTGCATAATACTTGACTCTCTTCTAAATTATCCCAGGATTATGAAGTATTACAACACAGATTCTGGTATCAATGATATTATCAAATGAGACATAATATCAAATGAATTATGTTTAACTTTTCCAATGTATAAAAAAGCATATAAGAAAAAAATAGGGTTAGATATTGGGAAAAAATCAGAATCACAGAACTTATTCCTCCCTACATTAAAAAAAAATTAAAAAATAACAAAGTATTCATTTAGATACATACATGCTCTAATTTTCCAAATGTGATGGTAAAGAAGAAACAGAAGATTTTGATGAGGCTGAATTATTAACTTCTGACAATGTCCAATTGCCAGAAACAGTATGGTAAAAGAAGATTAATGGACAAAATCTTGAGATTTTGTATTAACGACTGCCCCTTCCATTACCTTCCCACATACTCAGTAATTTGGAAAGAAAGAAACTGATGGGGAAAGTCAATGAAGAAAAAAAGTAAGAAGAGAATTTTCTGTGAACTACCACATCAACTCAGAATCTTAGAAGAGGCAGAAAAACCAGCCTAGGCTCACTGTATTCTAAAACCCTAGGCTAAAGAAAGAAAGTGAACCCAGAAGGAGTTCACAGATTAGGTGATCTTGGGTCCCTGGACACTTGACAGAAATCTATGAAGAAAAAGAAGCACTTGGGCTCTTCCACAAAGGCTTAACATGGGACCAGCAGAAGAAATCCACCTCCATCCAGACCCTGAAGCTACAAAAAGCTAGACGGAAGAGCAGGCATCCCACTCCTTGGGTGTAGCTAAGAGATGGAAACAAACAGGTCTTAAATAAGAAGAGAGAGTCTGCCTTAAAAATAATTTACATTCAATAGAAATTATGGTTAGAGTGTCATCTGCACATCTTAAAAAGGAGATTTTTAAAGAAATGCTTGGCAATAATGCAAACATACTACCAGAAAGAAATGGAGGACAGAAGTATAAAAGGAGAGGAGGAGAGGAAGAAAGAGGAAGGAAGGAAGGAAGGAAGAGGGAAGGAGAAGAAGGAGGGAAGGGAGGGGAGGGAGGAAGGAAGGAGGGAGAGGGAGAGGAAGGAAGATAACGGAGGCTAAGAAAAAAGGGAAAGAGGGAGAGAGGAAAAAAATGAGAGAAGAAAAAAAAAAAAAAAAAAAGAAAAGAGCATGCAGGCAGGAAGGATACAAAAGGTGGACAAGAAACCAGTCTAGAGGAAAGCATAAATAAATAAAAAGGAGAAAATTCTCTGTGACAAGTTAATAAAAATACAAATTTCACAAACCCTGAATTCAAAGATGGAATGTTGAAAGAGAAAATGTTTGCAGAGACTGAAAACCAGGACAGTGAATTATGTTCACGTCACTTAGCTGTGTATGCTTACACAGAAATATAAAACTTCTTCTTTATATTTCTATAATAAAAATGAAAAATATATTTACATATTCATTGATAAGTTGAAAGAGTTAAAATCCAGTGTATCTGGTAAGTCGCTAGCGGAGTGGCTAGAACATAGTAAGTGCGCAATAAAAGCAGGATTATTAGTTGTGTGGTATGAATAGGTAGCAGAAGATAAATGAAAATCTTAATCACTTTAGAGTCCATGCTCTTGTCATTACATCAGTTATGAAAACATATGAATAAAAAGCACAGAATGTATGATTATCAAATGTTCTGCCATCCCAATGTGGCAAAGAGTAGATGTGAATACATTAGATACCACAGTCAAGGATCCAAAACAGTAGACTAGAAAATATAAATAAAAACAGGATAAATGTGATGTACTAAACTTTGGTTTTAAAAGATCAAATATGAATTTAAAAACTAAGTGACATAATTTCTCAAAACTTTATGTAACAGACAATGGCAACCTCAATATGATTTAAGTTTAATACAATGTCATGGAAAGCTAAAACCATCTTGGTTTGCTTTATTGAAGGATCCATTTGCAGAAGAGGGGATATAAAAATACAATTGAATTTTGCAGAGTGAAGATCACATCTGGAACACAGGATTTCCTTCTGCACACTACACATTTACAGGGGTATTGACAAATGAAATGTACCAGGTGTTTCCTGGTATGGTAAACCATCTGGAAATGAAAGAAAGAACTGAGTATATTTAGCATGAATGAAGTAGTGACGTTGGAGTTGTTATCAAAGAATTGAAGAAAAGACAGATGGAAGAAGAATAATACCTATGCTGTTCCACATGCCTGAACTTATTATGTAGGACCAGGAATATAATTTAGGCTCAATATAAGGAAGCTGTTTCTATAAAGTTTTGTATTATCCAAAGTTAGAGTTCCTTTTGAGATGTCTTTGTCATTGGATGTGTTCAAGAAGATGAATTAAAGTTTCATTGGGTCTGTTGTAAAAAGGATGATTGCAATCTTTGGAAGATCAAACTACATGATATCTGAGTTTCCTTTAATGCTATTATTATTGTTATAATAAGAGTTCTATATGGGAGCTTTGTGGTCAGAAATCCTAAATGTTTAAAGGTCTGTGTCTATTTGGAGGAGTAGAACATGATATGGATGACCCTTTGCAAAGGGGCTATAATTTACACAACGGCAGTACCATCGTTGGTAGAGATCACAACATTTGACTGAATGCCAAATTTCCTAGACTGTAGATCTGAAGGTTTTTACATAAACAGATTGTCTTAATTTTCTTGTGGTTCTTTGGGAATGAAAGTATATAGGCAGATGGTGACATCAACAAGAATAGTGGGTATGTGGGAATGGAATTTGCTACTATTTTTCAATCATAACCATGGGAGAGTTGTTATTGAAAGGGAATAATGTTAATTACTTTTTAGACATTTTTTTTTTTTTGTACTAACCCATATCTGGTGGGAGTAGGAGGATGTTGCCAGGACAGTAGGATCACGTTGATCAAGTATAAGTCAAGTGTATAATTTCCTTGACATTTATTTGAATTAATGCATTCCCTTTTCCACAACTATGGGGTGCACACTGGCCTCCCCACAGTCACACGGGCATCTCTACTTCTAATTTCCTGTGCCTTCTGAGCCCTAAGTCTTCTTTCACCACCTTTTTCTAATGCAGATATGCAATATACTCCCCCTCCTTTTTTTTAGATAGCTCTCATACAAGAATTAGGGATGAAGTAGGTTGTACTAAAAGTTTGGGAGATAAAAGATGCTTTCATAGAGATATATAGTAATGAACTTTAAAATTAAGCAATTTCTTGTTATGATAAATCTTCTGGTCAATTTGCTATTGAGATTTCTCATAGACAGCATTTCTTTACAGGGTGCAGACCACTACAGTGTTTTCCAGCTCCCTCCTTTTTTTTTTTTTTTTTGGTTCTTCTCCTTCTATTTTCTTTATTCCAAATCCAAATATCTGTTTCCTCCTTAAGCAGTGTGTCTCCTCTCACAAAAACCATCATGTTTTCACATTTCCCAGCTAAAGTGACCAAAGCACCTTTCTAAATAACGTTCTTACCCTATGTGAAATTAAGATGCCAACTGCTAAAATATATTTTTCCTACAAATTCCTATTTTTGATTGTCTGAATGGGGACCCCCTAAGAGCTATATCATTGAATCTGGACTATCGATTATTTTGGGTAGCAGAGTTAGGTGGAAAAAATGTGAAATCTGGAGTAAAAGGTTTAGGTTTTATATACCTGCTTTGCCATTTAAATGCTATATGCCTTTAGAGAACTGACACAGACTCTCTGAGCCTTTTTTTTTGCCATCATAAGGTTGAAATGACTTCCAGTTTAGAAAATAACTTAGGATTATCTGAGAATGTGTAGACAAATCACTCAACTAAGTAGCTGGCATATACTAACCCTCAACAAATGGTCATTTTTTGTCACCTTGGAATTCATTCCTGTTCTTCCTAGCTTCCCCACCACCCAATATCTTATAACCGTATTCTGATCTATAGCTTAGAATAATGGGAAATGCTATTGAACATGTAGATACAGATGAAAAAAATATTTTTTTACAGACAAATTTTAGTCCTTTATATGTTTCATAACCAAACTCCTGCATTACTATGTACCCACACAATGAAGTTGAGAAATTAGATTCTAAAAATACTGAAAGCCAAATAATCATGGGCAGAAAATTGACTTGGGAGGACCCCAGAAGCTCTTAAATGCTGGGATTGTGTGGAAATATTTCATACTCTGTTATTAGTATGTTTTCCTTATTTGTGTCAGCTGATATGGGGCATTTTTGTTTGTTTGTTTGTTTCATTTCCTTTGAGCAGAGCAGAAACTCAGAAAATGATGTCAAGCAGGGTGAAAGGTTGGAAACTAAGCAAGACTCAGGCCTCATCTTCTGCAGCTTTTGGAAATCATAATGACATTCTGATAATGGAAAAAGAGTGCTGTTTACAGCTTAAGCTTAAAAAATTATGTGTGTCTCCTCTTCAGCAATTTTTATTTTTAACAGATCTTTTCTGTCCCTCCTTATAGAGTGCCTGGACATCAACATCAGATCAATTTGGAATTTCATGCAAATAAAACACACCAACTTAATGGGATCTGAAAGAGTTGGCTTCAAAATAAATCTTTGTTGAAAGGCACTGGAATTATATTTGAAATTGAAGTGAAATTCAACAAAGTTGAATTTTATGGCACTGGCTTACAGGTTCTGTCTTGCACTGTTTACAGATTGACCCAAATAAAGTGGGGAACACCAGAATCAGGACCCATCCCAGCATTTACCTTTCAACTGTTGATAACATAGGTTGGTTCCTGTTTTTAATATATGTATTTTCATGTTTATTTCTTTATTTTCAATAACTTTTCCAATAAGATTTCTCCCTCAAAATAGTAATGTCAGTTAACATTTAAATATAGAACTGCAGGCTGGGCATGGTAGCTCATGCCTGTAATCCCAGCACTTTGGGAGACTGTAATGGGAGAATCACATGAGGTCAGGAGTTCTAGACTAGCCTGACTAACATGGTGAAACCTTGTCTCTACTAAAAATACAAAAATTAGCTGGGCGTGGTGCCACATGCCTGTAATCCAAGCTACTTGGGAGGCTGAGGCAGGAGAATCACTTGAATCCGGGAGGCGGAGGTTGCGGTGAGCCGAGATTGTGCCATTGCACTCTAGCCTGGGTAACAAGAATGGGACTTTGTCTCAAAAAATGAAAGAGAGAGAGAGAGAGAGAGAGAGAGAAAGAAATTTATAAGTTTAAATATAGAACTGTGTTGGGATAGATACAATGTGATTTCCTAGTCATTACTAACTTGTTTCACTTAATTTGTAGAGTCTCTTGCAGTTTTTAAGTAATTCTCTACAATCTCATTTCTTCCTGTTACTAATCCAGTACTGATAAAGTACTATCCCTAAACTATAGTTAAAAACATTATAATTCAGAGAAGTGAAGAGACTCGTTCAATCCATGTATTTGAAAGCAACATAGCTGATTTCAGGGTTTGCTAGATCTTGTTTCCTGGCTGAATTGATGTAGGTGGTAGTAAATAACATATGTGGTTTTGACACTGCAGATTTTAATCTATGGTGATCCACATTCTGTTCCAGAGACATCATGCATTACCATGGTCTCAAGGCTGTTGGTGATCATAACACTAGGGGGTACAATTTGGACTTCCTTCTTGCATTAGCCATTAGTGCCTTCATATTTTCATATTGAAGGTTGATGATGAAATCATGGAGAATTTTATTTCATCTTGTTCCGACAATATTTTTGCAAGGGGCCTCACTTATGAAAGGGGGATGGTGCTTTCTTTCCACTAGAGGAGACGTGTAGAAAATTAATTCCTATAGAGTTCTAATTCTTATGACTAATATCAAGAAATGAGTACTGTAGACTAGGACACAATATTAGGGACTGTCATGCTCATTTAACTAGTAAACAGCTGGATTCTTTTCTCTTTTCCTCTTCACTCTTACAGGGATAGGGGCAGAAGTCCCCTCGTGTGACTTTGAATGAGATTTTGAGGGTAAGAGAAGGATTTCTCTGTCATCAAAGATAGCTACTCTAGTATTATGGCTTGGCTGCAGCAACAATGCAGAAACCTTAGCACCCAGCTCTCAAAGAGATGTTGCATTTTGCGATGTTTGTTTATGTAGAGGTTCCAAACTACTTGACATATGAATTGATTTTTGCTGTGTAACTATCAATTTTTTTCATACTCATGGGTCTGCAGGTTGACTGTGGTTTTCTGATTAAGGGTAGAATCTCTATGGTAACTCAGGGAAGAAAAGAAAGAATCCTAAGAACAAGGTGCTACTTGCTGTCTGCTCTCTGGGCCTATGTAATCTGGAGTTCCTAGCAGAGTGCATAATGCATCCAGAGAGAGGTATTTGTCTTTTCAAAATAGGATCCTGGACCTAATGGGCTCTGCTTGGACCCAATACCAGAATACGGATTCTAAATATCAGTAAAGTTTAAGATCATATACATTGCAATACTTTAAAAGGTTTCTGGGTATGGATTTTATGAAGAGATGACATAATTACTTTTTGAGTATTCCTGATCCAATACTCAATAGAGATAGCAGTATACTGTTTACATATATGGGCACAACAAACTATAAAGGACACATAATAAATAATTAACTCAGTGTCACATTCCTCTCACAGTCTGGTGACTATAAATACTTCTTTTTTTAACCTTGAAATTTGATGAGAGCAGATTTCAGTTGTTCTCATCACACACACATGCACACATACATGCACACACACAAATAACTGAGTGGTGCTGAATGTGTTAACTAATTGGAGTGTGATTATCATTATACAATGTATACTTACATCAAATCACCATGTTGTATACCTTGAACATATACATTTTTGTCAATTATATCTCATTAAAGCTAGAAAAATGTATTTCTGATAGGTCAAGAAAAAAAAAAGCAATACAAAAGAAAAAAGAAGCAGAAGCACACAGGGGCAAGTAGATGATCACCTCCTGAGGTTATCAATTACTGTACATTGATGTCCAGTTGGGGTGTTTATAATTCTACCAAGTGAATGTGTCCTGTATTCTTTGACTTTCACATCGAGGCTCCTCTAGTGGTTGGAGGGAGCTCCATAAAGATAAACTGTGTAACTACATTCAGTGTTCCCAGAAGCAGCATCTTACTGCTTAATAACTTCATTTCTGATAGTGCATTGTCTCCAAGTGCATGAGCACATGCACAAACATAACATACACATCATGGAACCATATAATCTTCTTCTTGCAAGGGACTCTGAGGAGACTTATAGTCCAGAAAGACTTACCCAGTGATAAATATTCTTCACACCATCTCTAACTCTTTGTAATATTGGATTCTACTAGAAAAATACACTGGAAGAAAAATCTAACTATATCTTGTGGTTGCCAATTTCATTTATGCCTATCCTAGTTATTAAGAACTTTTTGTTTTCTTTGTATGGAACAGGAGTTCATCTCCCTACAGACACCTCTCTGGGGTCCTAATTAAACCTTCTTGGATTAAAATAAGCTATAAAAATATCAATTTTTGTAGTTATCTCCACACTGCATTGTGGATTCTGGTGACAAAACATTTTTTTTCAGAGACTGAATGCTTTTAACTTACCTGTCTATCCTTTTAGTTCTCTCCTTAACTAAACTGGAAACACCAATAAGCCTCCAGGGTAGAATATGGAGCCCTAAGCAATTAACAGATGTGGAGGGTTATAGGAACACTGAGAATTGCTATGATTGGTGTTTGGGGGAGTCATAGCCAGGGCTTGTAGCCCAGAGACAGATGATTTTGATTTCCCACCTCTCTTTGATGTCCTTGTTGACAGATGATGTGAAACTAGCTCCCCTGAGTGCAGTTTGTCTGCATTTACTGGATTTGCAGGTGTTTGGCTTCATACCATTAATGGATAATGATGCAAATGGTCTCTCAAGGCTTACTCAGTGCAGAAGGATCTCATGTATCATAGAAAACCGGAATATTGGAGTGAGAAGTAACTTTAAAGATGATCTAGTCTTCCCCCTGATTTTGTTATTTTATTTTAATTTTTTTCTTTTCTTGTAGGCTTCAAATATAGAGTGTCCTGTTAATAATATTTCCTAGTGGTTCAGTGATATTTCGTCTCAATGTCCTCCTTGAGTATTTTCCCCTTTATTACCCATCTCTCTCCATTTGTCCTTTCCCATGATTGGATACTCACTCTATGTCTTTAAAGATGTAAAACTCTTATATGTGTACAATGCTTACATGTGTTTTTAACTTGCATAAGTACAAGGTACTTTATATCTCATTATTTGTAGTTCTTTTTCCATCAACATTATGTTTTGTGTGTTTGTGTTCTGTGTTGCTTCTAATGGCTGCTTAGTAAACCACTGAACACCCTCCCCATTTTCTGCTTACCCATGCACTCATATATACATACCTAGATTGTTATAAACTACCCACTTCCATACATAATGCCCAGATGAACATTGTTAGATATGCCTCCTTATGGATCTATGGACAGGTGTTTCTGGTTTCTGGGATTCATATTAAAGAGGGGGTTTCTAGGGTTTACTAATGTTTGATTTCATTAAATATCTTAATGTGCTCCCTGGAGTGACTGCAGGTCTATACTTCTAACTGCAGATATGTTACCTTTCCCCCCATATTCATGCCAAATGTAGCATTACTTTCTTCCTAATTTTTGCCAATGTAATGGATATAAAGTATATGAAGTGTTATAGTTTAATGTTATTCTGATTTTTTTTATTACTTGCATTTTAGGCATCTCATATGCCTGTTGGTGTTTCAGGTTTCATTGTCTGTGAATTGCTTATTTATTTTCTTTTCCCATTTTCAACTTAGCTTACGAGCTTTTAAAGTACATTTGCAAGAATTTCTTGAATATTTTTGACTTTAACACTATGGCTTTTTAAAAAACATAACTATAATATATTTATCATACTCAGGAGATTGGACATTGGTGTCATGTCATTACATGCATTTTATATTTGTGTTTCTTATAGCAATAAGAATAATAATAGATAATAAAAACAGTGTCCTTAATATTGTTTTCTTAAATCCAGGATCCAATTAAGAATCATACATTGCAGTTGTCCTCATATCTCTTTCCTTTCCTTTAAAGATTATCCCCAAACATTTGAAATTTTTTTGTGGGTTCATAGAAGGTGTGTATATTTATGGTGGGTACATTAGTTCTTCTTTAAATGTTTGCTAAAATTCAGCAGTGAAGCTATCAGGTCCTGGGCTTTTCTGTGCTGGAAGACTCTTTATTACTGCATCTGTCTCATTACTTGTTATTTGTCTGTTTGGGTTTTGGATTTATTAATGATTCAATCCTGGCAGTTTGTATGTGTCTCGGAATTTATCCATTTCTTCTAGGTTTTCCAATGTATTGTCATATAGTAGCTCAGAGTAGCTGTTAATAATCCTTTGAATTTCTGTAGTATTGGTTGTAATGTCTCCTTTTTCATCTTTGATTTTATTTATTTGAGTCTTCTCTCTTTTTTCTTAGTGGAGCTAAAGTTCTGTCAATTTTAGCTTTTCAAATAAACAACTTTTTGTTTCATTGAACATTTGAATTTTTTCTTTTCAATTTTATTTATTTGTGCTCTTATCATTATTATTGTTTTTCTACTACTAATTTTGGATTTGGTTTGTTCTTGCATTTTTATTTCTTTAAGATGCATCATTATGTTGTTTATTTGAGGTTTTTCTAGCTTTTTGATGTAGGTATTTATTGCTATAAACATTCCTCTGAGTTTCTGCCCTAATTTCTTCATTGACCCACTGATCACTCAGGAGCATATTGTCTAATTTCCATGTGTTTGTATAGTTTCCAAAATTCTCATCATTATGGATTTCTAGTTTTATTACATTGTGGTCAGAGAAAATACTTGATATAATTTCAATTTTTTTGAATATTTTAAGATTTGTTTTGTGACCTAACATATCATCTGTCCTTGAGAATGATCCATGTGCTGAGAAGAATGTGTATTTTGCAGCCTTTGGATGAAATGCTCTTTAAATATCTATTAGGTCCATTTGGTCTATAGTGCAGATTAAATCCAGTATTTCTTCATTGTTTTTCTGTGTGGATGATCTGTCAATGCTGAAAGTGTGATCTTGGCTCACTGCAACCTCTGCCTCTCAGGTTCAAGTGATTCTCCTGCCTCAGATTCCAGAGTTGCTGGGACTACAGGTGTGCGCCACCATGCCGGCTGATTTTTGTACTTTTTACTATGGGTTTTACTATGTTGGCCAAGCTGGTCTCGAACTCCTGACCTCATGATCTGCCTGCCTTGGCCCCCCAAAGTGCTAGGATTACAGGGGTGAGCCACTGCACCAGCTTTGAGGTAGTCTTATTGGGTTAAATCTGCTTAGTGTTCTATAACCTTTTTGTACATGAATATTAATATCTTTCTCTAGGATTTTTTGGGAGATTCTATGTCTTTGTATAAACTTTCTACCCCTGATATCTTTTTCTACCTCCTCTTTAAGGCCAATAACACTTAGATTTTCTTCTTTGAGGCTATTTTTGAGATCTTGTAGTTGTGCTTTATTCTTTTTAATTCTTTTTTCTTTTGTCTTGTTTGTGTATTTTCAAATAGCCTTTAAGCTCACTAATTCATCCTTCTGCTTGATCAGTTTTGCTATTAAGAGACTCTGATGTATTCTTCAGCATGTCAGTTGTGTTTTTAGCTCCAGAATTTCTGCCTCATTCTTTTCAATTATTTCAACCTCTTTGTTAAATTTATCTGAGAGAATTCTGAATTCCTTTTCTGTGTTATCTTGGATTTTGTTGAGATTCCTTAAAACAGCTATTTTGAATTCTTTGTCTGAAAGATTACATATCCCTAACCAGGATTTGTCCATCGTCACTTACTTAGTTTATTTGGTAAGATCATGTTTTCCTGGGTAGTCTTGATGCTTGTTCATCGGTGTCTGAGTATTGAAGAGCTAGATGTCTATTGCAGTCTGGGCTTGTTTGTATCTATCCTTCTTGGGAAGGCTTCTGTATATTCAAAGATACTTGGGTGTGTGATGTAAGTCTTTGGTCATAGGAGGTGTATCTGTTTTAGGGGGCACCCCAAGATCACTAACACTGTGGCTCTTGCAAACTCATAGAGGGACCACCTTAGTAGTCTTGGGTAAGATTCAGAAGAATTTCCTGGATTACCAGTGAGAGACTATTGTCCTCCTCACTTATTTTCCCCCCAAGGAAACAATCGCTCTCTCTCTCTCTATGTGCTAACCTGCTGACCTGCGTGGAGTTGGGGGAAAGGGGGGACATAAACACCTCTGTGACCACCACTACTAGGATTCTGCTGGGTCAGACCCAAAGCCAGTACAGCACTGAGTCTTGCCCAAGGCCCACAGTGACCACTGTCTGGCTACTTCTTATGTTGAATCAAGGCTCAAGGGCTCTACAATCAGCAGGTAGTAGATCCAGCCAGGCTTTTATCTTTCCCATAAGGGCAGTGAGTTCATTCCAGCTGTGCGTGGGTCTGGGGGATGCTGTCTGGAAGCCAAGGCCCAAAGTCAGGAACAGCAGGTCTGCTGGTAGAGTTCCAGGAATCTACCTGGTACTCTATATTATGTGGCTGAGCTGGCATCCAGGCTGCAAGACTGAGTCTTTCCCACTCTTCCTTTCCCTTTCCACAAGCAGAGGAGTCCCTCTTCATGACCACCATCATCCCAGGCATGGGGCAAATAATGCCTGGCTACCACTAATTTTCATTCAAGGTCCAAGTCAGCTTCTTCAAGTCAGCTTGTGGTGAATGCTGCCAGTCTTGAGACTCTTCCTTCAAAGCAATAGTCTCCCCTCTTGCCAAGGGCAAGTCCAGAAATGCCATTTAGGAGTCATACTTAGGAGCCCACTTGGTGCTCTGCCCCACTGCAGCCATGCTGATACCCAAGCTGATTTTCAATTCTTATGAAGGTATATGTGGATAGTTGTTTAATTTGGTGTTCCTGTAGAGGAGACAGTTGCTAGCAGCTTTTATTAAGCCATCTTACTTCACTTCCCCTCTATGTTGGTTTTGAACATTGTGGGTATCTATCCCAGTAAGTATGCATAGGTTAATATTGTCTATTATGTCTTTTATTTAATAGTGGGCATGGAGACACTGCCACAGGCACAAAACTACAAAGGGTGTCCAGTGAACCCACCCCAACCCCAGCAGCAGCTGTTCCCACCTGAACCCACCTACAAAGGACACACACAGTCCCATGCCCACCAGCACCCAGCTCCATGCTAACACCACCACCAGCATGAAGGCAAGCACAGAGGCTAGCGGGGCCCCTTGTCTTCCATGCTGTGCTGTCACCACCACCATTGCAAATCCCTGCACAGAGGCCAGTACCCACACACTTACCAGATACCACTGCAGCAGATGAGTGTGCACCCCACTGTGCTGCTGCTGCTGCTGCTGCTACTGGCACATGCAAATGAAGATGGATACTCCTGCCACTGCCCTAGGAAGTGCTATGCCTGGCACCACCCATCAGAGTGGCAGTGACTGGCAGTCTGAGAACAACTTGGTTCCTCCATCATGGCAAGTTCTTAACTTCCAAGGGTCACAGAACAAAGTCTGGTTACCAGACCAATACCAGCCCTAGAGATAGATCATACAGTCCAGGAGTCCTGAGCTGAGCCTTGGCTCCCTAAAAACCTCCAGAAATAAAGCCAGTTGACTGAGTCCACCTTATACCATAATGCAACTCCCAAGGATGTTAAATAAGATAAAAGAAAAAAAAGCCCATCCAAAGGTCAGCAACGTCAAAATTTGAAGGAATATTAACCCGCAGAGATGAAAAAGAACCAGTGCAAGAATTATGGCAACTCAAAGCCAGAGTGTCTTCTGACGACTGCACTAACAACTCCAAACAACTGCACTACTTTTCCAGCAATGTTTCCTAACCAGGCTGAAATAGCTGAAATGACAGAAATAAAACTCAGAATATGGATAGAAGGAAAGCTCATCAACATACAGGAGAAAGTTGAAACCCAATCCAAGGAATCTAAGGATTACAATAACACAATACAGGAACTGATAGATGAAATGGCCATTATAAGAAAGAACCAAACCAATCTGATGTAGCTGAAAAGCACTCTACAGAAATTTCATAATGCAATTGCAAGTATTAACAGCAGAACTGACCAAGCTGAAGAAAGAATGTCAGAGCTTTAAGACTGTTTCTCTTCAGTCAGAGAAAGAGAGAGAAAAAACAAAAGGAAGAATGAACAAAATTTCTGATAAATATGGGATTATGTAAAGAGACCCAATCTATGACTCATTGGCATGCTTGAGACAAAGGGAGAGAAACTAAGCAACTTGAAAAATATATTTCAGGATATCATCCATGAAAATTTCCCTAACCTTGCTAGAGAGGCCAACATTCTAATTCAGAGAATGCGGAGAACTTCTGCAAAATACTACACAAGAAGCCTATCCCTAAGACACACAGTCATCAGGTTCTTTAAGGTTGAAATGAAGGAAAAAATGTTAACGGCAGCTAGAGAAAAGGACCAGGTCACCTACAAAGGAAACCCCTTCAGGATAACAGCAGACCTGTCAGCAGAAACCCTGCAAGTCAGAAGAGATTGGTGGCTTATATTTAGCAATTGAAAAAAAATTAACCAAGAATTTCATATCTAACCAAACTAATCTTTGTAAATGAAGGAGAAATAAGATCCTTTGCAGACAAACAAATTCTAAGGGAATTTGTTACCCCCACGTCTGCCTTATGAGAGGTCCTAAGGGGAATGCTAAACATGAAAAGGGAAAGACCGTTACCAGCCACTAAAAAAACACGCTTGAGCATATATGCCAGTGAAATTATAAAGCAACCACACAAGTAAGGCTGCATAATAACCAGCTAACAATATGATGACAGGATTAAATCCATACATAGCAATACTAACCTTGAATGTAAACGGGCTAAATGCCCCAGTTAGAAGGCACAGGGTGACAAGTTGAATAAAGAAGCAAACCCCCAATGGTATACTGTCTTCAAGAGACCCAACTCAAATGCAGTGAAACCCATAGGCTTAAAGTAAAGGAGAAAAATCTACAACCACACAGTAAATAGAAAGAAAGCACAGGTTGCTATTCTAATTTCAGACAAAACAGACTCTAATAAGGATCAAAAAAGACAAAGAAGGACATTACAAAATGATAACGGGCTCAATTCAACAAGAAGTCCTGATTATTGAAACTATATATACACCCAACACAGGAGCACCCATATGCATAAAGTAAGTTCTTAGAGACCTGTGGAGGGATTTAGATAACCACACAATAATAGTGGGAGACTTTAACGTGCTGCTGACAGTATTAGGCAGATTGTCAAAACAGAAAACTAAGTTATTCAGGATCTTAATACTTGGTAAAATGAACTTAATAGATAACTACAGAACTCCACTCCAAAACAACAGAATTTACATTCTTCTCATCTGCACAAGGCACATTCTCTAAAATTGACCACATGATTGGGCATAAAACAAACCTCAGCAAATTAAAGAAAAACCAGAATCATCCCAACCGCAATCTTAGACCGAAATCCAATAAAAATAGAAATCAATACTAAGAAAATCACTCAAAATCATACAATTAAATGTAAATTAAGCAACCTGCTCCTGAATAACTTCTGGCTAAATAATGAAATTAAGGCAGAAATCAAGAAATTATTTGAAGTTAATGGGAAAAAATGCAATATACCAAAATCTCTGGAACAAAGCTAAAATAGTGTTAGGAGGAAAGTTTATAGCACTGCATGCCAACATCAGAAAGTTAGAAATATCTGAAATTAACAATCCAACATTGCAGCTAGAATAACTAGAGATACAAGACCAAACCAACCTAAAAGCCAACAGACTATAAGAAATAACCAAGATCAGAGCTGAACTGAAAAAAAATTGAGACATAGAAAATTCATGACTCAAAGATCAATGAGTCAAGGAGCTGGTTCTTTGGGAAAAAAAAATAATAAGATAGGCCACTAGCTAGACTAATACAGGAGAGAGAGAGAAGATCAAATAAACAAAAGCAGACATGACAAAGAGGATGTTACTAGTGATCCCAGAGAAATACAAAAATCCTCAGAGACTCTTATGAACACGTCTATGCACACAAGCTAGAAAACCTAAAAGAAATGGATAAACTCCTGGAAACATACAACCTCCCAAGTTAGAACTTGGAAGAGATTGAATCCCTGAATAGATCAATATGACCTTCAAAATTGAATCAGCAATAAAAAGACTCCTAACTGAAAAAAACTCAGGATCAGATGGATTCATAGTCAAATTCTACTAGATGTATAAGGAAGAGCTGGTATCATTTCTACTGAAACTATTCCAAAAATTGAGAAGGAAGAACTCCTTCCTAATTCATTCTATGATATGAGGCCAGCATCATCCTGATATGAAAACCTGGCAGAGGCAGAGAAACAACAATAACAACAACAACAACAACAACAAAAAACAAAAAGAAAGAAGGAAAGAAAAATAAAACTTCAGGCCAATATCTTTGATAAATATAGATGCAAAAATCATCAAAATTCTAGCAACTCAAATTCAGCAGCACATTTAAAAGCTAAAGCAGGCTTTATCCCTGGGATGCAAAATTGGTCCAACATATGCAAATCAATAAATGTTATTCATCATACAACCAGAACTTAACACAAAAATTACATGATCATCCCAATATATGCAGAAAACTCTTTTGATAAAGCTCAACATCCCTTCATGTTAAAAACCCTCAACAAAGTAGGCATTGAAGGAACCCCATCATTCAAAATAATAAGAGCCATCTATGACAAACCTATAACTAACATCACATTAAGTTAGTTAATGTGATGGGCAGAAGCTGGAAGCATTCCCCTTGGAAACTGGAACAAGACAAGGATGACCTCTCTGTTGAAAATAGTACTGGAAGTCCTGGCCAGAGCAATCAGGCAAGAGAAAGACATGAAGGACATCCAAATAGAAAGAGAGGAAATCAAAATATCCCTGGTTGCAGATGACATGATCCTTTATCTAGAAAACCCTAGTCTCGCCTTAAAAGCTCCTTAAGCTGATAAACAGCTTCAGCAGTACTCAGGATACAAAATCAATGTACATAAATTACTAACATTCCTATTCAACAATAACAGTCAAGCTGAGAGTCAAATTAGGAACACAATCCCATTCGCAATCACCACAAAAGGAATAAAATACCTAGGAATACAGCTAACCAGGGAGGTCAAAGACCTGTACAAGGACTGCAAAACACTTTTGAAAAAAAATTAGAGATGACACAAACAAATGGAAAAACTTTCCATGCACATGGATAGGAAGAATCAATATTGTTAAAATGGCCATATTGCCCAAAGCAATTTATAGATTCAATGCTATTCCTATCAAACTAACAAAGACATTCTTCACAGAACTAGAAAAACTTTTCTAAGATTTATATGGAACAACAACAAAAAGTAGCCTGAATAGCCAATGCAATCCTAAGCAAAAAGAACAAAGCTGGAGGCATCATGCTGCCTGACTTCAAACCTTACTATGGGGCCACAGTAATCAAAACAGCATGGCACTGGTGCAAAAATGGACACACAGACCAATATACAGACAGAACAGAATAGAGAACCAGAAGTAAAGCCGCATAACTAAGACTATCTGATCTTTGCCAAAGGTGACAAAAACAAGCACTGGGGAAAGGACTCCCTATTCAATAAATGGCACTGGGATAACTGGCTAGTCATATGCAGAAGATTGAAACTGGACTCCTTCCTTATATCATATATTAACACAAAAATTAACTCGAGATGAATTAAAAACTTAAGTCTAAAACCAAATACTATAAAAATCCTGGAAGATAACCTGGAGAATACCATTCTGGGCATCAGACTTGGCAAAGACTTCGTGAAAAAGACATCAAAAGCAATTGCAACAAAAACAAAAATCGACAAATGGAATGTAATGAAACTTCAGAGCTTCTGCACAGCAAAAGAAACTATCAACAGAATAAACAGACAACCTACAGAAGGGGAGAAAATTTTTGCAAACCATGCATCTGACAAAGGTCTAACATCTGGAACCCATAAGGAAATTAAGCAAATTTACTAGAGAAAACAAACAACTCCTTTAAAAAGTGGGCAAAGAACATGAACAGACAGTTTTCAAAAGTAGACATTCATGTGGCCAACAAACATATAAATAATGCTCAACATCACTGGTTACTAGAGAAATGCAAATCAAAACCACAGTGAGATACCATCTCACACAAGTCAGAATGGCTGTTACTAAATAGTACAAAAATTACAAATTCTGGTGAGGTTGTACAGAAAAGGGAATACTTACACACTGCTGCTGGGAGTGTAAACTAGTTCAACCATTGTGGAAAGCAGTTTGGCAACTTCTAAAAGAACTCAAAACAAAATTACCATTTGACTTAGCCATTCCAGTATTGGGTTATACCCAGAGGAATATAAATCATTCTACCATAAAGACACATGCACACGTTTATCACAGCACAATTCACAATAACAAAGACACGGAATCAACCTAAATGCCCATCAATGGTAGACTAGATAAAGAAAACATGGTATACCATGAAATGCAGTCATAAAAAGGCTACAAGATATGTCCTTTGCAGGAACATGGATGGAGCTGGAGGTCATTATCCTTAGCAAACTAATGCAGAAACAGAAAACCAAATACTGCATGATTCTCACTTATGTCCAAGCTAAACATTGAGTACAAATGACACACAAAAAAGAGAACAACAGACATTGGGGCCTACTTTGAGTTTGGAGAGTGGGAGGAGGATGAGGAATGAGAAACTACTTATTGGGTACTATGATTATTACCTATGTGATGAGATATTTTGCACATTCAACACCTGGGAAATGGAACTTACCTATAGAACAAACCTGCATATGTACCCCTGAACCCAAACGCAAATTAAAATAAAAAAATTTAAGTCCTGTATAGAAGATTAATCCAATCTTTTTTATGTCTTTACATTTTTACTTATTCATTCTTTTTAAACTTTTAAGTTCAGGGGCACATGCACAGGTTTGTTACATAGGTAAACTTGTGTCCTGGGGGTTTGTTGTATAGATTATTTCATCACCCCAGGTATTAAGCCTAGTACTCATTAGTTATTTTTCCTGATCCTCTCCCCCTCCTCCTCACCCTTCACTCTCTGATAGGACCCAGTGTGTGTTGTTCCCCTCTATGTGTCCATGTGTTCTTTTCATTGGCTCCCACTTAAGAACATGGGATGTTTAGTTTTCTGTTACTGCATTAGTTTCCTAAGGATAGTGGCCTGCAGCTCTATTAATAGAATTAAATATTTTTCTAGAAAGATCATGAACACTTTTGTTTTGTTAGTACATAGGTAATGTAAGAGGTTTCAATTTACTTCTACAAATCATGTTTATTTCTATATTTTTCATAATTTATGCCATAGAGGAATACTGTTGGCTTCATGAGTGATTTCAAACTCAACAACCCTGCTTCATGTCTGATTTTTTCAAATATTTTCTTTCAATTTTGTTAGGTTTCAAATGTTAATTTCATCTGCAAATAATAGTAGTTTCATCACGTTCTCTTATATCTTTATACTTTTTTCCCCTTGAGTTGTATTGGAGCACTCTTTGGCTCAAAACCGCGTAATGGATTACCTTGCAGCCCCACCTTACTCAGATCAAAAGCCCTCCTTTCACTTATCATAGCCTCTTCACATTTCTATTTTCTGCTACCTTCTATCCACATTGGTCCTTTGGTCTAGGAATGTTGAGTGCCCTACTGTTTCTGAAACTTGCCAGCTAAAGTTTTGCCTCAGGATCTTTGCAAGGCCATCTGTATTTGCATGAGCTGAAAGTGGGTGCTTCCTTATATTTTAAAACCCAGGTATCTTATTTGCCTCACTCCGGTCTAGAACCTACTTTGTGCTTACTTTTACATCTGCCTGGAACACTCTTGCCTCAAATATCTGCATGGTTTATGCTCTCACTTTTTGCAGGCCTTTGCTTAGATGTTCCCTTCTCAGGGCATTTAAAAACGAACATGCACACCTATGCCAGCACCTTCTATCCCCTCTTTGCTTTATTTCTCTCTATAGCATATATAACTGCTTAACACAGACTATGTCAAAAGTCACTTTGCTGTTTTTTATTTTTCTCTCTCACTGCTAGAATATGTCTGGCCTATAAAAAGTAGATATTTTTTGTGTACTTTGATCACTGTTATACTCTTGGTGCCTGGAACTGTGTCTGGCATATAGGAGAGGGCCTTATAACTACTTGTTGAAAAGTGAAAAATAAATAAATAAATAAATGAATAATAAATAATGAATAAGTGAATGCATATTATTGACATTTTTGTCATGTTCCACATAAAAAGAGAACGTATCTGACATTTGTCCAATGACCAGAAGGTTTGGATTAGGTTTTTAAAAATTGATGGATAACATAGGTACATATATATGGGGTACACGTGATATTTTGTTACATGCAAAGACTGTGTGATCAAGTCAGGGTATTTAGGGTTTCTATTACCTAGAGTATTTATTATTTCCATATATTGGGAACATTTTGAGTGATCTCTTCTAGCTATTTTGAAATACATTGTTGTTAACTACAGTCACTCTAGTCTGCTATCAGTCAGTAGAACGTATTCCTTTTAACTAATTGCAACCATTAACCAACTTCCCTTCATTCCTCTGCATACATTACTCCTTCCCCACCCATAAACCCTTCCCAGCCTCTGATATCTAACATTCCACTCTGTACCTCCATGAGATCCACTTTTTTAGCTACCACATAGGAGTGAGAACATGGGATATTTGTTTTTCTGTGTTTGGCTTATTTCACTTAATGACTTCCAGTTCTGTCTACATTGCTACAAATGACACAATTTCTTTCTTTTTATGGCCACATAGTATTCCATTATGTATATATTTTTCTTTATCCATTCACCTGCTAATGGACTCTTTGATTCTATATCTTTGCTATTGTGAAGTATTACAATAAATATGGGAGTGCAGGTATCCCTTTAACATACTGATTTTTTCTCCTTTAAATAAATACCCAATAGTGAAATTTCTGGATGGTATGGCAGTTCTAGTTTTAGTGTTTTAAAAAATCTTCATACTATTTTCTACAGTAGCTATACTAATTTACATCTCCACTACAATTTATGAGTTCTCTTTTGTCTGCATTCTCACCAGCATGTTAATTTTTGTATTTTATTTTATTTTATTTTACTTTAGGTTCTGGGGTACATGTGCAGGTCATGCAGGGTTGTTGCATAGGTGCATACTATATCCAGTAGGATAACATGGGGAAAAATGCTGCATAATTTTTGTATTTTTAATAATATCCATTCTAACTGGGGTAAGATAATATCTCATTGTGGTTTTGATTTGCATTTGCCTGCAGGCAAATGTTGAACATTTTTAGGTACTTCTGTTGGTCATTAGTATGTCCTCTTTTGAGAAATAACTATTCATGTTTTTTGCCTACTTTTGTTTTCCTATCTTTTTAAAATTTTTTCTCTTTTCTTTTTTGCCTATTTTTAAATGGTATTTTTATTTGTTGTTCTTGTTGTTTTTACAGTTGAGTTGTTTGAGTTCCTTTTATATTCTGGATATTAGTCCTTTGTTAGATAAATACTTTGCAATTATTTTCTCTGGGTAGTCTATCCTGTTCCATTGGTATATGTGTTTTTACAAATATCATGCTGTTTTAGTTACTATAGCCTTGAAATATATTTTGAAGACAGATAGTGTGATGCTTCCAGGTCTGTTCTTTTTGTTCATGATTACTTTGGCTATTCAGGCCCTTTTTTGATTCCATATATATTTTAGGATTTTTTCTATTTCTGTTAAAAATGACATTGATATTTTGATAGGGATTGCATTAAATTTGTAAATTGCTTTGAGCATATGGTCATTTTAACAATATTGATTCTTCTGAATCATGAGCATGAAATGCCTTTCCATTTGTTTATGTCCTCTACAATTTCTTTCATCAGTGTTTTGTAATTTTCCTTGTAAAGGTCTTTCACTATCTCGGTTAAACTTATTCCTAGCTACTTTTTGGTAGCTATTGTAAATGGAATTGCTTTCTTGATGTCTTTCTCAGCTAGTTCCTTATTACCAATTTTCATATGTTGGTATTGTACCCTAAGACTCTACTGAATTTATTCATAAGAACTAAGCTTTTTTTTTTTTTTTTTTTTTTTTTGGGAGCCTTTAGGTTTTCATAGACATAAGATCACATCATCTGTAAAGGGAAATTTGACTTCTTCTTTTCCAATTTGGATGCCTTTTATTTTTTTATTTTGCCTGATTGCTTTTGTTAACACTTCTAGTACTATGTTGAGCAGGAGTGGTAAATCAATGCCTGTTAGGTCCATTTAGCTTAAAGTACAGGTTAATGGAGGTTTCTTTGTTGTTGTTGTTAATTTTCTGTCCAGATGATCTGTCTAATGCTGAGTGAATTGTTGAAGTCCCCAACTATTATTGTGTTGGAGTCTATC
Source organism: Ateles fusciceps (assembly GCA_036589455.1). Lineage (NCBI taxonomy): Eukaryota > Metazoa > Chordata > Mammalia > Primates > Atelidae > Ateles > Ateles fusciceps. The sequence continues at coordinate 6,327,436 of JAZHEH010000045.1, read as the reverse complement.
TTTCCCTTTAGATCTAATAATATTTGCTTTATGTATTTGGGTTTCCTAATGAGTACATAGATGTTTAAGATTGGTATATCCTCTAGCTGAATTGATCTGTTTATTGCTGTATAATTATCTTCATTGTCTCTTTTTTATTGTTTTTGATTAAAGTCTGTTTTATTATATAACTACTCCTGCTAACTTTTGGTTTTTGTTTGCATAGAATTTTTTTTATATCCCTTTACTTGTAGTCTATATGGATTTTCAGGTGAGATGATTTTCTTACAGACAGCATATAGTTGGATTATGTTTTTTATTCATTTACATTTAATGCATTTACATAAGGATTAAACTTGATATGTGAGGGCTTATTTCTGTCATTTTGTTGATTTATTTCTGGTTGTTTTGTATATCCTTTTTTCCATTCACTTCTTTCTTATTATCATTGTGGTTTGGTGTTTTCCTGTAGTGATAATATCTGAGCCCTTTCTTTTCCTTATTTGTATGTTTGCTCTACCAGTGGGATTTTATACTTTTGTGTTGTTTCATGATGGTAGATATTGTTCTTTTGCTTCTGGGTATAGGACTCCTTTAAACATTTCTTGTAGGACTGGTCTAGTGGTATTCATTTCTTCAGTTTTTGCTTGTCTGGGAAAGACTATTTCATTCTACCTCCCGACTTTCAGTGGTGCATACAAGCATAAGTTGTAGTAGGCAGGGTGGGGGGTGATCTGCAGTGGGGGTTGTGAGGGAAAGCCTCCTATCAGGGTTCATGCAACTGTACAGTGGCCCTCCTGCTGTTTGCTGTCAGTGGGAGCAACCCCAGTCTGGCAGGTGACTTTCTGGCTATGAGGAATTTACACCTCAACCTCCTGCAGCAGCAATAAACATGGCAGTGTGTAAGGGGAACCTGTCCTTAGTATGTATGGTAAAACACAGAATATGCTGCTGATGGGGATGGGGTTGCTGTCCATAGCCTCAAGCAGGTAGCTCTGAGTGTCTCTCTTTGGCAGCAGTGGCCATATGAGTTAAGGGAAGAGCCTCTATCTTCAGAGCACAGGCTAGAGTACAGCAGCTATGCTCAAGTCAGAGAGACAGCTCATAGTCTTTGAGGAGCTTGGGCTTCAGTTCCCTTTGTTCCAAGAGTAGCCTCCTGGATGTACGACACTGTCCTTTCCCTGAGGTGTGGGTCTATGTGTGGGCCACAGTTCTGGGAATGCTGTCACACTGTTGGGTCCAGTTAGCACTGCCCTGCTGCAGCCCTTCAGGGAGCTGCAGAGGGATGTCAGTGGGGGGATCCTAGATGTGAAGAAGCAGGAGCTGTTTGGCCCCAGGGTAGGATGTAAGCCAGTGGAGGCTAGGCTCTCAAATGGCATGGTGCTCCAGCACTTAGTTCTCCAAGGTCACACATGAGCCAGCATGAGCCTACTGGAGCTATGTCTTCACAGAGTCTCCAAGCAGCTGCCTATGCTAGTCTGAGGTCCTGTGTGGGTAGAAAGGCTCTCCCATGACAGAGACTGCAGGAGTCTGTGAAGACATGGACCTCTGGGGGTCTTTAACTTACACTTTCCCTGCACTGGAGAGCCTCTCCAGGCTCCCAGATCATCCTGGGTGAGCTAACTGCCCTCACTTTCTTCTCCTTCCATGCCTTGTGTTTTCAGTGTTCACTGAATTTCAGTGTTCTCTCTTATATGTTCTATTCTAGCAGTGATTGGTCAGAATTTTAGTTTTTCTTTCTGGAAGAGGCAAGTGTTAGATTCCTTTAGTCAGCCATCTTTAACCTCCTTTTCTATAATAGGTTTTTTATATTTAGCCTTTCTCAAATTAAGAACTTTTTTTCTATTCTTAGTTTTCCGAATGAGTTTATTTTAAATTATGTATTGGTGTTGAACTTAATAAAAAAATTTGTTTCTATTTATATATATATAATCATGCAATCTTTGCTATTTAGCCTATTAATGTGTAGGATTACATCATAAATATTCTGATAACAAACAAAAGGCACGTTTTGGGGGATCCACCATTATTTTATAATATTATTTTAAAATAAAACTTTTTGATAAGATTTTTAAAAATTTAGCTGGTTAATGTTTATTTATTTATTTATTTATCTCACGTTGCCTTCTAGGTAAAAATGTAGATTCCACTGTAGTGAAGTGATTTGCTTGAAGACACCTTATCAGCTTTAGATCCTAGATTTCCTGATTCTTTATCTGATCCCTTTGCTTAGGTCTTTTCTAAGACTGAATTCCAATAAATTATAATCTTGCTTGTTGTGCATTTTAATGGAAACTATTGTACTATTTTAAGATGGAATCTTTGTCTTATCACAACTGGTTGAAAGTAAAAATTTCAATATGCATATAACATTTTTATCTATATGATACAAAACAATGTTTTTTAACTTCTTAATTTTAAATTGGATTGATTTTTTTTGATGACCTAAAAATGATGTGATGAATCAGTTATTCATGGCCTTCATGCTTATGAGTCACTCTTCTCATAATTTCTTTCTGCTTGAAAGAGCTTCTCTCTTAATTTATGAGAAAAGATATTTCTGCAGTGAGGCATATCAAGGACATGTGAGAATTAACCTACCCTTGTTGTCCAAGGCTTCTCCTGTGTGCCATAAAAAATTAATAATGATGCAAATATATTCATCAAATATCAATTAATGTAATCCATCACATCAAAATGCTAGAGAAGAAAAATTACATGATCATATCAATAGAAGCAGAAAAAACATTTGACAAGTTTTAATACCCATTAATGATTGAAAATTCAGCAAATTAAGAATAGAGGGGAACTTCCTTAATTTGACTATAGAATATTTATAAAACTCTACAGTTAACATTATACTACATGGTGAGAAACTAAAAGCTTTCCTGCTAAGATCAGAAACAAAACTAGCGTCATGCTTCTCACTACTACTTTTCAACACTACTGAAAGCTAATGCTGTAAGACAAGAAAAGGAAATTAAAGGTATACTGATTGAGAAGGAAGAAATAAAACTATATTTGTTCACAGATGATATCATCATGTATTTAGAAAATCTGAAAGAACCAACAAAGAAAATATATACACATACACAGACACACACACACTGTCGACCTCCTGGAACTAAGAAGTGATAAAAGCAAAGTTATATGATACTAGGTTAATATACAAAAGTCAATCACTTTTCTCTATACCAGCAATGAAGAACTGAATTCTGAAATTAAAACCCAATACCATTTATATGATCAACTCCCAAAATAAAATACTTGGATAAAAATCTAACAATATATGTACAAGATCAATATGAGGGAAACTACAAAACTCTTATGAAAGAAATCAAAGCAACAGTAAATAAAGAGATCTTCCATTTTTATGGATAGGAAGACCTAATATTTCCAAGATGTCAGTTCTTCCTAACTTGATCTGTAGATCCCGTGCAATTCTATTAATAATTCCAGAAAGTTATTTTGTGGATATTTTGTAGATTGATTTTGTCAATAAATCTAAACTTTATATGGAAAGGCAAAAGACCCAGAAGAGCCAACAAAATATTGAAGAAGAATGAGGTTGGAAAATCAACACTATCTAACCTCAAGACTTACTATAAAGCTACAGTAATCAAGACAATGTAATTTTGGTGAAAAAATAGATGGATGGATCAATAGAACAGTATACAGTCATGTACCATATAACACTATTTTGTTCAATGACAGACTGTATATACAACAGTGGTCCCCTAGGTTTACAATTAACCATATATAGAAGCCTGATTTACAGCCCTTGACATTGGCATTACAGGTTAAATAGGGGAAATGATTAGTATTCAGAGGAACGGTGCTGGAACATTTGGTTTTTCTTAAGAAAAAAATATTATAATATTTACCATCTAGATATGTGTAAGTATACTTCATGGTGTTTGTACAATGATGAAATCACCTGAAAATGTATTCTTCAGAACAAATCCTAGTCATTAAGTGATGCGTTACTATACAGAGCTCATATGCAGACTCACACAAATATAGTCAACTAATATTTGACAAAGAAGCAAAGGAGAAAATGGAGCAATGAAGAAAAGACTTCTTTCAACAAATGGTACTGGCACAACTGGTCATCATATACAAAAAAAAAAAATTCTGGACACAGACATTACACCCTACATAAAAATTAGCTCAGAATGTATGACAGCCCTAAATGTAAAATAGAAGAAACTCTAAATGACCTTGGGCTTGGCAGTGACTTTTTAGATAGAACACAAAAGCAATGATCTACAAAAGAAATAATTGATAAGCTGGACTTCATTAAAATTAAAAACTTTTGCTCTGAGAAAGACAATGCCAAGAGAATGAAAAGATAAGCCACATAATGAGAGAAAATATTTACAAAAGACGTATATGACAAAGGACTGTTACACAAAATAGATAACGAACTCTTACAACTCAGCATAAAGAAATGAACAATTTGATTTTGAAAAAAATGGGCCAAAGACCTGAACAGATACCTCACTGGAGAAAATAGACAAATGGAATATAATCACATGAAAAGATCCACATCATATGCCATTAGGGAATTGCAAATTAAAACAACGATCAGATACCACTGCACACCTGTCAGAATGGTGAAAGTCCAAAGCACTGACAACACCACATGCTGGAGAGAATATGAAGCAACAGGAACTTATTCACCGTCAGTGGGAATATACAATAGTATAGTCACTCTGGAGGACAGTTTGGCAGTTTCTCACAAAACTAAACATACTTTTGCTCTGAAATCCAGCAGTCATATCTCTTACTATTTACTCAAAGAGGCTGAAAACTTATGTCCACAACAAAACCTGTACATGGATATTTATAACAGTTTTATTTATGATTGCCCAAACTTGGGAGCAAGCAAGATGTCCCTTGGTAGGTGAATGAATAAATAAACTGTGGTACATCCAGACATTGGAATATTATTCACCAGTAAAAGAACTGAGTTCTCAAGCCATAAAAGATATAGAGGGATCTAAATGCATATTACAAAGTAAAAAAAAAAAAGCCAACCTGAAAAAGCTACATACTGTATGATTCCAACTCTATGATGTTCCAAAAAAGGCAAAACTATGGAGACAGCAGTCACCAGGGATTAGAAGATAAGAAAGGATGAATCAGTGGAGCACAGAAAATTTTTAGGGCAGTGAAACTATTCTGTATGACACTATAATGATAGATACAGTTCACTATGTATTTGTCAAAGCCTATAATATACAACACTAATGTAAATTACGAACTTTAGGTGATAATCATGTGCCAATGGAGGTTCATTAATGAAAGCAAATGTACTATACTACTCTGGTATAGGGATCTTGAAAACGAAGAAGGCTATGCATTTCGATGGGGATAAGAGGTAAATAGGAACTCTTTGTACTTTTCACTTAATATGTGTCTGAATCTAAAACATCTCTAAAAAAACACTTATTAAGAAAAAGTATATAATCAGCCCTCAACTAACAGATGAACTGTGCTTTTTGATTATGTAATGGTTTGAACCAAGAGGCATGTTTCCATAGAAATATCCATGATACTTAAGACCCAAAGCTAAATGACATGAGCCTATTTAATTTACAACATGGCTGGAATTGTGTGGTTGGGACTTCAATCCCATCAATAAGAGAAAGTGATCCTTGGGGAAAATGCCTTCTGTGGCACATGATAATAAATGAATTACTTTCCTTCTTTTTGACCAGTTATGCTTCTTGACAGATGCCTTTGAATGTTTCTCACATGTCTCATTAATTAAATACATGTTTATCAAGCATCTTTTGTGTCCTAGTCACTGTGCCAAGTGCTGGAATTCAGTGATCATTAAGACAGTGTCTATGGATTCAAAATACTTAGTCCTGATTGTCCAGTGTGAGAGGAAAGCAGCAAGGCTTCAGAGAAAACAATGCCTGTCTTGTTATTAATAGTCAGTCATATCTGTATTACACTTGGGAATTCTAGAATGCAAAAAATGCTATTAGAGTACATTAGAAGTACAATACATTTTAAGGTTTTTACACATCTCATATCTGACTTAAGCTCTGCAGATACTGTGGTGGACATTCTACAGATAATAAAACACAGTTGCTAAGATGTTTACTAATTTTCAAGATCAGACAGAGATACAAAATCAGGTAACCACAGACAGAAATATATACCAGGAGGAAAAACTTGCCAATGGGAAAATGAGTCCCATGACATGACACTCTTTCACCTTATCAGAAATTCTTCTACCAAAGACTACTATTTCTATATGCATCTTTTCAAATCAATAACCTAAGAAAATAATGATGAATAAGTCAGTTTGTCCAATATAGTGAGATCTTTGGAAAAATTTTGAGACATGATTAATCCCCACATACTTGGGATATTTAAACTAGTTCCTGGCTGGTAAATGTCACATATTGCTCCCTAGACTATCAGAACTGAGAACAAATGTAGAGATAATGGAATCTCCTGAGATAAGGAAACACAGTGAAAGATCTCGTGTTACAAAAATACCAGTTCTTTTAAAATTTCTTTGACTCTCAACCTCCCATTGTGTCCTATATACACATCTATAATAAATATCACAACGTTTGTTAATGTTTGTTTTATTTATTTACTTGGGACAGAATAAACAATTGTGAAGAGCTTATGGCCAATAAATTCATCTTGTTGACCTTTGTATCTTTAATACCTAGCATGATGCTTAGGAACAACATAGAGAACTGATGTTTTGACAAGGTGTTAGTCATTATTGAATAAACAAATAATAGAACACACAGACACAATTTAAGTCATCAAAAACTAATTATTGACATACTTGAGATTAGAACTCAAGTCTTTTTGCTATTATTTCAGTATTTTTGATATTTTCTATGCTGCTTCCTCATTATTACAGTTATAAATATTCTCCAAGTGATGTTAGCCTGATTAATATTTTTTGAACAAGCTACTGAAAATGAGATAATCATTACAATTGCGTTTATCCAGGATACTTGCTGTAAAGTTATCAATATGTAATACTAGTATTGTAGCTTTCACTAAAATAGCCAAATAGGCCCTCTGATTTAATCAGATAATTTTATATAATCCATATGAAAAAATGAGAACATTTATAATTGTCAGTGGTGAAAAGGTCATAACGAAGCAGAAAATCAGGCTGACCCAAACTCAATGCCTAGGGTATCGAACAGGATTCTGAATTTTAGCCTGGGGATCAAAAGCAGGAATATGGAGAGAAAGAGAATCTAGATCAACACAAAGCAGAACCTTCAAATCTGTCCAGAATGAGATGTGTGAACTAGGGAACCAGGAAAACCCAAGATTTGTGGTTCAGAAATTGGTTAGAAGGCAAGGCAGGGAAAGCCATTCACCCATCCATACGTATCTAAAGGTACTCGATTTTTGTCAACAGAATTGTCCTTTTCTTTTTCTTTCCTTGTTTTCTGTTCTTTTTTCTTTCACGGAAACCTAGAGCCCAATCACTCTGAACCCTCAGACTGATCATAATATTTAACACAGCAGTGTTTTTTTAAAAACCTTTGTCATATAGTAACTCTTAAATAAATACCATTAAGTTGAAAGGAAAATATACCAATATTTTTTCTTAAGGTAAATAATAGAAAATAAATTCAGTTAAGAAAATTCTACAGAACACCAAAAGAAAAAGGATATTGTCTCTAATTTAAAAAGAAAAATCAAAATGTTAAAATTAAATATAACAGAAATAACAACTATGGTGCTCTCTGGGATGTGGCTTTATATTTTTTATTATAGTTTTTTCTTTTTTTATTATAGTTTTTTTCTATATTAAAAATAATGAATGTCATTCTAATTTTTAAAAATCCTAGAAAATAATCTCATTTCTAGGTTATCAAGTTATTCATGAGTTCTGGAAATTATTAAGTTCCGTTTTATTCTATTTATTACCATTTAACAATCTTTTATTGAGCAAAGCACTGGGCCAGATGTTAGGAAAGATAGAAAGATGAATTAAAGACAAGCTGTGTCCTTAAAAGAATTTACAATCTGATGTGCATTTGGACCCCCTGGGTCCAAATTGGAATGCTGGCATTACATTCCAGCCTTCTGAATTTCCATCAATGGAGTATAGTTATTCTGAACCAAATCAGAGCCACTTTCTAGGAAAGGTTAAGAAATAATCTTAAAAGCTCTTGCCTCTCTCTTTCCATTTGAAAGAATATGGTACACTGATTTGAGGATGACTGGACCAGATGGATGGATTGAGAATAAAGGACAGAGAGACGGTAAGGGGAGGAGATCATGGGCCAGTGACGATGTCTGTACACTTCTAAGAGCACCGTGTTCCATGGAGTGGGCAGTGAGGATTAAAATGAACTGGCAGAGGTGGGGATATTTTTAGAACTGGTTAAATCCAACAATCTTTAAATCACAAAATCTTTTACATTTTTATATGGGAAGAAACAATGAGAGGCCATTTGATAATTCTTTTTCCAGCAACTGTGCTTAAGACAGGAATAATAACAACCCAACTACAGAGTGCACACCATATAGTAAACACCAATTTAGATGCTTTAATATGTATATATGTGTTTAATCATCACTCTTTGATGTAGGTACTGTTAAATTCTCCATGTTTTATAGAGAAGGGTAATGAGGCATCAAAAGCCTAAGTAACTTGCCCAGTGGCACATGCTAGAAAGAAGGGGGCATAAGATCAAATACAGATAAGATTCAAATGTAAACAGCTGTCTTCTGAGTACATGTTTTTAACTACTATGGTCTCCTACTTCTCCTCAAGATAAATACCACTCTGTCACCACATACACCAGAAAATCTATAACTCCCTCACTGATAGATAAATTATTTATTTTGCCTAGATCAAATTCCTCCTTTTTTACTCTTTGATGCTGATATCTTACTTAAAGATTAATATAAGGTCACCAGTTGACATTATCACCTTTACATATCATTACTGTCTTAACTTGGAAGTTAAGTTATGGCAGGAGGAGCGTGTATACTTGCTAAGTTAAGTAGGGTTGATCTGTATTCTGATGTCTGTTGTTAACTTGGCCTCACCACCACCTTCTTCTAAGGTCTCCTATATATCACAGAAAAGAAGGTAGGGACATTTCTTTATCCTCATCTTTAATTGGCTCCTGGCTAGAGTTTTGTGATAAAAGGCATTCATGTAAGACTTGGAAAGAAGAGGGGAATAGAGCCATAATTCTCATGAGTCAGATGCAGCCAGATTCATAGCAGACACCAGATTCACAATGGTTCAATTTAGTTTCCTCAAGGAATAGTGTCTTATTAGGGATACATTTTCAAGTTCTGTTGCTATGGGTTAGACATTCAAAGGCATTGATAAAGAGAAGTCCATGTATACTCTTCATCTCTACTGCTGTAGACACGCTCTTCATGGTTCAGGGATGGATGATGACACTGGCCAAAGTCAACTGGCTGAGATGTTTCTTTCTGTTTAGCTATTTGGTGTTTCCTCAATGATGGATGCTTTCTGGAAGGTGTTAACAAGAATCTTTAGACATGGTGCTCATTCCCATACAAACATTCTCATGTTTCTGTCCGTGAATTCTTCTATTTAAAGCAGACATTTTTTTTTAAGGGCTGTTTCAGGTTGACAGCAAAACTGAGCAGAAATCCAGAGATTTCTGGTATACCCCCATCATCACACATGCATATCCTTCCCCATTATCAACATTCCACACCAGAATGGTACATTTGTTACATTTTCTTAGCCTACATTGACATCATTATCACCCAAAGTCCGTAATTTACATTAGGTTTTACTCTTGGTGTTGTACACTCTATGAGCTTTGGAAAATGTATAATGACATAGATCCATCATTAATAGTATCATACAGAGTAATTTTACCTTATCCCTCCCTACTTTGTGAAACCTGGCAACCACTAATTCTTTTCAGATTGTTTTTTTTTTCCACTTAGTAATATACATTTAAGTTTCTTCCATGGTTTTCATGGCTTGATAGCACATTTCTTTTAGCACTGAATAATATTCCATTTTCTGGATGTACCATAGTTTGCTTATTCATTCATCTACTGAAGGGCATATTGCTTGCTTCTAAGTTTTGGCAATGATGAATAAGATAGCTACAAAAATCCATGTACAGATTTTTGTGTGGACCTAAGTTTTTAAACTCTTTTGAGTGAATACCAAGGAGCATAGTTGCTGGATCATATAATAAGAATATGTTTAGTTTTTCGTAAATAGCTTTTATTATTTTGAGATACGTTCCATCAATACCTAGTTTATTGAGGGTTTTTAGCATAAAGGGCTGTTGAATTTTGTCAAAGCTATTTATGACAAACCAACAGCCAATATCATACTGAATGGGCAAAAACTGGAAGCATTCCCTTTGAAATCTGGCACTAGACAAGGATGCCCTCTCTCACCACTCCTATTCAATATAGTATTGGAAGTTCTAGCCAGAGCAATCAGGCAAGAAAAAGAAATAAAGGGTATTCAAATAGGAAAGGAGGAAGTCAAATTGTCTCTATTTGCAGATGACATGATTGTATATTTAGAAGACCCCATCGTCTCAGCCCAAAATCTCCTGAAACTGATAAGCAACTTCAGCAAAGTCTCAGGATACAAAATCAATGTGCAAAAATCACAAGCATTCCTATACACCAATAACAGACTTAAAGAGAGACAAATCAAGAATGAACTGCCATTCACAATTGCTACAAAGAGAATAAAATACCTAGGAAAACAACTAACAAAGAACGTAAAGGACCTCTTCAAGGAGCACTACAAACCACTGCTCAAGGAAATAAGAGAGGACACAAACAGATGGAGAAACATTCCATGTTCATGGTTAGGAAGAATCAATATCGTGAAAATGGCCATACTGCCCAAAGTAATTTACAGATTCAATGCTATCCCCATCAAGCTACCAATGACCTTCTTCACAGAACTGGGAAAAACCACCTTAAACTTCATATGGAACCAAAAGAGAGCCCGCATAGCCAAGTTAATTCTAAGCAAAAAGAACAAAGTGGGAGGCATCACATTACCAGACTTCTAACTATACTACAAGGCTACAGTAATCAAAACAGCATGGTACTGGTACCAAAACAGAGATATAGACCAATGGAACAGAACAGAGGCCTCGGAGGCAACACAACACATCTACAACCATCCAATATTTGACAAACCTGACAAAAACAAGCAATGGGGAAAGGATTCCCTGTTTAATAAATGGTGTTAGGAAAACTGGCTAGCCATGCACAGAAAGCAGAAACTGGACCCCTTCCTGACACCTTAAACTATAATTAACTCCAGATGGATTAAAGACTTAAACATAAGACCTAACACCATAAAAACCCTAGAAGAAAATCTAGGCAAAACCATTCAGGACATAGGCATAGGCAAGGACTTCATGACCAAAACACCAAAAGCATTGGCAACAAAAGCCAAATAGACAAATTGGGACCTAATCAAACTCCACAGCCTCTGCACAGCAAAAGAAACAGTGATTAGAGTGAATCAGCAACCAATAGAATGGGAAAAAATTTTTTCAGTCTACCCATCTGACAAAGGGCTGATATCTAGAATCTACAAAGAACTAAAACAGATTTACAAGCAAAAAACAAGCCCATTCAAAAGTGGGCAAAGGACATGAACAGACACTTTACAAAAGAAGACATACATGAGGCCAACAAACATATGAAAAAATGCTCATCATCACTGGTCATTAGAGAAATGCAAATCAAAACTACACTGAGATACCATCTCACGCCAGTTAGAATGGCGATCATTAAAAAATCTGGAGACAACAGATGCTGGAGACGACATAGAGAAATAGGAACACTTTTATACTGTTGGTGGGAGTGTAAATTAGTTCAACCATTGTGGAAGACAGTGTGGCAATTCCTCAAGGACCTAGAAATAGAAATTCCATTTGACCCAGCAATCCCATTACTGGGTATATATCCAAAGGATTATAAATTGTTCTACTCTAAGGACACATGCACCACACGAATGTTCATTACAGCACTGTTTACAATAGCAAAGACCTGGAACCAACCCATCGATGATAGACTGGACAGGGAAAATGTGGCACATATACACCATGGAATATTATGCAGCCATCAAAAACGATGAGTTCATGTCCTTTGTAGGGACATGGATGAACCTGGAAACGATCATTCTCAGCAAACTGACACAAGAACAGAAAATCAAACACCACATGTTCTCACTCATAGGTTGGTGTTGAACAATGAGAACACAGGGACACAAGGAGGGGAGCATCACACACTGGGGTCTATCAGGGGAAATAGGGGAGGGACAGCGGGGGGTGGGGAGTTGGGGAAAGATACCATGGAGAGAAATGCCAGATATAGGTGATGGGAAGGAAGGCAGCAAATCACACTGCCATGTGTGTACCTATGCAACAATCTCTCATGTTCTTCACATGTACCCCAAAACCTAAAATGCAATTAAAAAAAAGAATATGTTTAGTTTTGTAAGAAATCACCAAACTATCTTACAAAGTGGCTGTACCACTTTGCATTGCCACCAGCAATAAATGAGTTTCTGTTGCTCCATATCCTTACCACATTTGGTGTTGTCAGTGTTTTGAATTTTAGCCATTCTAAAAAATATGTAGTGGTTATCTCATTTAAAACTTTTTTATTTCCCTGATGACATACGATGTTGAATATCTTTTCATAAGCTCATTTGCAATCTGTATGCCTTCTTAGGCGAGGTGTCTGTTAAGATGTTTTTCATTTTTTTTTAGTTGAGCTATTTTCATACTGCTGAGATTTTATATTTTAGATAATATCCTTAATTTTTATCTCCCAAATTTCCAGTCTGTTTCTTCCAGACTGCTGACCAGCCTGGCAAGCTGTTTATCACTGTCAGTAATTGACTTTATTTATATACAGTCTTACCTAGGTCACCCTAGGTCATTTCTCTTTCATTAAGAGTGGGTAAATCAGGCATATTGCTTATGATTCTGCCCAGTAGGAATATTTTTCTTTTCTAATATCTTTCACATCCACCACTAAGTGTGGCTGTAGTGTAACTATCATTTAATTTTGGGCTGCACTTATATATGAAACTGAGATCATATGTGTATAAACTGAGCTCAATCGGTTTCCTCCCCTTTTAAGGGTTTTGTAGAACTCCTCTCCCTGCCCCATAGTTCCATTAGTGTGAGCTTCCACAGCAGCATCATGGTGATGTGGAGGTCTGGGATGCCCGATCACATGGTTTACTTGTTCCCCTCTGGTCTTGCTAGTGTTCACTCCTGTATATAAGTATCCTTTTAATCTTTTTTCTGCTTCTTCTTCATCTTCTTTTTTTAAGTTGTATTTTGGGTTCTGTGGTACATGTGCAGATCATGCAGGATTGTTGCATAGGTAGATACATGGCAAGGTGGTTTGCTGCCTCCATACCCCTGTCACCTATATCTGGCATTTCTCCCTAACCTCCCTAACCCCCTGCCACTGTCGCTCCCAAGCAGACCCCAGTATGTGATGCCCCCTCCCTGTGCTAATGTGTTCTCATTGGTCAATACCTGCCTATGAGTGAGAACATGCAGTATTTGGTTTTCTGTTCTTGTGTCAGTTTGCTGAGAATGATGGTTTCCAGATTCATCCATGTCTCTACAAAGAGCATGAAATCATCCTTTTTTATGGCTGCATAGTATTCCATGGCGTAAATCTGCCACATTTTCTTTGGACAGTCTATCATTGATGGGCATTTGGGTTGGTTCCAGGTCTTTGCTATTGTCAACAGTGCTGCAATGAACATAAGTGTGCATGTGTCTTTATAATAGAATGATTTATAATCCTTTGGATATATACCCAGTAATGGGATTGCTGGGTCAAATGGAATTTCTATTTCTCAGATCCTTGAGGAATCACCACACTGTCTTGCACAATGGTTGAACTAATTTACACTCCCACCAACAGTGTAAAACTGTTCCTTTTTTTCTCCACATCCTCTCCAGCATCTGTTGTCTCCAGATTTTTTAATGATCGCCATTCTAACTGGCATGAGACGGTATCTCAATGTGGTCTTGATTTGCATTTCTCTGATGAGCAGTGATGATGAACATTTTTTCATATGTTTTCATGGATTGCTACTAAGCCTGTTTGATTTTATGATTTGATGGCTCCAATAGAACTCAGCTCTTTTTGGGAAGTTTGGATGCATGTTCACTTGGTATCCCTTGGTCAAGCATACCATCTCTCCCTGGGCCAACTAGCACCTAGAAGCTGCCCCAGAAAGGCAAATAATTCCCCCATTACCTTAGCATGACCTTACTCTGTAACCTCAGGAGCCTGCATTGTGGTACTCCTTGCCATAACCTCTATACTGTAACTTTTCCACCATTGACACCTCCAAACATAAAAGGTCTGTTGCATTGTGTGGCCCAAGGGTTAGGGCTGCTTGAACTGAAGTCTGGACCTGCTGCAGAGTCCTTTTGTACTCCAGGTCCCTCAAAACTGGCTACTTTTCATATCAGTCAGTGTATAGGTCAGATAAATGTTCCTAAGTATGGAATGTGTTTTTCCTAGGTTCTAAAAGTTTTCTTGTTATTGGAGATGTACATTATGACAATTTGCATTTTGCAGAGGATGTCTAAGTAAATCCCTGACTACTGGTATTCTTTAATTAGGGGCATCTGGGTGGTAAGTGTCCAAATGTTATTCTCAAACTATTCTCAGTACCAACTCCAACAAATTCTGATCTTTCAGGATTGAGAAAGTTGGAAGTGTAAGCCATTCCTTGGAAGGCATGTCTGTGAAAGACACAGGGAAAGAAGCAAAATTAGGTAGAAGAAGACTTCAGACTATGATCCAGACCTGAAATCTGTGAAAGAAAAAGATATTAAAGCAGGATTTTATAGAGAGAGCCTCAGACAAGCTCACTGTCAAAGCCCCAGGAGATCTAGGTGAAGATTGCCTGGTAAAGGAGTCCATGTTGGGGGAGACAAGGCCAGGTGCTAGTACCCTCTCCATGGTTGGTCTTGGCTGAAGGCAATCTAGGAAGCCAGAGGCTTGCCTTGAAAGCTCAGACTGACTTAAAGCCTCTGCAGGTAGAGGCTATCACCTAACTGTCCTCCTTTCAGCTTATTTTTCTTTTCTGGAAGGAGGATCTGAGTGGTTCACCTGTACAACTGCCACATCAGGTGATTCTTATGTATAATAGAAGTACAATTCTACAGGTTGTTAAACAGATTTTTTTTTTATTTTACTCTGGGAGAAGTGGAAACATTAAAAGCTTTTCATATGAGGAGTGTATGGCCCAAATATTAGGGCTGCTTGATTTATTTAGCTATTAACAGGATGACTGCAGCTCTTGTCAAGAGCAGGTCTGGAGAGTAAGGGTGAGAGCAGGGTCACCAGTTAGGAGACAGTAAATGATGGAAGCTTGAACCATCAGCATAGATGCTGTGAAGTGGTTAGATCCTGAATACATTGTAAAGAAATTCCTAATGAATTAGATGTGATTTTGAGAGAAAGAAAGAATTTGGGATGGTTGAATAATTTAACATAAGCCACTAGAAGGATGGTGTTCCATCAACTGAAATGAGAAAGACTGAGAATATCAGGTTTCAGGGGATAAATGAGGACTTTAATTTAAAACATATTAGATTTGAAATGTCTCCAAGACCTCTAGGTGATTATATCAAGTAGGTATTTGGACATTCAAATTTGGATTTTAGGAGAAAGATCCAGCTAGAGATAAAACTTTTAGAGTCATCAAATGGTATTTAAAGCCATGAGATTGAATGCTATTACCAAATAAGTAAGTATTGATAGAGAAGAGGTCCATAAATTAAATTCTGAGGAACCAGCATTAAGAATTTTGAAAATAGAGGTAGAAATAGCAGCGGGATCTAAGAAGATGGGGTCATCAGATAAAAGGAAAGCCAATAGTGTGATGCTCTAGAATCCAAATGAAGAAAGTATTTCCAGGAAGTGAATGTGATCAGTAATGTCAAATGCTTCTCATGGGCCATGCATGATGAGAACTGAGTTTGACCTCTGGACTTTGCAATGTGGAAGTCATTTCTGACCTTGACAAAAGCAGTTTTATAGCATGAAACCTGATTGGAATGAAAGTAGGAAAGCTTGAGGGTAGAGGAATTTGAGATAGGGAGAATAAAGCACTTTTCCTGGAGTTTTGCTACAAAAAGGAGCAGGAAAATGATGTTGAAGCCAGAGGATGAAGTAAAGCTAAGAGTGGAGTTTGTTTTCCCAGAGGGGGGAAATAATACCTTGTTTATATGCTGTTGGGAGTGATTCAGCACAGAGGAGAAATTTGATGCTGCAGGAGAGAGGGAAGAATTGCTGGAGTGATGTCTTTGGGCCGGTAGGGATCTTGCACAGGCATACAGAAGCCATTTCTGGATAGAAGCACAAACAGTTTATTTCTAGTTACACAAAGGAAGGCAGGGTTTCTAGGCAGAGATACTAAGGGGTAATAGTTGTGGTGGTAAGAGTTGGTGTAAGTTCTCTTCCAATGGCTTTAATTTTCTTAGAAAAGTAGAAAACAAAGTTATCAATGGAAGGTGGGGGATAGAAAAGGAGGCATTAGAAAGTTGAGAAAGAGAAGGTATGTGTACCTTACAAATGGAGAAAGACATTCCAAACAGAAGAACTAGTTTTATGACTATTGCTTGTCTGAATAATCACAAGTAGCTTTGTGTGGTTTGAGTGTAAGCTTATAACTGAAAGAGGTTAGGATAGGGCTGGAAAGGTAGGTTGAGATCAGACTATGAGTGGCCTTGAATGACATGTTAATGGTTTAGAATTTTTTTTCATAAACTGTTGGGAAGTATCAATGTTTCAAAAGAAGGAAACTGATTAATTAGAATAGCATTTATGTTGGAAATATAGTCTTCTGACAGCTCACAGAATAAATTGAATAGAGAATTACAGGTATCCCTCACTATATGAATGCTCACTCTCCAAATATTCACTGTAAATACTTCTAAAATTTATATGTAAAACTCACTACTTTAGGTGAAATACAAGCCAATAAATCAGCATACATGTGCTAGAAAAAATCGTTTTGGTTGGAATCTGGACAAGAGAATTTAGAGAGCACTGCTTTTATATCTCCTCTCTTCTGGATTTTTCATACTTTTGTTTTTAAAACATTTTGTGTATTCTTTTACTTATTTGCTTTACATTATTAAGTGAAAATACTTTTAATATATTTTTTGAAAAACTGCAGAAATTTTCTAGAAAAGCTCATATGCTAAACAAGATATTTGCTTTACATTATTAAGTGAAAATGCTTTTAATATATTTTTTTTGAAAAACTACAGAAAGAAATTTTCTAGAAAGCTCATATGCTTAAAAAGATGTTGGAGATGGTAAAGTCTACTGAACAAAGTAAATGCATAAAATATTTAAAGCTTGACCATACACATTTCTATATCTATTGTGTATCTAAGGAGAAAATAAATATTACAAAAGCATTGTTGATGCTGGAAAGCATCACTGTGTTACTTGAGCACAGCATAATATTTTTCAATAACTAGAGAAATAGAGTATGTAATGGATTGAGAGCACACTCAGCATGGAATGTAATTTAGCCTTGTATTGAGATAGCAGAAGACACTGGACATCGCTAAAGATCTGAAGAAAGCAGTGGAGAAAGGGAGTGATTGTGGGGGAAGTTGAGTTCCAAAGCAACTCAGGAATGGTTTGAGAAAGTTGAGAACCTGTAAGATTATATAATTTAAAGATCATTGACAGGCCCATCCTTAAGCTTTGTACAGCCTGAGGCAGAGTAAAATGAAGGGTGCTAGCCCACAGCTCACCCAACTTTGCCTCCATCAGCTATCCCATACTGTGAGGGACTTTGTATATGTGAGTGTGAACATTCCAGTCCACACTTAAAAGTTCCATTCACTGACTCACCCTCACCCCCAGGCTCAGCAAAGAGCCACAGTATGGCCACCCCCTCATGGGGCATCCACTGCCTGCAGGATCAGTTTAGAGAGAGGCTTGTGCAGGCTTGTGTCCATTTGGGCAGGAAATTCTAGGGTCTTAGTTACCTGATTTTGGTCTAAATGAGAGGCAGAGAACTAGGTGGGCATATCCCTTTGATCTCTAGATCTATATTCCCTGTGAGGAGGAGTCTGGCAGGAGGAAAGCCAGATCCAAGCCCAGGCAGGTTTGCTGAGATCTAAAGTAAATAGTAATTAGGGTTGAGCAGTTTCTATTAATAGCAAGGCTGAATCCATCTTTCTCGGTGAAATACAGGGAACTGCTGGTGGAAAAAACGTGTCATGAATAGAAGATGCAAAATATTTAAAAGAAATTTTAGATTATGCAGACAAAATTATTGCTGTTGCTCGTGAATATGATCATGATATGAAGAAAAACATCACATTTAAAAAGATGATTACATGCACAGTGTCATATTCTAAGGAACTGTGTAATTGGAACCAAAAGGATTTTAAAGCTATTACTAGACTCTATCCCAATGCCTTCTCTATGGTTTTAGATGGCCATCTAAGTGCCAATAAGTGCAGCCTGTACTGTATACCTCAGATATTTACTTTTTTACTCATTTTTTTCCTCCAGCTTACTCTAACTAATCTTCACTTACCACCAAACTCCATTTCCCTACTTCATAATACCAAAACTCACTCAAACAACTCTTTAATAAACACTAAACGGTTTATATTGTCTTTTTTTAACTTAAATTTTATTTGCTTTTATTATATCCTAAACATATTGCTACATTTCATTTTTTATTTACATTATAATTCATATTTATTGAAGTATAAAAGGAAAATATGATTTGTATAAAATTTTTATAGTTTCATTGTGTAGTACAGATAAACACATCCACTGTGTCCATTAAATTTTAGATAATAACAAAACACAGCTCAAAAGAATTAGACATGACACAAACAAATGGAAAAATATTCCCTGCTTATAGATAGGAAGAATCAATATTGTTAAAATGGTCATACTGCCCATAGCAATTTATAGATTCAGTGCTATTCCTATCAAACTAACAAAGACATTCTTCACAGGACTAGAAAAAACTATTCTAAAATTCATATGGAATAAAAAAATAGCCTGCATATCCAAGGCAATCCTAAACAAAAAGATCAAAGCTGAAGACATCATGCTGCCTTACTTCAAACCTTACTACAGGGCCACAGTGACCAAAACAGCATGGCACTTGTACAAAAACAGACAGATAGAACAATGGAACATATTAGAGAGTCAGAAATAATGCCACACACCTAAAACCATCTGATCTTTGCCAAAGCTGACAAAAACAAGCAATGGGGAAAGGACTCCCTATTCAATAAATGGTTCTGGGATAACTGACTAGCCACATGCATAAGATTAAAACTGAACCTCTTCCTTATACATATACATATACAAAAATTAGGTCAAGATGCTTAAAGACTCAAGTCTAAAACCAAAAATTATAACAAGTCTGGAAGATAACTTAGAAAATACAATGCTGGACATAGGACCTGGTGAAGACTTCATGACAAAGACACCAAAAGCAATTGCAACAAAAATGAAAATTGACAAATGAAACCTAATTAAACTTAAGAGTTTCTGAACGGCAAAAGAATCTATCAACAATCTAAAGAATGGGAGAAAATATTTGTAAACTATGCATCTGACAAAGGTCTAATATCCAGAATCCAAGATAAACTTAAATTTATAAGAAAAAAAGCCAACCCCATTAAAATGTGGGCAAAGACATGAACAGACAATTTTCACAAGAAGACATACACATGGCCAATAAGTATTTGAAAATAGGCTCAACATCACTGATAATTAGAGAAATGCAAATCAAAACCACAATAAGATACCATCTCACACCAGTCAAAATGGCTATTACTAAAAAGTCAAAAAATAACAGATGCTGGTGAGGTTGCAGAGAAGAAACCTCACCATTACATCACCACAGTGCTGGTGGGAATGTAAATTAGTTCAACCATTGTGGAAAACAGTGTGGTTATTCCTCAAAGAGCTAAAAACGGAACTGCTATCCCACACAGCAATTTCATAATTGGGTCATTGTACCATAGAGACACATGCACATATATGTTCATTGCAGCGCTATTTACATTAGCAAAGAAATGGAATCAACCTAAATGCCCACCAATGGCAGAGCAGATAAAGGACATGTGGTACATATACTCCATTGAATACTATGCAGCCATAAAAAGAACGAGATCATGTCCTTTGCAGGAACATGGATGGAGCTGGAGGCCATTATCCTTAGAAAAATAATGCAGGAACAGAAAACCAAATACCATGTGTTCTTACTTATAAGTGGGAGCTAAATGATGAGAAAACATAGACACAAAGAAGGGAAAAACAGGCACTGGGGCCGACTCGAGAGTGGAGGGTGAAAGGAGAGAGTGGATCAGAAAAAAACTAAACAACTATTGGGTACTAGGCTTAGTATCTGGGTGATGAAATAATCTGTATAACAAACCCCCATGACATGATTTACCTATATAACAAACCTGCAAATGTATCTCTGAACCTAAATAAAAGTTAAAAAACTTAGATAATTAGATAATTGGTACTTTGTATGCTTTGTATCATGTAGGAATCCTTGAAGGATTATTTTATAGGTAGTTACAACAGTGCTTCTAGGGCTAGCTGGAGAGAAAACTCAAAAAAAAAAAAAAAAAAAAAGGCCAGTCCCACACAGACCAATATTGCAGAAAAAATAGCAAAAATAAATCACTAGGGCATCAGGGTTAAATCGATAGACTTCAGGGAGCAGAGTTTGATGGTAGCATTTCCCATTGTCATTCCTATGCTACAAACAATAGAGCTCTTCAAGAATGCCAGACATCCCTCCTGAGTGTATTTCTCACAGCCTTGGTGAAAAGAGAGTACTCTGAACCCATCAGGAGATGTAATTAGAAGTGGAGTGAGCAGATTTTACTTAACAAATTGACTCCAACATTCCAAAGGCATTCTAAATGTTTGGATATCTTATACTACAGCATACCAGAACATTCTGGCATTTCAATTTTACTTAGCATAATGCTCTCTCTCTTTTTTTTTTTTATCGTGGTGGAGTTTCACTCTGTGGCCTAGGCTGGAGTGCAGTGCCGTGATCTAGGCTTACTGCAATCTCCGCCTCCTGAGGTGCAACCGATTCTCCTGCCTCAGCATCCTGAGTAGCTGGGATTACAGACATGCACCACCATGCCCAGCTAATTTTTGTATTTTTAGTAAAGACGAGGTTTCACCATATTGGCCAGTATGATCTCAATCTCTTGACCTCCTGATCTGCCCGCTTTGACCTCCGAAAGTGCTGGGGTTACAGGTGTGACTCACCTCGTCTGGCCAATGCTATCTTTAAAAATTAGCAAAATATAAAATATAAAAGTGGTTATTAAATGATAGGTTGGATATGATTTATTTCACGTAACTTTTATATACATTCAGAGAGATAATGCATATTATTTATAGATATAGGCATATGGAACAAACTTCACAAAGTATACAGTAAAATAAACAACATTTTAAAATGGTAATTATCTCTAGGAAGGAAGGGAAGAAAATGAGATCAGGGAGTTTTATACATAGAACCTTATCTATAGTGTTGCATGTCTTTGAAAAACATTACAAAAAATATCTGAAGCAAATATAGCAAATTTATTGTTATTGAACAAATTTGGAAAGTGATATACTGTTTTTATTATTTTCTCAAAATATGCTTGAAATTTTTCATTATATATGTATTTAAAATAACTAAAAGCAAACTTTATTACTTCCCTGTTCCTAGTCTGAGTGCCGGAGTGATGATTATTTTATTTCACTATTTCACCTGACATAGGAAAGAAAGGGAACAGATTTCTTTCTCTTCTTCTTTTTTTTGAGATGGAATCTTGCCCTGTTGCCCAGGCTGGAGTGCAATGGTGCAATCTTGGGTCATTGAAATCTCAGTCTCCCGGGTTCAATCAATTCTCCTGCCTCAGCTTCTGGAGTAGCTGGGATTACAGGCACCTGCCACCATGCCTGGCTAATTTTGTGTATTTTTAGTAGAGACGGGCTTTCACCATATTAGCTAGGATGGTCTCAATCTCCTGGCCTCGTGATCTGCCCACCTCAGCCTCCCAAAGTGCTGGGATTACAGGCATGAGCCACGCATCCGACCAGGAAACAGATTTCTAAGCCAAGATAGCAATTAATCTTCGAATGTCATGGGTTAGAGAAGCCCACTGTGTATTCTGGCTGTTCTCCGGTGAAACCTATTGTGTCTTTCTTTTCTTTTCCCCTTATTTTTTAATGAGTTTCTAGACTTATAGGCATATCATGAAAATGAATGATTTTGACAGAGTATGCCGAGACTTTAGATGAAGAATGTGATGAAGCTTTACAAGTTATTGGATGACTGGGTAGAGAAATGTGGACTAAACAGAAGTCTGGTTAGCTGTGCTCAAGGCTTTTCCTGGGATTAGTGATAGTTTGGCTCTGAGTGTATTATTATTGTTAAAATTAAAACTTTAGCAAAATTAACAATTTAAGTAAGCAAATAACTATTTGTGAGCCAAGCAACCTTCCGAACCAGAAATTCCCAATGAGATACAGAGAGAGTTTGATTGGTTACATCTTGGCATTTGCCTCATTTGAATATGGTCTAATTAATTGGCTGCCTATAATTCACTAAAACTTGGCAGCTGTGATAGGCTGAGACTCAGCTGTTTGTTTAAAAAGTATACTCCTAAATTAGGCTTTTGGTTAGTTTTTGTACCAAGTTAGGTTGCAATTCATTACATGAGGACTCAAAGTACAGAGACATCCTCAGGCAAAATTTAACACTACCAATCAGCAAAGATGTCTGTAATATTTAAAATGTATTTTGTTAGAGTTTTTATATTGTAGGTGATAAGAAAGGGTTTGTGCATTAGTCTTCACAGCAGATGATAAAAGCTAACATTTATTTAGTGTTCTTTCAGTGCTAGAGTATGTTATAAATTCTATGTGCACTATCACATTTTAATAAACACAATGACTCTGAGATAAGTATTGTTACAATGGCAATTTCACAACTGTGATATTGTGATACTTGTGTTGTAAGAAATATATATTTGGTCTCTATCCCTGGTTCCTGGCACACAGCTCCTAAAACTCTTGGTATATCTGGAGTGGTAAGAGTATCTTTTATATGCTATTAAGCTTACTTGTGGCTGGGAGCCCTAGGTAGCTTCAGGATGGGGCTGGTCACCAGAAAGACAAAGGCATGATTACAGTATTGGGAATTTCAGCCCCCACCACAAAACGGGCAGAGGAGAGAGATTGAAGTTGAGCTGATCACTAATGAGAGTGATGTTATCCGTCATGCCTACTTAATGAAGCCTCTGTAAAAATGCAAAAGGATGGAGCCTCTGGACTGATGAACAAATGAAGGCACCTGGAAGGTGGTGCTACTCAGAGACGGCATGGAAGCTCCTCAAACCTTCCTACGTACGTTGCCCTATGCATGTCTTCCGTCTGGCTGTGCATCTGTTAATCTTTGTGATATGGTTAGGCTTTGTGTCTCCCCTCAAGTCTCATCTTGAATTGTAATCTCCATGATCCCCGTGTGTCTAGGGAGAGACCAGGTGGAGATAATTGAATCATGGGCGTCGTTTCCCCTGCGCTGTTCTCGTGATAGTGAGTGAGTTCTCACGAGATCTGATGGTTTTATAAGGGCCTCTTCCCCTCTTTCTTGGCATTTCGACTTCCTGCTGCCTTCTAGAGAAGGTGACTTGCTTCTCCTTCACCATCTGCCATGATTTGTTTCTTGAGGCCTCTCCAGCCTTGCTGAACCGTGAGTCAGTTAAACTACTTTCCTTTATAAATTACCCGGTCTCAGGCAGTTCTTTACAGCAGTATAAAAATGGACTAACACTTTGTAATATCCTTTATAATAAGTGGGTAAACATAAGTGTTTTTTTCTGAGTCCTGTGGGCCACTGTAGCAAATTAATCAAACCCTAGGTGGAGTGGTGGATCATAAGCACAGGTCACAATCTGAGGCTTGTTATTGGCATATGAAGTAGAGACCAGGCTTATGGGATTTGAGCCCTTAACGTTTGGGATCTGACAGTGCCTGCAGATAGATAGTGTCAGAATTGAATTGAATTATGGAATACATATCTGGTGTCCTCTAGAGAACTGATCAGTATGAGACAAGTCTCCATACATCTAGGTGACCATAGATGAAGTATTCTTTGTTGAGTGGTGAGTTGTGTATGTGAAAGTAGAAAGTAAGGTGTTTTTCCTACCTTTCTTTTTGAAACAACTAAGGAAACTCAGAGAGGTTAAGTGACTTGCCAAGGTTATTCGGTATCTCACACACTTAATACTGGCCCTGAAATGTCCTAGGGGCCACAGGAGGAGGCAATATAGCAACGTGACTGGGATTTGAGCTTGCCATTCCCTAACCCTGTGTTTTTGGTAAAGTTACTTCGCTAATTCTCGAATTCCTCACTACAAATGGCAGTAACAGTAAGCACCTGATGTGGTTTGGCTCTGTGTTTCCATTCAGATCTCGAATTGGAATCCCCATGTGTTGAGAGAGGAAGCTGGTGGGAGGTGATTGGATCATGGGGGTGGTTGCTCCCATGCTGTTCTCGTGATAGTGAGGGAGTCTCACAAGATCCGATGGTTTTCAAAGTGGCTGTTTCTCTTGGACTGTCTTTTTCCCCTGCTGCCTTATGAAGAACGTGCCTGCTTTCCCTTCACCTTCTGCCATGATTGTAAGTTTCCTGGGGCCTCACCAGCCATGCAGAACTGTGAGTCAATTAAATTTTTTTGTTTGTAAATTACCCAGTATCAGATAATATCTTTGTAGCAGTGTGAGAATGAACTAATACAGCATCTGATTTCACTGTGTTTTGTGAAGAGAAATGAGATAATACAAATATAGCACTTAGTACAGAACACCATGCCATTGAATGTTATCTAGGAGAGACTTTGGTATACTACAAAAGGATGCCCAATATGAATGACAAGCTATTGAGAAGATATGTTCTGCCTGACACCCTTGATGCTGAACCATCCTGTTGGCTCTTATGTATGGAGTGGCTCCATGTTAACCACACTATGGATGATACACTTGTGGGCCATTTTAGAATGAAGTGTTGTCTACAGTGGTGACAGCACACAACTAACTTCTTGGACTTCTTTCTCTTGCTTGTAGGGTCCACTAGGTTAGCGTCCAAGTCCATTCAGACTGCTGATGTGAGGTTATCACATATGTTTAAGTTTTTGACAAGCAATTGACTCACAGTGGATGTCCTGTCACTGCTAAGCAGGACATGGTGGAGCAGCTTTGAATGATAACTCAGTGGTAAATGCTTCTCTTGGCCTAGCTTGCCAAGCTCACTCATACCAAAAAAGGAATTGTTCTCGAGTAGTAAAGGGGGAAGAGAATAAAGCATTTAAAGGCTTTATATAGGTTTTCTCATTATAACTGTAAAATAATGTTTATATATAAAATTTGGAAATAGAGATTTTCTTTTTTCTTTTTAAAATTTTTAACTTAAATTTTGCAGGTATGTAGTTATATTTGTGGGTTGTGTGGGACGTTTTGATACAGACATGCAATATATGATAATCAAATCAGGGTAAATTTAGTATCCATCACTCAAGCATTTATCCTTTGTGTTACAAAAAATCCAATTATATACTCTTATGTATAAATTACTTCTGACTATGGTCTGACTGTTGTGCTGGCAAATACAAATTCTTATTCTATTTTCTTGTACCCTTTAACCAATCCCATTTTCCAAACACTCTGACCACACCCTTCCCAGCCTCTGGTAACCTTCTACTGTTTACGTACATGAGTTCAATTGTTTTAATTTTTAACTCCCACAAATAAGTGAGAACATGTGAAGTTTGTCTTTCTGTGTCTGGCTTATTTCACTTAACATAATGAACTCAGTTCCATCTGCGTTGTTGCAGGTGACAAGGTCTCATTGTTTTTTACGGCTGCATAGTACTTTCTTGTGTATATGTACCACATTTTCTTTATCCATGTATCTGTTGATAGACACTTAGGTTGCTCCCAATTCTTGACCATTGTGAATAGTGCAGCGATAAACATGTAAGTGGAGATATCTCTGAGATATACTGGTTTTCTTTCTTTTTGGGTATATACCTAGGAATGAGATTGCTGGATTGTCGGGTAGCTCTGTTTTTAGTTTTTGAAGAACCTCCAAACGGTTCTTCATGGTGGTTGTACTAATCTACATCCCCATCAACCGTGTACAAGGGGTTCCTTTTCTCCACATCCTTCATATCTGTTATTGCCTGTCTTTTGGATTAAAGCCATTTAACCAGAGATGATGCCTCATTGTGGTTTTTAAGTTTGGAAATAGAGATTTTCTACATATGTTAAAAGTAAAAACATTTACAGTGATAGATGGCCCTAGTTATAGTCATACCCTTTTCTAGATTTTCTTTGAAATATGCAGTTTCATGAAAAAAATTATTTTGAAAGTGAGTTTCACAGATCTTTTTCATGGCTGCTGTGTATTTCTGAGTGTCTTGAAAAACTCTTCTCTATATCACACTATAAAATTCAAGTCAATGTGACGTGTGTATGTGCGTGTGCGTGTGTGTGTGTATATATTTCCCTCAAAAAAGTAGGCTCACCTCCCTGAATGTTGTAAATGGCTAATTTAAACCTCCACAAAAGGGTTTACGCAGTTTGTCTTTTTTCTGAGGATTCATTTTAGCAGGTGGTATTTTACACACTAATCATAAAATATGTGCTGAACTGACCCTATCCCCACCGTGCCCCAAAAGCACAGTTCCTTAAAGGAATGATTTCTTTACCTTGTCCTTAGCTTCTTGTTTTAAGACAGGATATTTCCAGGTATAGAATTACGAAGAGTAAAAGTATTTATTTTTGATAAAGTTTAAAGAGATTTTCTCAAAAGTATGTGATTTTCTCAAATAGCATTTGATTTCTCAAATCTTCAATTCTTTTTAAAACATGTTTGTTCAGAGAAAAATTTGGAAAGGTAGAAATTATAATTATCTTTTAGTTGAAAGCCTTGTTTTCCTATAGGGTAAACTTTTTTTTTTTTTTTTTTTGAGACGGCGTTTCTCTATCACCCAGGCTGGAGTACGGTGGTGCAATCTCGGCTCACCGCAATCTCTGCCTCCCAGGTTCAAGTGATTCTCCTGCCTCAGCCTCCCGAGTAGGTGGGATCACAGGTGTGTGCTACCACACCCGCCTAACTTTTGTATTTTTAGTAGAGACAGGGTTTCGCCTTGTCAGCCAGGCTGATCTCAAACTCCTGACCTCAGATGATCCACCCACTTCGGCCTCCCAAAGTACTGGGATTACAGGTGTGAGCCATTGTGCCCTGTCACCTATAGGGTAACTTTCTGAGACTGTTCTTCCTTTTGAATAACAGACAGATGGCATTGCAAGTCACCACCAGTAAGATGCCAGGGAAGAACAAGGTGCTTTCAGACTTGGTCATACTAGGCATGTGTTTTATGTAAATACAAGCATTTCTATTTTACCTTCTAGCAAAAAACCTGAGTTTAGTAAGTCAATGTATAAGTTAGACAGGGAAATGATAAACTTCTCTTTGAAATCTTTGGGAAACAGAACAAATAAACTACGTAGTGAAATAATTCTGAATTTTACAAGCTCTTTTCAATCTTGACTTTAATAATTGCTCTCAGGTGGCAGCTGTGATTCACAGATGAATCTGTAGGGTCTAAAGAGAAGGCTGTAGTGATTGGGGAGGTTATTTACTCAGCCCTTGCCAAAGTTCTGGTCCCAGTTTGCTTCCTGAAAAGAGTGTCTGAACCAGTGACTATCAGTGGATGAGGATGAAGGGAAAGAAATGTAGGGAGGGAATCTCCCTATATTTATAATCTCTCATAGGAGTTTTGTGGGTTTTTGTAAAGTGTACATGATCACAGATTAAAATCTTTGGATATGAAAGACAAGGAGATGTGTGGAGACAATAATATGTAATATAGAAAAAAATACAGTTAGACAGTTAACCAACTAGCTGTATTGGATCAAACCTCTCTCTGAGAACAACCAAAATAGCTGAATAAAGGGGAAAGAAAAGAAAACAACAGGTCATTTGGAGATATCTGAGATCTTATTGAGGCTGCCAAGATTTGTGAACTCAAGATCCCAGGGAGAAAGCAAACGCTGATAGCACAACGTTAGGCATCACTTTTCTTTCAGGGCATTTGTCAATCTGAAAGCAGAAGAGAGGCTGAGGAGCTGAGCAGAGATGTTGGCTAATCATGGGGCTAGAAGAATAGGAATTAAAACTAGAATTAGAATCTTTCAAGGCTACACCAGAGTTGCGTGGGTAAACTGGAAACAGACAAAAAAGATGGAAGCTCAGTTTCAAATTTATTCAATCCTCAAAGGGAAGAAAAACAGAACACAGATAAAAGCCAAGGATATCCTATCTCTCTTTCATATCAGTTACCAGAGAGGAAGTGACCTCTCTCTTACCCAAGGCCAGTCCCTCTTAGAGGTCTGCCTTATTTATTCTCTCTCCATCTTGCATTGTTAGTTATCTTTGCTCTCTCTCCTGTACATATAACCACACCATAAGGCATTTCTATAATCCCAAATTCTTTATTCTTTTGGCATGCATCGTGTCATGAATTCAGTGCGCCTTGTTTCTTGCTGCACTAATCTTCACAGAAGCCCTTGACTTTTTCTGGGCTTCCTTTATTCTTCCCCAGCTGATTTTCATTAACATATTTCAGGCTACTGCAGATTGATCAGTATGTTAAGCACATTAACTTTCTTGTCAAGAATCTTGCTTTTTGATTATTTACCGTTGTGCAACCATACTACATTGCAGACCCTCCAAAAAAGCCCATGAAACTGCTGTGTAGGGTCCACCAAATTACACATTTTAGCTGAATGTCTAGCCAAGTGTCAAAAACAATATTCAGCCTAAGCTGAAGTTTAAGATGAATATCACTTCATAACATGAACTACTTGGAAACAAGAATAAATATTACATTTTCCACATTTCAATTTTATCATTAAAAATGCTCATAGTCAAAGTGTATAATTTGACATTATTGTACAATGCAATGATTTCCCAGCCTTCTCAATGGAGGTCAATACACTAAACCTTTGTAATCCTGATACAGTAGACTCTCGCTTTCAATTCAGATCGAAGGAGGAGCAAGCTATTCTGTTTTGAGCTCTGCCATTGTAAATATTGATGGTGAAATGGACCCTAAGTGAAGATTTTCTGGGCAGAATTGCAACATAGAAAGCACATAAGCATATTAATTTTTACTCCAAGTCACATTTTGAATGTCTATATGTGAAAATGAACATTTAAGTAGTAATACTACACTTTGAATAATATGCAAAGCTTATAACTAATATTTTTATGGTGATTATATAATAATTTTGGTTGTCTCATCTCTGATCATCAGCAAGTTTAGAGTTCCAGAGATGATGATAAAGTAAATCTTTGACTAGTTACCCTTCCAAAGAGCAAGGCTGAGTCCCAAAAACAAATTTTGTAAAATTTCATGGTCGAATCAAAATCTGATACATTTCTGTCATGGGTAATTTCTTATTCCCAGTATCCATACTCTCAACATCTTCAATATGATTTGCTTTGTTGTCAACATATTCAGCACCAAAGCAGCTTGAAGTTGCCAAAGCACACACACTGGGTCTGTCTCCCATATTCTTATTGGTTAGTTGTTTTATATGAATGATTATAAGATGGCAGTTTTGATAGAAAGAGCAGTCCCACACTACATCTCTGAAAGTACTCTTGCCAATGTCACCAATAATTTCTTTAACTGATCCTCAACTGACTTGATCTCTGGGCAGCAAATTTATTAGGTTGGTGCAAAAGTGATTGTGGTTTTTGCCATTACTTTTTAAAAAGCCTAATACAATCTTGATTATTTCCCTACTTTGTGAAATATTTTTTCCTTTTCTTGTTATTACAGTTTTTAAGCTTCCTCTAATTACTCTGTTTTTTCTTAGTTTCTTTTGAATTTCCCTGCTTTCTGCTAATCTCTTGTATATAAATTTTCTTCCAGATTCAGCCTAGATAGAATTTTTATTTTTTTGCTTCATGTAGCCTCTCTATAAGGATTATATTTTCCCCCACTCACAAATTCAATTATACATTTTTATCATGATGATCCTCAAATCTATAACTTCAGCCAACATATTTCTCCAGGGCCTCAGATCTAAATTTTCAGTCACCTCTTAGATATCACCATATAAAATCTTATAAATATAACCCCTTTAGTGTTCTTTGTATCAGTGAAAATACCACTGTTTACCTAATTATGAAAGCCAAATACCCAAGAATTTTCCATGACTTGCCCTTTTCTCATTTTCTCTTTATATTTAATCAGTTATTAAGCCTTGTATTTCAATTTGATAAAATGACTCTCCTTTTATTTTTTACTTACCTTCATCTTTTGTTATTAGTATAGTTTAGGCAATCATCTTTTGTCGATAATCTCAAAACAGCTTCCTTTTCTGATCTCCCATATTTTGAATTGATTACTTCCAAACAAGTTTATATTGGAGCCAGAGGGATATTTCCAAAAGTCAAATCTGATCATAGCATTATTCTGATTAAATACCACCCCCCATTACATTTAGAATAATACTTTAGTTGGAGGTTATTTATAAACTGCCTTCATTTAACCCCTTAATCTCATCTTTTGTCCTTCTCTCTTGTTTTCTCTGCTCCAAACATTCTGAAACTTTCTTTCTCTGAATAAGTCATGATTATTCTTACTTCTCAGCCTTTGCCAAGTAGTTTTGATGAAGTTTCAAGTTAATGGTTTGTGAATGTAAGACTGTTCTATTTTTTTTTTTCAATAACTGTTGCCAGGTTTGCTTTGTTGAATTCCTTCTCTGCCGGGCAACAAAAAATAAAATGGTTATCAATTTGACCAATAACTTTTTATTTACTTCTGATTAAAAATAGTCTTAATTTGGGGTAGTGAAACATTCCTTTTTTAAAGGCTTGGGTAGGGCTTCCATATAGTGTAAATATTAGACAGGGTTTGTGTCAATTTGGATAGGGTTGGATGTATTGTTAGCTTTCCCCCTCTCTTTGTCTTATTCCCAGTGCCTATTCTATTGATGATAATGTGAAGGGGTGTGTGCATGGGGGGGGAGGGGTGTATATGTGTGTATGTGTGCATGTGTGGATGTGTATGTAGTGGGAAAGGGGAGAGATGGTAGAGGAGTGGGATGTTTTTGCTTATGCTTTGTTAATGATAGTGAGGCATTATGGTTCAATCACCTAATACACATCGTTTCCTTATCTCTGATGTTACTTGGTCTACACTGAGAGAAGTCAGATGACAGGTTTAGAGTTATAATAAGATAGTTCTGATTTTTGGAACTATCCTTCTGGCTAAGTTGAAACTCATTAGGAATAATCAATTAGAAATATAGGCAGTCTTCTAAGGATGACAAAAACAATAAATGGGGGAAGGACTCCCTATTCAATAAATGGTGCTGGGATAATTGTCTAACCATATGCAGAAGAATGAAACTGGGCCCTTTCATCATATACACAAATTACCTCAAGATGGATTAAAGATTTTAATGTAAGATCTCAAACCATAAAAATCCTGGAAGAAAACATAGGGCATACCCTCTTGACATCAGTCTTGGCAAAAATTTATGGCCAAGTCCCCAAAAGCAATTGCAGCAAAAACAAAAATTGTTAAGCGGTACCTAATTAAACTGAAAAAGTCTCCACAGAAAAGAAACCATCTATCTATATATATATGTATATGTATATATGTGTGTATATATATAATATATATGTATATATACACACCACAGAATGCTATGCAGCAATAAAAAAATAAAATTATGCCTTTACAGCAACATCGTTGGAACTGAAGTCATAATCTTAAGTGAATTAATGTAGGAACAGAAAACCAGATACCACATGTTCTCACCTATAAGTGGGAGCTAAACATTGAGCACACATGGACATAAACATGGAAATAATAGACACTGTAGACTACTAGAGAAGGATAGGCAGTTGGGGGCTAGAAAACTATTGGCTACTATGCTAACTACTGGGTAGTTATATAATCTAATGTTCATCACCATACTACTCACAATAGCAAAGACATGGAATCAACCTAGGTGCCCATCAATGGTGGACTGGATGGCATGGTAGCCACCAGGTAGTTAGCATAGTAGTTAATGGGGTCTTTTATCCACAACTCACAATATCTGTGTAATAATACTACACATGTACCCTTGTATCTAAAATAAAGCTGAAATTAAAATAATTTTAAAAAGAAATATAGACAGTCATTAAGTATCAGCTGATACTACCCCTCTACATTATTCTAAACCTTGGATCACTCAGGAGTAGAACCAATTCTCCCACATCACTGTGAATGCTAGTATCCAAGCATTTTCTGATAAGGCAGTGGCATAGTGTGTTCCCATTTCTGTGATCTGACTTCAGCACCCAGGAAATCTAGAGATATCTACTATGCATGATTCAGCTTTGGGGAAGTACACTTTGCTTTTTCTTGATTGGTCTTAATATGTAGCTTGAGGTATCCACTTCTTTTCCCCCACACTCCTCCATATAACTCAGCCCATAAAATAAAGAAAAAACACCTAGTGACTTCAGAAACCTCCAACAAGAAAATGTGATGGTGGTAGTTCCTTCCTCTGATGCTCCACTTCCCAAGGTTGATAAATATTTATTTAGAGGGAATACGTTAAGTGAATGCTATAGGAGCTCAATAAACTCTCAAAAATAACCTAACTTTGTCTCTATTTTTATCCATCTTGACATACACTGTATCTTGTTTCACTTAACGTTCATTCTAGATACACTTTTCTGTTGCTTTTTTATTTAAAAAGTGGGAGAGCTTTAGTTTCCTAACGTGCCTTGCACCTGGAGGTGATCATGTGATAGAATGCTGATCAAGGACAAAGCCCATGAGAAACGTTTTTATCCTTGAATTCAAAACAAAAAGCAAAGACTTTCAGGAAGAAAGCCCATTTTCCCTCTCACCATTCCCTTTTCTTTTCGCCTAAAATGAAAACCTCATGCTCAGAGGTGGAGGTAGAGTGACAACACAACTGAGGAAAAGTCCACAAGACTCACATTGTCAAATGAAAAACCAAGCTCAAAATATTTCAAAGAGGTTTTCTGAGTCAATATGAGTGACTCCAGCTTGGGGGAAACAGTCTCAAAGAGTCATGAGAAAGTGTGCCCAAGGTGGTCAAATAACAGTTTGGTATTACACATTTTTAGGGAGCCAGGAGTTAATAGGCAAAAACATAAATCAGTACATAGATCATGTACATTGGTTGGCCCCAAAATGCAGGATATCTCAAGGCAGGAGCTATACGTCATAGGTGGATTCATAGATTGTTTAACCTGCAACTGGTGAAAGGAATAAAACTTTGTCTAAAACCTTGGAGTTAGCAAAAAGGAATGTTACAATAAGGATGCTATATCAGAGCTAGCCACAATATGACCTGTTTAGCGAGACTGATGGTCACTAGGTGTATGACTTAATTCTTGCCTTGTATGGCCTTAGGTCTTGTTTGAAGTTTGGTATCTTTTTTCCACAAAGAGTACATTTTGTTAGTTTTATGATCTTTATTTTAACATTAATACTGGTCAATGGTTGTGCCTAAACTCCAAATGAAAGTGATTATAATGAGGTGTATTGAACTTCCCTTCCTGTCATGGCTGGGAAGTCAGTTTTTTTTTTTTTTTTTTTTGGGTGTATAATCTTTTTTTTTTTTTTTTTTAAGAGAAAAAAGAGAAGGAAGAAAAAAAGAATGAAATAAAGAGAAAAAGAAGAAAAAAAAAAAGGGAGAGAGAACGGGAATCTTGCTCTATTGCCCAGGCTAGAATGCAGTCTACAAATGGATATTAAAAGCTTTTTTTTTTATAGTAATAATTGTGTTATACAATGGAGACAGGAAGGAATAAGGGAGGAAAATAACAAACAAACAGCCAACCAATATTTCATTTAAACCTATGAAATGCTATGCAATTGTTAGGGGAGTGATTTACTCCCAACCATGTGGTCACTTTTAGAATAAATGTGATGTGTTACTGAAAAAAAAATGTATATTTTGTGGATTTGGAGTAGAGAGTTCTGTAAATGTTTATTAAGTTTACTTGTTTGAGGTTTAAGTTGAAGTCCCGGGGTATCCTTCTTAACCTTCTGTCTCATTAATTTGTACAATATTGACAATGTAACGTTAAAGTCTCCCACTATTATTGTATGGGAGTCCAAGTCTCTTTGTAAATCACCAAGAAGTTGCCCTATGTATCTGGGTGCTCCTATATTGGGTGCACATAGACTTAGGGTCGTTAGCTCTTCCCGTTACATTGATCCCTCTACCATTATACAATGTCCTTCTTATCTCTTTCGGTTTCTATTACTTTAAAGTCTATTTTATCAGAGATGAGAATTGCAACTACTGCTTTTTTTTTTTTTTTTTGCTCTCCATTTGGTTGGCAAATCTCCTCCATCCCTTTGTTTTGAGTCTGTATATCCTTGCATGTAAGATGGATCTGGATGCAGCTTACTGATGGGTCCTTTGAAGTGGCTGATACTGGTTGTTCCCCCCTCTATACATAGTGCCTCCTTCAGAAGCTCTTGTAAAGCAGGCCTGGTGGTAATGAAATCTCTGAGTACTTGCTTGTTTGCAAAAAATTTTATTTTTCCTTCACTTATGAAACTTAGTTTGGCTGGATATGAAATTCTGGGTTAAAAGTTCTTTTCTTTAAGGATGTTGAATATTGGCCCCCACTCTCTTCTGGCTTGTAGGGTTTCTTGCTGAGAGATCAGCTGTGAGTCTGATAGGCTTCCCCTTGTGGATAACCTAACCTTCTCTCTGGCCGCCCGTAGTATTTTCTCCTTTGTTTCAACCCTGATGAATCTAATGATTATGTGCCTTGGGGTTGCTCTTTTTGAGGAATATCTTTGTGGTGTTGTCTGTATTACCTGGAGTTGGGTATTGTCTTGCCTTGCTAGGTTAGGAAAGTTTTCCTGGATAATATCCTGAAAAATATTTTCCAGCTTGGATTCATTCTCTTCGTCACATTCAGGTACACCTATCAAACGTAGATTAGGTCTTTTCACATAGTCCCATATTTCTTGGAGACTTTGCTCATTCCTTTTTACCCTTTTTTCTCTAATCTTGTCTTCTCGTTTTATTTCGTTAAGCTGGTCTTCGACCTCTGAAATCCTTTCTTCTGCTTGATCAATTCGACTGTTAAAACTTGTGCATACTTCTCGAAGTTCTCGTATTGTGTTTTTAAGCTCCATTAATTCACTTATATTCCTCTTTAAATTGTCCATTCTCATGAACATTTCGTGAAACCTTTTTTCAAGGTTCTTAGTTTCCTTGCATTGGGCTAGAACATGTTCTTTTAGCTCACAGAAGTTTCTCATTATCCACCTTCTGAAGCCTGATTCTGTTGATTCCTCACATTCATTTTCTATCAGGCCTTGTTGAATTGGTGAGGAGGCACTGCAATCCTCTGTAGGAGGAGAGGCATTCTAATTTCGGGCGTTTTCAGCCTTTTTGCGCTGGTTTCTTCCCATCTTTGTGGATTTATCCACCTGTCGTCTGTGTAATTGCTGATTTTCAGATTAGGTCTCTGAGTGGACATCCAGCTTGTTGGTGATAAAGTTTTTTCAATTTCTTAATTTGCTCCCTCCCCCACAGAGCTGGACCTTCCCGGGTTGAGCTGTACTTGCTGTGAAACTCTCAATCTTCAGCAGTTCCAACTGCTGTTTTTATTTTATTTTTTTGTGGAGGGGGGGTACCAACCTTCCCCTGCGGCGACCCACTACGCTGGCTGAAACAGCGGCGTTAAGATTCGTGGCGCTTTTCTGCCCGGGAATCTCCCGGTCTGGTTCCTCACTTCAGTCCGCTTTTTAATCAGCTGAATGGGAGACTCTGCCTTCCCGGAGCTCCAAACGCCAACCAAAAGGGCACTCAGTCCCATATACTCCGGACTAGAACCGCCGGTCGGGGTGCCTGCAAAACGGCCGCGCCCTCCAAAAGGGTCACGCTGGCGACCCGTGGGGCTCCTCCGCCAAGAATCTCTTCGTCCGTGGGCTATGAAATTTCGTCTGAAAATGTGGCATCCACTCCCTCTCTGTGCTTTCAGTGGGAGCTACAATCCTAAGCTGCTGCTAATCGGCCATCTTGGATCTCTCTCTCGGGAAGTCAGTTTTTAAGGTTTCACTGGGGTGCCCTTGGCCCAAAGGGGTCTGTCCAGTCAGTGAGGGGATTTAGGATTTTATTTTTGGTTTACACATGGATGCTGGCCACTAGCAGCATCTGTTAAACTCTGGACCCCTTGTTAGGGGTTAAAAAACAAAAAACCTCAAACTCCATTGTTTAAGCTGTTGCAGTGAGTTTTCTGTTACTTGTAGTTGAATGCAAGTCTTTATAGGGACATAAGATGTTGGCAGGATTATAATGAGAGTTCTGTTGGAATGTCCCCTGTCATGGTTTGGCAGTGTCCCCCCCCACCCAAATCTCATCTTGAATTTCCACATGTTGTGGGAAGGGCCCAGTGGAAAGTAATGAATCATGGGAGCAGGTCTTTTCCATGCTGTTCTTGTGATAGTGAATAAGTCTGATGAGATCTGATGATTTTACAAGGGGGGAGTTTCCCTGCATAAATTTTCTTCTCTTGTCTGCCGCCACGTGAGATGTGCCTTTCACCTTCTACCACAGTTGTGAGGCCTCCTCAGCCACGTGGAACTGTAAGTTTCATTAAACCTCTTTCTTTTGTAAGTTGCCCAGTCTCAGGTATGTCTTCATCAGCAGTGTGAAAATGGACTAATTACAGTAAATTGGTACCAGTAGAGTGGGGCGCTGCTGAAAAGATACCTGAAAATATGCAAGTGACTTTGGAACTGGGTTATCAGGTTGGAACAGTTTGGAAGGCTCAGAAGAAGACAGGAATGTGGGAATGTTTGAAACTTCCTGGAGACTTGTTGAATGGCTTTAACCAAAATGCTGATAATGATATGGACAACAGAAGCCAGACTGAGGTGGTCTCAGATGGAGATGAGAAACTTGTTGGGAACCAAAACTTGTTATGTTTTAACAAAGAGACTGACAGCATTTTGCTCCTGCCCTAGAGATTTGTGGAACTTTGAACTTGAGAGAGATGGTTTAGGTTATCTGGCAGAAGAAATTTCTAACTAACAAAGCATTCAAGATGTGACTTGGGTGCTATTAAAGGCATTCAGTTTTAAAAGGGAAACAGTATAAAAGTGGAAAATTTATAGCCTGACAATGTGATAGAAAAGAAAATCTTATTTTTTTAGTAGAAATAGCTGGCTGCAGAAATTTGCGTAAGTAACAAGGAGCCAAATGTTAATCACCAAGAAAATGGGGAAAATGTCTCCAGGGCATGTCAGAGACCTTTGCGGCAGCC
This sequence comes from Ateles fusciceps, assembly GCA_036589455.1. Taxonomy (NCBI): domain Eukaryota; kingdom Metazoa; phylum Chordata; class Mammalia; order Primates; family Atelidae; genus Ateles; species Ateles fusciceps. Next base: position 6,289,983 of record JAZHEH010000045.1, on the reverse strand, counting down.
CTTCCGCTTGCAGGTCCGGAGGTTTAGGAGGAAAATATGGTTTTGTGGGCCAGGCCCAGGGTTCCTATGCTGTGTGCAGTCTAAGGACTTGGTGCCCTGTGTCCCAGCCACTCCAGCTGTTACTAAATAAGGCCAAGGTGTAGCTCAGGCTGTGGCTTCAGAGGGTGCAAGCCCCAAGACTTGGCAGCTTCCATGTAGTTTTGAGACGGGAGTTACACAGAAGTCAAGAATTAAGGTTTGGGAACCTCTGCCTGGATTTCAGTATATGTATGGAAATGCTTGGATTCCCAGGCAGAAATCTGCAGGGGTGGGGCCCTCATGGAGAACTTCTGCTGGGGCAATGTGGAAGGCAAGTGTGGGGTTGGGGCCCCCACACAGAGTCCCTACTAGGGCACTAGGTGTAGTGGAGCTGTGAGAAGAGGGCTACTGCCCTTCAGACCCCAGAATGGTAGATCCATTGAAAACGTGCACCGTGCACCTGGATAAGCAGCAGACACTCAACACCAGTCTGTGAAAGCAGTCAGAAGTGGGGCTATACCCTGCAAAGCCACTGGGGCAGCACTGCCCAAGGCCATGGGAGCCCACCTCCTGCATCAGTGTGACCTGGATGTGAGACATGGAGTCAAAGGAGATTATTTTGGAGCTTTAAGATTTGACTGCCCTGCTGGATTTCGGACTTGCATGGGGCCCGTAGTCCCTTTGTTTTGACCAATTTCTCCCATTTGGAATGGCTGTATTTATGCAATCCCTGTACCGCCATTGTGTCTAGAAAGTAACCAGCTTTTGATTTTACATGCTCATAGGTGGAAGAGAGTTGCCTTGTATCAGTTGAGACTATGGACTTTTGAGTTAATGATGAAATGAATTAAGACTTCAGGGGACTTTTGGGAAGGTATGATTGGTTTTGAAATGTGAGGACATGAGATTTGGGAGGGGCCAGGGGCAGAATTATATGGTTTGGCTGTGTCCCCACCCAAATCTCATCTTGAATTTCCACGTATTGTGGAAGGGGCCTGGTGGGGAGGTAATTGATACATGCAGGTCTTTCCCATGCTTGTCTTGTGATAGTGAATATGTCTTACAAGATCTGATAGTTTTAAAAAGGGGGAGGTTCCCTGTACAAGCTCTCTTCTCCTGTCTGCTGCCATGTGAGATATGCCTTTCACCTTCCAGCATGTTTGTGAGGCCTCCCCAGCCACAGGGAATTGTAAGCCCATTAAAGCTCTTTTGTAAATTGCCCGTTCTCAGGTATGTCTTCATCAGCAATGTGAAAATGGACTAATACATCCCCCTGTTAGCAAACTCTGCAGTACGAGGGTTGGAACCATTGGCCTTCTTCTGAAGTAGAAAGGTGGGGGTATACGGTTCCTTTTGTCAAAGCTGTGAGTTATCTCCATGGCCATTTGTGCACAGCATCCATCATCATTTAATATCCTCATATTACATATTACATCCTCATGTACTGTTCTCTGGGTCAAGACACTCTTGAATCCCTGTTATCCCTTTACTAACCTTCTCACATTGATTTTCTTAGTCTAGACATCATGTCCTTGAGAAAAATGTTAGACGATCCTCTGTGTTAGTTTCCTAGAGCTGCTGCAACAAATTATAATAAATGTGGTAGCTTAAAACAATGGGAATTTTATTGTCTTACAGTCTAGAGGGTAGAAGTTTGAATTCGAGATGTTAGAAGGACCACCTTTCCTTTGAAGACTCTGGGGGAGAATACTTCCTTGTCTTTTTTTTTTTTCTCTCCTTTGGGTAGCTCCTGGCATTTCTTGGCTTGTGTAGCATAATCCAAATTCTGCCTCCATTTTCAACTGATCTTCTTCCCTGTCTTTGTGCCCTGTCTTCTTTTATAAGGATGCTAGTCATTAGATTTAGAGCCCACTCTAAATCCAGGATGATCTTATCTTGAGATCCTTAATAGACACATTCACAGGTACCAGGGGTTAGGACTTGGATTTATCTCTTTGCAGAACACAGTTCATTCCACTGAAACTTCCATGTCTGGATTAAGAGTTTTCACATGTCTCCCATAAACTGCTTATATCCCCCATAGGACCAATTATTATAACATATTTTAACTCCCTTTGTATTTATTTCTATATCTTCATTGAGGGCAGGGATTTGGTCTTTACATCCTTCAATGTCCAGGATGGTGCCTGGAACACAGTAGAAAATAATATCATTAAATGAATGAAATAAAATCAATGAATATTACCACTAGTGGGACACAGTCTAGGTTAATATAAGGATACAGGAAGTAACATTTTGTTATTTTTAGGCTTGTTAGTTTGAGCTGGTTACTTTAGGAGCCAAGGACAGAGAGTTAATCTAAGTGAGAAAATTATTCTTTTGTGTACAAAAATTTCTATAATACATATTATGCAAATATAGGTTTCCAAATTAGTTTGGGTGGAAGAAACTGGTTAGAGAGTGAATTGTTCTCCATAATAAAGAAAGAAAGAATTGTGTGTTTTCACAACGCACCTCTGGACATTTTAGTTTGGAAGGAAGAGAGTGGGAGACAAGCATCTGAGGGAGTGGGTGAGAGAGAGTTGTAGACCACAGACTAAGGAGAAGAAAGGCCAGTGAGAAATTAAATCCCTGTATGGCATATAACTAAGGGTCTTTGTAAATGTCATATCTAGTTGCTCTTATTCTGTGACCCTGCCAACTTGCAGTAAAAAATTTTATAAGCAGCTTTTAGTAGTTAGTATTTTAGGAAATGAAATGTGGGCAAGGCCATCCACACTTGGGGTCACAACAGTGTGTCAAAGTAGACAGCAGCCTCTGTAATAAGATTAAAAAGATTAGATGGTGCACTTAATGTGAGTAGGAATCCAGAATGAGACTTGTCCAGGAGATCACTAGATCCACAAAGTACTCCCTGGAATATTGGAGGAAAACTGTAACTTTCTAAGCATAAAAGATGAAGGCTTGAACCATTTTGCTTTTGCATTAATGAAAATTAATACCTAGAAAGTTGTACATTAGAGACATGTGAATAACTGAAGTACCAGCTATTTTAACAGCCAGAGGCACCCTTAGGTGAAAATGCAATGAATATTTTGGCACTGTAGGTATATAAATATGATCCAGAAGACGGTTTGGCAGAGACATTGTATAGGAGATTCATGCTTTTGACTTTTGAATACCTACTATAATACCTGTGAAGCTCTACGGTGCAATTATTTTAAGATTCTAAGGTTTAATGGGCCGCAGTGTAATTTTTGGGAAAAGGGAGTAGAATTCTTTATATAGATCAACTCTATAAATCATTTGTGGTGAATGGTTTCAAAAAAATAAGTAAGTGTGTCTTCCCACCTGTTTGAGCAAAATTTTTGTCTCACATGTTTCCCTAGGTTATGCTCTGATTATGGCATTCACTCTTACTGCATTTCTGGTTCTCTCTCTGAGTCTGAGTTCTACCCACATGGATCATGGGTAGCTTATTCCTCCCCCACCCTAGCAACATTCTCTATGAGCTTGCTATAAAAAACGATTCACAGTGTTCTACAAATTCTGGCTGGCATTCAGAGAAGATTTGAAGTCTCCAGATGGAGACACCTACGTGAATCTAGAGGATGAATGACTAACGAAAACAAGTAAATGTCACCACTCTCTTATATGTTAAAAAAAATAGAACATGTAAACATGCCAATAAAAGTTCAGTCTCTACACTTGGATGATTCTTTCCTCATCAGAGCCTCTTCGATTATTGCTAAGAGTTCGCACTACAGACATTTATTAAGGAATCTTAACCATATAAGCAAGATGGACTATTTCCTGCCAGATTTAGGGCTTGATATTTGCTTTTATTTGGAACCAAATAAAATTAAATTTTTCTTGTTACATTTTGGTATTGGTTGACTGAAAACATAAATGTAATATCTCCTTGAGGTCAGGACATTGATAATTGCTGTATTCTATTGCCTAGAAAATTATCAAAAACATAGAACTTATAAAGTGTATTTTGAATTAACAAATGGTTCTTTATTATGTAAGTAAGAAAGATTTTTAGCGAGCGAATTGAAAACTATGATAGATCATGCTAAGAAGGAAACACAAAGAGTAAAGTGAGAGCATAATTTATCAAGGCCACATAATTTAAAGTAAATTCAAAGAGTGATGGTTGAAGAAGACTTGAACCAAGTACAAAGACAGAGAAAAAGCTTTATAGGCAGGACCATACTCTGGAAACTCTGAGGAAAGAAAAGAAAAGACTTCAAGTGTTTCAGAAATGTAAAAGCAAGCTAGCATGGGTGGAGCAGAATGACTGAGAAGATTCTTATGTAAGTTGAGAGGAATAGACAGGCATGTGATGATTTGTGGTCTTGAAGGCCAGGATAAGGAACTTTGAATTATTCTAAGATAAATCGAGTATCAATGAAGGGTTTTACAGTGGATCTTAGCCAAAAGGCCAAGCAGTGATTACTGAATTATTTTAAGCAGGGTTGTGCCATGATCTGATTTAGATTTTTGAATATTTATTCTGGCTGCTATATAAAAGAAAACATTAGAGGCAGTATTGGTCAACAGTTTTGGGAGGCCAAGCAAGAGAGGTGATTATCACTTAGGCTAGGGTGACGGCAGAGAAAACAAAGAAAGGAGGGTGGCATCATAATGAGTTTTGAAAATAAAACAGAACAAATTTGTTTATCAGTTGGAAACAGAGGAGGACAGGCTGAAGAAAAGAGAACAATGAAGAATGACTTCTAGTTTTTAAACTTGAACAATTAGTGTTGTCATCTTTCTAAAATTTATTTTAATTGACAAATTATGTATATTTGTGGTGTAAAACAATGCTTTGAAATATGTGTACATCATGGAATGGCTAGAATAAGCTAATTAACATATTGTATTATCTCACCATTTTTGACGTGAGAACACTTAAAATAGACTTAGCAATTTTGAGGTGAACAATATGTCGTTATTAAGTATAGTCGCCATGTTCTAAAATAGATTCCTTGAACTTGATACTCTTGTCAAATGGAAATTTTTTATCTTTTGACTAACATCTTCCCGAAGCCCTTCCCCCTCTCTGGAAACCCCCCTCAACCCCATAGTAACTACCATTCTACTCTCTGCTTCTATTAGTTCAGTTATTTCTTAGATGCTACACATAAATAAGGGCATGTAGCATTTATCTTTCTGTGCCTGGTTTATTTCACTTAACATAATGTCCTCCAGGTTCATCCATTTTCATAAATGACGGGATTCTCTTTTGGTTTTTTTCATGGTGAAACGGTATTCCATTGTGTATACGTACCACGTTTTCTTTATCCATTCATTTGTTGATGAACACTTAGGTTGATTTCATATCCTGCCTATTGTGAATAATGCTGCAATGATCATGGGAATGCAGATATCTCTTTGGCATGCTGATTTCACTTCCTTTGGATATATACCCAGTAGTGGAATTGTTCAACCATATGATAGTTATATTTTTAATTTTTTGAGAAATCACTATACTGTTTTTGATAATGACCTATTAGTTTACATTCCTAACAACAGTGTGCAAGGGTTTCCTTTTCTCCAAATCCCTGCCAATACTTATCATTTGTCTTTTGATAGTAATCATTCTAACAGGTATGAGGTGATATCTCATTATAGTTTCAATTTGAGTTCTCTGGTGAATAGTCGAAAAGTACCAGTATTTTTGTTTACATCATGGTCATTTGTATGTTGTCTTTTAAGAAATGTCTATTTAAGTCCTTTGCCCTTTCCTTGGAGTTACTATTTTCTTACTACTGAGTTCCTTATATATTTTGGATATTAACCCCTTATCAAATATATACTTTGCACATATTTTGTCCCAATCCATATATTTTTCACTGTTGATTATTTCCTTGGGTGTTCAGAGATTTTAGATTTAATGTAATCTTATTCGTCTATTTATACTTTTGATGCCTGCATGTTTGGGGTCATATCCAAAAAAGTTATTACCCAAGCCAATTATATAAAATATTCTCCTATGTTTTATTCTTAGCAGTTTTACAATTTTTAGGCCTTAATATTTTGAATCTTCATTTTGAGATGACTTTTGTATGTGGTATGAGATATGGATTTAGTTTTATCTTTCATGCATGTGGATATCCAGTTGCCCCAACATTATTACCATGTATATAGTCTTGTATCTTTGTTGAACATCAATTGACTACAAATGTGTGGATTTCTATTTGGGCTCTCTATTCTGTTCCTATGTGTTTGTGCTCCCTATATCTATGTGCTTGTTTTTATACTAGTACCATACTGTTTTTATTAATATAGCTTTGAATTATATTTCAGAAACAAGGAATGTAATGCCTTTAGCTTTGTTCTTTTTGCTGGTTCGCTTTTAATTCTGGTTTCTTTATTTTTTTTTAAGGCTTTATACACATTTTAAAATTGTTTTTTTCTAATCTGTGGAAATGTCATTGGAATTTTGATAAGGATTGTACAAAATCTGTAGATAGCTTTGGAGAGTATGGAGATATTAAAAAGATTAATTCTTCCAATCCATGAACATAGGATGTCACTCTATTTTTCTCTTTTTTCTATTTTATCCCTATTTTACAGTTTTTAATGTACACATCTCTCACTTCCTTGGCAATATTTATTCCAAAATATTTTTTTCTGTACTATTGTAAATGAGGCTATTTTCTTAATGTCTTTTTGGGATAATTTGTTGTTAGCATATAGAAATGTTATTGATTTTTTTCATATATTGATTTTGTATCCTCAATTTTACTGCATTTGTTTACTAGTTTTATCACTTTTTTGTGTGGAGTCTTTAGGGTTTTCTACATATAGGAGCATCTGCAAACAGAGAAAATTTAACACCTTCCTTTCCAATTTTGATGTATTTTATTTCTTTCTCTTGCCTAATTGCTCTAGCTAGAACTTCCAGTACTACACTGACTACAATGTAATGGTGAAAATGATCACCTTATTTCCTGATCATACAGGCAAAGCTTTCAACTTTTCAATGTTAAGTATAATGTTAGCTGCAGACATATCATATATGGCTTTTATTGTGTTGAGTTTTGTTCTATTTCTAACTTATTGGGAGTCTTTCTCATGAAAAATGTTAAATTATGTCAAATGATTTTTCTGCACCTGTTCAGAAGATTATACACATTTTGTCCTTCATTCTATTAATGTGGTATATCACATTTATAGATGTGCATGTGTTGAACCATACTAGCATTATCCCTGAGATAAATCCTGCTTGCTCATGATGAATTATTATTTTAAGGTGCTGTTGAATTTAGTTTGTTAGTATTTTGTTGTATTTTTGTATCTATGTTCATCAGGGATGTTGGCCTGTAATTTTTTTTCTTGTGATGTCTTTGGTTGGCTTTGGTATTAGGGCAATGCTGGCCTCATAACATTAGTTTGGAAATATTCATTCTTCAAAATTTTGGAAGAGTTTGAGGAGAATTGGTATTAATTATTTTTTAAATGTTTGGTAGAATTCAGCAGTAAAGTCATTAGGTCTTCGGTTTTACTTTGATAGAAGAAATGTTATTACTGACTCAATCTCCTTAATTATTATTGGTCTGTTCAGATTTTCTATTTGTTTATAATTCAGTATTTATAGTTTGTATCTAGGAATTAATTTCTTCTGGGTTATGCAATGTGTTTTTATGTAATTGTTCATAGTAGTCTCTTATGATCCTTTCTATTTCTCTGATATCAGGTGTAATGTTGCCTCTTTAATTTCTGATTTCATTTATTATTTGAGTCTTCTTTTTTCTTAGTCCAGATGAAGATTTGTCAATTTTGTTTATCTTTTCAAAAAATAATTATTAGTTTTATTGATCTTTTCTATTGTTTTGCTATTCTGTTCTATTTATTTCTGTTCTGATCTTTATTATTTCCTTCATTTTACAAAGTTTGGGCTTATATTTTTTTTCTAGTTCCTTGAGGTATAGTATTAAGTTGCTTAGAGATATTTTTTTCTTTTGTTAGGTGCGCATTTATTGCTGTAAACTTTCTTCTTAAAACTGCTTTTGATACATTTCATAAGTTTTGCTAGGTTGTGTTTTCATTTTGTCTCAATAAAATTTATGTTGCTCTTTAATATCTTCTTTGATGCATTGGTTGTTCCAGACTGTGTAGTTTAATTTCCACATACAGTCATGAATATATTATGAAAAATGTGACATTAGTTGATTTTGTCATCGTACAAGCAGCATAGAGTGTAGTTACACAAACCTGCTTGGTATAGCTTACTACATACATAGGCTATATAGTATAGCTTATCACTCCTAGGCTACAAAACGATACAGGACATTATTGTACTGAATACTCTAGGCAATTGTAACACAATGCTAAGTATTCGTGTATCTAAACATATCTAAACATAGGAAAGGCACAGTAAAAATACTGTATTATAAATACAAAAGTATAAAAATACAATCTTATGAGACTGCTGTATTTGCAGTGCATCATTGACTGAAATATTATTACATGGTGCATAAATGTATTTGTGAATTTCCCAAAATTCCTCCTGCCATTGATTTCTAGTTTTATATTATTGTGGTCAAACAAGAGACTTTATTTTATTTCAGTTTCCTTAAATTTGTTAAGACTTGTTTTGTGGCTGAACATATGAGATCCTGGAAAATGTTTCCTGTGACATGAAAAGAATATTCTGCAGTATTCTGCAGCTGTTGGATGAAATTTTCTGTACATGTCTATTAGGTTGGATGATCTGTCCATTGTTGAAAGTGGAATATTGAAATCTCATATTACGGTCTCTTTCTCTTAACATCTATTATTATTTGCCTTATACATTTGTATGCTCCATTGTTGGGTGCATATATATTTACAGTTGTTACATCAAGAGCATATTACATACAGTATGTGATGACCCATTTACATTATATAATATCATTCTTGTTCTCATTATACAGTTTTTGACTTAAAAGTATATTTTATGTAAACATAGCTATTCCTACTCTCTTTTGGTCTCCATTTCCACACAATACCTTTTTTTTCATTCCTCTACCATCAGTTTATGTGTGTCCTTAAATGTGAAATGAGTCTCTTATAGGGTAGAATATAGTTGGATCTTTTTTTTTTTTAATCCGTTCGGTCACGCTTTGTCTTTTGAATGGAAATTTTAATTCTTTATATTTGCTATGGTTTGAATATCCCTCCCAATCTCATACTGAAACTTGGTCCTTCATGTGGCAATGTTGAAAGATGGGGCTTTTAGGAGGTAATTAGATCATAAGGGCTCTGCCCTTATGAATGAATTAACAAGAACAAATGAACTAACCCATTTATAGATTAACAAATTAATGTGTTGATGGATTAATGGCTTATCATGGAAAGGGAACTGGTGGATATATAAGAAGAGGAAGAGAGACCTGATGTAGCACCATGTTAGCATGTTCAGCCCTCTTGTTATGTCATACCTTGTGCCACGTCAGGACTCTTCAGAGTCCCCACCAACAAGAAGGCTCTCACCAGATATGCCCCCCCTCAAATTTGGACTTTTTCTCGGTCTCTTGAACTGTAAGAATTCAATTATTCAATTTTATGTCTTCTAAATTATCCAGTTTTCGGTATTCTGTTTTAAGAAACAGAAATGGACTAATACAATATTAAAGGTAATTACTGATTAGTAATAACTTACTACTGCCATTTAAATTGTTTGCTGGTTGTTTCTTTGTTATACCTTTCTTTTTCTCTTGCTGTATTCCTTTGTGATTAGATAATTTTGTATGGTGGCATACTTTGATTTCTCACTTTTTATAATTTATGTATATACTACACGTTTTGCTTTTGTGGTTACCATGAGGCTTAGATAAGACACCTTATGGTTATTATGTCCTACTAGGTTGATAATAAATACAATTTGGTCACATATAAAAACTACACTTTCACTCCATTCCCTCCATATTTTGTTTTTAATATCACAGTTTACATGTTTTTATGTTGCATATCTCTTGCCAAATTATTGTAGCTATTATTACTTTTAATAGTTTTGTCTTTTAATCTTCATACTAAAGATTTAAGTGTTTTACATGCTGATAATGTAGTATTAGGGTATTCTGCATTTGACTGTATAATTACTTTTATCAGTGAGTTCTATACTTTAATATGTTTTCATGTGACTAATAAGCATTCTAGAACTCCCTTTAGCATTTTTCTAAGGAAGGTCTAGTGGTGATAAACTCCTTCAAATTTTGTTGTTATTGTTGGTAAAGTGTTTACTTTTCCTTCATTTCTGAAGGACAGCTTTGCCAGGTAAAGTATTCTTCATTGCCAATTTGTTTTTCTTTGAGCACTTTATTCTGTTTTGGTTGTTTTTGTTTTTTATTTTCATGCCTACTAATTAAACACTTTAAATATATCATCTCACTCTTTCCTGGTCTGTAAGGTTTATGTTAAGAATCCTGACAACCATACTTGAGTTCTCTTGTACGTGATATGCTTGTCTTCTCTTGCTGTTTTTAGGATCCTCTCTCGGCTTTGATTTTTTTACAGTTTGATTATTATATGTCTTACTGTAGTTTTGTTTGGATTGAACCTGATTGGAGACTTTTGTACTTTCTGTACTTGGATATTTATATCTTTTTTTTCATATTTGGGAAGTGTCATGTCATTACTTCTTTAAATAAGCTCTGTGCCCCATCTCCTTCTCTGATCCTTTTGGAGCGTTGTAATACGTACATTGGTTTGCTTGGTGGTGTTCCATAATTCCCATAGGCTTTCTTTACTCCTTTTCATTTTTTTTTCATTTTGTTCCTCTAATTTCAAATAATCTGATTTCAAATTCACTGATTCTTTTTTTCTGCTAGAGTCTGCTGTTGAAGTTCTCTATGGAATTTTTAGTGCAGCCATTATGTTCTTTACCTGTAGAATTTCTATTGATTCTGATTTTTATCTTTTGATATACTCATCTTATTTGTGTTTTGTTTTCTGATTTTGCTTTGTTATCTATCTTTATTTTTATGTAGCTGATTGAACTTAGATGGATATTTTGAATTCTTTGTAAGGCAGGTCATAAATCTTTAGGGTCAGTTACTGGTGTTTGATTTTTGTTCCTTTGGTAGTATCATGTTTTCTTGATTATTTTTCTTTTTTTTTTATCATGTACCCAATGGTCTTGCATTGGTGGCAGCACATATAGGAACTTATTCCAGTCTTTGCATATTGGCTTTGGCTGAGAGCATCCTGGGTCCCTGCCAACCCAGGTTGGAGATTGAGCCTGGAACCTAGGGGGTGGACCTGTTGATTAAGTAGATGGGAGCATACCTGGAACTTCTATGGGTGCTGGCCTGAACTAGGGTGAACCTTGAACCTGTCTGCAGAGGTTGGCCAGGTGCTGGGATAGGACTAGTGTCTGAGGCATAGCTGGTCTGAGTCCATGGGGCAGATATGAGTCTTTGGTCTATGGGGCTGGCCTAGAGCATATGTTTACAGAGGTGGTCCCTGAGCCTTAGTCTGTAGGATCTGGACTGGCACTAGGGTCTACTGGAGTGTGCTTGGACCCTAGGTTCAGTGGAGCCGCAGAGACTTGCCTAGAGCCTGAAGATGGTTTGGTGCTGAGGCAGGCATGGAGCCTGGGTCAATGGGGACATTCTGAAACCTGGGACCATGGGTGCTGGCCTAATGTCTGGAGCCACAACAGCTAACCTGGAGCCTAGGGATGTGGTGACCAGCTTGGAGCCTGAGTTTGTGGGGTCTAACCTACAGCCTGAGTTTGTGGAGTTGGCCTAACATTGTGGTATGTCCAAAGCCTGGGGCTGCAGTATCTGGGCTAGTGTCAAGGTGGACCTACAGGTTTAGTCCTCAGGTACCAACCTGGACTCTGGAGACTTGGGGGCTTGTCAGGTAGTGGATTTTGCTGGTGCAGGGTAAATATTAGGGTCCAAGGCAGTCTGGTGCTTGCTTCACTTCTCTTTTTCAAAATAATGGGTATCTCTCTCTGCTGCCTGGGATTGGGAAGAGGGGTAATGCACGTAATGTGAAACTGTTGTTCTTACCCATTTCAGTGTGTCTGATATGTTTGGCTATGTCCTCATCCAAATCTCATCTTGAATTGTAGTTCCCATAATCTCCATGTATCATGGGAGGGACCCAGTGGGAGGTAATTGAATGGTGGGGGTGGTTACCCTCATGGTGTTCTCCTGATAGTGAGTTCTCATTTGATCTGATGCTATTATAAGGGGCTCTTCCTCCTTTGCTTGGCACTTCTCCTTCCTGCTACCATATAAAGAAGGACATGTTTGCTTCCCCTTCTGCTGTGATTGTTAGTTTTCTGAGGCCTCTCAACCATGCTGAGCTGTGAGTCAATTCAACTTCTTTCCTTTATAAATTACCCAATCTTACACAGTTCTTTGTAATAGTGTGAGAATGGACTATACAGTAAATTGGCACAGAGGTAGTGAAGCATTGCTCTAAGTTGCCTGAGAATGGGGAAGCAACTTTGGAATTGGGTAATGGGCTGAAGTTGGAACAGTTTAGATGGCTCAGAAGACAGGAAAATGTAGGAGAATTTGGAACTTTCTAGAGACTTGTTGAATTGCTTTGACCAAAATGCTGATAGTGATATGGACAATGAAGTCCAGGCTGAGGTGGTCTCAGATGGAGATGAGGAACTTCTTGGGAACTGGAGAAAGGTTTAGCAAAGAGGCTGGTGGCATTTTGTCCCTGCCCTAGAGATTTATGTAATTTTGAACTTGACAGAGATGATTTAGGGTGTCTGGTGGAAGAAATTTCTAACCAACAAAGCATTCAAGAGGAAGCAGAGCAGAAAATTTGGGAAATTTGCAGCCTGATGTTGTGTTAGAAAATGAAAACCCATTTTCTGGGGGAGAAATTCAAGCCAGCTATAGAAATTTGCATAAATAACAAGGAGCCAAATTTTTAAAAATATATATATTTTATTGCATTTTAGGTTTTGGGGTACATGTGAAGAACATGCAAGATTGTTGCATAGGTACATACACGGCAATGTGGTTTGCTGCCTTCCTCCCAATCACCTATATCTGGCATTTCTCCCCATGTTATCCCCTCCCCCAACTCCACACCCCCCACTGTACCTCCCTTAGTTCCTCCCTACAGACCCCAGTGTTTGATGCTCCCCTCCCTGTGTCCATGTGTTCTCATTGTTCAATACCCACCTATGAGTGGGAGCATGCAGTGTTTGATTTTCTGTTCTTTGTCAGTTTGCTGAGAATGATGGTTTCCATGTCCCTACAAAGGACACAAACTCATCGTTTTTGATGGCTGCATAGTATTCCATGGTGTATATGTGCCATATTTTCCCTGTCCAGTCTATCATCGATGGGCATTTGGGTTGGTTCCAAGGCTTTGCTATTGTTAACAGTGCTGCAGTGAACATTCATGTGTTTGTGTCCTTTAATAGAACGATTTATAATCCTTTGGATATATACCCAGTAATGGGATTGCTGGGTCAAATGGAATTTCTATTTCTAGGTCCTTGAGGTATTGCCACACTGTCTTCCACAATGGTTGACCTAATTTACACTCCCACCAACAGTGTAAAAGTGTTCCTATTTCTCCACATCCTCTCCAGCATCTGTTGTCTCCAGATTTTTTAATGATCTCCATTCTAACTGGCGTGAGATGGTATCTCAATGTAGTTTTGATTTACATTTCTCTAATGACCAGTGATGATGAGCATTTTTTCAAATGTTTGTTGGCCTCATATATGTCTTCTTTTGTAAAGTGTCTGTTATATCCTTTGCCCACTTTTGAATGGACTTGTTTGTTTTTTCTTGTAAATCTGTTTTAGTTCTTTGTAGATTCTGGATATTAGCCCTTTGTCAGATGGGTAGATTGCAAAATTTTTTCCCATTCTGTTGGTTGCCGATTCACTCTAATGATTGTTTCTTTTGCTGTGCAGAATCTGTGGAGTTTGATTAGGTCCCATTTGTCTATTTTGGCTTTTGTTGCCAATGCTTTTGGTGTTTTAGTCATGATGTACTTGCCTATGCCTATGTCCTGAATGGTTTTGCCTAGGTTTTTTTCCTAGGGTTTTTATGGTGTTAGGTCTTATGTTTAAGTCTTTAATCCATCTGGAGTTAATTTTAGTGTAAGGTGTCAGGAAGGGGTCCAGTTTCTGCTTTCTGTGCATGGCTAGCCAGTTTTCCCAACACCATTGCTTGTTTCTTTTCCCATTGCTTGTTTTTGTCGGGTTTGTCAAAGATCGGATGGTTGTAGATGTGTTGTGTTACCTCCGAGGTCTCTGTTCTGTTCCATTGGTCTATATCTGTTTTGGTACCAGTACCATGCTGTTTTGATGACTGTAGCCTTGTAGTATAGTCTGAAGCCAGGTAGTGTGATGCCTCCAGCTTTGTTCTTTTTGCTTAGAATTGACTTGGCTATGCTGACTCTCTTTGTTTCCATATGAAGTTTAAAGTGGTTTTTTCTAGTTCTGTGAAGAAGGTCATTGGTAGCTTGATGGGAATAGCATTGAACCTATAAATTACTTTGGGCAGTATGGCCATTTTCACGATATTGATTCTTCCTAACCATGAACATGGAATGTTTCTCCATCTGTGTGTGTCCTCTCTTATTTCGTTGAGCAGTGGTTTGTAGTTCTCCTTGAAGAGCAAGGAACCAAATTTTAATCACCAAGACAATGGGAAAGTGTCTTCAGAGCATGTCAGAGAACTTCACAGCAGCCCCTCCTATCACAGGCCTGGAGGCCTAGGAGGAAAAAATGGTTTTGTGGGCTGGGTCCAGGGCTTTGCTGCTTTTTGCAGTCTTTGGACTTGGTGCTCTGCATCCTAGCTGTGGCTAAAATGGCCAACTTATAGCTCAGGCTGTTGCTTCAGAGGGATAAAGCCCCAAGTCTTGGTGACTTACAGATGAAGTTGGGCCTGAAAGTGCACAGAAGTCAAGAATTGAGGTTGGGGAACCTCTGCCTAGATTTCAGAGGATGTATGGAAACACCTGAATGTCCAGGCAGAAATTTTCTTGCAGGGGCAGAGCCCTCATAGAGGACCTCTGCTAGGGCAATGTGGAAGGGAAATGTTGGATGTCCCACACAGAGTCCCCACTGGGGCGCTCCCTAGTGGAGCTACAAGAAGAGGGCCACAATACTCCAGACAAGAAAGGTAGATCCACTGACAACTTGCACCATGTGCCTGGAAAAGCAACAAATACTCAATACCAGCCTGTGAAAGCAGCCAGAAGAGGGGCTGTACCTTGCAAAGTCACAGGGAGAGAGCTGCCCAAGTCTGTGGGAGCCCATCTCTTGCATCAGCATGAACTAGATGTGGGACATAGTGTCAAAAGATCATTTTGGAACTTGAAGGTTTAATGACTACCCTATTAGATTTTGTCTTTGCACAGGGCATTGTAGTCCTTTTAGTCTTGGCCAATTTCTCCCACTTGGGATAAGTGTATTTACCCAATGCCTGTACCTTCATTTTATCTAGGAAGTAACTAACTTGCTTTTGATTTTACAAGGCAGAAGGGACTTGTCTTGTCTCAGATGAGACTATGAACTTGGACTTTTGAGTTAATGCTAAAATAAGTTAAGTTGGGAAGGCATAATTGTGTTTTGAAATGTGAGAAAGATGAGATTTGGGAAGGTCCAGAGGTGGAATGATATAGTTTGCTGTTTCCCACCAAAACCTCATCTTGAATTGTAGTTCCCATAATCCCCACATGTTGTGGGAGGGGACTGGTGGGAGGTAATTGAAACATGGGGTTGGTTACTCTCATGCTGTTCTCATGATAGTGAGTTCTCATGAGATCTGATGGTTTTATAAAGGGTTCTTCCCACTTTGCTCAGCACTTCTCCTTCCTGCCACTATGTGAAGAAGGACATGTTTGCTTCCCCTTCTGCCATGATTGTAAGTTTTCTGAGGCCCAGCAGAACTGTGAGTCAGTGAAACCTCCTTCTTTACAAATTACCTAGTCTGGGGAAGTTCTTTATAGCAGTGTGAGAACAAACTAATACAGTGTCTTTTCTTACTTTTGTGCTATGCTGAAATGTTGCAATTTCTCTTCAAATGTTGTAATTTCTCTTCTGATTTCCTTAGCTCTTGTGAAGGTATTTCCATTTATGGAAAGTTATTCAAGTTGATATTTCTGTATGAGGACAAGTGCAGGAAAAGCCTATATCACCATTTGCTGATGTCACTCCTAGTGATGCCTTCTCCAGTTTATTTTTAAATGTGGAAAATTAAGAACTTTGTTTAAAGTATCTACAAGATGGAGATGATACGCACATAGTTAAATTATGAATTGGAGATCAGCAAAGTTTTAATTGGAGTTGTAGATTTGGAGTCAATACCATAAAGATGGTATTTTAAACTATGATTCTAGGTGATATAACTGAAAGAATGATATATATAGGGAAGACAAAATAAGCTACGACAGATCTCTGAGTCATTTTCTCTAGAAACTCACCTTAAGAAAAGTCTGGGACACATAAGAAGGCAAATAAACTAGAGTCTAGTCAGGGACAAAACCATGTAAATTACCTGAACAAGGAAAATGTAATATAAATAATCATTAACCCATAAAGGTAGTTAGCTACTAACAGGGTTAACCATAAATTTTAAGCTATCCAGAAGTGGCAGTTAGAAATTACCATGTCTAGAGCAAAACAAAAAAGAATTTAAGACTACAAGGAGGTTCTTTCCCTCAACGCTGAGATTTGGACCTCTTTAGAGAAGCTATGGTTCCTGCAGAAAAATGCAGGCTAAAAGTAGCAAATAAGTGGGCAGGGGAGGAGGCTGTAGGATGTTGTGGCTGTATGGAAGGAGATTGCGGGCTGGAGCTACTGCAGCGAAGCTCAGATTGAGCAAAGTTTGGCCTGAGGGTCCAGCTAGAGCTACCACAGGAGCTGACTGCTGCTGTAACTTAGAAATGCCTACCACTGGGGCGAATGTGATCTGAATCTATAGTTGAAGCTAACCTACGTGGGTCACCAATCACCAATACTGAATGATAAGGGAGAATTATAACCCGGAAGGGAAATTTCTTTCTGTTGCTATCACTTTGCAGTGTCACCCCAGTGCTCTCTATTAAAAACATCTCATTTTACAAGCATATGGGGTCCAGTTGCAGTATCACAAAACAGGGCAGAGGAGGATAGATTCGGCGCTGAGAGACAATAAACTGGCAGCTGGTACAAGAGGCCATGTGTAGACACTCCAGTGGATAGCCCCAGCTGAGTTCCCAACTGATAGCTAAAACTGCCAACTATGTAAATGATTCATTTTGCTTGTTCATCTCAGCTAAGCCTTCAGATGAGTGCAACCCCAGTAGATATCTGACTGCAACAGCATAAAACATTGTCAGCAAAAGGCATATAACTGAGCTCAGTTAATCCAGATCCATGGAATAAAATAACATGTTGATGCTTTTAGTCAGTAAGTTTGGGTTGCTTTGTTACACAGCAATAGACTACTGAAAGTTGCTAACTTTATAGAAGACTGCTGGAAGACCATTTTAGATTAAGAATGATCAGAAGTGTCCATTCAGTTTTTCAGCATGACACAAAGAAATGGAGAAGCAGAGGTAGACTTGTGGGGAAAAAGTAGAAACAGAAGATACACTGGTGGGAGAGAAGAGTGAGATATTCTCTTCTTTACGACATTGCCTTTTGTTTTGTTTTGTTTTGTTCTCACTTCTCTAGCACTCCTTCTCAGTCAACTTTGCTACTCAACATTCCCGGTGGAATATTTCCAGGTAGAATATTTCCAGGTGGGATTCCCCCAGGTTTATGTGACTGGCCTCTTTATTCTCAACCTACACTCTTTTAATAGGTAACCCAATCTCTCCTATGGTTTGAAATAGTATCTGTATGGTTATAAGTTTAAAATGCGCATCTTCAACATCAGCTATTTCCTGAGCTGTGGACACATGCATCCAATTCCCCATTTGACATTTACACTTGCTTCTTTCTAAATTATTTATGTCCAAAATGCAAGTCACAAGCTTCCGTTGCAAACTTTATCCTCTTCTACTTGCTCTATCTTAGTGAATGCTCCATTGCACACTCTGGTCCAAGCCAGAATTCTGGAGACGATCTTTTACACATCTGTCTCTTTCAACTTTCATATCTAATCAATTACCATGTCTGGATTTATTCTACCTTCCAGCATCTCCTGAATCCTTTCTTCATTTCTATTATCGTTAGCCAAATCTGAAATACTTTTATCTTTTGCCTGTTCTGCCACAGGAATCTCCTAAGTTGTTTTTTCATATCCCGTATTGTCACATTTGTAAACTGGCCTGAAGACGGACTGCCAGTATAGTCTTTAGAAATTACAAATATGAATACATTTTATCCCTTTTAAAAGCCCTGAAGTAACTTTCCATTGTTTTTCTGGTAAATCTCAGCATCTCTAACATGTCTAAAATGGTCTTCAACATTTCCCCTGATTAATGCTTTAGCCTCATTGTTCCCCAATTCTTCATACTCCTTATTTGTCTCTATACATTAGCATCCTTTCATTTCTTTTATGGCCTGAAATACCCTTGTAGATCGGGCCAGTTACCCAATCCAAACTAGGATAGGTGCCCTTATTAATCTACAATGTCCTTTCTTCTCCATCTGTGAACCCATTGTCACTTTAACTAAGTATATTATCATTTGCTTTCTCTGCTAGACTGAAAGCTCCATAAAGGCCAAGTACATGTCTGTATCAGTCTCCACTGTATTTCCAGTGTTTAGTATAGTTCTGAGCACTAAAAATAAAATCAAGGACTAATTGCTGAATTGTTAAATCAACAAGGATCTAAAATACTGAGAGTTTACATTTCTTCATCAAGCTGTGATTTCAAGCTGTATGGGAATGTGCTCTTTCAAATGAAAATTCTAGTTATGTCCTCGATAGACATGGTGACTTCAATTTATACCAAATATTGTAGGAGTTTGAAAATACCATCTTTGGTGAAAAGAACACATATAAAGATGGGAAGCTTCTTTCCGTGGGGCTAGATTAAGGCTTTGCTACAACACACAAGTTCTTTGTCTCAGAAAGTCCTTTCTTTAAGCTTCATTAAAATAATTTGTCACTGTGTGGGCAAATAAATAAAACATAAAATAACGAAGAGATGGAAATAGATGTTGGGGAGGGGAAAGAAAGAAAAGCTTTATCATTCGAAAAGCATTCCCCCTCACCCTCTCCTGCCTTCTCCCCATCATCATGTCTTAGTTCATTTAATGTCACTATAAAGGGATAGCTGAGGCAGGGTAATTTAAAAAGAAAAGAGGTTTATTTGGCTCACAGTTCTGCAGGCTGTACAAGAAGAGTCGCACCATCATCTGCTTCTGGTGAAGGGTTTAGGCTGCTTTCATTCATGGGGGAAAGGCAAAGGGGGAGCTGGCACATACAGAGATTATGTTAGGAGAGAAAGCAATAGGAACTGAGAGATGCCAGGTTCTTTTTAACAATCAGCTCTCACAAGAGCTGATAGAGTAAGAAGTCACTTATCACCACCTTAGAGAGGGCATTAATTGATGAGGGATACACCCCCATGACCTAAACACCTCCCATTATGCCCCATCTCCAATATTGAAGATCAAATTTCAACATAAGATTGGAGGGAACAAGCATCGAAACTGTGGCACATTGTGAGTTAGTGTCTGTACTCAGTCTTGTTGCTGCCCATTGGCCTAAAGTTTTCTGGGAATGGCATGTTTACAGCTAACATTCCAATAAAGGATTCAGGAAGTTAACATTTATTGATTTTTGTATACCCAGCATATGCTGGATATATATACACACACACACATAGACATATACATATACATACGCATACATAGATACATTTTACATAGAATCTCATGTTAATCTTTACAAATAACTCACAAAATGAGATTTTTTAGGCCGAATTTTTGGAAACCGTTGAAACTTCCTCTGTCAGGAGGAAAAGCACATTTCAGTTTTTCACTGGGTTGGGGGATGAGCACAGGTATAACGGGAGTTAGAAGCAGGACTGGCCCATGGTTGTATAGTTTGGATTAAAGAAGAAACAATAAAAGCATCCCAAATATAAAGCTGAGCCAGATATCAGAAGGTGGTCTAAAGAGAAGTGGGGGAAAGGCTCAAGAGGGTCTAACTTGTATCAACTTTATGACATCAAATTTGAGGGCAAATAGGGAGCAGAACCCTGAATATTTCCATTAAGTGTCAAAAAATAGGCCGAATCCCTTACTTTTTGCCCAAGGTTGGAAAATAACTCTTAAGGGCATCAGACCTGTTCAGGCATGATATGGTTTGGCTCTGTGTCCCCACCCAAATCTCATCTTGAATTAAATCCCATAATTTCCATGTGTTGTGGGAGGGTCGGTGTGGGGGATAATTTGAATCATGGGAGCAGTTTCCCCCATACTGATCTTGTGGTAGTGAAGAAGTCTCACGAAATCTGATGGTTTTATTAGGGATTACTGCTTTGCATCTTCCTCATTCTCTCTTGTTGTCACCATGTAGGAAGTGCCTTTCACCTCTCACCATGATTCTGAGGCCTCCCCAGCCATGTGGAACTGTAAATCCAATTAAATCTCTTTTCCTTCCCAGTCTCAGGTATGTCTTTTTCATCAGCATTAAAATGAACTAATATAGTAAATTGGTGCTGAGAGTTGGGTGTTGCTGAAAAGGCACCTGAAAATGTGGAAGCGACTTTGGAACTAATAGGCAAAGGTTGGGACAGTTTTGAGGGCTCAGAAGAAGACAGGAAAATGTGGAAAGTTTGGAACTTCCTAGAGACTTGTTGAATTCCTTTGACAGAAATACTGATAGTGATATGGACAATAGAATCCAGGCTGAGGTGGTCTGAGAGATGAGGAACTGATTGGGAACTGTAGCAAAGATGACTTTTGTTATGTTTCAGCAGAGACTGGCAACATTTTGTCCCTGTCCTAGAGATTTGTGAAACTTTGAACTTGAGAGAGATGATTTAGGGTATCTGACGGAAGAAATTTCTAAGCAGCAAAGCATTTAAGATGTTACTTGGGAGCTGTTAAAGGCATTTCCTTTTAAAAAAGGAGAGCATAAAAGTTCAGAAAATTTGAAGCCTGAAAATGTGATAAAAAGGAAAATACCATTTTTTCTGAGGAGAAATTCAAGCTGGTTGCAGATATTTGCATAAGTAGTGAGAAGCCAAATGTTAATCCCAAGAAAATGGGGAAAATGTCTCCAGGGCATGTCAGAAACCTTTGTGGCAGCCTCTCCCATCACAGACCTGGAGGTCTAGGATTAAAAAAATGGTTTCATGGGCAGGGTCCAGGGTCCCCTTCCATATGTAGACTAGGGACCTGGCACCTTGCATTCCAGCTGCTCCAGTCATGGCTGAAAGGGGTCAGTGTAGAACTTGGGCTGTGGCTTCAGAGGGTGCAAACCCCAAGGCTTGGCAGCTTCCATGTGATGTTGAGCCTGTGGGTTCACAGAAGTCAAAAATTGGGGTTTTGGAACCTCCACCTAGATTTCAGAAGATGTATGGAAATACCTGGATGTCCAGGCAGAAATTTGCTGCAGGGGCAGGGCTCTCATGGAGAACCTCAGCTAAGGTAGTGCAAAAAGGAAATGTGGGATTGGAGCCCCCACACAGAGTCCCTACTGGGGCACCACCTAGCAGAGCTGCAAGAAGAGAACTACTGTCCTTCAGACCCCAGAATGGTAGATCCACCTGCAGCTTGCACCATGTACCTGCACCATGTACCCTAGACACTCAGTGCCAGCCCATGAAAGCAGTCGGGAGGAAGGCTATACCCTGCAAAGCCACAGGGGTCGAGCTGCCCAAGACCATGGGAAAACCACCTCTTGCATCAGCAAGACTTGGCTATGAGACCTGAAGTAAAGCGAGATCATTTTGGAGCTCTAAAATTTGACTGCCTTGCTGGATTTGGAGCTTGCATGGGCCCTGTAACCCCTTTGTTTTGGCCCTTTTCTCCCATTTTGAATGACTGTATTTACCCAATACCTGTACTCCCATTGTATCTAGGAAGTAACTAGCTTGCTTTTGATTTTACAGGCTCTTAAATGAAAGGGATTGGCTATGTCTCAGATGAGACTTTGGACTGTGGACTTTTGAGTTGATGCTGAAATGAGTTAAGACTTTGGGGGTACTGCTGGGAAGGCATGATTGGTTTTGAATTATGAAGACATGAGATTTCGAGGGGCCAGGGAAGAATGATATGGTTTGGCTCTGTGTTCCCATCCAAATCATAATTTCCACATGTTGTGGGAGAGCTCTGGTGGGAGATAATTGGGATCATGGGGGCAGTTCCCCCATACTGTTCTTGTCGTAGTGAATAAGTCACATGAAATCTAATGGTTTTATGAGGAGTTTCCGCTTTTGCATCTTCCTCATTTTCTGTTGCTGCCACCATGTAAGAAGTGCCTTCACCTCCCACCATGATTCTGAGGCCTACCCAGCTATGTGGAACTGTAAATCTAATTAAACCTCTTTTTATTCCCAGTCTCAGGTATGTCTTTATCAGCAGTGTTAAAGCAAGTTAATACAAGGTAGAAGTTAAATAATTTGCTCAAAGCCATGTCACTAGTGATGATGAAACTAAAATTTGAACCCAGATCTGCTGTGTCAAAACCCATCTTATATTGCTGTTTTGAGAGTCAATTTATTAAAGTGGAACTATACAAGGGAGTCTTTTCTTCTTAGTGCTTATTTGAAAATGGTGGAATATTAAGCCCTGAGTGATTTTTAAATTGTGCCTATACAACTAACTTACACTTTACAAACATTCTTCTTGACATTATGAGAAGAAACTAAAGAGGTCAAAGAGTAACAGCAAGGAAACCAGTTCAAAGACTTTTGAGATACTACAAGTAATGTAGTATGTCTTGGATAGGGCTAGTAGTGATGGTGGTGAGATGGAGGCACCATTGTGAATGGACTTGGAAAGTAGACCCAGTGGAGATCAGGTTATCTATAAGAAAAGAAGAGTCCTACAGCTTCAAGGATTTTGGCTTAGGTAACTAAGATTGGATTGACATTTATCATGTTATTTTTCTCTGAGAAGGTATCTCTGAGTTTAGACACCACCAACATCATAGGTTTTCTTACTCTGAATTGTAATTTTTGGTTTGTCTATTACTGGCCTAGTATTTATGTAAGGGAGTGCAGGCCTTCGTCTTATTTTTCCCTGTACTTCTACTACCTAACATATTATCTTGCAAAAGTATATAGTAGCATCAGATTAGAATCTGGAGAATAAAATAAATATCTGAATTCATACTTACATAAATAATTGAATAAATAAATGATAGATTGATAAGAGATAGCTTTTTAAAAGAGCATAATGGCAATATCTAAGGAATGAAGGAAATGGAAAAATTGTTAGGCAGAAATGACAGTAACAATTTTGTAGGCAAATATCATTGATAATGCTAAAATTAGTGAGAAAAATATGAAAAAAAAGAAAAAATAGAAACTTGCCCTACTGTTTTTGCAACTGTTCTTCAGTCCAAAATTATTTCAAAATAAAAAGTTTGAAAACATATGTGCTTAATACCTATTTGCTAACTGGACTGATGAATAAGATCTTTCTGCCTGATATCTTCAAACACCTAGAATCTCTTTCAGACTGTCTACAACAGGTTTTTCCTTTCTTAATTTAGATTTCTCACTTAACTACACTTCTTTTTCTAACTCTGCTGTTCTCAACCTTGACGTACAGCTTACTACTCATTTTTCCATTGCCTTCTAATTACTATTTTCCAGATTGGCCCTCCTGATTTATTTATAACCAATTTGCTGCTACATGGAGATATAAAGCCTAATATTATTCTCATTCATGACACACACAAATGCCTACATTACCAAAGCCTTAGACATTTTTTACCTTTATATGTGAGATTTTTTTTTTAATGTAAAGCCAAAATGTTAATCTTTGCTACAAAGTTCCCAAGAACAAAACAAGTCTAGATGGTACCCTGACTTTTTATATGGCAGCTTTCACCAAGGAACACAACACATTTTATGGAGATGAATTGTGGTAATTAGGGCTGGCACTTCTGACAAATCCTGCAAGGCTTGTTTTTATGAAGGGATAAAATACTGAGCCCTGAACTTGGGTTTTTCATCCAACACTTAAAATAAACTGGCAGCAGCATAGGTGGTGGATTCTGTCTTCTGACCTCCATTTCCCTTCCGTCATAGAGTCCAAACCACTCTCCCTTTTTTGAGATTCTTAATGTACAGATTGATGGTCCAAGGGTGACTGATTCTGAGAAGTCATCAGAGACAAATCTTTGCCCTGTCTTGCCTCCCAGACACAGCTGAATGTGGAGGAGATTAAAGATTTGCTGGCCACTCAACTCTGAGCAGCTCAGTTCTCCTACTCAGAAAGTGGCTTACAATTCATGTTTGTAGTCCGTTTGTTCTTGTTCTCAAGGAGACTGGCTATTTTTCTTTTCTCTTCTTTGGTGAAGTGCACTCTATTATAGGCACTGCTTCAAAGGGAATAGTTGGATCAGACTACCCTGAAAAAATCTCTAGTAACCTGCCATAAATTTAAAACCTTTCAGTACAGTCAATATTTTTCAAATGCTAAAGATAGGAAATGTGGCAATTTTAAAAAAATCAGCAAATGTATTCCCTAAGGAGAACTAGTGACTTCTCCATACTCCCAGCCCTGGCTTAGTCTAAAGAATCTTTATCATCTTAAAAACGTTGACCATAGGAGTGAGCCAGTAGGAGCTAGCTCCAGATAGACAAGATAGACATCCAGACTGCAGACCCTAGGACGCATATCTACATTAACCTACTTTTGTTCATTTTGTATCACGGAACCTTTCTGGTAGCAGTAGTGTACTGAGGATTCTTCCTGTTTTGTTTTTCTCAGACTGAAAATATTGTAACCTAACAATTCCAGAGCAAATCCCCTCTTATTTTCAGATAGAAAGTTAACATTTATCTCCACCAGAACAAAGTGTATAGAAATGAAGAAAATCTATAAGATGGTCACTACAAATATATTTTTTCTTGAATTTAGGCAAGCCAGACTGGGGTTTTATAAGAATCACTCAAAAATCTTGATAATAATATGGATTCCTTGTCTCCAGTATCTGATATTCCAATTCCTGGATTCAAACGCATAGCAAGTCCAGGAAATCATTACCTTGAAGAAGAGAGAGACTAAATCATGCTAGTGGTTTATGAACCTGAAAAATATCTTTTGTTTGTTTATCCTTTCATCTGTCTCCACCCATCAGTCTATTCAGTATATGTGTATTAAACATTTCTATATAAACTCCTATATGTTAGGAATGAAACTGTGCCAGGTGTTACATAATTATATATTACTATGTGCTAGGTGTTATATGAGTATATATTACATTAATACATAATGATGACCTAATGGGACATTCAATCAGAAGGGAAGATGTACTAGAAAATATAGACAATTATGAAATGACCCATTAAAAGTAGTGATAGGGTCATGTACATAGTGAAATGAAAGCCATAAAACAGCATTGAATCTAGCCTTAAGAAGTTGGACAAGATTTCTAGGAGGAAGTAAATTCTGGTCTGGGTAGCAAAGAAATTGATCAGTTCAAATTAGTCAGTAAAGAAAACTTGGTAAAGAGGAGTAAGATGATGCCAAAGTGTGTGCTAAGTTCCCAGAAGTGAAAAGAATGTGATGTGAGGTTTCTCATAGCTCAGCATTAAAACAAGAGTACCAGAAGGCAATGGGTGAAGTGGTGAAGGGTGAGGTTGAAAAGTTGCAGTGGTCTCGTGATTACATGTTCCTATTTGCCTGCGACAGTCCTGGTTCAGGCTTATTGTTTAGATCAGTTTTAAGAGCTTCTTTCACTCTCAAAATACAATAAATTTTACAACTGGATGATGCATTGTGTGGTTGGCCACTTACAGCCAGTCCCAAGGAGTCTAGCTTTTTGGCCAGAGGAAACTGTTCTGGCTTTCAGGGGTTTCAGGAGGATTGTGAATTATCTATTTTATGGTTTGACTATCTCACTTTGGTTGCAGTATAAGAATAGATTACAGAGGGACAGGATTGGGGCCAGGGATTGATATAGCTTGGATCTGTGTCCCTGCCCAAATCTCATGTCAAATTTTAATCCCGTGTTGGAGTTGGGTTCTAGTGGGAAGTGATTAGGTCATGGGGGTGGTTTCTAATGGTTCAGCACTATTACTTGGCTGTTCTCATGATAGAGTTCTCATGAGATCTGGTCACTTAAAAGTGTGTGGAACTTTCCCTACCTCTCTCTTTCTGGTGCTACGGCCATATATACATGCCTCATTCCCCTGTATTTTCCTCCATGAGTGTAAGTTTTCTGAGGCTTACAACTAGATGAAGAAGCAAAAGTTGCTATGCTTCCTGTACAGCCTGCAGAACTGTAAGCAAATTCAACCTCTTTTCTTTATAAATTAACCAGTCTCAGGTATTTTTTTATAGCAATGTGAGAATAGACTAATACAGAAAATTGGTACTGATGAGTAGAGCATGACCTTAAAGATACCTGAAAATGTGGAAGCACCTTTCAAACTGGCTAATGGGCAGAGGTTGTAAGAGTGTGGAGGGTTCAGAAGAAGGCAGAAAAAATGAGGGAAAATTTGGAACTTCCTAGAGACTTGTAAATTGTTGTGACCAAAAATGCTGATAGTGACATGAACAATAAATCCAGGTTGAGGAGGCCTCAGATGGAATTGAAGAACTTACTGGAAACTGGAGCAATGGTCACTTTTGTTATGCTTTAGCAAAGAATTTGGAGGCATTGTGCTCCTGCCCTAGGGATATTTGGAACTTTGAACTTGAGAGTGATGATTTAGGGTATCTAGCAAAAGAACTTTCTAAGCAGCAAAGTGTTCAAGATGTGGCCTGGCTGCTAACAACTTATGCTCATATATGTTGGCAAAGAAATGACCTGAAACTGGAACTTCTATTTAAAAGAGAAGCAGAGAATAAAGGTTTGAAAAACTTGCAGGCTGACCAAGTGGTAGAAAAGAAAAACCAAGCCCATTTTCAGGTAATGAATTCAAGTCAGCTGTAGAAATTTGCATAAGTAAAAAGACCAAGTGCTTATGATCAAGACAATGGGGGAAAAGGCCTTGAAGGCATTTCAGAGATCTTCCTGGCAGTATCTCCCATCATAGGCCCAGAGGCCTGGGAGGAAAGAATAGTTTGGTGGGCCAGGCTCCGGGCCCTTCCACCCTGCACAGCCTTGGGACACTGCTCCCCAAATCCCAGTTGCTCCAATGCCAGCCATGGCTCAAAGGTACAGCTCAGGCTACTGCTTTATAGGGTGAAAGCCATAAGCCTTGGTGGCTTCCACATGGTGTTAAGCCTGTGGGTATGGAGAGTACAATAAGTGAGGCTTAGGAGCCTTTGCCTAGATTTCAGAGGATGTATGGGAAGGCCTAGATGTCTAGGCAAAAGTCTGCTACAGGGATGGAGCCTGCATGGAGAATCTCTCCTAAGGCAGTATATAGGGGGAAATGTAGGGTTGGAGACTTGTTGAATTGTTGTGAAACAAAATGCTGGTAGTGATATGGTCAGTGAAGTCCTGGCTGAAGAGGTCTCAGATTGAGATGAGAAACTTACTGGGAATTGGACAAAGATCACTTTTGCTATGCTTTAGCAAATAGACTGGTGGCATTGTGCTCCTGCTTTAGAGATATGTGGAACTTTGAATTTGAGGGAGATGATTTAGGGTATCTGGCAGAAGAAATTTCTAAGCAGCAAAGCATTCAACACATCGTTTAGCTGTTGTTTCTAAAAGCCTGTGTTCATTTACATAAACAACAAAATGATCTAAAACTAGAACTTACATTTAAAAGAGAGAGCAGAGCATAAAAGTTTGGAAAATTTGCAGTCCAACCATGGGGTAGAAAAGAAAAACCCATTTTCTCAAGAGGAAGTCAAAGCTGCATAAATTTGCATAAGTAAAGAGCCAAATGTTAATAGTGAAAACAGTGGGGAAAATGCATTCAGGGCATTTCAGAGACCTTTGTGGCAGCCCCTCCCATCACAGGCCTGGAGGTCTAGGATGAAAAAATGGTTTCATGGCCCAGGCCTAATGCCCTGCTGTTACCTGCAGCCTTGAGACATGGCACTGTATGTCCCAGCCACTCCAGCTCCAGCCATGGCTAAAAGGGGCCAAAGTACAGCTTGGGCCATTGCTTCAGAGAGTGCAAGCCCCAGGTCTTGGCAGCTTCCATGTAGTATTGGGCCTGCAGGTGTGCAGAAGGCAAGAGTTGAGGTTTGGGAGCCTTTACCTAGATTTCAGAGGATGAATGGAAACACTAGACATATGGATGTATGTCTAGGCAGAAGTCTGATGCAGGGGGTGGACCCCTCATGGAGAACCTCTGCTAGGGCAGTGTGGAGGAAAAAATGTGGGGGTTGGAGCCCCCATACAGAGTCCCCACTGGAGCACTGCCTAGTGGAGCTATGAGAAGTGGGCCACCATCCTCCAGACTACTGAATGGTAGATACACTGGCAGCTTGCACTTTGTACCTGGAAAGACCATAGGCATGCAACGCCAGCCCTTAAGAGCAGCTGTGGGAGCTAACCCCTGCAAGCCACCCTGCCCAAGGTCTTGGAAGCCCACCCTTTGCACCAGTATGTCTTGGATGTGAGACATAGAGTCAAAGGAGATTGTTTTGGACCTTTAAGATTTAATGATTGTCCTGCTGAGTTTTGAAATTGCATGGGGTCTGTAGCCTCTTTCTTTTGTATGATTTTTCCCTTTCGGAATAGGAGTATTTACTCAAAGCCTATACCTCCATTGTGTCTTGGAAGTAACTAACTTGTTTTTTATTTTATAGGCTCATAGGTTGAAGAGAATAGCCTTGTCTCAGATGAGAATTTGATTTCAGGGTGCTTTGAAACCAGTTCCTCTCTACCAAGGTAGAGTCTTTGTCTAAATCAGTTCCTTTCTTGAAGTATGGCATCCTTCCTTTCTTGTCTCTGTGCTTATTTATGCTGAGATTTTACCCATAAAACCTCTGTCTAAGTTAATTCTGCTGAGCTGAATTTTCACATTCTCCAAGGAGCACTTTAATTTTGTACTCTAACTTGAATTTGGCACTCTCCTTCCCTATCTTCTCCCAATTTAAAATTGTCCTCACCATGGACAATATCCAGCCTGATATCTTTCTTGCTTTTCATTATTACTTTAGTTACTTCTCTGGCTAATTAGTATTTGTCCTTAAATCTGAAGGTAACCTATACTCCTGGTTTATTTCTAAGTAAAAGTCCAGGAAGAAAAATTGTAGAATTCACTCTAGTAGCCTAGAATTCTGAATATTTAATTTTTCTTAATTTGTAAAGATAGTTAAACAATGTATAGTTATTGGTGAAACAATTCAGTATGATATATTCTGTGGTTTGAATGTATTCCCTCCAAAATTCAAATATTGTCAATGTGATAATATTAAAGAATGGGGACTATGAGAGTTGATTAGGCTATGAAGTCTCCTCCCTCCTTACGGGAATTAAGGACCTTATGAAAGAGATGCCATGCAGCATTCCACTAGGTTGCTCTTCTGTCCACATGCCATGAGAAAACATGAAGTTTCTCCTCTCTGGAGAATGTAGCTCTCATCAAACAACCAAACCTGCTGGTGCCTTGAATCTTGGACTTCCTGGAGCCTTGAATCTGGAAATTCCCAGCTTCTAAAACTGTGAGGAAATAAATTTCCATTCATTATAAATTCTTCAGTCTAAGCTCTTCTGTCATAGCAGCACAAAAATTCTATTCATTTTTTAAAAATCAGGCTATGGGTCATAAAACATTAGTACAGGCTACTTTAAAAAAAAAATACTTTGGTTTCAGAGAAGTTTTGGGTTCCAGCAAAATTCAGCAGAAGATACAGAGCTTCCTTATCTGCCATCTGTCCTCACATTCCCCACCAGAATGGCACATTTGTTACAATAAATAAACCCACTTTAATATATCATAATCACCCAAAGTTCATCCATCGTTGACATTAGGGTTCATGCTTGGTGTTTTACACTCTACAGGTTTTGGTGAATATTTAATAAAATGTATTCACCATTATAGTATACAGATATTCTCACTGCCCAAAAATATCTTTTGTGGTCCATTGATTTATCCGTCCCGACCTGCCCACCCCCACACATCTGGCAACCACTGACTTTTATTTTACTTTCTCCATGCTTTTGCTTTTTCCAGAATGTCATATAGTTGGAATTATATAGTATGTAGGATTTTCAGATTGTCAATTATTTTTCACATAGTAATATGAATTTGAGATTACTCCTTGTATTTTTGTGGCTTGGTAGCTCATTTCATTTTATTACTGAATAATATTTCATTGCTTGGGTGTACCAGAGTTTAGCTATCCACTCACCTACTGTAGGATATCTTGGTTGCTTCCACACGTTGGCAATTATGAATAAAGCTGTTATAAACATTTGTTTGCACGTTTTTGTGTGGACATAAGTTTTCAATTCTTTTGGGTAAATATTAAGAAGCACAATTGCTGGGCCATATAATAAGAATATATTTAGCTCTGTAAGAAACTGCCAATTCTAACAGGTGTGCAGTGTTATCTCATTGTTTTAATTTGCATTTCCCTGATGACATATAATGTGGAGCATGCTTTCATATACATATATGAAAGCATATACAAATATGTGTATCATCTTTGGTGAGGTGTCCGTTTAGATTTTGACTCATTTTTTAGTAGGATTGTTTTCTTATTGCTGAGTTTAAAGAGTTATTGTATATTTGAATAAAGCTCCTTATGAGATGTGTTTTTTTTAATAAATATTTTCTCTCAATGTGTGATTTATCCTCACATTCTGTTCACGTTATCTTTCACAGAGCAGAAATGTTTAATTTTAATGAAGCCCAGATTATCAATTATTTCTTTCATAAGTCATGCCTTTGATGTTGTATCTAAAAAGTAATTGCTAAACCCAAAGTCATCTAGATTTTCTCCTGTGTTATATTCTAGATGTTTTATAGTCTTACATTTTAGATTCAGGGCTGCAATCCATTTTGAGTTTTTGAAGGTTGTGATGTCTGTGTCCAGATTCAAATTTTTGCATGTGGATGTCCAGTTGTCCCACTAACATTTGTTGAAAATATCATCTTTTATCCATTATATTGACTTTGCTTCTTTGTCAAAGATCAGTTGACCATATTTATGTGAGTCTGTTTCTAAATTCTCAATTCTGTTTCATTGATTTGTCTATTCTTTCCTCAATACTACATTGTCTTCATTACAGTGGCTTCATAATAAGTCTTAAGGTTATGTAGTATTAGTCTTCCAACTTTGTTCTTCTTCAATATTACGTTAGTGATTCTGGGTCTTTTGTCTTTCCATATCAATGTTAAATTAATCATTGCCCATAAAATTAAATTGCTGAGGTTTTGATTGGGATTCCATTGCTGGGGTTTTGATTGGGAATCCATTGATAAGATTGGGAAGAACCAATATCTTGACAATGTTTAGTGTTCTTATCTATGGGCATAAAATATTTCTCCAATTTCTTTTGTTCTTCATTGATTTCTTTCATCTGAGTTTTATAGTTTTCCTCTTTTATATCTTGTACATATATTGTTTGATTTATATGGAAATATTTAATTTTTGGGTGCTACTTCAAATGATATTTTTTTAAATTTTAAAATCCATTTTTTCATTATTGGCATATAGGAACATATGACTTTTGTATATTGACCTTTGTATCCTACAACCTTGCTGTAATCACTTACTAGTCCCAGGAGTTTTTTTGTTGTTGTTGATTCTTCTGGATTTTTTACATAGATGATCATGCCATCTTTGAACAAAGACGGCTTTCTTTCTTTCTTTCCAATCTGCACATTTTCTTTTCTTTTCTTGTTTTATTTCATTATCTAGCACTTCCAGTATGATGTTTCAAAGGAGCAGTGAGAAGGAACATTCTTGCCCTGTCCCTGATTGTAGTGGGAAAACTTCTCATTTCTCACCAATATGCTGTTTTTTGTAGTGGAACTTAATGACAGCTAAACAAATAAAGTAAAGCCTTCTTTCCCCAAACCTAGCTAAGACTGCTATTGTTTAGTCACATTAACCATCCCTCTGTGTAAGTAATTTTTTAGGTAAAGGGAAATCTTTGTGGGAAAAGATGAAACAGGAGCATAGTTGTACAATTGCCTTCCTTAAGCCCCTTATTTATTTTCACAATTATTTATTGTTTGTACACTATGTAGTAGGTACTGTTCAAAGCTCTGGAAATGCATCAGTGAACAACAACAACAAAGTTATCTCTGCACTTTAGGGACTTATACACCAAAAGGAAGCGATAGGCAGTAAATAAGCTATGAATGGTCATCATAACAGTGGTAGAAGAAGTTACCAAGGTGTTACGAGATAATGGGGTGTGGATTACGTGAGACTGGATGAGTAGAGGTCTTTCTGAGAATATCGTATGGACCAATTTGCAAAGAGCCACAGAAAGAGCTTTCTAAGTAGAGAGAATGGCTTGTGCAAAAGCCCTAAGATATGAAAGAACTTAACAAGTTCAAGATACAGAAAGAGATATGACATAGCCAAATGGAGGTAGAAAAGGAAAGAGTGGTATGGAGCAAAGTTGGAAGTGAATGAAGCCAAAAATCAAAATGAGAATAGAAAGGCCTAGGCAGGTAATTCAGAAACAGAATAAAAGAGTTAAGTTTCCTTTCATGAGAAGAGGGATATAATCACTGTGGCTGTCTTTATACAATCCTTGCCCTTTCCTCCTAAACCTGAAACTGTCTTGTCACCATTGGTTTGCCTCATCTGAAGAGTGGTATATAAGTTGCCTTGTCTAACTCAGACATTCTTCCATTGATTTTACTCAGTCAGATTCTGTGTTTTGGAGGCCATGGGGAGACACTTTTCATATGCAAATAGGTTAATTATTCAACAAAAGTGGCCTAATTTAGTGTAGATAAACATGTTAAATATTATCCATTCTCCCATGGGGTATTTTAGGATCAAAAACTTTCCCTTTGGTTTATATATTCATGCAGATTTGCAAGCAAACAATCTGGATGATTCTGATTCATTTACATTTAACTCATTATCATGTCATTCTTTTACAGTGGTTTGAAGTTTAAAAACCTTTTGAGACTTGAAAAAAAATAATTTTAAAAGGTTGTTTTAAACACTTTTTGTTCATAAGAACAGGAAATATTATAAACACAAATAAACAGAAAAGACCAATTCCAGATTTCAGTTTGCAACATAAAAATTTGTGATGCTTGTGTTAAGTTTCAGATTAGCCAACGGACTTATATATCTGTCACAGAGTGAGAAAATCAGACTTTGATAACATGAACAACGGGTTTCTTTTACACAGAGGATGACAGCGTATCATTGAGAGTTAAGAGTTTCATTCTACTTATTTCTTTAATTCAGTAAGCTGTTGAATTTCAGAGATTTCAGAAGTACCAGCCCTTAGGAAAAAAAAAACATCAAATTACATACTGGTAATGTTTGAAGAGACATTATAAAAGGTCATTTATTGGTTAAGCCCCTGCTGTTTGCACCTAACAGAATTCACTGGACTGGGCTGAAACAAAATAAGAAATTAATTGGTTTAAGTGACTGAAAAAGTCAGGGGTGGAGTGGGTTTCAGGCATGGGAGAATTTACAGACTTAATATCATCAGAACATGTCAAATACACAGTGTCAAAGACAGAGTTCTGTGTCTTTCCACCTCTGAACTTTGGTTTCCTCTCTTGTCTTCATGTGATGGCAAAATGGTTTTAAGTAACTTGAGGCCGTGTGCTTCTAGTTTCCTGAGGCCCAGTGAGAGATTAAAATGACATGCACATGCTCTTCTCTCAGTAGTTGTATCAAAATTCCGTAGGTGTCTGATTGGGTC
This sequence comes from Ateles fusciceps, assembly GCA_036589455.1. Lineage (NCBI taxonomy): Eukaryota > Metazoa > Chordata > Mammalia > Primates > Atelidae > Ateles > Ateles fusciceps. The sequence goes on along the minus strand of JAZHEH010000045.1, from coordinate 6,256,177 downwards.
AAGAGTTCATTTATGAGCCAATCACTGTGCTTGAAAGATGTGGTTTTCTGATTGGTCAGGGCCGAGTTGTGTGTTACCTGGTGGAACTAAGGGTTTGAGTGAGTTCTACTTGAACTACTGGGAAAGAGACAGGGAGGTGATATTGTGAAGGAAACTTGAGGTATCATCCCCAAAGGAAAAGACAATAAATATTGGATAGTAAAACAACCTAATCAGCAAACAAAGTGAAACAAAAATGTCCATTACACACCTACCCCCACCTATTCCTCTGATGTTTAAATCTCTTGATTGGTAAACTGAATTTGCTGCCTGGATGGACATCCTACCTTTTCATAAATTACCTAGGTGATGTGGCCAAATCCCTTCACTTCTCTGTGCCTCTGTATCCTCATTTCTAAAAGGCAGGGATTGAATTCAGTGCTCTCTCCAAGTTTTCTTCCAGCTCTGAAATGGTAATGAGCCCAAGCTTGCCAAATGAGAATGGGAAGAGTCTCCTGGCCTAAGATTTCATGGAAAAGAAAACGGAAGCAGGCCCAGGTGCAGGGCAGAAAAGGGAGCCAGCAGACCCAGGCCATAGAGCGAAGGAAGCAAAAAGAATGCTCAGGGGAACAAGGTCAACTCCAGGACAGGACGTCTCTCTGCAAGCTGAGGAGCACCCTCCAGTCACCGCCGGTTGCTCTGTGAGTGAGTGCACTGGAGCAGTGGTGATAGTTGCCATAGAGAGGGATAAATAGACTGTTGTTTGGTGCAATAACTTGGTTTCCACCAGAAAGTTTCACACTCAAAATAAATATTATATATGGTTCCCCATCGGCAGTGCATAATCCAGAAAGAAAAACATATACTTTCTGAGGTGTTATAAGTGTTATAATTCTACATGTCCATAATCTCTCATCTACAGTCTTTGGAGTCATAGGTGTTTTGGAATTCAATTTTAAAAATGTTCAAAAGCAAATAGAAAACATGTATCATTGATGATATCAAAAGTGGGAGACAGTATAGCACCGTTTCATCATATATATCACTATTGCTATAGTAAAATGTATGAGTGTTTACATAGAAAGATTACAAATAGTTTCCCGTTAGTTCAAGGCAAGTTGAATTTTTGAAAAAATTCCAGAGCTTTCTGGATTCTGGAGCAGTGGACATAGGACTATGGACCTGTAGGCATCAGAGGTGATTGAGATCATCTTGGATAGGATAAAGAAGAGAGATGGAATCTGGAATGTCAATGAATAAATTGAATTGTTTTTATTAATGTTAAGGAACATGGAATTTACCTCCTTGTCTTTTTCCTCTGTGCAAGTCTATAGTAGGTGTTTAATAACTATTTGTGAAATGAATAATTTGTATCCATTTTGGATCGTGGGTTGTGTTTTCATCTCACTGTCCCACTCTCTCTACTGAATGGTCACATCACACTCATGAATGGGCTCTATAGCATTTGATGGGTAGAGCGCTTTCCCTGGTCTCTCTTTGCCGATTTTCATCAAGCCGCGTTGTATCTCAATCGCTGGATGGTCCTGCTTGATTTCACCCTTGAATTACTTTCCCTCCATCTGCTCCTTGTGTATTGGTGTCTGGCCACCCTTGTTACTCTGCATGTTTTTCGTTGGTAAACTGCATCGATTACCCACTTAGGAATTTTACGGTAGATAATCCTAAGTGGGTAATCTATCAGTTTATATGTTCACTTATGCTCACATCTCCAAAGCTGTATCACTAGCTTAGGTGGATTTTCTAAGATCAAGAGTTATGGCTGACAAGATGTTTCCCAAATCAAATGTGCTAATGATTACAGATTAAGTTTATATGTTCCCCTTCTTCTGTTTTTCTGCTCTCCTCCCCATTCATATATTAGTGAAAACTATTTACATCTAATCAGGTCCCCAAGACAGATTCCGGAGTTATGAAGTTTTATCTCTTGCACAGCACCTAGCTTATATCTTTCCTATGTATTTATATTTCTCCATCATTTATTCTGCGACCATCTTAATTCTTAAATTCATCATTCTTTGCATGAATTACTCAGCAGCCTCCTAACTCACTTGCCTGTTTCTAGTTAACACTCTGTATAAGTCATTATCTCCTTTCTTTTCTCAAAAATCTAATCAAGTCATCACTTTGCTTCAAGTCTGTGACTTTCCTCACCCTCAAGATCAAGTCCAAATTCCATTATTTGATATTACACTCCAGGTCACCTGGCCTCTAGTTTCTAGACTCACTTTTGGTTTCCATTCTGTGTCCTGATTTTAGGAAATTATTTGTATCCCTCCAAACATGCTCAAACCATTTTGTCTTGTTTCTTTGCACATGATATCCTCATTTTCTAAAACTGCTTATCTCCTCAAATAACTAATTATATTTATGATTCAGACTCAGCTCAGAAACCTGCTTCTCCAGGAAGTTTTTCTGGTCATGCCCAGCTAGAATCACTATCCTCCTCTGCACACCTATAGCACTCTGTTTATAATCCTATTATAAATACTTTATAATGTTGATTTTCTTTCATAAGATTGATGGATTTATTTCAGCAGAGGCCAAGAAATTCATACCCTCATTGTCTAGATAATGTTGGATGCATTTTTCTCAATAAATTTCTGTTGAATGGAGGAATCAATGAACACACACACACACACACATTCTCTCTCTCTCTCTCTCTCTCTCTCTCTCACTCCCCTCTCTCTCTCTCACTCCCCTCTCTCTCTCTCACTCCCCTTTCTCACATATTAAGGCTCTCATAAAGCATTCAGTATGATTTTTCCCTGAAGTTTAGTTATTGGCTCATTAACTCTCAGAAATGCTGTTCTGATTTTTGTGATTGAAACTACTAGCATATCATTCAGATTAAGTAAGGTTATAAGCAGTAATAAACAATCTCTAACCTTAGAGGTCATATGGCCTCAACTCATTACATGGGCTTCAGGCAGGACAAGCCGACCATGTGCCTAGAATCCTGAAACATTTATAATATTTGATAACCAGCAGAATTTTAGATATAAAGACCTTTAATTTGTTTTATCACATTTAAAACTACATTTATGAGAAAAAAACACACTGTTTAACATCACAGGTTGATTTTTATAAAGAAGCTTCTAGATGAATATGAATTTGTTTGCTATTTCTTCTCCTTCTGTATCAGCATATGAAGCCCTGACCCTCTGAGCCTCTACATCTTTAACACCATGCCTGCCATGTATTCCATCACCAAGGGCATCCTCCTTCCTCTCCCCCTGCTGTCCTTGCCCTGGCCTTCATCTCTGGAATACAGCACTAGCTTGCTGACTGTTCTCAGCCTCCCCCTCCTTCATTCTGCTCCTGCACATTGCAGCTTGAATAATCCCATTAAAATATTCCTTAGGGTTTCAGTATTTCACCAAAGGTTGTAGAATAAAATATTAAGCCTATAGCTTATCACCCAAGTCCTGTTATAATTTGTTCCCCACCTCTACTGTGACCTCATTTTCTCATTATCTCCTTGTGAAAGTCTTTGACTCATGCAAAGGGCCCCTCCCTGAGCCTTCACTTTCTTATCTGTACTGGTTTAAAAATGACAGTCCCTATCTCATAGCCTCGTCATGAATATTGAATGAAACAATATATAAAAAGCCCTGATCACACAGTCCTGACATATAGTCAGCCCTTGACATTATTGTGACACCCTGTTAAAAATACGTATTACCCTTTTCTGGCACTCCCATTAGAAATTCATTATTATTATTATTATTATTTATTTTATTTTATTTTTATTTATTTATTTTATTGCATTTTAGGTTTGGGGGTACATGTGAAGAACATGGAAGATTGTTGCATAGGTACACACATGGCAGTGTGATTTGCTGCCTTCCTCCCCATCACCTATATCTGGCATTTCTCCCCATGCTATCCCTCCCCAACTCCCCCACCCCCCCACTATCCCTCCCCTTTTCCCCCGCACAGACCCCAGTGTGTGATACTCCCCTCCCTGTGTCCATGTGTTCGCATTGTTCAACACCCGCCTATGACTGAGAACATGTGGTGTTTGATTTTCTGTTCTTGTGTCAGTTTGCTGAGAATGATGGTTTGCAGCACAGTTTACAATAGCAAAGACCTGGAACCAACCCAAATGCCCATCGATGATAGACTGGACAGGGAAAATGTGGCACATATACACCAAGAAATTCATTATTAATTAGCAGTGTCTGTGCAATATTCTAATATCATTCTTTATTCTTTGGGATTCTCTGAGAATAAAGAGTTTACTAACAACACACATATGCCAGTCATTCATACTGAAAAATGAAATAAATGGCTATAACCCAGTTCTTTGCAACAAATTATTCCAGTTCGTATTATCCAAATGATGGCACATTCTTCTAGTTCTTAGTCTTGCTAAATTTCACTTGGACTACCAACAGTTAAGCGCCCACTCAAAGGTGTTATTACCCTGAGGATCAAATAATCTGCCTTTTTAGCTGCTAGTGTCCTCTCATGGACTAGCTCCATTACACTTTTGACTTAAGAAATTGCAAAAATCTTTGGTTACCTCTGGGGTGGGATGGTGTATTATAAAACTAGGCTTTGTAGTATTAAGGGTGGTCAGAGGATGTTACAACGGGGCACTGGTGTGCCTGCTGAGAACATGGATGGCGGCTGGTACACTTGTTGATTCCTTATAAATATACCCTGATTAAAACTTCTGGAAATTGGGCTATAAAAATGATTCAGTACTATATAAAGAAGACTGAGCTAGGAGTCTGAAAACCTGGTTTCTGAGATCTGTGTAGATCCTTGAGCATCAGTTTATTTATTGGTAGAATATGAATAAAGTAATATCTGTTTCTTTAGAAGACTGTTGTAAAATAAAAAATCATGTTTGTGAAAGTGTTTTGTTAAAACTGATAATTTTATTTCTGCATTAAATTTACACATATAAAATGCAAGACAATATACAAATAACCTAAGAATAACTTTTGGTACATTTATGGTATTTGCTGAAAATATGGTTTTTTAAAGAACCAAATTTGGTTCCTAAGAGGTAACTGTTACACATACTTAGAGTCAACTGCAACTAGTAATGAGAACTTTTTTTGCTATTATTTTTCATTATTTTTAGTGTTCACATTCCTAAAGGGAAGAAAAGTATGTAGAAGATTTTATAGAAAAGAAATTTGAGAAATGTAACTATCTGGGGGGTCAAAATCCCCCAAAGTTGAATTTTTACCTTTTGATATTGAAAACTGGCATGTTAGGTAAAAGCCAGAATCATTGGACTTACATTTGCATTGCCAGAGCAAAGCAAAGCTTAGCTACTCTTTGGAAGTCACTGGTTAGTATCCGGCTAGTTTGGTCAAACTAACGACAAAAACAGCAGCAGCTCCTGCTTCAATTCTTACTTCTCCTGCTTCAATTAAGATCAGAGCAATGTTCATTTTGCTGGGGGAAAAACTGACCCAGAAATTATGAGACTTGCCCCAAATCTTTTCACTGATCCAAACTATGAAACAAGTTCTACCTGGCTCTAAACTCTGTCTTCCTTTTAAGGAACCACCTGATAAAGCTGGTTATGAGAATAACTGTGACTTCAATCAAGAAGGCGAAGACAAAAATAGAAAGTTTACTATAAGATGTAGCCTTCTTTCTTTTACTTTTACTCCTGCACGTAATGTCTGATGGCCTTAAGCCCGTGTTGTTATTAATAACTCAATCACTGCTAAGGTTTTTTAGTGAAAAGTGAAAGACCTGTGCCCAACCTCAGTAGAAGGAGCCAAGTTTTGCAAACAGAGCCCAGTTTACATGTTCCAAAATTGTATTTTAACAGAAATATATTGCAAGGTGCTGAAAAATAACTTAATTATACCACAGTGAGTGTCTCAAGGACACGAAAGACACTGGTGTTTTCAGTCTGATCCACCCTCAACTCCCTGCTTAATGGAAACTTGCATTCTGATTATATTTTTCTGTGCTTTTAATTGAATTCTGATTACATTTATTGCCATCTGTGCTTTTAAAGATTAAGCTTTGACTAGTACCTTAAAAGGGGCCATAGCTCTCTGCTGTTATTTAGGACAGCATGTTACATATGGCTTTAAAATTTGGTTTTCACATTACCCTGAAGAAAGGAATTCAGGGGTACCTCATATTAAAAGGGAAAATCTTTCTGAGGTTTCCCACCGTCAGCAGCCACCTATAGTCTCTAAAATGTACTCTGACTGCCCTCTTCTGGTTGGATGTAGGAATAGCAAGAAGAGAAGTTAGGAACATTGGTTTTAGCATTCATTGCATGCTCTTTGACAAATCGGAATTTAATAGAAATGGAAATTACCTAGTGATCAAAAGAGGAAAACAATGGGCAGAAAATGAATTTCTCAGATGTGACTCTGCAGTGCAAACATAAACCCTGACTCATCAGATTCCATGAAAAAGCACTCCAATGTTGGACTAAAGTCTTGCTTTAGGGCCATTTGGTCAGTAGGGCTGTCCCACAGTTACCTATTATGAGTGTCCAGAGCTTATCCAGGTTCTGGATAGTTTTGGTTTCAGCCTCATACACTGTCAGTCAGAACCCAATGGAAGCTGGGGAGACCAATGTTGCATTTGTTTTAATTTATATATGTATTTTGTAGCCTGGTGCCCTTTGGGGTGTCTCGATGGCAGACAAAGAGATTGATATTAAGCTGAAGTGTAAAAGTGCAGAGGTAGCTGGAGATCCATGGCAAATGTTTTTCATTGTAAAACATTCCAGCATTTCTCCAGCATTCATCTACCAAATTCATGGCTGTGATAAAAACCTAAAATGTACATATCTATTCAATTCCTTGCCTCTGGTTCAGAATTCTGATACTTAAAAATGCTCTGGATGCCAATATTTCCTGGCCTTTCAGATTAGATTTCTTGGGTTTGAAATGCATCTGTGCTCCGAGCTGTGTTACCTTCCGTAAGTCCCTTAATCTGTGTCTTCAGTTTCCACATCTGTAAAACGGTGATCATGAGCGCGTGTTTTGGATTATGGTGAAGATTAAATTTGATATATTTGAAATTCTTAAATCAGCAACTAACACAGAATAAATGCTCAATAAATTTTAGCTGCTTATGTTATTCTATAGTCAAAGAGGATCAGTAACTTGTTAAAAGCTCCATTCAGCTGAGGAACCATAAAATTGTTCCTTGCCACCAATATGTCTAACAGATTTGATGTGTCTAGTAGAATTACACTGACCTCAAAACCCTCTCTAGATCTTTGTTCCTCTCCTGAGATCTGCCATATATACCTTATTTCCTGACTGTGACCTACACAACACACAAATGGAGATTTTTTTTTTTTCTGCTGCTGTTTTGAAGTAGAAGAAATTCATTAAAAATATCTTCAGGCCAAGTATCCAATGAATAGCTCAAAATGTGAGAAGTGACTTGTAGTTTTACAGGTTAATGGGAAATTTTTTGAAGGGCATCATTCCTTTTATCCAGTGATGGACGGGGAAGAAAAACTTCACTATTCTGATAGTAGGGAACACACATATTCACAATGGCCAGGCAATAGTAAATATCCTTCGAGTGCTCCACTCACTACAGAGCTCCCATAGGTGCTTGCCTTCGATTTAGCATCATTCCAGCGGTTCTGACTAAAGAAGACAGGCCACATAATTATACAATATCAGATGTGCACCTTTGCTCTTGAATCTGTTAGCAAAAATGGAAAAGGAATAGGGATTTCTGACCATTCTTCATTTCAGAAATAAAGAGATCGTTGTGAACTAGAATGTTGCCAGGTTAGAAGACCAGGTCACAGAATACCTGGCAGCAGATTAGGGGATTAAGAGAGTAAGTTGGCAAAGAGAAGGAAAGGTGAACTTAAAAATGGACCTGCTATCTCTGAGTGCCTGTGAGTGAACTGCTGTATGCTTCTGAAACTAAGCATTAGAATTCTTGGACTAGAGGGATCTAGCCAAGATGTTGGACAAACTCTTCCAGGGCAGTTGGGAAAACTTCAGCATTCATAGTCCTTAAATTAAAAAAAAAAAAATATATATATATATATATATATATATATATATATATATATATTGTGTGTATATATATATAGTGTATAGGTAAAGAAAGAAATATTGAGAAATAGCTGGGCAGGTGCAATTTGGTTTAAAGTGGCCCCAAATCTCATAGGACAAAGCCCGTACTCCTCAGCACCTCACAGAAGGATCTTCATAAGGGGCTCTTGCTAACAATGGCAGAGTCATCCCTACATCCGTCACCATCTCATCCTCCATGCCAGCTGCATTCAACCACTTTCCTTCTTGAACACCATCTCTTTTCTTTTGAACCTTTACAGGTGAGTCCTTCTGCCTGGAATGCCCTTTCCTTATTTTCTTGATTGACTCTAATTTATCTGCCAGATTGCATATATGTCATTCCTTACTCCAGATCCAGCTAGCTAGCCTTTCCCTGCACTTCCAATAGCATCTTATATTTATATCTAAAATTAACTTGCTCTGTGTTAATTGTATGCTTATTTGTAGGTATCCTTAGGGACAGTTGTTGGGTCTTATTAACCATTATAGCCCCATCTCTTATATAATGTCTAGCCTAAAATATATTCTCAATTTATATTTTGAATAATTGAAAGGATTCCCTTACTCTAAGAGCCATGCAGAACTTCCACTTGAGAAGTTTTCTGAGTGGTGATTTCACCTTATTCGTGTGCTAAGCTTTGGATATTGATTTAATGAAATGTTAAGAGTCTAAAAGCTCTCAGATCGACCACTAACCTATAACTCTTTTCTTTTTTTAAAAATTTTCACCAATGTGTAACTTATTTGTATATATCAACTGCCCCAAATCAAGCTGATATTTAGCTTTAAATACAAACTGGTGGTATACTAAAGCATGTTATATTCCAAAAACATTTGTGCCAAATATATGACTGCTAAATTTAGAACAGTAGACAATATGAGGAGCTTTGACTCACATGGCTCTTGAAACTTCATGGGGGTCTTTCATGTTCCTTGTCCCATAAATTCTCACAATGGTCCCTTCCAAGTGGGGGATTGCATTTTTCCCATCTTACAGAGAAGAAAGAAATTATGATTGCTTTGTAGTTTTCCCAAGCTTATCCAGTAAATAAGTGGTTGCCAGAGTTGACAGCCCTAAACGTTTTTCACTTGGATCTTTCATCTGAACTCCAGACTTGTATATCCAACTGCCTACTCAACATAGATGTGTAAGGGATCTCAAACTTGCAAACAAACTTGACATATTTGTTATGGTTTGAATTGAATTGTGTCCCCCAGAAAGTTACATAGAAGTCCAAACTCACGGGACCTGGGAGTGACCTTATTTGGAAATACAATCTTTGCAGGGGCAGTTGAGTTAAAATGCAGTCATTAGGGTGGGCCCTAATTCAATCTGGTGTCTATCTAAGAAGAAGAGACAGAGACATGCAGAGGGAATGCCAGGTGACAATTGAGGCAGAGATGGGAGTGACACAGCTGCAAGCCAAGAAACACCAAGGATTGCAGGCCACCCCCAGAAGCTAAGAGGCAAGAAAGGGTTCCGTAAGAATCTCAGAGGGAGCAAGATCCTGTTGACACCTTGATTTTAGACTTCTACCCTCCAGAACTGTGAGAAAATACATAAGGTGCCAAATTGTGGTGCTCTGTTAAGGCAGCCCTAAAAAACAAATGCAATGTTCAAAACTTAACTCCTCACTCCTCTCCAAAACACGTTATTCTTTATGTGCAAAGTGACCCTCAAATGCAGAAGGAGCTGAGAAATCAGAGCAAGGCAGGTAAATGTCAGTAGAGGGTTGTTTACTCGGGATGTTATAAACAGAGGCATACTCCTGAATAGCAGTAAGACAGGTAGACCTCCACATCATGACACCCCCAAACCTAGGGCTTGTATGCTATAGAGAAAAGCTGTACATGCTCAACAGAGACAAAGACAAACTTCCAGAACAGGCAAGAATGCTATATGCATCATAGCCTATAGTTTGTGTAATAACATCAAGTTTGTTTTGATCTAGAAAAGAATTTATGGAGATTACTAAGGACAGTAAATAAAGTAGGAATCAGGAGGCATTTCCAGAACTGGGGCAACTCAAATGTCAACAAGGTGGATTAGTATGCAAGATGGGGGTCACCTTTGCCTCCAGACACCTCCTGCCACAGTCTCTAGTAAAGCAGTAAATGGTAACTTCATCCTTGGTCTTAATCTTGTTTTCTCTCTTTTGCTCAGACTCCATACTCAATCTATCAGTGCATTCAATTAGCTTTACCTTCACAACACATCTACACTCTAAGCACTTAACACCACCTCCACTACTGACAATGAGGTCTCACCCATCGCCATCTCTCACTTGGTCTATTTCAGTAGCCTCTTCATGAGTGTCCCTATTCCTCCTTTTGTTCTCCTACCATCTATTCTCAACCCAGCAGCCAGCACTGTCCTCTTCAAACATGTTAGATTAGCTGGGCACAGTGGCTCATGCCTGTAATCCCAGCACTTTGGTAGGCTGAGGTGGGTGGATCACAAGGTCAGAAGTTCGAGACCAGCCTGGCCAATATGGTGAAACCCTGTCTCTAGTAAAAATACAAACAAAACAAAACAAAAACGAGTGTGGTGGCACACGCCTATAGTCCCAGCTACTTGGGAGGCTGAGGCAGAAGAATCATTTGAACCCAGGAGCCAGAGGTGGCAATGAGCTGAAATCATGCCACTACACTATAGCCTGGGAGACAGAGCAAGACTCCATCTCAAAAACAAACAAACAAACAAAAACCAATACACATTAGATCACACCATGCCTCTGCTCAAAAGTCTGAAGTGGCTTCCCACATATCTCAGAAATATGTAGGGTCCTTTCATTAGATGTCAAGGTTTCATGTGAGCTGCATCCAGTAGCACAGCTTCCTGTCTCATCTCACGCCACTCCTTCTCCTACTCGTTTTCTGGATACACTACCTTCTTTGCTGAACTTGATCACATTTACCATGCTCTCATGTCAGTTCTAAAGGGTTCTTCCTTCTCCTAGACACCTACATGATTCCTTCCCTCAACTTTAGAATTCTGCTAATTGCCTCCAAGTTAGGCTTTCCTTTTCTAGATTATTTAAAATGGCAACTCCCCCTTTCCTGGCACATCCACTCTCTTTATCTTACATTGCTTTTTTCCTTAGCATTCATGAGTAATACTTCATGTATGTACCTTGCATTTATGTATTGCCTCTCTCCTTACACCAAAATGGAAGCCCTATGAGGACAGGAACTTAACTTTCTTTACTGTCTGTCTCTGGAGCATATAGAATACATGGGAGTTCAATAAATATTTGCTGAGTTAAGTGGATAAATGAAAGATCTCTTAAATAACGGTCTCTCTGTTATACACAAACGAGAAAAATATATAGTGTAAAACAAATGACTCATATGATTTGGATGTGTGTCCCCTCCAAATCTCATATTGAAATGTGATCCGCAGTGTTAGAGGTGGGGCCTAGTGGGAGGTGTGTAGGTCATGTGGGTGGATTCCTTATGAATGGCTGGGTGCTATCCCCTTGGTGGTGAGTGCGTTCTCTATTAGTCACTATTACAGTTGGTTCTCTAAAGAGATTGACACCTTCTTCTCTATCTCTTGTCATGTGATCCACCTGCTCCCTATTTGCCTTCCACCATGACTGTAAGCTTCCTGAGGCCCCCACCAGAAGTAGATGCTGGCACCATGCTTCTTGCACGGTCTGCAAAACCATGATCAAATAAACCTCTTTTCTTTATTTATTGATCAGATATTTCTTTAGAGCAATGCAAAAGTACTCAGTTATTTTAAAAAAATGAGCAAGTACAATCAATATTATTTATTTGCACTCCCCTAAATTACCCCACATGACATAGTTTAATAATTTAAATATCCATGTTTGATTTAGCTGAAATGACCAATAGATTTGAAAGTGGAAGAGGTTAAAAAAAGAAAAAGAGGACTTTTATAATTTATCCAGATGACAGTGTTATTAAAACGTGAACAAGTACCACAAGTAAATTTAGGACTGAATGGTTCCAGATGATAGGCACTTGTCTGAAGGAGACTCATACTAGTTTGTGGGAATATGTTACATTATTCCTCTACTTTGTTTTAGCAAGTCATTTGGATTCCTTTTTCTATATTTGAGAACGAAATCTACTTAAATCCCTTTGGACTAAAAAATATTATGACTAGTTATTGGAACCTTAGTATATTTTGCAATGATACTCTATATGGAGTAAAATACTATTCTTTTGGGTTAATGACAAGCATATTTATACATTTATATTAAGTTTTATAGTAACAGTCAGTAGAACTGATAAAAAGCACAAATACCTTAATGGTAAATATAATCATCCTAATTCCACTCTACAGGGGAAAATCAATACTCTGGCCAGTGTGATGATTCATTCAGACCTTTGAAAGTACAGAGGGAAACAATACATTAAATTACAAACAACAAAATCTAATGATTGGCTATACTGATGCCCTACAGAAAGATAGTGACACATGGAAGTCCTTAACAAACAGTGAAAGCTAAATGTAACAGCCAGAGGGCTTGTTTTGTAGTATACAAAGAAGACCTGTCTTTGCCATGAAAGAGCAACACAGCTGAAGAACACACTCAAGATCTGACAGGTTTATTGAACTTCAAGGATAGTAGAATGCTCTGCCAAGCAAATATATAATGCTAAATTCAGCACCCTAGTAGGGAAAGCCCAGGAAAACATGAGATGGGATATTTGAATGAATACCCTCAAATATTGAGGCTCTCCAGAATCCCCTGAACATTAGAGCTGCAGAGGTGCTGCTGCTCCCTCCCTTAATCGTTCCCCTACTAATTGCTAGAAATGTCCCCACATAGAGGCCTCTCCCTCAGGAGGCAGCAGCAGGCTTTCCTTAGGATATGTCCCCACTGTTCTCCTGGCTGCCAGGCTGATGACTACAGTTAATTCTCAGATATCCCAGCTGAATTAATGCAGGGTATGTTAATAAGGAGATTATACCCTAAAGCAGTTGCAAGAGTTAACTAGCATGTATTAGTAGGAGCCAGGGGAATACCAGTGAGACTGGAGTTTAAGGATGCTTGATCACGCAAAGCAGAACATAGGAGTAGATAAGAAAGAATGCTTTAATTCCAGAGGTTGAGGTAACTGAATTATGAAAGAATACAGTGCAAGAAGGGATTGGAAAACTCAGCAAAGTTGGCATGTTGGGATAATATATTATGCAAGGGAACAATACTCTCTAAAATTTTATTTTATAGGAAGTTGTAGAGGACACATAATTTGCCCATGCTCTCAGGAAGGCTCTGATGAGAGGAACCAAGAATGTCATCCTAAGGTCAGCGATGGATCCCCTCCAAAGACCAGGACTGACGGTATTAAAGACATTAACAAAGCCTGACTCATCAATAATGAAGATGATGAGACCCCAAGGTAAGAGTAAAGGTGAGGCTTAACCACCCACTTCCAGGAGGCTGCACATTCTGGGAGAGGTAGTCATAGAGCCTTGGCCCACAGGGATTTATGCAGATGTTTACTAGAACATGGCATTCTTAGGGGCAAGAACAAATGGACAGTGAATGAGGGTACTGCTTATTATACACAGTAAAAAAAGGCAAGAATAGATGAGCAGGAAGCTTTTGGCAAGGGCTCACATTTTCTTGGTCAGTTCACAAATCTGAACCAGTTTTAAGACCAGGAAGCTATTGACTGACGAGGTGGATGGTTTTCCACAAAAAAGAACTCTGCAATACCAGGGCAATTACATACTATGGTGATTCCCTTGGTCTTTTCCCAAAGACATGTATGAGAATTTACTCAAGTGATTGATACTGGGTCAAGGGGAAGTATAAGACGTTGTGAGGGTTTTGGACACGGACTGAGTTGACATTCATATTTAAAGGCCCAAAACACCATTATCATTTCACTGTTAGATTGGGTACATAAGTAGAAAGGTGATAAATAGAACCCTGGTCAAAGTCCATCTCATGATAAGCTTACTGAGTTTATGAACTAAGCTTTGACCATCTCCCTGTTCCCTAAATGTATAATGGGGTTTATATACTTGGCAATTGGTGTAAACCTTGTATTGAATTTTTAGTCTGTATATTAAGAACTATCATAGTGGGGAAGCCCAAGTAAAAGTTTCTGAAACTGTGCAGCCCCTCAGCCAACGTACTAAATAAAAAAACAAAACAAAACAAAACAGTATTACATTTCATGGGAAGGGGGTTGACAGAGAATAGTGCCATCACTAAGGATCTTAATGATTCAAGGAAGTTTGTCTCATATATCTCTGCTTAATTCAACAGTATGGCCCATGCAGAAATCAGATACATCCTGGAGACTGACCATAGAATACCACAAGCTCAACCAAGTGGTGATCCTGACAACAACTGTGATGCCAGATGAGGTATGGGGAATATGGTATGGCGAAGGAATTTGTTCTTAGCCAGAAAAGAACATCAGAAACAGTTTACTTTTACATGGATCAGACAGCACTAAACATATTGTTCCCTCTGTACTTTCAAGTATTGTTCCCTCTGTACTTTCAAAGGCCTGAATCATTACAGTGGCCAGAGTGTTCTCCTCCATGTTGACAGATTTGTACCAGGACTGGCATAATTCTCCTGCTGTGTGTCATAATCTGAAGACCACCTGGGTATAACTGCAAAACATGATATTGGGTTAATTACATCATTAACATCAGAATGAGCAAGGCAGAATGAAAACCTTGGTAAAATGTGCACTCCAGAGGGCATGAGATGAACCCTCTGAAGATTCAAGCACCTTCTCTTTCTATAAAAATTTTAGACATCTACTTGTCAGGGGCATAGAAAATGTTAAATGGTTGCATTTTGCTTTCTTAATTCCAAAACGGAAGTACCATGCTTTGTAGGTCTCACTGGGTTTTCTAGGGGCAATATGTTCTATGGGTAGGAATATTCCTTTGGCTCATACACTGACATAAAAGGGGATGGTCTTTGAGTGGTGTCTGGAACAGGAAAGAGCTGTGCAGCAGATCCAGGCTGTGACACAGCAGCTTGTCTTGGTGACTTCAGTTTATCATAACAAAATGCCACAGAACTGGGTGGCTTAAATATAGAAATCTATTTTCTCACAGTTCTGGAGGCTACAAGTCCCAGATCCATTTCTGACAGAGTCAATTCCTGTTAAGGGCCTCTTCCCTCTTCCTGGCTTTCAAGGGTTATCCTTTTGCTCTGCCCTCACATGACAGAATCAGAGAGAGTTCCTCTTCTAATGCGTCCACCAGTCCTATGGATTAGGGCCCAAACTTTATAAAAGCATCTAACTTTATCTTCTGAAGATCCTATCTCCAAATACAGTTGCGTTGGAAATTAGGGCTTCAACATATGAATTCAGGTGGAGGTGTGGGTAAAAACAGAATCACAATTTAGGCCAGAGATTGTGGGTTCTGCAGCAAGGTCATGCCATTTGAAGTGGAGAATTAAATGCAGAGCAAGGGCTTTATTGAACTACAAGCCATGGCTGCTCTTGAGGCATTCTGGACTCTTCAAGCACCAGCGAGCAGGAAGGAGTTGCCCTGTTTGCAGTGGTAATTGATCCTGATAAAAAGGCACATAGGGCTGATACTACACCAGAGAAATAGGGAGGAGAATGGATGAAACTCAGGTGATCTGCATGGGCACCTTTGTGGTAATTCCTTGCCCAGTTGTGACTGTGGATGGATAAGTGCAGTGAACCCCACCTGAAAAAGTTGTTGTCTTGGATTCAGACCCTTCAGGAATGAGGGTGAGGGTCATACCACCAGATAACTCATCCAAACCTGCAGAGGTAGGTGATAGCTGCGAAGAGAATTCAGAATGGATAGTTGGAGAGAGAGATGAATATCAGTTGTGGCCCCAAGACCAAATGGAGTGATTTGGCTGAGTTTGACCCACTAATCTTCCTTTTCTAGAAGTCTTGCCCTCAGGATGAGAGGCCCACTAAGGAGTGGCTCCCAGGATATGCATGGAGAAGTGGATTTATTTGGTAGAAAGAGTGAAAAGTGTGAAAAGTGGCAGTTAGGACATGTACTATTTAGATCTCCAAAAGAGAACGGTTCATAGGGAGTGCAGGTATCTGACAGCACCAGTTGCAGATGCCCTCAGGATCTTCCTTCAGTGTCCAGGACAAGGAGCTGAGGCCATTCATTCTGGGCAGTCCACAGGCAATGACTGCACATGGTGTTCGTACCAGAGCTCATTGTTTCTAACTAGTGTGAGACTCCTCGATGGGCAATCTTTGTGCTGGAGCTCACTGCTAAATTGGTTGAGACTTCCGCAGAATGAGCAGAGTCTGAGGGTCTTACTACCTAATCTTCTTCTACTTTCATGAAAGTCAAACCTGCATCAGGGGGCAGAAAGCTTTCTTTTCCTACTTGTGCTCCCTCTCCTCTTTGTCTTTTAGAGGCATTATCTCCAACAAACAACTTGTACTTGGAACTGCATCTTGGCTGCTGTTTCCAAAGGTCTTCGTCTCCCAGACTTGCATCATCATCACTGGTAGGTGATAACTTAGGCTTGAATAAATTAAGTGGTTCACCTCAGGTCCCACAAATATTCAGTGGACTGTTTTTTCATAATACTTTATTCTTACACTGAATAATATCCATGAAATCATGGAATTGATGTGCAAGTTGTAATTCCCCTAATTCACATGGAAAGCATAACTATTAAATTTAAAATAAAACAAAAGACTAACTTAGCACAACTTAGTTATTCCACATGGGAAAAATACATAATATCATATTTATCTGTTGGACATTCATTTGTTCTATGAAAGCATATTCGGCCAAGAGTTAATTTTTGAGATTTAGTCAACTTTGTCATTCTGAAGAAATGGAATACCTATCTTCTTACTCAGAAACCAATTTCAGTGCTTATGGCTGCCAGCGTCTATGTTAGACACTTCCATTAAACAACAATGGAGATAGTCAGTTTTATGCCCTCCAAGCCAATACTCTATTTCTATGGTCTCTAAAATGGAGTGTGTGCACTTTAAGAAATATGCAAGATAATTACATAAAGTGACAAAGGAAATATTTTAATTCTATTTTATGAGCATGGATAAAGTATGTATTCTCAAAAATCAAGACAACTGTTAAAATTTGTTCATAGAACAAATAAATTATCAACAGAGAAATATGATATTATGTAATTTTCCAATATGGGATAACTAAGTTGCCCAAATTTAGTTGCTGTGTAAAATTAACAAAACACAAAGCTTACATTCTAGTGGAGAAGAGGACAAAGTAAATGTATAAGAAATTAATGCTATATACATATACACTATATGTAAAATATGCCTTAAGTGCCGTAGAGAAAAATGTAGAAAAGGAGAACAGGGAGTGCTAGCGTGAGATTTGAGATTAAATGTGGTTCTGAGGTAGGACCTCACTATAAACGTGACAACAAAGCAAAGACCCAGAGGGTGAGAAAGACAGCCATGTAGGTAACTTGAGAAGAGAGAGAGGAATTAGGATTGCCCTTTTGCTAGGGGCATAGCCTAATAAAAGTGTAACTAACATGCTTTTTCATTACAAAGTTGGATATTCAAAACACTAAACATAACCCATTTTTGCCAGAGGTTGCAAATATTCTTTTGTGAAAAATCAGACCTTGGCGATGACCTTAAGCAGTAGGATGTAAATAACTCCCACAAGCTTAGTGTTCCAATAAGGAGCACTAGGCATAAATAGGTTTAAGATCATTGCCATCTCCAAACTCTGGACCCCTGCTCAATGAATACATTAAGCTGCCATCTGAGACACTGACTCTCCAAACCAACAAACTTGAGGCATGTTGTTAATGATAGACCCTTCATAACATTGATCCAGAATTCCAGATTCTGGAATATATAGAGGTGGAAATTCATAGTCCATGCATCAAGATTGAATGACATATCTCAGACTGGAGAAACCCTTCTGAAGTCAGTTCCAGGCATCCCTGGAAGCCTGGATAATTTGGGAAAAGGCTGACTTTGATGTAAGGTAATAAAGCAGACTGAAGCCCCAACCATAAGTTAATGCTAGAATTGACCAAACAGAAACATACTTAGGCAGCCAAGCACTCAGGGACCACATTCTAGATGCAAGCGGCCTAACCTTTTCTCCCTCATGTAGGTTTGGCTTAAATTCTTCCAGCTAAAATCATGAGTTCTTGGTTATGATGAAAATGTACTAAGATATGAAATTTACCATAATTATATCGTTAAACATTCTGCTAAAACTTCTTTGGGTGAAAAAAGATCACATTTTTGGATATGTATGTAAAATCTGGGTGAACTGAGGTAAACAGAAATTAGGAGTCTGCACTTTGGAGTTAGACTGCCAGGGTTTAAATTTCAGCTTTCTCACTTGCTAGGTAGGCAGCACTGGGTATTTCTTAATGTCTGTGTTTTAGTCTCCAGGCCTTTAAAATGGAAAAGATTATACACCCCATAGGGTTGTTATCATGAGGAATAAATGAAGTAATATTTGAAAAAAAAAAATGCTTGGAATATATAAAACATGGTATGAATGCTTTTTAAATAAAACAGAATTCTTTTTAGCATGGATAGTTATATATGTGTGTATATATATATAATTATATAGTTATATAATTATATATAAATTTATGTATAATTTATATAAAAATTGTGTGTGTGTGTGTGTGTATATGTATATATATATATATAATTATTTTTTTTTTGGTGAGAAAGGGTCTCACTCTGTCACCCAGGCTGCAGCCTCTACCTGGGCTCAAGCAATCCTCCTACCTCAGTTTCCCAAGTAGCTGGGACTAGAGGCACGTACCACCATGCGCCCAGCTAATTTTTATATATTTTTTGTAGAGATGAAGTCTCACTATATTGCCCAGGTTGGTCCTGAATTTCTAGGCTCAAGTGATCCTCCTGCCTCAGCTCCCCAAATACTGGGATTATAGGCATAAGTCACTGCACTCGGCAAAACAGAATTCTCATTTAAAATTCCTTTGTAACATTACTTTCAAAGACTTACCTCTTTCACCTTCATCAAAGAAACAAGACTTACTGACAATTCCTGAGAGACTCTTTTACACAGAAATATTTTAAACAGAACTTTTTATACATTTTAAGTCTAGAAGCTCTGTCAAGTTTATATTAAACCTTTAACTGAATTTCAAAGTAAATGGTATAATAAATAGATGACCACAAAGATTATCAAATGAATACTTTATTAGTCATAACACGTATAAAATAAATTTCTTTTCATCATGGAGTCACCAAATTTTAAAACCAACCAACACTTTCTCATTTTTACAACTAAAATATGTAAAATTCTTAAATTCCATAATTTTTGTTCAACTGCTTGGTCATTCAACTCACAAATCTAGAATGCGATTAATCTACAAATCTAAGTATTCACAGATGTGTCTTAGGCTTGGTTTGTAACAATCTAGAAGCAATCTACTTACAAAAGTGCCACCAAACATAAGCTTGCTATACCTGGGAAACAAAAATAAAATCTCACAACTAAATTTTAGCAGACTAAACAATTCCAACTAGAATGGACTATATATCCTCATGGCACATTTATGACATGTAATTCATAATACAGGTTTAGATGTGTGGTATGTAGCTAGGAAAACCAAGGAAGTAGAATATTAAAAGATCTGACGTAAGTATAAGCCTGGTTTTCCCCTCATGTCTTCTGTCTTTATATTTTTTTAATCAATCACAAACCAAGCTCTAACAGGGTTCTTTCTAGAGGATTATTAGATAAATAACACTTAATCATTAAGTACTGATCATGCCACTCATTCACAGTTGTTCTACGTTCCATGAACTCTAATAGCCCAACTTATATGTGGCACTCCAAGGGGATGCTTCAGCCAGAAAGTAAAGGGCTGAAAGAACACAGCAATACAAAAGCCCTGGTGTGGTGGGAACTGTGGCCTCACTCTAACTCGTTCTTCCATTCAAAGCATTTTGGCACCTTTCCATAACCAGGATCTCTACAGGTAGGTTAAAATACTTTTCTATGCTATTCAGCCAGAAATAAATAGTTTTTGTTCCTGGCTATTGTTATAAAACTGATTTTGTCTTTCTGTCACCAGTGCAAAAACTGTATAGATGTTTGGGCTAATATAAAAGCATACAGAATCTACAACTTTATATGTAATACTCTATTCAAATTTAACTCAAAGTAATACAAAATAATTAGAAGTAACAACTTAATTATTCTGAGAGCTCTATTTGGAAAACCTTCACATTCCACACACAAATATGGGTCTATTCATGCACAGGGAAAACAACTGTATTCTGAAGCATAAATAAATTAAAAGTAAGACATGAGTAGCTAGATACCAGTTCCAGCAGTGATTAATGGTCTCTGGGGATCCCATTTTAAGGACTCTCAGATGAGAATCTTGCTCAGTTGTTAGATCATTAGTTTGATTAAGCAACTAAAGTTTACTTCATAAATTACTTTTTCCTATATCCAGGACTCTGCCTGAGACAGTTTGAGAAACTATACACCCCTCCAAAGGTAAGCATTTGACTATTAACACAAAGGCAATGTGATTATTGCATAATGAGACTAAATATTATGTGGCTTGTCTAGTTAGTTAGGTTTATACGTTTTCATGATCAGTTGTTTTACACCAGTGGTCGATAAACGATAGCCCACAAGGTTAAACCCAGACTCCCCTTGTTTTTATAGTTTCATTAGAACATAACCACACTCATTGATTTCTGTATTGGCTATAGCTGCTTTCATGCTACAACAGCAGAACTGAATAGTTGTGACAGAGACTGTATGGCCCATGAACACAAATATTTACCATCTGGCCCATTCCAAAACAAAGTGTGCCATTTCCTGTTTTACACTAAAGTATAGAGGTCAGTGGGAAGCCTATTTGAAATGTGTTTTTTTAGGAAGTTAGTTAAAATTAAGGTTCAGGTGACTCAGCAACCAAACGAAAGGCATACTAATTTTTTATGAACCATATATTTGTATTTTATGGACATAAAAAGAAACTTTCAGAAAAGGGAAGAAGGGGGAGAAACATAAAAGGCCGTTTTTTTTAACATGATAAGAAAATTAACATTCCATCCATGAAATAAACCAAAACTTGAGCTTAGAGTCTCTCCCTACTAAACAAACTACTTTTGGAATGTTTTTACATCTGGACAAAATGGTATCCAAATTGATCAGACATATAAAGTAGACAAATGAAACTAACACACGACTGCCAGTTTCTAAGGAGTGTCACGGTCGCCATCTTCTTAAAGCCAGACCCAAACTGCAACCATAACAAGCTGTCGTCATAAAGGCAAAAATCTAAGAAAAAGGAAACAAAAATTCACATCAGATTTACAACACTGACTTAAAAGCAGTGTCCTAAAGAACAACCATATGAAGATTGACCAATCTACCTAAAGACACTTAGAAAATATTTTATATAGTCTTTTTTGATGATTTGTACAACTGTTTTATTCCCTCATACAGTTACCTCCCAATTCCTTTAAACATTTTAGCCCCTAATAATTTTCTCATTTGTAGACAACTTTACACTGAACATTTGTTCACATGCTGGGCTCACTTATTAAGTATCTGTGAACCCCCCAGGCACTGTATTTAAAAATTCAGCATGACGTGGTGAACCACTATACATGTAGTGGTTTCACAGCCAAGAAAACCAGCAACCCTCAGAACCTGAGGATGCATCAGATAATTTCTGTGACAATGGAAAGTAACTTTAAAACTCAAGTGGAAATGATCAGGTTGGCTTTCTGTTGTCTGGGAGACAGTCCCATGTACAAATCTGCATTCTACTGTGAATTACTGTCCTTAGAATTTAATGAGAATTTCTTCAGCACCAACTGTGTGTATATCACTACATTTGGTACATATAAGCAAACAGTAGATAATGTCCTCACCCTTTTGGGGTTTATGATCCACAGAAGACTAAAAGACAAAGCAAAAGCAGTTCAACATAATAAATATTATGGTTTAGTACAGGGGTTCTTAACCAGGAAACTATAGCTCTGGGAAGCAATACTGGATTCACCTATAGATCATTTTCAGTTTAATTGCTTTTCTGCTATTCTTTCCACCCTTCTTCTGCTGATTCCGATACATTTCTAATCTAGACATTGTTTTCTAAATGAGAGCAATAGCTTTTGGTACATCTATTAGGGAAAAGAAATTTTCCTCTCAATCTAATGTCCCAAATGGATGGGACATTTGAAAGCTAAAACCATGACCCACTGTTGTAATCCCATCTTCAGCCTAATTCATTGCAGGCACTCAATAAATTTTGACAAATCCTAACAGAGACTTGGGAAACTTATAATAGGTTTTGAAATCATTTGTCTTCTACCCCTCAAAAACTCAGACTCTAGACCTGTATTGTCTAATATGATAGCCACTAGCCATATGTGGTTAAAATAATACTAAAAATTCAGTTCCTTCATCATACTGGTTACTTTCCCCTGCCCCCAGAGAGAATCTTGGTCTGTCACTCAGACTGGAGTGCAGTGGTGTGGTCTTGGCTCACTACAACCTCGGCCTCCTGGGCTAAAGAGTTTTTGTCACCTCAGCCTCCCAAATAGGTGGCACTACAGGCACAAGCCACCAGGCATGGCCAGTTCTTTCTTTATTCTTTTTTTCCCCCCCACTTTCAGAGACAGGGTCTTGCTATGTTGACCAGGCTGCTCTAGAAATCCTGGCCTCAAGCAGTCCTCCCACCTCGGTCTACCAGAGTGCTGGGATCACAGGCATGAGTCACGGCTCTTTGGCTTATTACTTTTCAATTGCTCAACAGCCACATGAGGCTAGTGGCCAACATATTGGACAGTACTTACAAAAAAGAAAGTTCTACTAGACAGTGCTGCTCCAGACAGATTTCAATGCCTATATGGGGAGTACTGGGTTATTTACAGGCTACCTGGGAAACATAATAAAACATTAGGGTCACTAATTTGCCATATATTTATATTAAATATCAATCACACTATTTCAGAAAATTTGGACTTCTAGCATCTTAAAAGTGATCTTTAACAACAAAAATAATACATTAATTCTTCAAATCATCTATACAATACAAAATGACAAATTCACTCCAGTATGTGAATTAAAGATGATTTAAAAATCTATAAATGTCCCAAGGAATGCATTTCATCTGCCTATCATCTACTGCAATGGCTGGCATATTTGCCTCCCTTCCTCACCTGCACTTTCCTGAATGGCAGGAACTCCAACTTATTCACCCCATCCTCAACAGCCAGCAAAATTACTTGATACATGGTAGGCCCCCAGTATCTATTTTATAAGAAGCAAAAAACACAGTTCTTTTTGCAGACCCCCTCAAAACTCAGACTCCAGACCTGTATTGTCTAATATGATAGCCACTAGTCACATGTGGTTAAAATTATTAAAATAATATTAAAAATACAGTTCCTTAGTCATACCGGTTACTCCCCATTCCCCCCCCACCCCTCGACCGAGTCTTGGTCTGTCACTCAGACTGGAGTGCAGTGGTGGGGTCTCGGCTCACTGCAACCTCTGCCTCCTGGGCTCTGGAGATTTTCTCACCTTAGCCTCCCAAACAGGTGGCACTACAGGCACAAGACACCAGGCCTGGCTAATTCCTAAGGAGAGACGGTGGCTTGCTGTGGTCTTATATGAACATTAACCTCTTTATGCTTCAGTTTAATCACTCACAACCCTGTGAGCAAAGTGATCATGGCACTCTGCTCACAGGGTTATTGTACAGATAGTAGCTATGATATATTTAACGTTAATGGCTAGTATTAAAGAGAACTGTTGCCTGAAGAGTTTCTTGGAGGCCTTGACAGTGGAGTGGAAGTGCTGGTGAATGGTACTCATTGAATACTTACTGTGGCTGCTACGTTTATGTTATACTGGTTATCACTCAGGAGCGGCTGCAGGGTCATGGTTGTATTGCAATGCAAATCGTGCAGGGATGTGGCTGCTGCTTCCAATAAAAAGGCTCCAAAATAGAAAACAAACACTGTAAAATGGTAGGCAAAATCCTAAAGAGGAGAGAAAAGACATCTGCAATTAAAATATTTTTCTGTTCCTTATTTCAAATGAAGTCTAGGTTTAGCAAGATCAAAACATTTAATTAAACTATCTTAATTACCTTCTCTGTTTTAATTGCTTTAGAAATGTCAGGCTATTAGAATCCAAGTGAAAATCAACCCATTTTAATTGGCACATTGGTAAACTGGTAAACCTTAACATATACTGAATTTTACAATTATATATTTTCATTTGGATTAAGATGCCATAGAGATCAATGTTAATTAGGATAATATAAAAAAGCCATAACATATGTTGTCTTTAAAATTCAAGTAAAGTGGCATTTAAATAACATCTTATTATGATTATTATATGTATTCATATAAATTATATAATTATTTTTGACCGGTTATTTTTATCATTAGAGATTTTCCACTGAAAGATACAGAAGACTAATTAAATATATAATTCAATAACATATATCCATATGTTTGTTTCATTAAAAACTAATATGTCATATACTTCCACAAAAAGTATAAGAACTCATTTGTTAGGCTTCTTTGTATGTTGCTGACATTCAAGTGAAGCATAACACTATTACAGTTCATATGATCTTACCTGAATTAATATATCAACACATCACTCTTTGTTTGTAATAGCTCCCACATACCAGATAACTTACATGCATTGTTACTCATCCTTATAACCACCATTAACTATCTTCATTTTACAAATAATTTTTTTCTTTTCAATTAAATGACTGTTTAAAGCCATGTAAATATTAATTTTAGGAGGGAGAAAAACCTCTAGTGTGTCTGGTCCCAAAGTCCAGTTTATTTTTTTAAAATTATTTTACTTGTACACAATAAATATTTTTGTCATGTTTTGAAAATTTATACATTGTGGGATGGCTAAATTGAGCTAATTTATATATATATATATATATATATATACACATATATATAACCTCCCATAATTTTTTTTTTGTGGTGAGAACATTTAAAATCTATTCTTTTAGCTTTTTCAAGAATATAATACACTGTTATTAACTATAGTCACCAAGCTATACAATAGATCTCTTGAACTTATTTCTCCTAACTGATATTTGTATCCTTTGACCAACATTTTCCCCAGTCCCCCATCAGCCCATCCCTTGGGAATCACCATTCTGTCTACTTCTCTAAATTCAGCTTATGATCATGTGGTCTTTCTGTGCCTGGCTTATTTTACATAATGTTCATGTATATTGCAAATGACAGGATTTCCTTCTTTATAAAGGCTGAATTAGTATGGTGAATATGTGCTGGACTTCTTTATCCGTTCATCTGCTGATAGACCCTCAGGTGTGAATCTGTATCTTGCTTATTATGAATAATGCTGTAATGAATATGAAAATGCAGATATTTCACTGATTTGATTTCCTTCGGATATATACCTGGGTGTGGGATTGCTAGATCATATGGTAGTTCTATTTTTAACTTTCTGAGGAACTCCACACTGTTCACTATAACAACTGTACTAATTTACATTCCTACCCAACAGTGTGCAAGGGTTCCCCCTCTGAAGTCCACTTTCTTTCCTGGCAAACCTATTACTGATTTCTATTAGTGTTATAGCAATATTACAAAGGAGAGCATTGTACTGCCTTTGTAAATGCCCATACAGCAAATGATACTGTTTACAGGAATTGTTCTCACATCTGAAATAGTCTGCTAGGACAAATTTAACAAACCATGCGTTAAAAACTACAAAGGTGTGCTTTCTATTAAATAACTCTCATTTGTAAACTGATTCACAAATACCTTCAAAAGATTTAAGTGCTACATACTGGCCACATGCCTAATCTATAGGAAAGATGCAAAATACATGTGGTTATTCAACAAATACTAGCTGACGAAGGTTCAACTCCAAATTCAAATGTCACCACTTTTAATGGCTAATTGAAATGAAGCTAGATCCTAGTAAGAAAAATTAAGAGAAAATTTGAGATCACTAAACACTCATTTAATTTACTGAGGTGAATCCTCAGATACAGCTGATCTGTGTAATAAAGAGATTCAGTGACAGGGCCGGCAACTCTTGGTGTGATCTGACCCCTTGACTTCTTTATCATTACACACCTTTTTCATATCGGCCACACTGGCCTCATTTTGGTCTCTAGGAAGCATTTCACAGGTCAAGAATGCTACTCTTTACACATTCTTCCAGAAAGAATTCTGCCCACAAGCACTTACTGCTTGCCCCTTCCCATCTCTCTCTCTATTCCTGCCAGTTTTGCTTCTTCTGCCCTCCTTTTCAGGAGTATCTGAATTAAATTATGGTTTCAAGACTTTCCTGTCCAATCCTGTTTCTTCCCCCCTTCATCTTTTATAGAAATTACTTCCCAATACACTTCTTGCACTCCTCACTCCATATACTTGGGTCATCCTGCCCGGCTAGGGTCACATATACTCTTGGTGTTGGGAGAAAGGATACAGTGTGGAATTTATGGCAATGCCAGTATGAAAATTACTATGGACGTTCCTGGAGTTTTAGAGCCTCTAGTAACCTGCATTGGAGAGTGACAAGTCTGAAAAGCAGCTCCTGGTGCTAGGCCTGGTAGAGAAGAAACACTTGATCTTGAGATACCAAGTGGCCAGGCATCCAGAACTGCTTATTTTGAGTTGGGTTCCTCGGAAGCCACTAACTCAAAAAGTCAGGTGGTCCCAGGCTGTCTCCTTGTGATGGTAAAGGCACATACGATACTGACCTGAGCAAGACCAGACAACAAGAGTTAACTGCATGAGCAGATAGCCTAGGCTCTCATGTTACCCACCAGAGTGGAACTGCTCTCCTTCCTCAGTTCATACCTATGGCCACAGGGGAAGGAGGGGTTTTTCTTAGGAGAAAAAAACCCTGAGCTTTGTTTATGGAAGAGTTGGCTCCTGGGTGGTTGCTAGGTGGAAAGGGACAGCAGCTGTACTATATGTGTATTATAGCCACATTGAGAGTTGGCTTTGAAAGACAGTGGTTAGGGAATATTTTCCCAATGGGTGGAGCTGAGTGATGATGCATGTCACACACTTTGCTTAGAAAGAAAAGTGGCCCATGGCTGGGTGCAGTGGTTCCTGTCTGTAATCCCAGCACTTTGGGAGGCCGAGGTGGTGAATAACTTCAGGTTAGGAGTTTGAGACCAACCTAGGCAACATGGCAAAAGTCCATCTCTATTGAAAATACAAAAATTAGCTGCGCATCCCTGTAATCCAGCTACTCAGAAGGCTGAGGCAGGAGAATCGCATGAAGCCGGGAGGTTGAGGTTGCAGTGAGCAGAGATCCTGCCACCACACTCTAGCCTGGGTGACAAAGCAAGGCTCTGTCTCAAAAAAAAAAAAAAAAAAAAGCCCACAGAGAGATTGTATAGACTCGTGGTCCACAGCAGATAGCCTACTGCACTTGTCAGGGCCATGGGATAAAACAGATCACAGCTTTAGGGACAAGGAAGGGACTAGGCATGAAATGTGACAATCTTTCTGTCATTTGGTAATGCCTACCAGAAGCATCACTTTGGAATGCTCTATAGACAAAAGGACCCTTCTAGTTGATGTTACCAAGCCTTTGTCATCAACCACCTCATACCCGGCATTATGGACACATAAACAGAGTACCCATGGTCAGAGAAAGTGGCCATGGAAAGGCCCAAGAGCATGGACTCCTTATTGCCAAAGCTGATCTACCCACTGCTTCCTCTGAATGGTGAACCTGCCAGCAACAGAGACCAGCTCTGAGCTCCTGATAAGGTATTATTCTCAAGGGGACGACCAACCAGTCGTCTGCAGTAAGTGAATGAAAACTGAGCTCCTACCTTCTTGAAGGGCAAAATATTTCACTCTCAAAGACAGACATGCATAATGGTTATTCTCACAAAAACAGAATTAACCTAGAGTACGGATTTATGAATTTGCTCTTCTGTCTCTCAGAGCTTGAGCCACCAGCTATATACAAGGATTTCCAGAGTGCCTAATTCACAGGCATTCCAGTCTCTGACCAAGGAAACCACTTCTCAGCAAAGCAGAAGTGGAAATGGGTGCCCACCCATGGGTTGGATCACACACTGTACTACCTAAAAGCTGCTGGCCTGGCCTGATAGCACAGAGGAATGGCTGGATGAAGGTACAGCTTGGGGGCACTAGTCTGTGAGGATGGGAGCCATCCTTTGGGATGCAGTAAATATACTGAAGAAGAGTTTCTTATATGTTATTGTGTCTCCATTGGAAGAATGGAAACTTAGGGGTGAAAGCAAGAGTTTCTTCACTCGTCATCACTTCTAATAACCTGCTGCAATTCTTTATGATTTCTGTCCCTATAACTCTAGGCTATTCCTCGTTGGGGTCCTTGTCCCCAAAGGGGTATTCTTCATAGAGGATACAGCAATGGTCCCATTGAGTTACAAGCTATGGCTACTCCCTGGCCACTCTGGACTCTTCTGTCCAGGGACAAAAAGGCAGGAAGAGGAGTTACCATCTTGACAAAGGTTGTTGCCCCTAATCATTAAGAGAAAACAGAGCTGCTGGAAGTCAGGACAGCACTAAGGAACATGTGTTGTCCTAGTGTATGTGCCACCGGAGGGCGAGGGGAATTATATGTAGAACTCAGGTGATCTACTTGAGGGCTTTTTGGAAGCCCTCTGTGCCTACTGTGACTAAAAACAAGTGCAGTAATGCTGGCCTGAAGCAGATGTGGTTGCCAGGGGCTCTTACTCTCTCAGGAATGAGAGTTTGGATTCACCACCCGGAAACCACTGAGATGAGCAGACAGAAAAGCTGGGAAGAGGAATGTAAAACAGTCAGTGGAAGATGAAGAAGATAAGTACCAGTTGGCCTTCAGACCAACTCCGGTGAAAGGAGCTGTCATGTATCCCTCTAACCTCTCTCCTTTAAGTCTTTCCTCAGGAAGAAAGGCACACTAGAACCCCGGAGGAGCAACTCCCCAGATGCATATGGAGAAATGGATCTGCATTATGAAAGGAGAGACTAAGGCCGGGCACTGTGGCTCATGCCTGCACTTTGGGAGGCTGAGGTGGGCAGATCATGAGATCAAGACCATCCTGGCCAACATGGTGGAACCCTGTCTCTACTAAAAATACAAAAACTATCCAGGTGTAGTGGAGCATGCCTGTAGTCCCAGCTACTTGGAAGCCTGAGGCAGAAGAATTGCTTGAACCCAGGAGGCAGAGGTTGCAGTGAGCCGAGGTCACACCACTGCACTCCAGTGTGGCGACAGAGTGAGACTCTGTCTCAAAAAAAGTAAAAAGAAACTTTGGGCTGGGCGCTGTGGCTCATGCCTGTAATCCCAGCACTTTGGGAGACCAAGGCAGATGGATCACGAGAGGAGTTCAAAACCAGCCTGGCCAACATAGTGAAACCCTGTCTTTACTAAAAACAGAAAAAATTAGCCAGGTGTGGTGGTGTGCACCTGTAATTCCAGCTACTTGGGAGGCTGAGGCAAGAGAATCATGTGAACCTGGGAGGCGGAGGTCGCAGTATGCTGAGATTGCGCCACTGCACTCCAGTCCAGCCGAGGCAACAGTGTGAGACTGTCTCAAAGAAAAAAATAAATAAAGCTGGGCACAGTGGCTCACACCTGTAATCGCAGCACTGTGGGAGACCAAGGTGGCGGATCACCTGAGGTCAGGAGTTTGAGACTAGCCTGACCAACATGGAGAAACCCTGTCTCTACTAAAAATATAAAAAATTAGCCAGGCATGGTGGTGCATGCCTGTAACCCCAGCTACTCTGGAGGCTGTGGCAGGAGAATCACTTGAACCTGGGTGGCAGAGGTTGCAGTGAGCCGAGGCCGTGCCATTGCACTCCAGTCTGGGCAGCAAGAGTGAAACTCCATCTCAAAAAAAAAAAAAAAAAACAAAAACCTGTTGCAACTAATTGTGCACTGCACACATTTTCCATCAAGAAAGAACTTGATATTTAGCTGTGAGGAGTTCAGGTAGCTGACAGCCTCCAGCTTCAGTGGATTTGGGATCTGCTACAATGGGTGAGCCAAGGCCACATTCTTCTGGGATATTCCCCAACCCCACTACTGACAGACAGCACAGTGGAGATGCTAGTGCTTGGCCACTTGTGCCTAACACAAAACTCTTGAAGGATCGGCTGTGCTCTGAAGTTTTATATTGATTTGGTCAAGACTTTGTGGAGTATATCAATCTGGGTTTTCTTCCTTATCTTCCTTTATTTTCTTTTACAAGTGTTATCTCCCCTTTCCCTCAAACAATAACAACAACAAAAAGCCCAAACCAAAACTCTTGTACTTCTAAATCCATCTTAAGAGTCTGCTTCCCAGTGGATCTGAGATGACACATATGTTGTTTTGGCATGCTAGGCTTTTGCTTTTTGGCTACTAACATAACATTAATTAATGCATTAATTATGTAACAATTTCTTTACTTATGTTGCCTACTACAACAAACTCTTTGAGAGGGACTACTAGACCTGTTTTGCACAATTGTATTCCCAGGGCCTAGTATAGTGCTTACTACTCAGTAAATATTCCCAGCTTCTGGAGAGCTGTACCCATATTTGTATTTGGTCATCCTGAATGTATCATTCTAATTTGTGCCAGGTGTGGGATGTGCATTGGATGTAAGAATTTCTTCCACAAGGCTCACTCATTACATTTGACAGCTCAGATCATTTCTGCTAAGCCAGTGGTTCTCAAATGTTAGCCTGCATCAGAGACACTTGGAAAGCTTCTTTAAACATAGACAGCTGACTCCTGCTCCCAGAGTTTCTGACTTAGCAGCTCAGAGTGGCACCTGAGAATGTCCGTTCCTGACATGTCTCCAGATGGTGCTGCTCCTCTGGCCAAGACCACCATTTGTGAACCTCTGTCCTAGGCCCCTGGCCTCCACTTATTAACAGATGAACCCAGCCTCTTTCTTAGTCGCCTTCATGTGCTCTTGCTCTTCCACCAACCTTCTCAATGCTCACACACCCCAGAGCACTGCCCGCTTGTGTTCCCCTTTTCCTTGGGCAACCTCAGCCTCAAGCATAGCTTGGTTTTTGGTTTTTTTTCTCCACAAGTGACTATATCCTACATTCTTGTCTTAAGCCCATGCATTGCTCCTCAGTTCAGGGTCAAACTTCCATCTACTAGTTTTTAAAAAAAGCTACATTGTGTATATGGGGATGCTGCTTTACATTAAGGAAAAATGACACCCACTTTGAACCTTAGTTTTCTCATTTTTACAAATGAGAACAAGAATAGAGGACAGGCAGGATATTAAGCAGTGGATGGAGCTGGAGGCTGTTATTCTAAGTAACTCACTTATTATTTGAAAACCAAATATTGTATGATCTCAGTTGTAAGTGGGAGCTAAGCTATGGCACTGGAGACTCAGGAATGGGTGAGGAGAGGGGAGGGAGGGATTAAAAAAAACTACATATTGGGTACTACTACTATTGCAGTAAAACTGCACATTGTATACTACTACTCAGGGGACTGGTACACTAACATCTCAGATTTCACCACTATGCAATTCATCCATGTAATACAAAATCACTTATACCCTACAAGCTATTGAAATAAAAAAAATTAAAAACTAAAAATATATTAAGTGATGTCCATAACAGGCAAATGATCAAATGTGTGCCAGTTATACTTTGGGGGAATAAAGGGAAACATGTTTAGCTGCATAGGACTTTTAAATAGAGCTATTTTTTTTTCTAAGATGTATCTTTCCTTAGTACCTTTCCCGTACAAAGGAGACTGTAATCTTCTGTTTAAAGTTCAACAAAAATGGTATTTTTTCCTCTCCACACACACACACACATACAGAAAAACTATTTCAAAATCAAAATCTCATTATTTGCCCAGAATAGAATGAGGCAAGTATTTAGCACTTTATATCTGTTATTAGACATTATATTTTTATTTCACTATATCAAAGCTAGAAAGCTCAGGAAAAACTACTAAAGCTATCTATCATGAATGTAAATTTAATTTCTTAAAAACTAGAAGAAATAGTAAACTCAATATCCTACAACAAACATCTAAAAAATAAGTTCTTTATCAAAATGCATTCTTGCTTCCTTCAAGCATGGCATAAAGTGGTAATAAACTATTATCACAGGGGAAATAATTATTTTTGAGCCAACAGTTCCAGAAGGCAACAATTAAAAATTGTTACCAACTTGTGACAATTCCATTATAAATTCCATTATACACATGGCTAAAAAGTTTTCCTGGGAGAGAGTGTACAAAATATGTTACCAAACTATCAAAAGCAAGCCATGCAATTAAAAAAATGACTAAATAACAATCCCCATCAAGCTAACATTGACTTTCTTCACAGAATTGGAAAAAAAAACAAAACACCTTACACTTCATATGGAACCAGAAAAGAACCCTCATAGCCAAGAAAATCCTAAGCTCCCCCCCAAAAAAGCTGGAAGCATTGGCTACCTGACTTCAAACTATACTACAAGACTACAGTAATCAAAACAGCATGGTACTGGTACCAAAAGAGATATAGATCAATGGAACAGAATGGAGGCCTCAGAAATAATGCCACACATCTACAACCATCCGGTCTTTGACAAACCTGACAAAAACAAGCAATGGGAAAAGGATTCCCTATTTAATAAATGGTGTAGGGGAAACTGGCTAGCCATATGTAGAAAACTGAAATTGGACCCCTTCCTTACACCTTATACAAAAATTCACTCAGGATGGATTAAAGATTTAAACATAAAACCTAACACCATAAAAACCCTAGAAGAAAACCTAGGTAACACCATTCAGGGTGTAGGCATGGGCAAGGACTTCATGACTAAAACACCAAAAGCAATGGCAACAAAAGCCTAAATAGATAAATGGGATATAATTAAACTAAAGCGTTTCTGCACAGCAAAAGAAACTATCATTAGAGTGAACTGGCAACCAACAGAATGGGGAAAAAATTTTGCAATCTACCCATCTGACAAAGGGCTAATACCCAGAATCTACAAAGAACTTTAAACAGATTTACAAGAGAAAAACAATCCCACCAAAAAATGGGTAAAGAATCTGAACAGACACTTTTCAAAAGAAGACATTTAGGCGGCCAACGAACATTAAAAAAAAAGCTCATCATCACTTGTCATTAGAGACATGCAAATCAAAATCACATTGAGATACCATCTCATGCCAGTTAGAATGGCGATCATTAAAAAATCAGAAGACAACAGATGCTGGAGAGGATGCGGAGAAATAGGAACACTTCTACACTGTTGGTGGGAGTGTAAATTAGTTCAACCATTGTGGAAGACAGTGTGGTGATTCCTCAGAGATCTAGAACTGGAAATACCATTTGATCTAGCAATCCCATTACTGGGTATATACCCAAAAGATACAAATCATTCTATTATAAAGACACATGCCCACACCTGTTTATTGCAGCACTGTTCACAATAGCAACGAGTTGGAACCAACCCAAATGCCCATCAGAGATAGGCTGGATAAAGAAAATGTGGCACATATACAGGGAGGGGACCATCACACACTGGGGCCTGTCGGGGGTGAGGGGGGAGGGGGTAGGGGGCTTGGGGACGAATAGCATTAGGAGAAATATCTAATGTAGGTGACGGGGTGATGGATGCAGTAAACCACCATGGCACGTGTATACCTATGTAAAAACCTGTATTTTCTGCACATGTACCTCATAACTTAAAGTATAATAAATTTTTAAAAATTGTAATGCCATTCATTTGCTGTATGAAATGAAACAGTTTTTAAGAGCCATCTAAGCTATAGGAGTAGCAATTATTTCTCAGCTCTATCAACACAGAGATTTCACAAACTGGGGGCCTGTTGTCCATCAAGGACATTAGAGACAACAGACAGAACTAGGACTCTGGCTTTTCAGAACAGAATTGGATGTAGGTTTCTCCCATCTTCTTGCAATAGATTTAAAAAGCACTTACCAGAAAGTTCCAGTTGGCATCAATTTGGGTCACCATGCCAGAGAGGAACATGCCCAGAAAGAGGAGCGAAAAGAAAAATGCCGTCACGGACACAAACATGACCCATCCTTGTAGCAGAGGTAGAGGAACATTGGAGGAGGCAACCAAAATCCAGACGAGACCCCCGAACAGCTGTAAGAAAAAAAGAAAGAGGGTAATTGGTTTGCTTAAAAGATATCTTTCATGCAACATAATTAAACATGCTTGTGTTACCCTCAGCGATGCCTTTATTTTCTTCCCCAGACCCCTGCACGTATTGCAGCAACCCCACCCCTTCTATTTTCTCCTTACTATGCAAGATGCCTTCTATTTTTAGATGGAAGACCAATCCTCCTATTTGGAGGACTGATCTGACTCCACAACTGTATCTTCAGATTGGACTCTCTTCTTTAACCCATGTACATGCCCAGCATTCCCTCATCATTGAAAAATACCTTCCTTTAACTTCATTGATTCTCTGACTACCACCCTTTCAATGAAGGTATTTTTTCAGTCAACCATTTTAACAAATTCATCTGTGCTTGGTTTCTACTTCCTCTCCTTGAAGCTGCTCTTCACATCACTATAAACCAGCTTTTGCTCACATTTCTTCTTAGGGATTTTGTTAATAAAAAATGGTTAGATTAATATTTGCAGCTGTTGTATATGGTGGCAAACAATAAAAACTACCATCATTTATTGAGTATTATGTGCTGGACACTGCAATAAGTACTTCACACATCTGTGGATCTAATAATAATTACCTACTACAGTTCAAGCATTATGCCAGGTGCTGGGAATCAAGTGGTAAACAGGTTACTCTTGGTTTCTGTCACTACCGAACTCACAGTCCATTAGAGGAAAAAGACAAGCAAGTGATTAAAAAGCTGCTTCATAAATGTCACAATTGGGCAAATACTGGGCACTGCAGGTCCACACAGCAAGGGCTCTAAATCCACATTTGAAAAGAAAGTAAATACTTCCTAGAAGCAACAATCCAAAGCACAGTGCTATGGGGTAAAGCAGAGGGAGGAAAGGGGGTTCCAAGGTGGGAGCTGAGAGGAGCCCAGCACAGGTGAAGAACAAAGCCCAGCAAGATACGAGGGGCATTCGTGGGTGGGGAATGGTGAAAACTGCACTGGAGACTGGGCAAGGAGGTGCTGAAGCTCAGGGCAAGGAACTGAACTTCATCTAAGGGTGACTGCAAAGCCAACACCATCTTGAGCAGAAACTAGCAGGGTCAAGATTTGCCTTTAGAAATTTCTCTCTGGCTAGAATGTGAGAATCGACTGGGGGAGGAAAGGATGGATGGCAGGGGAGCCACACAGGAGGCTGTTATACCAACAGAGTATAAGAATCAGAACACTGAGGACAGAGAGTAAGGAATAGATTAGAGAGAAATTTAAAAGTGGACGTAATAATTGGTAAGTGATCAGATGTGGCACACAACAGAAAAAGAACATATGAGGAAAATACCCAGATTTCTGGCGTGAGTCACTAGGCTTGAGAGAACACCGGAGAATACCACAGGAGAAATGGGGTGAGATAATAAGTTTTATGCATTTGTCACCATTGGTCTCCTCCATACTATGCATTCTTTGCATGGTATTCCAAGCCATTTGTGATCTGACATGTCTTTTTCATCCTTGTCTCTTGCCACTATGCTCTCACATTTTGTATTACAGGGAGAAAAAAATCCACAGTTCCACAAAGATCTTTCACATTAGACTAGCCTGTTACTTGCTGGCTGTGAATGCCTTTCCCCTCCCTATGTGTACTTGAGATACTCCCACTCATATCTAATCATGAACACATCATTTACAACATTTTTCCTGAGATCCACCCTTAGCTCAGTTATGCCTCCCTCCTCTGGGCAACCTCCCCTGTTACGGCTTTGTTACATCAATGAGATACACTGTAATTAAATCCCTTTTGCTCACCATCTACACTACCAGGCCTTCATGGGAGCATACTGCTTTATATGTCTCTGCACATATAAAGCATTTATTAATCTACACAGTAATCCTTTCCTAACCATCAGTCAGGTACTACGCTAGATTTGGCAGCACAAAACCTTAGGCCCACATACCTGCCCTGAAAACACCTCCAGCAAGTGAGCATCTCTCTCTCTCTTTCTCTCTCTCTCTCTCTCACACCCCCCCCCCCAGAGAGAGTGAGGTAGAGCAAGCTCCCAATTATTTGCTTAGCGAGCAAACTAATGCTCATGAGAACAGTTTGAGCTCCAAATATTAAAAATACTCATCTGTACATTGCATTTAAGTGTCTAGATACCCAATTTACTTCACAAGTCACTGAACATTAAAAACACAGGTTTTAATTCAAGCTTCAAGAAAAGGCTCAATCATATAATTTGTTACTACTTTGAAGAAACATTTTTGAAAGCATAAACGATTACTTGAGCAATGATAATCAAATCACCAGTCTAAGAAATGTATAGTTGTGGTATATACCTGAAGTCCTAATGTCAAATAAAAAATTAATTGACCCAGAAAGTGTTATGAAATAAATCTAATGAATGCCAATGCATATTAAAAGTTTAATCACCACTGTATCATGCCTATAAAAGAAACAAAATTGTTCCTAATAAAAGATTATCTACTTTTATATATTATCAAATAAATATCTGAAGGTGGTAAGAATATCTTCAGTAGATCAATCTTTCCCTTTTTTTCCACTTTCTTCTTACTCTCCCACAAAGAATAACCTACATAACTTTAAATTTAGTTTAAGAAACATACATCATTATTAAATAGCTCTATGGGTTATTTCCTGAGAACTTATGTGCAAATATAAGGATAATAAAAAGCAACTGCCCACAGTTTATTAGGGGCAGGCAGAGCCAAATATATAAACATAATGAGTTAGGGATTATCATACATTCACACCTCTAAAGAGGAGGCTATGCGATCTTTTGGAATTAAACACAGCGTTTACTAAACCCAGACCGGACCTCAAACAGGCCAGCCCCAAACCTACTGCTAGGCACTGTAGAAGAACACTCAGGAAAAAAGCAAAAAAGGCAAGGTTCCATCTCCAGGAGCTTGAAATAAGGAAGAAAGAGACACCATTAAACTGAATCAGCAGCAGATTGTGGTGGGTGCTATAAAAAGAGCTCAACACAGTGTGCTCTGAGAGGTTGGGAGAGGGGGGAGAAAAAATATAATGGGAAGAATGTGGAAAGGTAGGCAGGGGGAGGCAGGCTTCAAAGTAAGCTTTCGAGACAGACCAAAGCTTTGACAGCAGAGGCTATATTGTAAAACAGTATAGATTAACTGTTCTTAACGTACTCAGAATTACAGCTCTTCAAACACCTCAAAGGCTTGGAAAGGAAACTAAGTGCTACATGAACGGGGGTCAGATTCACCTCCTAATTTGTGGGGTGTTGCTGCATGGAAAGGGGAGAAGGAAGGAGGGTATGAACGCCCCTCTCTCTCACCCACATAAATACATTTGACACATCCCTAGGTCTCAGATTCTGTGAAATCTAGGCTCGCTTTGCAAGAGAGAGGATGGGGCAAAGAACAAATGGAGCCCACTTTGGAAGGCCACGTTTCTCATTTTGAGATTGTCATACTGGTGTACAGGTCACTCTGGCCTTAACTCAGTTATTATTCCCTACTTTGTGATTTCCTTCTGACAAAAGCTACTTTTCTTCTTGAGCTTCCCAATTTGCATCAAATGAAAAAAATTAACTTAAAAAATTGAGATTACCAATGCTCAGTCTATTCACTTCATCTAATTCTGGGCATTAGTGAGCTTAGAGTTTTTGCAAAAACAGTTTAATTATCACCATTCCTGTTTAGTAGAGATGACACTGGAGGTGGCCATATTTTTGGAGGTAAAAAGCAGAGCACAAACATGGTTAAATCTGACAGAGAACAGATGATAAATGCCGTAGCAACTACAGAGTACACATTGTGAAGAAAGGTATTCAGAACTATCATATGTTTTGCCCACGCTGTTCTCATCTTGGATCTGAATCCACATTCTGACCCCTTCTCTACCACTGCCTTCCACGGCTTTCTAGTGTTTTAAAAAGTCCAATAATTATATATAAAACAGTCAAATGCACCTCAATTTGAAATTTAAGAAACTAAGTCAGTGCTCATGACTTCAAACCTCAAGCTCTAACAAAAAGACTACCTCTGCTTCCAGACACTGCAAAGGTAAAAACCTCCTAGAAGTATATATCAGCCTTTCCCTGTGACTCGGTGACCTCTTATCTTCTCAACCCAACTTTAGGTGTACCGAGTACACACCAGAAGTCCTCAAATTCTGAGTTGCAGGTATTAAATTGCTACACATTCCTGAAACAACTGATCTTCTTTGTGCTTTAACATACGTTTGTTATGTTCGCTTGGTCTCTGCAGACCAGAAAGGTATGACTTGGCTGAATCCCTCCCATAAGAAAACCACAGAAGTATTTATCTGCAAATCACACTAAACTGAACCCTCAGAGTTGGTGTTAAAACATGTTTTCACTAGAAACCATGGAATGGGAAAAATACATCGTCCCATGGGAAAACATGCTCTCGGGCAAACAGCAACCCTTGCAATTCTGAGTGCATGGATTACAGGCGCCTTAACAAATCTCCTATTTGGATAGTCTTATGTTCCCAAAGGAATCCTTTTGCAAAGGCCCTTTTTCTTTTCAAATGTCCTTCTTTCCTAATTACCTGCTTTTAAACATGCCCTCTGACAGCTAACAATTTTTTCAATTTGACACCTCCATCTTAGTGTACCCATAAAGTAAACAGGCTAATTTCTACCGTGACCTATCTTCAGTTAATGTTTGGAATGAGAACTGTAAAAGGTAAGTGAATCTGAAAGTATAAAAGACTGGCTAAACTACCCATAAGGGAAAACATTATTTAGAACTTTCTGTATTAAGTAACCTCCTTCTAATTCTCCTGTTATCTATATATGGGACATTGCATTATTCTACTGCAGTGAGAATGAACAACCAGCAAGCGTAGAGGAAAAGTAAAAAAAAAAAAAAAAAAAAAAATGTGTCTCCCAGCCTGGCTTGTAGAGTTAGAGTAAGAGGTTGAAGCTAATGGTGATAGCAGAAATATTACTTAATATTTACTGAGCTCTTATAAGCATTGTTATAAGGGTTTTATTTGTGCCAATTTAATCCTCACAAACCTTGAGACAATATTATTATTCCTATTTTGTAGATAAGTTAATTAAGGTACAAATCCATTAATAACTTGTCCCTAGTTATATAGTTAATAAGTGTTAGACCTGAAATTTGAACTTGGCAATTGGCTTCCAGAACTTATGATTTTAACATTGTGCTATTCTGCCCCTCTCACGGTTTAGTGTTCATTCAAAAGTAGGGTTTCTACCCAGTTTCCATATGATTCCCTAAAATCATATAAAATTGGGCAGGCAAGTGCATGCATTTTTCTGAGGACACGGTCCACACCTTTCATCAGAATCACCTGTAACCCCTTCTGTTTTAATGGATATTTACTTATGGGGTGCTGCACACAAAACATCATGGTTACAGATGGGTGCAGTATGTTCAGGAATTTATCAGCTAGAAAAAAAGATTCCCTCCATTAGCTCCATTTTACATACAATTTGCATTTTGAAATATTTCTTTAAACTGGAAACATACTTCAACCAACAGATATAATAACTGGTAGATATATTTACAAGGCAGCCCACACAAGTGTAGATTCATTCACAATGCAACTGTAGTTCAGTGGTACCACTACTAGGCATACTGCTGTCCCCCTCCCCCAAGCTCACCATCTCCCCTGTAATGCTGCTTTTCCTACAGTCCTCTCTCTTTGCACTCCAGCCTCTGCCCCTCATCCCCTGAGAATAGAGAATTGATCACACTTGCCCATGCTTCTGTCTAGTATGCTGCCAGTAAAAATTTTGCTGAATAACTAAACCCCAGTACCATGTTTTCCAGAAAGACTTCCCTGGCCAGATGCCATCCCTTGCTGCTTCCATTTACAGGTGCACGTATTCTCCACAGCAATTACAACAAGTGGATTAAAATCATGGGTCCACATGCCTGTTTCACCCACTAGTCTGTGACGTCAGAGTTGGTGACATTGCCTTTAACATCTCTGTGCGCTCAGAACCCAGGATGGTGCTTTCTACAGAAGGTCCTCAATCCATCCTTGAAATGAACGGAAACCAACCGGGTGTGTAATGAATGGAAACCAACTGGCATGTGTAATGAATGGTTCCAGAAGAGCATGTTCTAGAAGTGCAACTTGGGATGCTAGGAACACACTGCTGTCTGGAACCCAGCTCACTCCGTGGTTCATGCTGGATGTCCAAATATAGGCATGAAAACTAGTGAATCGGCTGGGTGTGGTGGCGCACGCCTGTAATCCCAGCACTTTGGGAGGCTGAGGCGGGTGGATCATGAGGTCAGGAGTTCAAGACCAGCCTGGCCAAGATGGTGAAACCCCATATCTACTAAAAATACAAAAATTAGCCTGGTGTGGTGGCAGGTACCTGTAATCCCAGCTACTCGGGAGGCTGCAGAGAATTGCTTGAACCCAAGAGGCAGAGATTGCAGTTAGCTGAGATCGTGCCACTGCACTCCAGCATGGGTGACAGAGTAAGACTCCATCTCAAAAAAAAAAAAAAAAAAAAAAAAGAAAAGAAAAGAAAACTAGTGAAGCAAGAACATGTACTTCTCAATTCTCAAGTTATTATTGGCAACACGCACCACTTAGTATCAGATCTCAGGAGGCTGAGAAGAAAAGTTATGGGAAAGTTTGTACCTCTTGCCAGTTGAGTTCATGACACCCAATTTAAATTTTTTTTCGGCCCATATTTGCCCACATGACCTATTCCTACTATAATTGCCCCTGGAACTTTTGACCAGGATAAGTCTTGTGCCTTCTCCCAGTGCCTTCTGCTCTGTTCATCAGTCTCCATCTGTCCTGTAACCATGCTGACTTCAATCCAAACTTCTTCTGGACTGGCCCTGATATAGGCCTGCATTAGCGATGCAAGACAGCAAGGTGTTTATTTATTTATTTAGTTTTTAATTAGGAAAAGAGAAACAATTCTTGGATGTAATGAGAAATGACATACATACAAGAGGCTAATGACCAAAATATATTAATACTCATTGCAAAAGAACTTCTACTTTTTAGCTTTACATCTGAAAGCTTTAAAAATATGTTTGAGAGTGCTATAGAGAGTTCTACTTTCTTCCTCCCTA
Source organism: Ateles fusciceps (assembly GCA_036589455.1). Classification (NCBI taxonomy): domain Eukaryota; kingdom Metazoa; phylum Chordata; class Mammalia; order Primates; family Atelidae; genus Ateles; species Ateles fusciceps. The sequence continues at coordinate 6,214,960 of JAZHEH010000045.1, read as the reverse complement.
TCTGACCTAAACCTTCAATTCAGCTGTTTAAATAGCTGACACTGACCCTAAAATGGAAAGCTGATATTACAGAGGAGAAATGTGTCCTGGTTCTTTTTATTCTTGTTTATAATAATTCCCCTTGATTTAGAAAATTCTCTTTTCATGTTTGTAAGTAACTATCACTTTTAGGTTAAAATTGTTCCTGCATGCCAATGCCCTGACATTGGAGAGACCCATATAAATCATGTCCTCCTTCCTTTCTTTTTACCTTCCTCCTTCTCATAGCTATTATACAAAAGTTGAGATCCTCATATATGTTGTCTATGAAAGGATATGACCCTCTCATATAAAATAGAACATTTAGGAAATTCAGGTCAAAGCATAGAAATCTGGAGAAGAATTATGGCATTTTACATGTTGGGCAAGATTTAAGAAAGCATCTACTTCCAACCTGCCTTTCTCCCCCTCCAGCCAGTGTCTCCAGACTATTTTCACATACTGCTCATTTTGTACTATGGAACAAATAAGTAGCATTTGTTAAGTACTGAACGTGCAGGAAACTGGGTATGCCAACCTGGTTCCTGTCCTTTGTCATTATGGGGTCATTTCTATTCAGCCATATCATTGCAAATATACCATGTCCACACAGCTCCTACCATCACATACAACATTTCTATCAGGCTCTACAAAACAAATCTCCTCTCCATGACTTTTTCCGTTGGAGATCAAGGTGAATTTTTACAGCTATTTGGCTTAAAGTATTCCGTATTTCAGTTCTTCATAGTTTTTTTAAAGGACTGCCAGTGGGGGCAAGTAATTGTTGATAATAATCTCTGGCAGGGCCACTGGTTTATTTTCTCTTATGAAACTTCAAAGGTTATTTATTTATTTATTGCAACCTCCGCAGTGAGCCGAGTTTCATTAACATTTATTTTTCTGGCATAATTTCTCTGAGTTATATCTATTTAAGTTTAGCCTAGGTAGCATTTTTGGGGCAAGTCAAACTTTACATACTTAGTTGACTTCTTAAACCTCAAACTTCTGAGTGACTTCCCAGGTTCAAGCAATTCTCCTACCACAGCCTCCCAAGTAGCTGGGATTATAGGCATGCACCACAATGCCTGGATAATTTTGTATTTTTAGTAGAGATGGGGGTTTCACCATGTAGGTCAGGCTGGTCTCAAACTCCTGACCTCAGGTGATCCACCTGACTCGGCCTCCCAAAGTGCTGGGATTACAGGCGTGAGCCACTGTGCCTGGCCTAAAGATTATTTTAATGTGGATGAAGATTTTTAATCCAGAGGCAAAAGAAAAAAAAATACTGAAAATTTTAAAACCCATTTAGGAGACAACTATGTCCATGGATAGCTCTCTCTTGTACACTGCAAATAAACAGTGTCCCTTCACAATCAAAATTTATTTTCCAGGCAATAAAACTCTATACATCAAAACATATACATGTTATCTAGTCCAAAGTCAAAGCTTTCAGTTGAAAATAACTTGAAGTCCCTTCCAAAGATTTATCTGCATGACTGCACCTGCCTCACCCACAGCCCTTCCCTCACAATCATCCTTTTATTAACATTTATTTTTCTGGCATAATTCCTCCGAGTTACATCTTATATTTAAGTTTAATCTAGGTATCGTTTTGGGGCAAGTCAAACTTTACATGCTTAGTTGACTTCTGAAATCTCAAACCTCTGACTTCCCAAACCTCAAACCTCTCTCTCTTCTTCTCTGTCCTTCTTTCCTTGGTCCTATTTCAGGTTCTTTTCATCCCTTATCTAAACAATTGCAATAGGCCCCCTAACTGCTCTCCCTGCCCTCAGTCTCTTTCTTTTACAACCAAACTTTGTGGCTCAAAGGTTTCTAAGACACAAGCTGGATCAAGTTTATCCTTGTCCTTCAGCAGCTTTCCATCACAGATAATAAATCCAATGCCTTGGCCTAGCATTTCTCAGCAAACCAGAACCTGATCTGCCCACCAAAATCTCACAACTGACAGAACGTCCTTGTCATTGTCCTTCTTGTCTCCATGTTTGCACATGTCCTTGTTTCTACCTGGAATTCTCTTTCCCATTTTCTAATAAACTATGGCTCATCATTGAAGGCTAACCTCAAATGTCCCCACTTATTAAAGCTGCTTGTTCTGGCCTCTCCAGAAGTCAGATGTACGCTACCCTGCTTTTCCACAACACTTCTTATAAACCTATATTAGCACTTCATATACAGCACTGTAATTTTTTCATGACTTTATATGCCACCAAACAGTAATTTCTTCTAGGGGCAGGAGCTATGTTAGTTGCTCTGTTTTCAGGGCATAAAAGAAGGCTTGATGCATAGTATGTTCTTAATTATATGCTGAGTAAATGAAAATTATGGTAGCACCCAAAACACTGCAGTTAGAAGCATGTGAATAAGAGTCCTAGAGTATCTCCCACAAAGATAAACATGAATAAATAACTTGGCAAATATAAGTAGTTTCTTAAACACTGAAATTGTAAAATAAAACACAATGAATTCAGTGATGATCTGTGTTCTTTTTTGCAATTAATACTATAAAAATTCATTTTTTCTTGTGCATTTTACAAGATATGCTCATTGAGAAAAGAGACCCTAAATATCTTGTTCAGCCCAATAGTGCAGATGCTCCAATGTCATTTTTTAAAGTAGACAGACCCACCTGGAAAATGTTTTAGCTGCAGTTTACTTCCCATACTTAATTCTTTCTTCCCTGAATGGTAGTTACTTTTGTGCATATAGTCTCAACTAGGTTAGAAGTCTTTCCGGTGAGGAAGGATTTAAACCTCTTTGTTCTCAGAGGAGTGCCTTGCACATAGTAGGTATTCATTAAATACCCAATGAGTGATTTTTAGAAAATATTCACTCAGAAAACTGAGATTTTGAAAATGAGAATTTTGAAGGTAATGTCTTCCATCCTAAACTAAAAAGCTTAGTTTTGTAATACTAACTTAGTGTTAAACTCTGTGGCAAGTATGCATTGGTAAATATTGCTAGGGCCAAAACCAAAGGGCTGACAATTAGGTATCCAGGAGTGGAACACACCTATCTTAAAAAAAATATCATTATGCATGTGAGGTTGTAATATCCTCCACCTAAGAAGCCAGTGCTATAATGCTTTACCTGGTGCTAGGAGACTGGCACTATTTATATATTTTATAGTATCTCCCCCAACAAATGACTTACATCTGAGAGACTGTGAATATAATACATTAAGGGGGATTGGGAACGAATTCTTTAGCCAAGTTAAATGGTTACTGTGAGAACCAAACTCCAAGAACGTGGTGTCAGTAGCATAGTCAACTACTGATAGCCCAGTCGTCCTTTGTCAGGTACAATTTTCACATGTTAAGTTTCAGAAGGCAATGGGACAGAAATGAAGAACTCTTAAAGACAAATGAATAGAAGGTCAAAATTAAAATGGAGTTTGAGGATATCCAGAAACGCTGGCAGAGGTTAAAATAATGGGTCCCCAGCATAGAGATCACTTAGCATTTAGGACTGTGCCTGGGAAATACTCACATTTAATTTACAGGTTGAGGAATTTTTGAGGAGAAGCATGGGAGAAGGAAAATTTGAAAAGAATCAGAGGGAAATTAAGACATCTACAAGCTAAAGTGTTTCGAAAGTGTTCACTTAGCTCTTATCTGCACATCCACTCAAGATGGGTATTCTAAATATAGGAGTGATAAGGCAGCTTTGAGCTCTGCTCTCTTAAAGCATGTAAACCCATTTCTCTAAACAGTCCTAAAAGATGAGAGCCGAAGAGCTATAGTTTGACTCTAGTGTGGTCTCTTGTTTCTCTAAGGTCACCAGTTTCATCGGAACATTTTGGTCATTTTTCAATGGGGTGGGAGAGATTGATATTCAAATAAAGGAGATAAAGGGGGCCTAAAATGTAAACTTATTGAGTTGGCCATAGAAAGAGAAAAGCAAACAGATAAACTTTTGAAAGTGATGATGTTCTACCTGGCCAAGAGTGTGGGGCATGTTTCAGGAGGGAAGAAGCCACAGGAATTGAGATAAAAGGAATAGATTGGACACTGCTGTTGAGTCTGGGATCCTCCTAGGTTGGGGAGTGGTGGAAGTTTTCGCAGTAGAGAGAATTCACATCTGTGAGAGCAGAGCTGTCTTCTCTACAGTGCTTCCCTGCTGTATATTACAGTCTGAATATTAGAATCTCCAGGGAAGCTTTAAAAAATAACTAGTGAACTCTGGCACTCCCCCCAGAGATTCTTATTTAATTAGTCTGGGCTGGCAACAGTACTTTAAAAAGCTGTCCAAGTTATTAAGTACAGCAAGAATTGAGAACTAACCACTGAGCTAGATTTAAAAAAGATATAACAGGGTAGGGGGAGGGGAAAATTGAGTAAGTAACTTTCTACTTTTTCCTCAGAATTAGGCCTTGTTTTCTAAAAGTCTGACATGACTACAGGTTCTTGAGATGGTGTTTGATTAGATGGCATATGGATAAGCCTTCTTTGCATATACATATGTATATATTTTTACATACATGTATCTTTACATATACATTTGAATAAACAGAAGAATATAAGCAAAATATCAAATTTGAAATTTCATGTATATTGTTGCTTAAGAAGAAGCTAAAGTACTGAGGCTTAGAAAGTATTTCAATGAACTGTCTGTAAATTCTAGGACAGGTGGAATGTAGACATGGCAAAAACTTCTCCAAGATGCAGGCAAAAAACTTTTGCCTCTCAAAGAGGTAGGCAAAGCTTGCGGAACACGGAATAAAGTAGCTGAGAACCTAAGAAATCGTTCCTCGCAGATCTTCCTGTTCTAAACGTGTCTCCCCTCCCACAGCAAGGCAGCCAGCCTAATGCCATCCTCTCTCCGCTCTTCCCACATGGATGCTTGCACCTCATCCCAAGCACTTCAGATGCTTCTGAACCAGGCTCAAACTCAAACCAGCCTCGCAGTCAGGATCCCATTACTTATGTCATCGCCTGCAACTCACTCACATGTCCTCTTTCAGATTCAAATCTGGGCTAAACTTAACTTAGGGTGGTTTGGCTGCCTTAGCGTAATAGAACAGTGCTCACAAGGTGTTCAGCTCCACAAGCAGAAAAGCGAAACCAAAGCGACCCAAATCCAGGTTATGTAAACTCAAACGGCGAGGGTGAGGGGAGAGATGAAAATCCTAACCCCAGCAAACAACACCAGCCTGCCGGAAAGGCACTAACTCGCTAACATTTCTCTTTTTATTTGCCATTCTCAGGGCATGATGCAACCTCAGGTTGCCCAATTTATATTTGCACATTTTCTCCTTGTCCACAAGGAGCTTCGAAAGTTTCCAACTCCATAAAATTCCATTTAAAAAGTTCAAGTGCCATCTAAAAAGGTTGCACGACAGGCAGGTGACCCCACCTTTACTTGGGCCCAACGAAGTGTGCTGAAAAGGTTTGGAGTTGCGTAGAGGACAAGTGAGTGAGGTGGTACAAAGGCAGGCAGAGAAGAACGCGACAGCCACGTTTCCACCTTTCCCCCCCACCATTCTTGCGCCCACTGGATTCGAAACTGCCAAGGGCATGGCACATATCTCACCTTTCTCTTTGCCCTGCCTCCTGCCCAGCTCCTCTTTCCAATCCAAAGGGCACTAATGATGGCAAGGGTGAGTGGGGAAAAAGCATGCTCAAGTCCCCAGCCCTCCTCCTCTTCCTGTTGCCTCCGCCCCAACTTTCCACGGCGAGGCAGCCTCCAGGTCACCCAGTAACAGGCTACACCTTTGCACCACCCAACAAAATGGCAGGTTAGCAACAGGCCAGGCCGAAAGCCAGGAGCTTGCTCCGGCCAAGCCCGGCCCCTGGCCATGCCCTGGGTTTCTAAAAGCGCCTCCGAGCCCCAACACCTTTCTCCTCTCCACGTCCCCAAGTGCTCAGACCTGCTGGGCCGCCTGCTCGCTCTCCCCCAGGCCATTTCCGTCGTCTGCGGGGGAGCAGGTGCCCGCGTTAACAGGTGCCAGGCGGGAGGGCCCGGGCGGCGGCGAGGGGCACCGAGAGGACCCCGGGAGGGGGCGCAGGAAAAGGCCACGTCGAAGGGAAGAAGCTGGGGCGGGCGCAGAGGAAGACAGCCCGGGGGACAAGGATGCCGCCGCCTGTCCTCCCTTCCTGCGCGACCCTCGTCCCGGCGGCCACACTTACAATCTCCAGGCAGACGAAAGCGCCCGAGTAGGTCCGCAGGATGTCGGGGCCGGCGGGCAGGGTGACCGGGGGCGCCGGGAAGGACACAGTGGGGTTCGGGGGCGGCGGGACTGACGCTCCGCCGGCCGACATGCTGCCGCTGCCGCTGCTGCGTCTCCGCTCGCCGCCGCCGCCGCCTCCCGCCTCCCCGCCTCCCGCCTCCGCCTCCCGGGCTCCCGCCGCCGCCGCTGCCGCCGCCGCCGCCGCCCGGCTCCGCGGGGTCCAGGCGCGCCGTGCGGGGAGGAGGCGTGGCCGTGGTGGGGGGGGTCCTCGGGCCCCGCCCCGTCACGTGGGCCCAGGTGAGCGCGGCTCCGCCCGTAAGCTCGAGCTGCTCGCGATCACGTGCACAGGTGCGGCTGCCGCCAGGTTCGGTCCTCCCAGCCCCGCAGTCCTCGCCTCTTGCTCCGCCGGCCAGCGCCAGCGCTGCCCCCGGCGTCTCCATGCGCGGCCCCACATCCCTGATCGCTATTTTTACCTTCGAGCCCTCCCCTTAGTCTGCACCTGTGCTCTCCACCTGTCTGTTCCCCCAACTCTCACAGTGCTCCTTCGCCCACTGTGCTCAATTTGACAGATACGCAGGTCTTGGGGCTGTGACTCAGAAGGTAAAATCGAGGTCACCAATCACACGTAAAAAGTGGGGTGCATATGTTTTAAATGGGACTCGAGTGGGATCTTTTTAAACGCCACTCGGGCAGCGTCGCGCGTGGGAGTCGGATGAGTCAGCTGCAGCAGCCGCTGGCGCGGGGTCCCTGCAGGTCAACGGCTGCTTTGTGCACCTGCGGTGTCCTCGTCCGCGAAACGGGGATGTGAAATCTGCTGGCATAGATGCTCCGATTAGATCATATAACATGAAAAAAGTTTAGCGCTCAGTAAGCGCCTTAAATGCTAGCTGATATGATGACAGTTCTTTTCCTTACACACGCATGTATAACTGCCTAGTGGACACACAATGTTCCATGGGTTATATTTTTTTTACATAAAACTTTTAATTATTGATTTCACTGGTATAAAATTACTTGCTTATTGCCTTTTAAATGCTTAAGGGATTTTTTAAAAAAGGATTCTATATATGGTTCGAATTCCCTACTCTAGTTTATCACATTTATCTCCATTTTATCTTTGATTTTAACCTTAACATTTTGTAAGTGCAATAGAGGAGATAAGCATAATTTTCTCAAAGATCTACTCAAGATGAGCAAATCTACATGCCTCAGCACACACAGATAGACCAGGTTGGAAAAAAACATTAGCTAATGTCATCAGACATTCTCCAGGTTGAATCCTGACCTCTTCTGTCAGCTTTAGTCTTTGAGGAACTGTATTTAGCACTATACTCTGGTCAGCAGATGCTAGTTACTCTACTCAGGTGAAACTGATAGGTGTGGTGGTGGCATGTGGGTAAACCACAAAACAGGGTGTGGGTGAAACCTTTTGTATATCCCTCCTCTCTCCACCTCTTAGTCACCACTTTCTGGTACTTAATGTGTGGTGTTATTTAATAGGAAATTTTAAGTTTTCTGCATTGATTTGTTTGATCAATGAGCCCTTTCTGTGTTCAAACTCTGATTGGCAGGGGATAATCTTTCTGTTTTATTGTCTGCCTAAGACTTCTCAATAAGCACTTAAAAATGTTCAAAGAAAAGACTTCAAAGAAGTAATCATGGAGAGGATCAGCAACTACAATATGCCCAAAATGTTTTAGTGAATGAACTTACTATGTCCTTGGAGTTTCTGGAAGGGCTAATGATTCAGAAGAGCCTCAAGTGAGCTTATTTTAACATTGCCACCTAGGAGAACATTTTCACTGTGTTTCTTACTGCACCTTCATTGCTGTACTGCATATCCTCAGCCATCCTTGCTTTCCCCTCCACTTCCTGCTTTCACAGTGACCAGTGGCATGAAAAAGGTTGTTAATGAGCCCTCTGTTATTGTAACATATTATCTGCTTGAAAAAGAGCCCTTTTCTAGAACTTTTTTTCCTCTTATCATCACTACCAATACCTGTTTGTTCTTGGTAATACCAGTTTCCTTCTAGTGAAGGCAACACCTCTCGAATCAAAGGAAGAAAACGCTCTTAGCTCCATTCCACTCCACCCCACCCCTCCGTCTCTTCCTGCAGGACACTAACTATGAGCTCTTAACAGTTTCACCTTTCTGTTCTTTTCCCATCCTGTTCCTGTGGTTTCTGATTTCCAGCATAACTTTAACCCAGCTCATAGACTTTCTTTGAAGTTCATTTTTATGGAATGCCAACATTCATATTATAATACTTTCAATGATCTTGACTGACAACTACTTGCTAGCTTCAATAAAGTCTCACCTTATGATTGGGAATTTTCCTTTTGCCATTCTCTTGGATGCCGACATTCTGATGACTGTCTCCTGTTGGTCTCTCGCTTTCATGCCCAGTTCTTCAGCCTCCAGCCTTTCCCATCCCTCATATTATCTTATTGGGCCCCATTCTAGCTTTTCTACCTTCCACATCCAGCCTGTGATTATGGGAAAGCATTTTAGTGATGCTCGTATTGGTCCCACATTGCTTCCCTTCTTGTACTTGACTCTAAACTTACTGTCACCCTCCATATTCTTCAGCTTGAGTTCAACCCACAATCTACATCTGGCCTCACTGAACCATTCATCACACTGCTAAGGGTTGCTGAAAGAAGGTAATAATGAAGACTCTTGGTTTCACTACTAATTCTTGTTGTCTAACCTTGGCTGGGCCTTAGGGATTCCCAGCTGTCACTTTCCTCTTACCTCACCCTCACCCCCAGGCCTGGCAACATTTCTCTCAGTTCTTATTCCACAGCTTCTTTTGTTTTACTTGTCTTTGTGTCTGTCACAAGTAGACATGATGTTCACCAAACGAAAACAAATTTGGGCTGTTCCACCCTTCCATAGTTTCTTTTAGTTTACAAGATGTTTTAGGACATCTAACCAGTAATACTTGTTTCATTGAAAACACTGCCATCAATCCAGTTATCCAAGACAAACACCTGTGTGCTTCCCTAGGTACCTCCTTCTCATGACACATATTTAATCAGTTATCAGGTTCTGACAGTGCTACCGTTTTATTTTCTAGAATATATACACTTTCCATTCCCACTGTTCTGACTCTCACTATCCCTCTCACAATGCTCTTCTCACAAGTAATATGCTTCTGACAGTGAATTTCCCTCTCTTATATTCTCTGCACCGCTATCAGAATGATCTCTAAACAGAAAATTGATTAATCACTCCTCTACTTAAAATGCCTCCAATTCCCTGATTTTCTCAGGATCAATTACAGATGCCCTGCAGTGCATTCAAGGTATTTCTGGCATGTGGCTTCTGATGAGTCCTCCCACCTCGCCAGCCTTATTGATCTACCTACAGCTTCAATATCTCCTGCCTCCAACCTTTACACATTCTACTCTCTTTTGTGAAACATCTTTTTTTTTTTTTTTTTTTACCACTCCCATATCCGAAACCTATTTCCTGTATCTTTTAGGTCACAGGGACATATCTTTCTGGCAGCCTTTCTCTGCCCATTTAAGATTATGTATGGACCCCTCTCACCCAGTGTGTTTCTATAACCTGCTGTGCTTAGTCCACATAGAGAATGTATCTCACTGAACTGAAATTGGATTTTTACTTGTCTCCTATTCCTTGCTAGTGTTATAACAGGGTATTAAATTGATAAGTTCAGTGGAGGCACCAGGAGATGGTAGATATCAGATACCAATGTCAGCTGTGAATCAGATCACCAGGAGTTTTAAAGTGGGCTGACTGCGAGCTCCTTAGACAATCTATAAACCCCTTACTTCTATCAAGAATATGAAAAGCTCATGAGTGAGAGGATTTGGAAAGAAGATTTTTTTTTTTGGCAGTGGAGTGGGGGAGGAACTGTGCTGGGAATCATACCTCACCTTCCTCCCGCCTCCATCTACCCTCTTCCTAATTGGAGGAAACAGCTGAATTTTATTCACATAGTATAATAGGAACTCAAGCAAGATCAGCTGACCAAGTGAACACTCACTGCATCTAAACTTCTATGCTTCATTGTTGTTACTATGCTACTTCATGTTTCATAAGAAGTGTTTCTTCCCCCTGGGCAAAGTTGAACCCCATCTCAGCTTTTTATCATTTCCCCTTTGTATTTTCCTTAGGAAATAAATTCATTAATTTTCTTTTCTCTCTCCTCAATGTTCAATTTCTGCTTTATACGCAGTCTTTCTCTTTGAATATGTATGTTTTCCTTATCAAAAACAGCAACAAGTAATTCCAGTCAAAAATACAATAACCAGGACTAGATTAACCTTCCTTGCATGAAATAGACAAAATCCCGGAGAAAACATATGAAACAATAGTTTCAGATATCGCACTTCGGGTAACTCAGAACAGTGATCCACTGGAGACTGGAAAAATGATGTGAGCCCTGCAATTTCCTTGGCTTGGAGAGAGTTTTCAGAGCACAGGGAAGGGAGACATTGGCGGAAGCTAGCGGGTCTCAGTGAGATGAGGTGGTGAAGCTGGGAATTTAAGGAGGCCAAGGAAGCCAGAGTTCACAAAGTACTGGGGGAGAAAAGAGCTGCATACAGATAAAGATTGGGAGGCCAGCAAAGGGCCCCCTTAAATCTTCAACTGAGTACTGACTAGCACATGACTAACTTACCCAAGGCCAAGGAAGAAACATTCCAAAGGCACAGAGGAAGGATCCCGGGAATTCATACAGGACCAGGAATAGTTCATGTTTCCACCATCCAGAGTGGAAAATCTTCTAATTAATGGAGCACTGGATAGAATATTCAGAAGGATATTGCCTGAGTACTAGGTAAAGTCAACTTTAGACAAAAAAAAAAAAAAAAAATAGAGGCTGCTTTTATTTTGCTTTACAAAGCTTTATAAAAAGCATCAGAAGGGTCAAATAATAAAAATGAATCACAGTAAAATGCTCAAGAATATTACAGGAATACAAAAATGTCCAGCAATCATAAGATTCACAGTGTCTGGCATCCAATTAAAAATTGTCAGGCATACAAAGAAGCAGGAAATAGGATCCATAGTGAGGATATAATCATTCACTACAAGTAGAATCAGAAATCGCACAGTTGATTGTGGTAGTAAAAAGAACATTAAGACAGTTGTTATAAATGTGTCTTATGTTGAAAAATAGAGTAAATATTTGAGTACAAAAGACATTTTAAAAAATCCAAACAACCTCTAGATATGAAGACTACAATGTCTAAGATGAAAGATATCTGCAGACGATTGACAACAGGTTAAATACTGCAGAAGAAAAGATTAGTTACCATGAAGACATAGAAAATAGAAACTTTTTTTTTTTTTTTTTTTTTTTTTTTTAGACAGAGTCTTGCTTTGTTGCCCAGGCTGGAGTACAGAGGTGCAATCTCGACTCACTGCAACCTCCGCCTCCCAGATTCAAGAAATTCTTCTGCCTCAGCCTCCAGAGGAGCTGGAACTACAGGTGTGCACCACCATGCACGGGTAATTTTTGCATTTTTAGTAGAGATGGGGTTTCACCATGTTGGCTAGGATGGTCTCGATCTCTTGACCTCGTGATCTGCCTGCCTTGGCCTCCCAAAGTGCTGGGCTTGCAGGCATGAACCACCATGCCCAGCCATAGAAACTATTTAAAATGAAACACACAAAGGAAAAAATAGCTAAAAAAAATGAACCGAGCATTAGCCAGCAGTACAACGTTAAGTGTTTTTAATTTTTTTTGAGACAGAATCTTGCTCTGTTGCCCAGGCTGTAGTACAGTGGTGCAATCTCAGCTCACTGCAACCTGCATCTCCTGGGTTCAAGTATTTCTCCTGCCTCAGCCTCCCAAGTAGCTGGGATTATGAGTGCCCACCATCACACATGGCTAATTTTTGTGTTTTTAGTAGAGACGGGATTTCACAGTGTTGGCCAGGTTGATCTTAAACTCCTGACCTCAAGTGATCTACCCGCCTCCACCTCCCAAAGTGCTGGGATTACAGGCATGAGCCACTAATCCCAGCACATAGGGAGGCCTGCCAAATGTTTTAATACGTTTGTACTTAGAGTCTCAGAAGGAGAAAGAGAGAGGAAGACATGAAAAATATTTAAAGAAATAATGGCTGAAAGATTTCAAAATGTTGTAAATTATACCCACAGATCAAATTAACTCAATGAATTTTAAGAAATGAAACATAAAATCAAAACCAAGGCACATCATAATCAAATTGCCTATAAGCAATGACAAAGAGAAAATCTTTTAGTATACGGCAAAAAAGACACATTACATACAGAGCAACGAAGATAAGAATAGTAACAGACGTCTCATAGGAAACAATTTAAGCAAGAAGAGAGTAGACCATCTTTAAGCTGCTAAAAGAAAATAAACACTATAAACTTAATTTTATACACAACAAAAATATCCTTTAAAATGAAAATGAAATATAGACTTTTTCAGATATGGAGAAGCAGAAAAAAATTGATAGCAGCAGAAAATGCACTATAGGAAATGATAAAGTCTTTCAGGCAGAAATTTGAAGAAATTCCAACTGGCATCAGTTTACGTCTGCCTGAAACAAAGAAATAAAATGGCCAGAAAGGGTAAATATTTAGGTAACTATAAGACATATTGAAAATTAAAAAAATTTAAATTATAGTCATTGATTAAAGCAAAAATTATGAGTGTATTTAACATTTATAATATATGTAAAAATAGAATATATGACGACAACAACACCAAGGTTTTGAGAGGGAAATGCCACAGTAGTGTTCTAAAATTTTTATACTTCATTTGAAGTGCTGTAATAGTATGTGAAGATAGGCTGTGGCAAATTAAAGATGTACAATGTAAACTATAAATAAATTACAAAACAAGAAAAAGGCAGTTATAGCTAATAAGTCAATGAAGGAGATATAAAAGAATCAGAGGCAACATAAATTTAATCCAGAAGAAGTCATGTAAAGATGAAAAAGGAAGCAAAGAATATATGAAACAAATAGAAAACAGGAAGATGGTAAAATTAGACCTTTAATTACATTAAATGCAAATTCCCTCCAAATCTTCAGTTTAAAGGTAGAGATGATCAGATTTCATAAAAAGCGAGACACAACTATATACTATCTACAGAAAAGCTTACTTTAAATATCAAGTCACAAATATATTAAAAGTGAAAGGATGTAAATAGGTATCTCATGAAAAAAACAGGCAAAAGAAAACCCAAGGGGCTATATTAATATCAGGCTACATGGGTTTTAATATCAGTAAAGTTATGAAAGATAAAGAAGCTTATTGCATAATGACAAAAAGGGTCAATTTATCAAGAAGGCTTTAAACTCTGAAATGTTAATACACCTTATAAAAGTTTTAACAATAGATGGTGCAAAATAATAAGATGCAAGGAGAAATGCAGAAATCCACAGTTAGAAATCTCATAGTTCTTTCTCAGTATTTGATAGAAAAAATAAGAAAATCAGTGACATTATAAAAGACTTGGTCAACACTATCAAACAACTCCCTGTCTTCAGCCTGGCTCCCTGAGATACAGATTAATGTGCAAGTGATTGATTAAAGAAATACTCTTGTGCTGAGTCTGAGGGAGAAAAAAGGTAAGCAAAAAGGACAAGGGAGAGGAAGCCAGGCCAAGAGTATGATCTCAGGCAAAAGTCAACAGAATCCAGCAGAAAAACTTGGAATGTAAGTTATGACTCAGTGTTGCACAATCTGAGGCAAGGCTTTCTTCTGTCTTCATGTCTTCACCTGTCTGTCACTGTCAAAGGCTAAGGAGGAAGGGGAAGGAGGAACATAGACTGCAAACTCTTCCAGTTCTCTGCACATGCAAGTAATGCACCTTCAGGAGCTCAAAGTTGTCTTCCAAAAATGAGCCATAGATGCTGATAGTGGAATCTACACCAAAGTGTAAAGGTGGATGCTCAGAAATGGTGTAAACATGGGTGCACAGAAATGGTGTAAAGGGATTTGAAGGCATCTGGGAAAGCAATGACATTATCTGCTTCACCCCCTAATCTACACTCCTAACTCTGATTTCTCTTTCAAACTTCAGACCTCTACTTCAATTGTCTGTTGGAATGAACATCTACTTTAAGCTCAACATATGATACAGTTTGGCTATGTCTCCACCCAAATCTCATCTTGAATTGTAACTCCCATAATTCCCACGTGTCATGAGAGGGACGCAGTGGGAGGTAATCGAATCATGGGGCGGAGGTCTTTCCCATGCTGTTCTTCTGATAGTGAGTAAGTTTCACGAGATCTGATGGTTTTATAAAGGGGAGTTCCCCTACATAAGCTCTCTTGCTTGTCGCCACATAAGATGTCCCTTTGCCCTTCCTTCATCTTCCACCATGATTGTGAGGCCTCCTCAGTCATGTGGAACTGTGAGTCAATTAAACCTCTTTCCCTTATAAATTACCCAGTCTTGGGTATGTCTTTATTAGCAGCATGAGAACAGACTAATACAATGTATCTTGTAGGCAATTTTATCTTTCTCTATGAAACTTCATCTTTTACTTTTGTTTCTTCTGTTCTTGCTATTACCATATTCCTAGTTATTCAGTTTTTAATTTCATTGTACAAAAATACCTTTCTTCTAGTGTACTTCTATATCCAGTTTCCAAATCTTTGCAGTCTTACTTTTTTGAGGTCTCATACATCTGTCCTATTCATTTATTCCTACAACTTAAAACAATGCCCTATTCTTTTAGTCAATTAAACCTCATCTTTTTTTCTAGAATATATGATTTCATTGTGTCTAGTCTTTTTATCTGCTGGTAAATTTTAAACAGTTCTGTCACATTGGCTATCAAAGCACAGCCCAGGACATGCCATTTTCCTTCCTAGTAGCTTTCGACGGCTGCCCATTGCATCCTAAGTAAAGGAGAAACTGAACAACTTGTTATACCTCATAACTCTGCACATTCTGATCTCTGTGCCTTTGCTCATCCTCCATTTGTCCCAACTCCCTCCTTAAACTTTGAATATTCAAATTTAATCTATGCTTTAAGATCCTGCCTGAAAAGTACCTCTTTCAAAAGGCCCTCTGTTGTTTTTCCGTTTGATCTCTGTAACTTTCCAACACTTTTCACACTGTATCTTACATAATGGTCATTAATTAGCTTACACTGTCTTACACACACATATGTGTATGTATATAATATCAATATACATATATACATGCAAACTCACATATATGTATACATGTATGTATAATGAATTAAAGTGATTATACATAGACATATATAGTGTATAGTATATACAGACTGAAATATATACTGCATACTATATAGTCATATATAGTATATACTACATATATAATATATACATATAATATATACTACATACTATATAGATATGTATATAAATACTACATACTATATATTTATAGTATGTATATATACTATATATAATATATATTATATTAGTATGCAGTATATATACATATCTATATAGTATATATATACTATATAGTATATATATATCTATGTAGATATGTATATATACTGCATACTAATATATACCACATACTATACAGATATGTATATATTACACATACTATATAAATATATATACTGCATAGTATATATTTATATATAGTATGCAGTATATATACATATCTATATAGTATGTGGCATATATTATGTCTGTACATAGTATATATATATAGTATGTAGTATATATTGTATATTATATCTATATAGTATGTAGTATATATTATATTTCTGTCTGTATATATAGTATATGTAATTATATAGCTATATACTATATATAATGTATATATACTGTATATAACATATATATCTATGGCATATACTATAGTCTATACTGTAGATATAGATATACACTATAGTATATGTTATATATACTATACCATATGCTATAGATATGTTATATATGTTACACGTGTATATACATATATAACATATATGTTACACGTGTATATACATATATAACATATATGTTACACAGTGTATATACATATATAACATATATGTATACATAGTATATATACAAATACATATATAATATATACATATATGTATATATACACATACATAAATATGTTGCATATGTATATATACATATATACTATATATAACATATATATCTATAGCATATACTATATATGTAACTATATATACTATATATAACTATATATACTATATATGTAACTACATATATAATTGTTTATAATTGATTAACTCATCAATTACATTCCAAGAATTTCCTGAAGAATCCAGGGAATATATGTCAATGAAAAAGAAGGATAAACTTGACCAAGAATGACCCCCTGCAGACTGAATTCCCAGAAAAGGAGGTGACTTTGTGCAAACTCTGTGCCAGCTGATTATGTCCCAGTTCTCAGGGTCATCAATCCTAGTTAAATGCAAGGCTTGAGCTCCATCCCTCGATCATGCCAGGGCAGGACTGATGTGTCTCCAACCATAAACCCTGTTGGTGCAATTTCTACTGGTAGTTTGATATATCATATAACTGAAACTACAAGGCTTAGACCTCAATGCCTAGGACAGAGACTCTTGTTTCTCACTACTCATGAATAATAAACAGGCAGTATACCGTTGGAGCCAAGTATCTGCCACATCACAGCAGATAATCACACAAGGGAAGGAGAAACAATGCTTCTCTAATCATGTAGCATGATTACGACTTCACAGCTCAAAGTTTAGGGTCATCTGACTCTTATGCGCAGTTATGCCACAACTAGGAACCTACCAATCTGCTACTAATTCTATTTCCAATAGTTTTTATTAATGAATGCTATTCTAGCAATACCCCCCCTTCTCTCTCTCTCTCTCTCTCTCTCCCCCGTGTGTGTGTGTGTGTGTGTGTGTGTGTGTGTGTGTGTGTGTGTGTGTGTGTGTGTGTGAGAACATTGATCCTAGTATTCAGGAATGTTAATAATACCGCAGTGTAAGTTATTTTAATCCAATCTCATTCTTTTTAAACGTAGATCAGGTATTGAGAGTTAGAGAGCTTTGAATAGAGAGAAAAGAAATAATTTCAGAAAACCAAAGTTGTGTTTGAAGTGATGCAAGATAAATGTGTAAATCAGTGTACCTGCTTTTAAATGCTTCTCCCTTGTCCATATCTCATACCTAACTGATAAAACATGCTGATCTACTCAGTTGAATAATTGTTCTGTGGTTTCATCATTGGTCTACTATTTTTAAAAAATAATTTCTGCTTTTGTTGGGTTTTCTAAATTCTCATCTCAACAGCTCCTAGCCAGTCTTGATTTCTTTCTCACTAGCTACTTCAGAATATCAGTGATATTGCGATCACATCTGTTAGGGTTTTCTTTTGCAGACTCAGCTCTTATCACTTCCCTCTGCTCCAACAGCAGCCAGAGTTTAAGTGCCACCCTCTAAACATAGAATCTACCCCACCATGGCTCAGTTCCCCATGATGGCCTCTATTCAGTGCTGTGTTGGTAAATGTTTAACAACCACTGTGGGGGAGAGGGAAGCTCTAATTTCTAGCACATGCTGATTCTGTGATGTAAATATTTCTGCCATGGGCAATTTTAAGCTACCAATGTGAAGTCACTGAGGGTAGAATTACAGAGGTGTGTAGTAGTACATACACTCGACAGAAATGACAAGTGTAGATAAGCTCCATGGCAAAATTCAAAATTGTTGGGTTTGAATATTACTTTTGTTTCTAATATAATTTATCTACTTGTGAGTATATATAATTTAAACTTTAATATCGCTATAAATTTTGTAACAGGGAGCTTGCAAGTTATTTAAAAATTTGACAGTTCTCATGAGTTGGTACAGACTGACCCCGTCACACCACTGCTTTCATCTCTCCATTTGTCTGGGAAAAGGAAGAGAAGTGGGCAAGTCAAGGGAAGAATAGGCCCAGAAAATGAATCATTATGGATTCCCCCAGATTGAAATTGATAACTAATAACACTATCCATACCTGAACTGTGTCTCATCTCTCTCTCTCTCTGTGTCTCTCTCAGTGATGCAAGATAAATATGGAAATCAATGTACCTGCTTGATAACTAACACTATCCATACCTGAACTCTGTCTCATTCTCTCTCTTGAAGTGATGCAAGATAAATGAGAAAATCAGTGTACCTGCCACTCTCTCTCTCTCTCTCTCACTCACACACACATACTCTTATACTCACAGAGAAATTAGAGGCAGAAAGAGTCACATTTTGCAGCCCTGTCTTGAAACTCCTAGTTCTACTCTCTTCCAGTTGTGTGCCCTGTCCATTGAGACACTGGTTGTTATTGAAGTGAAGCAGAATGTGAAAATGCTCCTTATTTATCTTTCTCAAGTCCCAACACAAACTGGAGCTATATAGGCTTGGTTAATATTTTGATTCCATGAATGGATTTTGGCACTAATGATCTGAATGGAATGTGCTATAATTTCACATTTTTAAAAACAAATTTGTGTTAAAGTGTATTTTCTCTGAATTAATATTAAAATATATTAAAATGATTCTGCTATGACTTTCTTTTGTTTCTAGCTACTCTCTTCTCCCATGTTCAACCGGGTGTTTCCTTAAGAGATCGGGAAACATTGTATTAAAAAGGAGGCTAGGATTGCTAGAATGCTAACTTTACACCATGATAATAAACAAATATACTTATCTTCTTTGTGTAAACTTTCCCTGCAGTCTTTAGATATACTGTCTTTAGCTGTCTTTGGGATTTTCTAAACTGGTTTACAGTCAGTACAATCATTAGAAAGCAGACCTCTTTTTAATTAAACATTTTTCATTGCAATAATTAGTCTGCTGTGTACTCATTAAGTGGAATTATCTATCATTTTCTTCTAAACATTGCGTTTGTTTCACAGCCTTAAACTGTCTCAGGACTCCTCCCACGCTGTGTACTCATTAACCTTCTCTGTTCAAATGGATCCTCATTTGAACATTAATGAACTCAGTCTTTTTTTCTTCTCTCTGTCTCTTTTTTTGTTTTTTTGAAAATCAATATTATCCACAGAAGCAGTTGCACTCATCTTTTTGTTTGTATGACAGTTTGGCTCCAGGGTTTTACAGAAACTGGGTTTTCAACTGTTGTCACTAGCAGATATCAAAATACCAACTCTATACAGTTGAGAATTTTCAATTGCACACAGTTGGTGTTTTTTGATATCCGCTAGGGACAACATTGAAACACCGGTTTTTATGAAATTCTGGAGCTAAATTTTATATATAGGGTAAATATTTATATCTATCTATCCAATCAGTTATATAGTTTATATATACAAACTTACAACCAACCAAATGCATGCTTTATATATGTATAAGATATACATAATATAAATTATATCTTTATAAATACTGGTATGACAGTTATATAATACTTGTCTCTACATGGAAATACTGCTATGGCAACATGTTACGGAAGTTAACTCAGCTATTATATCAGAGTTACTGGGTTTGGGTTCTAGTTCCACTGATTATCAGTTGTGCGATTTTGGGCAGGTAGCTTTACCTCTTTGTGCTGCATTTTCTTTATTGTGAAGTAGGAATAATACCACTTTTCTGTTAAAGTCATAGCGAGTATTAGTTAGCATTTAATCAGGGAAGTAGAAACCTCATGAGTGTTATGGAATAAAGCATGCATTGTAGGAATTCAACCTTACACAACCATGGGAAGAATTTAGGGAAATAAAGTTCTGAAAAACATTGGAAAAATCTTGTGAATTTCCAGAAGCGAGGTACATCCAGCTGCCTTAGAAGCCCATGAAGTGAAGGTGGTTGGCTCTTTGCCACTGCTGCCTCTCTGAGTTCTCAGTAAAGCACTTCAAGGTATGCCTGTGTTAGGGTCCAGAGAAACTACAGGATGCCCTGTTAAATCTGAATTTCAGATAAACAACACATAATCTCTTGCATGGAACATACTCATGCTTTTAAAAATGCTACTTATCTGAAATTCAAATTTAGCTGAATATTCCTGTATTTTTTTTGCTAAATCTGGTAACCCTGGCCTGTGGTAACTTTTGGTCAGCGAGGCCAGCAGTTGGGACAAAGAAGCAAGCATGAAACAGGAAAAATCAAGAATAGCCTAAACCCACCAGCACCTTTGCAACTGTCTCTCACCACCTCGAACCAATGATGACCAGAGTGTAATGGCTATCACTTCACTTCCACCTCATCAAATCTCAACTTAGCTTTTCTTGTGGCCAAACTTAACCTGGAACTATATGGGTAAAGGAATCTGGGAAGTGAAGACCTAGCTCAGCTAAACTGACCAGTGCAAAATCAGATATTGCATCACAAAAAAAACAATACATGTAAAATCTTAGAGAAACACCCACACACAATACACATTCATAAAAATGTCATTCATTAACGTTGCTGCTGGTTTGTTTGCTTTTGTGGTTTTAGCAATTCTGCCAGATGGAACCTTGGCCTGAGGGGGTCATGGGATTTAACAAAGAGTTGTAAGAGGCAGGAGGTGTAGCATATGGTTAAGCTGGCAGCTAAGAGTTTCTTTACAGGCACAAAAGACAATTTTGTGTACAAAATGGAACTCTCTTGGGGCAATAAACAGTTTCTTCCAGACAGGGACAACCCAGCAAACTGTTACCCAGTTCAGTGTGATAACAGTAGACGCTTGTGCAGGTGCAGGTACCTTTGGTTCTGTCATCGTGATTGGTTTGTAATTATTGCTGGGTACTTCAAAGGCAGTTTATAACTTTCAGCCCCTTCAGTAATGCAGACAGAAATGTTTGAAAATGGGCTGTGAATAGGTTGTGCAGCACTGTTTTAGACACATCACATCAGTCTAGGTATGATATTCCCGGGCAGCTGTGGAAGAGTCCTGGTCTGGTGATGTGTTTTCAGATTCTTACTGTGTACCTTACAACAATACATACCCCTGCAGAACCATTCAGCACCCACTATTTCTTCTCATCGTACCAGCAGACTAATTTTGCCTTTAGGGAAATACCTTTCTCCTATCCATGCATTGGTTAATGCTCCTTAGCCAAGAGGTGACCATATGACCCAAGTTAGAGCAATCATGTCTGTGCTCTCTGGTATATGAATCCTGAGCAGAAAGATAAAAAACAGCAACAACAAAAAGAAAGATTTGATTTGTACCAGCTATGAATCTATGAATAGCACATCTAAGTTTTGCCACCTAGATTGTTGCTACCAGTGTGGACCAGCAGACTCAGCATCACCTGTATGCTTGTTAGAGATGAAGCATCACTAGTCCTACTTCAAATCTACTGAATTGGAGTCTGCCTTTAACCAAGACCCCAGGTAATTCCTATGCATGATTATAAGGCATCTCTTGCAAATGTGTGCCTGATGCGTATGTCTTATTTCTGACTTCTCAAATATCCACCTATTTCCCTGCATTAGGATAGGCTCTTACATGTTCATTATGGAATGAGTGGTACCTTGACCCCTTCTGTTTGTTAAGGTCAGTGCCAGCAGACATTGGGAATATTTATAAAGTCAGTGTTTTCTGGCTTCCTATTTATTCATCAGCATTCTTCTATCTCCTCTGCATTCTTTCATGTCCATCCCCCACCCATTATTTATTACATCTAATTCTTGTAAGTTCAACACAATCTCCCTTTCAACTGCACCTGAACATGATGTAAGTTGGTAACAGCCTCAGACATTATCCTTTGAGGTGAACATCAGTGGTTTGCTTGTTGAGAAGCATGTATTTTCCCCTTCTGGTTATAGGACTTTGCATTTCCTTTAATGAGTCCCATTTCTCCAATCTCAGACTGTGTAGTTTGGGTAGGAAAAATTCTGTTGTGACCTTCAAGGGTAAGAACATGGTGGAGCCCTGACAAGTTTTTATATTCTATTCATGATCCAAATCCATCCTGTGAGATTAAATTCTGGGGTTCCTGTTCTGTTTGAATGTTTGGGAAAGATAAACTCTTTCCACTGGATTGCTGCTCTAAGGATTTCTTGAACCTGGATATGCCAGAGACCATCTTGTGGAGCTAGACTTTCTGGAAAGAAAAGCCAAACTGAAGATAACAGAATCTGTAATAAGAAGAGAAACCGTACCATGATAATTTCATTTGAGCTCCTGGATCCAGTTTTTAGTTCCATGGCTCAATAAATTTTCTTGTTTGAGATGATTTACGTTGGAAACATATGTAAGACAAGGTAAGGCCAAAACCAGGATCTAAGGGATTTGACCTGTAAAGATACAATAAGCCACTTTTTTTTTGGATAATTTGTTAATCATACAGTATAGAGAGCTAAAAGAAGAGTATCATAGATGCTAGCCAAAAAAGATGGATGGTTTTACGGCACAGATTGTGGTTGTATTTTCATGGGTGTACACTTATATCTAGCCTCATCAGGTTATATACCCTAATTATTTACAGATTTTTGTGTGTTAAAAATTAATAAAAATAATTTATGATTTAAAAAAGCAAAAAAAAAAAATCAGATGAATGAATCACTAGTTGTGAGATACCCTCTTTCTGAGGAATCAATTCTAGATGTTATATTCTGCACCTCTATTCCAAGAAGGATGATACAAAGGCCCACATTTCATCAGAAACCCAAGAAGACAAGGAGCAGGAATAGGAAGGCACATCGTAGATGGCTTCATAGTTGTTTCTTAGACATGTTCTTGTCCATCATGTTCTTGGAGATTCGTAAGTACTTCTGCCAAGACTCACAAAAGCTGTGGTCTAACCCTTGCTTGAATGGATACATGCAAGGCATCCAGTGCAGCAAGGTAGAGCTATCCCTTTATAGGTCCTCAGTGATATATCTTATGTATTGGGCATTTGTCCTTTCTGCCCTCATATAGGAACCTCCTTTCTGAGTTTGGGGAATTTCCTCACCTGAGATAGACACCTCTTCCCACATGACAGAAGCTAAAACACTAGGTACTCGCTTTCTAGTCCCCCTTGCAGCTTGGATTGAACATGTTACATTGGGTCCACCTATCAGATGGGCCCACTTCAGATGTTGACTCAGAAGCTAGTAATGAAATGAAGATGAAACCATTTGTGCTCTGCAGAACAAATACCCAACTTGCAGCGGCAGCTGCTCCAGTGACAGCTTCCATTATGTGTGCAGCAGGTAAATAGAGTGTTTCTCTTCATTGCAAATGGGGTCCTCAATTGATAAATCCTCAAAGAAAATCTCTGCTACTTACCTGCTACCTACCACCTGCCGCTTGCCACTTGCCATTTATATAACGCAGGCATCCATTCATCCATCATCAAGCCATCTTTATGTAAATCTTTTTTGAGACATGGTCTTGCTCTGTCACTCAGCCTCAAGTGTAGTGGCAGGAACATGGATGGCTTATTGCAGCCCCAAACTCCTGGGTTCAAGCTATCCTCTCATCTCAGCCTCCTGAGTAGCTGGGAATGCTGGGCCCACAGGTACACACCACATGCCTAAGTTTTAATTTTTTTGTTGAGATGGGATACCACCATGTTGCCAAGGCTGGTCTCAGACTCCTCCCACCTCAGCCTTCCAAGTGTTGGGTTTACAGCTGTGAGCCACTGTGCCTGGCCTTATACGTGAGTTGATTATCAGAGTTTTCATGATGTAAAGAAATGCATTTCTAATTATGGCATTTCAGGTCTCATGTTAGTGGTATATGATTAAAAACGATACATATTTATTGAATAAAATAGGGAAAATGCATTAGAGTAGAAAATAATCATCCATAATGCTATTCGTTGATACTTGAATATTTTCCTTCTGGTAATCTTTCTATGTGTATTTGCACAGCAGTGATAATAGCACTGAAACATCCTTTTTCTGAGATATTTAAAGCATTTCCTGTGCTATTTTTTTAGAAAAATGAATATTACTTTACCTACTGTGTTTTCAGTTTTGCAGTCTTATAAGTATCTCTAATGTTGAATATCTTTGTTCATAAAACATTTTTTTTCTGTGTCTCAAGTGAATTTGTTAAGACATTCCCAAAAGTGATATTATTAAGTAAAAAGATGTGAAACTGTGTTGACACATATATCAAATTGCTTTTCAAAGTGTCAGTCATGGGTGAGAATGCCAGTTTCACCGCATGCTAACTTGTATTACATGATGCTATTTAAAAGAATTGCTATAATAACCCGATAGTCAAAATGGTATTTTAAATAGATTAATGGACAAAGGATAAGAAAAGATTATTCATGAAATAATGACACAAATGTCGAATAAATAGATGGAAAGTATTCAACCTTACTAAGAATAAAAAAGATTTGGTAAGGATTTCTAGAATGATTTACATTTCCTGGTTGCATCTGCCTGGGAGAAATTCAGACAGAGTTTTAAAATAGTTAATTAAAGATGGGGATGTATTTGGACCCACACTGATCTGCATTTCTTCCCTTCTTTTTCCAATGACTTTGTGAGGTGTGGATTTGCTACTTACTTGTTAATGTCTCATTGAATTCAGTATGTCTGATGTAAGTGGGGTGGGATTTTCACGTATTCTTCCCAATCACATTTAACTTTCTTGGTGAATGATGTCTCATCCCAACTGTCCTTGTCAGTGCAGGATCCCAGCATTCTTGTTGGCATTGCTTGTTACTTTAAAATGTCTTTCCTTTTCTCCTCTTTGCATTGGGCTGGTATTACCAAGTTTGCTTCTTGATGCATATTCGTTAGGTTGCTTGTTCCTTTATGTACTTTTGCCCCTTATACTGTATGTTTAAAAATTGCATTTTTACATACCTCAAGCTTCTGAAGTTATCAAACTTCCTATTTTGAATATATACTCCGCTTTATCTTGGACACCCTTAGCAGACTACAGGTCTCTTTAAAGCAGAGGTCACACACTGGCTTATCATGTGCCATATCTGGATTGTTGACACATTTGCCAATAATATTCAAACTGAAAAATAAGTCTCCAATGTTTAAAAATTGGAAAGTTTTATTTATGTTTATTTTTATTTTTTATTTTATCAGCAAACTGACACAAGAACAGAAAGCCAAACACCACATGTTCTCACTCATAGGCAGGTGTTGAACAATGAGAACACGTGGACTCAGGGGAGAGGAGCATCACACACTGGGGGCAGTTGGGGGGTAGGGGGAGAGACAGCGGGGGAATGGGGAGGGAGGTGAAGGTGGGGAGAGATAACATGGGGAGAAACGCCAGATATAGTATGCACCTAAAGTATTTATAAATTTAGATTGCAGCTTCCTCTTATGATCTGGGAACACTGGGCCCATGTTTGTGTGTGTCAGGAATGGGCTGGACTTAAGTAATGGCTGCTTCCTTCCAGGGTAGTCATAGGCGCGTCTCTTCCCTGTAGGCCCTGGTCAGACCATTTCCTTGTGTATATCCCTTTGCCGAGAGCCAATATGGCTTCATTCCTGAGAAGCATGTGCTCTCAGTCAAACCTCCTGGATGTGACACCCACCTCTACGTGCTTTCTGTGTCCTTGGTGAGTTCCTGTACCTTTGTGTGCTTCGATGCTCTACCTGTGTTGTAAGGTTGAGAGTACCTACCTCATAAGATTGTTGTGAGGGTTAAATAAGCTTATGAATGTAAAGTGCTTAGACTGGTGCCTGCATATAATATGTGCTCAATACACTGTGGGTGTTATTATTAACCACCTGAACCTCGCAGGCATTGAGTTGTCAGCCTCTGTTTTAAAATCTCTAAATTTGGCTTGAGAATCCCCCATAAATGCTATGCCTTCAAAACTATCAGGTTTCCTCATGAGTATTGTCATTTTTTTCTTACTGACCTCATTGAGAAGGACTGTTTTCCTCACCGCAACACACTCATGCACATACACATGCACATGCATGCAAACACTCCAAGTGTCTGGACGGATAGTATTCAAATGCTGGAGAGGTTTAGAGGTCTCTGAGTAATGTCCCCTCAGCAAGAGCCACACTGCTACTCCTTGAGCTGTGAGCAACACAAAGGTAGAACACCTGTTCTTCATTTTTTCCTTCTAATGTGGGTTACAGAGTGATAATGTTAAAATGTCCAGGGTTAATTCCTTTTAGTTCTCTAGATTCCATTTCCCCTCCAGCCTTTCACTGTCAGCTCTCATTCCCACCAGCACTCTTTTTTTATCTTTTCCTTTCACCTCCTATGATCTCATTCCATTTACCACAGATCTTGCCGGTTGACTGTTTTCTTTCTTTTGCAGCCAGATATTTGATTTTAATTTTTAAAAATTTTGTTATTTTGGCTTTTAAAAAGATTTCTTATTTCAATAGCTTTGGGAGTACATGCGGTTTTTTGTTACGTGGATGAATTACATGGTGGTGAATTCTGAGATTTTACTGCACCTACCACCCAAGTAGGTACATTGTATATAATGTATAGTTTTTGATCCCTAGCCTTCCCTGATATTCCTCTTCAGAGTCTCTAAAGTCCATTGCATCATTCTGTATGCCTTTGCTTACTCATTACAGCTAGACTTTTTAAATGAGTGGTCTACATTCATTGTTTTCAACAACTTCCTTTTAATTTTAACAACAAACAACATAATTTGGCTTCTATAACCCCTCTCTCAACTCAGACTGAAATTGTTCATGTTGAAGTAATTAATGACTGCTGGTTGCTATCTAAACAAATGCTACCTTTTTTCCTTTCTTTTTTTTTTTAATATAGCAGCTTTATGGAGATATAATTTATATATCACATATTTCACCCACTGAAATGTACAATGCAATGGTGTTTATTATATTCACAGTGTGTGACCATTAACAAAATCAATTTTAGAATATTTTCATCATCCCCAGAAAGAAATCCCATATTCATTAGCAGTCACTCCTCATTTTCCCCCATGTCTCTGCCTAGCCCCAGAAAACCACTAATGTATATTCTGTCTCTACAGTTTATCTATCCTGGACATTTCGTATAAGTGGAATTGTGTAATACTGCTTTTGTAAATGGTTTGCTTTTCATTTAGCACAATATAGGTATCTAATTGTTCAGTATGGTTTATTGAAAAACTATACTTTTCCCATTAATTATCTTGATACCTGTATCAAAAATAAGTTTAAGATAGATAAACAGACAAAGAGATGAAATGAGGAAAGGAGGGAGAAAAGAAGGGAGGAAGAAGGAGAGGACAGAAGAGAGGGAACAAAGAGGAGGGGGAAGAAGGGAGGGAAGGAGAAACAGAGGGGGTCAGAGGAAGAGAGAAACAGGAGGTAGAGAGTCAGTTTATTCTGCTTTATTAATCTATGTGTTTATTCTTATAGCATCCTACTGTCTTGATTTTTTAAACTTGATTGTAAATCTTGAAATTATGAGTGTTAAGACCTTCAACTTTTTTCCTCCTTTTTCAAATTGCTTTTCTTAGTCATTTGAAATTCCATACAAACTTTAAAATCAGCTTGTCACATTCTACATAAAAGCCTGCTAAGAATTTGGCATTTTATTTCAGTGACATCTTAAAAATATTGATTGTTCAAAACTATAAACATGGCATATTTCTACTTTTATTTAAGTCTAACTTAATTTCTTTCAGCAATGTCTTGTAATTACCAGTGTAGAGGGCATGCACATGCATTGTTAAATTTATTCCTATGTATTTAATTTTTTGACACTATTATAAATTATATTGTTTTTAATTTAGATTTTCAATTGTTCACTTCAGGCATATAGAAATAGAACTAATTTTGGATTTTTGATTTTGTATTCTGTGATCTTTCTAAACACATATATTAGTTCTAATAGCTTCTATTTTTAGGTTTCTTAGGAATTTTTGTAGGCATTATCAGATCTACACATACAGCCTATTTTATTTCTTCCTTCCCAATCTGTATGTCTTTTACTTGTTTTCTTGTTATGTATCACTGGCTAGGACTTTGAATACAAAGTTAATTAAAGAGGTAAGAGTAGAAATTCTTACTTTTGAGATATTCAAAGAGAGAATATTCAGTTGTCAATCATAGAGTATGATGTTAGCTGCAGTTTTTTCACAGATGGCCTTTATTGTATTAAAATATTTGCCCTCTACTTCTAATTTGCTAAGAGTTTTTATCAAGAATGTGTGTTAGATTTTTTCAAGTGCTTAGTGGGCACTTAGTAAGATGATCAAATTATTTTTACCCTATTATGCTATTAATATGGTTAATTATACTGTTTGATCTTTTAGAGTAAACCAAGCTTATACTTGTGACATAAAATACACTTGATCATAGTGCAGGGTACTCTTTATACATTATATTACTCAATCGTATTTGCTAATGTAATATAAACGAGTTTCACTAGGAAAAGTCTTTGCTACAATAGTCCCTTCTTATTCACGGAGGACTTGTTCTAAGACTCCCAATGGATTCCTGAAACTGCAGATAGCACCAAACTCTATATACACTATGTTTTTCCCTATGCATATGTGCCAATGGTAAAGTTTAATTCATAAATTCACCACAGTAAGAAATTAACAATAACTAAAAATAGAACAATCACAATACACTGTAATAAAAGTTATATGAATGTGTTCTATCTCTCTCTCTCTCTCTCTCTCTCCCAGAATATCTTATTGTACTGGTTTCACCTTTCTTTTCATGTGACGGTGTGAGATGACATATGCCTAAGTAATGAGATGAAGTGAGGTGATTGATAAAGACATTGTGATTTAGCGTTAAGTTACTATTGACATTCTGACAATAAGACAGAAGGAGGATCATCTGCTTGATGTGTGACAGCAAAACCAGCATGAGCTTCTTTTTCCTTCTTCACGATTCATGACTGGGAGAAGATTCATTCATACAGTAGCTTAGCAATCTCAGCATTTATTTTTTCTTTCCTTATTAAACAAAGATCTTTCACCTTTTCACTTAAAGGAAGCACTTTATGGCTTCTCTTTGGCAAACAAAAATTGCCAGCATCATTACTCTTGCACTTTGGGACCGTTATTAAGTAAAATAAGGGTTACTTGAACACACGCACTGCAATACCACAACCATCTGACCACCCAGAGGGCTAAGTGACTAACAGTATACAGGATGGAGACGCTAAGCAAAGGGCTACATCACATCCAGGGAGGGTGGAGCTGAATGTTGAAGGGTTTCATCATGCTCAGAATGGCACACAATTTAAAACTTGCGAATTGTTTATTAAATTTTGCATTAAATATTTTCAGACTGCAGTTGACTGTGGTAACTGACACCTCAGAAAGCAAAATTAAAAATAAGGGAGGACAGTTGTAGTTTTCTTTTTTTTGCAGTGTCATTAATATCAACGTAATTTTGGTCCTATTAAATGACCTCGGAAATGTTTATCCTTCATTTTCTAAGAGATTTTTGTAGGATTGGTATATTTTCTCCTAAGTGTTTGATAGAATTCCCTGGTGAAGCCACTCAGACCCAGAACTTTCTTTGTGGGAATATTCTAAATGACATAAAGTTTTAAAATACAAAGACATTTTTAAAAATGTCAATTTCATCAGTGTTTCAAATTTATTGTCATGAAGTTATCCATAATGTTTTTCTATTATACTTTTAATCTCTTTGGGGTCTGGGGAGACATATTCTCTTTTATTCTTGATATTTGTAATATGCACCTTTTCTCTTTTTTCTTGTTCAATCTATATGAAGTTTATTATTTCATTAATCTCTTAACAACTTTGGGTTTTATGTGTTTTCTCTATTATTTGTCAGTTGTATGTTTCATTGGTTTTGGTTCTAATCTTTAAAATTTTCTTCCTTTTAAACACTTTGTTTTCTAACTGTTGAACTATTGAATGTCTTAATTATTATTGAAGTGTGGTTCCTGGACGAGCAACATCAGCATCACCTTATTAGTAATGCAAAATTTTTGGCCCTAATCCATATGTACTAAATTAAAAAATCTAGATTTAAGGCTCAGCTATCTGTTTTAACAAGTTCTCAGGGTACTTTCGGCACATACTAAAGTCTGAGAACCATTGTACTAGAGCAATTCTTTTCAAACTTTCATGTGCATATGAATCACCGGAGATTTTGTTTAAATATATTTTCTGATTCAGTAGTCTGAATAGCGTCGGACATTCTAAAGCTTCGACGAGCTCCTTGGCGCTGCTACTGCTGCTGTTTCTCTGACCACACTTTGAATAGCAAGGACCTGGAGATCCTACTTATCAGCCAAGGAATCTGATTTCAGTGAAACAAGAATGTTTATTTTTTAAGTAACTGCAAAATGATAAGCAGGCTAGTTCTGGAATTTCTGCATTGCTTTTATTACTAAATATACTACTCACAAAAAAATATATATATTAGCTGGAAAGGGTATAGGAATTTCTCTAAATTTCTAAATCCAAATTTCAAGAAGAAACTTATTATAATTAGTAATGAAAATATACTATCATTTCTGAGAATATACTATCATTTCTGAGAATATCTATTATGTGCTGGACACTCTGGCTATTATCCCTTTAATCCTCACAATCTCTCTAGGAGATCGGAATCATTGTCTTCCCTTTTTAACTTTTCTTATTTTAATCTCTCCATCTGAAACCGAGATTACATTAGTTGTCTGATGCTATCCAGCTAGTAATTGGCAAGGCCTTTGCTTAAATCCATTTCTGCCAAAGTCAAATCCCCACACTACAGTTTCTGTGCTTGTTCTTCTGCTTTTAGTATTTTAATTTGAATACAACCTTAATAACACACACACACACACACACACACACACACACACACACACACAATTAAACCTATTATGTATTGGATTACCATGATTAATATAACTAATCTGAGTTAAGCATGGGTTACAAGTTCATGCCACCTGGCGCTGGGCCTGTACTCTGAATTCATTTCAATCAGTTTTAAACAACAGCCTCTTTACCAGTCTTCTGCTGCTTAAAAAAAGTCATGTACTAATATACGCATTGTATTATTTTCTTTATGTTAACTTAGAAAAACCATACTTTTGTGAAACTGAGAGGGAGGAGGTTTATCTTGGCAAATAAAGGGAACATTTTGAAGTGACTGGCAAAAAGTGGGAGCACTTTGTATACTGGGACTAAAGCTACACCATTAGTATTTCAAAGTCACAGCTCCTTGATTGGGAAACTGGGATGGCTGGATTGAGAAATCAGTGAGGAGTTCCAGGGAGGGAAGATGGTTTGCATTGTATGTGTGCATTGTGGTTCTCTTAATCCCTCTCTCTTTCTTGCTTTCTTTCTTTCTCTCTCTGCCTCTCTGTCAACAAAATGCAAGGGAACTCTGTTCTTTGGCAGCAATTACTTTGTAGCCTGAAGCACAAGATTTGATCATTCATATGTTACCTTGGATCAGGAAATACATTCTTATTAGTTAAAATTTATCGAAATTAAAAAAAAAAGGTAAACTATCATTATGATCTGTAGTTTTGGCCATTACATACTGAATTTTACCAGTTGGGTAACTGCCACTGGAAGATCTCTCCTTCCTTATAAAACTTATTCAAACCCTGCTTTCTGTCTAGCTAAGACTCTTTCATAAATAAGGCAATCTGCAGTACGAATGACCCTAAGTGATGGATAACTTAGATAGTTCATCTCCTAAAGTTTTTGTTTTGTTTTCTTTTTAATGTAATGGAATCTCTCTTTTTTCTGTCTGTCTTTTAGTAAATGTTAGTCATGTTCCTGCCTGGAGGTAAAAGGTAGGCTAAATGGCCATTCAGAAATCTCATAGCTGACAACATGTTTCAACAAAATTTACCCATAAGCATATTTTTTTACTGTCCGTATTCAATTTGTTAAAAAAAAACCTAACTAGATCTAATTTGATCTTAAGTCTTTGATTAAAAAAACAGAGCATGAGTACTTCATCATGTACCTCTTTATGACTTAATTTAGAAAATAAGTCATTCTCTACCATTTAAAAATACTAAATGGTAGAGAAAACAGAGCAGCTTCTAAAGATTTCTCTCGCTGAAGGGTATGACAAAACTGACTGGCAGGCTTTGGATTGGAGAGTGTGACAGGTGCTTGGAAACTTAGAAGACACTGGGTCCTACCTGGGCTATATTTGGCAAATAGGAGTTTGGGGGACAAAATGGAGCTTAGACACTAGAGCCAGGTGAACAGTTCTCAGCTGGCCCCAAACCGAAGAGGAAGTATATCCATGTGGGTAGTCAGGAATCAGGAGGCTACAGACACCCAAGGGCAAAGTAACATGAGGACTCCAAAGTTGAGAGGCCGCCATAAACTGAGTATGCCACTGGGAGGGAAAGGCAGAGCCAGCCAACAAACCAGAAACTCTGCAAGCTGTGTGAACACGGGTGCCAGTAACAAAAGACCTCAATAACAGTGACCCAGCCCTGTTCATGATGTAGTTGTAAAGGCATGAGCCGAAGGATCTGACCTGAATTCCCTCCCCCATCCTGCTCTGTGACCCAGAGCAGGTTTCTATGGCTCAGTTTCTAGCCCATGCCCTAGTGCCTGGCACAGAGAAAAAAATAAATGAATCACCATGAAGCTCAATTTCTCACATGCAGAACAGGGATTTTACCCACCTCACAGGGTTTCTGTAAGGATTGCAATGAATGTAGCAAAGTTATCTGGAAATACCTAACATGCCTTGAACAAGTGCTCCATAAATAATACTTTCCTTTTCTCCTTTTCAACGACTGTCTTCCTTATTCACTTTCAGCTGGGGCAGGGAATGAAGACAACAGATGAAAGGGTGTGGCTCATGTACTTTGAAAGGGAAGTGAGAAGCAGGAGAGAAGGGTTCACACTAACGCAGGGATTAGGCAATCACCAGGGGGATGTGATCTATTTAAATTTTAGGAATCTTTTAGAAGCAGCTTCCAGCTAGAAATTCCTTTTGGGATCAGGATTGTGCCATACTTTTGATTTTGAAATAAAATAACTTACTGTTTTGAAAAATCCTTGTCAGTTTCTGTTTGCAATCTCTTGACCTTTTCATTGTTGATGGAGTTTCTCCTAGGAGGAGATGGAACACTGGTGGGAAGTGTGTACACATGTGTGATAGCAAGTATGGAGAGAGAGAGAAGAATCATCTTAAAGCTGTGTTTGCAAAGCAGGTATACTGTTTTTACTTAGATACTGTATTATTTGGGGTGGGATGTCAAGGGTGGGGGTACTTGATGAAAATAGCTTTCCTCTACAAAAATTAAATTATGGGATGGGTACCATGGCACCTGTAATCCCAGCACTCTGGGAGGCCAAGGTGGGTGAATCACAAAGTCGGGAGTTCGAGACCAGCCTGACCAACATGGTTAAATCCCGTCTGTACTAAAAATACAAAAATTAGCGGGGTGTGGTGGTACACGCCTGTAATTCCAACTTCTCAGGAGGCTGAGGCAGGAGAATCGCTTGAACCCGGGAGACAGAGGTTGCTGTGAGCCAAGATTGTGCCACTGCACTCCAGCCTGGACAACAGGAGTGAAATTCCATTTCAAAAAAAAAAAAATTGACTCATACATTTCTGTGGTTTTAAGCTTCAGTGATTCCACATCCCCCCCCCCCCCTTGTCACACCAGTGATCTAAGAATAAAATCCAAACTCCTTAATATGACAGAAAAACTTTCCATATCTAATCCATGAATTCTGTGTAACTTTATCAGCTCTTCTCCATTCTTCACACACTAGACTGAATCCAAAATAAATGGAGGTTCTAATTGTGTCCCACATTCTCTCTTGACCTTTGTAAGCAGCATTCACCCTATCTGCTATGTTTTTCTCTATGCACCTTATTTACCCTCAAACTCCTACTTATATTTTACGTCCAAGTTTGGAAGTCACTTCTTCCAGGAAGTCTCCCCTGAGTCTTCTATGACTGATCCAAGTTTTCTCCTTGCCATGTACTTCTGTAGTACTCTGTACTTATTTATAAATATGCAGCAATAAATTACATTGTGCATTCGTTACCTATGTACTCATCTTTATTTCACAGAAAATTCTGGATGTGTGAGAGACAAGAGCTTTTTAGTCAACCTTGTATCCCAAGCACTTAAAAGTAATAGCTATTTAACAAATATTTGTTAAGTAAATGAAAGAACAAACTGACTTTAAATGGGATAAAACATGCCCAGACAACAAAAAATGATTGAAAGCAATTTTGGTGCTAATAAAGCAATAAAGCATATACTGGAGCAAAAGTAACTTTCAAACAAAAATAATTTGAATTTGCACAGAATGTCAAGGAAGGCCTTTATTTGGTAGCAGTGTATCATTATAAAATCAGACTTCTATGGGCATGTACTTATATGTGTGTATGCTTCCATATACACCTATTGGAATTAGGAAAAAATGACTAAAATTACTCAGAACGAGAGAGGTCTTCATGAAGCTTAGATGCGATAATGTAATGAAACATCAGCATTGTTACTGGGACACAATAAGCAGTCAATAAACGGTAGGTAATTGTATCATTGCTGTTATTATTTATTTCAGTAGAAAGCTCAGTTTCCTGACTCCTGTACTGCCCATCCATTTCACTTACATTCTGCTGTTGTGTATATGAAGTGACAACATGGCCAAAGACAATGTTAGAACTCTTCTATCCAAATTTATCTCCATTCATTCATGATCCGTTTTGAAGCTAACAGCGTGGAATTCTGGTGGGCTACTGAAAAACTGTTTTCCATTGTTACTGGAAGACGCTGCACACCTGACACTGTGATTGCTTGAGAATGCAAAAGAACAGATCTGCCACATGGATGGTACCGTGCATTGCATTTGAAACCTTCACAACTTTTCTCAGGCTCTTAACTACTACCCTCCCACTTTTTTTTCTAACATATTTTCTGAATCTACCCTGCCTCCCATCCTGGTGCTTGAGGCTTTCTTCCTGAAGGCCCCTTATTTCATGCAAGCTGTGTATTTCACCCCAGGCCAACTTCCCAGACATAAAACTTTATCAGAAATTCTTCTTCTTTGCACCTCGGATTTCACCCTTTTCTAGTTAGTTTTCTATTAGGGTCTAAATTTGCCTAAGTCTCTCCTGTCTTCGAAAATAAAAACAGGCAGGGCACAGTGGCTCATGCCTGCAATCCCAGCACTTTGGGAGGCTGAGGTGGGCAGATTGCTTGAGCCCAGAAGTTTGAGACCAGCCTGGGCAATAGGATAAGACCCTGTCTCCATAAAAAAGGTGGGGTGCAGCTATAGTCCCTGCTACTTGGGAGGCTGAGGTGGGAGAATCACCTGAGCCCTGGGGAGGTCAAGGCTGCAGTGAGCCATGATTGCACCACTGCACTCCAGCCTAGGCAACAGAGAGAGACCCTGTCTAAAAAACAAAACAAAACAAAAACAAGCAAATAAAAAACACCAATCTCTCTCTCTCTTTGTCATGCTGTCTCTTTCTAGCTATTAACGTTTTTTTTTTCTTTAAGTTGCTGCAAACTTCTAGAAAAAGAGCTTTGTATTTCCATTTGTGATTTTTTCATCTCTCTTCTTCTTCATCTATTTCAGTCTGCCTTCCTGTCCTGCTATTCCACTCCACAGCTCCTTTTAAGGTTTATAATCACTAAATCTAACCATTAAAAAAAGTTCACTATATCCTACCTCTGCATCATTTAATTTATTTCCACAACTCCCTACTCTCCTATCGTTTTGGCTGCTCCATTTTAGCATTCCTTGAATTTTGGTGTTCTATGGTTTACCCTTGAGCCTCAACTTTTTTTTCAGTCTATACTCTCTAGGAGAGCTCATCTGCACAATTCTGACATCCTCTGCCATGCATGCAGATAGTTTCCCAATTTTTATTTCCAGCTGAGCCTGTTCCCTGAACTCCTATGTATCTAATTGCCTACTAAATGTATCTGCTGGGATGCTCATGGGCATCTCAAACTCAAAATGTCCAAAGCCAACTTCATATTTTCTCATAATTTTGCTCCTTTCCCTGTATTACGTAGCTTGGTGGGTGACGCTATTATTGACTCAATAGATCAAGTTAGACACCCGGCTCTTTTAATGGAACCTATATTCACTAAGACTCTATAATATGTCAGTTGTATAATTCAGAATTATAAAGGAATAGTCATTGTTTTTCAGAAGCTGGAATTCTAGTTGCGGAGACGTGCTGATTAGCCCCATCTAATCCGTGTTGGGATATCACTGAATTTGTCTCTTTACTATGTCTCAGTTAGTTATGTCCTCTTCAATCCTATTCAGTGACCTAGTTTTAGATAAGTTCTTTACCATACCCTGTAGAAAAACTTAATCACTGGTTTTTCCCTTCTATCAATACTCATCCTTCCGATGTATTACTCTTTCTGCTCTCAGTGGGAAGTATGTAGTACTCTCTACCCTTGATATATCCCCTTATTCTTTCTCATACTCTGAGATCTTAATGATTTCAGATCCTCATTTACATAGGAACCTCATCCTTTGTTCACTGAACATTGTTCAGAAAGGATTTGAGTCTGCCATAATCTCCTGGGCTTTGATTCATATTGGTGACACCCTCCATAGTCAGTGTTTTCCCTTCAACTCAATCCGTTGTTGGTCCCATCTTGGACCCATCTCTTCATTTTATTCTTTTCTGAGGGATATATCCCATGATCTGGATAATGAAATTTACTTCTGTTGACCCCATCCTCAAGGAACCACATTATCCTTTGCTGACATCATGTCCAAATTTCAGGATCAAGTTTTGAGGGGAAAATAATCCTATGAGAGTCAAATCTAGATAAATTGTGTTGTGAAATGATGGCAAAGTTCATAAACCTGCAGAAACTTTATGATCCCAGGACAGACTCTTCACTGTGGCAGATGCCTTTGATACCCACATCACCATGCTTTGGCTTATTTCTATACCAGCCACAGATGCTGGGAGCAGCTCTCTGCCAGTTCAAACTCCCTAGCTTTTTCTGATACCCTTTGACATCTTGTCCCAGGGCCTTCTCCTAATACTGAGAGGTGTTCTCAGCCTGCATAAACTCATCCCCATAAGCAAGAAGGAGGGAATTCTCATGGACTCAACCCTCAACCATCAAGATCTTGCTTCTGATCCAGAAACAAGATAAATTCTCCAGCCTCCTGTCTTGCAGGTTCTTAAGGGGTCATAGCAAAAACTAGCCTATTCATCCACAGCGGTAATTTTGAAACAAACTTATGTTGATTTTTTCTTCTTCACCATCTCATTTTCCCTACTCCTTCCCTTCTGCTTCTTGAGATTACTACCAAATAAAACAATGCTTTGAAGTCTTTGTTCAAGGCTCTTTACTTGTGGGAAATTGAAATGAAGACACTTACACATTTAAGATCAGTAATGGGTCTGCATTATTAACAACTCTATACATCTAAGCAACATTTTTTTCCGTTATCTGTTTTTGGACTTAGGAACCTCTTAGGATCCAGATGTATAATAACAATAATGGTGACTAATAATGTTATATCTGAAAGATCAGAGTAGTATGGATTCAAATCATAAGCAGTTTTAGCACCTTATTTTAGTCATTTACCAAGAGGCTTTCATGAGTCTTTTCCTTAGCAGGTTTTTTTACTGAAATATTTAACCTGAAAAAGCCACTTTTTCAGGTTAGAGTTAATATATACTATTGACCTGATAGCATTGTTACCCACTAGATAACTACAACACAAAATTAAATGCAGAAACACTAATACAAGTGGAAATCATTTTACCAATATTACATTTAATTAGAGTTTTAAATATATTTCAAAACGATTTTTTGGAAGTGAAATGAATATACGCAGGAATGAAGGACCAGGGACCAGACTGCATAGAATTCAGGACCCTATCGATTCTAGGAAAAATAATGGCAATCGGCCTTAAGCCAGTCTTTGTACCCTGTGATGTCCTCATGTAATCCTTTTTTTCAACATGGTAAACGGAGAGCTTTCTGAAACACAGAACCAATCAAATCACTCCACTGCTTTTAGACTTGCAATGACTGGCTTCTCATTCCCGTAGGATGAAATCTACTTAACATAACTTATGATATTCTTTATGAGCTATTCCATGTACACCCCAACAGCCTCCTCTTTTACCTAATCCACACCATTATTTTTACTCTATCCTCAAACCAGGAAACACTTTCCTAAGTCTTTAAATATGCCATGCTCTCCTGTTCTTGGGCCTTTGTACCAGCTCTACCATCTGCCTTGCTAATATTCTTCCTTTTTCTTCATTTGGTTCATCTTAGCTAAGGTTGTTATATTCTCCCAAATTACTTTGCTCAGCCCCCAAGACTGCTGGATCTTCATTTGCCCTCTAACAACACCCATTAACTTTTTCTTGCAATTAATTAGCTTTTACCCTTTGTGTAATAGGCTGAATAATGGTCCCCAAAGACATCTAGGCATTAATTTCTGGAACCTGTGAATGTTACCCTTGTACAGCAAAAGAGACTTTGCAGACGTAAGTAAATTAAGGACTTTGAGGTGAGAAGATTAAACTGGATTATCCAAGTGAGTCCTAAATGCAATCATAAGCATTCATATACAAGAAAGACAGGGAGATTTGACACATGGAAGAAGGCAATGTGACCACTGAAATGAAATCCAACACTGCTGACTCTGAAGACAAAGAAGGTTTATAAGCCAAGCAATGCAAGCGTTGCAGCTCTAGAAGCTGAGAAAGTCAAGGAAACATATGCCCCACTAGATCCTACAGAGGGAGCTTGACCCTGCCTATATATTGATTTTGCTCAGTGAAACTGATCTTGGACTTCTGACCTCCAGAACTGTGATAAAGTAATGTGTGTTGTAAACCACTAAGTTTGTGATGATTTGTTACAGTAACCAAAGGAAACTAGTTACTGTCCAAACCACTTATGACCCAGTCATTTGGGTTCCACAACAAGAGATTTCTCTTGAACACTCCTGGCCTCTTGCCCCATACTTATTACTTTGAGTTTGGTGCATGGGTAGATGCTATTTCCTTCCATAACACCCTTCACTTACCCCTATCCCTGAGCACATCCCTGCTTCATTACCTGGGTCATCAGTTTTGTGAGGACTGGGTCCACCTTTGTCTTACTCATTTTGGCATACTTAACTTTTTGCCTGGGGAACAATATTATAATGAATTGTGTGAAATTACATGTACTAGGCTACTATGACTTGAATATGTCCTCTAAAGTTTATATGTTGAAAACTTAATTCCAAATGCAAAAGAATTGAGAGATGTGTGATGGTTAATACTGAGTGTGAACGTGATTGAAGGATGCAATATTGATCCTGGCTGTGTCTGTGAGGGTGTTGCCAAAGGAGATTAACATTTGAGTCAGTGGTCTGAGGAAGGCAGACCCACCCTTAATCAAGTGGGCACCATCTAATCAGCTGCCAGCAAATATAAAGAGGGCAGAAAAAACCTGAAGTGACGAGATGGGTCTAACCTCCCAGCCTCCATCTTTCTCCCATGCTGGTTAGATGCTTCCTGCTCTCGAACATCAGACTCCAAGTTCTTCAGTTTGGGGACTTGGACTGGCTCTCCTTGCTCATCAGCTTGCAGACAGCCTATAGTGGGACCTTATGATCATGTAAGTTAATCCTCTAAGAGAATCTTGACTAATACAAGGTTCAACCTTTAAGAGGTGATTAGGCCATGAGAGTTCTGCCTGCATGAATGAATTGATGCCATTTCTCTGGGAATGGGTTAGTTTTTGAGGGAGTGAGTTCCAGGTAAAAGGATGAGTTTGGTCCTCTTCCCTCCCTCTGTCTCTCACCAGCAATATGATGCCTTTTGCTAAGCATGACACAGCAAGAAGACCTTCCCCAGGCAGGACCCTTGGATCTTGGATTTCCCAGCCTCCAGAACCATGAGCCAAATAAAAATCTATTGTTTATAAATTAGCCAGTCTCAGGTATTGAATTTTAGCAGCACAAAATGGACCAAGACATAAATCATTGGTGATTTTATAATATTAAACCTAACAGTTCTCAATAAAGGTGCATTGAGTATACACATCTAAGGAGAATAGTATTTTATATGTCAGGGATTTCTCTTGAACCCAATTTTCACCTTTTGCAGTTCCATCATCAGGAACGGATCACATGTATGAGGGGGTTCCACTGCTAGAAGCCATTTTTTCTGCAACTTCTTGCCCTGTGAACAAAATAGCCACACCTGGAATGTGAACAAAAAGCAGGTAGGAGTATGGATCATATCCTACAGAGTATTTTTCTAGAATTATTTCATTAACCTTGCCAATGGCCCTGCAAGTAGATACTATTTTTATTCTCATTTTATAGATCAGGGAATCAAGACACAGAGGTTGAAGTAGCTTGCTCAGGGTTGGGTTTCTGGCTAGTGGCAGTGATGAGATTCAAGCTCAGTATGACTCGAAATCCCGTCCTCCATTGCCTTTGAAAAGCACCAGTCTTGGTAGAGGCATCAGTAGCACGATGTAACATGAAAAACTACTGTATCTGTGTGTGTCTGTGTGTCTGTGTCATGATGGAAGTCTCTGAGGTATAGCATACTAGCCAGGGAGGGTCAGGGTCTTAAAATCCATGAAAGAATTTCCTAGAGCAGCTGAACACAGGGAGCCTCACTTTTTATGAAAAGGACATGGTTCTGCTGATAACTATTTATCCTGCAAAGTAGTAAGTTATGTTTTCTGGAAGCACAGGAGCTGAAACGTATTGCGAGAACACTGACATTTTGCAAGACCTGTACGTTTAAACAGTTCATGAAGGTCATGGAAAACAAGAAGCAGAGTGAGTCTGTTTAAAATAAAATAACTGTATACCAAGCCTGTTTGGGTACTAATATATTATTAAGATAGAACTAACACATTTAAATTATTATTCTGTCACTGTAAATAATATTTTAGATCTTGTTTGTATTGCAGCAATTTCCCAAAATCCATTACTTGGACAAATCAAACACATTTTAGTGAAAATATGATAGGTGAGTTTTGAATAATATAGTTGGTGAATGTATCTCCCCCTTCCTTGAAACTTAAATGCACTAATTGAGAACTCAGCGTTTTTGTTATAATGGATACTGCTGACATAGTCTTTTGAGATAGGATGCGTGATGCTGGTACGTTTCTTATTGTAAACATTTTAAGATATAAATTTCTAAGATATTTTATTCTGATGTATTTAGTTGAGCTTGAAAATACCAAGAGACCAAGTTTACATAGTAAATGAAAGATGCCAAAGGTAAGGGAATAGGCTGTATCTTATCTCACATGGCATGCTTTATCATGGAGCAATATCCCTTTTATTATTGAGGGATACACTGATGTTCAGGCTTTCATTGCAATGCTTACTTGCAGTTTCCTTTCTTATCATTCCAAAAATGAGATAGATGGTGAGGGGCGCTTAGGATCCAACTTTCCCATAACACTGTGCATGTTAAATGGAACTTTTGATTCAATTTAGTCAAAAGTGGTACTTGTCATAAGCCAGTTATTTACAGGGTACATTGATAATCACCGAAAATAACTAAAGCTGCTGATAGATTACTACAATTTAACCTATTCTTCTAGAGTGCATCAAAAGTAGAAAGGGTGAACATTTATACCCGGTGGTTGGGATTGCAAGTGGAGCTTAGTCAGAAGAGTCCATGCTCATGGAATCACTAGAATGAATGCATTGGTAAATATTTATTGCATAGCTATTCTGTGTCTTTCTCTAAATATAAGCTTCAGATAATTAATTCAGTGGAATTCAACATATAATTATAGAGCTCCTGTCATGGACCAGGCATAGAGCCTCAGGTCAACTCAATTTCCAGTGCTGGATATTTTCTCTTTACGCTCTCTCTCTCTTTTCTACACCTTTCTCTGTGCCTAGGAAGCTGGTCTGTAAGTGCCACATAAAAGACTCCTTTCCTTTCTGGCTTCGTGTGTGATTGTTGATCCCCCAGCAGGAAACTGAAATGGGGAATACAGTGAAGTCAGGATATTTATTACTGACTTCTTCCCTGGGAGGTTGCTGCAGACTATCTGATCCTCCTGAGCAAATTCTACTGCTCCTTTTAGGTAGCCCTCTCTATACTGTTTCCAAATTCCAGTATCTTCTCCCTCCTTTATCCACTTTAGGCATTAGGGTTGGCCTATTACGGTTAGCCCTGAGATACTGTGGTTTTCTTTGTGGTTTCTCTTACCCTGCCAACACCTTGTAAATGGTACCTTTGTTAATCTGTCCTTAAATGTTGCCACGTGTGTGCCGTCTGTGTGTCCTACTGACATCCACATTGTACAGTTCCTAAACTACCAGGTGATGTGGAGCTTTCTGCTTAGCTACGATAAACATTTGCTTAGTTAAGCCTTGTTAAATTAAGTTTAGCCCAAAGCTGCCTCCTTTCATATTTTAAGTTTGGCCTGATGTTTTCTCTGTACATAGTAAATTGAAACCTAACTGGATGTGTAAATGAACTATCTACTCTGGTGCCAATCACCAAATTTTGGGCAATTAAAGGTAGTCAAGTTTTAAAATTGTGTTCAAAAAAGTCAACTGCCAAGCTGCAACCAATCTGGCTATTTCTGTACCTCACTTCCATTTTCTGTACACCACTTTCTCTTATTTGTTCATATATCTTCTTCTGCCATGTGGCTATATACACTGAAGTCTCTCTGAGCCTACGCCAGCCCAGGAGGCTGCCTGATTCATGTATCGTTCTTTGCTCAATTAAGCTCTGTTAAATTTAATTTCCCTGAGAATTTCTTTTAACAGCCTCTGTAGTTTGGAGGTTAATTTGCAGTGCAGCTGTACTTACTTAATATAGCCATAACCTAGCTGAAATAGTGTATAAAGATTTAAAAAATATAAATCTAAAGGATTAGAAGAAACCACACCAAGTTGTACAGATTTCTCTAAAGTAAAAGAATACATTTTGGAAGACTGAAGTGTATAAATAGGCTGACTACTTGAAGGATGATCAGAATCTGATATACTTGGATGCAGAAGAAGGAATCTGCAACAGAAATGACCTTCCTCAATAGCTCTTTGAAGAGGTAGGACTTAGGCACTAGGCATTATGAGATGTTCCTCCTGATTCCTCTAGAGGGATTCTGCTCTATAAGCTGAAGGGGCTCCCACATGTATGGCTAGATAAATATCCAGGAAACTTTTTTTTTGTCTTCACTCTCTATTGTTTACCTTTAAATGGAGAATTGAAGTTTATTAGAATATGAAGCAGACTCAAATGGAGAAATTAAACATTCGCCAGAAGTTCGATCTAAGTCAGTTGAATTCAGATGGAGGTTTGCACAATTTACAAACCTCTAAAGCAAAAATACTGGGTTTTGAATTACCTTAGACATGGTTTATTATTATTTTTTGCTTTGTTCACAACACGTAGTTCAGACATTCACATGAAGTGAAGGCTCAGTAAATATTTATTGAATGAATAAGCAAGTTAATGAGGTATAAAAACACACATTTTTATTTGACTACAGGTTTAATTTTTAGGTAAATGTAGTAGAATTTATCCAGGTAAATTAGAGATGTTCATAAAGTAATCACCTTGGGGTAGGCATGGGAAATAAACCAAGACAATGCCACCAGTGTTCAAACTATCTTTCATATACCTCTTTCAGAGCCAGCCACACATTCCTTAGAGAATGGCACATTTTAATCCTCTAAGAAAAGATTTAATTTTGTTGATACTGGTAAATGTCATACAGTGTAACTTTTTGTATGTAGGGTGAGTGATCAAACTAGATAGTTACATATATATATATATATATATATAAAAACACACACACACACACACACATAATATGTATGTATAGTATGTACAATATATATTATATAACATACAAATTTTAAACAAAGTGTAAGTTTAAAGTAATGATAGCTGTTTTTCCTGATAAGACTTAAATACACTTGGAAGTAATCAAATTCCAAATATACCAATTCTAGAAATATTCTGAGCAATGCCAACCTCGGAAAAAGTTAGTATATAGCTTCCCCAGGTGATTACTCTAAAGGATAACAATCTTTCGAATTTTTAATTTCTAGTGTTTGTTGAATAAGTGATACTGTGGTACTTGGTAAGCATTCAGTACAAATTAGTTGAATGAAATGAAATAAATTTGTCCACAGGCTAGAACTTAAAATCCATGAGAAAAGAATTTTGGTCTTGTTAATCTCTAGTTTCAATACTGCCTGGCATGATACCTTTCAAAAAATAGGTGTTCAGGTAAGAACAGCTTGTAAACCAAAAATAAAATTCTAAGCCCCACAACTAACTGAATGGACCTCCCTCTCAGCCAAGAGAATTCCAAAGAAACCTGAAGAACTAGTTCAGTCCACGACAGGAAGAGCAGGTTGGAAGAGCGGGTGGGACGTGCTTCATTATACCCCCTCCCTTTTGGAGTTTAGACACAACTGGCCACCACTAACATTAAAATAGAGATCCTAAGCATGACAAAATAGACTATTTATAGCAATAAGATATCAAATTTCAATATGACCCTAGTATAGCATCACATGACAGATAGCAGGCCCTGAAGGAAATTGAAGTATTTTGCCCCAAAATGTATTTCTCTGACATATTTTGAAATGCCCTGCAAAACTGTGCCTTGTTGGAGAAATTTATATTCTACTGAGAATCCTCTTCCCTTTCCAGGTCTTTTTCTGAAGGGATAAGTGAAGACTCTAGCACCAGTTAAAGGTCTGAGTAAGAAATATTTGCCGTCTACTGCCTCTAAGGGTGGCCACTTACGAGACTTCATCTATGTAATAAGAATCTTGGTCTCCACAACCTCTTATCTTAACCCAGCCACTCCATTGATCCCATGTTTTTACATAATAACTCAACTCTTTCAACCAATTTCCAACCAGCAAATCTTTCAATCTGCCTATGACCTGGACCCCCATCTCCACCCCACCCCCTCTTTGAGTGGTTCTGTCTTTCTGGACTGTACCAATGTATATCACACATGTATT
This sequence comes from Ateles fusciceps, assembly GCA_036589455.1. NCBI lineage: Eukaryota > Metazoa > Chordata > Mammalia > Primates > Atelidae > Ateles > Ateles fusciceps. Next base: position 6,170,028 of record JAZHEH010000045.1, on the reverse strand, counting down.
AGTTAAAGTCTCCCTAAAACATATAAAACCAAGCCATAACCCAGTAATGGGCACATGTTCTCAGGACCTCCTGAGGCTGTGTTACAGGTCATAATCCTTAACCTTGGCAAAATAAATCTCTAAATTGATTGAGACTTGTCTCAGATACTTTTATATAATCTATCAAAAATTGCCACATTTTAGATTAAATAAGAAAATTTATACCAAAGAGTTTTGCAGAATTTCTATGAACTCATTGTATGTTAGTGAGGGTATTTTATTAGGGTCTTTATATGGGCATTAACTTTAATTAAAGATGGCAGTTTGCCTGGCTAAATGTTAGGCAGAGATCAGAAATATGTAATAAAAGTATTGGGAAGGTAAACTGAAAATTTGGTCAATATAATACTGGTCAATATAATTTGAGAAGTTCTCTGTTAAAACAGAATAGACCTGAGTTCAAGAATAAAATCAATATTGTCGTTATATCAGAATCATTTCATTTGCATGTTACTGCTCACATGAGCCATGCTTTTTCAGCTAAGAACACTTTGAATAACCAAATTAACTCCTTAAATTGATTGGAAATCTAGGCTTGGAAATTAGATAGAAAAAAACCTTTCTAGTTTCATCTCAGTTTTCTAGACCATGACCCTTACAACTTTATTATAAAGTAAATATTGAACACACATGAAATACAGTATCAAAAACAAATTAATGTTATTGGATGCCTGTGCTTAAATCGTTCAGCACATTTCCAGATTTATTTCCCAGCGCTCAACCAAATGTGTATAGGGAGAAGTGGAACAGAAAAGAAAAGACATCTTCCCTAGCTTGAAGTTTTAGCATGGGAGCAAGGAGGAATGGGACTAGTGTGTGTGCTCTTGAGCCTGTAGATGGACTCAAATCCTGCCTTGGCCTGTTCTTCACTTTCAGGCTAGTTCCATCATCAACAACAGGGGAGTGATGTTAGCTACTTTATCAACCTGTTATCAGAATTGGCCTATGATCTATGCCAAGAACTCGCTACACTTGGTAGTCATATCACAAAATTATAGTGAAATCAATTTAAAGTTTTAAACTCAGGAATGCATCAAAGTACATCCACTATACCATTTGAGGGAAGGAACACATCTTTATACACCTAGAACCAGCTACAAGACTACACATATTGGGTGTATGTTAAATGTAGTAAGAAAAAGAAAGGCTTCAACTGTTTTCTGTGAATACAAAGTAAGTATCCTATCATTTTTCATGTACTGTATGTGTAGCCATCTCTTAGCAGTTCTTACTTGGAATGTAATGGCATTTGACATGAACCCAAGATCCAGGAATCCTTCAATAGCTGGCTATCACTTCCATGGGTTTAAGAAAGGGATATTCTTGGAAAAAAGTCATCCTGTTTATTTTTGAAAGACTTACTGCGAAATCCCAGTAGAGTCTTCTTACCATACCATGCCGTGAGAAAGTGTTTAACATGGACTCTGGTCAGCAGGACAGCTGTTCTTCTTGGCCCCATTTCTCCAGGTCTACACCCTAATCTCAACTTTCCATTTTAACACTATGTGGTGAGTAAAATAGATTCCCCCAAAAAAGAAAGGAGAACATGTATGTATTTATACTTCTTGTACTAATAATCCAATAATATGGCCTGAATTATTCTTGGACTTGATCCCTGCAAAGCAGTAAATCTCTTTAGTGGAGTAGAAGGGTAAAGATGAGCCCTGGAAACCACTCTTTCCTCACAATTGTCCCCATGAATCCTACCTGCACCAGACCCACTGCAGTTTCCATTTTCATTTAAATAGATATGGGTTTATCAGTTCCAACTCAGTTCTTGCTAGCATCATCATCTTAAAGCAGTTATTCATTATCTCCAAATACGGATTTGTTTATCTGAAAATGGAGATCTCTCTCCTACTTCAAGATTGTTCTGGGGGCAGGAAAGAAAAGATTATAGAAGAAGTTTCTGAAAATTGGCCAGTACTCAAAAAGTGTTAATTCTCCTAACAAAGCTTTTGTCAGATTCGTTTGTTTTTGCTCTCCATCGGTCACCTCAATCTTAAGAAAACTTTGACATAAACAAAATCCAGGGGGATAATGGAGAGATACAGGAAAACCAAAAGGCAAAAGAAGATAATATGCCAAATGAATATCTATCCCAGTGAAGGAGTATTGCCTGCCTGTCCAGCAATTCTCATCTCCTTCTTCTAGAAAATGATCTTTCTCCCACACTTAACGATCTAAAGATGAGTAAAGAAATCCAAAGTGTCACCATTTACTGTTTGATGTTTGTTGATTGGTTTAGGTATAAGCCCTTCACTTAAACTGACCAAATTAGAGAACTTCTCCCTGATTTTTTAATTTGGAAAAGAGATGTCAGGGTTAGTCATTTTCTTGTGATTACTCTAAAAGACTGAAGATGGAGTTGCCAGATTCTCTGTTTCCTGTTGGTGAGAAAATCTTTCCTAAGAAAATGAAGACAACATGTAGGGAGAAGAACTGTAGTATGTTCTGGAGACAATGGAGTTTGAATTCCAAATTGAACCCTGGAGTGTATTTGCTATTTTTGTGGTTGCAAATCTTCAAATTAAATATCTATTTTTTTGGCTTAACCAGTTTCTCATTGACTTGCTGTAGTTTTCAATTAAAAATAAACTTGACTTAGGAAAGCCTTTAAAAAATTAAGAATCCATAAACCCTCACTCCAGGGACAACAGAATATTCTAGGATCCTGAAGTTGGGGTTGACTGAAGAGTGGCTGTTGTCCTTATCTGGCTCTAAGTGGAACTAAATTGGAAGGGATTGAAGTCAGGGGCAAAGGAGAAGCTGGGAACTAAGAGGTCATACAAAGGAAGCTTCTAACACTTATAAGCCAGTCCTAGAGTAAGCAACAAAAATACACACACACACACAAAGGACTCAAAAGCCAGAGTCTTCAACTGTATATAACCAAATGGAGCAAACAGGGTAGGAAGGGCAGTTAAGAGTCAGTATCTATCATACCAGTGCTGATGTTCAGGTACTGATACCCAGATGACAGTGCCCAAAGGATGGCTCTGACTCCACTTGCAGAAGGGAAGGATGCTGTCCAGTGTGGTATGAAGTGGTTAGAATGTTTTGCCACCCAGGACAATAAGTTCAATATCAGAGTATTCAAATGACAGTTTTTTAATTCTTTATTTACATCATCTCTCGGTCCAATGTAGATAATTTTTGTTTATGGATAAGGCTCCCAAATAAAGAAAAAAAATGTCTAGTGAAATTATATTCTCACTTTTAGAACACTAGGCATATAAAAACCCACATTTATGAGACCATCATGTTTCAACACTGAAGGATTCCTTGTTTTATAAAAGATTTACCACAGTGTTTCTTTAAATAGTAACCTTCTTTCAATATAACTAAATACGAGTCAATATGTATGTAAGATTTCAAGACACATCTGTACAAGAAAGACAAACCAATAAGCACAAATAAAATGTCCAGATATTTAATATTACAAATTTTAGCTTGCTGTAGATGATATATAAAAGTTCAAAGGTTGCACATAAACCCATCTTATTTCAAATGTGTCATATTTACTTTATTTAATCGTTCTCAGATGTTCTCTATATGTTTATTTTATTTATGCCTACAATCAAGATGAAAAGGTTGTAGGCTTTTTAGAGGGTCTTTACAACTCAACATCCAAGGTCATAAATTCACTAATACCATAGCAAGGGCTAGCGTATGGAAAATAATAACCATCATCTCTTAGATGAGTCAAGTCTTTTACAACACAAAGCACTTTACCATTTATTATATTATATGAGCCTTATAGCAATCCTTTGAAGCAGGTATTAGTATAGACTTTGTAAGGATGATAAAATTGTGGCTGGGACATTAAATGACTTGCCCAAGTTTATACATAGGAATAGTACACGGGAGAGCCAAGCTCTACATCCCATTCTTGTTAATATTTTGCTTTCCAGTACAATACAGCTGCTTCAGAGAAAAACACCTTATCTGTCCTTGAACGAGCTGTCTGAGATATCTTATAAATGACAGTAACAAATTTCTCTAAGGCAGTTTCCTGTTTTCCAAGCATGATACTGCATAATTGGCCCAGGATTGAACTTCTTAAAAATTGTTCAGAAATCAAAGCCCAAAATGCATTTAGGCAGTTTCTCAATTACTTGGCACCAAATTTATTTTGGGTCTGATCTTGCTGTCAGATAACTGACAGACATATCGCAATTCCTATCTGGTAAATTAACTACTGCTCTTTGTCTGTGTTAAACAGATTTAGAAAAATATGTTTATTCTAAAACCAGCTAAAGCATATACTAAAGTGGAGTAGAAATTTCAGTTGTTAATTTTGCATAAATAAGTCAGGGAAGAATTTTTACAAATTGAAGCTGTATTTAAAAACTTGGATATTTTAATGAATATATAATTTAGTGAGTCTGAGAAATATATAATCATTATTTTTATAGTGGTATGTTTGCTTTATTGAGCAAATCCCAGGCTAAAAGTCCATTAGAGACTAAGGATAATCACATAGTATGAGATTTTTTTCCATTTGTGGATAGATTTTGGAGAACAAAATACATTCAGTCTTGTTAGAAATGAAATACTTTTTTTCTAGATTAATAAAAAACATTATGGAAGGGTAGAATGTAATAAAAAACATTATGGAAGGGTAGAATGTGCTTATAACGTCAGGCAAAAAAATTGGGAGGTAGAAAAATAATTGACTAGCTAGGTTGTTTAATAAATAATTCATTCAAAAAAGAATCTCTAATCAACCAATTCCATCACATCACTCTTCTTGCCCAACTGGGAAGTTTTATTATGTATTAAAACACAGTCATATCATGGAATAAATATTATTCCACTTAACACTTTCTTTTTAAAAGGAAGCACTCAGTTAATTCACATTAGAACATTTTGAGGGGATAGAGCATTCATCTGTCATTATTCATCTTTAAAATTTTATATATATATATATATATTATTGCATTTTAGGTTTTGGGGTACATGTGAAGAACAGGCAAGATTGTTGCATAGGTACACCCAAGGCAGTGTGATTTGCTGCCTTCCTCACCATCACCTATATCTGGCATTTCTCCCCATGCTATCTCTCCCCCAACTCCCCACCCCCTGCTGTCCCTCCCCTTTTTCCCCCTGACAGACCCCTCCAGTGTGTGATGCTCCCCCTCCCTGTGTCCATGTGTTCTTTAAAATTTATGATAACTCAATCCTATTAATGTTTGTGACATCCAGAGAGTCCCTAAGTGATATGTCCAAGCTTCAGCTAATTTGAATCTATGGAAAGATAAAGGTTTGTCTGAATAATCTTGTTGCAGTAGCTGTTTCCATCTTAAAATCGTTATCTTCAATCAAAGTATATATGCACAAGACATTTGATTACTTCATTTAAAATGTATTTACAGGACCATATTACAGAAAAAAATGTCATGTATCAAAAAGCCCTCTTGAAATGACTGCTTGTTTTGCTCAATCTATAGTGTTGCAATATGCAGCCAGTTTTTCAAATAAATGCCACATTAGCAGGATAATTATTTACATCTTCATTTTTATAGTAGGAAACTCTAAGCCTTTCATGTATTGTGGTAGACACTATGTCACATAATTAAGTAAATAAAACACTATACCTGTGTGTACTGAAAGTATAGGTAGTTGTAACAATTGCTTCACAGACATTTGGCTCATCTATATGGCCTTAGGGAGGGTGTCTCTGAAATGAAACCAACCAGCTTTGGCACTTGATCTGGACTTGGAATGAAATTTGTGTGGGTTGGTTCCAAATGTTATCAAAGTTGCCTAGCTACCGCATTTCAGTAGAGGAGAAACTGAGAATTCTGACAGCATTTGGCCACACAGCAAATTACCAAGGGCTCTCTTGACAGCACAGAGGGTACGGGTAGAAGTTTTCCATTTTCAACTAACATATCTCTTTTGACTAAGACCAACTCCTGGGCAAATGCTGAGGTAAATAGTTCTCCTCCATTACTCCCAATTCACATCAGTATTTAGTAGCTTTCAGGCTAAAGCATGGACCAGGAGGGAATTAAAAAGTCAGTGAACAGGGGTAGATAGATCACTTGAAGTCAGGAGTTTGAGACCAGTTGACCAACATGGTGAAACCCAGTTTCTCTAAAAATAGAAAATTAGTGGGCTGTGGTGGTGCATGCGTGTAATCCCAGCTACTTGGGAGGCTGAGGCAGGAGAATCTCTTGAACTCAGGAGGCGGGAGGTTGCAGTGAGCTGAGATCGGGCCATTGCACTCTGCCTGGGTGACAGAGCACAGAGGACTATGATAATGGGTATGGAAAGCCTGACCTGAGGAAACGGTGACAGTGAGGAAAACTTCCTCAAGGCGGAGGTTATTAACCTGGAACAGAAAGAGTGTGTTGGCACAATAAAGAGAAAGAGCTTTATAGGCAGGAGCAACTGCCTGTATGAGAATTCAAGAAAAGGAACATATTATCCTCAGGGCCTCCAGAAAGCTTAATAGGGCTGAAAAGAAGATGTGTTAGTCTGTTCTTATACTGCTAATAAAGACACACCTGAAACTGGGTAATTTATAAAGGAAAGAGGTTTAATGTACTCACAGTTTCACATGGCTGGGGGAGGCCTCACAATCACGGTGGAAGGCAAAGAAGCAGCAAAGACGTGCCTTACTTGGTGGCAGGCAAGAAAGTATGTGCAGGGGAACTCCCATTTATAAAACCATTGGATCTCGCGAGACTTATTCACTACCATGAGAACAGTATAAGGGAAACCACCCCCATTATTCAACTATCTCCACCTGGCCCCGGCCTTGACACGTGGGAATTATTACAATTCAAGGTGAGATGTGGTGGAGACACAGCTGAACCATATCAGAAGACAATTGTGGAAAAGGAGCAAAAAGTAATTATGTGTCAATTCAAGCAAAGTCTTAAAATAAATATTAGGAATTTTTGACTTTATCCTAAAGATAAGAGGAAGTTTTTAAAGCTATTTAGTAGAGAGCCTTTATAATCACAATGGTGGTTTTAAAGAGGTCCTACAGACAATTATCAGGAGAATGAATCATTGTTCACCTGAGAGAGGCAACATTAGATGCAGGAGGCCAGTTAGATGGATATTTTCATTATATTGTGACAAACAGAAGATGATTGATACATGTATTTGGGTGTTGCCACTAGAAATGGAGAGAAGAAGATGGTTTCGAAGGAGATTTTAGAGGTAGAGTTGGCAGACTGGGTAACTGACTATGACGTTATAAAAGAAAGGTAATATTATGAATGCATACACAGTCTCATGAATGTCCATGAGAAATGAATAAGGAGCAAGAATTCTTCTTTGGGAAAGCAAAATTTTAGGTGCTTGTGAGAAATTCCAATGAAAAGGCAGTCAGATCTATAGGTCCAGGGACATAGGTTTGGACTGAAGACACATATGGTAATGAAAAGTATGAGAATGTTAGTGATTACCTAGGAGGGGAGTGAACAGAGAGTACTATACCAAGCCCCAAGGAACTCCTACATCCAGTTGATATTTGAATGAGTGCCAACCAGCAATAGAAACTAGTTTGATCAGAGAGAAAGAAAAACATTAAAAAGCAGAGGCATCAGGTAAGCCAGATGAAATGACTGGATCAAGAAAAAAAAAAATCCTGTTGAATGAGATAAAATAAAACAAGGACTTAAGAGTATACTTTAGTAATGTTTACTTTTAAAATTATACTTTTTAGTAATGTTTACATTGTTAGTCACTTGACGAGAACCATATTAGTAAATAATAGGACTAGGTTAGGACAGGTAGGAGAGAGGTGAGGAATCACAGAGAGTGAAGATAGATAATTCTTTGTGAAATTTTACCATAAAAAGGGAAAGACAGGGTGTTAACTGAAAGAAGAGTTAGGCTTGAAGGAAAATACATAAATATACATGTATGCATAACATGTAAACAACGGATGCACATAACTGATGATGGGGAGGAGAGATAACTATTAATAAACATGATAGGTTCTTTAAAAGGTCATCAAAATGATGGGAAAAATTTGGAGTTGATTTGAGGATTTTTGTACTTTTCAAAACTGAGACTTGAGGCTCTGTTCATTGATAGCTTCTGTGTTTCTCTGAATTTGGGGTATTTCTTCAGGTCATCTGCTGAGAAGGAGGGAGGATAAAGAAAAATCAGAGGTTTGAAAATTGTAGAGGAAGAATTATTGTAAGGAGGAAATCTTAGTCCATCCATGCTATTATACTCAAGACTAGGTAATTTCTGAAGAACAGAAATTCACTTTCTTAGAGTTCTGGAGGTTAAAAAGTCCCGTATAAGACCCTGCCATTTGGTGTCTGGCGAGAGCATTCTTGCTGCGTACTCATATGACAGAAGGGAAAAACATTGTGTCCTTCCATGGTGGAAGAGTGGGATGGCAAAAAAGGACTAGGCAGCTCTCTGAAGCCTCTTTTCTAAAGGCATGAATCCCATGCCTGAGAGCTCTGCTCCATGACCTAATCACCTCCTAAAAGCCTCACCTCTTCATACTATCACACTGATGATTAAGTTTCAACATATGATTTTGGGGGGACACATTCAGACCATAGCAAAGGGGTAGTGCACAATGACTGGGATTGTACTAGGGTAACATTAACTTCAGACCCATACTTAGGGCTCAATTGAGAGTGTTGAACATAAATTCAGAGTGGTATCAATTTGTCCAATAATAGGACTTTCCCTGGCAATACTCAACAACCCAGTGCCATTACAGAGGAGGTGGATAGCCGGATTCGTGACTGCTGGTTGGCCATTTGCCATGGAGGAACAACAAAAGGGAAACAGAGCAAGGGAGTTTTGGATACTGACCAAAATTCTTGATGGAACTACAGGGCTGGAACCTTAAGTGTGACAAAGCTTCACTGGGTCTTTTGTAGTCTTTAACGGCCCAGATCCACTCTGTGTTTCATGCTGCGAAGACTTCCTCTGTAGAGAGATACCAAGTAGCCCTTACTGCCTTGTACCCAGTATCTTATCTGACTCCTCTTTCTTTTTGTAATGGCTTTCCTTGCTAAGGTGACAGCACAGGCTCCAGTAGTGGACTTTGTAGAGAGAGAGGGACCATACCTTTAAATCTTTTTCTGTTCTTTCTTCATTTAGCCTTAAACTTCTTGTGTGGCTCAACATTAACTTGTTTCTTAAGATAACATGTTTCCTAGAAGGTTGTTCCATATACAGATGAATTCCTATACTGTAGACCTATGAATGCATCAGATCTTTATGATAAAAATTCTGTAAGCAAAATCTATGATTTCCTGCATACGACTTCCCGTGTACCCACCAACCAGGAGAATCAGCACTTCCCTCCTGTGGCCAGCTTTTCCCAACCAAATGTGAACAGTCCCCAGAAGCAGACACCAATCCCAAGCAAATGTGATCGTGGAAGCCATTATTATATACTTATTTTTTAAAACTTGAGCTTTTTTCTGTTATCAAGACTTGTGTTCCTTATCTTGAGTGAGGTCTGGTTTGCACAGGCTCTGGCTGATTTATGGCTTGAGGCTGATTGGCTCATCCAGAGTTGTGGTGGTGTTATACTTGTGTTTAGAGCTGTTGCTTAGCTGATTTTACTGGTTCATTTATGGGTAAAATAATAGAATTTAGGTGAGGAAGAAATTGCTCCCCTTCTTTCTCCCTCCAAAATAATGCCCTCAAATCTCTTTTTAAGATCATTTATAAAGAGGATAGAGAGAGGGGAACGTTGCATAGGTAAGTGAGTAAATGAATCACTTTTGGTATTTGAAAAAATTTTAGCTTATGGTGATTCTACCAATAATTGCTACACTCATGACTTAAACAAGAAAACCTTAAATCTATTACTTTCAAGACTTAAACAAGAAAATGCATGGTATTTCAATGTAATATCTCTGTAGGGAGATTTACCTACTGTGCTAATAAATATAACTTATTCTAATAGAAAATGCACAATTTCTCATTACTGAGCCCATAAGAAGGTAATAATTACTCTATTGTCTAGATAAGAGGAAGAGTCTTGACCAAGAATGGCAGAGAGGAAAAATAGCCAACATTTTTCCTCTCTTACTCTCAGAATACTTTTTTTGAGTCTATTCAAAGTCTCTGTCTCAGTTTCATAATCCATGTTATTTAGCAATTTCAATTACCAACATTATGAAGCATATAAAATGTATGCAGCATAAAATTCCTTTCTAATGGAAGAATTCCAGCTAATAAATGGAGAAAGAATGGTTAAATTAGAGAAATCAGAATTTTATAATTTCTAATCAGGTAGAAGAGGGGTCTTTAAGGCTCATGTTTGATTTTTCCAGCTCCCCAGAGTCTGTGCTTCTTGCAGAATCTTAGGACCAGTAAGAACCTGGGCTCTGTAGCAGATACTAATTTAACACTTTAGACATGGCTCTAGTGACTACGAACAGACATGTGTGCAGGGCACTCAGCCTCTGCCTTCATGGACTTTATGTTCTTATGGTGGAACATACCTCAAAGAGTACAAACGCAATAAGCAAATGCTTATAAGTTGTAAAAATGACAGAGTGATCAGGATAGTGCATCCCATGCTCAGTAGAGCGATCAGGAAAGGCATCTCTGAGGTGATATTTAAACCATGCAGTAACAGGGAGAAAGTTTGGTAGGAGAGAGAGGGTGTTTCTATGGCGCTCTGGGAAGAGACTTGTCTTGTTCACAGAATTTATGTGAATAAAGCCAGCAGCACATCAACAGAGAGGCAGAAAATGAACCTGAAATGACAGGCAAAGAAAGTCATGAGGGATATCATAGGCCTAGGTTGGAATAAATCTGAATTCTGTTCCAAGTGCAATAGAAAATCATTGCCAGGTTTTGAAACAGGTAAGTGACACCCAATGTATATTTTAAGTATACAGACAGTCTTTAACTTACGATGGTTCAATTTACGATGGTTCAACTTAGTAGTTTCAAGTTTACAATGGTACAAAAGCAACAAACATCCAGAAGAAACTGTGCATTGAGTACAATTATCCTTTTTTCACTTCCAGTACAGTATTCAATAAATAACATCAGATATTTAACACTTTATTATATAATAAGCTTTGTGTTAGATGATTTTGTCCAACTGTAGGCTAACGTAAGTATTTCAAGGATGTTTATGGTAGACTAGGCTAAACTGCAATGTTTGGTGGGCCAGGTGTGTTAAACTGACTTTTAACTTATATTTTCAACTTATGTTGGGTTTATCAGAATATAACCCCATTGTAAGTTGAGGAACATTTGTACTTTCAACACTGTGTGGATTTAAAATGGGCAAGAGTGGAGGGTACATGGTTAGGAGGCTACTGATTTAGAAAAGGAACAATGGTCATTGTTCAAAGGTGGTATGAGTGGGGGACAGAGAGAAGGACATGAATTCCAGATTTATCCAAGATAAAATTAAGAGGTTCTTGATGGCAATTAGCACAAGGGAATGGAGAGGAGAAAGTGGGACTCATGACAGCATCCTAGGCTTTCGGCCTGGGCAGATGGAATGGCCATGTGATTTACAGAGAAGTAAAGAGGACAGGGGAGAAAGAAGGACTGATTTGAGAAAAAAGAAAATTAGCAGCTATTTTTGGACATGTTAAATTTGAGATGTCTACGAGATAATCAAGTGTAGATATACTATCCCAGTGAATGAATGTTATTTATTATTTACAAAAATCTTAATAACATTAGTAAATAAAATTATTTTGCTTGGAGTATTTCCTTAGCAATTCTTCATTGAAGACCTAAGATAATCATTAGTGACTATTCAAAGATTTGCTTCTTCTATTTTGGATAAGTATTTTATCACAAATTCAGTGTATTAAATACTATCAAAATCTATTAACTGGAAAAACTACAAAAATAGAAGAATATGAATATGAAATTCTGAGTGACCCAATTGAAATGAAGAGCTCACTTCCTTCATTCAATAAAATAATACAAATTTGGGCTGGGTGCCGTGGCTCATGCCTGTAATTCCAGCAATTTGGGAGGCTGAGGTGGGAGGATCACTGAGGTCAGGAGTTTGAGACCAGCCTAGCCAACATAACAAAACCCCATCTCTACTAAAAATAAAAAAATTAGTGGGGCATGGTGACTCACTCCTGTAATTCCAGCCAATCAGGAGGCTGAGACACGAGAATTGCTTGAACCCAGGAGGCGGAGGTTGCAGTGATCTGAGATCGTGCCACTGCACTGCAGCCTGGACAACAGAGTGTGACCCTGTCTCAAAAAAAACAAAAAGTGCAATTTCAAAAGCAAATTGTAAGCCAAAGCTCACCAGTTTTTAATCTTAGTTACATAAAAGGGAACTATAACATACTTGGATTGAGTTAATGTGTTTGCTTTAGCTTCCAGATTACTTTAGTGGCAACATTTTTGAAGAAGCAAATGGTAGAGTAACTTTCCCTCACGTCCTGAAACATTTACTGTAAATTAGTACGAAAACAGATATTAATTCACACTGTGGCTTAAAAATATAGATACAAAGCCCCAAGGTGAACTAATTCAAAACTAGTGTTCCCTCAGTAACTATAAATTGTTTGTGTTCAACTGACATTTCTAGCATGATTAGGTTAGAATGTGGTACTACAAGACTGAAATGACTACTGTAGGAATTGCCCCTGAGAACCGGATGATTTGAAGGTTTACTTGTTTTTTTATTGTTTAAGTAGTATAAGGCATTGAATTTTCTTTTTGCTTTTTCAAATAAAGAGATAAATAAAACTAAAACATACTATTTAACTATATGTGCTACCTTGTACGATCAAGCTTGAAGTTTGAGATATGGATTAGTTCACATAATATATTCTCTGCTATTCCTAGCAGAGTGCTAAGCATATATGAGAAACTCCTTATGTATTTTTTAGTTTGAACTTGCCTGGATCTGGTCATGCGTAAGTAGGGTGACCACCGTTCCAACTTGTGCAGGATTGAGGGAGTTTTCAGGATATGAGATCTCATCATCTTTAAAACTGGTACATTCTTGGGTAAACCTGAATGAGCTGTTCACCCTATAAGTAAATTTGGTTTAATTATGGTCCTTTAGTAGGGGAAAGTATTGTATTGACATATGGGTATTACTGAAATTTTTAAGTTTCTCTAAACATCATATAATAAGTGAATCTGTTAATTTTCAGATTAAAAAATAATATTTAAAAATCTCTAATAGATTTTTTTTGTCCTTTTTGAAGTATATTTCAAGCTGGACTGTGTCTTATCCTTTTTATATACTTGGTATCTCAGAATAATGTGCATAGTAGGTACTTTACACATATTGGTTTAACAGGATGGTGATTTGTCAAGAAAATACAGAAGAGCAATACTCACAATATAAGGGCTTCCTTTTCTTCTTATCAGGACTTTCATTCTTAAATTTACATGAAAATAAAAAAATTCTATAATATATGTTTTATAAAAGTATTTTGGGGGAGAAAAATACATGAGAAATGTTTAGTTCCAAGACTGATGCAGAAAGTCATATAAGCCAAATGAAATAGCTTAGTAATAAAAGTATTTTCTTAATCAGAGTAGAGTATGTATTGATATAATACAGGCTTATTTTAAGCTATTGTTTTCCTTTTTTATCTTTAATGACATAGCTGTTCATTAATATATTTTTCAATGTTCAACAGATGTTAACGTCACACATGTAGGTTTTTGTGAAACTAAAACATTTGGTTTCTGTTCCTTTTCATTAATTTATTTTTAAATAAACAAAACTAATCAAACCAGTTAGTCTACATTCTTAGTAAGGTATTACCTGTTTCTTGACACAAGGAAGTAAAAATACATAATATATATATATAAAGAGTGTTGGACCGAGACCATGTACTTTACTATTTGCATTGTCATTTGAGACCAAAGATTAGAAAACTCCCTCTTGGCTGGGCGCAGTGGCTCACACCTGTAATCCCAGCACTTTGGGAGGCCAAAGTGGGCAGATCACAAGGTCAGGAGATCAAGATCATCCTGGCTAACACAGTGAAACTCTGTCTACTAAAAATACACCCCTCCAAAAAAAAATTAGCTGGCATGGGTGGCATGTGTCTGTAGTCCTAGCTACTTGAGAGGCTGAGGCAGGAGAATCACTTGAATCCAGGAAGCAGAGGTTGCAGTGAGCAGAGACTGCACCACTGCACTCCAGCCTGGGCAACAGAGCGAGACTCCATCTCAGGAAAAAACAAAAAACAAAACAAAACACAACTCCCTCTTTCATCCTACAGATTCTTTTTCAGTCATGCTATGGATTCAATGAAGCAGATGCTAGTAACATCTATGATCTCAGGTAAAGATTTAGTGTACATTGGAAAGAGGAGCAATGCAGAAATGTTAGTGGGTCAACCTTTACATCATTTAAGAGTTAGAATAGATTAAAGTAAGGCCGGGAGCATTGGCTCACACCTGTAATCCCACATTTTGGGCATCCGAGGTGGGTGGATCATGAGGTCAGGAGTTCAAGACCAGCCTGACCAATATGGTGAAACCCCATCTTTACTAAAAAAAAATATAAAAAAGTAGCCAGGCATGGTGGTGCCTGCCTGTAATCCCAGCTGCTCAGGAGGCTGAGGCAGGAGAATTGCCTGAACCTGGGAGGCAGAGGTTGCAGTGAGCCGAGATGGCGCTATTGCACTCTGGCCTGAGCAACAGAGCAAGACTCCATCTCAAAAAATAAAAAAAAAGAATAAAGTTGGTGCAAAAAAGAATTAAATGCAGAACACTAAGAGAAGATGCACCTTACGTTGTGTGTGGGTAGAAAGGAAAGCTTTTGGTGCTGCTTAGACTTGTCTGAACAGTAACTGGACCAACAAGGCAACTTTCTCACTATATCAATTACATCCTAAGTTTTAAGAAATTGAACAAGTTTAATATTAGCTGATATCCTCAGATTAATGGAAATATTTGTACCAATTATAAGTGCTCATTTAAAAACAAATTTATACTTGATAGTAATTGTTTATGCCTACATCTTGACATACATGCAAGTATACATCCTTTTTGCTTCCCCCTTTTAAAATTTATTTTATTTTATTTTTTAAGTTTTAGGTTCAGAGGTACATGTGCAGCTTTGTTAAATGGGAAAATTGCATGTTGCAGGGGTTTGGTGTACAGCCTATTTTGTCAGCCAGGTAATCAGAATAGTACTGGATAGGTAATTCTTCAATCCTCACCCTCTTCTCACCCTCCACCCTCAAACAGGCCCTGGTGTCGATTGTTCCCTTCTTTATGTCCATGTGTACTCAGTGTTTAGCTCTCACTTATAAGTGAGAACATGCAGTATTTGGTTTTGTGTTCCTGTGTTAGTTCATTTAGGACAATGGTATCCAGCTCCATTCATATAGCTGCAGAAGACTTGATCTTATCCTTTTTTATGGCTGCATAGTATTCCATGGTGTATATGTATCACATTTTCTTTATCCAGGCTACTGTTGATGGAATTCCATATCTTTGATATTGTAAATAGTGCTGCAATAAACATACATGTGCATGTGCCTTTATGGTAGGATGTTTTCTATTTCTTTGGATATACACCCAAAAATGGGATTGCTGGGTTGAAGGGAAATTCTATTTTATGTTATTTCAGAAATAGCCAAACTGCTTTCCACAGTTGCTCAACTAATTTATGTTTCCACTTTCAGTGTATAAGCTTTCCCTTTTCTCTACAACCCCACCAGCATCTGTTATTTTTTTAATTTTTAAAATGATAGCCATTCTGACTGGTGTGAGCTCATATTTCATTGTGGTTTTTATTTGCATTTCTCTAATGACTAGTGATGTTGAGCATTTTCTCATATCCTTTTTGGCCGCATATTTTTCTTCTTTTGAAAAGTATCTGTTCATATCCTTTGCCCACTTTTTAATAGGGTTGTTTTTGCTTCTGAATTTGTTTAAGTTCCATATAGATTTGGGATATTAGGCCTTTGTTAGATGCATAGTTTGCAAATATTTTCTTCCATTCTCTAGGTTGTCTGTTTACTGTGTTGATAGTTCCTTTTGCTGGCAGAAACTCTTTAGTTTAATTAGGCCCCATTTGTCAATTTTTCTTTCTGTTGCAATTGTTTTTGTATCTTTGTCAAGAAACTTTTCCCTGGTCCTAAGTCCAGAATGGTATTCCCTAGGCTATCTTCAGAGTTCTTATAGTTTTAGGTCTTGAATTTAAGTCTTTAATCCATCTTGGAATTGATTTTTATATGTGGTATAAAGAAGGGGTCCAATTTCAACCTTTTGCATATGGCTAGCCAGTTATTCCAGCACCATTTATTGAATAGGGAACTCTTTCCCCATTGCTTGTTTTTGTCAACTTTGTAAAAGATAAGATGGTTGTAGTTGTGCAGCATTATTTCTGGGCTCTCTATTCTGTTCCAGTAGTCTATGTTTCTGTTTTTGTACCAGTACCATGCTGTTCTGGTTACTGTAGCCTTGTAGTATAGTTTGAAGTAAGGTAGCATGATGCCTCCAGCTCTGTTCTTTTTACTTAGGATTCCTTTGGCTATTCAGGACTTTTTTTTGTTCCATATGAATTTTAAATTAGATTTTCTAATTCTGTGAAGAATCTCTTTTGTAGTTTGACAGGAATTGCATTGAAACTATAAATTGCTTTGGGAAATGTGTCCATTTTAACAATAGTGATACTTCATATTCATGAGAATGGAATGTTTTTCCACTTGCTTATATAATCTTTGATTTCTTTGAGAATTGTTTTGTAAATTCTTATTGTAGTGATCTTTCACCCCCTGTTTAGTTATATTCCTGATTCCTGATCTTTCACCACCTTGTTTAGCTATACTCCTGATTTTTGTACATTCCTTTTGTAATACTGAAACTTTGCTGAAGTTATTTATCAGATCGTGAAGATTTTGGGCAGAGACTATGGGGCTTTCTAGGTTTAGAATCATATTATTTGAAAACAAGGTAGTTTGACTTCCTTTCTTCCTATTTAAATGCCTTTACTTTCTTTCTCTTGCCCGATTGCCCTGGCCAGGACTTCCAGTACTACATTGAAAAGGCATGGTGAACTCCTATTTAACATAGCATTGGAAGTTCTGGCCAGGGCAATTAGGTAAGAGAAAGAAATAAAGCATATTAAAATAAGAAGAGGGGAAGTCAAATTATTTTAATTTGCAGATGACATAATCCTATGTTTAGAAAACTCTATGATCGCAGCCCATAAGTTTGTTAAGCTGATAAGCAACTTCAGCAAAGTCTCAGGATACAAAATCAGTGTGCAAAAATCACTATCATTTTTATACATCAACAGCAGGCAAACAGAGAACCAAATCATGAATGAACTTCCATTCACAATTGCTACAAAGAGGATAAAATTCCTAGGAATACAGCTAAAAGGGAAGTGAAAGACCTTTTCAAGAACAGCTACAAACCATACTCAAGGAAATCAGAGAGGACACAAATAAATGGAAAAACATTTCATGTTCATGGATAGGAAGAATCAATATTGTGAAAACGATAATACTGCCCAAAGTAATTTATAGATTGCTATTCCCATTAAACTATCATTGACATTCTTCATGGATTTTTTTTTAAACTATTTTGCAGTTCATATGGAACAACAAAAAGAAGAGCCTGTATAGCTAAGACAATCTTAAGCAAAAAGAACAAAGTTGGAGGTGGAAGCATCACATTACCCAACTTCAAACTATAATACAAGGCTACAGTATCCAAAACAGCATGGTACTGGTATGAAAACAGGCACATAGACCAATGGAACAGAACAGAGAACTCAGAAATAAGACTACACACCTACAATCTGATCTTCAACAAATCTGACAAAAATAAGCAATGGGGGAAAGGATTTCCTATTTAAAAAATGATGCTGGGAGAACAGGCTAGCCATATGCAGAAAATTGAAACTGGACCCTTTCCTAACAGATTATACACAGATTAACTCAAAATGGTTTAAAGACTTAAATGTAAAACCCCAAAACATAAAAACACTAGAAGAAAATCTAAGCAATACCATTTAGGACATAGGCATGGGCAATGATTTAATGATGAAAGTGCCAAAAGCAAAAATTGACAAATGGGACCTAATTTAATGAAAGACTCTCTGCACAGCCAAAAAAAAAAAACAAAAACAAAAACAAAAACAAAACCAACCAACCAAACAAACAAACCTATAAATAATCAAAGTGAACAAGTAACCTACAGAATGAGAGAAAATTTTTGCAATGTATTTATCTCACAAAGGTCTACTATCCAGAGTCTACAGGGAAGTTAAGCAGATTTGCAAGAAAAAAAATCAAACAAACCCCATTAAAAAGTGGGCAAAGGATATAAACCGACACTTCTCAAAAGAACACATTTGTGTTGCCAAGAAACATGAAAAGAAGCTCAACATCATTAATAATTAGAAATATGCAAATCAAAATCATAATGAGATACCATCTCACACCAGTCAGAACGGCTACTAAAAAGTAAAAAAACATGCTGACGAGGTTGTGCAGAAAATGGAACACCTATGCATTGCTGCTGAGAATGTAAATTAGTTCAACGATTGTAGAAAGCAGTATGGCAATTTCTAAAAGAACTCAAAACAGAATTACCATTTGACCCAGCAATTCCATTATTGGGTATATACCCAAAGGAATATGATTCATTCTACCATAAAGACACATGCACACATATGTTCATTACAGCACAATTTACAATAGCAAAGACATGGAATCAACCTAAATGCCCATTAATGGTAGACTGGATAAAGAAAATATGGTACAGATACACCATTGAATATTATGCAACCATAAAAAGGAACAAGATCAAGTCCTTTGCAGGGACATGGATGGAGCTTGAAGCCATTATTTTCAGCAAACTAATGCAGGAAAAGAAAACCAAACACCACGTGTTCTCACTTATAAGTGGGAGCTAAATGATGAGAACACATGGACACATGGTGGAGGGACAATACACACTGGGGCCTGTGGCTGGGTGGTGAGGAGAGGGAGAGCATCAGGAAGAATAGCTAATGGGTGCTGGGCTTAATACCTAGGTGATGCATTGATCTGTGCAGCAAACCACCAAGCATACGTTTATCTATGTAACAAACCTGTACATCCCCGCACGTGTATCCCAGAACTTAAAATAAAAGTTGAAGAAAAAAAGAAAAGAAAAGAAAAGGAGTGGTGAGAGGGCCTACATCCTTGCCTTGTTCCAGTCTTCAAGGGGGAATGCTCTAGCTTTTGCCCTTCAGAATGATGTTGGCTGTGGATTTGTCACAGATGGCTCTTATTATTTTGAAGTCCATTCCTTAAATGACTGGTTTGTTGAGAGTTTTTATCATGAGGGGATGTTAACTTTTACTGAAAGCCTTTACTGTGTCTGTTGAGATAATCATGTGGTTTTTGTTTTTAGTTCTGTTTATGTGATGAATCACATTTATTGATTTGCATATATTGAACCAAGCTTGCATCCCAGAGACAAAGCCAACTTGATTGTGGTAGATTAGCTTTTTGACGTGCTGCTGGATTCAGTTTGCTAGTATTTTATTGAGGATTTTGGATCTATGTTCATCAAGGATTTTGGCCTTAAGTTTTTTTTTGTTGTTGTTGTTGTGTCTCTGCCAGGTTTTGGTATCAGGATGATGGTGTCCTAATAGAATAAATTAGGGAGGAGTCCTTCCTCCTCAATTTTTTGGAATACTTTTAATAGGATTGGTACTAGCTCTTCTTTGTGCATATGGGAGAATTCACCTGTGAATTCTTTCTGGCCCCAGGCTTTTTATTGTTGACAGGGTTTGTCTTACTGATTCAATTTCAGAACTCATCACTGATCTTCTGAGGAATTCAATTCTTCCTTTTTCAGTCTTGAAAGATTATATGTCTCCAGGAATCTATCTAGGAATCTAGAAGAAAATCTATTTATTCTAGATTTATCTAACTTGCGGGCATAGAAGCATTTGTAGTTAGTCTCTGAGGGATTTTTGTATTTCTGTGGGCTCAGTGGTAGCATCTCCTTTGTCATTTCAGATTGCGTTTATTTGGATATTCTTTTTTTTTTCATTACTAGTCTAGCTAGCAGTCTACTTATTAATTTTTTCAAAAAACCAATTCCTAGATTCATTGATTTTAAAAATTTTTTAATTTTACTTTAAGTTCCAGGATACATGTGCAGAATGTGCAGGTTTGTTACCTAGGTATAGATGTGCCATGGTGATTTGCTGCACCTATCAACCTGTCATCTAGGTTTAAGCCTCATATGCAACCATTGTGGAAGACAGTGTGTCGATTCCTCAAGGATCTAGAACCAGAAATCATTTGACCCAGCAATCCCATTACTGGGTATATACCCAAAGGATTTCAAATCATTCTACTATAAAGACACATGCACACGTATGTTTACTGCAGCACTATTTATAATAGCAAAGAATTGGAACCAACCCAAATGCCCATCAATGATAGAGTGGATAAAGAAAATGTGGCACATATACACCATGGAATACTATGTAGCCATAAAAAAGGATGAGTTCATGTCCTTTGAGGGACAGGGATGAAGCTGGAAGCCATCATTCTCATTGATGTTTTGTATGGTTTTTTGCATCTCAATTTCCTTAATTTCAGCTTCAACTTTATTTCTTGTCTTTTGCTAGCTTTGGTTGCCTACCTTTTAAAAGAACTCTGCATTTGGAAGACATTTATGCCTTAAGGTTGGGAATTATAACTAAATCAATAGAAATTTCTGTGGCAATCTGGACTGAGTTTAGAGAGGTTTTGATGTGTTGTGTCTGCCAAGGTAGTATTAGAAGAAGCCAATTCTGACAATGCTAAAAGAAAATGTATTAGTTTCTTATTGCTGCTGTCACATATTACAACAAATTCAGTGACATGAAACAACCCATGTTTGCTTTTCATTTATTTTATAGTACCTATAGAATTAGGCTGTTTCTAGCTGGGTATGGTGGCTCACGCCTGTAATGTCAGCACTTTGGGAAGTCGAAGTGGGTGACTCATTTGAGGTCAGGAGTTTGAGACTAGCCTGGCCAACATAATGAAACCCCGTCTTTACTAATAATACAAAAATTAGCCAGGCATGGTGATGCATGCCTGTAATCCCAACTACTTTGGAGGCTGAGGCAGGAGAATTGCTTGAACCTTGGAGGCAGAGGTTGCAGTGAATGAGATTGCCCCACTGCTCTCCAGCCTGGGTCACAGAGTGAAACTGTGTCTCAAAAAAAAAAAAAAAAAGAAAAGAAAAAGAATTAGGCTGTTCACTTCACTGTAAAATGTGGGAAAGATTGTATTTACCTAGTAGGGCATCTGTGAACATTAAATAAATTAATAAATGTAAAGTATATAGGTCCTGACACATATTTAGGACTCAATAAATTTTTATCTATATTATTATTGCCATTATTATTATTATTACATTCTCAGCACTCAAACTCTATGACAATGTAGATATATTGCATCAAAATGAGTACATGCACACATATATTTATATCCATATTTATACATACACAACACATATATAAAACATGTCAGGGATTTTAGTTAATATCTTTTGATATAGTTTTAATTTTCCTTTCACGTAGTAGTTTCTTATTATGTTTTTAACAAATGGAGGGACTTCACTGCTTCACCTATTCAGTTTTATTCCATTCAACTAATATTTGTTGGGTTGACTGTTATGTGTTGGACACTTTTGTGTTTGTTGAACATAAAATGTCAAACAGTATTAATACTCTCTGCTTTTGTGGGGTTTCCAATCTACTAGAGGACACAGATATTAAACTAGAGATAGCAAGTTAAATTAATGTATGTTTGGGAAAATATTTATTACTACAGGAAAGTACAACTGTCATCTATTAACTTAGTTTCTAGGCAATAATAAAGTTAATTATTTAATAAATCATTTTGATAATGGTTTCTCAGACTATATAGCCTAACCACGTAAACTTTTGCACTTCTTGCCTTAGTTATTTTAAAAATAGAATCATTTGATCATTGGACTTGGTAATCAGATATCTAGCAGCTTGGAATAAAAGAATGAAGAATTTAAATCCAGTTATTCACAAAATCAGAATGTACGGAGTTAATGAAGAAAACACAGGAACAAATTTGCCATCATTTAAAAATGCACTGGAGTTATCAGTGCACTTAGTGAATGAATACATCAATCTAATGAGCAGAATAGAAGTTTAATTCTGAATGTAAAATACTGAAATATATTTAATTTTAGATTGATCAAAGATTGACTTTATAACCTTTGTCAAGTCATATTTTATTTCTTTTATAAGGATTTTGCTCTTTGACAGCAGAAAATAATAAGGAGAAGTGAAACTGTATTTTAAAGTTTACAAACTACATCAGCTATTCTGAGTGAAAGGAAGTAATAAATGTCAAAAATAATGTTACAAAATTTTATACATTTCAGTTTTATTTGACATTTTAAGTAGCTGTACTGCCAAATATTACAGAAATAAACAAGCCTTAGCTATCATAATGTATATTGCATTCTTCAAAGGAATTATAATCTTCTTCAGAGCATAGACTTTCCTATTGATCTATTTATTTTAATGACTCTATAAATATCTTTGCAAGGAATGAAGTGTTTTTGTTTACAATTGATTGAAGAGCTAATGAAGAATTTTTTTCCTAACATATTTTTTAATATATCCATGCATATATTCATCTATTTAGCCAGGCAGCCAGCTGTGAGTTTTGGGTTTGTCCAAGGCTGATAGTCATTCTTTCAAAAGCCTTTTTTGAGTATCTTCTATGTGCAATGCTAGACTAGATGTGGCAAAAGAGATGAAGATAAACAATGCTGGTTCCTGGCTTCAAGTGAGTCATGATTATTATCTAAAGGAAATTTCTCTAAGTATCACAAATTGTGTTAGTCATTTGTTTGTTTCAAGACATTAAATTTTTATGACTGAAACATCCTAGTCCATGTAATTTGGAAGTACTATAGAATATAAAATGGGCCAAATTTTTTAAAGATAATTTTAAATCTTTACATTGAAATTCTTTTACAGTTGAAATTTCAGATTTAAATATTAGTGCTGCATTCATCTAAAATTTCTATATTGAAGTCTTTTTCTTTTTCTCATTCTCACTCTCCTTGCTACATCTTCAAGTATATAAATGTAAGTATAACTTTCTATTATTAAATCATAAGCTAACAACTCTTTTTCTTCTCCACACTATAGAATTTGTACCTTACACTGTATATATGTATGTGTGTAACATGTGTGCATATGTATTATATATACACACACATGCAATAGTATACACTTTAACATCAAACATGAGGCTGACTCTGTTTGCAGGACAAAGTGTGATACACAAAAATGAGTAAAAGCAAATGAGAGAGAGAAAATTAGATTTTCTGAGGATCTAAAATAGCTGGCAAATAGCACTGCTTAGAAAGTCGATTCTCCACAGGTGGCTTTAACTTTTACTCATTGACTAACTTATACACAATGCCTCTTAGCAAATAAGGGCACGAAAGTGTTGCAGCCAATCACTGAAGCATTTAAGCAGTAACAGGAAGTGATAAATGGCAACTCAAAAGGAAGACAGAAAAAAGAAAAAAAGAATAATAAATTCAGACATCAAAATTCTGAAAGCGTAGACATCTGGGAACAGTGAAAAAACTCCAAAACTTTACAAGTACTCAGGATTTTCTTATTTTATAATATGATACAATGATTCATATTCATAATAAACATGTCAATAAACAAAAATGTTTTTCTATTTGATATGATTTTGAAGAAGTGAGTGCAGTGTAATTCAGTTTATTAAATTTTCCTCCAAAATCATTTAAGAATTTGGTCATTGAATAGGGAAAGTTCCATCAATCTAGATAACCTTTCTGTGAAAAGCTTTCTTCTCTAATAACTTTGGGTATGTAAGGTAGGCACTCACCTTTCCTGGAGTCTAACCCTATGCATTTATTTCTTTCTGGATCTTCTCTGTTTAACTTGCCTTCTCTTGGTAATGAAATTTCCTTAAATGCAGTGTGGTTAAATATGAATATAGAGAAAGATTTGTCTTTACTATGTAGTGGGGTATCACATTAACGTTGCCATACTTTGTCATCTTTACTGATAACGTTCTTAGAAATTCTTACCACAAATGTATTTTCAAAGTTACTCCACAGCTAAGAATATGAGTGCATCATAAAATTGTCTCCTTTCAGAGCACAATTCCATTTACTCACTTAAGATTGCTTTTGTTGATGCATACAGTTTCCCAGAATGCCCCTTTATAACATTTCTTGGCTGTTGATATCATCTGTCCTTTTGGAATCCTGAAATTTAAAAGCATAAGACTTTATAAGTCTTTAAAAAATTACTAATTTTCATCTATTTTAATTACTGAAGCAATCACCAAGAGTGATCGCAATTTGGTTTTCAATCTAGATTTAGAGGCTATTGCTTATGGCTTTTTTTTTTTCTTTGTATCTTTCCAATTCTTTTTTGTTTTCTTCTTTGTAATTTACATTAATTCCTTCTTCTTACATTAACCTCAGTTTTTCTTCTCCACAGAAAGCAGTCTTGGAGGAACGTCCATCAGGGTTTCCTGGCCTTCTTAAGCTAAGAGACGTCTAAATCCCCAAAGGCTGAAGTCTAAACTCACATAAAAGAGTCATATAGGAATGCAGAAAGCGTCTAGATTTTATACTATCCACCAGAGAAAGAAATGGTAATAAAGTCATTTTTTTCTCTATGCACTAAATTATGAGCCTATCTTTCTGAGATATTCCTATGCTCTCCTACTGGAGATGGCTTCCACTGTGAATGAAGGAAGAGTGTCTATGACAGCTCCAGTTTCCATCACCTTTATTGTTTGTAATCTCAGAGGAAGAAAGATACATAGTCTTTCCTGTCATCTGTTTATTAAACCTTCCAAGAAAATGATCGGTCAGGTACTTGAGTAGCATGCTTATTCTGAACCAATCACAGTGGTTGGTGAAAAATGTTTATCTGATGGGCCAGCCTAGAGCACAACCCCACCCATGAAAAAGAGAGGCAGAACAATGGGTTTGAACCCTTATCACAGCCACATGGAAGAACACGTGTTGAGCGAGAAAATCAATGTCCATTATAAGGAATAAGCCAGGACACTATTTGAGTGTAGACCTGGCTTTAAATATTAAAAACAGAAATTCTACTTTTAAAATGTGTGTACTTGTGTCAAATGCCCATTGTCTAGACATGTAACTTTGTACTAAACGTTTTTCTTTTCTAAATGCAACATGATAAATTGTCACCCTGAATGTAGATTGACTTTTTAAAAAATGTCGTCTTTTGATAGTGACTAACAATGACAACTAACAACATATAAACAAGGTACATGAAAATGAAGACCTCATAAGAACAGAGTCATGTTAACAGTAGTGAAATCTATTTTAAAATCCATTAGAAAAGCTTCAGTAGGTACCAGTAATGAGTTTTAAAGCACCTAGGTCAGAAACATTAAACAAGCTGCTAGTTCACCTGACAAGATCCATTAATCATTGATGTTGCCTGCAAAACTGGTCTGTTAAAATGGACGGAGCATGCAGAAGAGGAGGTGCTGACCTGTGAAATGTTCAGACACGAGGACCACATAGATATTAACTACCAGTGACAGCTTCGATAAGAAACTGAAGGCTGTTGATACTAGAGGAAGAAAAAATTAGGAAAAATAACTGAATATTCTGTCCAGATAAATGTTCCTCTACTTAACTGTTTTTGCTTTTTACCAAGGAGAAACAGCTAGGTGCTCCACACAAAACACCACTACAAACACTCTTCCCAGCCCTTTAAAACCGATTTGCTGGTTTCACCAACATGCTTCATCATTTGGCAAACCACCATGACCCATCACACTGGATGCTGAATTCTTACCTCGAAGAGACATCTGTGGTATGCCTGCAGGCTTCAGCTATCGCTTGTTGATGCATGTATTGAGAGTGAAATGTGTATATTCCCGAACCTCTTTATGCCAGTTCACTTATGACTATAATAAAATAATTAACTGTTAATAAAGCAAAGTTATATTTATCATAAAAGTGTTGTTTCTGTAAAAATTAAGTTGGATTCATTGTAAAATCTTGACAAGTATCATTTTCAAAACAATGCTGTGGAATTAGGCAAGTTTACCCCTTACTTAAGGTGGTCATGCTAGCTGTCTTCCTTACCACCTCAGAGACTTTCCACTCCACGTTTTACCTTGTATATCTTCTGATGTTCCCCTCAATTTCACCTTTCTCCTTTTTCTGTTCTCTTCTGTTATTCAGGAGGCTGAACTATAAAAATTAATTCATCAATAGACTCCTTTGCTATCTGGCTTTGACTTGTTTTGGCCAATGAGGAACAATGGCAAGAGACTTAAAGGAAGAGACGTCTTGAATGTTTATTGCTCAACTCCCTTCCAGTGGGGTCACATTGGGCTGGCTTTACCCTTGACCAAAATTCTTATTTTCCATCAGCATTCTTTCTTTGGCTTCTAGTAATTGCTCCCCTCTCTTCTCTTTTCAGTCCTATAAGTCTTAATGGTGCTTAATTTTTACCAGTTCTAGTGCACTACATTATCTCTGTGTTTCCCTATACTTTGTCCATTTTTTTTGTTTCTAGTCACTACTTTTTTTTTTTTTTTTTGAGACGGCATCTGGCTCTGTCGCCCAGGCTGGTGTGCAGTGGAGCAATCTTGGCTCACTGCAACCTCTGCCTCTCGGGTTCAAGTAATTCTTCTGCCTCAGCCTCCCAAGGAGCTGGGATTACAGGCACCCGCCACTATGCCCAGCTAATTTTTGTATTTTTAGTAGAGATGGGGTTTCACCATGTTGGCCAGGCTGGTCTCAAACTCCTGACCTCAAGTGATCCACCTGCCTCAGCCCCTCAAAGTGCTGGGATCACAGGAATGAGCCAATGTGATCGGCCTAGTCCCTCTTTTAAACTTGCCTTGTCTTACTCATTTTGGGTCTATCAGCTGCTCCTACTAGTATCCTGGCTCATTAAGCGAGGGAGTTGAAAGTATAGCAGCTGTCATGAGACAGCCCTGGATGCCTACATTGACTCTATCATTTCCTATTCTAAGTGGAGGATGTACAGCATCTAAGGTAACTTATCAAACTCCAATTTTTATTCATAAAAATATGGATAATAATAAATTTGACTCCACAAGCATGCAATCTGTTCCTGCTGCTATAGGAAGGATGAATTATTTACAGCTTTTTTTGCTTAGTTCAGTGTCTGGCACATACTGAGGGCTTATTAAATTTTGGTGAATGAATAAATTAATATGTGAATAAATGACAATATTTTCTTATACAGGTGCACTTCCTGGGAAATGTGTCAGTCAGTGATCAGATAATTCCTCTATGGCATTTAGAAAAAATTTTCCCTAGGTGAGAACCAGATTTGCTCCACATTGAGAACTTTCATTAATGTCTCTTCCCATTGGGCAAGCGCAAACTCTAAAATAAATCACGTAAAATTTAAATGAGTTAAAATAAAATGGTGCATAATGAGTTATGAAGATACACATTACTTTGACTTTACAGCCATGTGAGCTAGAATTTATATATATGTGTGTGTGTGTGTATATACATATGTATATATACACACACACACATATATATACACATATATATAATTCACTTCCTAGTCAAGATTAATACAAATATATATATATATTGTGTATATACATACACACACAAATATGTATGTGTATATACATTTATAAAATATATATATACATATATAAAAATCATATTTATCTCTGATAAATATATATCAGAAATTTTATATATGTACATATATAAATAAAAAATATATAATACATACATATACCTCTTCTCTGATATGTATATAAATCAGAGAAGAATTAGCCAATGTACAAGCAGAGTTGAAATGGTATAGAGAGAGCACAGAAATTGGAGTTAGTTTTGCTCCATTAGAAGATGGCAAATGGTTAAAAATGAGATGTTACCAGACACTGAAGAAAAGGTCTAATAAAACCTCTCAGTTGAATAAAGTGAATTGGGGCAAAGATTAGATGAAGAATGTCGACTTCTCATCTATAGTTTCAGAGAGTCTCAAAGAGACAGCCACTGAGTTGGGAAAGGAGGGGGTGAAAGTGGGGTGGGGCAGGAGGCACTGAGCATGCAAGCGACACATAGGTTCTGATAACTCTTCCTATTCAAGAACTTTGTGCGTGGTTGCTGGTACATGGTACAAAAGTTAGGGTCTGAAGCCTACTAATTTTTTTTTTTTTTGAAATGGAGTCTCACTCTGTCACCCAGGCTGGAGTACAGTGGCACGATCTCGGCTTACTGCAATCTCCACCTCCCAGGCTCAAGTGATTTTCCTGCCTCAGCCTGTCAAGTAGCTGGGATTACGTGGGCCACAATGCCTGGCTAATTTCTGTATTTTTAATGGAGACCGGGTTTCACCATGTTGGCCAGGGTGGTCTCAGACTCCTGACTTCAGATGATCCACCAGCCTTGGCCTCCCAAAGTGCTGGGATTATAAGCCTGAGCCAACTTGCCCTGCCAGAAGCCTACTAATTTTTGAAGGGATTACATTGCTAAAGAAATCACAACTCTGGTTTAAAAAATCCCTTGATTTGATGAGATCTAAACCAATTCTTAGGTCCCAAACTTTTGAAGAAAGAGAGCTAGGCTTCAAAGGCTCTTACAGCTACAGAAGAAGACATGGTCTCTAACACCTGTACCAGCTGTGACCAAGGAGAATAAGGTCAAGGAGGACCTTCCATGCACACAGAACCAGGAGTGGTAGAGAACGCTGGTCAAAGGAATTCCTCCCAGGCAGCATAGTGATGATGGTGAGACAGCAGCATACGAGAGCACACAGGCACTGATACTGGTAGCCTGAACAACCTTAGTTTTCAAATTGGCTAATGGCACTGCACTGTCAAATTGCCATGTATAGTGTCTCACTTCAACAGAAATATCTTGCTTAAATAATAAACACAAGCCTTTTGCATCTCAAAAATGTCAACTTGATAAAAAATAAATAGGCAATAAGATCACCATGGACATTAAAACAATTTGAAATACCTCAAGTAAGTGGCTTCTTGGAAAACTGTAATTGCTAGTTTCTCATTTGGGAAATTTCCAGTAATTGTCAAGACACTCAGGGAAACTGTAATTTCAGTGAATATGAAAATGATCATGACTCAGTAGGATTGATTTTTAGCTGACAGTTATATCTTCATGGTCTTACCTGTGTTTGGTTTCTGTGTGAGTCACTAAATAGAGTCTTGTTTATTGGATTGAGATATTCAGACCAGTGTGCCTGGGATGTTCAATGTGAAGAAAAGCATGACCTGTTTTTCTCTACTATCAGTTTTACTTAAAGGCCAGATGGACACATTATTTTATATTAAAATAAACACACTATAATGTGGAATGGATGGAAACATTTAGATAAATTTTTTTAGATGAGATATGAAACTGCAAACAAATTTATTTTTGCAGCATTGACATACTTCAGCTTCCCTGGGCTGAATCACTTGGCAAGAACAAGTCTGCATGCCTAAGTTAACTGTGAAACTGGGAGGTGAGAGAGAACAGAAGGAAAAAAGAAGTGTAGGAGGAATTTTACAATTTAACAAGATGGATATTGGCACCTTATGATATTTATATCCAAGATCCCACTGATCCTAGGCCACTGGGTAGAAGAACAAGATTGAGGCCTAGGACTTGTAAGGTTGAATGCTCCAAGTAATTGTGATGTATAATGTTACCTGAGCAGGATGAAGGTAGAGGAATGGCATACTTTGCCCTTTGTTTCTTTTCATTTCTTTACTTTCTTCCATTCAGCCATTTAGTTCAATTCAAAGTAAACATAATTCAGAATACTAGTATTCCATTCAAAGACATATCAATGTTTAGATAGATGAATAGGTAGGTAGGTAGGTAGATAGATAAGAGAGAAAAGAGACACAGAGAAAGAGAGCAATTCCATGAATTAATGGAATCTTTACTCACCCTCATCTTACCCCTACTCCTGCCACAAAAGACCAAGACTGAGCAAAGACCAAGTGTAAGCACAAGACCAAGATGGAGCAACTTTGGGACAATCACAGGAAATTTTGTCACAGCCAGCAAGGCACACTGTATTTATCCCTGGAGCTGGTAAAGTGGGAGGATGAGCATTTGGGATTGCAGGTGATCATCATTCTCATTATGGGATGAGGGACTACAGAAAAGAGCCAAAGACTCTAAGAACTAGAGAAGGCAGAGCTTTTCAGGCTCTGCATCAAGATGCACTCCAAGCTGCAGCCCTGTGTTTCCCAGTTTCCTTTCCTGCTTCTATTAGTCTGAGTTGGGTTTCTGTCTCCTCCCATTAAAAAATTCTGAAGCAGCAGTATTAAGGGAAAGCAACAAGCCTAGAAATGGTAGTGCAAAGGGAAAGGGGAAACTTGTGTCTAGAGTAAACATTACCTGTGCAAATGACCTATTCCTTGATTGAGCTGACAGTAACAAAAAATAAAATGCTGAGTCATGCCCTACGTGTAGGGATTTGATTAAAACTTAAATAAATCTACAATAACCAATTACTGGTAGTTTTTTTTTTTTGATAGCATAAAATATAATTGCATAAATGTCTACTTTACAAGCATGATGCCTGTGGTGCCAAAGAATATCAGGGTATTGTTACTGGAAATGTTTCAAAAATGTTTTTCAGAGATAAGGATTGGCAACCACAGGAGCATCCTCAGAGATCTGAGATGCTAAGATGTGCCAGGGAGTGGACTGCACTCCTGAATTACATCTGGCACTGTTTGCCTTACCAATTTAAAGAGCTCCTAAAGTTAGAAATCATATCTTAGACCTTATTGTAGCTGTCAAAACCAGCTCTGCAGACTTAGTGACTCTTTTTTCATCTGTAAATAAAGCTGTTTACTTGCAGATATTTTCTAAAAAGTCCCTACAACCCACTCTGTTGTCTTAGAGAACTTCTCTCGGCTCTACCCTCTATTTTTTCATTAAAAATTGCCTATTCAGTGCTGGGTCCATGTTGCATTGCATAACATCTGGTTTGTCCTATTCTTCTCAGCTTGTTACTCTGACACTTTATTAGAACTGTCTGTATTGATTCTGCTTGCTGTTTTTTTGAGACAGTCTCATTCCATCACCCAAGCTAGAGTGCAATGGCGCCATCTCGGCTTACTGCAATCTCTGCTTCCAGGGTTCAAGCAATTCTTGTGCCTCAGCCTCCTGAGCAGCTGGAATTACAGGCACTTCTCACCATGCCTGGCTTTTTCATTTGTTTGTTTGTTTGTTATTTTAGTAGAGATGGGGTTTCTCCATATTGACCAGGCTGATCTCACACTCCTGACCTCAAGTGATCTGCCCGCCTCAGTCTCCCAAAGTGCTGGGATTACAGGTGTGAGCCACCATGCCTGGCCTACTTGCTATTTTTGAATCTTTTCCACCTTATCTTATCCTGGTCTCCAGAATCCCTAATAGGCGACTATCACCTTCTTTGCTGAAGAAGTGAGTTCGGTCCCTTTCTTTGTGCTACATATATTCGCTTGCTTCTCTAACGCCATGTCTAGCTGGCTTCACCATGTTCAGAGTCTCAAGAGTGAATTTTATAGACAGCAACAACTGGATGCTTTACCCTCTGGCTTCCTGCTGGGATTGAACAATGAGAAGCACCTGTAGGAGAACAAAGCAACAGTAGGAGATTCAAGTGAGCTGATGACCTCTTGGCTTCCCTCTGTGACTGGCATCAGGTTGTTTTCCCACCTTCAAGGCCACAGTTTCTCTCAGGGAGCTCTTGCATGTGGCTTTCTGCAGGCTTGGCAAATGGTCCTCACATCAGCCCTGCAGGCTCTGCTGTAACTGCTTTTTTATCACCCCTTGATGATTTCCCTTAACCTTGACTACACCTTTGTAAACAATTCCCTTTGCTACCCTTCTCAATTACTCTATTTACATGTGCCATTTTTCCCCGGTCGGGATGCTGACTAAAGTACCCCTATTCCTCGATACATTGGATACATTGCACACAATAGGTCCAGTAGACACCAAGAGACCTTGAGTTCTATTCCTGGGTTCATCGTTTTTAAGCTCGTTATAGAGCAAATATGTATCCATGACTTATTACATCCTGGACACTTTGACTTGGACTTCATGCTACAAAAATGAATGTGGCATAATTCCTGTCCTCAACAGAAAATACTATGAAAGAAACATATAGAGCTTTACTGAGAGAGATCCCCAGAGGACCTTTGGGAAGCTGAGATGTGTGAACTGTATTTTATCAAATGAACAAAAGGTTGGTCAGCAGATGCTATAGTCTGAACATTTGTGTCTGCTCAAAATCCATATTTTGAAATCCTAACCTTCAATGTGAAGGCATTAGAAGGTGAGGCCCTTGAGATATGATTAGGTTACCAGGGAAGAACCCACATGAATGGGATTAGTACCCTTATAAAGAGACCTCTAAGAGCTCCTTTTTTTTCCTCCCCTCTCCTGCCGTGTGTAGACAGTTAAAAGACAGCTCTCTTTAAAACAGCAAGTGGGTCCTCACCAGACACTGAATCTTCTGCCTCCTGGGTCTTGAAATCATGAATTAAATTTTAAACATTAAATAAAAGCAGCACATCCTGTTACTTGCAAGTAGCAAGGATATGTTAAAGTAGTAGCAAGAGAGGAAGATAGCAGTCATTTAAAACTGATGTGGAGTAACTTCTTTAGTCTAGAATAATATTTCTACAGCAGAGGGACATGAATGCTTTTAGAATCCCAGACGAAGGACTTGAGGTCCTCACCACTGATGCTTCCCTCCAGCAACACTCTTAATGTCCTTTAAGAGGACCCTGTGTTCTCCATCTTCCTATCTCACTCCCTCTCGGGATAACATCACTCCAGCCCAGGGGACCCCAATATTTCATCTTCCCCTCCCTGTCAGAGAAGTTGTTTCTCATGGTTCTTTTCAGGAGCTTTATCATGTTTGACTTTAAGGGTTTTCAACGAGATCCCCATGGAACACTCTATCTCTATTAGGATCATTTCTCTATGTGAGGCTATATTTTTCCTTGCCTTCCAAGGACAGAAAAGAATGGTCTTCAAATTCTTGAAATATCTATTTGTTTCTTTTGAAGAATGGATGAAATGTTTCTAAGTTGCAAACATATTCATAACCAATGAAGGTGTTGTGTAACAGTAATGTTTTTATAGTCTTTTCTTTCCCACACATCCAGGAATAGATGTGTTGTACATGCAGATGACAAGCTCATAAAAGTTGAGTTTTGTGAAGTCACACAGAAGACATGTAGCAAAGCAATAGTAGAAACTGGACCATCCAAATATGCCCGTTATCATAGGGTGAAACAGAGAAGTGCAGTGATCAGCAATGCAAGCACTGGACTGGATGGTGGCATTGAAATCTCAGCAGGGTGGCCTAAGGGATGTTACTCAATCTCTGTGCCTCAATTGCCTTATAGGTAAATTGAAGATAATTATAGTATGTGCCACATGGGTCGTGACTTGAGGATTAGACTAAAACATATGAAATGCTTAGCACAATGCTCAAATTACATAATAATTCATAACAATAATTGTTATGACTATCTTCTGACTGACATGCCCAGCCACCATTCTTAGTCTTGCTGCCTTGACTCTCCTTTACGAGCAAGCTTCTTGAAAATCTTTTCTGTATACACTATCTCTACTTCTTTCAGACCGTTTCCTCTCCAAGCCCATTTTACTTTGGTTTTCTTTTCCATCCTGGTACTGACAAACACAATAGATACTTCTTTTTTGAGACAGAGTCTCACTCTGTCACCTGGCCTGGAGTGCAGTGGCACAATCTCAGCTCACTGCCAACCTCTGTCTCCTGGGTTCAAGCGATTCTCCCACTTCAGCCTCCTGAATAGCTGGATTACAGGCATGCGCCACCATGCCCGGCTACTTTTTGTATTTTTAGCAGAGATGAGGTTTCATTATGTGGACAGGCTGGCCTCGAACTCCTGACCGCATGTGATCTGCTGCCTCCACCTCCCAAAGTGCTGGAATTACAGGTATGAGCCACCAAACCAGCTCCCAATAGATAATTTTTAATTGCTGATTTTACTTGAACTTTCAGAGACATTCAATACTGTTGTCTGTTACTTTTTTTTTCTTTCTTTTTTTCTTTATTATACTTTCAGCTCTGGGATACATGTGCAGAACATGCAGGTTTGTTGCACAGGAGAGAATACTATAAACACCTCTCTGCAAATAAATTAGAAATTCTAGAAGAAATAGATAAATTCCTGGACACATACACCCTCCCAAGACTAAACCAGGAAGAAGTTGAATCCCTGAATAGACCAATAACAAGTTCTGAAATTCAGGAAGAAATTACTACTCTACCAACCAAAAAAAGTTCAGGACCAGACAGATTCATGGCCAAATTCTACCAGAGGTACAAAGAAGAGCTGGTACCATTCCTTCTGAAACTATTCCAAATAATAGAAAGAGAGGGAATCCTACCTAACTCATTTTATGAGGCCAGCATCATTCTGATACCAAAACTTGGCAGAGACACAACAAAAAAAGAAAATTTCAAGCCAATATGCCTGATGAACATTGATGTGAAGGTCATCAATAAGATACTGGCAAACCGAACCCAACAGCTCATCAAAAGCTTGTTCATCACGATCAAGTCAGCTTCATCCCTGGGATGCAAGCCTGGTTCAACATATGCAAATCAATAAACGTAATACATCACATAAACAGAACCAATGACAAAAACACATTTATCTCAATAGATGCAGAAAAGACCTTCGACAAAATTTAACAGCCCTCATGCTAAAAATACTCAATAAATTAGGTATTGATGGAACATATTTCAAAATAATAAGAGCTATTTATGACAATCCCACAGCCAATATCATACTGAATGGGCAAAACCTGGAGGAATTCCCTTTGAAAACCAGCATAAGACAAGGGTGCCCTCTTCACCACTCCTATTCAGCATAGTACTGGAAGTTCCAGCCAGGGAAATCAGGCAAGGGAAAGAAATAAAGGATATTCAAATAGGAAAAGAGGAAGTCAAATTGTCTCTGTTTGCAGATGACATGATTGTATATTTAGAAAACCCCATCGTCTCAGCCCAAAATCTCCTTAAGCTGATAAGCAACTTCAGCAAAGTCCTAAGATACAAAATCGATGTGCAAAAATCACAAGCATTCCTATACACCAATAGCAGGCAGAGAGCCAAATCATGAGTGAACTCCCATTCACAATTGCTAACAGAGAATAAAATACTTAGGAATACAACTTACAAGGAATGAAGGACCTCTTCAAGAAGAACTACAAACCACTGCTCAAGGAAATAAGAGTTGTCTGTTTCTTTTTCTTCAAACACATCTGATTCTATTACTATTTCTCTGACCACTCCTTATCAGTCTTCCTTAAAAGACTCTCCTTGTTCCTTCTCCCCAGCCTTCAAAAATTAGGACAATTTGTATTTCAGTCCTGGGATATCTGCTTTCCTTACTCAACATCAGTACTCCGAGCAACTTCACCCACTTCTGTAGTGTTAAATCCCATCTACATTCCCATCATTGCTATGGTACTCTGTGACCAGGACTGCCCAAGAGAAGAGCTTAAAAGAACATAAATGGGAAATGTCTAGGTTTTATGAAAAGAGTCTCAGATAAACTGAGATTGCAAAATTGCTGGCACAGAAGAATTTCAAGTCCTGGGACCTGGTCTTTGGCGCATATTAAATGCCTTTGTTGAGTTGTGGAATTACTGCATTATTTAGTAGCATATATTGTTTCTGACAAGGCCTTTTAAAAAGGAGAAGATTTGATTGTTCAGGGCTTTTCAGATATAGTATACTTCTCACCCCATCTGAGGTTGCTGAGTATTACCACTGTCTTGAGTGAATTCTGGTGAAGAATAGCAGGGAAACTTGCTCAGATGTGTAATTTGGTAGATATCACTGCTGAGTAATTAATAAAATATCTGTGAGTTTTGTGTCTTTGAATTTGTTTCCAATTTCTTTGATCTAGGTCTGAGACATTTTTTGCATGTGAGCTGGATAAGTAAAAATGATCTAATAGCTTGTGTGGGAGGAAAGGAAACAAGGCTAACACAGCACTCCTCTCATGTCAGAGTGCACTAATATTAAGCCTGGTACATGATGGTAAAAGAATCAAAGACTTATTAGGCACATTTGTTGTTGAGAAGAAAAGGAGAATTTATCCTGTTGGATCCTAAAGGAAGCATATTAGAGAGTAACCCTTTCTAATTGCCCCAGAATGGTTGGAGGGGAACAAGTTTAGCAGAAAGGCAGACACTAGGAAGAAAAAGCAGAAGCCAACAGCAGTAGCCCAAAGGGGTGGTAGTACATGGAATTGCTGACCACCAGGGCAATAGCTTCTTGTGTTTATTAATTCTGTCCTTTAGGTCTTAAGGTCCTTTAGGTATTTTGCCCTAAAATTTAAGGAAAACACAATGTACCTCTTCTGTGAATGGGACAGCTACAGTATCTGTAAGTTGCATACAATAATCCTTCATCAATTGCAGAGTTTAAGTCCCTGAAAAGGGACTGACCAAAGTCAGCAAAATCACAGATCAGATCATACAAAACAGGGAATTTGAGGAAAACTATTTTTAAACATAAATATTTTCAGAAAGTATCCACTTCTAAAACACATCTGTTTCTCCTGGTAAGCTTTCTCTAGAATCATCTTCTCTGAGTTTATTCAGGAAATAACCATGGGAAGTTGTCATCTACTAGGGAAGGGTCACTCACAATTTTATAGTATCTAGACAACACTTATTAGTAAAAATATTCACCTAGACCTTGTTGGATTTAAATGGAATGTATTTTGAAGTTATATCTCACCTTACTTTATTTGATCAAGACTTCAAAAATGCTTCTGTGCCTTCCTGGATTTTTCTTTTCATGGAGTTTTCCTCTTGTTGCTCAGGTTAGAGTGCAATGGGGTGACCATGGTTCACTGCAATCTTCACTTCCCGGGTTCAAGCGATTCTCCTGCCTCAGCCTCTCTAGTAGCTGGGATTACAGGCATGTGCCACCACGCCCAGCTAATTTTGTATTTTTAGTAAAAATGGGGTTTCTCCATGTTGATCAGGCTGGTCTTGAACTCCTGACCTCAGGTGATTCGCCTGCTTCGGCCTCCCAAGGTGCTGGGATTACAGGTGTGAGCCACCACGCCCGGCCCCTGGATTTTTCACAAATCATAACAGGGGTTATGAGTACCCTTCCTGAGCCTAGCCTTCTATCAACACATCAAGACGTGGAGTGTAGACAGTTAGCATCTTTTAACACCTCTCCCGAAGGGCATCAACCAAATTTATACAAAGAGAAAGGATTAACATTGATAAATTAATCAGTTTAATGGTTCTAAAGTACAAAGTGTATGTTAAAGGGCTATATAGCTTTAAAATTGTGTAATACCCATTTGTCTGCATTATCTCCCAACTGCAGTCATCAACATGGTGATTAATTTGGAATTGCTGTGCTCACATTTTAATACATTATACAATGACAGACTCACTTCTCCCTTTCTCCCTACCCCTCCTTATTTCATTATGAAAGTGATGATCTACGGCAAATGTAAGTTTCACTGAATGTCAGGTGCAGGTCACCAGGGAAAACTAAGGCAAAAGAACATTTGCCACTTGCCAAAGCTCATTCATGCACAACCACAAGGATGCATTCTATCTTGTGAGGAGATGGTGTGGGTGAGTATTTACATTAACATGGGAACATCTTGTTCATATCATAATGAACAAGCCAAAATGGACATGTTAATGTATTTGAGCAGATATGTAAACGTTATACTTCAAGAAAGGGTGATGCAGTTCTTCTACAAAAATTCTTTTGCCTAATTTATGTCAGTATATTTTTGGAGAGCTATTACACTGCAACATAACATAGGTGTAAAAATAGGATAGATTTATGTAATCCTGACAATGAGTAGAATCTTGAGCCGCAGTGCCATAGGCTTGATATTTAGTGAGTCCGAAGGCTAAAGATCCGATCTGTCCTCCTCTCTACTGTGTCTCCACCCCTCATCAGGGTGCTGCCTAAAACATACTAGATACTCCATAAACATTTTTGTTGAATTAATGAGTTAGCAAACTCTACTCTTCATCTAAGCTATAGCCTTTCTAATTGTTTACCATGTAGGTGTCACGCATTTGAGCTCTGATTTTGCCTTCATTCTCCCACTGGCACTGGGCATCTGCTCTGAACCCTCTTCATGGGACCTTACCAATCATCTCCCTTTTAAAGGCTTCCTCCTTTGGGGGTTGAACCCTGTCTACCATGTACCATCTCCTAATAGATTAGTTACGTTTGAGATGTTGCAGTTGACTTTGAATATAATTTATTCTCCACATTTGTCTCTCTTGTGCGTCACCAACAAAATTTAAATTTATTGAGTATGGAGCATATGACCTAGGTCTTGAGGTTTGTGTAGTCCTATTTATTCACCTTTGTGTCTATAGTGAGGACAGTTATTCCCTTTCCTATTTGTCTTTTCTTTACGAGTCTCCTCTTGGTGCTCCAGCTTGTGCCAGGGTCAAACTTCCCAGAGTTATAAACAGCAGAAGGAAGGACAGGGACAATGGGTAGAAATTAGAGAAAAGTGTATTTTAGGTCACTATAAGAAAAAACTGGCCAGGCGTGGTGGCTCATGCCTGTAATCCTAAAACTTTGGGAGGCTGAAGCAGGAGGATCATGAGGTCAGGAGATCAAGACCAACCTGGCTAACATGGTGAAACCCCATCTCTACTAAAAATACAAAACATTAGCCGGGTGTGGTGGCACATGCCTGTAGTCCCAGCTACTCGGGAGGCTGAGCAGGAGAATTGCTTGAACCCAGGAGGCGGAGTGCAGTGAGCTGAGATCGCACCACTGCATTCCACCCTGGGCGAGAGCGTGAGACTCCACTTCAAAAAAAAAAAAAAATTAATAGTCTTACCAGATTACCAAAAATGTTCAAATATGAACTGCATGACCATGTGTTAGGGGAATAGTAAAATAAAGTCCCATGTTCATAGAAAGGTCCATATACACCTTTATATTTGTGGCCAGTGGCTCCTTTCCTTCAATCCCATGTGAAAGGATATGTCAGATTTTCCCCATGAATTTTAAAGGATTTGTCTATGTTATGAAGACCTTATAACCTCAAGGAGATACAAGTTACTGATTTCAAGTTAAAAAATAGTTAATGTGATCACCATAGGTTACAATAAACTGGATCCTATTTTAAAAAGTATAGTTTTAGAATCAATCATATCCAGTGATGGACCTCAGCTCTAATTCCAAGAAGCAGTACAACTTTTGGCAAATTTATTTACCTTCCCAGAGAAAAAAATCTGTTGAATAAGTATAAAAAATTTACCTTGCTGTACATGCACACACACACACATTTAGTATTATGCATATGATAGACATATATTCACATAGGTAATTTTTAATATGTCTTAAAATACGTTTTGTTTCTTTTCAACATGCACCTGGTAGTAGATGCAGTTGGCAGTAATGGCTAAGTGTCTTTGCATTCATATAACTTATTTTACTGGTACTCTGCTAAATACCTCATTGCATTGCTGCTTTTATTTGTCACAACATTATGAGGGGAAGAACTATATAGATTAGAAAAGCAAGGTTTAGAGCTCTAAGATATTCTCCTAATGTGGCTAGTAAGACGCACAGTTGGTGTGGCCTTTGGGCAGTTGTGATATCAGATCTAGATTTTTAATTTCTAAGTGATGCTGTCAAACCATTGCTACCCCGGATGGAATCACACTGTCGTTTTGCTATCATTTATAATACCTGAGAAAATTTAGTCTCAATATGTTGACGCTGTGAGTGATGCTGTGTAGCTTACTTTTCCTGTTCCACAAGTATCATGTTACCTCACAGTATGCAATCCAGAGAGCTAGAAATTGTTTGATTAATGACAATTAGAGCTGCTCATATTCGAGTAACACAGATCTAAGCAGATGAAATGCATTTTTAAAATGTGGCAGTGTTTGCGGGTGAGTTGTCCAAAGTGCAATCAATACTTGCTATATCTTTGTATAATAAGGGTGTACACTTTTCTACTGTGTTTGAGCAGTGACTCACTTCTCTAGTGAATTCTTTTATGAGGAAAATTATTATTTGCTTATTCTTATTTGGGGCAAATCTTGATTTTTATGTATCTGATTTGATTGCCCTATATCTGTAGTTATCTGCAGAATTGTACTATGGCTGCTGTAATTTACCTCCTCAACACTAACAGCTTATGTGGACATTTGTGAATTAAAAAACAAACCAGTGAACACTAAATTTGTAAGGCAAGTTTCTGATTCCCCACCATCTCTGTTAATTAATCCTCACCTTTAACTTTGGAATGTAGTACAGATAAGTCATTTGAGCCCCTGCTATCACAAGATCATTGTGGATCAAATTCCATTCAATACATGAGTAATGCACAGAGATTGGAGAAGACACTGCATTGGCAGTTTCAATCAGCAGGCTAAAGGCATTGATTTCTTTTATGTGTGAGCTGATTTTGGTAAAGTGCTTAGCTGCCTTGGGCCTCAGTATTATCACTGGGAAGTGGCAGTAAAATTGATTGTTTTTCATCCTTCACAGGGTTTATCAGAATCAAATAAAAAATGATAAGTGAATGCATTTTATTAAGCACAAAGTGCTTCAAAAATCTGAGTTTTCATAGTAATTTTAATTAAGGGTGTCGTGTCTTCAAAATTTCTTTCAGGCAAGGTTGCAGGATACACCTTATTGGCTGAAGCTCTGTTATTATTTTTTTTTGAAGCATCACAGCAAAGATGAGTCATTGAGAGAACTATTATTACTATAACATTCATAGTAAGTAATAATGGCAACTACAGTACACACAACAAATGCTCATACTTTGGGGGCTTAGAGAAAATCAGAACATGGATCCTTAACATGAAGCTGCCCATCAGCAACATTTGCTGCATGTCTGTCCTTCCTTTCTTCTTACATATGAGCTTTATTTTCCTACCGGTGCTTCTGGGTTCTTATTGCTCATGATCTGGGATGGCTTTCTATCCAGGGATACTGGCTTTGATATGATCGTCCTGCTTTGTATTTTATTCAACTTTTCTGCCTTTAAAATATCATGTGCTATCATCTCATAAGTGTTTAACTAGTAACCTGATAAATGTCCAAACGTATAACAAATTCCTATTATTAAGCTGAATTGAATAAGGTATTAATGGGATATCTTGACTTTGATGTCATCATATCCTAATGACATTCTGTTTGGTTAGAAACTTCTAAACCTTCCTCCAGAAGTAAGAAATAAAATGATCACAATTTTGGCTAGAAGACTTTTGACCTCTAATTTTTAATTTTAATTAATTTTTAACCCATATGACTTAAAGTTTGGGTTAAAAATTAATTCACAGCCAGCATTTTAAAATATGAGGATATGTTACAAAGTCCCAGCTTTCTGACTTCTCTTGGAATATCAGCACATGGAGCAAGATTGGGTCCTCCCTAGCACGAGTAGCAGCCATTGAGGAGCAGCTGGTTCCTCTGGAAGGGTAAGCTGTGCTTGGTGCACTAGGGTCCCCACCTGTTCCACTTCATTTATGTATGTCATCTGCCTGGCCCCTGTAAGATCTGAGTTTATGGCCTTTGTTGAACCCACAGAAATAACCTAATTAAATCCTATCTCATAACCAGTTAGTCATGAGTGAAATCATGAACAGATGGTTTAACGTGAACATATGTTGTTGATCTGTTTCTCTTATTTCATTAACCATTTTGCCAGGATTTAAAACAGTCTAATCATATGCCACAAACCATAACTGGAGCAGCAGTTTATAGGGTGATAATCTAGAGTATCTTCAAACTGTTTATTTTTAAATTCCAAGTGAAAGCTGCTTTGAGGTTTGATCTGCAGTTCAAAGTAGAATTTTAGAATTTTATCAGCACAGTAAATGCGAGTTCTAGGCACATTCCAAACTCTGTACCTCACACGTTTCTGTGATGTCAGAGTATTGAGAAGGGACATCTGTGGTAGGATATTTACCACATACATTTATGAAGAGTAAAAGACCTCCCATGAAATGTTACCATGAGTGATAGGTTAGAGGCAAGGAGAAGGAGGCCTGGAGATGATGTTGGTAGCACTTTGAAGCTTCCAGAATTTTCTTAAGGCTTCACAAACTCCTTCCCTCATTCCCCATGTCTAAGGTGAACAAAACTCATGCAGGTAAACCTAAGATAAATCAAAATGGAGTTATGTTAATAGCAGTGGGCAATTTAGCAAGAGAACTATAAATAATACTGTTGTGAACAATTTCCCCATTTATTCTATTTGATTTTAAGAGTTCCATTTTTCTTAAATCAGGTTGTAAATATGTAGGGGCCTGAAATTAAGGTGAAGGCCTACACTAAGGGCTCCAAAGCACATACTTGGTGTATGTTACTGAAGTCTGTAGATCAGAAGCACAAAAAGAGTATTCATCATTCCCATGGTCTGAAACAAGACACAAGGCTAGAAGTTACACATATAAAGGTTTGGGGTTAAAGCATTTCTATGTCTGTGCCACCAAGGAGAACTTTCAAGTATGGCCATGGCCATAGGGTGTGACTGGTAAAAGATCTGGGCATCTTGGATTCAAAGATCTTATCATTACTCACTCACAGAAAGCCCT
This sequence comes from Ateles fusciceps, assembly GCA_036589455.1. Classification (NCBI taxonomy): domain Eukaryota; kingdom Metazoa; phylum Chordata; class Mammalia; order Primates; family Atelidae; genus Ateles; species Ateles fusciceps. Next base: position 6,127,368 of record JAZHEH010000045.1, on the reverse strand, counting down.
TCTACAAGCCTGGCCATCAACAATCTTCCTAATCATCACCAACAAACTGGACAATTATCCACTGGGCTAGACACAGAGTTCTCTAGGGAGAGATGGTAGAGCAAATGCCAAGAGCACAACTCATTTGACATGTAGACAACCAACTATGTCCTGTACAATTAGGAATTAAAATTCTCTCTTAAGACCCATGTAACCTAGTGAGCTACAAAGTCAGTAACATACCATGTGTGAAAATATGAAAATCATCACAAAAGTGCATGATGATGGAGGTTCCACACCTCAGTTTAGCATTTCCTAGTTGTGTTGAGTCAGATCAAATGTAGTGTAATCAGGAAAAAAAAAGGATGGATAAAAATAATTGTAATGATGGTCACAGGAAAATAGCAAATATATAGCATAAGGGAAGTTACTTTTTCTTCTTGATGAACTCACAGACAAAGTACATGGTAAGATGGCACTCTGTGTCATTCCATCTGCCAGAGCTGAGCATCTCCACACAGTCCTCATGACCAGAGGGGTCGCTGGGCTCCCCTTCATTCCAATTGCTATAGTTCTGCAGTGGAGTGTTGTCTGCAAACACGTACTGTCCCTCCCTTTCAAGGTCATTCACGCCAATGAACACCCGAAAGAAGCCACTCTTGGCAACATAGTCAGCGATGAGTGTGTTGGCAGCTTCATCCTTGGGCATGGCTAGCATTCCACCCCGAATCCTGCAGTGGGTTAGGGATTCCCTGTAGTTCTTCTCTTCCTGCACGATGTAGTAGAATTTCTCTTCAGTTTCCCTAATCCCTGCTATGACTGCAGGGAGGGAAAAAAGAGTATCATTATGTATCTCAAAAAGATAAAGAGAAATAACATTATATAATATTGCCAGATTTGCATTTATTTACTCAATGTTCAAGAATTATTTTTCAAAGCACTATTATGAGGTAGTCACTGGTTTAATCATCCCTACCTCCAGTTATCAAATAGAGAGCAAATATCTGCCATTTGTTCTCCCTTCCTTTCTCCTCAACTTCTCACACAGCTGTCCAGCACAAAGTTGACAAAGATGTGCTATATGAACTTTAGCCAGCCCATGTCATACTATATTTCCCAACATAGTTTACGTTTAAGCTACACTTGGGGCCACACGAGCATGCCCTTCTCTTTTGTACCTCCAGGCCTAGAAAGTCTTTTCTACCTGGCAAACTTCTACTCATCCTTTAGATCTCAGTGGAAATATTTTCCCCTATCAGAAGTCTTTCCAATGCCCTTGGATAGACATGGCAGCCGCTCTTCCCCATGTTTCCATTGCCCCTTTCACTTCCTCCTTCTAGCACTCAACACATTTTAGTCTCATTGTTTGCCTGCATTTCTCTCCTACTCAACTGTGAATGTCTTCAGGAGAATGACCATGTCTTTGACACTCTTTAGCCTCCATGCCTGGAATGCTTATGGGAATGGTAAATGCTTATTGAAATGATATAGGGATAATACATATGTTTATCAACATTGGATCGAATTCCTGGGCTGTGAACATGTACGTGAATTGGGATTGTTCGTATTTCATCCCAGGTACAAGAGGAAGACGAGCTATTGAGTTAGCTTCAGAACAGAAGTGGAGAATCACCCTTCACTCATAATGTGGCATGTATGTTTTGGATGTCAGGGGCCTCTACATATGCATTTTAGGATCCATAAATTTAATTCACGAAGAAATGTATGACTACTAAAATGTTCAGAACTATTGGTCTATGTTCTCCCTGTATGGTCTGGCCTATTTATGACAGTCTAAGTCATATCAAAGACAGAATCTTCAGTACTGATTACAACTAGAGTTACAATTAGTATAGTTAGTTAATATCAAGTATTTCCTTTGCCTCTAGTGTTACAAGATGAGAATGAACACAAGACAGCTTCTATGTAATTCCAACAATGTATAACAAATACAGCTGAGTTACAATAAATAAAAGTATAAGAAAAAGGAACCGATTGTAACTAATTATAATAGTTACCTTATTAATACTGTCTCAGAAGAAAATATATAAGCCCTTTCCACTTCAAGGGCATTTCTGATAACTATTATGAAAAAATGGACAAGGGCTAACAAAAATGACCAGTATTGGTTGTTGAACCACAGAGAAACACATATTGTTTGTATTGTGGGTAGAGGAGCCAGAGATGCCTCTAATACATTCCTGCTCTACTGCTCATTGGGTCTGTATCTATGGGCAAGGTACTTCCTCTAAGCTTTAGTTCAGTCATCGTATCTACATTATAAAAACTATGAAAACTCAGTGAGATAATGCTAGTAGTTGTGTACTATTCCATGTACTCAAGAAAGCAGCTATTGTTATTATTACCTCTATATTGAGATGCTAGTTCTGTCTGTCTGACTGTCTATTCTTATTCTTACAGCATAGCTTGCCACACTCTGCTCTTTTCTCCATTCTCCTCACCTAAGAAAGTCTATTTCTCTTCCCATAAGCAATGCACATACATTTAAATATATGTAGTGGACTTGAAGTGTCCTGGAATCTTAGTGGATAATTAGCAATCTGGGAGATCTTTAAACTGGTGACACTATCTCAATAGCCCTTTGCCCAACCCAAGATATTTCCTGCTCAGAGTATTGGAATTATAGTGTTGACAGGGATTTATCAATAGATACATAACACAAAGCAAAGGAGAACATGTTCACCGTTCTTGACAAACTTCATCGATGTCTTGAGCCGAGCGATACTAATATCCAGTTGTCCAACAAATGTCCGGTATCTTCCACAATCACAGACAGTACCTTTTAAATGATGAAAACTGTAAACTCATTGAAGTACATGCAGACCAGTGGAAAGGAACATTTGCGCTCTTTCCAATACTCACTATCTTTTCCAGTCTGGTTCTATATATCTGTGAATGGCTATACTTTAAACCTTTTATTTAAAATAGGGTTTCCAATTTCCATTATTTATGGAATTTCAGAAAATATCTTTGTAAATGTTTTGAATGAGCTATAAGATAATTCTAAACCAGATTTTCAAAAGAAGAATACATATGACAAACCACTCTATGCACGTTTTGGACCATTTTGCATCTTTGTTGAACACAGAATGTGTCTGCCCAATCTCAGAATAAAATTTTTACAGCTTCCTTAAAACGTATTTCCTGCCAGTGCTCTCTTGTGTTATTGCATTATTCACACAGGTTTACCAAGACAGAAGAAACTTTTCACAATTGCATCAAATGTTAATTCTAATTATCCATTTAAAATATAGCTTCAAGAACAAAGTTTAAATCATATAACTAGATCCAACTGACATTTTTAAAAGCTAGTTGCCCAGTTTGTAGATTAACTATGGTTTTATTTTATTTTATTATTTTTTCATTTTTGAGATGGAGTCTTTATTTTATTATTTTTTATTATTAGGTGGAGTCACTCCACCCAGGCTGTAGTGCAGTGGCACAATCTCGGCTCACTGTAACCTCCGCCTCCTGGGTTCAAGCGATTCTCCTGCCTCAGCCTCCTGAGTACCTGGGACTCCAGACACACATCACCACACTCAGCTAAGTTTTGTATTTTTAGTAGAGACAGGGTTTCACCCTATTGGCCAGGTGATTAACTATGCTTTTAATGTGTCTTTCATTCTTCTTTGCTCACCTACCTTTTCAACAACCTGCAAATATTGCTGTGACACAGAGGGAATTACAAGGAAACAGATGTAAAATTCAAACGATTCCTTTTTTCCATTTAATGGCTGTTATACATAAACATTTCAATTTTTTTCCTTTGGTCACTTGAAAAGTAAAAATAATTTTATTAGCCAAAGGAAAATATCTATGGCCTTATTTATTCATATTCATATGAAATATAAAGAATGTCAAACAGTTCTTAGAATTGTCTTCACCATACCCCTGTGGATAGAAACAATTGAAATTACCAAAGAACAGTCTACTTTCTTTCCCTGCATAAAGCACTGGGAATAAAGCTCCAGGAGAATACCCCCAGATAATAAAAGCATGTTCTGTAACCAGGGGCCTGTCTGTATCAGGTGAGGTTGCTGCTGCACTCTGATGGCCAGTATTTGGTTGAGATACAAGTGAAAGGCCAGGCATGGCATGCTTATGCAAGGCCTCCTGCCAGTTTCCTCTTGGCCCAGAAGAATTAGGCTGCTTCCTGATACGCTGGGCTGCCTTCTCATAGTAAGCATGGCAGAGATGAAAGTGCCATCATCCCCTTCCCCGGGGCTTGGAAAGTCACTAGCAGGGAGAGAGGAAACTCCCCTTCTTCCTTTTCTTCTAGCCCAAGCTAAATAAGGTTAAGCATACTAAAAGGACTCTTGCTTTTCATTTAAAATATATTTATTTTTGAGATGAATAAATTTGGAATAATGCTAGAAATCAAAGAGAACATTGAGCATATCGTACCTGCTTTGCCTTTTTTTCCAGGTTTTCCAAGCAAACCTTTTTCTCCTTTGTCACCTGAATAAAAACAATAACAACTAAAATAAAATAAAATTAAAATAAAGGAAGGAAGGGAGGGAGGGAGGGAGGAAAGAAGAAAGGAAGGAGGAAGAAAGGAAGGAAGGAAGAAAAAAGGGAGGGAGGGAGGGAAGGAGGAAGGAAGGAAGGAGCAAATTATTTCACATCTAGAGTCAAAGCAGTTTTAAATTTTATTTGCCATATCGATAACTAATATCTCTAATATCTCTTGGTTTTTATAAATAATAAGATTTTCAATTGGCTACACAGGCACAACTACTTAAATGAGTCGTAATTTATTTAGATTGAAAATAGAATTCCAGCAGAGTTTGTAAGGAGCATTTGAATTTGTGTTACCTAACCAACTAACATTTTTAAAAAATAATGTGGCCTTCTGAACAAGGCTAATACAATTCTCAGCATGTTTTCAATTTTAAAAATACCATTGTTTTGTGAAACTCGATCAATTTGCTAGCACACTGCATTGTTTTTGTACTTATTATGCCCCAAGTTATTCCAAGTGACTTTGCCCTTGGATTTCTAAAAAAACACGTGTATTGTGCTTTTTCAATTTAATTAGACAAATATTTACTATTTACTCATTCTATGAAAGATGAAAGTCTGGGTACTTTGAAAGGATATACAGAGACACAAGATTCAACCTATGACTTGAAGGAGTTTACAAGTTTTAGAAGTGAAGTGATGTATGCAAATACTAATAATATAAAGTCATGTCAAATATATTATACTGAAATAGTAACCTTGGTGCTTTCCCTCTCTGCTCTTCTTTATATGTAACCATTTTCTCACTCACAGGCATCCACAAAATAATTCTCAGAGAAGTAGGATTTTTAAAGCAGAGAGAAAGAATAAAACACGTTAACTTTTTTTTTCAACTTCAGAATAAGCTCTTGAAGCCCACATCAGACACAATAATTGAAAGCAAAAGCTTTTGATTTTCAGGAAGAAATGTTTGGCTGAGGTTCTTGAGAATCAAAAGGGAAGACCCAGACAGAAGTAAAATAGAGTTTATGCTTCCATGGTGATCTGGAAAAAAGATTAAGAAAGAACTCATGAGGGATGGATACAGGATGAAGGTCACCTAGGCTAGGCGTATGGGGCTTACCCTCACAGGAACGTGGTGTGGTCAGGGAATTGGTTATATGGCCGAAGGGGACAATGCAAAAGGGAATGGAGTTGGCATTAAGGTTCTGCCAAGCCTCATCCTCCATCGGCAACAGAGAAAAAGTGAAAGCCACTCTAAAATCTACAGGGAGTCCCATGTTGCATGTACTGGGGACACCGATTGGCTTTTCTCATCATTGTCTGATGTGTACTTTTCTTTAAAATTCCCTTACATAGTTACTTTTGATCATTCAGAAGAAGGCATGCCTGCTGGGCCCCCCAAGGATTTGCTGAGCCTTTCTAAACTGAGCCATATGGACACTTTTCTTTAGAGTTGATGCCAGATATTCATGTGCTCCCCAAACAAAAGTTGGGGGTGCTAGAAGACCAGAATACAGTTTACATGTGCAGGAGGAAGGCTTGGAACTTGTACTTGAATGAAAGGAGACGATGGTGAAATCTATAACAATAGAACCTGATATATATTGTGAGAGAGACAGAGACATTGAACAGAGAGATAACATACCCTGAGAGGAAGGCAGAAGAGATGGTGCTTCAAGTGGAAGGGTAAAGGAAGGCTTAATATTTGAGCCTGGCTATGAAAAGCTTCAGCAACTGAATGAAGGTGGGTGCAAGGTCAGGCTCAAGGCACAGCAGAGAATATAATTGGGAAAAAGACATGAATATATGTCAAGCACCCTGCTCAGTAATATCAATCTGCTCACATCTTATTTTCACCCTGCAAATTCCTTATTTCTCTTATATGTAAGTTGGAAAAATAAGAATAGATTTTGAGAATATAGTAATGGAAGAAAGGGAACATATATTTTACTAAGTACCAATCAATCACCAAGTATTTTTCTGGACACCTTACACATATTATCACATTAAATCCTATGAACTAAGTGTTATCATTATCTTTATTCTACGACTTGAAGAAGTTGAGGATCAGAGAGGCAAAATAACTTTCTCAAGGACATCTAGCAATTAAATGGCAGTGCTGGTGTTCCAACTCAACCATTTCTGACTCCCCTTTCACGGCGCTCCGAATGAGTTAACCAATGGTTTAATGAAGAAAAGCAAGGTGTTTGAAAAATATTATCAAAAGTTGCAAAGAATAGCAGTCCTCATCACCATTAAAAACATTATGCACTTAAAAGATTATATGACTATGGGTTTAATGTTTTGATTTTTAAAAATATTTTATTTTCTTTGTATGTGAATCCCTTTTAATTCAACATAGATGGAACATTGATTACAGTTATGCTACAATCCTAGTTCTGGGCTAAGCTGTGTAACAGACATAAAAGAAGTATAAATAGAGTGCCTTGGGAAATGATGGGCTTTTAAGGAAAGCAAAACACACACAAGAGAACAAAGAGATGAGACACTATCATGTACTAACAGAGTGAAGTAAATGAAAAGCCTGGTAGAAATTCAGAAAAAAAAAAAATGATGGTGTGGATCAGAGAAGTCTTCACTGAAGCAGTAGGCCTTAGTTAGAACTTAATAATATAGGAAACAGTTTTTTGAATTGGCATGTGGCCTTTTTTTCTGAGAAGACGTAAACTCTGTAACTATTTTCCAGTATTTTGACATGAATACTTTTCATTTCATGACAAATGGGAACAGCAAAGCAGTGTGGTGCAATAAAAGGTCATGAAAGCTTCCCCAAAACCAGGGTTTGAATCCTGGCTTTGCCACTTACTGGCAACACATGGACAGGTTAATGAATTTCTCTAAGCCTCCTTTTCTTTGTTTTAAAAGTAGAAATAATTAGTACCTAAAATTATGAGATCATTAAGGAGAATATAATTAGGTATAGTAATATTTTCTTATGATGGGATTAGCACTTGGCTTGACTCACAGAGAATGCTCAACCAATGTTAGCTTCTGTTTTCTGAGTCTGAGTTATGGTAAAGGAATGCATGCCAAGCACTTAGCCAGCTTATGGAGGATTTGAGCCTAGAATATCTATTTCCCCAAAACAAATTATGATTTAAAGTCATCCGCAAAAACTGATTTTGGCCCACGAGTGGAAACATGTCTGTAAAGACTGTCTGTTAAAGAATTAGAGATTACATTCAAACAAACAAACAAAAAATTCATAATGCTTTCAGTGTAAATGGATTATTGACCTTAAATAAAAGCATGTATTTTGCTATGAGATGGAGTTTACCTATACTAACCCGTTATTATTTCTTACTCCTAAAATGAAATATTGACATCCGGAAAATGTTACCCTATCCATGCAAGTGACAACATTAAGGTCAGCCTAGAAAGCTGAGATTAATCTGAGTTAGTAAAAAGTTTAGAAAGGCAATCACCAAAATGAGGACAATAAATTTCAAAGTACAGATTAAAAATGAAATTAATCCAAGTGATCCAGAAAATTGCATCTCCATTTTTTAAAAAATTCCAGGACATGCTCATAAATTTGATGGCGTATCTCTGGAGGAGAAGAAAATCTTGGTAGCCAATGGTAGAAATTGATATTAAGGAAAAGTGATATTTATAGGAATAAGGAGCAGCAAAGAGAGACATATTATAAGAAATAATGTTTTATTATGCAGTTTTTCATGCTTAATGCTACAAACATCCAGAAAGTGTCTACAATATACAATAGACATTAAGATAAAATGATTAAACACTAGGGTCCTGACAGAGCTTATATTTATTTAAACAAACAACCCAGTGAACCTTTCTTTCATTTGTTCTCCCAAGAAGTTCATAGTCTATAAGGGGAAACAGATAAGCTAATCAGCTATGACAGTGAGCATAGTGATAAAGGTATGCATTAGGTGCTATGTACTGAGCCTTGAAGGCGGAATAGGCATGAAGGATAAGGTTAGCTAACCCTATCATTTCCAGACTGTTACTTTTTCAACATTTCTGGAAGTTCATCCACTTTGGGGCTCAGCTAATCATACTAAAAACTCTTGAGCCTTTCTTGTCTTTGTCATCTACTATGCTCCCAAGTTACTTAGTCTTCTTTTATTCAAGGGTTAAGACTGTGCACAAGATCATTAGCTCTAACTCTTTTAGATAAAATCTCATCCAGACTGGACAAATCTAAACCTAGGGAAATGCAAAATCTAGAATGATAATTGAAAAACAAAGTTCTTCAATTCTGAACTTATTTATGGCAGTGACTTACCCTCTCTCATCACTTCTGCTATCTCCACAAAGCAATAGGAGCAATAGATGAGATCTTAATCACATTTAACATGGCTGCATCTCAGAAATGTTGAAGTCTAACATCCTACTTTCCGGCTATACCTTTCTGTCTCTTTAACCAGTGGTTTAATGAAGTTGATACAGATAGGGACAGATCCATGATGCATTTTATCTGAAGCTTATACAATGTGGAGGGCCTTCTTTAAAAAAAATGCAAAATTAAAAATGGAAAAGTAGTTGTAAAAATGAATTAACTATCATAATAAATTTTAAAAATCACTAAATTTTAAAAGTAGACAGATGGAACATTAGAAAATTCACTAAAAATGGTAACATTTTAATCAATGAATGATCGTGCCTTGAAAATTCTTTTTTAATAATTATTAGCTATGTATGTTTGGCTGCATTCATATTGCTGCTTTATCTGTCCCCAAATTTCTAATATCATTTTTAAGAGATGACAGAGGGATAATGTAGTCATATAACAATATTTTCCTTAGCACAGTTAACCATAACTTATTTTATTAAACTTTGCTTACTGAAAAAAGTAAAAACCACAAAGAAAAGTTTGCCAACACAAAGATTCAGCTTGATGACTTTTTACAGAATAACATACCTGTGTAACCAATACCAAGATTAAGCCCTCAAGAAGCCACTCTTGTGTCATCTACAGATTATTACATTCTTCCTTTCTAAAGAGCACCATACTGACTTAGGACTGTGTTATAAGTTTTCATAGTATAAGTTTTTCATGTTATTGAAATTTCTATAAATAGAACCATTTGGCTATAGATTTTTTTTCTGTACGGAATATTTTTCCCAATACTATGTCCGTATATTCATTCATGTTTTGCATATTAAAATAGTATACTTATTTCCACGGTATAGTGAAGCAGTGTATGAGAGTTTCAGTTGTTCCACATCCTTGCCAACCACTAGATTTTGTCAATCATTTTTATTTTAGCCATTTTGGTTAGTATGCAGTGCTATCATAGTTTAGTCAAATTTGCCTCACCCTGATGAGGTTGTTGGTCATTTGAATATCTTCTTTTGTTAAATAACTATTCTTTTGACCTTTTAAATTCTTTTGGGTTTATCAGTTATTTTTATTACTGATTTGTATAATCTCCTTACATGTTTTACATATAAGTCCTTTATTGACTACAAAGGTATCACATAACCAATTCTGTGGTTTCCTTTTTTTGTTCTCTGAGAAGTATCTTTTAATGAATAGAAGTTCTTTGTTTTACTTTATTATTATTTTTTGAGATGGAGTCTCACTCTGTCACCCAGGCTGGAGTGCAGTGGTGTGATCTTAACTCACGGCAACCTCTGCCTCCCTGGTTCAAGCAATTTTCCCATCTCAGCCTCCCAAGTAGCTGGGATTACAGGTACATGCCACCACACCCAGATAATTTTTGTATTTTTAGTAGAGATAGGGTTTCGCCATGCTGGCCAGACTGGTCTTGAACTCTTGACATCAGGTGATCTGCCTGCTTCAGCTTCTCAAAATGCTGGGATAACAGGCATAAGCCACTGCTCCCAGCCAGAAGTTCTTTATTTTGATAGACTCCGATTCGTTAGTTTTTCTTACATGTTTAGTCCTTTTCATATCATGTTTGAAAAGTTGTTGCCTACCCTAGGATCAAAAATATAGACTTCTATATTAACTTCCAGAGGCATTATTGCCTTACCTTTCAAATTTAGGTCTATCAGATTTGGATTTACCACCAAATTTAGATCTATAAATATTGATTTTAGGTACAGTGTTAAGTATGGTATCGAGCTTATTATTTTTATACATGAATAGCCAATAATTCAGTACCATATATTGATGAGCTTGTGACTTCCATTAAAAACTAGTGTCAACTTTGTATAAATCAAGTTTGGTAGTCTGTTTCTGAACTCTTCCTTTCTACTAATTAATTTGTCTCTGCATGAAATTATACTATTGTAATGGTTTAGTTTCCTAATAAATGTATAAATTCAGTAATTTAAGCCTTTTACCTTTGTTTTTATTTTTCATTTTTTCAAGATTGTCGGATATTCTTGGTCATTTTCATTTACACATATATTTTGAATTGGCTTATCAATTTCTAAAATAACACTTCTGGGGCTTTTTAATGGAATCTCACTCTGTTGCCCAGGGTATAGTGCAGTGGCAGGATCTCAGCTCACTGCAACCCCTGCCTCCCAGGTTCAAGTGATTTTTTCACCTCAGCCTCCTGAGTAGCTGGGATTACAGGCACATACCAACACACCTAGCTAATTTTTATATTTTTAGTAGAGATGGGGTTTTACCATGTTGGCCAGGCTGGTCTCAAAATCCTGCCCTCAGGTGATCCATCCACCTCGACCTCCCAAAGTGCTAGAATTATAGGCATAAGTCGTCATGCCTGGCCCACTTCTGGGATTTTGATTGAGGTAGCATTGAGTCTATAGACCAATTAGAGAGAGAACTGGCATATTAACAATATTGAGTCTTGTAACCCATTAACATAGTTTCACCTTCATTTCTTAGATATTCTTTAATTTCTTTCATTGTCATTATGTGGAGTTTATTGTGGAGGGCTTGTAACTTTTGTTGGATTTATTTTTACAGATTTACTTATTTTTAACACTATTAAAAATGGCCTTTTATTTTCATTTTTGAATTGTTTCTATGTAGAAACAAAATTAGTTTTTGAATGTCATGCCATCTAAAAAACTTATCAATACTAATAGACTATCTGTAGATTCTTTTGTACTTTCTGAGTATGCAATCATGTTTTCCACAAATAATGATGCTCATATTCCCTTATTTTCAATTATTATGATTTTTATTTTTTTTTCCAGTTTTGCTCTGGCTGGGACCTCACACATAATGTTGATTAGAATTGCTGATAGAGGGCTGCACTAATTTCATTCCCAGTCTCAGGAGATAAGTGTTCAGTATTTCATTCTGGAGTATAATTTTTGAGTAGATTTTTGTTGTTGTTGATATTCCTTTTCAGATTATGTTTCCTTCTATTTCTAATTTGCTAACAGTTTTTAAAAACATGAATAGGCATAGGTTTAATTTAAGTGTTTTCTGGAGTGGAGTTTCTGGAGTTCTAACTGGGAATATGGGGGCATTCTCCTGGGCCACTCCTCTTTGGCAGGCCTTAAATATCAATCCAGTTTGAGCAACTTTGTGCTCAAGCCTCTTAGCCTCTTAGGGCTGCCCCACTTATGAACTGGTGAATGACTTGGGAAGACGGTATTACAGAATGCATAGCTGACCTTAGTATGATTCCCTCCTCCTCCAGATCAAGGCACCTAAAGTTCTGTTCATTTTGGTTGCACTGTCATACCTTCAAATATGTATTTATTATTATTATTTTTTGACCATCCTAGTCATACTTAGCAGAAGGATTAACATAAGGTAGGCAAATCCCTCAGGGCCTGTAGCAGAAGTCTGAATTTTGTCTTTATTAGTAGTAGTGTCAGATTTTTCTTTCACCTTTATAACTTGTTATTGGTAATATACTTAAATTAATAATATTGTCAATTTTGAGACTATATCTCTATAAAGTAGTTTTCATATATAAACTGTTAGATTTGGAAACATTTTTTTCCACAGACTAGCTCTGGCCCTGTATATTTCAAACATTGCTTCTTTTCCACAACCCACACATTTCGTGTGCTGGATGCCCCAGGACACACTGATATGATCATCTGACCTCTGGCTCAGCACTTTTGCATCCTGGCCTTGGATAGAGCTGCACAGTAAGTGGTACGAGTATTCTTGGAAGCTATTTCTACATTGAAATTCCTGGCAATGAGTATACATGGGAGTCAGGTCAAACTACATCAAGATATCTCATTAACTCCAAGCTAAATGTTTCTTCCTCAAGCTCCTCTTAGCTAGCTCCAAAGATTCTTGTATCCATTTCAAAACTGCCCAGTATAAGAAGGATGATGAGGGGAATAGGAGCAGAGAGAGAAGTCTTAACGTGTGCTTTCTCAATGGGGTGGTATCACTCAGGATGCACAGTTAGTTTTTAGGGAGTGGAATTGTACTCATTTAAAAATATATAAAGCACAAACATACAGAGAATACATAAACAAATATATCGCCCATGGGTGGTATGAAAAATTCATGGGGAGGGCAATTAGAAAATAAATATGTCTAAAAAGCTTTTGAGGGGGGAGTAGTAACTTTAAAAAATGTTAAGAAGCACTATTTTAATCATTTGAGGTGAATCTGTCTTACTTTACAAATTTTTTCGAGGTATATGGCCATGTGAACCCATTGCTCAGGCTTCTATCAGCATCTTTGGAAGGACTGAAACAAATGAGGACTCCTCATGGTAAACCCATCATAAACACAAACTGCAGCAGGACTTCTGAACCATGAGAAGCTCACGTTGCTATTCCCCAGCTTGAGGATTTCAATCACAGGGAAAAATACAATATAACCCACCAGATCAAAACACCCATAGCAATTTCTCTTCAGTGGCATTACCCTTCATTCCTGTCTCCAAATGCAGGCTGAAGGAATCTCTCAAATGAGTGAGCTAGAGAGTGGAGAAAGAGGGAGTATTGAGCCACAGGATGAGAAGAGAGAGGCTACAGCCTAAGCTCAGACCACAGTCTGTCAACCTGCCTGCAAAGACGTACCGCTGGACAAGTGAGGCACATGCTTAATTATGCAGCTGCTCAAGCATTTACAAAAAGATGGAGGGTACATCAAGGCTGCAGAAATTTTGTTACCCATGGCACTGAGCTTCCCCTAATCTTTGTTGTACCAACACCTCTTGCATCTCTCTCTAGTGCCTTTTGCCTATTTCCATGCTACTATTCTTCAAGACCTAGGTCTGTTCTTTCACATATTAGTCTTGCCTCACTCTCCAATATGGATGCTGGAGTAGTCATGCTATTCAGCATTATAATTGTTTTTTTTTTTTTTTTTTCTTTGAGATGGAGTCTCACTCTGTCTCCTAGGCTGGAGTGCAGTGGCATGATCTTGGCTACTGCAACCTCTGTCTCCTAGGTTCAAGTGATTCTCTACCTTAGCCTCCCGAGTAGCTGAAATTACATGTGTGTTCCACCACACTCAGTTAATTTTGTATTTTTAGTAGAGATGGGGTTTTGCCATGTTGGCCAGGCTGGTCTCAAACTCCCGAGCTCAGGTTATCCACCCGTCTTGACCTCCCAAAGTGTTGGGATTACAGGGATGAGCCACCGCGCCCAACCTCTAATTCTTTTTTTTTTTGTTTTTTTGAGACAGAGTCTTGCTCTGTCACCAGACTGGAGTGCAGTGGCATGATCTCGCTCACTGCAACCTCTGCCTCCTGGGTTCAAGCAGTTCTCCTGCCTCAGCTTCCCAAATAGCTGGGACTATAGGCATGCGCCACCACAACCTGCTAATTTTTGCATTTTAGTAGAGATCAGGTTTCACCATGTTGACCAGGATGGTCTCGATCTCTTGACCTGGTGATCCACCCCCTTAGCCTCCCAAAGTGCTGGGATTATAGGCGTGAGCCAGCCAGCCCTCTAATTCTTTTTGAGAAAGCTCCGTCTTCCTGAATAGTCTATGAATCTCTTGCAATAAAATTTTATTTTCATTCAGTTTTATATCTCTAAACTAAATAAAACACTGCTTGCTTAAATTACTGAATATCAGAAGCAATTAGAACCTGCTACCATATTGTGGGGCTTTGTGAGAGGAGGATAAGGAAGGAAAGCTTAGACAATCCAGAGGAGACTCTCTCTGTTTTCTAATATTCAGGCTTTAGCTATGTATAAGATCAGGACATGACTGAAATCAAATGGGATCCACACACATACTTCAAGTTTCTATCCTGTTAATATATCATAGTCACAGAAGTTTTGGTTATTCCACTCAGATTAAAAAATAAAATTTTACAGTCCTCTGCCTACTTTGTATTTTATGAATAATCATGTATCAAGAATTTGTAGCCAACCAGTAGATCCCAGGAGATAATTCAACATAAAGACTGTCAGATCTTGATGCTTGGTTCTGTTTCTGAAATCTTGTTTCATTTTGTTCTAAGTACTTCTCTTTTGTTTTGAGCTGTGAGATACGTTGCTTATATATGGAAGAAAGAGCCAAACTATGAAGACAAAGAGAATTCATATTTTAAAAGAAGAAAAAGGAGATATTTTCATGATACAAAATCTTAAAACGATTAAAGATATCCTCAATTTGCTTTATTTATTATTTATTTTAGAGACAGGGTCTTACGCTGTCACCCAGGCTGGAGTGCAGTGGTGTGATCGTGGCTCACTACAGACCCCAACTTCTGGGCTCAGACGATCCTCACACCTCAGCCTTCTACGTAGCTAAGACTATAAGTGTGTGCCACCATGTCCAGCTAATTAATTTTTTTTTTTTTTTTTTGGTACTGGGTCTTGCTGTGTTGTCCAGGCTGGTTTTGAATTCCTGGCTTCAAGGTGTCCTCCCACCTTGGTCTCCTAGTGTTGGGATTATGGGTGTGAGCCACTGCACTGGCCTCAATTTGCTTTGAATTGCTACCGGAGAATAGTAAGATGCAACTTACCCTTCTTGCCAATGGGTCCAGTCTTGCCAATATTGCCCTGATCTCCTATATCACCCAGTTCTCCTTTAATTCCTGAAAAGCAATCATGTCATCTTTTTAGCATAAGGTTTATCTTCTCTTCAAACGTGGCTAACATGTGATATTCACTTGAAAGAAATATCAAGAAGTGTATTCTACCTATGATATATAATATGTAGCCCATGCTATATTATCTATTTTAACAGAGTTATAATGTATGTATTAAAATTAAAATGTGAGAGTATGAATATATACTATGGACAGGATGATATTAAAATACTTGCTGATGTAGTATTTCTAGAATGTCTATGGCAGAGGATGTTTAAAAGAAAGGTTAGAGAAGGGCTGGGTGAAAGTATTCTTGACTCGATTCTAGTTTTGTTCTCCTCAAGCTCCATTTTGTTTTCCTTCTGAGATTCTATTTCTTCTCTCTTTTAAAACAAGATTTGACAATCGTGCCACTTAAAAACAGGGCAGGGAACGTGCAGTCATAAAATCTAATGATCAAAGAAGCATCAGACATGGTCCTGCCGAATTTTCATCCGAAAAACTATGGTCAGGAATCACTGAGTTCTTCTAACATTATTTCTTTTTATAAAAATCTAAAAAAATATTTGCCAATTAAAAATCTTTATTTTATACAAATGTTTTTGTAATTGACATACATGTTTATATATAGGGTTGAGTCAGCATTTTCCAAGTTGAGGTCTCACAGGTCTGTGAGTGGCTCTTCCTTTTAAATTATTCAAGATTTTAAAATAAGTGGTCTAGGGCAGCCCTCTTGCAGCAGTGGGCGAGAAATATTTCAAGTGTTCAGAAGGTGTGCACATACAAATCACAAACCAGAAGCTATATTTTGGTGAGGCTGAGGCCCAGCTTTGTGAGTGAAGACATTTCCTAATCACCTCTGTGTTACTCTCTTCATCTTTGATCCCACTCCTCCCATACTCCCACCATTTTTCCACTGTGTTATTCTTTTGTGTTAAAAGAGGAGAGAATTAAAGAAATAAAGAGATCTTGGGGGAAAGGTGAATAGATCAATGAATCAGGTAGCTCTTTTTGTTTCTTTTTATCTTCCTCCTTAAGCTCTATGCCAGCTAAAAAAATACTGCTTAGCATTGGCTTCAGAAGGAAGACACAACTGTGAACATAACACTATAACTCATCGTTTCTTAAATATTCTCAAAGACTGTTTTTCCCTGGGGCTCCCAGTATACCACCCCAGCCAGCCCTAAGAACGCAACTTGAGAAACATGTCAGTCTTGTTGACAGGTAATCTCAGAGGGGCACTCAATGGTGACTTAATTTATATGTGAAATATATTTCAGGCATCATTGGGGCAGAGGGCATTGTGAAAGCTGTTAATTTCCATGGCAAGGTCCAGGAGAGAGAGAGAGGAATTATGATATTAACATGTCAGTTTCATATCATTTTAGTTACCTTTTGGCCCCATGGGTCCCACTTTTCCATGAGTTCCCTCTTCTCCTGGATCTCCTTTTTCACCATCATCTCCTTTTGAAACAGAAAATGAGAGAGAGTGAAGCATATGAAATAGTAACATGAGCACATTCTCCCAGGGTAAGGTGGACATGGTTACAATCCTTCCCTCAGCTCAGCACTTGCCTCACAACCCAGCTGGGAGTATAGGCGTGTATGTTCACATGGACTTGACACTCAGGTGAGAGGAAGAAACTTCCAGTATATTTTGTGTTTTACTTTTCTCCACATTCAACTGTATGTGTGAAGAAGTATTTTTGTTGCTGAATTGAGATGTTTGACCTGACAAATCTTTATTCTTGCTGTAGAATCTAGCAAATTCTGGATGGACAATAGACATAAAATTTATATATATACATATACACACATGCATAACTTATTACTCTCTGATTGCATGCTTGGGAAACCCAAAATTGTAGGCATGACCTAGGAAGCTAGGAATGGGGAAGCCGCAAAGCAGTTTTCTGTGCGCAGCAACTGTCTTAATCATAGGCAAGTGTAGCTCCAGACCTTGAAGAATTAAGGATTGAATGAATGGTTTCATGAACAGTGCGCAGACTGAAAATCAGGAGTCTTGGATTTTAATACCATGTTAGTCACTGATGGGTTGAACAAATCTTCAATAGGCCAGTGATTGAGTTTATTGACTTTGGACTAGGACAGATTTGACTGAAGCCTCAATTCCACCACTCACTATCTGGAGAAATCTGAGTGCAAAACTTCCCTCTCTGTCTCGCTTTTCTCTCCAGCAAATTGATCTAATAACACCTACTAGAGTGGGCTTTTAAGAAGTTCAAATGAGACAATAGACATAGAACATCTGAGATACAATCAGTGCTCAGCAATGATGGTTGCTTTTTCTTTCCTTTATGCTTCCTTTCCTAAATGTGGGGGATAGAATTTGCTCTCCACACTTCACTCGGTTGATTTAGGATCAACAAGGTGAGCATGTAAATGTGCTTTGAAAACAAAGTGCCCAACACACACGATATTCTGACCAGATACCTGCATCATCACTACAGCAATCTCAGGGCGTGAAAGAACACTGTCCATCAGCAGAGGAAAGAAGGAGAAACAAAACCTTTTAAAGACAAAAATGAAGTTCTTGGGATTAGACGATTTGAGTGAGAGAAAGTTGTGATGTTAATTGACTTAAGCACTACCAGAAATTTTCTCTTTTTATTTTTATTGTTTCTGAGTGTTGAAATTTTAAATGAAAACAGGCATAATATATGGAAGAGTTGGATTTCCAGGTTGTGAGATTGTTCAAACATTGGAATGCTTTACAAGGGAAGCTATAGATGCTTCCTAGGATGGCAAAAAGAATGCAAAGCTAATATCCATGTTCAGATCAGAGAGGAGAATTGGGCGAACTAGATGGATGTCTTCCTTCCTTCCTGCCTGCCTTCCTGCCTTTCCCACCCTCCCTCCCTTTCTCCCTCTCTCCCTCCCTTCCTTCCTTCCTTTTCTCTCTTCCCTTCCTTCCTTACCTCCTTTTTCCTTTCCTTCCTCCCCCTCCCTCCTCCCCTGCCTTCTTGCCTTCCTGCCTTTCCTACTCTCCCTCCATTCCTCCTCCCTCCCTCCCTTCCTTCCCTCCTTCCCTCCCACCTTCCTTCCTTTCCCTTCCTTCCTTCCCTCCTCTTCTTATTTCCTTCCTTTCTTCCCTCCCTCATTTCTTCCCTCCCTCCCTTCCTTCCCGCCCTCCCTTCCTTCCTTCCCTCCCTTCCTTTCTCTCTCTTCCTCCCTTCCTTCCTTTCTCTCTCTTCCTCCCTTCCTTCCCTTCCTCCCTCGCTTCCTTCCTTCCCTCCCTTCCTTCCTTCCTTTCTCTCTCTTCCTCCCTTCCTTCCCTTCCTCCCTTCCTTTTCTTCTCTCTTTCTCTCTTTCTGACAGTGTCTTTCTCTGTCTCCCAGGCTGGAGTGCAGTGATGTGAACAGAACTTATTGCAGCCTCAACCTCCTGGACTCAAGTGATCCTCCTGTAGATGGCATTTTTCTAGCTAAAGTTAATGGTGAGTGTCTATTGAGCAATTATAATGCCTGCCAAGCACAAGCTAAGAACTTGATATGTAGTCATCATAGCAATTCTAGGAGATGGAAACTTATTGCTCCATTTTATGAATGAAAAAAAAATGAGACTATGTGGTTGTTTGCCTATTGTCGTAGAGCTTGTTAGGAGTCAAATGAGGATTCAACAACATGTACATTTCTATCTCTCTAGATTCCTCACGGTATACAGCTGTCCCTTTTGGCCTAGGTTCTGTGACTCTTAGCAAATGGTGAATTTTACAGAACCTGGCACTCTGTCAAATTTTTCATGGAGAAAAGGGGAGCTGTAGAAAAATGATAGTTTCTGTTTCCTTTTAAACAAGAAAGATAGTGGGAGAAAAGAAATAAAACCAGCTTATTACTTAATGACTTTACTCACAGGAAATGTATCATTGGGGGATAGGGTAGCATAACTGAGACACCACTTTGCCATTCACTGAGGGACGTTGGGAAGTCTTTTAACTTTTCTGAGCTTTTTTTCATGTATTCATAGAATAGACAAAAATCACACTTTTTTTTTTTTTTTTTCCAGAGGGTTTTTAGCAAGGATAAAGCTAGAAAAGTATTTTCCTCCAGGAAGCTCTTTCTAACACTCCCAGACTGGGCTAAATTCTCCTTCTAATTATCTTTGTTGCCTAAAAATATCACTTTGTACCAAATGTATCGGTATATCTCCACTTATTTCTTACATCTCCCTGTGACCGAAAGCATGCTGGGATCATAAGTGATTTATTCTAGCAGCTCCAGAATTTAGCACAGTGCCCAGCTCTGGCGTTTAATAAATGTAGTTGAACTGAGTATACTTTGTGTGAACCATAAGACATTCTACAAATATAATAATAGTGTTTATCGAATACTCTGTGCCAAAAATGTTCTTAGCCCTTGACATGTAATCTATCACTTGATCCCCACAACAAACTTTGAGATGGATACTATCCTTCTCTCCATTCTACAGAAGAGGAAATGAGGTCACAGAGAGGTTAAGTAACATCCAGGGTCACATAGCTCATAAGTGGTAAACCCAGGATTCAAACCAGGGGTATTTGTCTTCCAAGCCCATGTTCTGAACAAGCTGGATGATTTAGAACAAATTCCTGCCTTAGCATTTCTGGGTCTTGGATTGCTTTTATGTACAATGGGACTAATGATGCATATCCTGCTCGTGAAAAGGCAAGATCAAAAACAAGCATGTATGTGAAGGCCTTTGAGAATCAGAAAGCCACACAGATGTGAATTATTGGTGACATTATTCTTTCTCCTTCATCTTCCCCTTCTATAAGCTTTCCCATTGGTTTTCAAGCAAGTGTGTAACTGGAGGCGGCTGGGTGAGTGACTTAGTCATCTACTGCTCCCTGGTGGTTCTGATGGAGATCTGGAGGGTGAAATAGGATTATTTATTATTCTTTGATCCGTGTGACTGCATCCCAGCCTGGTGGTCAAGCAGGCTGCTGCCAGAAATGAAATAAACAAGTCGTGCCCTTGCCTTCAGCGTGGGTCCTGGGTTTGTTTGATCTTGGTAACTTGCTTTAATGAGAACTGAAGGGAGATGTAAAAGCAAGCTTGTGATAGGGCCCCCCATCTGCCTCACAGTTGTTTTTATCTTCTTGGTGATATTTCATTGGATGAGTAGGACAATTTAGACTATTTTACTTCATTTAGAAATAGCCACTTGTATTTGAAGATTAATAGCAGTAAAAGCTATTATTTTCACTTGTATTTGAAAATGGCTATAAAGCTAAAAACTGAAATAAACTAATTTCAATTTTACAAAACTTATTTGCTTTGCCTACCTGCCCTCCCCAAGCCACAAGCAGAGTTCAGACAGAGCATACATTTGACCACATTTTCTTATACAGGACCTTTTCCCCCCCAATTAGCAAAAAGTCTTTTAAAATTGAACTCTAATTGGAACTCAGGCTAGTATCCTTTACTCAAAGGAAATACTTACTAAAAACTAGTGAATTTGTTTTGGAGATGCTAAAAATAATTAACTAAAATCCTTTTCCCATTGTCAAAACAATCTTATAGATGGGGGAGAAGTTGTTAGTAATCTTTCTCCTGATCAGCCTTAGAATTGAATGGGATAGGCCAGGTGCCGTGGCTCACACCTCTAATTTCAGCACTTTGGGAGGCTGAGGTGGGGGGGGATTGTTTGAGGTCAGGTGTTCAAGACCAGCCTGACCAACACGGTGAAATCCTATCTCTACTAAAAATATAATAATTAGCTGGGCGTGGTGGTGGGCACCTGAAATCCCAGCTACTCAGGAAGCTGAGGCAGGAGATCACTTGAACCTGGGAGGTGGAGGTTGTAGATGGTGCCACTGCACTCCACTCCAGGCTGGGTGAGAGTGTGAGACTCCATCTCAAAACAAACAAAAAAGAATTGAATGGGATAGGTGATATGTTGTGCTTTCTTAACAAGGCAAAAACTCCTCCCTAAAATATATCCTTCTTACCCCTACTTACATCTTCTTCCCATCTATGCCAATTGTATCCTCATTCTTAGAAATTTCAGTAGTCATCAATTATTCCCCATATCTCTCACATACATGACATGTACCAGTAGAGTCATAAAACAAACCACTGCCTAGCATTTTACTTCTCCAGTCACAACCTCATCACTTCACTGAAATATTCAGGCCTCACTGGGACCTGCTATTGTTTGCCTTCTCCCCATTCGCCCATTTTACCATTCCCTTGGTGTCTTCAACTACCCAACCTGCCTACTCCTGCCTATCCTGAATTCTTTCAAGTCAGCCACTTCTGCACAGCTTTCCCTAAGGCAAAGAGAGTACACTGCCTTGGTTAAGAGTACTCTGAAACAAGTCATTTCATTTCTTCAAGTCTCAGTTTTCTCACATAAATGGAGAGAATAATCCCAACCTCATAGATGCTGTGGATTAATGGAGATAATGGATGAAAGTGTTCAACAACACGCCTGGCTCATTTGGTAAACTCATCAGTTTCTGCTTTAATGAGAATAAAAGTAGATAAGTGGTTATTTCTTCCTATTTACTACCTCAATCTTTATTATATAATCATTATATAATGATATATTTTTTACTCTTTTACTTGGCTGTGTGATTTTTGACCCTTTATTGTAAAACTTTTCACATAAAGATAAACAAACACTCATTACTGAGATTTACCAAGTAGCGTGTTGACATTGCTTCATGTATTAATTTTGCTATTTTTTAAAAAAACATAAATTATAGATATGAACATAAGTACTTCAGTAAGTGTTTCTAAAGGGTAAGAACAAACTCCTATGTAAACTATATTATCATTATACAAATCTTGCTTTTTAATGGGCTGTAGGCATTTGAAAAAGTCACCTTCATAGGGTTCTGTGATCTTGTTCATCTCAAGCCCACATTGCTGTGCTATATATAATCTCATACAGGGAAGAAATGAGTACTTAAAAGAGAAGTAGAAATTCAGAGGGTAAGCCTAAGTCCTCTGAAAACAAATCATGACAAATAATTCCATTTTCTTGTTTGAAAGGACTAATAGATCAAGAAACTGCCTTGGACAGAGTGGTTGGAAGAAGAAAAATTTCCACTGGTCATTCACAGAAGGGAGTTGCTCCTGGAAAGGTGGGATGACATATTGATGAAGCCCAGGGGAGGGTCCTAACCTTGCATATTCAGGGGTCAAGTCTCAATCACATTTCTTACTAGCTCTATGAACTTAGCTATGACATTTAAACTCTCAGTGCTCCCATTTTCTTATCCATAATTGGAAATAACTAGAGCACCTACCTGTTCTAGAGCCTCCCCTCACTCTGAGATCACTCTGCCCATGCTACTTCGACTCACTTTTATAGCTTTGTGATGGAAGTTTAGGGGAAGCTTTCGTTGTATTTCTTTTAATAAAAGCATAAAAAGCAAGCAAGCATGGATTCTAAAGGAAGACTGATTTGTAGACATTATAGTTTGTAACCATCATTGTTGTGAGACAGGTTATCTGTGGAAATCTGGCCCAGACCCTGGCAACCTTGCTCAAAAACAAATAAACAACAATGTACTTCTCAGGAATGGAAAAAAATGTTTACATGACAGTGGGGCAGGGGCCTTCTAAGAGATTTTTCTGATATTCCATCTAATATGGTCTGGTTGTGTCCCCACACAGATCTCATCTTTAATTGTAGCTCCCACAATTCCCACGTGTAGAGGGGAGGGGATGCAGGGAAATATAATTGAATCATGGGGGTAGGTCTTTTCCATGCTGTTCTTGTGATAGTGAGTAAGTCTCAAGAGCTCTGATGGTTTTATAAAGAAGAGCTCCTCTGCACACGCTCTCTTTTTGCTCTATTTTTGCCTGCCGCCAGGTAACATGTCCCTTGCTCTTCCACCATGATTGTGAGGCCTTCCCAGCAATGTGGAACTGTGAGTCAATTAAACCTCTTTCCTTCATTAATTACCCAGTCTTGAGTATGTCTTTATTAGCAAACTGAGAACAGACTAATATGGTATCCTGTCATTATCTTAGGATGAATGTGCAGGAAATAAGATTTTTCACATAAAACAATTAGTGCTTTTCCTAACACATTTAAAGTGTTCAAAAATATTGTTTATTATGGGCTTAAAGTAGGGATATAGTTTAAAAAGAATCATCTGCATCTTAGTCCATAGAAAACTATGTGTCTTTAAGGAGAAGAGCTATCTTAGGAAGAATCTCATATGAAAGATAGCAACTCTTTACAAAGATGCAATTTGCCAAGGAACTCCACCTTCAAGAACTATGTGTGTATTAGCAGACAGGACACTCATTGATATTCTCTCTGAAAGCTCAGAGCAATGGACAAAATAAGAATTTTATAGTCACACATACTTAGGCTCACCTCCTGAATTTACTATATAACAGCTCTTTAATCTTATGCTAAATAATTTATACTTATATTTTAATGTAATAATTTAATTTAATAAATAATTTAATTTTAATTTTATTAAATAATTTGTCAAATTATTTGATAAATTATTTAAACTTACATTAAATCTTATACTAAATAATTAACCTTCCTACTTTAGTTTCCTACCCTGGAAAGTGGGGATGATGACCCTTTTCTCATGGAGTTACCTAAAGATTAAGTAAGATTATGGATGGTAAAATTCATTAAAGGGCCGATAGCATGGAATGTGCTCTCACTGATCCATAAATATTACATGCATAGTGAGCATTTTTTGCTTTCATTTTCTTGGTATCAACTCTCTGTGCTTCAGGTAACAGCTCCATAGTTTTCTGTAGGAAATCACACTTACTCATTCTCAATCCATATGGTTTAGACCGTATCCATAGTAATTCATTCAGCAATTCACATGTGACCCAGTAAGAGCCCACAGTCTCATTTGAAGGATTTTATTTAGAACTTTCAAAAATGGAGACTTGTTCTTTCTTCAGGAGTCTCAGAAATGATAGACTATCATTGAAGAATTCAAATCTATTCTGACATCATGAAGAGAGAATCCACTTTACAGTCAGTACACGGGAAAGCAGAACAATGTGAAGACTCAGCCCAGAACACCTGACTCAAGCAGCTGGACCTAACTCAGCTTGAATCCATTCCTGTTACATGAGTCTATGTATTCCCCTTCTCTTCTCCGTGTGTTTGGTTGACCACTGTAAGTTTGGTTTGTGTTGACTTCTTTCAGTTGCAAACACAAGTTTCTTTACTAATACAAATACTTGATAATGATTAGGAGAATAAGATTCCTTCCAGGAAGAGGTCAAAGCCTCAGGAGAAGATGAACAAAAAAGCAGATAATTACTGTGATTAATGCTGAGAGTTACTGCTATGGGAGTGCAAAGGAGGAAACACCTAACCCTACCTGCCCACACTTAAAACTCTCCACTATTCTTTGTCAGAAAGAAGTAAATAGGATTCTTTAGACTGATCTCGACCAGAATAAACTTACATCATAAGGTAAGCGCAAAGAAAATAAACTAAAATACAAATTCGTCCTTATATGAGGGCAGGCTGGTGTTAAAATGTCTTTTCCTGTGTGATTTTTGTCTTCTGTTGAACTCTATGTACCTTGTCAGTTCAGCTCACGTGTTACCTCCTCTCCCCTGAGTCTTCTCAGTACAGACTTCCTGCCTCCATCTCCCTCTTCAACAGTCAGAACTAAACTAACTCCCTGGAGGGTAATCCCCTCTCACTTTATAGCATCCCATCACATTGTGTCATAGGTGATGAGACAGGCCAGGGATGATAGACTGTTAACTTTATATTCCTAGCACTTGGCACAGAGTCTGAGATGCAGTAAATAGGTGATTGCCCAATAATTGCTTTCAAAATAAAAGGAGTAACATTCTTAAAGACAAGGTAGATAAATGTGAGCTTAATGACAATACAGTCAAAAGAGTTTGTAATTGATTGAAATGTCTTTCTCAATAACAGCTGATTAATGAATTGACTCCAGTCTGCTGGGAGGCCTGTGCTGATGGCCTATAATCTCATAAGGCAGCCCAGGAGGCAAGTACGCACACCACTGCCTCTACTGCTTCTGTCCACCACATATTCTTGTTTCTTCTTCTAATTTACCTCTGTCTCTCGATATTGCAGTCATGCTCCAATTTCCAAGGCTCAGTACCTGAATCAGCTTCCTGACTCTCATCTTGATTCTTAGTCATCTTATGTTCACTCTCTCTTTCCCCTCATCCCTATTGCCATTATTTTATGTCTTCCAGTCTTTGTGCTGTAACCCTGTTCCGTACAAGTGATTCCTAAAGATTTTCATTGATATATCTCAAGTGCCTAGAATAGTGTCTGTTCAATAAATAGTTCTTTAAATATTGGTTTCCTGGAATCTGAACTTCACTTTTCCCAACTATCTGGCAAATTAATCTTTATTAAATCATATTTTCCTCATATTACTGCCCAACTCAAAATGTTTCAATAGTTCTTCTGTGTTTATAGGCCACTTCAAACTAATTAGTATGTGAACCGTCACAGGCTGGCATCAATAGAACTTTCCCACATTATTTTCTGACATTCTGATAAATGGCTCATTTAATTTATGTACCCAGGAGTTTCTCTGCTGTATAAACTTCTATTCCTGTCCAACCTGTTTATTCATTGTTCATCAAAATGTTTTAGTTCTTACCTTTATTGAAAAATAATTATTTTTTTCATTTGCAATTAGTCTGTTTAGAGAAGAACCTAAAAGTCATAAAAGGAAAGATAGACATATATAATATATGAGAAATTCAAAGTTTTTATATGGTAAAATATTTCACATAAATCTTCAAGGTTTATAAACATGATAAGGGAAAAAATCAAATGCTAAGAAATTATTAATATTCTTAATATGCAGGGAGCTTTTGAATATTGCTTTGCAAAAAAGAATATAAATGAAATAAAAAGATCTAAAAATTTAAGCAATAAATAATAGATGAAAATGTCCAGACCATTAGAGAATATATATGTATATGTACGTGTATAAATCTATACTATATTTCATCATCAGATTCATATCCAAAGATGCTGTAAATGCAGAGAACTAAATGTTATCATTTATTGATCTTGGCTATGTAAATTGCTACAACATTTCTGGAAAATAATTCTCAATAACCATTAAAATAAAGAACACGCATACCCTAATTTGCCTTAGGGAGCCTATTGTATAAGAGTAACAGTAAGAGCAAATGGATACACAAGAATGTTTGTAGTGGCAAAAACAAAAACTAAACAAACTGAAAATGTATCATCATGGGACTGATGAAAAATAAAAGGATTACAGTAACTTTACAATGATTAAAATTATATTCAAAATACAATAGTATACTGATACTAAAAATAAAAGTTAGCAAAAGCTCTTGGATCTGAATGAGTCCCATGTTACATATAGAATGTCCTTCAGATAGTATTATATCTGTATATGTATGACATCATTTAGAGAAGGAAGGAATAAATAGAATTGAGAGAAAAGTATTACTACCAATCTATTAATGATGGCTACAGGGTAGGAGAGGGTTCAGAGAGGGAAGGGTGATAGTAAAAAGAGATACCATTAGCTTTTTCTTTACATCTTCATTTTATACATCCTTACATGTGTTACATGTTACAATAAGCACAAAACACTCTTGCAACATAAAATATAAATAATAAATGATATAAATGGAACTATGGCTCTTTCTGTCTTTATAAATCCTACTCACAAGTCCTGTATCAAGTTAAATTCTAATTTCTCTAAATTTACTGATGGAATTATGTCCTTGGTAATTCACCATCTGGTTCCTTGTTACTACTTTCTAATTGTTGCCTTGGAGTATTATTTAACTGTTTGTATTAATGTCAAATATTTAATTAAAGTGTAACTTCCTTGTGATAAGAGCAGATATCCTACACTTTGCTCTTGGGTGTTGTCCAAAAGCTCAATTTTCATACTTGTTTGTTCATTAGCCAATTTTTATTGCATTTCTACCAGCTACCAAGCTGCGTTGCATCCTAGGGATACAGGACTACCTTGAACAAGGTATGATCTATGCCCAACAGTTTGGTGGGGTGGGATGAGACACTAGATACAGTCTTACAAATGAGTAGGTTACTAAAGGGAAATTGCAGTGTATTTTCTTGCCATCCAACAAAGCAAGCCTTTGGAAAGATCAATGACACAGGAGTCAGGAGACTTGGCTTTTAACTCATCTGTATTGCTTTCTCCCAAAATAACAAGATAAAGTATCAAATAAGAAAACAAAACGAATGTTTTTCTATATTAACATGCTAACCAGATGCAAGGAAACACAATATGTAAGGAAATTAATTTATCTAATAACGACATCAATGTCAATATGGATAATCACTAATATTTATGGGGTGCTTACTAGGATCCAAGCCAGGTCATTGATGGGCATGAATATTATCTCAACCCACCCCTTAACTGTGCCCCATCAATTCCAGGGACCCATGGACTTCATTTCCCCTTTAGCTATTTCCTGTGCAACCTAGCAAAGAAGACAACTGAGGATTTCAAGAATCCTACAGTCTTTCCTATTTGAATTACAAAGCATCTTCTTTTTGTTTTCAGACTTATTTGGCTTAAAAAGAATTATTACTTAGAGCCTGCAATTATGTTGCAGTCATTGCATGTCTCAGTAAGTAGGTTAGTGGGGGTGGGAACTAACACTGTACTTAATGAAAAATGCAACATTAAGGTTAAGCAGGTTTCCTTCTGCCTTCAATATCATTCATTATTAAAATGCATTCTCAGCCAGACCCACAGAAACAAAAACAAAGAGAAATCCCATCAATCCAGGACTAAGCGCCATGCTTCTGCATTGCAATGCAGTTGTTAAGCATAGGATCTGGGATCAAAGTGCTTAGTTCAAGTCTGGGCTCCATCACTGACAGGGTATGGGACATTAGCAACCATTTAAATTCTTTAAGCCTCAGTTTGCTCATTAGTAGGTCAGAATAATGAAGTGCCTCCCTCACAGGGTTGTTGTGAGGAGTAAATGTGGTCATGAACATGAAGAGCTTAGAAGAGTTCTTAGAAGATAGTGAGGGCTCCAGAATATTACATTATTATATTATGCCAGGAGCATTCAAGGGGCCATGTGGAATTTCTAGTCACTATATATTAAAGAGGTACAAAGAAGAGGACAAGGGAAAGGAAGCCTCTTTGAGACCTTACCCTGTCATGTAGATCTGCAACATCATGGGGGGTGTGTGTGTGTGTGTGTGTTTTCCCAGAGCAGATTTATGCTTTTGGCATCTAAACATTCACAACACTGTGTATATGTAATGTACAATATTCTTTGTAAAATTCATTTCAGTACAAAGTGAGTTAGAAACAAATTTAAGGAAAAAGAATAGTATTGTTATTAGATATAAGTTATTAGTTTGGTGCTAAATTAATTGCAGTTTTTGCCATTACTTTTCATAACTGTATTATTATGTATACCAACATCTCAATCTATGAACATCTCAAGTATCTATAAAAATAGCAGTACCCTCTTTAATAATCATCAATCACTACATGAGACAAAATATAAAACCTGTAAGTCAAGATGATAGGCTATGTGATTAGCTTTTCTAGAAAAATAATACCTAAGAAATGTTTATGATATCTATTTCCAACTGCCTGCTGGAATTTTCAACTGATGTTCACGTGCAACTCAAACACAATTAGGAACTCATAATCTCCCAGTTTTACTTCTGAAATACCTCTCTAATCACCCCATTCTCTCTCTTCCAAGAGCTCTAATTCAACTCTTGACCTTGTGTCCCAGTAAGACTTGGTCTATCTTCAACCCTGCTAAGAGATTTATCTGTCTAAAAAGCAAATCTAATATTGTTCTACACAAAGACTTTCATTGGCTCCTCTGGTTTAAACTATCATTTGGTTGACTGGATCAGATACAAACAATCTCACAACTTCTGCAAAACAACTATGAAAATTATATCAGGAAGAAAAAGAAAACCCAATGTACAATGAAAATTAGGTTAGCAGAGGACATAGTTTGGATATTTGTTTCCTCTAAATCTCATGTTGAAATGTAATCTCCATTGTTGGAGGTGGGGCCTGGTAGGATGTGTTTGGGTCGTGTAGGAGGATCTCTTATGAATGGCTTGGTGCTCCCCCTTGTGGTAATGAGTGAGTTCGCGCTCTCAGTTCACACAGGATCTGGTTGTTTGAAAGAGTGTGACACTATCCTCCTTTCTTTTGCTCTTCTGCCATGATTGTACATTTCCTGAGACCCTCACCAGAAGCAGATGGTGGCACCACACTTTTTGTAGAGTCTGCAGAAGCACGAACAAAAAATAAACCTCTTTTCTTTATAAGCTATCCAGTTTAAGGTATTCCTTTATATTATAGCAACACAAAATGGATTAATGCAACAGACAAATAGAATGAGTTTTTATTTATGTTGAAGCCATTGGAGTTAAAACAAACAAACAAAAAAAAAGTAATTCTGTGTTCTACCTTATTAAAATGTCAATCCTATCCACTTAAAAGGGGGAAGGATAACACTTAGTTCCTCCTACATTGGACATCCTTTGCTCCAAGAGTCTCTGCTAACCAGAAAATTGAGTCAATAACTTTGTTGCACTGGTGGTGTTTTTTGATACTATAGAATATCATGCTCTAACCTCTCACTCCCCCAATCATTTTTCTATATTCCTAAAATTAAGACAAGAAAGGATATAGAAGAGGCAGTGATATGATGTATTTTAGGAGATTATCTTCTTATTAATAAGGCCCTGTGGGCAGATGCTGGGACATCTTGGCAGTTGAGAAAGCTTGCATACACTCATCTGTTCAGAGTTAAAATATTAGAGAATCAGAAAGAGGGAGCAGAAAAAAAACCTTACATTGGTGATGTTAGGCCACAGTAGAATAATACCAACATGGTATTGTCTCCCCAAATCATGGGGAGACAAAAAAAAAATCATTCTCTACCCACGTTAATCAAAAATTTGAGCTCATTTTAATTTGAAAAATAAAATGTCATCTTAAGTGTGCTCCAATTGAGGAAAGCAGGTCATATCTCTTGGCTTTGTACATTCGATGTGAGCTTTATTTCAGAGTATTTGGTCTGTGTCTGTGGTCTAGCACTGGCTTTGCCCCAAAATCATTGGTGACATTGTCCAGCTCTGCTTTTCAAGTGAAACAGGGTGCGAGGGTGACACTGAGAGATCGGTTCCAGAGACTTTCCTTTGTGGTGTGTCAATGTCCCCCTGACCCATGCACATTTCTTTGGGGGCTTTCATTTTTGTCTGAAGTATATTGTCACACTTGCTGCCACACTGCATCCCTCAACTTCCCATTGGACATATGGACCTCCTTCATTCGGTCGTCCTGTCATTTGGTCACCCAGCATGTGGTCTGATGCAAGAAAGATGACGTTTGGCTCTGACTGGCAAAATCTTTTTCTAAATTCTGGTTCATCTGAGGCCAGGCAGAACAGCACTACCCAAACTATTTTTGCCCGGGCACGGTGGCTCAGGACAGTAATCCCAGCACTTTGGGAGGCCGAGGCAAGCAGATCACGAGGTCAAGAGATCAAGATCATCCTGGCCAACATGGAGAAACCCCATCTCTACTAAAATTACAAAAATTAGCTGGGCGTGGTGGTGGGCACCTGTAGTTCTAACTACTAGGGAGGCTGAGGCAGGAGATTTGCTTGTACCCAGGAGGTGGAGGTTGCAGTGAGCCGAGATCGCGCCACTACACTCCAGCCTGGCAACAGAGTGAGACTCCATCTCAAAACAAAACAAAACAAAACAAAAACTAATTTTGACTATACTCAATGTTATGTCTTGCACATACATTTCCCTGGGTAGCATCAAATAAATGATCTTCAAAATGTAAAAGCTCTTGAATGCAGGTAAAAATGAGGTATCTGTTTAAAGAATACTGTGTCCTCAGCAAATCTAGTCTGTCTTATTAAGATATAGCTGATTATTCCTGAGATGACTTTATCTAGGGTTCCTCTCTTCATAGTTAGGGAGGTAGAATGTGCACAGGGTTTCTCCTCAGAAAACCTTCTCACAGCTGTGTGGGCAAATCACATGTAAGAGCAGTATGCTTTAGTTTCCTTCTAAAATAAGGGTGATGATCCTTATAGGTGTCAGTTGAGCTAAAACAGAATAATGGATGAATCTTTGTAAATTCTAAAGAAAGACTTCTGTTCATATATTTCGTTTAACAGATACAAGTATCTCCACGTGACCACAAGAGACCTAAACTGATTTTTCCAGAGCTGTCAAATCAAGATCATAGTAATAAATTTGAAAAAAAAACACATTATTTAGATGCTACTTTACTTGAATGTCAGATTTTTACTGTGTATATGTAAAATTATTTTCTAAAAGAGCAGAGAAAGCTATAAAATATAATTTAAAGAATTGTATAAAATTATTACAAATCCAATAGGCAATAAAAAACAAAACAAATTGGTCATGGGTTGAAATATCATGAAGAAATGTGAAGAGTCTAATCAAACTATGCTAACAGAGTTACCAAGTTTCTACAAGTAGAATTCTATAAATTTAAACAAGAGGAGTAGAGAGAAAGAGAGAATTTGTGCCTGGCCTATATATCATCAATGACCCAAGGCTAATAGAATAGCCTGCCTATATGGTATAGACAGTAGCTAAAGGAAATATTTCCTAAAGGAAGAAGAAAGAGGAATAAACAGGAAACAATCTCATTCTCCCTTGGGTTTTGCTCTCCCGTGGTTTTCTCTTGTTTACAGAGTTCCTGAGGCTACTTCAAGTGCTATACCAAGAGCTTTACCTGGCTTAACTCATTTTTCCTCACCACAACCCTATGAAGAAGTCACACTATTATCATCTTCATGTTACTAATGAGAAATCTGAGGCTAGGTTTTCACTCATGTAATCCCCATGATAACCCTAGGGATATTTTGCACCGTTATTTCCGTTGTACTAAGAAGGAACACCAGGCTCAGCTGGAGAACTACAGAAAGGAAGCAATATCAGTGAAGAGAAGAGGTGGTCTCAAGTTTGTGAGCTCTCGACAAATAAAAGTTGACTTTGGAGTAAGACGAAAACAGGCAGAAAATTGAGATAAGTAGCAGAAAGGAGTAGTCTTACCCTGGTATATTTCTATTTGGGGAGCTGACTTTACAATCTATGAGTCTTTCTTTAGGGATGGGGGAGAGAGATGGCTTATGGTAATAAACAGTAGTGGAGACTAATGAAAGAAATGATAGGTAAGCTATATACTAAACATGTTTCAATTTTCAAAATAAGCATTTGATATGCATAATATGATCTCCATCGTATTTTTAAATTTTTAATTTTTGTGGGTACATGGTAGGTGTACATATTTGTAGGAGATATTTTGGTACAGACATACAATGTGTAATAATGACATCATGGAAAATTGGGTATACTCAAGCTTTTATCCTTTGTGCTACCATGTCATTATACTCTTTTAGCTATTTACAAATGTACAGTTAAATTATTACTGGCTATAGTTCCCCTGTTGTGCTGTTAAATACTAGGTCTTATTCATACTTTCTATTACTTTTTTACCCATTAATTGTCCCCATATCCCCCCACTCCCCTTCCCAGCCTCTGTTTATCATCTTTCTATTCTCTATCTCCACAAGTTCAATGTTTTGGCCATTTTATAGATGAAGACATTGAAGTTTAAGGTCATATAGCTAGGTAAATGGCAGAGCTCAGATTAAAACTATACATATATAAAAGTCCATGATATATAAATATAAAAGCCCATGAGCTTCACGTTCATGCAAGTGCCTATTACTATGATGTCTACTAGTGATTAATACATATTCAAATTATTATGTAAGAGAGTTGGAGAGAGACATGGCTTACTAAATTCATATTAAAATGAAACAAATTATTTTTGATCATTACCATTTAGTACTACTTCCTGACTCATCTTTACCCACACTTTTATTGACTGGAATTTTATTCTTCCCTTCCTGACCTAAACTTGAAATCTCTTCTTGATATCTACCTAAAGGAAAAAAGAGATTAAAAATTGTTCTAAATATTGATACACTGAAATATAAATGTTAAAAAAATCATTAAAAATATCGGTCTGTTCTTATCCATAAAATACACATTAAAACACGTAATGAAAGAATCTAGTGAATTGATACAATTAATAAAAAGTTTTGGGAAAATGCCTAGTTGCTTACCCTTTCTGATAGTCACCAGAAAAGAATCAGCAACTTAACTTGTATTAAGGTGACTGAGCTAGAATAGTTCTGTGTCATGTTTATACATTGATCTCATGAAACTCCTTTTCTAATGTTAATTTGTAAAACCAACTAACCATTTTGTGCTTAATGAGAATGATATAAGGTGAGAAAAATGATGTAACATGGTAGAATGGAACAATGGCTGCTCCAAAAATCTGGAATCTGAGTTCTAGTTCTAGTCCTGCTACCAATTAGCAGCTGTGTGACCTGGAACCAGTTATTTTACCTCTCTCGGTCTCAGTTTTCACAAAAGTAAAGAGAACTGGAGTTAAAACCAAATTATCTCTGAGAGTGACCTTACAAGGTAGTAAGACTACAAATTTGAGTATGAAAAAGATCCGAACTTTCCTGGGTATATCTGCCTATCCATCTGGGGAAGTCGCAAAATGTCCTATTTGTGTTGGGGGCTGAGAGGTATCTTGGGAAGTAAAGTTGTGTCAATTGCTGGGATTCAGAGCCATGTCCAGTAAAATAGTGGATGGCCAAACAGAAGTCTGTTTTTCAGTTTTCTGAGAAAGAAATTATCCTAGAGAATGGGGTGAGTGCTGTAAGGCTTTACTCATGGCATAGCCTCTCTCATCAAAGAGGAGCGGCAACCGTGCAGAGCTTGTATTGTCTGACACTCAGGTGTGTGCCCTGGAGTTCCATGGGGACCAATGCGGCTTTAAGTAAAAACTAAAGTAGCCATTTCCTCTGGCCCCATAAAATACTGAGGTGCCATCAACACTGTGTAGGGGCCTCTCTGGCTTGTTAGTGGGTTTATCAGGTTGATTGGAACAGAGGGCCCAACTAGACCTGAACTAAGTGTTAATTCACCTCTTCCGGATCTGTGGCCTTAAGCTAGTGACTTAATAATTCTTACCTCAATTTCTTTACCTGTCCAATGGGAATGATAAAGTCTTTTTTCTCAAAAGTCCATTGAGATAATAAAGTCTTTTTTCTCAAAGTCCACTGAGATAATAAAGTCCTTTTGCTCAAAGTCCATCGAAATAATTAAACGTGGTTGTAAAGCACTTGCCCAGTGCTGGGTGAATTGTAGCTACTTAATGTGTGCTAGCAATCTTGCTCCAGCCACCCTGTTGGATGTGACATGCTGAAAGGGAGACAGCTTTGCTCTGCCTTGTGGTTGCATCACAGGCCACACATGTGGAGGTCAGGATGGTTACTCATGGAAATCAGTGTCCTCAGAAGCATCAGAAATGCTTCCTTAGTGAAGGAGGCAGCAGTGTGTTAGTGGCTAGGCAGACACAGGGGCACCTGGGAAGCAGAGGCACTGTTGTAATTAGGGGAAAAGCAATGGCCTCTGCCAGGGAGGTTCTTAGGTTGTTGGAGAAATGGCACAATGGCCATGGACCCCAGGAGCAGTCCTTTTTTTTGTGAGCACATGCAATAGTTTTTAGGAACTTCAGGACATACTTAGAGGATATTTTGAGAGAATTGTGTTAATAGCTGAAGATCTCAAGTTAAAATTTGGGGGTCTTTCATGGAAAATTTGGGTAAATTCATTTAATCAAAAATATGTATTGAGCACCCACTATGTGTCGGGAGCTCTGCTAGTTTAGAAAACCATGCTCAGCAAGAAGGACTGGTATCCTCAACCATTTGGGAAGCTTGCACTCCAGGACTGACTATATATGCATCAATACACAAGAGATTTTCACTTAGTAGTGAGCCTGTGAAAATAAAATACTTTGAGAACTATGACAAAGATTACAGGGGTGGTAGGCAGGGTCTTGCTGCACAGAAGGTATTTGAGCTAAGACCTCCATGAGGAGAAGAAGCTATCTTTGGGAAGATCTGGGTAAGAGTGAGCCAGGCAGTGGAGGCATCAAGAGCCAAAGTCCCGAGTCAGGAAAAAAAGCCAAGACCAGCATGCCCACTGAAAAGCAGAAGTGAGAGACAAGTTTGAAATGATGTAGGAGAAGCTGAGAGAAGCCAGTTGGAAAAAAAGACACACACAAAAAAATGTCATTGAAAAAGCTCTACTAAAAAGTTAGCAAACATCAAAATAAGCAATAGGGTGAAATAACATTATTTCCAAACAAATTAATGAAGTAATGGAGTTGATTATCAAGGAGGAGATACACCATCACTTTCAGCATATTTTAGTACCTAAGACAGTGCCAGGTTGTGAGGTTGCATGATGCCATATTCTTAGAACTTATACCTTGTACATTGTTTTAATCACCAAAATGTGACTGGTGGACTGTATTTTCAATCCTGATATATAATTAGTATAAACTAGTGGATGTCATGAAATGACACTGAACTTGGAGCCAGAAGGTCCAGGGTCAAGTTCAAGTTGCAAGATTCCACCTGCTGAAAGACCCTAGGCACTCCCCTTGGCCCCCACTGAAATCGTTTCCTTAGATCTAAGTTTAAACAAATTGCTACCACAGAGGGAAATTATGGGAATTAGACAAGACAATGATTTTAAAGGTCCTTGAAAATTGTAAAGCATCATCCACATTTATTGGTTAAAAATCATTTTTTAACATTTTTTGTTTAAAACTTTTCTCTCTCTTGCTTCCTTTGCATCTATTTCTTATTTTTCCTTTAAATTTTGTACCTATTGTATCACTGTTGTTTTCAAGGAAAACCACTAGAGGTCAGAATTTCACGTAAATTGTTTAAAGAAACCACCAAAATGTGGGAGGAGGGAAGGTGGTGGGAGGGAGAGAGAAAGGAGGGAGGGGAGAGGAAGGGAGTGGAGGAGGGAGAGAGAGAGAGAACATTTCATTTTCCTACTAGGTAACAAACAATACGTTTAAGGCATAAAAAGAAAAATAATGACGGCTTGCAACAAAGACGTTTTGATCTTATTCTCAAAATTGTTACTTAACAGACTTAGGGAGGGAAGGAAAGATAAAATAGAATTCGTTAAAATTTTTATTGATGATGTCTACACAGCTTAAAGTGCACATTGATTAACCTATAATTCTAAAACAGGTCTGAGATGAAGGCTCATTTTGCAAATGAAGACACCGAAGTGTAACAGATGTAACAGCATGCTGAAGACAACAAGATTGACTCCAGTGTCTTTCTCTCCACTAAACCATGTCTGGGGAAATAAGACTTTAAAGATAATATCTGTATATTGGTCAATATATTCTATGATTGGTTAGCATTCCTGGGTTTTCACAAATGGCATTCTGCAATTCTAAATAATATATTTAGTTTTCACTCTCCTATATGGATTTGGGGGAAAATTCCTTTCACGTTCTGTTTCCCAGAGTATCTAGAAATTTCTGAGCACTGTGCTGCAGTGCTAGTACATACAGTAATGATTAGCCAAGGAGAAAAGTATTAAGTTTAGCTTGTTCTTAGGGAAAAAATATTGAAAAATGTAATAATCCAGTCCTTTAAAACATTTACTTAGCCATCATACTATTTTTTTTTTTTTAATTTTGTAAAGCTAAATATACATACCTAGCTTGTTTGGGAGTAGGGAGGGGTTGTCACAGTATTCATGAAGGAACAAGCTGGAGAAGATGACAGCATATATATATATATAAATTTTTTTCAGAAAAAATATATAATTATATATATATAATTTTTTTTTTTTTTTTTTTTTTTTTTGCGATTGGGTCTCTGTTGCCCAGGCTGAAGTGAAGTGTCATGATCATGGCCCATGTAGGCCCAACCGTCCGGACTTAAGCAATTCTCCTGCCTCAGTCTCCCAAGTAGTTGGAACTACAGGTGTGCACCATTACGCCTAGCTATTTTTTAAAAATTATTTTAATTTTATGTAAAGATGGGGGTCTCCTATTTCACCCAGGCTGGTCTCAAACACCTGGGATCAAGTGATCCAGCTGCCTTGGCCTCCCTAAGTGCTGAGATTACAGGCATGAGCCCACACACCCGACCAACTGTTCATATCCTGAGAGAAGGTATCATGTCTTGGTTTCTGGTGTGGCCGTATCATCTAGCATCGTGCCTAGAGCAGAGGAAAGGCAGTGATGAATATGCTCATGTTGCTTTAGGTGCATTTAGGTATGTAGGAAATTTGCAAAGAAAAAGGATAAATTAACTGGTGCTGACCTCAAGAGTTTGTAATCTAATACAAAGCTTGATATGTAGATGCAGGAGCTTGGACAGGTTACTTATCTTAGCTTCCAAACCCTCCCGTCTAACATGATGTCTGGAACTTAGTAGGTACTCAGTACATTCCAGAATCATGGATTTCTTTTATTATTATTATTATTAAGAATAAAATTTAGAGTCCATTTGATGCAGTTTCCAGGCTCTGGATGAAGAAGAGGAAATCATACCCAAGAACAGACTTAGTTCTAGAACCCAGGGTTCTAGAGCTCTGCTTCCCAAGTCCCTCTCCGCAGGAGCACTCACTCCATTTTGTCACACTCTGGCTTGTAATTATCTCATAACGTCTGCACATCCTCAGGAGGAAAGTTAATGAGATTTCCATTGTTTGAAATCTTAACAGGGTTTCTAATGGGAAAGTGGGAAGGGAGAAGTTTTCTATTAGGTAAAAAAATAGTGCTATTCTCAAATGGATTCTCCCATTTGCAGAGACAAGAAAAACTTTAATTTTCAACACCTCTCATGACACCCCAGGAATAATCTAAAGTTTCCTACACTCTAAGGAAAGTTCAATAATGGTTTTAATACTTTATTTCTAATCAAAACTTGTTTTCTGAACATTTGCCCTCACATTATTCATTTATTCACCCAAGAAATTATTTGGAAGCTCTAAGGTCTCATTGTTCCTCACAGCATTTATTTTATCGTATCAAAGGTTAAAACTTGGATTGCAATCTTAGAGGAAAATTAATTCAGTGATTAAGAAAAATGCACTTTAAACAATACACATTTAAATAAGTGACAAGCATGGGGCAATGTATTTCTGAATTTCTTTTTTTTTAAAAACCCTCTTTTCTACTTAAAATTTTAAGCAGCTGCAATTCTTCCATCCTATAGCCTAGAGAAACAGCATGAATTACTAATGAGGGGAGCACCAATCTGCAGTGCAGTGACCAGTTTCAGAACAAAAGGGTAAAAGCTAAAACCAGAAAAAATAGATTTTGTATCTACTAGCTGCTTAAAGCATATTTGGACCTTGGCTCTACTTGAGAACATTTTGCAATATTCTACCGTTCTTCTGCAGAGGGTATTTGGTCCCAAAGACTATACTTCCAAATAAAGAAATGTTCATTTATATACTACGTCCAGTACTCGACAAAATGTTTCCATCTTCTATGTTGGAACTCAGGATCCCATTAACTTATGAAATATATATTTAATATTTAAGTTTTCTTTTACAGACCTTTTGCCTAAACAGTTTTACCAGCAACAGTATTAGAAAGGAGGAGAATAAAAACAGCCAAAGAATAGAGATGCTTTTAAGTGAGGAAAGGACTTCTGAAGACTGATGCCTGAATTGTGCATCTGCCCCTGGAACAAGAATGTAACAAGGAATCTCCCCCCGCCCTGGGTAAGTTCCTCAGATCCCCTGTCCTGGGTTTCCCCCTCCCAACATCCTCTTACCTAACGTCAACGGAGAGTTTTAAAGAAGTAACAGACCAGATACGGAAAATCCCGATTTTCCAAAATAGAAGGAAAGTGGGAGGAAACTAGGGAGGAAGAAGAGAAAGTCATTGAAATCTAGGAAGGGGTCAGAGATGAGGGAAGAGATCACATTTGTTATACATGAAAATTGTGGTTTTCTTTCCTCACCTTTGGGTCCTGGTGAAATTGTGTGTGTTGCACAGACTTCAGCGGTAGGACGGCTATTGATATCCAGACCCAGACTCTGAATTTGCAAAAGAAATAGTACCAGGAGGATAAACTGTTTTCTTCCAAGCAAAGGTGCAAAGCCATTCATTGCTGTGGTTCCTCAGAAAAGGGTCTCCCAGAAATGCCAAATAAACAGCTTTATTTTAAATAAAACCTCCTGCTTCTGGGAAGAAGGGAAGTATTTGGAACACACATTCCAAAAAGGCCTACAAAGACAGGAAGGAAGCATACCCTAGATTGTTTATTTTCTCAGTGTTCCAAATGGACCATACATTGTCCAGACTGTTTATTTTCAAGTGACAATAGTTTATTAAAAATTATCTCTGAACTCCAGTGTGAAGGTCAGCAGAAACATCCCCCAAGAGCAAAGAAGAGACAGATGCCTTCTGCTGAGTACTTGAGCTGACAATTTAACAGACTATATTGCATTTAAACACTGAGTTTCAGAAAGGTTGTGAACCTGAGAGGTCTTCAGTTAGCAACATGTTATGCAAACACTATGCATGGCTTTGAGCTTTTCATAAGGCGACATTTATCGCCTGCTTGTGCCTGTTGGACACTAATGCTTCCAATGCCCTCCATGACCTTATTTCTCTCTCTTGCTACCAAGATTAGTCTTTTGTGATTAAATTCAAAAGGAAAGAACAACCAGCTTTTCTGTGAAGCAACTTGGTGGTAGGTATTAGGAATATTAAAATGTTTATAACCTTTGGCCCAGTTTACAGCTTTTAGCCTTTCTGGTACACTATCTCAAGGAGATATTCTGAAATGTGGGCAAAGCTTCAATTGAAGAGATGTAGCCGAAAGGGAAAGGCCACCAATTCCCTAACGACCTGTTAACAGTAGGCAAATTATGATAAATAGAAATGTATGAGAGCGTATGACATGGCAATTTTATTAAAACGGTGTTTTCAGCAAGTTTTTGATAAAATAAGGGGGGAAGCTTACGGTATTATGTTTCATAAAAAGCTCAATAGATTTAGATGTAGAGTATGTAGATCAGATATAGACATAGATAGAGAGATCAGAGATCTCTATCTATTCCACCAACATATGACCTGTACGAATAGTCTAGGCAGAGTAAGATATTGGAAGATTGGAACCAGAATCACGTCCATTGGAGAGGCCCCTTACCTTCTCCATTCTTGAACAGGCATGTCAACTAAGAGTTAGGTGAAAGGGATTTTGGACCTGCTTTCCCGGAAATTGGAAAAGAAGGACCTTACAGATCCTGATACATACTGACTGCTGAAAACTTATCCCTAAGAGATGTAGTTACAAGTAACCATGAATCCAAGAAATACGGATGCACTAGTTTCCTCAGGCTGCTGTAACAAAGCACTATAAACTGAGTGGCTTAAACCAATGGCCAGTTGGCTAAAATCAATGCCAACCTTTTTGGCACCAGGGACCAGGTTGGTGGAAGACAGTTTTTCAATGAGGAAGATGTGGAAATAGATTCAGGATGATTCAGGCACATTACTTTATTCGTTTTTTGAGATGGAGTCTCGCTGTCACCCAGGCTGGGGTACAGTTGCGTGATTTTGGCTCACTGCAACCTCCGCCTCCTGGGTTCAAGCGATTGTTGTGCCTCAGCCTACCGAGTAGCTGAGATTACAGGTGTGGACCACTACACCTGGCTAATTTTTTGTATTTTTAGTAGAGTCGGGGTTTCACCATTTTGGCCAGGCTGGTCTGCAACTCCTGACCTCAAGTGATCTGCCCACCTCGGCCTCCCTAAATGCTGGGATTACAGATGTGAGCCACCATACCTGGCTTCAAGCACTTTACATTTATTGTACACCTTATCTCTATTATTTGCATTGTAATATATAATGAAATAATTAAACAACTCACTATAATGTAGAATCAGTGGGAGCTCTGAGCTTGTTTTACTGCAACTATACTGTCCCATCTGGGGGTGATGGGAGACACTGATAGATCATCAGGCATTAGGTTATCCTAAAAATCAGGCAACCTACATCCCTGCATGTGCAATTCACAATAGGGTTTGCACTCCTGTGGAAATCTAATGCTGCTGCTGATTCACAGGAGGTGGAACTCAGGCACTGATTTGACTGATGGGGGAGCAGCTGTAAATAGAGATGAAACTTCACAGGCTCACCCACCACTCACCTCCTGCTGTGCAGCCTGGTTCCTAACAGGCCACAAACTGATACAAGTCCATGGCATGTGGGTTGGGGACCCCAGGCTTAAACAGCAGAAATTTGCTCTGAGGTATTGGGGATCAGAATTGCAACATAGAATTTGAAATTCTGGGAGGGACAATTGAGTCCATCACAACAAAGCATATAGTGAAACTGATGTTTTCGTAAGCAGTGCAGGGACGGAAACTGGCACTGATTGAATGGTCATTATGTACAGGCTGAGAGCTAGTTTCAACTTGAGTTGATCTCATTTAGTCTCAAAATAGTCCTGTGGATTAGACAGTAGGCTCAAAAAAGTTAAGCAGTTTGAGTAAGGTCATCCATTGAAAAAGTGAGAAAAAAAAAAATCAAATACAAATTATTTCCCCAAATCCTGCTTTTAAAATACTATTTGGTTTCCATAAAGATGAGTCTTCTCAAGCATTGAGGATGCATTAATTTTCACAAACACTTAAAAGGTCCAAAGTGGATGCATTTGTCAGGTTAACAGTGATAAAAAAAATAGTGAAAATAGAATGATATTAGGAATCTCAAATCTTACATCTGTCCTCAAGGTATGTGGCATAGAGCAAACCATGTAATGTCAATTGCCACAAGGCATGTAAAGTGAGTTTGGACTTGACATTTAATGTTCTTTCTAAATGCTATGATTCTAAGAAAATTGGTACTCTTTAAATTGTTTAGACTACTCTAAGTCTATTTCACTTATTTGTTTCTTTTCAAACATTCCCTGGCACACATGAGGATAGAATCATTGCATTTATATATAGAAATTAACTGGTAATCATTTCAAACAAGTAATAGTCTTTAAAATTTTTCTTGGCATATCCTGTCTCCTTCCTTTTTTACTCAATAAGGCATATAAATATATTTCTATATATTGTATAAAATATTACATCAAAATTTAAATTGCTACAGAGAATTCATCACATATTATATATATATATATATATATAACATTACTTAATTTTAAAATGGGAAAGATGATTGAATACATAAAAGTGGTTAAAATATGTTAAGTATATTACCTTTAGTGTACAAAAAAATAGTGCTTCCAATAAATATTTCAAGTGACATTTTAAAGGGTTCAGTCTTGTTTATTCAGAAAATGAAGCCACTGAGAATAAGTCAACACTGTTTTTGCCTTAAAACATGGTTTTAAAATAGACAACAAGCCAATCAAGTTTACAGATGGCATAAAATTGGAAGAGGTTAATGGTAAATCTAAAAAGTAAACAATTAGTGGCTAGTTTATAAAATTGTCTTCATAGTTCCACTTTTTTTTCTGACAGCTTTCATCTTTCATTTCCCAAGATATTGGAATTCCAGGCTTAGCTTTGTGTTTGTCCAAATATGACATGTCATTAAAGTAAATAACAAGTGATATTTGCTGCTTGTTATTTTTCTACCTTTTTTTGTGAATTGAATTGTGGCCCCAAAAAACATATGTCCACACACATCTAACCTGGAAACTGTGAATGTGACCTTATGTGACAAAATGGTCTTTGAAAACGTAATTAAGCTAAGAGTCATCCTAGATTATTTAGGTGGGCCCTAAATCCAATGACAAGGATTCTTAGAAGAGGCACCCAAAAGAGGGAAACAGAGACGAAAGGAGAAGGCCATTTGAAGATGGAGGCAGAAATTAGAGTTATGCAACAAAAAACTGAAGAATGGGCTTGCAGCCACCATAAACTGTCAAAGGCAAGGAGGGTTTCTTCCCTACAGCCTGCAGAGTAGAGTTCTCTGCTGCCTACACCTCAATTTTGTACTTGTGGCCTTGAGAAGTATGAGGTAATAAAGGTCTGTTGTATTAAGGCACCAAATTTGGGGTAATTTGTTATGGCAGCCCTAAGAAACTAACACACCATTCCTGTGCTATTCCTCCACAGTTACTGGAAGAAATGACACATCAAAACGTTTGCTCAGTTCCTAACAGACACCCAGCAACATCTGTTCTTGTGCGTTTTAATTATGCATCCAGCTTCATGATATTTTCCTGGAAGGAAAATACATTCCAGGATATGAAAAAAAGCATATCCTAAGGCAGAAGTATTTTACTAGTTAAAACAGGATAGTAAAACAATGACAACCTCATCTCCAGAAGGGATTTCCTGACAAATTGATGTAACTCAATTTTGGACGTGTTTTCAGCTTTGT
The DNA here is from genome assembly GCA_036589455.1 of Ateles fusciceps. Taxonomy (NCBI): domain Eukaryota; kingdom Metazoa; phylum Chordata; class Mammalia; order Primates; family Atelidae; genus Ateles; species Ateles fusciceps. The sequence continues at coordinate 6,083,715 of JAZHEH010000045.1, read as the reverse complement.
CCATTCACTTAAGTACATAGTAGATTAAAGATCTCTCTTGTGACTTAATTTAACTTTATACAGTTTGTAAAAAATGAAAATTAGAATGGCTTTTAAAATAATGCATTTAGAAAGTAACATGCAAACACACCATAATTTTTTTTTTTTTACATTTCAAACTTATATTTATAAAACCACAATTAAAAAAAATCAAGGCTGGGTGTGGTGGCTTACATCTATAGTCCCAACACTTTGGGAGACCAAGGCAGGTAGATTGCTTGAAGTCAGGAGTTCAAGACCATTCTGGCCAACACGGTGAAATCTTGTCTCTACTAAAAATACAAAAATTAGCCTGGCATGGTGGCATGTGCCTATAGTACCAGCTACAGGGGAGGCTGAGGCAGGAGAATCACTTGAACCCAGGAAGGGGAGGTTGCAATGAGCCGAGATTGCACCACCACACTCCAGCCTGGACAACACAGTGAGAGTCTGCTGCCCAGAGAATCAAAAAAAAAAAAAAAAAAAAAAGAAGGAAAGAAAGAAAGAAAGAAAAAATCAAATATTCAACCTGGGAAAGCTGATTAAAAAAAAAAGTCAAAGTCAAATGGTTTTAACAGGCTTATGAGGCAAAATCAGAAGCTTCTCACTCTTTGCTCTCCACTCCCAATTCTTACTCCTATAAGAATACTATAGTAATTATTTCAGTGCTTCTTAATTTATCTCCTTTGTATTTTTAAGTAACAAACTGATACTCTGGTTTTTATTTCTTTCAGTTTAGATACACACTGACTTCTAAATGTGGAAGATGGAGACGTCTCTCTCATTCCTAGGCCTGCATCTTCCACAAACATTTTTCTTCTTTTAGTCATAGTAACTTAATATTATCATCTTAATCCGATATTTTATGTTTATATTATAATGGCTCTGTAACAATTATTCACAGCAGAGGCATATAGTACATCATGATTACACTGTGTTTCTTGTGCTAATTTGTTTTCCCTAGGTTTAATAATTGTGCTGTTTTCTTTTGCATAGCTGTCTATGTACCAAACCCATCATAACTACCAATTCTTTGATATTTGTCAGTTTTGTAGAAATGTAAAGTGTTTCATTAGCTTCTATTACTTTTCTTAGAAATCTCTTCGGGAACCCTCAAACTTACTGCTCCATTAAGATTGGAAGGCTTGTTGCCCAGCTGTTATCCTGAGACTTATCTTCACTATTGTCTAGGAATTGGTATTATTATACAACTTCTTTTGTGATGTCTGCAATCTTCTTTTTTTTCTCAGTTTCATCCCTCATTTTAATATAGTATATCCTCTGGTAGTTTCCCAAAAGAGAGTGGAGTGCAGATAAATTTTTGAGACACTGCAGGTCTAAAAATATAGTAATTGTCCCTTCAAATTATGTGATGTTTTGGCTGGGTATAGGATCCCAGTATGAAAATAATTTTTATTCTGAGGTGTAAACATATTGCTCTATTTTCTTTTAGCCTTTAGTGTTTCTGCTGAGGAATTTGGTGTTGTTCACATTTTCTACACTTTCTACAGAATATGTTTTTCCTCTCTTTAGAAGCTTTTAGGAGTTTTAAAAATACCAGATTTTCTGAAATTTAAATGATAGGGCCTTAATGTGGATCTTTTTGCATTTACTGTATTGGCTATCTGTAGGCTCTTTAAGTCTGGAAATAATTTTCTGTCAGTATTATAAATTTTCTTGTGTTGGCTCCTGATAATGTCCTTACCTGTACCTCTCTGTCCCCCATCTCTGTCTCTCAAGATCATTTCTGAAGGATATACTGGATTTTTTGGATTAATCTTCTAATGTCTGGAATATTTCTCCACTCATGCCTTTCAACCCTTTTGCTGGATATGTGTTTTGTATCAAATCATTATAAATTATTTATAAATACATCCTTTATAATCATAAAAATTCAATTCATTCAACAAATATTTACTGAGCACCTATTATATGTTAGTTTTGCTAATTTTTCCTCCTTTATAGTCTTTGTCTTATTTTTATTTTCTTAGCTCTCTAAATCTATCAATTATAGTTTTTTAAGAAACTCTTTTTTTCTTGGATTGTCACTATTTAGTCGAAATTCCTTTTACTTCTGTTTGTTTGATTTAATTTATGTATGTCTTGTTACTAACTTTAATAAGATGTCTGGATATCCTACACTAATCCATTCATAATTAAGAGCCACTAAACTGATATTTGGAAGCTCTGTATATACAAGTGGAGTTGACTAACGACAATATCTACTGTATTATAAGGCAAAGAGATAATGACTTGCCTAATTTGTGGGAGCCTCTCATTCTCATTACCTGCATCTCTGTTTTTTAAACTGTAAGATTTATTTAGCACACTCCAATCCCTTGTTTAAGGGGATGTGTTTATTGCTAGTAGCATTCTGATTAAGAAAGGGATTTAAGTATCTGACTGTTCTTACTTTCTCTCAATCTTCTGTAGCTCACTGTCACCTCAGCTATGGCTGCTGATACCTCTAGATGTTTATGGGTTAAAATATCAGTCCTGTACTCAGATACACCAGGTGCAGTCTTCTAGCAGCACATAATAGGTTTGGAAATCAATAGCCATCATTCCTCATTTTAACGATTTTCCCAGTGTTTCTTTTCAGCCTCATTTTGCCACCATTCAAAACACATAGTATATGGTATCTTAAATTCCTGAGACCTCTGAATTTCTGGTGTATTACCAACTTACATTTTTCTGTTGTTTCCAATGATAGATAGTTTTCACATTTCTCTGTTCTGTTAAGTTAGTGATCATTTGTCTAGTACTTTTGCTAGTTTCCAAAACACTTTTTGGTTGCTTCTCTTGTTTCCTTATGGTCATTGTAGATTTATTTTTTATTTTCTTCTTTATACTTTAAGTTTTGGGATACATGTATAGAAAGTGCAGGTTTGTTATATAGGTATACATGTGCCTTGGTGGTTTGCTGCATCTATCCCCCCCGTCATCTACATTAGGTATTTCTCCTAATGATATCCCTCCCCCAATCCCCCCCCACCCATGGTTATCCCTCCCCAATCCCCCCAGCCCCCAACAGACCCCAGTGTGTGTGATGTTCCCCTCCCTGTCCATGTGTTCTCATTGTTTAACACCCACTTATGAGTGAGAACATGCGGTGTCTGGTTTTCTGTTCTTGTGTCAGTTTGCCAAGAATGATGGTTTCCAGCTTCATTCATGTCCCTGTAAAGGACATGAACTCATCCTTTTTTATGGCTGCATAGTATTCCATGGTGTATATGTGCTACATTTTCCTTATCCAGTCTATCTGATGGACATTTGTGTTGGTTTCAAGTCTTTGCTATTGTAAACAGTGCCACAATAAACATACGTATGTATGTGTCTTTATAATAGAATGTTTTACAGTCCTTTGGGTATATACCCAATAATGGGATTGCTGGGTCAAATGTTGTTTCTACTTCTAGATCCCTGAAGAATCACCACACTGTCTTCCACAATGGTTGAACTAATTTATACTACCAACAGTGTAAAAGTGTTCCTATTTCTCCACATCCTCTCCAGCATCTGTTGTCTCCTGATTTTTTGATTGCCATTCTTACTGGTGTGAGATGGTATCTCAATGTGGTTTTGATTTGCATTTCTCTAATAACCAGTGATGATAAGCTTTTTTTCATATGTTTGTTGGCTGCACAAATGTCTTCTTCTGAAAAGTGTCTGTTTATATCCTTCACCCACTTTTTGATGTTTTCTTTTTTCTTATAAATTTGTTTAAGTTCTTTGTAGATTCTGGTTATTAGCCCTTTGTCAGATGGGTAGATTGCAAAATTTTTTTCCCATTCTGTTGGTTGCTGGTTCACCCTCAATGTGCAAAAATCACAAGCATTCCTATACACCAATAACAGACAAACAGAGAGCCAAATCATCAGTGAATTCCCATTTACAATTACTACAAACAGAATAAAATACCTAGGAATACAACTAAGAAGGGATGTGAAGGACCTCTTCAAGGAGAACTACAAACCACTGCTCAAGGAAATAAGAAAGGACACAAACAGATGGAAATCATTCCATGCTCATGGTTAGGAAGAATCAATATCATTAAAATGGCCACACTGCCCAAAGTAATTTATAGATTCAATGCTAACCCCATCAAGCTACCATTGACTTTCTTCACAGAATTGGAATAAAAACACCTTAAACTTCATATGGAACCAAAAGAGAGCCTGCATAGTCAAGAAAATCCTAAGCAAAAAAAAAAAAAAAAAAAACAAAAAAAACAAAGCTGGAGGAATCATGCTAGCTGACTTCAAACTATACTACAAGGCTACAATAATCAACATAGCATGGTACTGTTACCAAAACAGAGATCTAGACCAATGGAAAAGAGCAGAGGCCTCAGAAGTAATGCCACACATCTACAACCATCTGATCTTTGACAAACCTGACAAAAACAAGCAAAGGGGGAAAGGATTTCCTATTTAATAAATGGTATTGGGAAAACTGGCTAACCATGTGCAGAAAGCTGAAACTGAATCCCTTCCTTACACCTTATACAAAAATTAACTCCAGATGGATTAAAGATTTAAACATAAGACCTAACATCATAAAAATCCTAGAAGAAAACCTAGGCAATACCATTCAGGACATAGGCATAGGCAAGGACTTCATGACTAAAACACCAAAAGCAATGGCAACAAAAGCCAAAATGGACAAATGGGGCCTAATTAAACTCATTGTGGGTTTTTAAAAATTTTGTTACTGCTATTTTGGTGACATTGTGGAGACAGCAGAGAATAAACATGTAGATTTAATCTGCCATATGGACCCAGATGTTCAAAAAATTACTTTAAATATAATTTCAAGTAACTTCTGTGAGTGGGTGTGCTTAGATGAGGCTCAACAGCACATTTTTTTCCTTAAAAATTAGTCATGGAAAGGAAGTTTCAGCTATGGTTATGTGAAGAAGTCAGAACACGCTTTCTACAAACATCTATGAAACTAGATAAAGTTATCAAAATAATCATTTCAGGGCTCTTTTTTCTTTTGATTTCTTCAAAATTATGGGATACATTTGCAATTTTGTTACACGAATGGATTGGGTAGTGGTCAAGTAAGGACTTTCAGGGTATCCATCACCCATATAACATACATTGCACCCATTAACTAAGCATTTGTTCTTGAAAAGATGCCACAGTTTTGTGCAAGAACAGTAAAAGTATGAGGCCTTCATGTATGGAGGAAACACTTCTCTCCTCATTGCAGTTGGTGAGAATTGCAGTTTTACCAGCACAGAGACAGCCAGAAAATCCAGCAACTTTGCTTCCACAAAGACAGGCTCAATATGGAGGGAGATATGCAAACAAAGTACTGATTAATGTAACCAACCAGTAAGTCCATAAATACATTCTCTCATTAATGGTTCATTGATTGTTGACAAAGGTACCAAGGCAACTAAGTGGTGGAAATAATAGTCTTTTCAAAAAATGATGCTGGAAAAATTAGATAGCTACAACGTGCAAAGAAATGAAATCGGAACCTACCTCACATATACACAGAAATCCACTGAAATGTACCAAAGGCTTACATATCAAAGATAAAACTATAAAACTTCCTGAAAAAAACATAAGAGAAGACCTTTGCAACCTTGGGTTATGTAGAAGTTTCTTAGGTAGTATACCGAAAGCACAATTCATAAAAGATGGATGAATTATACATCAAAATTTAAAGCATTTGCACTTCAGAAAATACCATTAAGAAAGTAAACAGAAAAGTCACAGACTGTAAAAAATATTTACAAATAATATATCCAATAAAGAATTTGTGCTTGGCTAAATAATAATACAATCAAATTAAAAATGGGCAAAATATTTAAACAGACATTCAACAAAGAACGCAAATAGGTAATGCATACATGAAAAGGTGTTTACGATTTTTATTCATTAAATTCCAATGAGATCTCACTACATACAGGTATGACTAGCCATAATAATAATAAATGTGACAATACTGAGTGCTTGCTGGAATGTGGTAAACTGAAGCTCTCATTCATTCTTGGTGTAGATGTAAAATGTACAGTCACATTTGTAAATAGTTTGACAGCTTCTTAAAAAGTGAAATATAAACTTAAAGCATAATCCAGCAATTAAACTCCTAGATATCTGCTTGAGGGAAATCAAAACACGTATCCACATAAACATTTGTTCATAAATGTTCATAAGAGCATCATTCATAATAGCCAAAAGTTGGAAAAAATACAAACATCCCCAAGCAGTGAGTAGATAGACAGAATGCTGTGTATCCATACAATGGAATAATGACATTTGACAATAAAAGTAACAAACTACTGATACATGCAACATAGATGGCACTGCATCTACAAATGATACTAAATAAAAAAATAAAAATCAGACAAAAATGGATACATATAATTCCTTTTATATGAAATTTCTAGAAAAGGCAACCCTCTACACATGGAAAGCAGATGTGTAGTTGCCTGGGGCTGAGAGTGGGAGCAGGGATTGTTTGAAAATGGACACAACGGGATTCTTGGAAGTGATGGCTGTGTTATAAATCTAGAGTAGAGTGACGATTGCACAACTATATTAGTATACTAAAAAATCCAACTCTTCACCTACAATTAGTTAATTATATGACATATAGTTTATGCCTCCATAAAATTGTAAAAAGTAAATCCAAACCTATCATAAAAACTGCATTCCAAAAGTCTTGGAATAGTTATAATATTCGAGTAGTGTTTTTAGGACTGGAAATAGTCAAGTAGACAAAGTGTGTTTTGACTTTATTTTGAAGAGAAGTCCTTGTAGATTCAGGAAGTCAGTAATCTTAAGATTGTTTCCAGCTCTATATGTCCTGATTTAATGTCTTCAGATGAGGATTTTTCAGTCAAAGTAATTGAAAGAAAACAACCAGATAAAAGAAAAACATGAATATAGATACAACTAAATTTTTTATTTAAAGATACCTAATTATAACGCTAATTACAAAAATTCATTCCATTAAAGAGCTCAAGTACCCTATAGCTTTTTTACTTATTAAGAAATCAATATCCTTTTCTGGTGCTAATGGAGCTGGAGGCAAGTTCTTAATTTTCATTATTGTTGTTCTGTGATTAATTATATACCACAATGTCTTGAATAATATTGGATGAATTAGAATGAATAATTTTACAGGCATATAATGATGGGAGTTTGAGCTTGAATGATAGATATTTGTAATGAAAATGCATTTATTCATCTACTCATTCAACAACTATATAATCCTATTTATCAGCTATTGTGATAAACTAGGGAATTACAACAGTGAGTAAGACACAATTCTTTCCTTAAGAAATTTATCTTCAACTAGTTGAGGGGGACAGAGAAGTATAATAGTAGTTGTCATTAGCGTGGAAAATATTCTGAAGGAGATAAATACTGGCATGTAGTTGTTATAGGGACACAGAGGAAAGCCACCTGATCTGGGCTTGTTGGATAGGGAAAGGTTTCTTTGAGGATGTGTTTCCTAAGCAGGTATATTAGTCTGTTTTCACAGTGCTATAAATAAATACCCGAGACTGGGTAATTTATAAAGGAAAGAGGATTAATTGACTCACAGTTCCACATGGCTGGGGAGGCCTCAGGAACCTACAATCGTAGTGGAAGGTGAAGGAGAAGCAAGTACTTTCTTCATAAGGAGGCACAAGAAAGAAGAGCAAGTGAAGGAAGAACTGTCAAACACTTAGAAAACCATCAGATCTCGTGAGAACTCACTATCATGAGAACAGCATGGGGGAAACCCCCTTCATGATCCAATCACCTCCCTCCCTCCACATGTGGGGATTACAATTTGAGATAAGACTTGGGTGGAAACACAGATCCAAACCATATCAGCAGGATTTTAGAAAACCTGTCAGCCACATAAAGTGGAAGAGGAATAAAAGAAGAATATTCCATATAGACGAAACAGCACATGTAAAGTCTTAGTTGAGAGAATGATGCATTTGAGGAACTGAGAGTATAGTTGATTGAGGATAGAGGTTGGAGCTTGATGGGATAAATGAGGCTTAACCTAGAGGTAAGGACTAGATCCTGAAGGGCGTTATACATTCTACTGAGGAGTTTGGGAACTATCATAAGGGCAATGGTGGCCCATGAAGATTTTTTCAAAAAAAGATGTCAATATTAGAAGTAAAATGGAGGTTATGAGAAATGTGACAAAGGTATAACTTCCTGGCTTCCTGTAACAGTGGGTTCAGAAACCCAGTAACAGTGGCTTACTGACGTAATGAAATGAGGTGTTTTTGTTTTTTGTTTTGTTTTGTTTGTGTGTTTGTTTTTTCAGATAATGAGAAATATGGAGACAGAAAATCTTAACATAGTAGCACCATGCTACTGCCAGCAACCAAGACTTCTCCTTTCTGGCTTCACTATTTTTTTTGCATGGAGCTTTTCTCCTTGTACTCACAAAAGGGCTGCTACAATTCAGACATTGCGTCTACATTCTAGGCATGAAGGGAAAGGTTGTAGATGAAGAGCTAATGAAACAAGACAGTTAATCAATTTTTATAAGGAATTTTTCACAGAAACCTTTTCGTATCAAATCCACTTCCATCTCACTGGCCGGAATTATGTCATATGCTAGCAGCAAGAAACTAGAGATTAAACATTTTAATTAGGTAAATCAAGGCTTTGGAAGCAAGAGTAGATATCAAGTAGGCAACCTGTAGTGTCTGACTTTTTAAGGGTGCCCTGGACATTATCAGTGACAAGGGGGTTATAGAGAAGCAAATCAATTTGAGATATTATCACAGGTGGAAGTGACAAGACCTGTTGATTCTTTGGAAATGGAGGGTAAGGAAGAGGAAGAAGTCAGAGTGATTCCCAGGTTCCTGCCTTAAACAATTGGATGTGGTGTCATTTACTGAAACAAGGAATGCAAATTGTGAGAAGTAGATGAATTGAATTTTGGATATGTGGAGTTGGTGTCTGGTGGCTCAAAAGAAATTCCAGCCAGAGGTACAGCTTCGAAAGTCATCTACATATCACTTGTAATTAAAGTCATCAGAGTGAATGAGAGCTCAAAAAATAGAAACTGAGAAGAAAAAACAGGCAAGGTATTTTAAAGACAGAATTAATAGGATTTGGTAAATTGTCAACTCTGTGAAGAGGAAGCATGTTCAGATTTTATAACTGGAAGATTCTTTGATGTTTTTGGCAGCACAAAAAGGAAATTGATACTTAATAGCACTTTTTTCTCTTTTTGACAAGGCATTTTTATTCTTTGTAGTCAGCTCAAACACATGATCAATTTTAAATTGCTTTATGCTCTCTAAGACAAATAGCTGATTAAATTGAATATGTGTAATAGAAACTGTTAAACATTCCTTGTGACTTGACATTTTTGAGGCATGGAACCAGCTTTCAATTCCATCATGAATTTTGCTTCTGGGATGAGTATTCATTTATTCAATATCTTAGCTCACTATTTTGCAAATGTGGAGACTGTGGGCCTATGCTAATTTTGTGGAGACAGGTCAAATAGATTGGGTCCCGAGAAATAGGAAAATAAAGGTTGAGTTACTAAAGAGCATACTTGTCCCTCTCCTTGCTATACACAGAGGTCAGAGATGAGTGTTCTTCAAGGTCATTGCCACTTCCCGTTCTTCCTTTACCCCTTGCTTCTGAGAAGCCTCAATCAGTAGGGTTTCCACAGACTGAACAGTGAGTGGTTGACCTGTTGTATTTGTTTGATACTCAACACAGAGAAGTTAAGAAAGGCTATCAGACATTTGTTGAACTGATAAAACACAGAATATAATCCATTCCTGGGAAAATGTTTTCTACTGTATGGAGATAAATATTTATTTCAGCTCTGCTGGGAAGCATGTGCCTAATAAATAGTATGTTCCCTTTCTAATGGTTTGCTTATGTTTTAGAGACTTCACATCACAGATTTGGGTCACTTACATTATATGTAATTCTCAAAATGTGTTTTCATGAAATACTTTTGAGAAGATCTAAACTTAATCATCAAGAAACTGTCCTTCATTTTCTAAATGAAATGACTAAATGATGACATGACTATCAATGACTAAAATTTCTACTTCATAACATTCATAGATATTGAAGTCTTTTACACACATAATTACTTTTTATGTGAAAGCATTCAAAAGCTTATAAGGAAGGGCATGTCACAATTTATACAACATTGAGGAACACTTTTGTATAGAAACAATAATTTGGCAGCAAGAATTTTTTTTAACACGTTAATTCCAGAGGCATCCTTCCAGAATACATCATAGAAAATGGAAGCAAGAATCTAGGGACTTCCAGCAAGAATAATGTGAGTGATTTCAGGTGCCATAAGAATACATAAGTAGGTTTATGTTTTAGGATTATACAGCCTAGCTCAACTCAAAATTGGTTTTGTGTTCCATTCTTCTAACCAATCCCAGCTCAATGGCATCTCTACTAAGTGACTTCTTGTCTCTTACATGCTTCCTAAATGGATATTTTCATCACGTATCTTTTCAAGTACAAATATCTTTATATGACCTGTTTGCAATCTAATTATTGCAATCTGAAGAATTCCCCTGGCAAATAATTACATTTACAAGTTGCATTCCTAAAATACAGTAGTCTCCTCCAATCTGCAGTTTCACTTTCGATGGTTTCAGTTAAACCATAGTCTGAAAATATTAAATGGAAAATTCCAGAAATAAACAATTTTCTTGTTGTTTTTTTTTTAGGTTTTTGAATTGGGTGCCGTCTAAATAGCATGAAGAAATCTCACACCATCCTACACTGTTCTTCCTGGGATGTGAATCCCTCCTTTGTCCAGCCTATCCACTCTGACTAGCTACTCGGTTATTAGTCAGTAATCATCTTGGGGGATGAGATTGATTGTTGTAATATTGCAAAACTTGTGTCCAAGTTACCATTATTGTACTTAATCATGACCCCAAAGTGCAAGAGTAATGATGCTGTCATGTTGTTTTAATTGTTCCATTTTATTATTAGTCACTGCTAACCTCTTACTGTGCCTAATTTATAAATTAAATTTTATCATAGGTGAGTATGTTTAGAAAAAACATAGTATACATAGGGTTCAATACTATCCATGGTTTCAAGTATCCACTTGGAATATATCCCCCATGGATAAAGAGAGGACTACTGTAAATTATGGGAAGTCAACAGACTAAATCAAGAACTGAAGGAAAGAATGAAGGTCATTTTGTAAGTTTCACTGTGTGCAAGCTATCATATTAGAGATTTTAGAAATAAGGCCCTTTTAAAAAATTGCCTACAATTCTGAGAGGAAGATGTTATCATTGAGAGACACAAACGGAGAACGGACTTTAGGAGGGTTTAGTAACTGACTTGTTTCAGAGGACAGCAGTGAAGTCAGGATTTAAACTTTGATTGTTCACTGCACAGCAGCTGCTAAGGACTATTGATCACTAACTCAAACACAATCCTTCACACTGTGTATGTTAGGAAATGTGGATCCCAGGTGCCAGATACCTCAGGGCACTCAAGTGTTCCTGCTTTGAGGAGTAATAATGCTCTATCATCCTTAAATAAAACAGCCTTGAGCTTCTGTCTTGCAGACTTTGCTAGCCTATTGCCCTCACTAAGAGTGCTGAGAATTCCTGAAGACTCATTTTCTCAGCCCCTATTCACTCCACTTACCTATTGCTGCTCATCTCTTTTTAGCATCTTGACTCTCTCTCTCTTCCTGCAGCTCATTTTGCCTCTCCACCCTGCTCTGACCCACAGATAGAACAGTTCCCACTTTTATGGTTTCTCTGAAGCATCTCAATACAAGGCAGTTTTATGCAGTATTTTTCTACTGAAGTGTTGACGATAATAGTTATTCTAGAGCACATCAAATCAGACCACTTAAAATTGAGTAGGAGGCACTCTTCTTCATCAGAGTTCTCTAGCCAGTATCACACTAGGAATTTCCTCTTTGCCTTCTCCACTTAGGATTTTCCTTCTCCACATTTTTCTCTGGAATTTTATGCCTTCCCCCTCTCTTCTTAGTTCCCAGATTCCCTCCCTCTCTCACTCTCCTTGGCTGCCAAAGAAGCTCCAAAATATTTTTGTTGTTTTATTTTCATTTTGCAGAGATTTTAGTTATCTTGCTTGTTTGCCTTCAACTAAATTTGTTAATAACTTCTAAAATAAAATACTTTTTCCTTAAGATAAATATTGCCGCCAGCAACATGTCTTTCAGTTAAAATGTAATAATTCTTATTTTCCTCTCCTGTGAAGATAGAATGGCAGAAAGACAACATCACCAACTACCCTTGGGAGAGAGCAGCCTTGCTTGTCTGTTTATAATTTATTCCACAGACATTATTTTTATCTGAGAATGTCATTCCTCTGTGAGTAAATGGAGACATGGGAACTTTAAGAGGACATAGTGAATCTGTATAACTAATAAATGGCACAACCGGCAATTGAATTCAGGTCTTAGAAATTAAGGCCAGTAATGATAGGTATGGTAGCTTTAAAAATTAAATGAGATAATGCCTTGGGTGATGGCAGGAGTTGTCATTTTTGTTCTAAAATGCTTAACTGGAAAAGAAGACCTGTAATAACTCTTCCCCAGAGACGCTGTCTTGGTGGCATTAATGTGATCTTTGTGAGAGGTCAGTATATGCAAAGACTTTGTACTGCTATCATTTTTCATAATTTGGCTAGTGTCTGACCTCCTATAAAAATTGCACGTGTTTTGCAAACTCAAGCTAAAATTATGAGATGATGCTAGAACCCTATTGGCTAAAATGCTTTGCAATCACCAAGTCAAACGAATTTTGCTTAACAATGAGAAACTTCAGTATTTCTAATAATATTATAGATGGGAATATTTATAGAAATTTTTCCAACCTGGTATATTTTCTATCACCAGGTGCTCAGGGGTTGGTAAAGGTACCCCAGAAAGGTCATCCATTTTACTATTTTGGCTACCTCTTTTGATGTTTGATATATAAAACTGTTGGTGTTCTCATTTTCTTAATGTGAAAAAACTGAGACACAGAGTGTTTAAGTGACTTGCCTCATATCGCACAGCAATCGAGGTGCAGAGCTGGGATTCAAGCCCCAAAGCCTGAACCTAAGCTAAGTCTGAGCATCTATCTCTGCCCTCTGTCACTAGATTCAGAATCTTTACCTTTATCATTTGCCACATTCCTTCAACATGTTAAAAACTGTGTATGATACACATTTAAGAAAATGAGAATTTAAATAATGTCATCACCCTCCAAAATGAGTCACAGTCTCTGTTAATACAGAATGAGCTTTTCATTGTTTTTATTTTCTTTCCTCATGCTGTGGTTAAGTTTCACAATCTTTTATCTACTACATATTCATTGATTCATTCATACGTTAATGAGCATTCTGTGAACAGTGATTCAGCCCCATCTGTGTGCCAGGCGCTCTTCCTTGTGATCAACTCTCAGACTTACGCCTTGGATCCCCAAGCAGGATATTTTTGTTGCTATTTTAAAACATTGATAACATTTTTAATAGATAAATTATCTCCATCTTCCTCATAAAAAAAAAAAACTTTACTTTAAAAATACAGCAACCAAGGGTAAGGAAGGTTAAAATGCTTGCCCTCAGCCAGATTGTTGGGAAATCATAGAGACTTGAATTTAGATTTTCTAATTTCCTATTTTGGTGCTTTTATCACTAAAAAGGAAGCAAGTTCTAATCCAAGTGTCACATAAAACAGTAATCTAGGAAAAGCAGTAAGTGGGTACATTATTTATAATCCATGCTTTTATTTATCCAATTCTGAAAATTGATTAAGTTTTAAAATTTTATTTTATTATACAACTTATATGTTCATTTTTTTTCAATCTCACACCTCTAACTTGTAACCAGTTTCAGTCAATAGTTCTATAAGGCATCCCTGTTTCACTTAAATACTTAGCTTTAGAAAGAGGATGGGAGTAAGGATTAACTCATTTTTTAAAAATCAACCAATTTTCTCTTTTGCTCTAGTTTATCCTTTGCTGAAGTATTAATAGTTTAGCCTTCTTGCTGGTGGTAAGACTTTGCAGAATTTTTTAGATGCATGAAAAATCTATTGGCTTAATTAAATAGGGAGCAGTGTTGGGGTGATGGGCAGATCACAGCTACTTAACCTACACAGGCAATGAGTACATGAACTTGGCCTCCTCAGGCACATTCTATAAACATGTCAGTAATGTTAGGACAAAATCGCTTACGTATCCTTCCACAGTGGCAGAATTCCTTTACATCAGTAACCGAGATGTGGACTTATTTATCTGCCTTTTTATCTCCAAAAATATACATTTTTTCCACATGAGTTGTACTTAGAATGATATATTCATTCAATTTTGTGTTGTCTTAAAAGGTAACAGCTTTACTAAAGTAGAATAAATTACCAAGCCATAAAATACAGAACTTTTTTTCCAAGAAAAAATATCCATCCAGATACTTAATCAAACTATAAGTGTGTATATGCTGTTTCTCACAGTCTTTATCTGGTGATTTATAAGATTCTCTTGGGCTAAAAAAATCTCTTTACTGACCTACTTCTGAAGAAATCATATCACTTTAAGGCTGCCATAAGTTGATTGCAATAGGTAGCTGTGAGTTTAAAATTAAGCCAAAATTTTGTAGGCCAAATGAAACTTATTTATCTTTTTCCTTGACATTCAGGAACATATTAAAGTAAAAAGTCAGTTATTTTCTTCTTGGTTACTGTGGATATTCTTAAAAATTATAAATCACAAGACCTTTTCAATTAAGTGCTTTATCTTTGATAATCTCATACAAAATAAAACAGGTGAGATTTAAGAAGTGTTAGGGAACATTCTTTTTCCAAGTAGTTTACATATATGAACTAAATTCTCACATAAAGCCAAGTAGGTGGGCAATACTATTAACCAGGAAACAGTTGCTTTGAAGTTAAGGGACTTGTCCAAGTTTCCATGGCTAATAATGGTGTCCTAGAACATAAGCATAAGCCATCAACTTCAGAGTCTGAACTTCAGCCTCGAAGCCATATTGACTCTCCTCCCAATAGCTTGTTTAGCCATAGCAGTACTGTATTTCCCCAAAAATGAGGAAAAATGAATTTTTAGATAATTGAATTCCCTCATCATTAATGGAGAGAGACGGTAGTGATAGAAGTTATAGTATGATTTATAGTATGATTCATTTCTAGGTGAAATGACATAATGTTTTTCTTTTAGAAACAATAATGTAGACTCCTATAAGTTTTAAAAGAAAATACCTATGCTTAATCAGGAATTTAGATGAACATACTGTGTGTTATAAATGTACCTAATCCCTGGAGATAATACAGTGAATAAGACTTAATATTTGAGCTTGATAATTTCTCTTTGTTAAAAACCAATGTAAAGGCAGCTAGAGAGAAAGTTCAAGTCATATACAGAGGGAACCCCATTAGGCTAGCAGCAGACCTCTCAGTAGAAGCCTTACAAGCCAGATAGACTGGAGGACTATTTTTAGCACACTGAAATGAAAGAAATTCCAACCAAGAATTTAATATTCTGGAAAACTAAGCTTCATAAGTGAAGGGAAAATAAAATCCTTCTCAGACAAACAAATGATGAGGGAATACATCTCAACAAGACCAGCCTTACAAGGGGTTCTTAAGGGAGTGCTAAACATGGAACCAAAAGAACGGTGCCTGCTACTATAAAAACACACTTAAACACATAGGCCACAGACACTATAAAGCAATTACATAATCAAGTCTGCATAACAACCAGCTGATGATACGGCAGGACCAAAATCTCACATATCAGTATTAATCCTGAATATAAATGGGCTAAATGCCCCATCTAAAAGAGTGGCAAACTGGATAAAAAGATAAGACCCAACCATCTGTTGCCTTCAGGAGACCCATCATAACATGTAACAACATCCACAGGCTCAAAGTAAGGGGATGGAGTAAGATCTACCATGAAAACAGAAAACAGAAAAGAGCAAGAGTCACTATTCTTATCATAGGTAAAACAGATTTTAAACCAATGAAAATTAAAAAGGACATTACATAATAATAAAAGGTAAACTCCAAAAAGAAAGCTTAACCATCCTAAATATATACACATAACATTGGCGCACCCAGATCCACAATACAAGTTCTTCACCTATAAAAAGACTTAGACAACCATACAATAATAGTGGGAGGCATCAAGGTCCTACTGACCATGCTAGATCATCAAGTTATAAAACTGACAAAGAAATTCTGGATTTAAACTTGACACTTGACCAACTGGAATTAATGGAGATCTACGGAACACTCCATAAAAAGGAATACAATTATGTCCTGTGCAGCAACATGGATGGAGCTGTAGGTTATCATTCTAAGTGAATTAATGCAGGAACAGGAAACAAATTCCACGTGTTATTATTCATAAGTGGGAGCTAAACGTTGATCAGCCACAGACATAAACATGGGAACAAGAGACACTGTAGACTACTAGAGGGGGAAGGCAGAAATGGGGCATGGGTTGAAAAATTACCTATCAATACCTGCGTGCAATATATCCAGGTAACAAACCTGCACAAGTACTTTTGGTATCTAAAAGTTGGAAAAAAATTAATTAAGAAAAGGTAACTTTTCAAATACTCTTATGCTATTATTCTGCTTTAGTAAATAATGTGTTAAATAATAATGTTTTTCTTTGATGACTGAGTACCCAAGGATTGGGGGTTATCATGTAGACTAATGACTCTTATTCTACAGCAGCATACAAGGGTGTGTGTGTGTTTATACACACATACATTATACAGTTTATAGTTCATATGTTATATTTATGCATGCATGTGTATATTTATATATATAGAGAGAGAGAGAAGAGAGGTGTAAGAGAGAGATTAAATTTTTTCAAACTCTAGAATTTATCTTAAAAATCAGAGCACATCACACTGCCATGTGTGTACCTATGCAACAATCTTGCCTGTTCTTCACGTGTACCCCCAAACCTAAAATGCAATTAAAAAAAAATACAAAAACAAACAAAAAATCAGATTTGTCTAACATCTTTGAGATAAGCCTGTTTTTCTCATAATTCTCTCAGGTTTTTTCTTTTTTTAATGAGAGGGCAATTCAGACTTTCTATTTATTCACTTTATTACTGAAAGCTGTGTTTTCACTAATTGCCCCCCCGCCCCCCTGTTTTTACTATAATTAGCATGACAACGCTTGACATTAAATACTCACAGCCATTTGTTTTTATCCTATTCGTTTTTAGTTTGTCTTTACAGTAAAATGTAGAAAACTGGAAAGTATTAGAATAGAAAATGAACCAGTACTTTTAGGGTTTATTATTAAAACAATAAATATATTCTAGTTTTGCACATAAACATTTTTTTTCAGAGAGGAAGCTCTCTATAATTTCAACTAATAGGGAAAGTGTTTGGGAAACCTGCATTTACATATTAAATATATAGGTTAGTTCTAAAAGGAGACAATAATAAATAGATTACTATTACGAGCCTGAAAGTGAAAAGTCCAAATTGGATTTTCATCTTTAGTCTTTGTGCTTTTCTACTTCCTGACCCATGTAATACAATCAAAGCTTCCTTGCTGGTGCACCAAATGCAATAATAACCCTCCTAACATGGTCTGGAAGCCTAATGGCTAGATTGACACAGCATATGTTGTAACATACTATTGGTTACTGAGTACACATAGAGGCTTAAGACAGTTGGCCATGGCCACGCTTTTGGCTTGGAGTCGCGCCCTGAACTTCCACAGTTGAAATGAATCCATGATTTTCTGGCTGCTTGATCCATTACCCATGTGGCAAGAGAGCTAAAGTGGTAAACCAGTTTCACCAAAGCTCAGATGTACTCAAATTGTTTACCTTGTACAGAAACAAATATTCTTTTTATTTGAAGGTGCTGCTCATTTATAATAATGATGTATTATTTCTTTTGAGATGGTAACCTTTAACATCTGTTGGTTTATGTTCCAAAAAATACATTTTTGAACAGAGTTCAATGTAGAAGTGCTGAATTACTTAAAAGAGTTGTTAGCAAGAAGTACTGAATTACTTAAGAGAGTTTTCAACATTTAGGGATTTTGCAAGGGTATGTTTTTCCTAAGGCCTCATCGCATTCTAAGCTGAGTTCTTGAAAATTCACGCTGGTTACTTCACATTAAATCTAAAGGCAAGATAGAAAATTCAGTTGTCCAATGTATATATGAGGATCACTGACTAGTCTCTGAGACAAGAGGAAGATAGTTTACAGCTCATGATCATGTTTAGATGAAATTTGATTCCTAAATAGGCAACAACATGCTGGAATCCATTTTTTGTTTTGTGTGCAAGCAGATATACAAAGTAAACATCACATAAAAATCATAAAAGACTAAAATAAAGATTATAGTCATTTGGAAATCCAAAGCATCTTTTTTTCACATCTGGAAGAATTCTGATGTCTCCAGCTTCAACTCAGAGATTAAATGTATGGGGTGAAACACTGAACCTTCTATTGTTTCTTTAAGAGACACTGCTAAAAGGATGGGTTAGCTACTATAAAATATGGGCAGAGCATCCGCTGAAATAAGATGCAGCCAATATTCATCTCGATGATAAATTCATGTCAAGAATTTCAATTTACTGTACATTTATAGACTTATGATACCTACCATTAATCATAGTCTTACTGCAAGAGTCCATTATCATCTGTATAGAGCAACCAATGGAGCAAAAGCAAGGATAAAATAAAAAGAGGTTGCTAGGATAAAGGTTGCAGATTCTAAACAAAGATGAGTGACACATGTTGAGTAGGATAAATCTACAAATAGCCTGGAGCCAGACATCAGACATTATTTGAAATGACAAACTTCACATTAACTAAAAGGAAAGAAAAAAGATCACAGATGGAGACAGACAGTGGTGCTAAAAGTCATACAACTGCATGATTCATTCCCAGAAGAAATCAATGTTGAGATGACATTTTTCCTCCTTCAGAACCAATAATGAGCCTCCTATAATTAGGTAAACTTTCTCTGTCCTATCAAAACAAACTGTTAAGCCACAGCGAAGCCACTGACACATCTACCCTTCAACCGAAGCTATAGTATTTTAATCTAAGTACAATGCAAAGATGCATGAGTCAATCTACCGTAAATTTTCAGCAAATAGCATGTGTCATTGGAAATAACTTCTGCTTTTCCAAAGACCGTAGATTTATTCTGTAGGAGTTTTTGAAACAAGCAACAATAATTTTAGCTAAAGCAGTTCCCCGCGTTCACTAAACCATAACTGTCTGAAACTAGTTATTTCTAGAATTACACAGAACCAAAATAGCAAACATGTAAACAGAGAGCTATGGGTTAGAATTCATCAAACGAGGGAGAAAAAAGTTCTGAATTTTAAGGTATAAAATATCACATCTGCTTACTATTTATAGAAGCCTAATTTTAATGCACAATTCAAACACCAATTAAAAACATTCTCTATAAGTAGAAAATCAATTTGCTATGTGTGCAGAAAGAATAATACAATCAACCTTCCCTAGATATTAGTGGTCAAAAAGTAATTGAACCTTTGGACTTATTAAAATTCAGCAATCAACACTGGAAAAATGAAGCTAAGTCTATTCATGTCATCAAGTAAAGTCATAGCATATCTAATCCCATTGTTTCAGCTTTCTCTGTTGTCAATATGAATTGCTGGGCTATGGTCTGAACCAGTTGGGGAGAAAGTCATGTTCAGCCAATTGGCCATGCCACGTTTTTCTATTTTATCCATTCCATGTCTATAGGCAGAGTCTTGGTTTGCCACTGGGCTGATAAAATAGAACATGAGACATACAAGTGACATTTGTCTGAGCCAGGACACTAGAATGAAGAGATGGACCCTCTTTGTTTCAAAATTATTTTGTTACATTGTATTAATGCCAGAGGTAAATTCCAGGAGGAGATATTCTTCATGTTACTTATTTATCTTCCCTTTGGAAATTTCTAAGGAAATACTTGTATCATCAAGAATTTGGGACTAATTAGTGGATGAATGGGCAATATAAATTCTAAGAGAAGGAAAAAATTGTGGAAATTTATTAATAAATTTATGGGAGTCTAAAATTAGAACTGGAAAGAAAGAGATAGTCTAATTCATTCTCTTTATTTTATAGAAGACAGAAACAATAAGGCCCAGAGAAATACAGCAAGTAGCCTCAAGACTAAGAACTGCACTTGTGTCGTCTCAAACTTCAGGTTTTTGTTTTTGTTTTTTTTTTAATAGACGTTCTTGCTCTGTCACCCATGCTGATGCAATCTCAGCTCACTGCAACCTCTGCCTCCTGGGTTCAAGCAATTCTCCTGCCTCAGTCCCCTGAGTAGCTAGGATTACAGGGGTATGCCACCACACTTGGCTAATTTTCATATTTTTAGTAGACATGAGGTTTTGCCATGTTGGCCAGGCTGGTCTCAAACTCCTGACCTCAAGTGATATGCTTGGCCTCTCAAAGTACTGGGATCACAGGCATGAGCCACCATTCCTTGCCAGCTATGTTTTTTTCAATTACAACATCACTGTACTACTTTTTCATATGTTTTCATTTTGTTTGTTAAAAACAAGCAAAAATAAAAACAATCACAATTCTCATTGAATACACCTTGCAAAACTACACTTATATCTTGAGTCTTTTGGGCTAGGGCTAGCTCTTCTTCGGTCCATTCCGCACCGGTCTTGCTCATTTTCAAGTACATAGTGCTACCTGCCTACTTTTCAAAATCCGAACTCTTGGGACAGAGTTTGTATATTTTCTTATGGGAAGCCAAGTTTTAGAATATGTTTTCTGATTCTTTGCAAGTAAAATGTGGATCTTGGCATTCAACATGAAATGTGTTTTAATTAGGGTGACCATATATAGATTATCCTCCAAACCAGCGCATTTTTGAAAGTAAATGAGGGCACTATTGATTACCACAAAAGCACAACAGGTGCAAACCTGAAATATTCCTGACAAACCAGGACACATTGTCTCTCTAGCTTTAGCGCTTCCAACAACCAAAATAGTAAACATGTTCCCTGTACATTCAGGCATTCTTATCTGTTTTGTAGGTTTACTTTTCTTTTTGATGGTTTGTTTTGTTTTGTGTTGTTTTACTGCAGTCTAAAAGGCAGCATGACATAGTGGAGAGGTAAAGAGAAAGAAAAAATATCTGGTGTCCATGTCCTACTTCTAACTGTAAGGCCTTCAGCAAGTCACTGTCCTCTCTTGGACTCGGTATTTCCACCAATTAAAGGAGAGGGTTGGACTAAAACAACATTAAGCTTTATTACATAATGGCCTTAGAATTTCATGCTGTCCATATGCATAAATATGCATGTATTCATATGCATGTATAAAACATACATGCCAATTGTAAGAAGCAAATAAAATTTTAATAAATATGAAATGAGAAAATAATCACATTTTAAGTCGGGAATGTACTGTTGGTGATGTTATCTTTAAAAAGAAAGCAAAATTGTTTATCTATATTGGAAGTCACACCAGAGACATAATATTATAGTAACTTGGTAGTTCAGTGACAGACAGGAAATGATTTTTCATGTGTGTTTTTCACGAAACTCTACAGTTTTGGATACTGGTGGCTTTGCTGTTATAACAGGGTCTCTCATGTGGCAAAGTCACAATACATGCTGTCTGGTTGCTGTTGGTTACGGGGACTTTTCCTATTTGACTCAGATTCAATTTTTAGGCAAATTCTCTGGCTTCCTGCTATTGTTTCTTATTGCCTACAAATCCTTGCAGTGTTTTATGTGTCTTCTGAAAGGAAAGACTGGGCAATAAAGAGAGTTACATAGCCCATGTAACTTTAGAGGTGTGAATTATTAAAAACATAAAAGTGGTTGGATAAGAAACAGAAACAGAATTCATTATAAATTCTAGATCCTTATCTAGTTTAATAAATCCTTCCTTTTAAATTATAAAAGATAAGCCTTATCTGCTTTCTGCATGTGTTGCAGGCACAATTTGGGGCGGTGTTTTGTCTTTCCGTATTGCTTGTCTGAATTCTTAACATTTCCAAACTTCCTCAAGTCATCTGGCTGAGCCAGGGACACAAACAGAAACAGAGGTGGTTTTCTTCCCTTTGTGGTAACTCTGTTGTAAGTTTCAGAAGCAGGATTGCTTCTTCATTTGATTCCTGTGATACATTCTTATCCAAGCTGCAATAAAGAAATAGGTAATAAAAAGAGCTAATTGAGTTATGAGCTTGCTAATGTTCTAAGACTTTTATATATATAATCTCAATTAATCCTCAAAGCAGTCTTTAGAATATAGGTATAATTATTTCCATTACATAGATGAAGAAACTGAGGTTTTGAAAGATCAATCACTGAGCCAAGTTTGCAGAGCTAGTAAGTGGCAGAGTCAGAATTCAAACCCAAGTGTATCTGAAATCTAACTCTGACTACACATCCATTTAGTGTGTTTGGTCCTCATACTTTATGAGAGCAGCAATAAGGGGATGTGTGTTGGGCTCATTTCACAGATGAGGAATTAATGTGGAGAGAGGATCGTCCAGTGTTACAAAGCCAGGAAATGGTAGCAACAGCACTTGAACTCCATGTCTTTCGGCTGCTACCTTAGTGCAAAATCTCTAAAAACATAGTTATTTTCTAAAATAAATAAATAAATAAATAAGTTAAATAAAAGCTTAGGGAAACAAAAATTGAAAGCATAATACAATTTAAAGTACAACTCCTGCATTAATTACAAATGCTAGAGGCACATTTAACAATTGCTTTGGCCGGGTGCAGTGGCTCACGCCTGCAATCCCAGCACTTTGGGAGACTGAGACAGGCAGATCATCTGAGATCAGGAATTCAAGACCAGCCTGGCCAACATGGTGAAACCTTGCCTGTACTAAAATACAAAAATTAGCTGGGCATGGTGGCTCATGACTATAATCCCAGCTACTTGGGAGGCTGAGACAGGAGAACTGCTTCAACCCAGGAGGCAGAGGTTGCAGTGAGCCGAGATGGCGTCACTGCACCCCAGCCTAGGCGAAAGAGTGAGACTCCCTATCAAAAAAAAACAAAAAAGTAAAAAACAATTGCTTCCCCCTACCTCCTGCCTATTTCATATTCCAATCTATATTTGACCAGTCTGAATTTGTGACAATCCAAAAAATTAAGCTGGCTAGTAGAAACCAAACCTCTATGGCTCTCTCTGTTTTATCATGCCCCACTCTAGAGCGACATGTCTGTTTTTCTGATTAAATTCTAGTGTTCCTTAATTACAGGAACTATTTCTTATAGGTCTTTTCATAAAGTGGGTGCTCACCAAAGGGTTGTTCAATTAAAGCAGAGGGTATTTTTACTAAGCCATGTAACAATAACGTTTATTTAGTCTTTAATCTCTAAGATATGCCAGGTATCCTCTAAGTATATTAGGGATATTACATAATTTAATCCTAAAATCATTAGTGTGGCATAAGTATTTACCCCACTTTCATAAGCACACAAGATGAGGTGCAAGTAATTCAAGTGGCATATCGCAGCCATATTTTAATAAGGACCAAGACTAGAATTTGAATCCAGGAAGTACAGTTTATAAAATGAAGATTTCAAACTTACTAGTGCTTAGCAATTCTGTTCAGTAGTATTTTTTGTCCCAATCTACTTCATATAAATATTTTAAATGCATTCCAATAGCATTTTGCTAGTAAATCGATATACTAGAGGAAATACTGTTTTTTGTTTTGTTTTTAAAAAGAATTTCAGGTAAGGTTTTCTTCCAGAATCAAATAGTACTGTTAGGGATCATACCAGAAAAAAAAACAGTGCTTCAACAGATTCTCTGCTGAGTATCTAACAAGAGTCAGCATTAGGCAGTACATACAGCACTAGCTTTGAAGGAAGGCGAAGCTAGTTTAAGACCCAGCTCCACCACGTTTCAGGTAAAATTCCCCAGAAGTAGACCTTTAGACAAGGATTTGCGTTCTCCGTTGGCATAGTGCCAAAGTAAAAGTGAAGTTTCACCCAAATTATGTCCAGGCACACAAACTAAAATCCACTGTGATTGGGACTCACTCTGCATTCATTATTCTCCATGTGCCTTGTTCTGTTTTTCCTGAGGGACTGTCCTCTTTAGATCTCATCATACTCTCACTTGCTCTATGGCTTCCAGTTTGTTTGCCAAACAGAAGAACAGCACCAGATGGAGATGGGGTGGGGGGGAGAAGTCAAGGTTTTCCCACTACACTCACCTCGTGGGTCCACAATTTTGAAATGGCTCCTTCACGTATCAATGGCTATAGCTCTGATCCTTCTTTTCTGTTGATAGCTGGTGGTGCTTTACCATCTCTTGTTGGTTCCTTTAATCCTGCCCATATCTCTCTGCAAACGGTCCTTTCATTAAACTTTATTTGCTCAAAGCCTTGAATGTATGTCTTCCTGCAAAGGACCCAACTAATACATTCCATATCTATATGGATAGTTTCATTATGGATTTCAACAGAGAGGAGGGCAAAGTATACCTATTTTACTATAGGTTTCCCATTTACCTTTTCCTCCTCTCCCTACATGCCACAAATCTAGAAGGGATGGGCTGTCCCACTTACCTTTATAATATATGTATCTCTTGCATCATATCCTAATTTCATTTCTTATGGTTTAAAATTCAGTTTTCAATCTTCCACCTTAATGTGCCAGTGAGATACTAAATAATTGAGAAAATCCTTTTCTCTCTCAGGAATGTCTCCTCTTAAGACCATACCCTCGCTAGGTTATGAAAAACAAAAACAAGACAAAACTAATTTAAAAATCAAATTGAAGTCATAAGTCATTGTTGTGGTTGGTAAGAGCCTTCTTTGCCCTGCACCTTGTACCTCATAACTTCAAGTTACAGAGAAACATAATTTACCTGAGAGAAAGGAGTAGAATACATCTGTTTAATAATTTAATATTATCTGTACTAATTGTGATCGAGATAGAAGATTCTTTACGGGGTCCACTAACCTCACCTCTTATTTTACAGATACAGATGTGAATAAGAGTAACATTCTTGTGGTAAGCAGAATAATAACCCTCGAAGATGTCCATGCCCTAATCTCCAGAACTTGTGACTATGTTAGGTTACACACCAAAGGGAAATTAAGAGTTCAGATGGAATTAAAGCAGCAACTTGAACCGACTTCCCTTAAAAAGGGAGATTATCCTGGATTGTCTACAAGACCCAATATAATGACACGAGTCCTTAAAAGTAGAAGAGAGGCAGATTAAAGAGTTACAGAGATGGCACAATGAGAAGGACTCGGCCAGATGTTGCTGACTTTGAAGATGAAGAAAATGGACACATAAGCCTTCTAGAAACTGGACAAGGTAAGGAAATGGAATGTCCCCCAGAACCTTCAGAACAGAGACTCACTGACACCATTTTAGCCTAGTGATACCCATATTTGGGTTTCTGATCTCCTAAATTGTAATTGTTGCCATTATGTGGTAATTTGTAACAGCAGCAAAAAGAAACTAATACCATTCTATACCAAATGACCTTATATCTTTAGCTCAGAGTTTCAATCCATAATTATCTACTGAGCATCTTCTACGAGCCATGCACTATGGCCAACACTGGCATAGTGTTGTCAACAAGAAATCAGACAGATGTAGTTCCTCCCCCTCTTGGGTCTTACAGTTTGGTGGAGGAAGTCAGAGTTAAATAAGCATTAACTTTAAAGTAGGGGAAGTGCTACCCAGAGTAAGTGCATTGAGCTACGAGTGACCTAGCAGGCTGGGTCCTAACAGGGGTGGGGTAGGAACAGTTTCTGGAGGAGCAGGTATTTCATATTGAAAACTGCAGGGTGAGCAGTAGTGAATCCACCCTGAGTTTGTGGGTGGGATCGGGAGTTGAAGCATGAAAGACTAAAGCAGAAGAAAGAGCATGTTCCAGAATAAAAAGGCAAGCCCTAGAGCACCCCCAAATGAAGGTTCTGCATGGCTGGAATGAAGGCTTAAAAGAGAACATGGTGAGAGATGGGGCTGTTGAAAGTGAGCAGGGGGATACATGCTACAGGCTGTGAATCTTGATGTTGTAGGAACAGAACTTGGTGGTATTATTTAATGCTAATAGTAAGACAGTTACCAGTGTATATATTTAGTCATTCATAGTGTAATTCTGTGTATAATAGTAATTAGGTGGTCATGGAAATTGGCAATACAAATTTTAAAAAAGGCTAATGTGACTGGATCCAAGTGGAAGAGGGGGAAGAGAGAGGCATTAGATGGGTCTGCAAGACTAGGCAAAGTCTGATGAAGGTGGGAAACTGCTCTACAACCCAGGAGTGTCGAGTAAACACTGAAAACAGGTTAGCTCATGAATGAAATACTGGGGATTGTTCCAAAGGATGGAACTTCACAAATGAAAGACAGCAAGAGATTTACAGGTGTTAGTTACATTACTGCATCTGTTGGTTTAAATACATTTCTAAAACAAGTTTCAATGCCAACTTATATAGAAGAATGGGAGCAGAGTGAATGCATATCAACTATTGTGTTTTGTTCAGTATTTTTAGTGTGTTTGAGAGAAACACCATGTAGTACTAAGATTAAACTTCCATATCCCATAGATAACAAAGTTTAAAGGAAGACTATTTGTTCCCACTATGGTCTGTTCCTTTTTCAAAAATTGCAATAAATTCCTTAAACCATCCGTTTAAATTCACTGTCTCATCCTTCAACTTTAACTGGAGTGCATTTGATATTCTTAAGGGGAATGTGATAAAGGAAGGAAAGTAAATATTTTATCAAGTGTCAGTGAATTTACTGTGTAAATAATCCCATTACATTCTCCCAGTAGCCTCAAGAAGTTGAATAATGCTCAAGGTTATCATGCTAGAAATGGCAAAGTTGTGATCTGAGCCCGAGCTGGTCTCATATCAAAGCCCAAGTTTATTCTATCTTACTATGTTGATTTTCATGCTCTCTGTTCAGCAGCAGCAAACAGTGAGAATCAACTTTCTTGCTGCATCTCAAAAGTGTAGAGATGTATCAGGCACAGCCTAGAGAAGGGAAGAAGAATGTTGAACTCCTGAATAAATTCAGCCTCTATTTATAGAGCTTCTAGAATGTATCAGACTCCATGTTTGTGAATAGCATGATGCAAAAGACAGAGTCCAACACCTTTAGGCAGGTAGACAACAAAATTTTAAATTTAATGTAGTCATTCAAGAAAAAAGTACAATTAAATGTAATTATTGCTTTTATAGAATATGTGTCAACCAGATCCAAAGAAAATTTCAATGAATAATAACCTAGATTTACATGAATAAAAGAAGAGAAGGCACCACAAAGTAAGTGCACAGGATGCACAGGTGCTGGAGATGATCAACTTAGGCTTCAGAAAACTTTGAGGAGAGCAGAAATGGAAACCTCCCGTAGACTAGAATGTCATTTAAATATCTGGAATTTCTCTCATCACTTAATGCTCTTTATGTGGGTAAAACTTACATACCTGAGACTCACCATATAGAACCCACTAGAAAAGCAGAGCTCAGCATGACTTCAGCTCTAGGGCTGGGATCTCATGAAGACACAAGAGACCAGGTGTTCTCCAGAATGAAATTTCCCATTTTTTGTGTCATACTACCAGTGCTGAATAATTTGTTAAACATAAAGACATTGGCTTAAATAGCAATATAAAATATCAAATCTAGAAATAAACTTTGTTCTGGCATATATTTATTCTTACATGTATTTAGCAACTATGAATGAAGTTCACGTATGTCAGGCACTGTTCTGTGTTTTGTGAAAGTGTGATAAATAAGTCAGACATGGTCCTTCATCTCAGACAGCTTACAAAACAGAATTAGAAAATGGACAAAATATTATTTTATCAAAAGAAAGTAAAGATTCTGCTCTTAAAGTTGTATGAAAATTGTATGGGTCCTTATCTGGTTTGGGATGGCTCATTCTTGAGATTAGAGTAATGACAGAGATAATCTCTGTGTTGGGATCCTTTGGCTGTTTTTCCCCTTCAGCTCTACTCTTCGCATTTTTCCACCATCCTCTTTGCCTTGGGAAGCTGACCAATGTGAAACCCATCAAAGGCCATGTGCTCTGGCTTCTGCTTGGTTTTAGCCAATGAGAAACACCAACAGCATTGATCTCTGGGCCCTCCACCTACGGCTACTTCTCCTCTCCAGGTGAACTTCTCACTTGGCTCGTTTTGAGGTTCTGTGCTTGCTCCCTCCTCTCTCTATTATAGCTTAAGGTGGTAACAGTTGAGTTACTATTTACTAGCTCCAGGTTATTCCTCTATTTCATGGGTTTCCCCTGTGTCTACCTGTATCTTTTTTAATAGTCTCTTTGTAAATGACTCTTCCTTAAATGGTCTTAATTTGAGTATCTTTTGTTCCCTATTTGGATCCTGACTAAACTAACACCTTTGTTGTACCCCAAGTTTCTATCCTTAATTTACTGATTCTGTTAACATTGATAAATACCATACCCTCAACCAGTTGTAAAGGAAGGTACATAGATAAATGTAATATAATATTAATATTTGCCTAATATAAACACTCTCACATACTCTTAGAACTTGTATCTGTCAAAATGTTCAGTATACTTACCATTTGATTCAGCAATTGCATGAAAATAATTTGCACTGTTTGTTACAACACATATTATAATGAGATACAGAAATCACTGCTTAAATGTATTATTGCACATGTAAACAACTGAATGGCATGCAGATGCCAGAAAGATATGTGCATAGTCATACTGAAAAGTCTCCAAGATATATTAAGTGAAAAATCTCAACAGTACATTGTATATCTGTTTGTGTAAAAAAAAATGCATATAATTGAGTCTGTACATAAAATTTATTTTTTTGATTGCTTCTTGTATAAACAGGAAAAGAAATTTTGAAATAGATATTTTTTGGGAGAGATGCTAGAGAAAGAATATTGTTAGTTTTCATTCTTTTAACACTCTGTGTCTGTTCTGTTTGTTTGTTTGTTTGTTTGTTGAGACAGAGTCTCGCTCTGTTGTCCAGGCTGGAATGCAATGGCACAATCTCGGCTCACTGCAACCTCCGCCTCCCAGGTTCAAGCGATTCTCCTGCCTCAGCCTCCTGAGTAGCTGGGATTATAGGCGCGTGCCACCATACTTGGCTAATTTTTATATTTTTAGTAGAGAGGGGGTTTCACCATGTTAGTCAGATTGGTCTCGAACTCCTGACCTTGTGGTCTGCCCGCCTCGGCCTCCCAAAGTGCTGGGATTACAGGTGTGATCCACTGCACATGGCTGTTTTGTTTTTTAAAACTGTGTGCTTGAATCAATTTTATTAAATATAAAAACATAAACAAATAAAGATGTAATCTCAAACCCCTATTTTGCTTAGCCTAATAGAGGAGGTCTGAATTCCAAAATGGTGGTCATTCAGAGGGAGTAAAAAAACTCCCTAAAACAAATGTAAGAAACAACATTAGTACATTAAACAGCATAACTTGAGAAACTTGAAATGAGAACATTTTATTCCACTTATTTTACATGAGAATCTATTGAAACTGACTTCAAAAGCTGAACCACACTTCCTTGAAAGCTACCAGGGGCCTGTTAACGTAACCACTGCTTGTTTCTTATTATTTCAAAAATACAATTATAAGTGGAAGTGCCCAAACCATGTAATTGTCAACTAACTTTTGGAAAATGCAAATGGTTTACCCAGAGTTTAAAGGAAGGCCCCCTCCTACCTTCTCTGAACTTTGTGGTGGTCTTTGAATGCAAAATGACCTAGTTGAGGCAATCCTCAAAGATGAACTGAAGAAGAAAATAATTGTCTTTTCAGGAAGGGTTTTTCTGTGGACATCAAAGGTCTCTGAGAAGGGATCTGTATAATACTGTTTCTTTTTCCCAGAATTTATTGGCATCCTTCCAAGGTTTTTCACTGAAAATTAACATCTTCCTGTATCCAGATAGGATTGATATCTGAGCTCAGCAGGGTCAGTCATTTTTGTGCAAAGTATATTACTATGCTGTTCATGCCTCAGGCATTATCTTATTAGGCCAGCACAGTTTCATATCTCTTCTTCCTATGTCTGCTTTTCATAAACAATCACAACCAACCATAGATAGAAGATATTCCTGAAGGTACATAAAAGAATGGCTGATGCACATATAAAGCCATTCTGAGCTCAGATTTCCTCCAGAAGAATTCAAATGCTAAGCTTTTTCTGAGAGAAAATTCAAAGTGCACAAACATATTGCCTTAATTATTTTCCATTTCGTTTGCAGATTGATGCAGCATTTGTTGCTACTGTTACATATGTGTGCTTTAAAGAAGCTAAACACTCAAGGTAGAAGAAAGTTTTGTATAGATGATCTTTCCCAATGAACAGGGAATATTATCCTATTAGTACTGCTGCTGCTAACTCAGAATACTAGTTTTTGCTGTTTTTGGACATGTGATTAGTTGCCATTTACTAAACTTCAGGAAGGCACGAGACTAAATACTTTACATGTATTATTGCATTTAAACTTTTTGACAATCCTATGAAATAAAGATTTTGATTCCCATTTTGCAGATGAGAAATGGAAGTTTAGGAATATTATTTGGAATCACACAGCTAATGAGAGTCAGAGTCAGTATTCTGACTTCAACATTTATGTATTTTCTTCTAAATCCCAAAAGTAAGAAGACTAACATCATATATATATATATATATATATATATATATATTATGTTTTCATTCTTTTATAACTTCATATTAAAGTTATATATATAATATATACTTTATATATATAAAATATATATATGTATATATAAAATATATACATATATTTCATATATATATATACTTTAAGTTCTAGGATACATGTGCAGAATGTGCAGGTTACATAGGTATACACGTGCCATGATGGTTTGCTGCACCCATCGACTTTTCATCTACATTAGGTATTTCTCTTAATGCTATCCCTACCCTAGCCCCCCAGCCCTTGACAGGCCCTGGTTTGTGATATTCCTTTCCCTGTGTCCATGAGTTCTCATTGTTTAACTCACACTTATGGGTGAGAAAATGCAGTGTTTGGTTTTCTGTTCCTGTGTTAGTTTGCTGAGAATGACGATTTCCAGTTTCATCCATGTCCCTGCAAAGGACATGAACTCATCCTTTTTTATGGGTGCATAGTATTCCATGGTGTATATTTGCCACATTTTCTTTATTCAGTCTATCACTGATGGGCATTTAGACGCAATAAACAGTCTATCATTGAGTACTGTTTAGTGTGAACAGTACTCCAATAAACATGCATATGCATGTGCCTTTATAGTATAATGATTTATAATACTTTGGGTATATACTCAGTAATGGGATTGCCGAGTGAAATGGTATTTCTAGTTCTAGATCCTTATGGAATTGTCTCCACAATGGTTGAACTAATTTACACTCCCACCAACAGCGTAAAAGCGTTCCTGTTTCTCCACATCTTCTCCAGCATCTGTTGTTAATAATAATGTAATTATTAATTAAATTTTTAATGATTTAATAATTATTAAATAATTATTAATGATTTTTAATAATTCACCATTCTAACTGGCGTGAGATGGTATCTCATTGTGGTTTTTTGATTTGCATTTCTCTAATGACCAGTGATGATGAGTTTGTTTTTTTTTTTTTATATGTTTGTTGTTTCATATATATCCTTTGCCCACTTTTTGATGGACTTTTTTTCTTGGAAATTTGTTCAAGTTTCTTATAGATTCTGGACATTAGCCCTTTGTCAGATGGATAGATTGCAAAAATTTTCTTCCATTCTGTAGGTTGCCTGTTCACTCTGATGACAGTTTCTTTTGCAGAGCAGAAGCTCTTTAGTTTAATGAAATCCCATTTGTCAATTTTGACTTTGGTTGCCATTGCTTTTGGTGTTTTAGTCATTAAGTCTTTGGCCATACCTATGTCCTGAATGGTGTTGCCTAGGTTTTCTTCTGGGGTTTTATGACCGAAGAAGTCACTTTAAAAAATCTCTGAAGAAAGTGAATTACTAAAAAGTCCTAGTAACTTGCTTGTCACTGATATGACCCAGCAGTTACAAGCCCAATGTAAAAGACCAAAGTTAGAAAGTGCTGTTGTTATGTTCAGTCCCTATGTCCTCCCCACCCCCATCTGCAGCTTGAAAAGACCCTCTGTGGGTTTTCTTTTCCAAATCTTCACTTAGAAAGGCTTTCATTCTACCATATTTGGGCAACATAACTACAGGGTAAAAAGAGAAAAATTCAAGGGAACATTTCACAAAAAGCCCCTTTCTGAATTATTTTAAAATGCAGACAATGGCCAGGAAGACCATTGTTTATGGGAGAACAAAATTTTCTTTCTCCAAAGGAATGATTCTCATTCCCCTTCTTAAAAAAGAGTTGGGCAATTATCCAAACAACTCCTTAGGCTGAGTATAAATCTATGGCCTGTAGAACTTCCAGTGGGCCTTTAATGAATGAGTGAATTGAACCAATGACCATATCGATTGGGTGATTGTCTGTCTTCCTTCTGGTGAAGTGTCTGTCCTCTCAGTACACCGTGTGGATCAGTCACCATATCCCTTTGCACTCAGAGTCACTACCAGAATGAACACTTCATAATGCGCAGTCAAAACCCGAAGAATAGCAAAGCTTGAAGTGGCTACACAGGGTTTTATTTTCAACTTCTCCAATTACTTCTGCATTACCAACCCATCCCTCAGCGTATAATGGTGATGTGACTATTGACTTGCCAATAAATAAATTAGGACTCTAAACCAGATTCATGAATTTCCAACACTCTGCTCTTTGCACAAAATAAGATGACCTTAAATTGACTCCTGACTAATCTCTTAACAGTGAGTGATCACTCTCTAATCCTCAATTTTCCCATCTGTACACTGGGTGAAAATAATGGTATTTACCTCACAGGATTTTTGGGAAGCTTAAATGAAATTATGCCTGTGAAGAGCTTAGTGCAATGCTTGCTACACAGTAAGTGCCAAAACATTTTTAATATTTTTATTAATGCACTATTTTCCTAATTAAGGTCTCATTCTCTAAGATATGACATTAAGTTACATTTATTTCTACAAATGCTCAATTTTCATTGCAAGTTGAATTAAGGTCAAGTAAAACATAATAGAAATCAATACATAATTATTCCTTCTATTTATGCTCCTTCTGAACTAATTATTAAATTTAACACAATCAGAAAAGAATTATGGATAACCACGACAGAGGTTTGCACTGAGATACAGGGGAATGGGAAAGTATTCTGGAAATGACCTTGTCCTTCACTCTACTATGCTCTTTCAGCTGCTCGTTCCTTGCCAGTCATCAGCATCACAATTCGCCAATTGATTTACTTAAGTCAGAATTCTCTCTTCATGACACTATCTTATTTGGTGATTAATTTCTACTTGTTTTTCAAGACTTAGCTCAGGTTCTACCACCTGCCAGGTGGCTTTCTCTGCATCCAGCATCACCCTATTCTCATTCATCACTCTATTCTCATTTCTCTTATCTCATTACCTTGAATTCTACATACTTCTATGATCATGTTATTGTGAATATTTCACTTGTCTCTTTCCTCCTGTAATTGCTGTTTCTTGGCCAGAGGGTTGATGTATTCTTCTTATTGGTACCTCCATGTCTACCCCAATATCTGACAGATAGGGTGTACTCAACAGAATTGTTTTAACAAATGAAAAGCTCCCTGACTTTTGTGACTGATTATCATTCACTGCCACATAATATTTCATTTGGTCTATGTGCTTCAAAGATGGAACTTTGTAGAAAGCTCCATATGCCCTTAGTGGAAGAATAGGTTTTTATTACCATAAAGCAGGGTGTGTACAATCACAACTCCAGAGACGTTTAATCTGGTTGGGAATGTGATTTAACACTGGCATCACTCTACATCTTTTCTTTCAAAGACTATGTTAGAGTTTTAGATATGGTTTCCATTTGAGAAAATTCGAGTCCTATAGTGTGTGATACTCTTCGATAATGTCTATCCCTACATTACAGAGTCATCAATGGGATTCTGAATTCTTCATATAAAATTATAAGTATTTTTGCACATATCTCAGAATTTTAAGTGAGGGGCAGGGTAGTAATCGTCTTTGATATAAAGATATATCTAATTCCACAGACATGCCTTCTCATGTTCATCGTTTTAAGGAAAGTTATCAATGGATGGGACCACATTTTCTTAAAAATTTTAAAAACAATATGTGTCAAGTGTTATTCTAAGTTCATTGCATGCATTGACTCATTTAATCCTCCCAACAATGTCAGTGAGGTGACTGCTGTTATGACCTCCATTTTAGTGATGGAAACTGAGGCACATGGATGATAAGCCACCTGTTTATAGTCACATGATGAGTCAGTAGTAGAACTAGGATTCAAACTTCAGAGCAAGCCACTGAAAAGTACTAACACACTTTTAGTAGAGACGGGGTTTCACCATATTGGCCAAGCTGGTCTTGAACTCCTGGCCTCAAGTGATCTCCCCCACCTCAGGCTCCCAAAGTGCTGGGATTCCAGGCGTGAGCCACCATGCCCAGCCACACTAACACACTTTTATAATGTGGACTGTAGCCTATTTTTAATTTAAAAACATTTGTTATATTATAAATATTGAAATACTAGTGATATACTATTAAATATTGAAAACTACCTATGGCTTACAAATACATTCTTATTGCAGTAAAAACATAATGCCCCCAATCTATATACCTGATATTCCTATAGAAGTCTTACAATTGGTGACCACAATTAAGATATTTTCGTAGTATCCAACCACATGGCTTTACTCTTTTACACCTTTAACAACCTATAGTCTGCCCTGTAACAAGGAGGGAGATATGTGGCTCCAGGCAACCAATCATCTGCAGGGAACTTGGGCTCTACAGGGAGATGCCAAAGGAGGATGAGTAGGAACATTTCCTACTCCATCCCCTATTCCTGCAAACTACATATATAGTTAAGGGGGTAACTTTAGAATTTCTTCAAACTTAATAACATTAGGCTTCCTGGTCAACCCATGCTGCTAACTATGGTTTTATATAGGCTTGTTAAGAGCTAAAGGGACCACAAAGATTTCCCATCAATAAACAAGGGCATGGAGAATGCTTAAAGTAGTAGACACACAATTTGTCTTATACTGTATTCTTTATTCTTGACTTCAAGTCACTTTATGTAGAGCTATTTGTGTTCTTCAATGGAATTAAAAGTTCCTTAGAACTAGGGAACAAGTCTCTATTTCTTTTCCATTGCCCTCATGATGTTTATAACTCAAAGCAAATGAATTGGACCTGATGAGAGGGACTTTATTAGGTGAGATACCCACCTGTGTGAGGCAAAACTGCTTCATCTAAATGTGAGCGTGATGGACAAGATGACTCCAATATGTTTATTTACACTTATTTTTTTGTGTGTATGTCTGTATGTAATCACACGGTCCTTATTACCATGATACCTGTGGTCCTGACTCCTATTATCATATAGCATAATACCTGTGCCTTGAAAGACAAAGAAATGGTGAATGGAGATCCAGATTCAGAGACTGAAGACTTGATTGCCCAGATGGCTGATCATCTCCCAGATGATCGCGTGGGATTCATCTTTTGCCTTTTTATAATCTAATATCCACAGAGAAGTCAGAGTTATCTTTGCAAAATGAAAATCCGATGTTACTCCCCACACTGATTATGCTCTGCCTGCTTCACCCACGCATTACCCTTGCATAAAGTCTAAAGGCTTACTACAGATTAGAAATCCTTTTGGGAACTCTGTGCTCTGAACCACTATGGCATGACTCCCCCCCAGCTAGTGAGGTGCCACTGTTATGTGTCGCACGTTCCCTGTGAGAGGACTCACCCGGCTGACTGTCATTGTTCTGTGCTGTAACAGTCATCCCTCTAGTGACTAGATTTTGTATGAACTGGAGCACATCTGTCTTTGTTCATCTTTGAATTGCTTGTATGTAGCACCATTAACATGTAGTAGATGCTGAACACAAAATTGTTGTATGAAGTAATGAATGAATAAACAAATACCACTAATTTCTAGTTACTACTGTTAACTAGCCATAGTGATTTTTACTTTTGGCAGCAAGGTTAAATAATGTTTAGCTACCTAAGATGACATGGCCACCAATTAATTAACCTTTGAAACAGCGTTCACATAGATTACGGAGCATTTTCATTTTAGAATAGAGACAATAACTCCTTTCAGGGTATGGTTTGGCTGTGTCCCCACCCAAATCTCAACTTGAATTTTATCTCCCAGAATTCCCACATGTTGTGGGAGGGACTCAGGGGCAGGTAATTGAATCATGCTGGCTGGTCTTTCCCGTGCTATTCTCCTGATAGTGAATAAGACTCATGAGATCAGATGGGTTTATCAGGGGTTTCCACTTTGGCTTCTTCCTCATTTTCTCTTGCTGCCACTATGGAAGAAGTACATTTCGCCTCCTGCCATGATTCAGAGGCCTCCTCAGTCATGTGGAACTGTAAGTCCAATTAAACCCCCTTTCCTCCCAGTCTCGGGTATGTCTTTATCAGCAGCATGTAAATGGTCTAATACATTACATTTCTGTGTCTTTTACATTTGACATTTCACTTTTTCCAAAGTCTGTCCTTTATACTCTTGTGCAATTTCAATATGATATATGATATGTCTCAAATCTCTCCTAGCAGTTATTCATTTAATATGCCAGACACTCTTCTAAGACGCCAAGAAAGAAAGATGTATAAGACAAGGCTCTTTCTCCTGAGGAGCTTGTATTAAGTGGGGGGGAGACAAGCAGATGAATACAATTACACTTATATCTGCTAAGAGCTGAGTAGATGCTTTGTGCATTTTGAATGCATTCTCTCATTTAATTCTGACACAGATCCTTCAAGGTAAGCTGATAAAATTAAGGGTGCAATTAGGCAATAAGACTACTATGCTAATATGAACTATGATTTAAACCCAGAATTTTCCAATTCCAGAGTTCAATGAACCATACTATAATACAAGTTGTTATGTGTTTGAACCAAAATTTGAACAGAAGGGGCAAAGTAACATCAAGGAGAGAGGGAGTTATTCTTTCATAGGCAAAGAAATGAACATCTGAAGGTGTTAGTGCACTCAAAGACATAAATCAGAGAAAGCTTTATAGAAAAGAAGATATTTTAACTGTAGAGAGAAGTGAAACTCACAAAACAATTGGTCAAGGTCCCACAATGCAAAAGCCTAGTAAGATGAGTTAAAAATAATTAGCTATTGCTGGAGAATTAGCTACATATAAGGGAGTGGCAAAAGACAAAACTGTTGTCCCTCTGCAAACAAACGTGTACTCTGTCTCATTGGCTAGGGAATTTTAAGGAGGAAACTGATGACTGGATTTGAATTTGCATAGAAGATCACCAGCTATTTACAAAGGATTATTTGGAAGAAAGAAAGAAAAATAATTAAATAAAAACATAATCCAGATGACAGCATACAAGGATATGTTCTAGGGGACTATCATTGAGACTAGAGAGGGGTCATGAATATGAAAGATATTTAAAAGAAAAAATTAATAAACTGTAGAGTCAAATATGGACATCAGTCTAGGAGAAGTCCAAGGTTATAGCTTGGAGATCTGTTGAATTTATCTCCATGCACCAGCTTATTTTCCCAGCTGTTTTGAGTGACTAAGGAATAATACAGCTGATTGGGCACTTACTATATGATAGATATTGTTTAAGCCATCATAACAAACCATCTGATATACTGTTATCTTTCCTGTTTTACAGCTGTGGAAAGTGAAGCACAGAAATATTAAATTATTTTTCCAAGGATATTAAGCATCCTCCCAAGGTGTGACACTCAGCCCAGACTCCCTTTAGGACCACAGTATATTCCCCTAATATCTGGCAGTGCTCCTGCCTTCAGCCCACAGCAATCAGCCTCACATTGCCCAAAGTCATAATGCCCTTCCCAGGGGCAGCCTACAGCCAAAGATTGATAGATGCAGATTTCAAAGGTATGGCTTTCTCTGTCCAGCTTCAGACAACTCTGAAAGCTTATCCCAGCTTCAGACATCCTCATAAGATTGGCTTTGTTGAAAATGCCCACAGCCAACTTCTTTTTGCCCAAACCTGCTTTCTTCCCTAACCCCTACAGGTGTTGATCTTAACAGCACTATTTAGTAAATATCCTACAAACTGATTTCCATTTTCAGAGTCTGTTCTCTGAGAATCTCATCTTTAATAGTCACCAAATGGCAAAGCTAGCATTTGAATCCAGATGTATTGGTTGCACAGAGCTAAAGCCAGGGTTATTTTTGTTTTTGTTTTGAGACAGGGTCTTGCGCTACAGCCTCAACCTCCTGGACTCAAGCAGTTCTCCTGTCTGAGCCTCCCAAGTAGCTGGGATTGTAGGCATGTGCCACCATGACTAGGTAGTTAATTTAAAAAAAATTTTTTTTAGTAGAGATGAGGTCTTGCTATGGCCCAGGCTGGTCTCAAATTCCTAGCCCCAAGTAATCCTCTGGTCTTGGTCTCCCAAAGTGCTAGGATTCCAGGCCTTAACCCCCATGACTGGCTTAGTCATGGTTTTAAACACTTTTCTCTGTAGCTTCCCAAAATCAAAGAACTTGGGACAATGCACAGTACTGCAAAAATTATTCATAAATGGACAAATTGTGATTCCTACTTTTTGTATTAATCCATGATACAGGATGGCCATTCAATAAAAATTTACTTGAAAAGAACTGAGAAAATGTTGAACCAGTTACTGTCAAAGTCACAGGAGGAGACAGTTTCAATAAACAGAAACTAGTTAATTACATCAAGTATTAAGAAAAGATTAAATTGAAAAAGAAAAAAACTAAAAAGAGTTCAGTGGTTTTGGTGATAGAAAGACATGAGCAATCCAAGTGAGTTGTTGATATGACATGATGCAGGTATAAACTAAATTGCTGTGTTACAGAGAGAATCTAGAGATGAGGCGTGATTGTAAATTATGCCATCAGTAAGCCTTTCAAGAAAGCCAGAATGGAGTCTTGATGTTTTCTAATATTGCCCATTTGTCAAGGTATAACTGGGGCTATACCTGTGGCATGTACACAGAGAACCTAGAGTAATATGTCTGCAATAAATCCTTAGCAAACATCTAAACCCATTTACACCATATCTTCTCCTTTCTCAAGAACTAGAGGTTCCCAAAAGGGAATTCTCAAATTCCACACTGTGATGTGGTCAAGCCTCACGCTTAGTCACTTTGTGCTTGGTGTCCGCACTGAGAATTTTTTGGAGGCCAAGGTTTTTCTTAAACCTTGCCCTGCCATTACGCTATGAAGAACACCAGCAACTGTTTCAGGTAAGAAGTTCCCAACCTAAGGCCACAGGGGTGGGTGGCCCAGGGGAATTAACCACAGAGAGTGTTTCCCACGAACCCACAGAGCACGGAATCCATTTTTGAAATACTGGTACTCCTCTGTGCTTGTTTATTCTTAGCAGAGTGCAGTACCAAGCATTATGTAATAGAGGCAACAGCAGCTAAGGCTTTAAAAAATAATCTCTGCGGTAAGTCTAAAAGCAAATGTTAAAGACTGGAACATTTCAGATTTTCCACTCGGTGGATTGAATTGCCAGATTCTTCAGTATCACTTACTTTCCATTTAGTTTTAGAAAGCAAAAATCAAATGCATGACCTTGCAGTCAATTTCAACATTCTGGATGGAATAGACTGTAGATTTGAGCTGGAGGTCAAGTTCTGAAAAATTGTACTGTTGTAGACTCAAATATGTGTTACTGGAAGTTATGAATATATTACAGAAACTGGGATCTTTTTGTTAGTTATGATAATCCATGTAAATTTCCAGCTTATTGTAACTGGATGGAGGTAATTACAGGTCTATTACCTTGCCAGGATCTCTTCTGATTTAAAAAAGAGTCATAAGAGAACTCTAAATCAATAAATCCTAAATCCTCTTTCAGTTGCCTTTGAACCATTTATAGCAGATATAACTTTTATTCTGCAAAACTTGGAAGCAAGGAATGTCATATTATTCTCTTTCTGTAAATCAGATGACTTCTCCTGAGGCTTTCAAGTTTCTGGCAAAAGTGAAAAAAAATGTATCCAGTCTTTAATATGACACCTCCTCCTGGGTATTATGCAAGAAGAGGAAAGATTTCATGCCATCTGAACATTCAATAAAGGGTTCCCTGACCACTTCCCTCAAAGGCAGGTGGCTGTGTGCTGTCATAGATGTGTGATATGTGTGTGCATGCACGTATGCATATATGTGCATGCATGCATGCATAGGTATGTGTGCATGTGTGTTGGTGGGGGGTGATTCTACCATGAGGACTGGGTCTTGAAAATTAGTGTTCAGAATCCCAAGATGCTCCATGAAGCCATTCTCATCTGAGGTCATATACATAACTTAGGTCCTATAAGGGGACTCACTATAAGAAAACTATTGAAGTCTCATCAGTCCTTTCACCAGGAAATCTCTAAAAATAATTTTAAAGTATGTACATTTTTTTCCTTATTTTATTCCACTTCCACTTTTCACAACACTTAAAGCCTTTCTTCAGAAAAGGAAAGACCAAAGGCTCCAAGGAATGTTCTATGAATGATATCCATCAACTTTGTCTTTCTTCAAGGTACCCGTCTAGGTACTCATCAACTTTGTATTTCTCCAAAAGCATACTGCCACCTCCTATCCAGAGGAGTGGAGACACAAAGTTTAAAGTGCTTTTTTTGAATGGAAAACTGAAAAACTGAGAACCCAGCACATTTAATATCTAAACTGTACCCTATGCTCTTTACCTTCTAGCCCTTACTGCATTGGCATGTAAACATGTATCTGCCAAATGGAACCATCTAGAAGGAATATACATGCACATGAGGTTTTGATTTGTAGTGCCTGTCTCTGGACAAAAGCAGCTGGTATACAGGACTGCCACTCACCCTCCTAAAACCAAAACAGCTGTTTATGCACCATTAAAAAACCTGCTTTTGCCCGTTAAAAAAATCTATTCCTCTGATTTCAAATGATGGCATACAATTGTAACTTTCTTTTACTCTTTTTTTTGAGACAGAGTCTTGCTCTATTGCCAGGCTGGAGTGCAGTGGTGTGATCCTGGCTCACTGCAATTCCATTTTCTTGTTTCAAGCAATTCTCCTGCCTCAGCCTCCCGAGTAGATGGGACTATAGGCATGCACCACCACGCCTGGCTAATTTTTTTGTATTTTTATTAGAGACGGGGTTTCACCATGTTGGCCAGGATTGTCTCAGTCTCTTGACCTCGTGATCCACCCGCCTTGGCCTCCCAAAGTGCTGGGATTACACGCGTAAGCCACCGTACCAGGTCACAATTGTAACTTTCATTGAATGCATTGTCAGCAAATAAGTTGATTGAAAAATAAATATAGAATGAATGCTGCCTTTTGCTGAAACATTTAGTGATGGAGATTAAAAATTCTAACAGAAACAACATCGTTGTTCTTTTCACTAACTGTTATTCACTCTTTCAACATAACTAAAATTTAAAATCAGAGTATTTTTTAAACTTCAAGGAAAGCACCAAGAAAGAACTAAGATGAACAGTTACTGTGGTTAATGCGTTTAGAAACTAGAGGTTACAGTAAGTCTTTGGAACAAAGTTTTAGTTCTGTTGATTTAATTTCTCTTTCAATAGCTTGTACCCCCTCTGCCTTTTTTCCATATTAAAAGTACTCTATGTCAGGCTCTGTGTTTCTAAGGTTTTTCATGAAATTCCACTCTCAAAAATACCTGTCTAAGGGATATCATGCATTTATTATTCTACAGATGAGATATGTAAGTGAAACAAAGAGATATACATCCTTTCATTCTTGGACTATATATTGGAGGAATGAGTAAAGTATTAACAATAAATAGTAGGTATAATAAATAAGTAAATTTCATGGAATATGAAATAGTGATATAAGCTACAGAAAAGAATAGACAGGCATAAGTAAAATCAGAAAGCAGGGAGTGGCAGACAATGTGTAATGTTAAATACGGTGGTCAGTGTAAGCTTGATTGAGAAGATAATATTTAAGAAAAGGCTTGAAGCAAGAGAGATATAAACTGTGTGTATATCTGAGATAGAGCATTAATTACCACAGTTGCTTCCAGTAGAGTAATTAAGCAGTGCAAAGACTCTCCAACAGAAGGTGCCTGTTGAGTAAGAGGAAGATCAAGGAGTCTAGACTGAGCCACTGAAAGACTAATAGGAAATTATGTCAGCGAGATTGGAAAAGTGGAGTATGGAGGGTCTTAGGCAGATTTTCAAGACGTTGGCATTTACTTTGAGTGAGATGGCAGCTACTGGAAGGTTTTTAACAGAAGAAGGACCTGACCTGACTTACATTTTAAAAGGATTACTGTGACTGCTGAGCTGAGGAGGCAGCCAGCAGAGAGTACTGGGTATTATACAAGAAGAGTAGAAGTTAGGAGGCTCCTGCAACCATCCAGGTGAGAGGCAAGTGTCCTTCATAAACAGTGGTAGAAGAGGAGGTGGGAAGGAGTGTTTGCTGGTCACTTTCTGGATCTACTTTGTAAAAAACGGTCAACATAATTTCCTGGAAGATTGGATGTGGGGTGTGAAAAAAATAACTAGACTTTCCTAACATGATTACAAGACATGAATGATTAACTCTCCTCTTTTTTTTTTACCTTCCCTACTTTGGGCAGTTTCTTCTGCTTAGCATTGAGGTCATTTTTTATGTAATGCTAACATACATTTCCCCTACCTTTTAAAAAATATTTGGTGCTTCATTCATTACAGATTTATCAAGAAATAAACAGAGAATTAAGAGGCACAAATACTTGACTACTGGAGTGGCCAGTCTCCTTAAGGGTACTCAATCTCTTTGGTTTTTATTTTGCTCTCCTTAAATGAGCTGCCCTGTGTTTAAACTATCACAGAACACATAGAATCCAG
This sequence comes from Ateles fusciceps, assembly GCA_036589455.1. Taxonomy (NCBI): domain Eukaryota; kingdom Metazoa; phylum Chordata; class Mammalia; order Primates; family Atelidae; genus Ateles; species Ateles fusciceps. Next base: position 6,040,799 of record JAZHEH010000045.1, on the reverse strand, counting down.
ACTTGCTCCACAATTTATATAGCTGATTTAATACACTTTTAATAGTCCTATCACAGTCCTGACAGTTACAGCTTTCATTTTTCCTCTAAAATATCAAAATATTATATTTTGATGTGGCTGGGAGAGAGATGAGAGGAATCTTGGCACTTGAGTAAGAGGATTGCTAGTGGAAAGAATACTAACTATAAAAAGATCTTGACAATTTTTTCCCCAAAGCCAGCTTTATGGGTAATAATTATGTTGTCTAACAAGTGTCAAGATGGATTTTCTGTTGACCTAACTGTTTCATATACATTCGCTTACATGTAATCATTAAAGAAAACCCTTTAATGATGTTATTGGCTGCATTGTACAGAGAAGCATATCATCACAAGGAGGTTTACTTAGTTCCCCCATGTCATACCACTAATAAATGACAGAGCCAAGCTCAAAAGTGGTTTCAGATATTTGACTCATCATGTTTTTACTATGAGGGGCAGGACTGATTCTTCCTGTTGCAGTTGATGGATCCAGAGACAGTGAACCTTATATGAATATTCATCTATTTAACAGTGCTGCCAAGGATGGCTTTTCCCAAGACAAAAAATGGTGTTGCTCAGTAAGTTCACAGGACTCTAAGGCCTTAACCCAAGATGCACACTCATCCAGGATGAAACACTGTCTATTCCATTTCTCTCCTGAGGAAAGCCCTTGGCCTCTACCAGCTCTGGCAGTAGTAATTCCTACCAGCTCCTACTGCTTTGATTGTAGAGCACATGCATTCTCCGGTCCTAAACTGCAAGAGACAGTCCCTGTCTTGGGCATAATTGTTGCTGTAGTTCATCTGCAGGGAGTAAAGTTCTATGATGAATGAGAGGATCTATTTATGAAGTCTGCAGTGCTACACAGCCCTTTAAGAAATGTTAAGTCATTTTAGCATAAATCTGGAAATAATTTGATACATGCCTTTTCACATGATAGAAGTATAAAAAATCACCACCTGCCTTTCCACAAAATAATATAAATGGGGCTAACACTATGGTTTTAAATTGAGGTTGCTTCTAATACCAGGGAAATAGAAGACACAAAATTCTCTCTCTCTCAGAATTTTATTGGGTTTTCAATATAACAGTGAATGTTTGCTCCTTAAAATTTTGCTTACTGGCTCACAAATTAAGTGTATCAGTGAATAATAACTGACATCAATTTCTATATTCCATGTATCATCTACAATGTCGAAATGACTGATAATGAGCAAGTCCTACATTTTCAATCGCTCTTCAACTAAAGTAGCATCATTAGAATAAATATTGCACAGCATGAAATTCATGTGTATTTTTAATGATTCCAACATACATGAAATCAATTTTTAGATAAATTTAAATACAGGATAATAAAAGAGGTTATGTTCTTAAGAAGAACTGGGTACTTTGTAAATAATCAAATTTAATTTAGCACAATTTTAGAAATTGATTAAACAATGACAAGCTTTTAGCCTTCAAGACATTTTAGAAGACTTATAATAAAAACGTAAGTGGAACCTTCATCATCACACCATTTGTGCCCAGGTAACCATAGAAATTATTTGCTTAATTAGCTGCTTCCTATCGTTTTCTTATTGAATACTTCCTCAGCATACTAAGTTCATCCATAACTGAAGGGATACTACTAAGCTTGACTCTTAATCAGAACAGTAAATTTAATCCCAGTATTCAGCAACCTTAGGTACTAAGTATCTGTGTACATTTACTAGGTAACCATAGTTACAAAACAAACCTGGAAACCATTTCTTGAGTTTTGGAAAAGGCAAAAACTTTCAAAATCTTTATTTGAGTAGGGAATATTTTATTGATGTATTCTAAGCACCTAAAACAGTACCTGGTAAACAGTTGGGTTCACAATAAATATTTATTGAATGGTGGTTAAATGAATAATGTTCTATTTTTCTCCCCCACCATTTCAATCATTTCAGCAAATGTGAGTGCCTTCCCTATGCTAAGCAATATGCTAGGCCCTAGAGAAAGTGGAATGAGGCAGAAGCAGAAGAAACCCAGTTTAGAACCTTGAATAGCTAGGGACCTAGTAGGCCAGGATAAAATGAGGGGGAAAGAGGAAGGCCAGGCTGTGAATGAGCCCCGTGTGATCACAGATGAGAAAGCTACTGCCTGCCCAGGGAAATCAGACAGACTTCAAAGAGGAAAGCATGTATGATCTGGATCTTGCGTGAGAGAAATATTGAGAAATGAATATAATGCCTGCCCCAGAATCAAATTTAAACTTGTGTGCTTTTTTTCTTAAAAAGTAAATTCTTGTCACTCTCAGGAAGCCAGATGACATCACATTGAAATTTTAACTAGGCTGTTTAGCTTTATTAATTGTTTATTGGGATAGGCTTTCAGGTGAACAGTATTTATTAAGTGCTAGATGCTGTGCTCAATACTGGGCATACATCATCATCATATGAGATGGCAATTCCTGCCCTAGTGGATTCACACTCTCATGAGAAGGACATGCATAAAAATACAATTGCAGTGAATCTGGTTAGAGTAAGGAGTAGGGGATGTACAGTGGTGTGTCATGGATGCATAGAGCAGAGTCCTCTTGCCTGGTCTGTGGTCTGGGAAGACCTCACATAGGAAAATACTTTGAGGTTGAGACCTGGCAGATGACTGCGGACAATCTGGGAAAAATGGAAGTAGAGTGGTAGGGGTACAAAGTGGAAAGAAGGAAAGGATATTCCAGGAAGAGGGAAGACCATGAGTGAAACCACCACTCCCATAGGATCCAAAGACAGATTTCTTAAGCATCTTTAAAATGACTGACTTCAAGGGTACATGGAAAACAGATTTTCCTTCACTCTCCCCTCCCTTCTCTTCCCTTCCTCCTGGGTCCCTTCAATACAGACTGCTCCAACAGGCAATAGAGAACACAGGCTTCCAGTTTTCCGGTATTCTCCTCCCACTGACCCTGAAGTTGCAAGCCACAGGTTTCTTGGAACTGTGAATATTGTTTCAACTCAATCTAAAACTGGAGATGTGTTTTGAGTCACAGTGTGTAAGCATATTTATACCATCTGTTTATGACACTTACAGGTGGACACTATGATTCATTACACATACAACATGCTAAACATAGAAGCTTGGAAAACCCTGAGCTCTGGGAGTTGTGGGATGTGGGTAATTGTGCAGAAGGGGAAGATACTAGGCATCTTTTCTTAGAATTTTATAGCTTTTTCAAACAAAATCCTTATCTTGACAAAAATGTTTTGGGCATATGAGAATGAGAATGGAAGAAAGAGGGTGACAAAGGATTGTATATCACTGTAACCAGTTGTGGAAGATTTCCCTGGGTACTCGGGGGATGTGCATGCCCATGTACACACATGTTGAATTATCAGAAAAGATTTACTACATATGGAGTTAGAATCACATCATATCTATGTCAAAGGGGAAAGTTTGGTTCTGAGACAATGACTTCTTTATTTCCAGTAATGTTACTACATGATTTGGACTTTATACTTTGTATTATATTCTTTATAGATGGGCAATTCCTTATATCAAAAAAAATCATATTAGGATCATTTGATTACACATTAACCTAAAAACCAAGTCACAAGACATGTCCAATTTTTGCTTTCAGAAACTATTTTGCTGTATATAAGTTAGAATTCCCATTGGCAAAAGCCAAAGCAGGCATCACCTCTTTTTGTATATTTTAGCCAAATGTGCAAACTTTTAACAGCCCTGTAAATAGCAATAACTCTTAAAGTAGTTTCAATAAGCAAGCATCTCAAAGCCAAGCTGTCTGATGGGAACCTTTCCCCCTTGGGGTAGTAGAAACATTCAAAAGATTCAAGGAAGAAAGAACACACTGCTGTATTCAATTACTTGAGAAAACACCAAAGTAAATAAGGCAATACCTTTAAGAACACACAGAAAAGGAGTCAGTGAAGTAGAACAGATTAGAAGAAAAAGGAGAAGTCTGTTTTGGCTACCAAGTGACCCTTGGGGTAACGAATAATTTCTTCTTCAGGACACTTTTAGTAAAGGTCTCTCAGTAAGATGGCTCAGTGCAAACAATTTCTTTTCATGTCTGTAGGGAACTAATGAAGTTTTCAGGAAATACAGGCAGAGTTTAATTCCAAAAAAGTATAGTAGAGGTCAGCTACTGGGAGCAACTTTAGAAGTCTTTTGTCCCCTCTTAGAATAATAATGGTTTTGAAAAGTCCCAATGCCATGGGGTAAGTCATTTACATTTTAGAAATGAGATACAGCCCAGAAGAAAAACTCATGAATTCTATGCCAAGTTTTACCCGTCCTCAAGGTGGCTTTTACTGAATTCTCAGCCTTCTTAAACACCTAATAACACTTATAAGATTATTTTTAGCTATAAATTGTTTAATAGTTATTTATTGAGTCTTACTATGGGCCAGATTTGTGTCATGCTGAAGTTAAGATACCCAGATACATGAGGTTTCTGACTTCAAGATTAAGAGTAAGAAAAATGCCATTAGATATTTATACAATAATTTATATAAAATCATAGTGATACGCTTAGTGATACAGGAGCTCCAAAGAGATAACTCTCTCTGTAAGAAGTGATCTATGACAGCAGTTTCCAAACCACAACGCTCAATAAGAGGTTAGTGAATATGCTGTGTTCCTCAATCATATGTACATGTGGAAGACATGGCTAATCATTGCACTCATTCCCACAGAGCTGGGTTTCAGCCTCCGAATCCTTCTCAACACAATGCTTCAAGCACCACTGATAAGTAAGAGCTAATATGAAACCTACTTACTATCTGACTCTCTAAAATTGCAAGGAGTTGTTTACTGTAGTCTAGAAAACAATTACCTGGTTAAATTGCTCATCTCCAAAGGGTATCATTTTCTTGGTAGATACTGTCTTATAATTAAGAGTTGCTAAACTCACTCTCCAAACTCAGCAGTAGAGTATATCGGTTAAGCTCACAGTTTCTGGAAACACATGCCCTGAATTCAGTTAATGATTCTACTAATTCTTAGCAATATATCCTCTGATATCTTGCTTAGTCATTCTATGATTCAGTTTCCCCCATTTGTAAAAAGTGCAGTTTCCCATATGAAGAAAAGCTTATCATCACTGGGTCATTAGAGAAATGCAAATCAAAACCACAATAAGATAGCATTTCACGACAGTTAGAATGGCCATTATTTAAAGATCAGGAAACAACAGATGCTGGCAAGGCTGTGGAGAAATAGAAATGCTTTTACACTGTTGGTGGGAGTGTAAATTAGTTCAACCATTGTGGAAGACAACGTGTTAATTCCTCAAGGATCGAGAACCAGAAATACCATTTGACCCAGCAATCCCATTACTGGTATACACTCAAAGGATTATAAATCATTCTGCTATAGAGATATTGCACACATATGTTTACTGCAGCACTATTTACAATAGCAAAGACTTGGAACCAGCCCAAATGCCTATCAGTGATAGACTGGGTAAAGAAAATGTAGCACATATATATTGTGGAATACTATTCAGCCATAAAAACAGTAAGTTCATGTCCTTTGCAGGGATATGGATGAAGCTGGAAGCCACCATTCTCAGCAAACCAACATAGAAACAGAAAACCAAACATAGCATGTTCTCACTCATAAGTGGGAGTTGAACAATGAGAACACATGGACACAGGGAGGGGAACATCACACACTGGGGCCTGTTGGGCGGTGGGAGGAAAGGGAAGGGAGAGCATTAGGACAAATACCTAATGTGTGTGGGGCTTAAAACCTAGATGACAGGTTGATATGTGCAGCAAACCACCATGCACACGTACACCTAACTAACAATCCTGCATATTCTGCACATGTATCCCAGAACTTAAAAAAAAAATCCCAGTTTTCTCATTAGTAAAAGGTAGGATGATAGCATACCTATATCGTAAGTTGGTTGTGAGGATTCGATTGCTACCTGTGTAGCAATAGCCACTAACCCTATAATATATAGAATATATTGTAGGTATATATTAGTTTGAGGCTAGAATATACTCTAGGTATATTCTATATACATAGAATATATTTTATATATTCTAGGGTTAGTTGCTATTACTACCTTTATTAGAACCAGCATAACCAACGTAAAAAACAAAACTTGGCCAGTTTCTAGTACAGCATGTAAGGAACTTGGAAAGTCACCACTCTGTCCTAACAACAAGTTAAAACCTAAGCAAACTGAAGAAAACCACTCTCTTTCTTAGGTACAGGACAAACCACTGACCCTGAAAGTGGAGAGACAGACAGCAGAAAACAGAAACTTACAACTCACTGAAGTGGAACCTTCACAGGAACTGGCACAGTAGAAAATCCTAAATTCCAACATATTGCTGGAGTCTCAGTGTTGACAAGTCTGAAGGTCAAAATCTCCAACAGGACCCAGTCATTGCAGGGTTGCCACATATTTTCTGTTCACTTCTTAGTGTATATGGAACAAAATCTCCTTATGCTTCTAGCATAGGCATGGGAAAAGAAACTATTTTGAAATACACCCAAGAATTCTGTTTTTAACAAGATCTTCCCTCGGCAGAAACTATTCAACCAGAGCCTAATCTGTGAAGGTTTTATCAGAGCATAAGTGATCTGGCAGAAGAGAACCACCAAACTCCAGCCCACACTAGCTATCCTGTCTTACCTAATGGGCAGATAGTAGGAGGGACTTGAGAAATATGTGTGAAATTCACAGTCCACAGATACAGGCTCATCAAAAGACTGGGACCTACTCAGAAGGCTACACAATGCTTCACCTCCCCCACTGTACCACTGCATTACTAAAGGCCTGTGAAGAGCAATTTCATTTATCCAATACATCATGCCCTGCTGTCAAGAAAAAAATTAGAAAGCATTCTAAAAGGCAAAAACATACTTTGAAGAAACAGTTAAAGCATCTAAACCAGACTCAGATATGGCAGGGAAATTAAAGTTATCAGATTGGAATTCTTTAAAAAAACTATGATTAATATGTTAAGTGCCCTAATCGATAAACTAAACAATGTACAGAAAGAGATGTGCAATGTAAGTGGAGAGTTGGAAACTCTAAGATTAAAAATAAATGTAACATAAGACACTGTAACATAAATAAAGAACGCTTTTGGTGGACTTACTAATGGAGTGGACACAGTTGACGAAAAAATTTCCGAGTTTGAGGCTAGCTCCATAAATATTTCCAAAATGGAAAAGCAAAGAGAATAGAGGCAAAAAAAAAAAACCAAAAAACAAAAAACAAAAAAACCAACAACAAGCAAACAAAAAAACAGAACAGAATATACAAGAATTGTGATATACAACTACAAAACGTGTAATATACAACTACAAAAGGTGTAACACATCTGTAATAGATATATGCAAAGGATAAGAAAGAGAGAAAGGAACAGAGAAAGTATTTGATAATTTCCACCAATTAATATCAGACACTAAACCACAGGTTTAGGAAGCTCAGAGAAACCAAGGAGAATAAATGTCAAACAAAAAAAAACAAAAACTACATCTAGGATGTTGTATTCAAACTTCAGACAATACAAGATGAAGAAAAAAATTTGAATGAAGCCAGAAAAAACAAGAAAAGTGGCTTACCTATAGAGGCTAAGAATTACATCCAGCTTCTCAGAAATTATGCAAACAAGGAAAAAGTATTTAGTGTTCAGGGGGGGAACCCCCCCCACCAATCTGGACTTCTGTACCCTGCAAAATTATCCGCAAAAGTGAAGGAGAAATAAAGACTTTCTCAAACAAACAAACAAAAAATTGAAGGAATTTGATGCCAGTAGAACTACCTGGTAAGAAATGTTAGAAGAAGTTTTTTAGAGAAAAGGTAAATGAAGAAGTTCAAAAACTTTATTCTACATAAAGGAGTAGCATCAGAAAAAAGAATAAGTAAAGATAAAATATAAACTTTAATTTTTCTTATTCTTAATTGATCTTACAGATAACAGTTCATTCAGAATATAATAGCAACAATGTATTTGAGTGTGTGTGTGTGTATGTGTGTGTGTAAGAAAGAGAGAGAGAGATAAATGACAGCAATAATACAAAAAAAGGAAGGAAGAAATTAGAATTATTTTGTAATGATAAGGTATTTGCACTACCTGTGAAACAATATGTTATTGCTTTAAAATGAGCTTGGATTAGTTATAAATGTACATTGCAAACTTTAGGATGTAAAGATACATATAGGTTAAAAGTAAATGGTTGGAGAAAGGTATATTGTGCTAACACTAATCAAAATAAAGCAGGAGCAGCCATACATATTCCAGACAAACTAAACTTTAAAGCAGGGAGAGTAATCAGGGATAAAAAAGGGGCATTACATAATGAAAAACTGATCAAGTTTTAAAGATATAACAATACTTAATATGTATATGCCTAACAACAATGCCACAAATACGTGATGCAATAAAACTGCAAGAAGAAATTGATTAATTCACTATTGTGGTTGAAGACTTCAATACATCTTTATCAGAAATGAACAGATACAAGAAACAGAAAGTCAGTAAGGACATAGTATAAGTACATTGAGTTGAACTCAACCACACCATCAATCAACTGAATATAACTGAAATCTAGAGACTACTTCATCCGAAAAGAGCAGAAAACATATTCTTCTCAAGCTCACTTCAAACATTCACCAAGATAAACTGCATTCTGTGCCATAAAATACACTTTACCACATTTAAGTGAGTACAAATCATACAACGTCTGCTTTCAGACCTCAGTGGAATTAAACTAGAAATCAATAATAGAAAGATAACTGAAAAAGATCCAAAATATGTGGAGACTAAACAACACGCTTCTAAATTACATATGGGTCAAAAAAGAAATATCTAGAGAGATTTAAAAATATTTAAAATTAAATAAAAATAAAAATACAACTTGTCAAAATTCATGGAATGCCACAAAACCAGTGCTTAGAAGGAAAATAATAGCATTGAATGCAAATATTAGAAAAGAAGAAAGATCTAAACTCAATCATCTAAGCTTCCACTTTGAAAACTAGAAAAAAAAACAGCAAATAAATCTAGATTTAACAGAATAAAGAAACATTAGATCAGAAATTAACAAAATTGAAAACAAGATAGTAATAGGGAAATCAACACAATCAAAAGTTGAGACTTTGAATAGATCAATACAATCAATAAGCCTCTAGTTAGCCTAGCTATTAAAAATGAAAAAGGACAGAAATTAGTAATATTAGAAATGAAAAAGGAACATAACCACAGATCCCATGGATATTAAAAGGAAATAAAATAATACTATAAAACTTTGTTCCTATATATTTGATACCCTAGATAAAATGAATGAATTCCTTGAAAAACGCAATCTGTCAAAACTCACACAAGAAGAAATAAACAATCTGAATAGGCCTATATCTATTAAATAAATAGAATAATTAATAATCTTCCAAGACAGAAATCACTAGGACCAGAGAGTTTCACTAGTAAATTTTTCCAATATATCAGTAAGAAATAATATCAAAATTCTCTGAAAACGCTTACAGAAAATAAAAGCAGAGGGAACATTTTCTAACTTACGAGATTAGCAGACCAAGATATTACAAGAAAACAAAACTACAGACCAGTATCTCTCATGAACATATACGTAAAAATCTTCAACAAAATATTATCAAGTTGGATCCAACAATGTATAAAAAGAATCATATGCCATAACCATGTTGAGTTTATCCCAGGTATGCAAGGCTGTTTCAACATTCAAAAATTATTTCATGTAATCCATCACATTAAACAAGATAAAGAATAAAAATTATGTGGTTATATTAATAGATACAGAGAACATATCTGACAAAATCTAACACCCATTAATGATTAAAAAACACTTTCAGTAAATTAAGAATACAAGTGAACTTCTGCAACTGATAAAGAATATCTATTTAAAAAGCCTACTGCTAACTTCATACTTATTGGTGAGAAACTCCAAGCTTTCCTGCTAAAATCAAGAATAAGGCAAGAGTATCCTCTCTCAGCACTTCTTTTCAGTATCATACTGAAAAGAAGACCTAGTTAATGCAATAAGACAAGAACAGGAAAAAATAAAAGGTGTACTGTAGAGAAGAAAGAAATAAAACTGCCTTTATTTGCGGATGTCTTGATCATCAACACAGAAACTCTGAAAAGGATGATTTAAAAAAAACACACAACTTCAGAAAGTAATGAACAATTATAACTAGGTTGCAAGGATACAAGGTAAATGCACAAAAGTCAATCACTTTTCTATATGCCAGCAAGAAACGAGTGAAATTTCAAATTAAAAAATGCAATATTACAGTAGCACCTGAAAGAATGAAATACTTAGATATAAGTTTAACAAAATATGTGCAACATTTGTATATAGAAAACCACAAAACTCTTGTGAAAGAAATTAAGAACTAAGTAATATTCCATGTTTATGGATTGGAAAACTCAATAGTGTCAAGTCTCTTCTTTCTAACTTGATCTATAGATTTGAGCCAAGCTCAATCAAATCCCAGCAAGTTATTTTGGGATATCAATCAATCTAAAGTTTATATGGAGAGGCAAATGACCAAGTATAGTCAATGCAATATTGAAGGAGAACAAAACTGGAGGTCTGGCATTACCTGACCTGAAGACTTATTATAAAAGCTATACTACTCGAAACAGGGTAGTACTGGCAAAAGAACAGACAAATAGATCAGTGGATCAGAACAGAGAGCTCAAAAATAGATCCATATAAATATGACAAATTTTCAAAGTCAATATAATGCAGAAAATATTCTTTCAACAAATAGTGCTGGAACAACTGGACATTCACATGCCAATAAATAAATATAAACACAGATTATACAACCTTCACAAAAATTAACTCAAAATGAATATCAGGCCTTACTGTAAAATGTAAATTATAAAACTTCACGAGAAGAAAATCCAGATGACTTCAGGTTTGATGATGATCTTTTTGCTAAAACACCAAAGCCAAAATCCATGAAAGAGAAAATTGATAAGCTGGATTTCATTAACATAAAGAACTCCTGCTCTACAAAAGAGACTATCAAGAGAATTGGAAGACCATCACGCACTGGGAGAAAGACATAAGACATAATTTATAAGGACTGTTATCCAAAATGTACAAAGAACTTTTAAAATTCAACAATAAGAAAGCTAACAACCCAATTAAAAAGTGGGCCACAGACATTAACAGACATCTCCCTAAAGATACACAGATGGCAAATTACCATATGAAAAGATATTCCACTTCATATGTCATCAAATAAATGGAAATTAAATCAACAATAAGTTACCTTTACAAACACACTACAATGGATGAAATCCAGAACACTGACATCAAATGCTGGCAAGAATGTGGAGCAACAGGAACTTGCATCCATTGCTTGTGAGATTACAAAACAGTGTAACTACTTTGGAAACAATTTGTCAGTTTCATACAAATCTAAACATACTCTTCCCATGAAATCCAGTAATTGGGTTCCTTGGTGTTTAACTAATTGAGTTCAAAATTCGTATGTATACAAAAACCTGCACGCAGATGTTTTATAGCAGCTTTCTTCATGACTGCCAAATCTTAAAAGCAACCAAGATGTTTTTCAGTAGATATATGAATAAGCAAACTGTAGTATATCCAAACAATGAACTATTATTTTGTGCTAAATAAATTAGCTAGCAAGCCATTCAAAGACATGGAAGAACCTGAAATACATATTACTGAGTGAAAGAAGCCAATCAGAAAAGGCTACATACTGTAGTACCTCAACTATTTGATACTCTGGAAAGGGCAAAACTATGAAAACAGTAAAAAGTAAGTGGTTGCCAGGGGTTAGGAGGGAGGGAGGGCTAAATGGGTAGAGCACAGATGATTTTTAGTCAGGGGAACTATTCTGCATGATACTGTGATAGTGGATAGCTGTCATCATATATTATTCTGAGCCCACAGAATTTACAATGCTGAGTGTGAACTGTGGTGTAAACTATGGACTTCGGGTAATGATTATGTGTCAATGTTCATAAATTGTAGCAAATACACCACTCTTTTTGATAGTAGGAGAGACTATGCATGGGGTATGGGGGCAGAAGTTTTACAGGAAATTTCTATACTTTCCACTTTATCCTGCTGTGAACCAAAAAATTATCTTAAAAAGTCTATTTTTTAAAAAAGAGCTAAGCTTTCATTTACTTCATTTTGGGGTAACTTGTTAAACTCATTTGTAACTATTAGGAACAAACATATAATCTTCTTGAAGTGAGTTCAATCCCTAATCTATAGATGAGCAGATCAAACATGATTTACCCAGTCTCCCAAAGGAATAAAGCAGGAATGAAAAATCAGCCTGCCATTTATGCTGTGCCCAACAAATCTGTCACTTCTATACATTTGTCTTAGTTCATTTTCTGTTGCTATAATAGATTATCCGAGACTGCATGATTTATAAAGAAATTTATTTCTTACATCTCTGGAGGCTGGGAAGTCCAAAGAGCATGGCACTGGCATCTGATTGGCTTCTGGCAAGGGTCTTCTGCTATGTCATTACATGGCAGAGAAGCAGAAAAGGAAGAGACACTTAAGAAAGAGACCAAACACAAGAGGAGGCTTCCCTTATAACAACTAGCTCTCATGGAGACATGTGAGAGAGAGATCTTAGTCTGGAGAGAAAGGCATTAGTACCTCTTAACAACCAAATCATGTCTCACAGGCACCACTTTCTAGAGATGCCACATTGAGTATCAAGCCTCAACATAAGTGTTGGTGGAAACACACCATATTCAAACAATAGCAAGGCTCTATTCTAACTTCCCACAAAATTCATCCCTAAGGGGAGGTGATATGCATAGGCGGGTTTGGGCCAGTGGTACTTTCCTCCTTTCCTCACCTGTCTGTGTGTGTCAGGTTTTATAGAAGTGAATCCCAAAGGCAAACTTTATGGGTGAATGGTAGCTACAGCAAGTATCAGTACCTATGAAAGGCACTGCCTGCCTAACAGAGAAGACTGAAACAATGTATGTGCTTGTGTTTAAAAATTCCAAGTTGGCATTAAATGAATTTGCTAATAATAATACTCAGGAAAAAAGAAAGGGAGGAACAAGTCATTGCTATTGAGTGCCTGTTATGTGCCAGGCACTGTGCTAGATAACATTTTTGTTCACATATTTTCACTTAATTGTAACAACAATTCAATAGGGGATCATTACCCCTATTTTATAAGGGAGGAGACAGAGGCTCAAGAGGTTTACTTTTAATGGCAAAAACCATAATTACTTTTGCACCAACCAACCTAGTAACTTTCTGAAGATTACAGACATGCATGATCAGGATGAGTTATTTAGGTGTATCAGAGCCTTAGTCATCACACACACTTGCCTGAATGTATTCAATGAGGGACCCACTAGGGTCATGAGCAACTCTGGGAGCCCAGGTTCTGGGAAATCATCTCACTGGCTATTCTTTAGGAGCATCTTCCTGAAGAGATGCAAACTTTTAAGTTATCATGGACCCAAATCTTAAGCACAAGCCAAATCCCGATGGTTAAAAAATAAAAAATAATAATCTTCATGATGATGATTCTGTCAACTTAGACCTTCTCTGGCTCTATAGTATCATATTTACTAAATTACTTATTTTCATGGGAATCACAAATGAGCACTACCCCAGATTAATATGGAAACCAGGAATCTAAGGAGAGAAATGGTATTCTGGGACTTTCCAGCATTCACCATCATCTGAGTTCCCAGATTAGCTCCTTTCCCATTCCTTCTCCACTTACTGCTTCCAATGAATTAGAGCCATACTTATAAAAATGTCTTCACAGAAAGTTATTAGTTTGAAAACATTATGGCATTATACAATTTACTTAGAATTCAGTTGTATGGGTCTTGAATTGGAATTTTCCACTGGATCCATATTTCCAAGTTAGCTCCCTAAACTCTCTGACCTATAATGTAGCTGAAACTTAATGTCATAACAGTAAAAAATAATCAACTTAAGAAATTTTTTGAACTTAGTAAAATTACAATAAATATAATAATAATTGCAACTTTGTGTCGGGTTCAGTGTTAATGTAGGTTATCTCATATCTCATGAAAACCTATAAAGATATTAAATCCCATTTTAATAAATGAGAAAACCTCCCTGATCCCTTTAGCTAGATGAAGTAATCACTCTAAAGGCACATAATTAGTAAATTGTCAGGATTTGAACAGATTTCTGGTACATATTGGATATGCTGATTAGTCAGCCTTTCTGTAAACTTTGATGTAATAAACTACTGGTATGGGAAACAGGAGATTCAATTTCATTGGAAGTTCTATTACTAACATGCTTTGGGGCAAGTCCTTTGACTTCCCTGCACTGAATTACTTAACTAGTAAGTTGAAAAGTTTGGACAATTGGTCTTTAAATTTCAGGTCAACTAGGCCCCCAAGTTATAAATCATTCATCACTTCCAAAAGCAGCCCTTTTCCAATGCTCTATGATTAAACTTTTCAGGAAGTTACTTTTACTTGGCCAATAAAAATGTGTAAATCCTAATAATTTCTAAATGTTTTCCTCCTAGAACTTTACAGAAGAACCTCTGCTATCTGTCTATGCAATCAGTAAATTTTTCATGTAGTATCAGTGCTGGGAAATCCAAAGAGATTACAGTAAAATTGATGGAAATAAAATGAGGCAACTACAGTTAAGTATTTATTAATTTAATATAGGTTCTATCCAAAGTCCAGTAGGAACATAGAGGAATTCCCTGTCTCTGGGATTTATCAGTTATGGTATGCCAGACTAGATCAAAGTAGAAATAAAGCCTGATATCTCAGTGACTTAACGCAAAGTTTTTTCAGTTGGTTTGGTGATATTCCTAGGAAACTGTTTTCCAAGTCATGAACCAGTAAACAGCTGTTTCCAGCTTATAGTTCTGCCATCTTTGAGTCTTCTACTTCCAGCTTGCACGGGTATAACTCGAGGAAGAATGAAGATGCCTGCATATTGTTTTATGACTGGGGTTTTATACATTGTTTATATCACCTTGCCTACATTTCCCAGGCTAGAACTCAGTCATATTGACCTAGTTACACAAAATCATGATTAGAAAATGTTCTCTTGCAATATTTCTAGAAATCAAGGGTTTTCTGGTGAATAAATTACATTACATTTCCTACAAGAACTAAGGAGAATTTTCCCAGTGGAGATGCAAATTAGTTGAAAACTGAGTAGCAGTTACACAGGTGATATATCTGATGGAGATAAAGAAATAGGTAAAGATGATAATAGGCAAAATCCAGGCAGTAGGAATATCCAGGGAATATCTGGATGGAGGCATTTGGGACAGATGAAAATCCTGGGCAAAGATGCAGAAAGAGTACAGCATTTACAGAGACCAATACTAATTACACCAATAGTTATTGGGCCCATACCATGTGTTATCCCCTTTGTGAAATGCTGTAAGTATTTTGGTAATGATATTTAAAGTGGATTCTTAGTGAGTGTCCCCTACAAAACATTTTCGGGAACAAAGTTGTACTGAAGATAGTTTATTTAGAAAGTGATTTCAGAAAGCAGAAGAGATTTAACAGGGGAAAATGAAACAGGAAAGGAAGGTAAGCCAATAAAATATTGCTTTATTAAGTTGATCCCTGATAGAGGCACCTGATGCTTGAGCTTAAAGCATAGGGAAAATTGGTTGGTTTATGATATGTGTCTCATAAGTGAAGCAAGAAAACTTGAAGTTTCCAATACTTCCAATTCTCACACTACTCAGGTCCACTTCCACCATTAGTCTGATCCATCACAACATTCCCTTCTGTGTATCTGGACCCTGTGAGCATAAAGTAGCCAGAAATGTAAATACCCAGTAAGAGACATTTGAGTCAGAGACAGAGGGAAGAAGATGAACTCCACAAAGATTCAGGGCACTGTCACATTAATGAGTATTTTAGTATTCACATAGAATATTGATGATAGTTTTAAAAGCACTGCTGGCACACAGACCCAGGGAGGGATATTCCTAAGTGAGAATGGTGGGGAAAATCCTCCTACTGGACAGAGCTGCGATATGAGCAGGAATCCTTATGATTAAGAGATCCTCATGCCAATAAAATGCTTGAGCTACCCAACTACTTTACATAACTCAACTTTCCTTTTACCTGCACCTTGTCACAATCCACCTCATGTGACAGCCTTTATAACTATATGTTACTGCATGTCAAAGAATATCACCACTGACTTTCCACAAGTGATAACAGTTTTATCCCTAAGTAATCCAGCCTTAAAATCCCATCACAGGGATCTGTTTTACATGAACACTCTTTAGTAACTACGGTCTTTCACATTTCTTTGAAAATTGAGACTTAGTCAAGGATTACATAAAGGTAATTTATTTGGGAAGTAATCACTTGGATCAAGAATGATGGAAAAAGGGAGTAAAAAGAGAAAGAAAATATATAGATATGAGTAGCTGAGTAGGCCATTAGTACAGTGGAAAAGTGTTCAACACTACATGACCTGCAGTGAAGGTTCATAAAACATCTCTGAACTATTGGTCTCTGAACTATCTCCCACACATGAAAGGTGGTTCCATGCATGTGAATGCCCCAAAATTTCAGGCTTCCCACTGTTGATAGTGAGAGGTTTCCTCAGAATGCACCATGCTTTGATGACAGAGAAGCCCTGGAGAAAAAACAACAACAACAACTGTACCTTGAGGACAAGATGAGGCATTTTCAGAATACACCTGAGTGAAGCTTGTCAAATTCAATACAGAACTGGTCATGGCAATATGACTGTGATTAAAATAAGAGTTTTATTCCTGCTCTTGATAGGTTATAGTTAGGTTGAGTATATATTGTGGTTTGCTCAGTAAGTCCTAGGGTTGTTATTTCTATTTCCAATTTCTCTTTCAAAAGATTGAGAAGATTTGACATAGTAGAGGCAGTGATACTGTATAATGTGGAAAGGAATTGAGTGAAATTAAGCTTGACACTCAAAAGACCTGAACCTCAGGATCTTTTTATGTGATGAAAAATATTTTAGATTTATCCATTAGCAGATGTCATTGACGGATTTTGAGCATGGAAATAACATGATCATACCTGCATGTTAGAATGATAAGTTTGTAGGCAGCAAAAGATACTAGAACTAGTAGTCTAAAGACTAATAAATAGGACTATTTTTAGTAAAGAGGTGAAAGATGATGATAGGAAACATCCAGATAGTAGGAATATACAGAGAATAATCTATTGAAAGTTATTTTGGAGGAAGAGTCAATGGTCTGGGTTTGAGTTTGAAAACAAAAGTATAAGAAATAGAGGAATCTAGGATTTCTCCCAGTTGAGTAATTGGGTGACTTAATATAAGTTAGAGACATCGATTAGAAAAATGTTGCCTGTTTTGGGAGAAGCATGAGATATACAAAGCTCATTTGGCTACGCAGAGTTTTAAGATGGGCTGTCCAAATATATGTCCAAATATATACGCTTGAATGTATCAAGCAAGAATCGAGAATATCAATGTGGATTTCAAGGTAGAGACCTGGGCTGGGTAGAGTGGGAATTAATAGCATATAGCCATTATGAGGAAAGAAAAATAAACGATAGCCTTGGAAAGATTGTTCCTGAATCCCAGACTTCTCTCAAGGGTAGCTCTCAGCAGCTTAGGAAAGGGAATATTGAAAGTGAAGTAACACAAGTCTTTGGCACTAGAAATAATAACGTGTGACTCCTAGGATCATTGTTGTTGGGTTGTTTTTTCCCTTTGATCTGATAGTTGGAATACCTGGAATGAATGGTTGGCATCCATGCTGAACTAGCAATAACTAATTTGGAGGAAAATATTTCCCCATGGGTCAGTGCAGGTCTCCACATTTAGATTTTTCTGTAGATAACAATAGCTACCGATTTTGATTGCTTACTATGAGAAGCATTGGTTGAGCCTAGAGCTTCTCCAAAAGTCTGCTACTTGTTCTAGATGGATTATAGTTAGGCTAAGCACATGTCCTGTCCTCTGGTTATTATTCCTAGTCCCAATTTCACTTTCAAAGGTGTCTATGTCTGTCTAATAAACTGTATAGTCCTTCTAGGTATAAACACACTGAGATATTGATCCCTTCAAGAAGGCTAGGCAATTTAGTGTATTTGGGGGCCCCAAACTAGTTTCCTCTGACCTTATCAATTTGTTTCAATGTGCAAAGCAAATATTAGACTTTTCCATATGTAGTAAGGTATAAAAATCATAGAGAATCTGGGAAACCTGCTGGGTATAATTATTCCAGTTTTAGAAATAAGGGTATGGGTTAAGTGGTGCAACCAAGATCAAACAGGAAGTGGAATCAGATCTCTCTAACTATGAAGCTTGTGATCCTTTCATAATTCCACTCTGTTTTCCAATCATCCTTCTAAAAGGGGCCCATCCCATTAATTCACCCTCTGAGCCCATGCCAATCAAATGCTTGAGCTACCCAACTTTACATAACTTAACTTTTCTTCTACCTGCACCTTAGTGATGTTGACCACAGCCTTCTTCTGTTGATACTGAAATCATTTTGTAACGATGAGATCAGAAAGTGTTCAGGTTTCAAGACTTACATCAAAAAGAGATGTCCTTCTTCTTACCTTTTCTAAACAATCATGCCATTTGGGGGCCAAACCAACAATTTGAGCAGAACCTAAAAACCAGCAAAATAGAACTTGGTATAAAGTATACTTCATTTTGCCAACAATTTCTGTCTACACAGTTCCTGACCTTGTATCTTCAAGTCAGATTGAAATACAGCTTTCTTATTGAGTATACTCTTAAATTTCTCTGACATAAAAGATTTATGAAAAGTAGTTGAAAAACATAGTCAAGTAAAGATATGTCTCTCTTACAACCGTCACATTTTAAAAAATTGGTCGCACAAGGAGTTTTTCCTAAATATTTACCCATACATTTCAGTTCCTAAATATTTACCTATGCAAGACTGAATAATAATATTCAGCCAGAATATTTCTCTTTCCAAAGTGCAAATTCAATTGGAACTAAGCCAATGGAGAAAAAAACTTAAAGGTAATTATGTAAAGAATTTTCCTACCCTAATTTTTTCAAGGTTACTCAGTTACAAAGTGACAGAGTAGGGAATAAAGTCAGGTTTAGATTATTTCAAAAGCCCAAGATTTGAAATGATATTCCCAGCTGTCTTCAGTGATACATGCCCACACTCATGAGATATAATTCTTCAGGATTGATCTACCCGTCTTTCTTTGAATTTCCAATCTAACCACAACCTCCCCCGCGATACAACTAATACTTTTTGGTCACCTATTTTAGCAAAGCTTTCCCCAACAACTATGCAATCCTCTGTTTTCTAGCTAGCCTGGGTAAACCCCACTTATCCTTCTAATTAGATTCTTTTGTGAAACAAATTAATTGACCAGATACGAACTTGTAGTGACTAGAAGGCATTTAGTCATTGGAATAGAACACCCAAATATTGTAAATGAAATGCTGTCATCCAGAAAATTTGGTCAAGATTATCCTACTTATTCTAGTCCATTAAATAATTGGTTGTAATATGTTTTAACAGTTGGGTCATGGCCCCCAATCCAGAGTTGTTCAATTTCTTTTGAGAGAAAATATAATTTAATAACTTAATGGAAGAATAATTCATTTATTCACAGAATTTAAAATCCTTAAAGTTTCACCTAGTAAAATGAAACCTATCTTTTTAATAATCCAAATGTGTTTTTATATATTTCCTTAGGGGAAACATTTCAAGAAGATATACTACCACATTTATGATGTTTTATTAATAATACTATTTTCTAAATATTTTTCTACTAATGTTTTGAAGCTTATTTTAAATGAAAGTTATCCATAGAAATAACAATATATAACTCATAAATTATACAAAGGTATACACTGAAACATACAGGCACACATACAATTATAGTAAACATGTAATTTTGAGTATTGATGTTTATGAAGTAGGACTGTAAACTAACTAGACAGATTGTTTTCTAGGCCATGCATAAATATAAGCCCAATTTCATGATGAGCCTTCGTTTGTAAGACACATAGAAATAGAGCTAAGGTCATATTTGTGAATGGGGGATGAAACTCTAACATGAAAGTAATTGACAAATTGAATATGCTTTTTATTTTTGACTGCCAAATCTCATCTAGTCAGGCTGTATGTGGTGTCATACATTGTAAATTGTAAACTTTAAGACAATAGCAGAATTACAGATTATTCTTTCTAAATTTCTGTTTTTAAAGATGGAAATGGTTCTGATTTATTTTTCAAATTTATAAACAAATACCTACAATATAATGCAAAATAATAACTTTTACTTTTAGAATTACTGTGTTTTTCCTTTTACTGTTTTGGCTGGTGTCTGGCAAAAGTGGAACAGAGAACCAGATTTGATGCCAGGGGAATTCAGTGAATCCACAAGCCTTGGAGGTACTACTTATCAAGTAGCACTGTCCAATTACCAAGTTTTTATTGAGCATTCTTATTTTTATTTTGAAACAGAGTTTCACTCTTCTTGCCCAGGCTGGAGTGCAATAGCAGATCTTGGCTCACTGCAACCTCCACCTCTCAGCTTCAGGGGGATTCTCCTGTCTCAGCTTCTTGAGTAGCTGGGATTACAGGCATGTACCACCACACCCAGCTAATTTTTGTATATTTTGTAGAGACAAGGTTTCTCCATGTTGGTCAGGCTGGTCTCAAACTCCTGATCTCTCTCCATGTGCCTCGGCCTCCCAAAGTGCTGGGATTACAGGCATGAGCCACCGTGCCCGGCCAAGCATGCTTCTTATAACTCTATTATAGTTACCACTTCACTGCTGTGGCTGTGTTGCATCATGGTGCTTGGCCCATTACTTTGCATCACGACTGGCTCCCCTTCCCATGTGACAGTTATGGCCAGAGCCAGGCTTTCTTGCTAGGCAGCAGCTAAATCATGAAGCTTCTCTTTCTCTCTCTCCCTCCTCCAATTTATACAATGTTGCTATTGGGATTTAGCATCTAGGCAAAATTTAACCTACCTTGCTTCAGAATACCATTTTCTGGATCAACAGCCGAAACACCAGCCTTTTGTTTTTGTTCTCCTTACTGCGCCATCTTCATAGTTTATATTTTCTTTCTCTTGTTTCAGTCTTCCCCCTCCTGATCTCCTTCTCACATTTTTCCACTATGACATTAAAATTCAAAATGCAATTATTAACATCCTCAACATCATCACCTACTGCCTCCCATATATTCTGACTTGAGTTCCGATTCTTCCCTAGGCCAGCTGCATCCCGGAAGCTCACTCACATGAAAAGGTTGCAGGAGGAGCAGGATTTTACTGATCATCCCAGTAAGGTTTAGACCATAACTCCTCTGCCTTTTCATTAATACCTTTTACACAGTGTGAATTTCATATGAACTGATTGTGGTCCCATCACTACCTCTGCATTTATGGTTGACTTCATCAGGTCCACTGTCTTCCTCTCTACCGCGTTTCCCGCAATCATGCTCAGTGGACTCAATATTTTCACCTATCAAGTACCTTTGCCTCTAAGTTCCTTGACTTCTTTTCCCTACTTTGTCTCAATCACTGATGTGTATGAAATGTTCTCCCTAATAACTGGGCCATTTTAAAAATATCAGATTATTCCAGTTTACGCACTCTTAATAGATAAAATTAAGCCATTTCCTGACCTCCATTCCCCTTTCCTATCACTTTTCTTTTTTTTTTTTTTTTAATATTCACATGTTTATTGTGCTCCTTTTCCTGCTTAGAATCCATGTTCAGATATGTAATCACTCCTTTGCAAGCACTCTTAACTCTACTTCTCTCCCCTCTCACTTTGCCATTATTGCCTGGTGATATTCAAGCCTGATTAAGCTCCTCTATGTGCTTGCTCTGTGCCTGTATCTGAGAGGCTCCAGGATGCCAGGGAAAAAAAGCACACAACTGTGCTGATGGGCACTTCATTCCAAACTCATGACCACAAGTCTCAAATTGGCACTCCACAATGCCATATAATCCTACCACACTTCTCTAGGAAACTCATTTCCCCATTCTCTACTGAACCACCCTTTTCTGATGTTTTTCTTACCCCGAACCCTCACTCTCAGCTGAAAACATTGCAAGATAGTTCTGAGAAAAATAAACATAATCAGGGGAGAACGATCTCATCTTCTCATCTTCTATACTGGCTCCTCCTTTCCTCTGCATCTGCACACTCTGCCTTTCTCCCTGTGTTATAATGGAATGGGTGTCCGGCTCTCATGTAAGGCCATCCTCTCCACTGCTACTTTAGGAGATCAGCACTATGCTCTTTCTTTTTGCAACATTATTTTCTTCCTCTCCATGAGATCATTTCTATTTGCACACAAATATACTTTCATATCACCCATCATTTAAAAATATCCCATGCCTCTTCAGCTATCATTTCAATATCTTCTCTCTTTACAACAAAACTCTTTAAATAATTCTCTATATTCATTGCTTCCACTTCCTCACATTCTATTCTGCTCTAACCTCACTGTAATTGAACTGTTGTTAGCTGAAATTACTTTTATCAGCATCCTCAACATTTTATATCTTCTCAAAGCAAATGATTTTTCTGTCCCACCTTGCTCGAAATATCAGTAGGATTCAACAAATCTGACCACTTCCTTCTCTTAAATAAGGTCATTTTCTAGGCTTTTCAGACCATGTTTATTTGCTTTTTTCTTCCAACTTGAGGAAAACTCTTTCTCAGTCTCCTTTTCTGGCTCTTCTTTATCAGCCCTGTAACTCTAGGAAATCCTAGGGCTCAATCCCCAGCCATTTCCCATTCACTAGCTTCTCTTTTCCTAAGGCCATTTAATTTATTTTTAATAGCTCCAAATGCCACTCACACACCATTCTTCCTAGTAATGAGTAATTAATCATAACAAATAAATAAATGTATTTATAATAAATGTGACTTTTTTATAGTCTTAGCTATACCTTGTATATAACATACTGTGTGACCTTGGACACGTTTATTTCTCTGTTGGTACCATTACTTTGTGCCTGGGGTTTTTATGAAAATTAGGTGATAATATACAAAAAGTGCTTAGCACAGTGCCTGGTGAATAGGGGGCATCCAATAAATGCTAACACAATAAAAATATCAATTGTAATAAGGATGGGCTGTTATTTAGAATGATGCAATCAAGTCAAGCATATCCAAGTTCTTAAATTTTTACCATAAGATCACATGCACAAGATGATAAAAATCACTTGGCCTTTTATGAACTTCTATTCATGAGCTATCTCAGTACAATGCCTAAGTGATTACACTTTTTATTTGGTCAAGGTGATGGTTTCATCCTCTACCATACATGCCCGAAGTCACTGTATTTCCTCAACTTTAGATAGGAATAGAGCCAACTGAAGAAAAACTTAGAATGAATGTTTCCTATTAAATATATACATAGAGTTTAAGTTTATCCACACTGGGAATAATTGAAATGTTTACTCTCTCTGGGGAATATGTCATGGATAAAAGGCAAATTTAACTTATTTCTTCTAAATTCACAGCATTTTAAAGGGATATAAAAATCTGTATATTTTTTTTTCTCATTTCATTTTTAAGTCAACCTTGTGAGTTAGCAGAAAGAATATAATTTTTTTAATAGATGAAAATACTGAGGTTAATTCACTGTTCAAAATCACATCACTTGTATTTGGTAAACTTGTGCTTGAAACCCAGGTCTTGACTGATAATATGTTGAACATTCCAGGGCTATTTTTCAGTACTGCCACCTTACTGGAGTACAAGATGAGTTTATTTTATTATATGAAATAGAACAGGCTGTTTCCGCTTGTTAACACCAATACCTTTATTTTACTGCTATCTAAAACATTTCCCTTAACATCCCTCTAACTGAGAAGCTCCAGGTGCATGCTTTAATCTGCTGTATATAACTTTACATGCCATGAAACACAGTCATTTAACTCTTGTGCATTCCTAGCAATGCAGAAGACACCCAAATACTCACCAGTTATTAAACACGACCAATAATGGAGAAAAACTATAGCAAAAGGCCAGCCTACAAAGAGATTTCTTTATAAGGCAATGAGTAGAGAATAGCCTTCAGAATCAGTTACATCTGGGTCTGGACTCTGTTTTCATCACCATTTTGCCATGCCACTTGAGGCATTGATACTTTGAATCTGTTTCTCATCTAAACATGAGGACAGTAAAGTCTAATTCAAGGGTCAGCCTGAGGATTAAAGTGCTTATTAAGTTTTTGTGAATAAAAATCAACTCAAAATGAATTAAAGATGTAAATGTACGTTATGAAACTTTAGAACTCCTAGGAAAAAACACAGGGGAAAAGCTTCAAAATATTGGTCGTGGTAATGATTTATTGGATATGAAATCAAAAGCACAGGTAACAAAAGCAAAAATAGACAAGTGGAACCACATCAAACTAAACAGCCTCTGCACAAGGAAGGAAACAATCAATAGAGTGAAACTACAACCTATGTTATTGGAAGAAATATTTGTAAACCATATATTTGGTAAGAGGTTATTATTAAATGTGTATAAGGAACTCACATGACTCAATAGCAAAACAAAACCTGATGAAAACAACAATCTGATTTTACAATGGGCAGAGGATTTAAATAGAAATATCTCCAAAGAAGGTGATATGGTTTGGATGTATGTCCTCTTCAAATCTCATGTTGAAATGCGATCTCCAATGTGGGAGGTAGGCCTGGGAAAGGCGTTTGTCCCAGGGGGCGCATCCTGCATGAATGGCTTGAGGCCATCCCTGTGGTAATGAGCTCTCACTCTGATAGTTCACATGACAGCTGATTGCTTTAGAGTGTGGTACCTCTCCCAACCCTTGCTCCCCTCTCTTGCTCTTGTCATGACACACTCGCTCCCACTTTGCCTCCTACCACAAATCAAAGCTCCCTGAGGCCTTACTAGAAGCTGATCAGATGCTGGTGCCATGTTTTCTGTATAGCCTGGCCAACCATGAGCCAATTAAACCTCTTTTGTCATAAATTACCCAGTTTCAGGTATTTAGTTATGGTAACACAGACTAGCACAGAAAGCATACATATGGCCAACAGGTATATGAAAAGATGCTCGACATCACTAATAATCAAATAAATGTAAATCAAAACCACAATGAGATATCACTCACACCTTTTAGACTAGCCATTTAAAAAAAAAGACAAGCATTGGCAAAGATGTAGAGAAATTGGAATTCTTGCATGCTGTTGGTAAGAATATAAAATGACGTAGCCACTATAAAAAGCAGAATGAGGGTTTTTCAAAAAATTAAAAATAGACCTATCATATGATCCAATAATCCTACTTCTAAGTGTTTATCCAAAATAATTTAAATCAGGATCTCAAAGTGATATGTGCAGTCCTATGTTTATTGCAGCATTATTTGCAATAGCCAAGAAATATCTATAATGGTTGTGTGAATAAATGTCGTATGTATACATAATGGAATACTATTCAGCCTTAACCAAAGAAGGAATCTCTACCATATGTAACAACATGGATGACCCCTGAGGACACTACGCTAACTGAAATAAGCCAAACAGAAGGACAAATACAGCATGATTCTTTTTCAAGTGAGGTATCTAAAAGAGTCCAATTAAGCACAGAGTGGAATGTTGGTTTCCAGCAGTTTTGGGAGAGGGGACTGGGAAGTTGCTGTTCAGCGGGTGTAAAGTTTCAATTATGCAAGATGAATAAGTTCTAGAAACTGTCTGTGCCACATTGTACCTGTAGTCAACAATACTGTACTGTACATCTAAAAACTTATTCAAGGGGCATAGCTCATGTTAAATATTCTTACCACAATTTAAAAAAAAAAGCGGAATGAAAGAAATGAAAGACAGCCACCCATATCCAAGTCTGATCATTAAAATTTCTGTTTGCTTTCCTGGCTTTTGTATCATTTGATTCCTAAATATTCCTTCTGGCTATAACACTCCATAGCAGTATGAAAATTCCCTAAATACAGTAGCATCTAGGGTTCCTACCTTACGTTAATCTACCAAACTATATATTTCATGGGCTATATCCCCACCCATGAAACCTCCTACTAAGACTCTGGTAGGAAACAAATTGTTTCATGCACCAGAAGCCCAAAGTTATTTTGGGCTTGCCACTTACCAGCAATGTGGTCTTGTGTGGGTCACTTAACATCTCTGGTGTTCCGTTTTGTTATCTATAAGTCTATGAGGCTGGGCTAAATAATCTGCCAGACCCTTCCTGCCCCAATATTCTGTTTCAACATATGAACTGAAAACAAGGATTTCCAAACTAAAACAAATTCAGTGTTGCATCCAATTTGCAATGCACTGACGTGATGTTACCAGATTTAGCATATCTGTGGAGAGGGGAAAAAAATACAGAGTTTACTGGCAGCCTGGGTGAGTCAAAAGGCCAAGCTATTTTTGGTAGGGACCACTAAACTGGCTCGGGCACTTATATGCATTTTTTAGCAATAGGACAAAGCACCCTGCTCAAATTCCAGGGAAAGACCTACACCTCTGCTGCAATTCAGCAGTGAAAGAAATGTACTTTATCGAATCAAGACAATACACAGTGAATACTGGCTGGGTAGTATTTATGTGAAGCTTCTAAGTTTGCTGATTGGTAAGGTTGTCAAGTGATCTAATCATTGGATAAGACTCGTAGCTTCAGGAGGGGCTAAAGCAGCATTATTTGACTCTTTTTTCCCACATTGAATTGAATTTACAGGTCCTTAGTATTAATAGTGACCTTGTGAAGAGTCCCTTTGTCAGTGCTATGAGATAAAATGAACTCATGTATATTGAATTTGGAAAACAACTCTTCAAACTAAAATCAGATCAGTGGGTTTTTCTAGTATATATGCACAATTAAAATAAGTAACATAACTTTTATTTCATCCCCAACATTACTGTCATACCAAAACTACTAAAATTTGAATGAGTTCAGCTCTGCTAGAGATGGATAACTCTGATACTCTCTGTGTCTGTGTCGAGGAGGCAGCAAAAAGTGGCATTAGCAAATAAGGACTCCAAAGACAAAGACTCGAATCCCAGTTCTGCCTGCTCATGGCTCTCACTGGCTCTACCTGGGGCAAAGGATATAGCCTCTGGCAGATGTTGTTTCACTGTCTGAACAATGGTCATCATAACTGCACCTAATGTGACTATTAAATATACATGTGAAGTATTCAAGCTAGTGGCTAACACATAGCACTAAGGGAACACTATTAGTATTATATACCTATTACTAAAATAAACTTTGAATTATACCTTTGTATAATTGTATAATTGTATATTTTGTATCTTTATGTATATGTAAATTGGCTCTTTCAGGTTCAACGGTGCAGAAATTCACCTATCCCTCATTTGTTTTGACACTTAAGATCCATTTTTGCCATTTAAGAGCTATCTTGCCACGTTACAGGTAAAATGTTAAATGATTTGCCTCCACCTCCACTGAGTCTGAACCTTTGTAAACATAGGGGCTGGGTCAAGCCATCTTCCAGCCACAAGGGTACTGAAAAATGGAGGCAACACTGAGAAGGCAGATGGGAGGAACGTAAAAGAGAATCCAAGCTGTTGTAGCGTTATTCAGACCTTAATCAAGGTACCCCTAAAACCCTATTCTGGAAATGTTCAGTTGTATGGGCCAATACGTTCTCTATTTTGATTGAGCTAGCTTAAGATGATGATTACCCAACACTGGCTAAAAGCAAGTCCTAGCTATTAGACACATTAAAAATGCAACTCCCTTGGCCTACTAAATCAATATTCAGTAGTGAAGCTGAAGAATTCTTAGTCTTTTACCAGGGCCCCAGTGCTTCTCCAATAAACCCTTGTTATAGGCTGAATTAAGTTCCCTAAAATTCATATGTTGAAGTCTCAACCCCTAGTATCTCAGAATGTGACTATATTTGGAGATGGAGTTTTTAAATAGGTATTTAAGGTTACATGAGATCACTAATGTGCACCTTCATTTAATATGACTGGTGTCTTTATAAGAAGAGGAGATTACGACACAGATACACAGAAGAAAGACCATGGCCAGCCATGGTGGCTCACGCCTGTAATCCCAGTACTTTGGGAGGCCGAGGTGGGTAGATCACCTGAGGTCAAGAGTTTGAGACCAGCCTGGCCAACATGGAGAAAACCCTTCTCTACTAAAAATACAAAAATTAGCCGGGCGTGCTTGTGCACACCTGTAGTCCCAGCTACTTGAGAGGCTGAGGCAGAAGAGTCACTTGAATCCGGTAGGTAGAGGTTGCAGTGAACAGAGAATGTGCCATTGCACTCCAGCCTGGGCAACAAGAGGAAAACTCTGTCCAAAAAAAAAAAAATACAAACAAACAGAAGAAAGACCATGTGAGAATACAGAAAGATATCTATGTACAAGCCAAAGAGAAAGGTATTGGGGAAAAACAATCCTGCTGACATCTTGACCTTGTACTTCCAGCCTCCAGAACAGTGAGAAAATAAATATCTGTTGTTTAAGCCACCCAATCTGTGGTACTTTGTTACAGAACCCCTAGGAAGCTAATGTAACCAGCTCTTATAAACAATCCTAGTACTCCTCCTCTTATACCAACATCTGTTTTGTAATCTTTTAGGCAAGCAATCCTACAGCTTTTGTTTAAACCTCCCTGCAAAGGGAACCCACGAAATTCCAGCATGGCCCATTCCATTGTAGAGCTGCTGTTTCTCTGTGAGAAGATATTCCTTACTTTCATGCTGAAATTTATGCTATCATAACAATTAAGGTTTATAATGACAACACTGGGACACTCTAAAAACCTACAGTGCTTCCAGAATAATTAAAGTAAACATTTTACACACTGAAAGCTTAATATTATGTATATTGTTTATGGTATAATGTTTTATGTGAATATTCTAGCTTTTAATTAATTTGGGATATTTGATAAATACTATTTGATTATAATAGCCAGCACATTCAATTTACTGATCTTTCTAGTTAAAGGGTAGTTTGTCATAGTTTCTAAAGTTAGAATGAGATAAAAATATGTGTAGTATTTTCTTCACCCAGGTATTTTGAACTTCTACGGTACAATCACCAAATGATGATAAAATCTCAATATATTTGACTTCACTGTGCTTTTTAAGGTCCAGTTCTTTAGCTTGAGCAGTAATATTTGTTTCATACAGATTTCTATCTGCCCATCACAAGCTTCCTATTCCTGTAAACTTATAGGTAACATTTCTGTTAAGAAGTAGTATTTTAAAAATATCTTCTACCATGTCCTGCCAACTGTTTTACTGAAACAATGATTATTTTGGACAGGCACTGTCTAGAGGAGTTGTTTAAACTGATTCAATTACCTGTATAAATGACCCCTAAAGCTTATCCATTGAAGAGAGGATGTTTCTCACACTGAAGAACACACTGACAGGTTAAAATTTTTAAAAGATCTTTCACTTCAACTGACTCTATTGAAACTCATATTAAAGATATTAATAAAAATTGTGAACACTAATATTTATAGACTGCTGTGATTCCAATATAGAGCTTTACATGCATTTCCTCATTTAATATAATTATTAATTGATGTAGACTGTATTTCCTATTCGCATTTTACAAATGAGACTCGGAGAAGTTTAATGACTCAAAAATCACACTCTTATGTAAGTAGCACAATCAAATTTCTTATCAACCCTAGCTTTAAAATCATGCTGTCAATTACCATGTGCCTCCCACAGGAAGAATGTACAGCCCAAGGAAGGAAAGACTTGTCCTCTATACAATAACTATAAAACATCTGTAAAGCTAAGTTTCACAGATTTTTTTAAAAAATAATAATAATGCCCATCTCTTGAAATTTGTTTTAGTAAGGATTGAATGTAAATGTAATTTATCTCGGTACCTGGCCATAATTTCTTGGCAGGTGTTTCCTGAGTGCTTTATTAACGTCAATTTTTTCCTTCAGCAACATTAGCTACTGAATTGGCCCTACAAGAAAATCTGGAAGTAGAAGATACAGTTGCCTCTGCCTTCCCAGAGTTTATGTTCAAGTAGAAGAGCAAAAGATAAAGGTACAAACATTTTTCAAAACTAGGTGTTATGGTGAGTGCATAGACCAGGGGTTTGGGAGCCAGGCTCCACTGGTTTGCATTCTGTCTCCACCACTTCTAACCACCATTTGCCAACTTGAACCAATTACTTTCTCTCTCTAGGTTTCAGCAACTTTATCTTTAGAAGGGGAATCTATCTCCTGGGTTGAATGAAGATTTTAATAGATACTCTTCATAAGTGTTCATTTGTGCCAGGGAGGATTGTGAGAAATTTCCTTGCTGTATCTCATTCGATCCTCACAGCAAATTGATGAAATGGGTGCTAGTTCCTTTCATAGTTGAGGTAGCTAAGACATGGGGAGGTACATATTGACTAACGTCACACAGATAGCAAGTGTTGCAGCTAGGATGCTATCTCAGGCAGTGCAGCTTTAAGCACAGGCTCTCAACTACACAACACTGACCTCCAGATCATAAATTATATATATGAAATTCCAGAAATTTAAAAAATGTCCCCAAATAATGTATTTATTATATGATTAATAATATGTCAAAATAAAATTAACTAAAAACTACTTCTTAGGCTTAAATGATGAAAGAGTAAAAGATTTTCCAAATTGTGAGGATAATACTGCCTTTTGAGTACAATGAACAGCATTATGGGTGGGGTTTTATTTTCTTTAATTCCCTCTAAGAAAGAGCACTAAGCATATGGAATTGATTGCATTTCCAAACTTTTTAGATTCCTGCTCCTTCATATTCTTTCCAAAGATGACTTTTAACTTGATGACTTTTCCCATTAGCTCTGGCCCTCTCAGCTTGCTTTGCCTAACAAAGGTCCACAGATAAATCATACGTGGCTGACATGATTTCCTTGAAGTTCTCAGTGGTCTCATCTGCTTTGATGTGGTTCCTTTCATGGTTTCATATGGCACTTGTGGTGCAGGAGTGGGGCTAAGGCCAGCAGGGTCATATTGCACCCGTTTGTTTTCTCTTCAAAATGCAGATGGTGTTTAAATGAAAAATTGTGTTCCAGGAACAAATTATTTCCCTTTGAAGCTCTATCCTCTCACATGACATTTGAACGTCTTGTGGGAGAGAAATAATTTGTAATTTTACATATTACTGTGTGTTAACTTGGTCCTTCCATTTACAGTGATGAATGAAAAGTTCAGGTCCATTTTCCTTTCTCCAGCATTAAGACAGAATCTATTTAGAGGCTTGTCGTTTTTAGAAATTGCTATCCAAATTATATCAGCTATACATGAATGTTTACATATATTCAAACAATATAAGTAAAAATTATGTCTTTCTCCCTTTTCCATTTCGATTTCCTTTCTCTTCCTAAAGGTATATTCTTCTCAGCATTTAAAATATATTTATATGCACATACATATGTATGAAAATATGTGGTTTTTATTGGATGTTAAATAAAATATTTTGAGCTTGGTGACCATACAATCTATATTGTTCTTTTTAATTACCTCACATTCCTTGGTAGAGATGTAATACAGTTGATTGAGAAGATTTCATTTTTTATCTATCTTTTTTCCTCTAGTAATTTGGAAATTACATGCCCTATTCCAAACCCCCAAGTTGTTATCCTTATACTTACACAGTATCTATGTATGCAGTACAGGTTGAGCATCCCAAATCTCAAAATTCAAAATTTTAAATACTCCAAAATCCAAAACCTTTTTAGAACCAACCTCATGCTCAAAGGAAATGCTCATTGAAACATTTCAGATTTTTGGATTTGGGATGTTAAACTGGTAACAAAATATTCCAAAATCTGAAATCCAAAACATGTCTAGTCTCAAGCATTTTGGACAAGGGCTACTCAACCTATATATGACATTTATTACTCTGAAAATTTTCAAGACTATGATTTGTTCTTTCAAGATTTTGTCTTTTGGTATTTAGGGTTTGAGTAAGTTATGGGTAGGGTGTGTGTGTGTGTGTGTGTGTGTGTGTGTGTGTGTGTGTGTGTGTATGTGTGTGTGTGTGTGTGTATTTTGCCTGTCTTTTTTGTTTTTAATCCTGCTTGGTGTTCTCTAAGCTTACTCAATCCATGATTTGGTATCTAAATTAATTTTGGAAAGCACTTGAGCATGATTACTGCAAATATCTCTTCTGTCCATTCTTTCTTTCTGGTATTTCAGCTATGGCTGTTACACCTTTTGATATTGTCACATAGTTTAGATATTCTTGTCTGTTTGGTTCATTCTTTGTTCTCTTTGCATTTCTGTTTAGGAAATTTCTATTATGTATGTTCAAGTTCACTGATCCTGTTCTCAGCTATGTCCACTCTACTAATGAGCCCATCAAAGGCATTCATCATTTCTGTTACTTTGTTTTTGATTTCTAGCATTTCCATTTGATTCCTCCTTAGAATATCTCTCTGCTTACATTACTCATCTATTCTTGATTGCTATCTTCTTTTTCCATTAGTGACTTTAACACATTAATTATAGTTATTTTAAATGGTTTACCTGATCATTCTATATCTGTGTCATATCTGAGTCACGTTCTGATGACTGCTTTGTCTCTTCAGACTGTTTTTATTTGTTGTTTGGTTTTGTTTTGTTTTTGCCTTTTGGCATGCCTTATAATTTTCTGTTGAAAGCCAGACATATTATATTGGGTAATAAACACTGAGCTAAAAGGCCTTCAGTGTGAGGATTTACGTTAATCTGACTAGGAGTTAGATTATATTTAATATTTGTTGTAGCTATAGGTGTCAGAGATTTCTAAATCCTCTAGAGTTCCTGTTGTTGTCTCCCCTGTTGACTTGGGGCTTTCTAAGGCAGTCCTCAGAGAGTCTGTGTCATGCAGCTCTTCCAGCTGTAATCCACTGTTATTATACTTGTCAGTGTGATGGTAAGGTGTGGTGACAAAGGAGCCTTCTATAATCTTTCAAGTAGATCTTGGATTTTTAGTCAGTCTGTGACTCAGGGAAGTGACCTTCACAGATGTTTCATCAGTAATGCCACTTTTTCTCTCGTTTCCTACACCTTTCCCTGGCTGCCTCATTCCCAGTCTATTTCTTTGAAGCACTAACTCCCAGTGATAATGTCTTTCCCCATGTTAGGTGAAACAAGAAGCCTGGAAGGGACTAGAGTGGGAAGAATTTCCTATTTCTGGCTGTGATCAGATTTCAGAAATGCTCTCTGCTAAAGACCTTCTCATGGAGACTATGTCTTTGTTACAGAGAGGAGCTGGACATATTTCTCAATACTTACTCTCCCTGACCCCCTCTCCCCCACCACCAGAACCCTAAGGGGCTGTTTCCCACATCCTCATGATGAAAACCTGATAATATTCCTGGAAGCAAAACCCACAAACTTGTAGGAAATGCCTAAGACTGGGGTCTCTAGTAGTTTCTCATTCATGCTAGTTCACAGTCAGCCTTCAACAGCTTATCAAAAATACCGTTTAAGTGTTCTACCAGTCTATGGCTCCAGCAGCCTCTGTTCAAGGTAAACAGATCTCAGCTCTATCTCTCTGGATGCACCTGTCTCTCCAGATTTTGGGGTTATGGTTTGCCATGAGACCCTGGTTCTCTGGTGGAACCAAAAATGTGTTGATTTTTAATTTGACCAGCTTTTTTTGTTCTAAGGACAGGAGTGATGACTTCCACACTCTCCCTGTTGATGCTGAAACCAAAGACTATCTATTATTCTTATCAAACAGTTTTATCAGTTTCTTTGCTTATCATGCTCTGATAAAATATATCTAAGACTTTTTAATATTTTGGTGAAATATAACTTTAATACACTTTTCAGATAAGCTTTTGAGTGATAAATGTCCTAAATCCAAAAATGCCTACATCTACCTTTATTCTGACATTCACATGAATGATAGCTCGTCTGGACATAAAATTCAAGGCTCAAAATCTTTTTATTCTCAGCACTTTAAAGATATTGCTTAAATGTTCTCTTGAATCCAGTGTTTTTAATGAGGAGTGTGTAATCATTCTTTCTTTTTTTATTTTTTGAGACAGAGTATCACACTGTCTCCTAGGCTGACGTGCATTGGTGTGATCTCAGCTCACTGCAACCTCCACCTCCTGGGTTCAAGAGATTCTCATGCCTCAGCCTCCCAAGTAGCTGGGATTACAGGCCTGTACCAGTATACCCGGCTAATTTTTGTAGTTTCAGTAGAGACAGGGTCTTTCCATGTTGGCCAGGCTGGTCCCAAACTTCTGGTCTCAAGTGATCTGCCCACCTCAGCCTCTCAAAGTTCTGAGATAACAGATGTGAGTCACTGCACCCAGCATTGTTATCAATCTTTCTTGCTCCTTTGTAAGTTATCTGCTTTTCTCTCCAGAAATTTCAAGAATTTTCTCTTCACGTGTGAAGTTATAAATTTCCACTTACAATATATCTAGGTGTGGGTTTCTTTGTTTTGTTTTTACTCCCCCAGAACAGTTCCACAAGCATTCCCATGTATCGCTCAGAGAGGAGACAAAGTATTCGCCTCACTTGTTGCTTTTTCTTTTTTAAAAGTTAAGGTGAAATTCACAAAACATAAAATTCATCTTTTAAAAGTATACAGTTCAGTGGTATTTACCATACTATATTGTGTAACTATACCCTCCATTTAGTTTTAAAACATTTCAACATCCCTAAAAGAAAACCCCATGCCCATTGAAAAGTCTGTCCCCATTCCTTCCACATCCCATACCTGGAAACCACCAATTTTCTTTCTGTGTATATGAATTTATCTATTTTAGATATTTCATATGCATGGAATCACTCAATATGTATGGCCTTTTGTGACTGGCTTCTTGCACTTACCATAAGGTTTCTAAGGTTTATCCATAATGTAGAATGCTTCAGTACATCATTCATTTTAATGGAGAAATACTATTTCACTGAGTGCACATGAATATATTTTGTTTATCCATTCACCTGTTTATGAAGATTTGAGTTGTTTTGACATTTTGACTTTGATATGGGACTTTTCATTCATCTTGCTTGGCATCCAATCATTACTTTCAATTTTATAATCTATTTTCCTCAGTACTGTAAGATAATTTTTATTGTTTCTTTGAATATTTTCTTCCATCCATGCTCTTTATGGTCTTCTGGGATTCTAATGGGTTTATTTAGAACAGTTGGTTTTTTCAAAATTTTCAATCACATTGTTCTCTTTTCCTGAGTACAGAAAACATCTCAACTCAATTTACAACTCTTCAATGAATGAACTTTTATGTTTACTTTGCTTCTCAGAGCATCTCATGCATTCTTAAATTTCAAGGAGCAAATTTTGAATTTCCAATCTCTACATCTGTTTATTTTCTACAGATGCAATGTCACTCCATATCTTTACTAGGTATAAAGTTTTGTTAGTCTTAATTTGTCATTTCTAGTGACTTTGTAGTATCTTTGTATTTATTTTGGTTTTGTTTGGGAGTTTTCATTATATTAATATTGATATTCCTCATTAAATTAGATTTCTTGACTATGGGCTCATCATGACTGGAGTCTCTCATGGAGCCTTCCTATGAGTGCTGTATTTGTTTACTACACTCTGGCTCCAAAGATGGTAGTGGAGCAGTTGCCTCTACTGGTCACTGCTTGGCATAACTGATTGTTGAAAGAGTATGAAAATTTTAGATTGGAACTGCTATGGGTCTCTAGTCAGTCACCTGATCTGCACTTCAGGGCCCTTACCTGACAATCTTATTTACCACCTCCCAGCTTGGAGTAACTGTGGGCCCTCTTCCACCTGGAATGTGTTTGGAGCTATGCTTCTGACTCTAGGTTTCTCTTTTTTAGGATTTCCTAATAATTTCTAGACCAGCGAAATATTACCCACCCCCTTAATTTTCCAGAACTGTATGTTATGTCTGGGGACCAGGAGAGGGAGAAGGAGCTTTGAGCATATGTTTAATCTGCCCTTTGCATGCGGTGAATGTATATCTTATAACATATGTGGAAAAGAGAGTACGTGCTCATAAATCCCTGTTTAAATTGCTTTATTTAAAAAACACATTTACCCAACGAATGCCCTAGGCAAAATTTATACCAGGCTCAGAAGCTGCTTTTTCTCTCATTCTCCTGTACAGTAGGAACTAGAAGGATAAATTATGAAATTTCTCAGACCTTCTTACAAAATCAAAATTAGTGATAATCATAGAATTATGAAGAAAGAGGTTTTGTAGAATGGTGGGCAATCAAATATTCCTTACCAATTTTTTTTTTTAAAGGAAGATCTGAATTCTTCAATTTATGAAAAAACTACTGTATTCATTTCCTAGGGTTGCTATAGCAAAGTTCCATAAACTTGGTAGCTTCAAACAACAGAATATTCTCTCACCATTCTGGGGACTAGATGTCCAAAATCAAGGTGTTAGAGTATCCTTCTGATCTGGTTTGGGTCTGTGTCCCCACCCAAATCTCATCTTGTAACTCCCATAATTCCCATGTGTTGTGGGAGGGACCCGGTGGGAAATGATTGAATTATGGGGGCAGGTCTTTCTGGTGCTCTTCTCATGATAGTGAATGGGTCTCATGAGATATGATGGTTTTAAAAAACAAGAGCTGCCCTGCACAAGCTCTCGTATCCTGCCACCATCCACGTAAGATGAGACTTGCTCCTCCTTGCCTTCTGCCATGATTGTGAGGCTTCCTCAGCATGGGGAACTGTGAGTTCTGTATTAAACCTCTTTGCTTTGTAAATTGCCCAGTCTTGGGTATGTCTTTATCAATAGCATGAAAACAAACTAATACACCTTCCTTTCCTTTTCCTAGGCTCTGGTAGTTTTGGCAATTCTTTGTGTTCTTTGGCTTATAGACACATCAGTCCAATCTCTGCCTCTATCATCACATGGCTTTTTCCCTCTGTCTCTGTGTCCAAATTTCCCTCCCAAACACGAGCCACAGGATTAGGATTTACATAACCCAGTATGACCCTAATCCAGAATGGCCTCATCTTCATTTGATTACATCTTTAACTTTTATTTTAGGCTCAGGGGTACATGGGCAGATTTGTTAACTAGGTAAACTCGTGTCATGGGGGTTTGTTATACAGATTATTTCATCACCTAGGGACTAAGCCTGGTATCCAATAGTTATTTTTTCTGATCTTCTCCCTTCTCCCACATTCCACCTTCAAGTAGACCTCAGGGTCTGTTGTTCCCTTCTTAGTATCCATGTGTTCTCATTGTTTAGCTCTCACTTATAAGAAGATACAGTATTTGGTTTTCTGTTCCTGTGTTAGTTTGCTTAGGATATGGCCTCCAGTTCCAACCATGTTGCTGCAAAGGACATTATCTCATTCCTTTTTATGACTATATGGTATTCCGTGGCATATATGTGTCACATTTTCTTTGTCCAGTCTACCACTGATGGACATTTAGGTTGATTCCATGTCTTTGCTATTGTGAATAGTGTTTCAATTAATATATGTATGCATGTCTTTATGGTAGAACAATTTATATTCCTTTGAATATATACCCAGTAATGGGATTACCAGGCTGAATGATAATTCTGTTTTAAGATCTTTGAGGAATCATCACACTGCTTTCCATAATGGCTCAATTAATTTACATTCCCACCAGCAGTGTATAAGCATTCCCTTTTCTCTGCAGCCTCTCCAGCATCTGTTATTTTTTTTTTTTCACTTTTTAATAATAGGCATTCTGACTGGTGTGAGATGATGTCTCATCATGGTTTTGATTTGCATTTACCTAATGATTAGTGATGCTGAGCACTTTTTCATATGCTTGTTGGCTGCATGTAAGTCTTCTTTTGAAAAGCATCTGTTCATATCCTTTGCCCACTTTTTAATGGGGTTGATTTTTGCCTGTAAAGTTGTTCAAATTTTTTAAAGATTCTGGATTGATTACAACTTTAAGAGCCCTATTTCCAAATAAGTTCCCATACAGAAGTTCCAGGGGTTAGGACTTCAATGTTTCTTTTGAAGGGACACAATTCAACACATAGCAATTATTCTGGATGATTTTGTCAAAAGGTATCTATGAGCCTCCATAAAATAACACCATGTGGTTGCTGGGAAGCAGAAGGGTTGATGAAGAATATGTCATGTGATACCTGCTTTAACATATTACACTGACTGTAAATATAACTCCTCCCTATCTTCATTAACCTTCAAAGTCTCATATAAGAATCAAAGAAATACAAACAAAAGAATAAAAAATCTATACAGCCTTTGAAATTGGGGAAGAATTTTATGCATTCCAGTAGACACAAGAGTGGATTGAAATAGTCGATCAGTTGAAGTGTCAACAAAGGAAAAGCTCATTAGAAGAAAAAATCAAAAAGATCGCACTCTAACTGTGGAACACCAAAATACTGATAAGCTCAGAGTAAGGGCTCAAAGCAACAGCTAAGATATAGGACACCCATTGTAGAGCACATCTCCCTTCTACCAGAATTTCAGGCAAAGAGCACCATGATGACACAAGAAGCATCATGGACTGCAATGTTCAACCCAAGCTGTAACTGCATGGCTACCTGGCTAAAAGACCAGAGGATGGTGTGGTTGGTGGGCTTAGAGCCACAACTCCCAGAGCTGTCTCCGCCTCCTACCCACCACCATCATCAAGTAGATATTCAAGGAAGAACACTCACTGGAACATAGATTCATAGAATCCACAAAGATCTGAGCAAAATATCCCCACCGGGTTCAGGTACTTGTGGAAAAGGTCTCAGGCTCTCAGGCTGTTAACACGGACAACCAGAAGTTGGTTCCAGTCGATACCACGGTTGCTCAGTTAGTATGAATCATCAGGAAAAGGATCCAGCTTCCTTTCTGAAAAGGAGATCTTTCTGTTTGTGAACAAGACAGTCCCATAGTCCAGCATCTGTAACTGGATTTATTTCATAACATATTGGAAGATTTGTTTCCTTAGGACTAATAAATTATCATGTAGTGTTTCATTTTGAGTTTTTCTTTTTGTGCACTGTCCTCATGGCTATAGTCTCCAAGGAACTTGTTCTTCTGAAAACCATATTTAAGGAAGATATTTCCAGACCGAAGGGAGATAGGTGCAGTATTAAAGTGAAAGGGAAGGGGATGATGCATTTATTGTGGATTATGTTCAAAGCATTGGATAGCTAAGCAGTGAAAGCATCTAATTAAATCCTTAGCAATAAGAACACTTGCTTCCCCAGATTTCGCCAACTTCAATCATGTTGAACTGAGCTAGTCTGTTCTTCTTTCTGAAACTACTAAGGTAAATAATTAACAATAAAACTTCCTTTTATAAAGTAAAGAAAAAAAAGCAGAGGGTGATGCCATGGCAGAGTCATATGGAGAATAGGTGTGTCAGGAAAGAAATAGCTAACTTCAGCTGGCACAAACCCTTCATCACACTAGAAGGATCTCCAGGAAGGCACTGTTTCCACGTAGATCCCTCACAACTCACCAGAGAACTGAGAAAATGGCGTTTAATCAATCTTAAATGTTTTCTTATCCCATCACCTGGACCTAAAATATATCAATAGCAGGATTCAAACATCTCAGACCACATCAGATTCAACTGCTGAACATAATTTGTATTCCATTAGGATAAGCAAAACATTAAACTTTGGATATATAAAGTAACATTAGTTTCAAATAGGGAAAATAATTCAATAACTTGATGGAAATGCCCCCTGAAGAAATAGAATTCCTACAAGAAACAAGATAATTCTATAGAACATCTCATTTTTACCCAAGGTTGGAAAACATACTGCATGATTTATTTATTTATTTATTTATTTTTCCATTGGACATTTATTTGTACAATGCATGATTTATTTTTAAAATCTAGGATAAAATATACATTTTATTAAATTTAAGTAGAACCACTGGGAGATAAAAATGGATATAATATTTCTAAAAGCATTAAACATGTAAAATAACTAAATAGATAATCTTTTTAAAGAAAATAAAAATTGAGAAATATAACAGATCTAGGGAAAAAACACAACTGAAAATTCAAATTGTAGTAATGTAAAGGATATCACAGACCTCAGTTTGGTGCCCGTGATCCTGAAGATAGTTTTAAAAGGGATAGTTTTTGTTATCTTATTTAAATCAAGAGTGTGGATACGTTTAGTTTGTTGCAGTGTTGGTTTGATTGCTTGCTTTAGTTGAATTTGCCACTTTTAGACAAAA
Organism: Ateles fusciceps; assembly: GCA_036589455.1. Lineage (NCBI taxonomy): Eukaryota > Metazoa > Chordata > Mammalia > Primates > Atelidae > Ateles > Ateles fusciceps. The sequence continues at coordinate 6,000,646 of JAZHEH010000045.1, read as the reverse complement.
CCCATAGAAGAGCTTAGCCAGGCTCCACCACTCCCTATTGTCTTATTACCACTTGATTTATACTTTTACTCCAGCTAACAAGACCATGGAGGTAAACATTGCTAGGAAATATATATATGAAAACTATCACTATTAATATTGCAAATAAACATATGGTACCTTGAAAAAAGTTAGAGAAAAAATGCACAGGGTCAATATGAAGAAGCAACAAAGTTTGCCCTAGATATAAAAACAAGCAAATCCCCCAAAAAACCAAAACCAAAAAAACACACACTTGAGCCATAGGAAAATACACAATTTTCATAATGGGAAGATAATATTTTTTCACATATCAAACTACAAATTAAACTTCTACAATATTTCAACTGAATTTTTTGAATATGTCTATAAGTATTTCTAAAGTTTATCCTAAATAACAAAGATTTCATTTCTAGGTATATGGAAAATGGTAGCAGCTTGAACAACATGCTTCAAGAAAGCCAAGACAATGCATAAAATCACCTGAGTAGATGCAAAATTTTATTTTAAAAAATCAATTGCTACTTATGATAACAACTCTTAATCAACTAGAAATATAATGGAACATCCTTAACTTGATGAAAGGTATTAAAAAAATAAGACTACAGCTTAAAGAAAGTTAAACGGGGTTGTGCGTGGTGGTTCATGCCTATAATCCTAGCACTTTGGGAGGCAGAGGTGAACAAATCACCTGAGGTCAGGAGCTTGACACCAACCTGGCCAACATGGTAAAACTTCGTCTCTAATAAAAATACAAAAATTAGCCAGGCATGGTGGTGTTCACCTGCAATTCCAGCTGCTTGGGAGGCTGAGGCATGAGAATCTTTTGAACTGTGGAGGTGGATGTCGCAATGAGCTGAGATCGCACCATTGCAATCTAGCCTGGACGACAGAGAGAGACTCTGTCTCAAAAAAAAAAAAAAAAAAAGAATGTTTAATGGTGTTAAGAAGATCCCCAGATGATCTTTATTTCCTGGTATCCATGCCTTTGAGTATTCCTTAATGGTTGGCTAACCTTAATGATTCATTCCGAATTAATAAAATATGGCAGAAATTATATACATGACTTCTGAAATTAGGTTGCAAGAAGGCTGTAACTTTCGTCTTGGTCTCTCTCTCTCAGATTACTTACACTGGAGAAGCAAGTTGCCAAGTTCTGATCAGCTTTATGAACAAAGAGAAACTGAAGCCATCAGTCCAACAACCCATGAGGAACTGAAGTCTGCCAACAACCATGTGAGTGAGCTAAAAATTGGACTCTTCAACTTGATCAAATTTTAAGATGTCTGATGGGATGATCTGGCTGATGGGAGCTTGACTGCAACCTCACAGAATTCAAGCTAGAAAGTTATTCCAGACACATTTACTTCTAATAAATGCATTTCTGTCTGTCTGTTCATGCATCCATTCTTGTTTATTTATATAGCCATGAACAAAATTTGAAATGATACTTAACTAATGTTAATGATGACAATTTTTAGCTCTTGAAAATTGGGATGATGGTTGCCTATTTGTAATTTGTAGAATAATTACATTCTTGATAATAAGCATGTTTACAAAATATCAGTTTTATGTTTATAAACATATCAGAGTAATTTGAAAAAAAACCTGAAAACAAATATACCACAATGTTAGCAGCTAATTCTAGGTGGAAAGTTATTATTTTTTACCGTAATATATTTTAATAATGTCAAATAAGTCTATAGTAGTCACTTTCTATTTACTAAAAGAGGAATTCGTGGAATGTTGGATGTCAATGCATGTAATAAAGTTAAAGTAATAAAATAAATGTCCAAAAAGTAGAGAGAACAGAGAAACGTCTGAGTTTACATAAGGGTTTGGCACTTGATTTAAAGTTACATTTCTAAATGTTGGGTTTTCAATGAACTGTTTCATAAATGCTTAGATAAATAACCATTTGGAAAAAATATCAAATTATCTTACTTTGCAACATAGAGTAAAATGCATTTCAAATAAAGATTTAAATGTAAAGGCAATAAAATAAATCATAAAGTCACTAAAAGAAAATTTGAGTATTTTATTTAAACTTGGTGAACAAATCTTTTAAAATACTTTAACAGAGGCATGAAAATGACTTCAGTTTAAAATATCTTTGTGTCAAATTATGCCATAAATAAAATTAGAAGATAAGCAACAAACTGGTAAATTAGATTTGTAAAATATGAATGATAAAGTGATTTTCCAAATTCATAGTTTTAAAAATGCCTAAGTAATAGAAAATATGAAAGGAAAGTTAAAAGGCATGGAGGAGAGGCTTATCTGGCATTTATAAGCATATGGCAAAATGGGCTTTTGTATACTGTTGGTGGGAGGGTAAATTGGTATAGCTTTTTCAGAAGCAATTTAACAGTGTCTATCTAAATTTTATATGCAAATACGTATCTTTTGCCTCAGCAATCAGAATATATAAGAACTATAATCATATATATATATGTATATATATATATACACACACACATAATGCACAGTGATTTATTTTCAATAAATAAATTGCAGTAATGTGAATGTAGATATTTTTAAAAACTGCATAGAGAACAAAAATGCTAACAGTTATCTTGGAAGGGGTTTTTTTAAGAAAAAAAACAGCTTTTATCCAATGTTTGACAGGCTGTCATATACTAGATTAGCATTCAACTGTGACTTCCCAGATAATAAATAAGAATAAGAATGATCTTAGGAAAATATAAGCAAAAATGTCCTGGAAATTGAAAATTTTTGAGTTTGATATTTGAGAGCTTTTCAAATTTTGGTAGATATTTGAAACCTCTAATTTGACAAAATGAAGAGATCCTTTAACGGTTGAGGAAATGTGACACCATATTGACTTAGTGAGATTACCCTATAATAACTTATTTCGATAAAATTGATGTTTTGTGATTTCCCTTGAATTATGAAACCAGAAGTTAAAAATCATACTCAAATGTGCATTAGAATGAAAGAAGCAATAAACTTGATTTTATCCTTGGCTTTATCTTATCAACTTACTTGAAATTGGTACAAGTCTCCTCCATTCAACTCCACTTGGTAATTTGAAAAATCAGTGTGGGCTAATTTTTTTTATGTCCTCCCAGTTCTTTTATCTTTCTATTAAGTATCCTAACTAGTGACTGGGGCTTTATGTTTGACCCTGGAAGGATTAGTGGAACCATAAGAGGGCAGCATTCCATTTACATAATATCTTACACAATTTCCTATAGATGCTCAATACAGTAAAATCACAGGAGTGTGAGACTACTCGTACAGCATTTGCCAGTATTAACAACCTAAGGGCTATGTTAGGAAAAGCAATTTGTATATTTTAAGTACAAGTATATAAATTTATCTCAACTATAGTCAAAGGAAAGTCACTTTACAATTTCTCTGGCTGTCAGGCTGGCATTTATTTAAAACAAGAAGACTATTCTTTAATCCCATCAGTACTGTGGAATATTAACACACATGTGTCAACCCAACTAAGTGAGGGCACTCTAGGACTAGGATGTAGGAGTTACTTTTAATGTATTGTGTGTAAACTACAAAGTACAAAATTGCAACTAGATGTTCAAAACGAGTGCTATTTCCCACATCAGAATCATATTTCAATAACTAGAGGTGAAGTGGGAAAATAAAAGAGGAGAGTGATTATAATTGAACAAGAATTTATTTGGATACTATCTGGCGGTCAGCACATTTTTTTTTATTTTTTTAAATATATATATTTTATTGCGTTTTAGGCTTTAGGGTACATGTGAAGAACATGCAAGATTGTTGCATAGGTACACACATGGCAATGTGGTTTGCTGCTTTCCTCCCCCATCACCTATGTCTGGCATTTCTCCCCATGCTATCCCTCCCCCAACTCCCCCACCCCCGCGCTGTCCCTCCCCTAGATCCCCCCCCCCCACAGACCCCAGTGTGTGATGCTCCCCTCCCTGTGTCCATGTGTTCTCATTGTTCAACATCCACCTATGAGTGAGAACATGCAGTGTTTGATTTTCTGTTCTTGTGTCAGTTTGCTGAGAATGACGGTCAGCACATTTTTAAAGGAGTGAAAGGCTTAAAAACTGTCATTAAGTTATTTCAAACATTTAAAGAAACTGGAGCAACAAAAGCTAACTGAAACAACAAAAGATAACTGATGAAAGATAGATGCTCCTTACAATGAGAGTGACTCCAAATTTTTGAATCAGTTTCCCAATTTTAAGCTATTTATCTGCCTTATAAGCTTAACACCTGACAAAGATAGAAGCCTGGTCAGCTCAAGGTCACAGTAACAAATTCGTGGTTTACAGAATTAACACTGCCTGCTTTCCTTCAGTTCTTAACAGTGGTTCACCATCACCTGGTCATTCTTCCTCTACTTACGGGTTGGAATGTTCACTTTTCTCTCTCCTTGACATTCAGTTCTTCCTTATACCATGTTGATGTATCTTACCGCTCTCTTAGGAAATCACCTCTCTCCTCTAATGGTCAGAGAGAAGGCATGATCAATCGTTTGGAAAAGAAGAATCTAAGCCACTTGAAAACTCAGGAGACTTTACTAGTTAGAGGATCTGTCCATGCCTAAAGGACAATCTGTCACTCTATTGGCTTAGAAGAGTATCTGAAATAATTCATTTGACTTGTTTTCAATCACTGAATTTCATCACATTCATTAAAGAATACGGTGTCTGACAATAATGAAGTGAATGACACAATAACTTATATGCCTTTTCCTTGAAAATAACATTTACACAAGAAATAAACTTACTCTGCAAAAATTGTCTATAACATAGCAGAATTTACAAGTTGAGGGAATTTAGAAATGCTTTGTAAGTTTGCATTTTAACACAAGACCAGAGCAAAGCCATGCCTAAAAACAAACAAAAAAAGTCATTTGATTACAGATGTTTTTCTAATTACACTCTGACTCCATTTTAATATTTAATATCTATTCTGATGTAGTGTTAAGATGTTAATAAAATGTAAATTGCTTTTATCCTGACCTTCTGTTTTATTGTTTCTCCTCAGCTTTTATTACTGAATCATTATTGCTATGGAAATGTTAACTTCCTGTTTGTATTTCTGAAACCCTGAAGGGCATGGAAGTTGTCCTGTTTAGGCTTTATTAAGCAGCTACTGAGAGAAAAACTTCTGCAGCATTTTTGTTTTGTTTTGTGCAGTTTATCTAATGAAAATCTGTCCATTAAAAGTAACATTCATAGCCAATGCCACAGAAATGTTTCCCTTTTCCCCCCAGCAAAAAAACTATAAACTTTAAGCTTATTTTGACTACTTTGAAAGACTTGCAATTATTGCATTTAAACAAATATAACCTTCTTGGAATACGAGGTGACAGTAATAAATAAGGTTGGATAACGTTTTTAGATGTGTTTTATTATGGCTGCCACTTCTTGGATAAAAGATCACAGTGCAGGGTTGAGTCCTTTGCTTTTCAGATTTGTAATCTCTTTTTATAAGAGAACACATGAGTCAGGTCATACTATACCTCTATGACCTCTCTAAGAGGTCATATAGGTTTCAGAATTATAAACGTCTCTGAGACAGGTCATATAGGTAAGGCATGAGCTGACTCATGCTTTCTCTTATAAAAAGAAATGCCGCTTTATTAATTACTATGAGAGATATTGAGAAGAGTGAGAATGAACAATTCTAATGATCAAAACCCTCATGCCAATATCCCTTCATTCACAGTTGTTGCCAGAACAAGGCAATGACAAAACAGAGTTAGTGACACAAAGTTGCTTGATAAGACAGCAGTAAAGGTAACTGAATGTCCCTGAAGGAATTCTTACCTTAATTAAGGGAAAACACACCTCTTCCTTTGGGTCAGAGCACAGTACTTTAGTGTACCCTTTTGAATGATTACAGTACAATTATTAGAAGAAATCAGCACTCCCCTTTTTTTCTACTTCTTAAGTGCTTACATTTGTCCTATCAAACTTCCCCTGTGTTTTACCAAATAGATCTTTATGTATGACATGAATAAAATAGGCAGACTTTGTCCAGCTTTCCTTTTAGTGATTAAAAAAACTCAGACAATTAAATATGGTATATAATATTTTATGCAGTTAAAATAATATGAAGAATAAAAATAGAGAAGAGTAAGAAGGCAGAAAGCAACAAAGGAATTACTTTTTTAGATAGCATGGTCTAGAAAGTCCTCTTAGAAAGGTGACATTGGAGCAAAAGTCTGAATTAAATGAAAGACAGACCATAAATGTACATGGGGCAAGAGGGGCTCCAAGTAGAGTGAATTGCAGTGCAAAGGTCCTGAAATGTCACAGGGCCAGGTGGGTTTGAGGAATAAGAAGAAAGTTGGTACTTCCAGATCAGAGTGAGTATAGGAAGACTAATATAAGATGGGGATAAACAAGCATATTGTGAAGAATTTGGCGTCTATTATAAGTTACATATGAAATAGTTGGAAAGTTTGAAATATAGGTATAGCATGACCTGACTCATGCTTTAAAGGATTTCTCCAACTGCTACATGAACAAAAAAGAGTAAGAGAATGTAGTAGGCAACTTCTCAATGATTTCTGTCTTTTGCTACTCATGCTCTTGTGTAATGCCTTCCACCTGAGTGTGAGCAAGATCTATGACTTGCTTGTAACCAAGAAAACATGGTAAATGTAATGAGATGGTGCTTCTGTGATTAGTTTGTATAAGACTGCAACTTCTGTCTTGCTAGTAGATTCTCTTGCCTTTTTGGCTTGTGTTCTTTGACGAAGTAAGAAGCCACAGTGGAGAAATGTATATGGCAAATAACTGAGGGTAAGCTCTCACCAGAAGCCAAAATGGAACTGAGATCCTCTCAGGCAAATAGCCTTTGAAGAACTGAATCATGAGAGCTTGGAAGTGAATCTTTCCCCAGTCATACCTTCAGATAAAACCTTAGCCCTGGGTTGCACTTTGATTGCAGTCCTATTGGAGACCCTGAGAGAAACTGTGCCAAGACTCCTGATCCATAGAAGTTATGAGATAATAAAAGTATTCTGTTTTTAGCTGCGAATATTGTAGTGAACTATTATTTATTAAAACATAACTAAAATGGAATAAAAAAGAGAAACTGAGAGAACAGTTAGGAAGCTCAAGCCACGACTCTGGTGAGAGGAATCAGTTACCTGGTGATATGGTTTGGCTCTGTCCCCACCCAAATCTCATCTTGAATTGAAGTTCCCATAATCCCCACATGTCATAGGAGGGACCTGGTGGTGGGAGGCAATTGAATCATGGGGGTGGTTACCCCCCATGCTGCTGTTCTCATGATAATGACTGAGTTCTCATGAGATCTGATGGTTTTATAAGGAACTTTTCTCTCTCTTTGCCTGGCACTTCTTGCTGTCACCATGTGAAGAAAAATGTGTTAGCTTCCTTTTCTGTCATAATTGTAAGTTTCTTGAGGCCTCCCTAGCCATGCTGAACTGTGAGTCAATTAAGCCTCTTTCCTTTATCAATTACCCAGTCTCAGGTATGTCTTTATCAGCAGTGTGAAAATGCACTAATATACCTGGAGTAGGGGTACAGTAATGATTATGCTAGAAGGTAGATGGATCTCAAAGGCAGAGCTCATAGTTTTGCTGATGTGTTGAATATGGACTATGGGAGAAAGAGAGAAGTCAAGGGTAGTATTGAGCTTTTTAGCCAGAGCAACTCAGGTTACAAGGGAAGACTAGGAAATAATTTTGTCAGTTTGTTGTACTTTTGGGGGGGAAGTAAGTGTACAATCTAGAAATTGGAGTTCTATTTTGGATTGCCAAGTTTGAGACTCCTATCAGACAGTCCCAAGTAGACATTAGATCTAGAGTTCAGGTGGAAAGCCCAGGTTGGATACACAAATTTGGAAATCACATGACTTACTCCCACATTCTCCCTGGAGATGGTAAGAGCAGGTACCCATACCCCCAGAGGGCAAAGAAGAAAGTAGAACTTGGAAGTAGCTCTTTATTTGACTATCTTGAAGCAAAGAATGGAGTAAAACCAGAATTTGTTAGAGGTAAGCCCTTAAATTCCATTGCTCAGGATCTCTGTTTCTTTCCAGAGACCTGGGCTGGTAGAAATGAAGTTAAACAAATAAATGAATTGTAGGATCAGAAATTTGATTATAAGCTCAACATAACTTCAGCTACCCAAGGCAAATATGACCATCAAGAGATAAATTAGAAGTTTCGAATCACACTAGGTGCCACTTTTTAATAAAAAGTTTAAGAAGGAGACACATAAGTGTTAGCAGAAAACAAATTCATTCAGTTTGACCAAAACTCAAACTAATCGGGGATGAGCTTGGAGTGGGAGTGGGAAGGAGTAAAGTAAAAATTAATCTTAAAATGATGGCAGTTAAACATCTGGTTGCAGGTGGGACTGTGGCATAGAGCTGTCAAAAGCTCCTTATGCAATCGCCTTTGAGAATTTTTATTGTAACATGAGGGTAACACTCTAGTGTTTAGTAACTGAAGAAAGTACCATGAGCTTCTCTGGAGAGTGTTACATTTCTCTGGCAGAAGTCATCAGGAGGTGAGATGGGGACAAATACATATAAAATAATTTCAGAGCAGCGTGTGGAATATGTTCACTGTTCTGTGAAACAATATTACCTGATCTTCAGCATGTTAACAAACTTCCTAGAGTTTCCATGTCACTTTGAAGTAATGCTATGTGGGCCATTCAGTAACCCAGAGCACTCCAGTGCTTTTGTTTACTTTCACATGGGTTCCTGGGTTGCTTCGCACACAAATGTTCATCTTCAGGAATGTTTTATGAACATATATTGACGCAATTAAATGTTATAATACTCTATTAGACAAAGCATGTTTTTAATAGATGCTGCTGAAGTAAAAAGAGTTTAAGCAAACTGGGATCAAATAGTGAGCAAGTGGTAAAATTGAGATTTTTAGCCAAGTGATCTGACACCACTACTCTCCCCATATTATATTCTGCTACCTTGAAATCCAACTAGACTCTTTTAAGAGGTTGTATATTAAATATTCCTCACAATGTCCATATAACCAGACTCCAACATTTTTTCTGTATAAGGAAAACCAAATTAAAATGACTGCATAGGAAACCCTTGAAAGGGAAAACAATCATTAAAGGACACTATGCAATTGAGGACTTTGATTTGCAGACAAGGAAAAAAACCTGATATTGACAGCCATTATCTACCTAGGGTAGGTCTTCCTAGAACTATTTGGAGATACTTATTTTATCGTTCATGTTCTTATTAAAAAATTAGGCTAAATTGAGGAAGATTTAATAAGACATTGTTTACAATGTTATATAGTACCCTGAGAGTGTTAGCACTCCTAATTCCCCCTGCCACCCTCCAAAAATTGCAATGATATGGTTAATGGAACCCAGAAAAAGAGAGTCATGCCTTAAAACAACCTATGAGTTTCAGTAAAGAAACTCGATCATCCTGAGGTGACCTTGCAAGGAAGAGTGTAATCCATGCAGACTAGCATCCCAAGGCTGGGGGTGGAGTTTGGGAGTGAAGGATGGAAAGATAGAAAGCACATTTTTTTTTTCTTTTGGTCGCTTGTCTAAGACCCTACCAAGATTAAAATGTGGTTTCCCAGTCCTACAGAAGGAGGAAGCCACACTCAAATTAACACTGACTCAACTGCCTCTTTCTTGGTGAAGTTTCGGTATACCTAAGGTTGACCTTAAATCATATGTTTTTACTGACAGTGAAAATAGGAAGACTAGCAGACAGAGATAGTCCTAACCTGGTTGGCTTGATGTCTTGCCATTTCAATGTCAGGCTTCTTGCAAGTTTCAAAGAAAAAGCATGGACTGTAAAATGAAGGGGCTCTGAGTCTGACGATATGAGTGCAAGCCATATTTGTGACTAGTATTATGCTTGTGCTCATTGGTCAAGTTGCTTAATCTCTTTGAGCCTCATTTTCCTTATCTATAAAAAAGATATAGTTATAGTACTTACTCATTAAATTAGTGGCATGACAAAACAGTATGATGTGTGTGAAAGGGTATTATATCATGCAAAGGGCACAATGCTTTCTAAGGATCTCCCAGAGATACAAAAGCAAAAGCATGTACTTAGTCACACTTGCTTGGGAAAAACAAAAGAATAGGCATAAACATAAACATATACTGAGAGTCTGCTATGCATCAGACACTGCTAAATGCTTGATAGATATTATCTCATCTCATTTGATTCTTTGAATGCCACCTAGAAAATAGATGTTAATATTACCATTTACAGTTAAGTTGATCAAGGAAATTAAATAGCAGAATCTGGATTCAGTTTTAATCTTTTAACCAACCTCTTGAATCTTGCTTCTATCAGAGACTGTCAAGGTCAGAAAGAGGGAGACAGAGTGAAGTCTCAAGTGTGTCTGAAACTAGTGGCTGAGATCCTATACCTGGAGTCATTGAATGTACCCCCCACAGACCTGTGCCCATACAGGCAGTAGCTCTGCTCTCTGACTTGTCCTTTCTCTTTCTTAGAATAACCTGCTACTCCTTAAATAGGATTATGACTACTTATTAAAAATATACATCTGCCATCACCCCTTCCTTAGGTATTTAAAAAAGTTATCCAATAAAAACAGTCTTCCTATTTGTGGATGATAGGTAATGCTCACTGAAATTATTAAGAATTTCATATTCATAACAAAACAATTCTAGCCATAACACATTTTAGCAGTTCAGACATAAGAGGATTGCAAATACAGTCTGTGGCTCACATTCTTTTTTCCACATAGACAGAGAAAAATATTTCCCAAATGCTGAGATGAGGGTGTGGACTTGGTTTGTTGGGGATGACAACATCAGTTGGTTAGTGACCTGCCAATTATTTCTGTGGAATAAGATGCTCTTCGTAAAAAGAAATCATTGATCTAAAACACTCATAAACCTTTGAAGTGATCAGAGGACACCATCAATTGTTTATTTAGATAATTTGCTACAGTGGGTATAATAAATATAGAAATCCACTCTATCCAATTTGCATAAATGAATGAATTTATTATAAGGAGCTAAATAATAAAAATAAGAAGGAGCTGAATAATAAACAAAATGAGAAACAAGTCAATTACCCAGCCTCTGGAAGGAATGGAAAGAGTACAGCTCTGGGGATTGGGTGTGCCACCATTAGAATTTATTAACTCCAAACATCTCGCTTCTGGGGCCTCTCCACTCCAGATTCTAATTCCCAGGGTCCTAGGGGAAAGACTTAGAAAAAGGTGTAGTATAGATCATATGTTTACTGCTAATGGTGCCTGGCAGATGTTTGCAACTGAATACATTGTTGAATGAGTGAATAAATGCACACCCAAACTCTCTGGGCCTTATATCACTTAATCAAAAATAAGGAGATTGAATTTGATGATGCATGAGGTCTCCATTAGTTGACTATGCCTGCTGCAATATTATCACACATTTAGTGGCCTAAAGAAACATGAATTTATTATCAATCTGGAGGTCACAAGTTCAAAATAAGTCTTATAGGGCTAAAATCAAAGTACTATCAGTGCTGGTTCCTTTCAGAGACTTCAGGGGAGAATCTGTTCCTTTCTTTTTTCACTTCCAGAGGTTGCTGGCATTTCTTGGCTCTTGGCCCCAACAGCCCAAACTCTACTTTCATTGTCACAATTCCTTCTATTCACTGATCCTCTTGCCTTCATCTTATAGAGATCCTTGTAATTGGATTGGGCCTGCCAATTAATTCAGGATAATGCCCCTAACTCAAGGTCCTTAATTTAGTCAAAGAGTGAAACCTCTTTCACTATGTAAGTTAACACATTCACAGGTTCTGGGTATTAGAATGTAGACATCTTTGAGGGAACATTTTTCAGCCTATCACAAGACTCCTTTGATTCTGAAATTCCGGGATGCTGCCATTGCTGATGTGGAGGCTAGGGACTATGGAGAGTGCCTGATGTGGAGGCTAGGGACTATGGAGAGTGCCTGATGTGGAGGCTAGGGACTATGGAGAGTGCCTGGTTCTGCTGCTGTGGAGCTTACAATCTATTATGAAGTTGGTAAAGGTGTTCTATGGCAAATCAGAGTTGCTGAAAGAGAATTTGTGTCAGATGACTCCTGTCTATTGCATAACCAGATAGTTTAGCATCTATGCCATATATTTGGGGATAAGAGCAAAGATTTTAGTTATAGAGTTTCTACTAACTCCACACACAAAATGACATCACTACAAGAAAACACTGTCTAAAGAAGTTGCTCACATGGAATTTACTCATCCCTAGAAGTGAATCTGACTCAGGCCCAGACTAAAAACCATCAGATATACCCCAAGTACCGAAAAAATTTTTGTGTCCTACTCTTACTTATATTAAAAAAAATTCTAAACACAAAATAAATATAAATAGCTAAAACAAATATATAATTTTATTTTAATGACTAATTAAATGTATTTTTGAAATATCTATATTGAATAATTTCACGTAAAGAACTGTCATTTTCTTGTCATGTCTTCTTCTTCTTGTACTAAATGCATTTTTAATCTTCTTATTGGATAATCCAGTCCAAAATACCCCTAGCCTGCAGGAAGTAACACCATCCTTCATTATCCACCCCAGTAATTTCTGCCATGTTATGATACTTCAGGGTTTTACTAATGCTATTAGAGGAGACTGCTCTGGCATTCTCAATGCTAATATAATCACTTTAATGAAAATATGGTTTTAACATTTATAATACCAAGGACCTAAAACAAAATCCCATGCGGATCCCAGGTTTTTAAATGTTCCAGCTCCTAAACAAAATTCCTTTGTTAACAATTATTTATGTTTTCTTGTCCTAATAAAACATATTATTTAACTTCCATTCCGAGTCTCTGAGCAGGCTGAAATAACAAATGACATTGTTTGAGCAATTAATTTATACCAGTCAGAAGGTACTTTGTAAGTATTTAATCTTATACATAGTACATAACTAAATTCCAAAATTACTGCAGATATTATTATTATACTTCTTATACAGGTAAGTAAACTAAGGCATAGAACAGCTACAAGTTTACTTTCATAGCAGGGCAGAAATCTGAATCCAGGGCATTTGTATCTTTACCATTATACTGTGCCATTTTTCTGTATTACCATACTATGAAGGTGTCATATTAGATGCGAGAGCTGCCTATGCCGCCTTTGGTTTTCTTTCCGTTTTTTCTTTCTTTTTTTTCTTTTTCTCTTGATGGTAAATTTATTATTTCAAATATGCCAATGGTTCTGAACCAGATTTGTACATCAGAATAAATCAAACAAGTGTTTCCAAACACTTTTGCCAGACCCCTACCACAGAGATTTTAATTTGGCATGCCAAGCCAAGCAGACCTGGTATAGACATAAAATCTCCCTGTGTTAGTCTAATCTGTATTCCTGGGTAAAACCATTTTACTGGGTCTTATTAGATACTGGAAGAAGTGCAGAAACTGCATTGTTACCTTTAAGGAATTGGAGGAATCTAGGGACTCCAAGTGGTGTTTAGAAAGTTGATCAACAAAAGAATATAATAACTCCAAAAAGATTGTGAATCTAGTGCAGATGGAAAGAATGATTTACAATAGAAATGTGGTACCTGGCTTGACACATCACAGCAGATGCTATAAAAGTAGAAAGGCTAACATAAGCCAACCTCCTACGGTCCTTTGTGGCCCCTTTTCCTGCCTTCATTGAGAAGAAAGACAGGATGAAGTAGAGCTGAAGAGTAAAATTCCAATTTAAGAAACCACAGAAAATATATTATGATTGGAATTAAATAGTCCCAGCCATCAAAAAAAATGTGGAACAATTTCATCCAAGAAAGAGCAGCAGGAAATAATCTATATCTTTTATTAATCTCTATTGTTTTCTATTCTTTGGGCAAGCTCTCACAGTTCTGCAAAAGGATTTGATGGGCTTAAAAAGACATGGATAAAAGATATTTCAAAGGATCAGTGTGCTATGACAAGTTCAAGTTCACATTGATACTGAAATCTCCCTGCATTACTTCACACAAATTATTTAAAATAATTCACTCCTTCCAAAAGAATGACTTGTCTCTTCTTTCAGTCTGAATGTAATATTCTTTTCGTTGCTGTTACAGTAGGAAAAAAACGTCACAGCTTCCTGTTTTGTTTGTTAGTTGTGGAAGAGGCAAAGGAAATTTTTCCAAAAAATGTTAATGTCTGCTTTGTATATAGTTGATTTTTTTTTTTAATGAACTAATGTGGTGTCCTGTTTTGCTTCCTTCTTGTGAGTTTCCATGCGTAATCAACAAACAGTAAGTACTTTATTAGGATCTTCTAAATTTTTTTCCATATTCCTGGGAACTTCTTACACTCTATTGTTTCCATTGAAACACTACACATGGTGTTTTCAGTAAATTTTCATTTCCTAAGATCTGATCTTTTTCCATTTAACTCAGATTTTTCCCTGATTTGCTTTTAGATTATATAACCATTGCCAAATTAGACATGGTTTGAAAAAATGCCACCACTACCTCTCTTGATGTTGAATTAGTATTTCAGCTTAACCACTCACTAGAAATACCAACAGCCACCCATTCAAATAACATAATTAATTTTTTTTTCATCTAGTCATGGCCTGGAAAGACTAACTAATTTCACTACTCCCTCGCCTGACTTGACATTGATTTTCTATTTCCATGATAACGATTCCACAATCAAAAAATATCAGTTGAATGCCTGCAATGCAGAAAGCAAAGCACTGTGCCAGATCCTGAACATGAGATCCATAAACTCCCCTTTCTTCTTTTCTTGTTTTGTAAAACCATGTTGAAGGCCTACCCAGTAATCACTCCACTTACTTCTTCCGCTTTGTGCCCACACTTCCTCCTAGCAGACAGAATCTGCTAGCTCATATGGAGACTGGAAATGCCAGGTACACATTTCCCCAACCTCTCTTGCATTTAGAGTCTGGGTGTGTGGTCCAGCCCTGGTTGCCAGAACCTACCAGGAATCTTGTTGAGTTGGGGTGAGAAGTGGGGAAAATGGGAAAAAAAGAGCATGGTTATTCTTTTTGGTAAAGAGAATTTTGAGAAACGTTGCCACCTTTGAGCCTTTTAAAAAATAAAGTGTAAAAAATACTATGCCAAGAGATTTGGCAGTCACCTTGCAACCACTATGGGAAAACTTAAGAACAAAACCCAACATTCGTAAGTAACAACAGAAAGGTAGAAAGATCCTGAGTTCTCTATGATATTTTGGGCTATTGAGATTTCATTTGAGCTTGGAATTTCCCCTGCCTCTGTATTATAAGACACAGAGGCAGGGAATGTATGGAATAATCATTGCATTTCTTATCAAATCCACTTTTAGTTGGATGGTCTGTATTTTGCAGTTGAAAGCATCCCAAGGAAAGATATCTGGTTAACACTTTCTCCTCCCTCAAAATTCAGCTGAAACATCAATGCCCTATAAAATCTCTCTCTTTGACCTCCCTACAGCACTGCTACCTTCACCTAGGTGGAACAAGATGATCCTTTGCTTTCAATTCTTTGGTACCCTGGCTTACACTTATTTTCCTACAAGCAACAGATTCTCAGACCTGCTCTCATCCATTAGTTCTAAAACTTAACTCAACAGTGTCTTGTTGATCTGTTGGTGGCAAGCAGAGTTAAATGCCTTTACTTAGAGGTTCAGGGTACAGGATTGACAATTATAATAGTAGAAATTTCAAAAGTAGAAGAGATTCTATGATACATTATATTGAAGTCATCAAAGTATCAGTATACTTCTCAAGATCATAAGCACCATAAATAAACAGGTCGTATCTTTCTCTTCTTTCATCTCAATTTCTTCAGTGCCCTACAGCAAATTCAGCAGCTTAGTACATAGTAGTTCCTCAAAACTGTTTGTTAAAGTGGACTAAATAATACAGAATTTAAATGTTAAACCTCACTGACACCTAGAGATTCTCTAATGTAACCTAATTGTACAGGCAAGAATCTGAGGACTGGTGAGTTTATCTAAATTCCTCAATTTTTAAAGTAGGGGCTAAGTTGGAACTACCACCCAGGCCTCCTGTCTCCCAATTTAGTGCTCTATTCTACCAGACAAGATTGATGCATTTGTAATCTAGGTGGACAGAAAGGATATCTGCAAAAACATAACCCCACAAGGGTCAGACATTGTGGCAAGAAAGGAGAAAATATTTTGGACTAGAATGGTCAAGATTGGCTACGATGTGTGCCAGGCAACAAAAGAGTCTGGCTTCCTAGACGTATTACTTTCATCTCTCTGGTGTCAGCTTTGATGTCATTTCCTTAAAGAGGTTCTCTCTGACTTTTTAGTTGAAATTTGAAAACACCTCAGTTCCCATTTATTTGCTCCATAGCACTTTTTTCACTTTTCATCTCCCCCGTAAAATTACACATTTGTATACGCATTCATTTGTTTGTCTGTTTGTTCAACATGCATCCCCTCCAGGAGGGCAAGGCTCATATCTATTTCATTGTTTACTCTACATCCAACACCTCACACAGCTTCCAACACATGGTAGGCACTCTGTAACTATCCAGCCATTAATTTGTTCAACAACATTCCAAGAGATAGGGAATACAAAGATGTAAAAGCCCTAACCTCTTGGAGCTTATACTCTACTGGAGAAAGACAGAAAATAAGAAATATAACATAAATAAAATACTACATATTTGAGGAATTTTAGAGCTATCAATTCAAGCATGCTCTGTTGTTTTTATATGTAGAGTAGGAAAAGGATATCTGAAAATCTTCCACATCATTGATGTTTTAATGCATCCTGATTTCAGAGATGTAAATATATGAAGAAATGGGCATCTTAGAATTGATGAAATAGGATATTGCATGTTAGATGATGACAAGTGCTAAAGTGAAATATAAAAGTAGACGGGATGTGTTGAGAGAGAGCTCCCTGAGCTGATGAATGAATTAAGTTGGAATTGGGTATGGAGGGAGAGTGTAATATGAAACAAGTGACCAGTCATAAAGAATAGAAATAGTAATCAAGAACCGAGTTTGTATTCATGTGGTATGTAGTAACACCAGCGGCAGATATATCCTAACCTCAGCCCTGATAGTCATTTGTGGCGTGAACTTGAGCAAGTTGTTGAGCCTCGATTTCCTAATTTGGAAAATAGGTAATGTATGCAAAAGACTAAAATGAATGGATATTCTATAAATGGTAGTTGTTATTACCTTTGTCATTTTATTTGGTACCTCCTGAACTGAACTTTAGCTGATTTCCTGTTTGTTTGGTTGGTTGTTGTAACCGTCAGACCCTCTGCCTTGACTTGCCAGACCCAGGCTCCCTTCCCTGCTGCGTGCTTCCATAGCAGTCTCTGTCTTTTACACCCTCAGTTTCAATTTATCACTAATCTGTCTCCCCCGACTGGATTATTAATTCCTTGAACATGAAAACCCAGACTTATTCATATCCAGTGCCCGGCACCTAGACGATTCTTTCAATATTTGATGACTGAATATGAGAATGAATTTGGGTACGCCAGTCACAGGAAAACAAATACTGAAGATTCCACTCTTATGAGATATCTATAGTAGTCAAAATCATAAAAACAGAGACTACAACAGTGTTTGCAGAGGGCTGAGGTGTGGGAAATGGGGAGGTGTTGTTCAATTGGTCTTCAGTTCCAATTATGCTAGATTAATAAATTATAGAGATTTACTGTATAACACAGTATTTATAATTAACAATACCATAAATTCAAATAAGTTCAACATTTTTTTGAGAGTAGATCTCATGTCAAATGTTCTTGCACAAAAGCAAAAACAAAGAAACACAAGGAATGGTTGGGAGGTGTTGGATATGCCTATCACCTTGATTGTGGTGATGGTATCACAGGTGTTCACATATGTCCAAAGTCATCAATTTGTACAGCTTACATATTTATTGTTCTTTGAATATTAATTATACCTCAATAAAGCTGTAAAAAGAATGCATCTGTTGGATAAAGGACCTTCCAGGTAAAGAGAATGTTTTCATTAAAGCCCTGGTGATGAATACACTAGACATCCATCCATGCACTCAACAAAACCTCCTTCAAGCACTAACTGGCAATATTTCAGAGGAGAACATTATTGCTCCCTGGAATACACAGGAATAGCCTATAGAATGCATAGGTTGGAACTCACCTTGGATTTTCCTCATCATACTAATAAACCTCTACCACAGTCAGTTATTCCTCTCAGTCAGACTTCAATGTGCTGTCCCAGAAGACCATGGTATGCTGTTTACCTTACAGGATTCTAAAGAGACTGCACATATTTCTCAACATTTTTGTATGGGTGCCAGAATTACATCCACCACTGCCCTGTGGCAGTGTTGGCTTTTAGGTAAATGCAAAACAACACGGGGATGATTGGTTTCCCTGACTCATTAGACAAGTAGTACTGGGAGAACATGAGCTCAGCTGTGGGCCCTCTAGCTGACATGCCAACTTGCAAAGTACTTCTTTGGAAGTGATTTAGCCTGTTTTCATTTCTTAGGAACAGAGTAGTACATTAAAAAATACCCAAAACCAAAATTCCCATTGAAATCTTAAGGTCTTTCTAAGCAAAAATAACCTTCCTTGGCTTTAAAGGTCAAGAAACCATTAGAAAGAAATAATAGCTGCCCAAGAATGGTCTCCAGTCCAGCCACCCAGGCGCCAAAGCCAACACCACTTTGACGTAGATGGGTAACTAGCCAGAAAAAGGTAGGGCTCCAGTGTCAGACTCTCCTTGCTCCTCTGGCCTGAGTGAAAGGAGTGAGAGATGGGAAGAGAGGAAGGCATGCCAAGAAATCAACAAAGTGCAACATGTCTCATAGCAAAGTCAGCATGGCAGGGTCCCTTAGTGTTGTTGACCAATTTCTGCACCATGCAGAGAGGGCCAGCCCCTGAATCAGATGAGCTGCTTGTAGTCTTCCATCTTGGCATCCGCCCACAGGCCTCAAACACATCAGGCATAGGAAAGAAAGAATTCTACTCATAGTCAAAAATACCGGTTAGCCTGCTGAAGCTTACTGTCAAATAATATATCCTGGTTTGAATTAAACAGAAACAGCTAACAAAATAAGATGAAGCATGGGATTTTTGAAAGAATCTAGAGTTCAAGTTCTTGCTTTCATTTTGAGTCTATCTCTTTCTTACTGTGCCATCTTGGACTAGTCACCAGTCCTCTCTGAGTTTTAGTTTACTTATCCCTATAGTAAGAATATTAATCATATTTTAGTCCATCTACATTTTAGTTATTGGGAAGGTCAAATAATTAGAGGATCAAATGATCTTTTGTTGGTGAAAAGCATCATGTAAATGTTATATATCGCCATATGGCTTAAATATAAGTTGATATTGCCTATTTAAAGATAGCATGGCAATATAGATATGTTTTATGAATAAGGACACTATTTTTATTTAAACTCTCAGCAGAGTTTGGAACAGAAGCAGATTCTGTTTCCAAACAAGTAGCTGTGCAGAGTGGAAGAAGTCCTGGTCCACAGGTGATCCATATTGCCTGGTGCCCTTCCTCGTAATCCTTCTCTGCCTGTGAAAAGCACAGTCTGTTGATCATTCTGCTTTATGAGCAATGAGCATGACACAGCTAGGTAAAATGAGACTTACGATGGCTCCCTTACACATTTCATAACCTTGCTATCAGTACAAAGTGAAATAAAGTATGCAAAAGTGCTTTATAGAATAAGGACAAAAAGAAGAATAAGGACAAAAGAAGCTGATCACGCCAAAGTCTCATCACGCTCAAAAATCTTTTGAGCCTCTACTGCCCATAAAACAGTAGCACCTGGAATTGAAAATTATCCACACTTCTTTTTTAGCCCTTTCCTTCTCTGCAGCTTTAGCACCAGGACTAGGTCCTCTCTCACCATTGCTGCACAGATGCCCTCTGCTGGAACCACACACGCTACAGTACCTGTTCTTCTACCACTACCACCAACATACACCCCCTACTCTTATTCGCCTCTGGGTCTTCGGTTGCCTTGTTTCTCCTGCCTGGAATCCATTTCCTTCTCATGTCTGCCTCTCAAAGCACTGTGAATGTTTGAAGCACCTTCTCTTTCAAGAAGCCTTTCCAAATACCATCTGCATCTCCTTTCAAATGTATCCTTCCTATCTCTAAACTTCTAAGGACTTCATACCATACTTACATCATTATGCCTTCTGACCTCCTGTGTCACTTCTTTACTGCAGCTTTTTAAAATCCATGTGAAAAAGCATAGAACAAGTTTTGATCAAGAGACTAGAGAGAAGTCAAAGACGACGCATGAATAGCCAATTTCAGTAGGTTTCACAGTGTCCAGCATGGGGCTGAACACACTGTGAGCACGTGGGGACACACGCCCCAGCTGACATGACTGCCAGATTGTCAGGAGATTTTCAGTTTTGTATACTAGTTAATACTTTTAAATAGATAGTAGCTGTAGCATGAACATTCTTTAAAATTATAATATCTCCTCATGCAATGACCTAATAGCTGTCTCCACACAACACAAGGTACAATTACTCTCAAGTAACTCAGCAGTGAATTTGATTGCAGATAGGCACTAATGTTTGTGGAGAAGCTTATAGCTTGCCAGGCTTTGTTATAAGTGCCTTGTATATATTTCTCATTGAATATTCAAAACAATCCTAGGAGGTGGATACTATTATTTAGTTCTTTATTGCCTAGAGAAACCGAGGCACAGAGCAATGAAAAGACAAAACTAGCAAATGAACAAAGATTCACTTGCAAAAGTCTAGCCTCAGAGCCTGAGCTCTATCACTCTGCTCTATTGTTTTCAGTCTACAAAGGCCTCAAATGACTTGACCACATTTGCTACTGAACTTCCAGATCCTCATCCTGTGCTCTCTCAGCCTTATCTGACACCGGTATTTTCTGTTGTTCTTTAAAAAGACCATGAAAAGAAATCCCCTCTTCCACACTTCCCACTGTGCTTGCCTGTTGGAACTTCTGCTTTTGTCTTCCTTTCATCTCCCTACATCTAACAACCACTAAAGAAGGGGCAGAGCTTCCTTCAAATGTAAACTGTGGTAAGTACCAGGTTGTTTGGAAGCCAAGGAGCTACTGAATCAGTCACTGTTTGCTGCTCCCTCCAACAAATATCTCTTTGAGATTCTAGAATGACTCAATCACACATCCCACACCTGCCAGGCAGAATCAGCTGCCTTGAGATCTGAGCTGTTGAGGGTACATAATTTCAAAGGACAAACCCATTTATAGACTTGGTTAGTGTAATGATGCACTAGTGAGGAGAAAACAACCCTCATTTATGTAACCCTCATTGAACATTCAGAATTGGTATCCTGGTCAAGAACACTGGAAAGATAAATATTGAAATATGACAAATGATGATACAACAATATTATTACTAACCAAGGTACAAACATCTCTTTGAAACTGAGCAGTGAAAGGTCTCATCCTATTCCAAATCAATTTCCCCACTGGAGCCATAGGCCTTGAACTTTTTGAAATTGAATGCTAAATTTGTGTAAACTTAGATACATCTTTTTTTTTTTCTGAGCAGAAGACCCATAGTGTTCATGAATTTGGAAGCCCCAGCCATGAGGCTTTTTGAAGTTTAAATTATGGGACATTCTGCTTAATGTCACTGATGGCCTCTGCCAATGAGGGATCTGTCACAGGAAGATGAATGTAGTCTTCCAGATACTGTTCGTATGTCCCCCTTTGGGTTAGTCTGCCATACACTGGAGTTAGAACAAGTAACTCATCATTTCTAGATGCAGCCTCTGGTGCCATTGTACAAAACCCTGTTAACCGGTCTGGTTTATTAATGCAAGTGTGCCTTAGGCTTTACTGGAACTCTACTCAGCAGAAGCAGTGTCTTTTGAGAAAGAACCTAAAGCACAGACAACGTCTTTCCTACCCAAATCAAAAAAATGACTTCGATTGTTTTCAGGTTCCGCTGCTCTCACCCCCCTAATTCTCACCAAATACCATGTAGAACCTACAGAAATATGAGCCCTTAAAGGCCACTTTATGCACCTGCGAAGAAACTGCAGTGATGAAAGTAGGGCTGCTTTTTGTTTATGCATTATTCATATTCCTCCAGGGTCAATTCCCATTCTTTCTCTCCCACTATAGTCTGGGCTATTCCTTGCACACAACTCTTTCCTCTGCCTACTCACTTGCTCTGGATTGCTGTTATTATGTCTGTAATTTATTTCAAAATACTTCAGCACAGGCAGCGTGATCTTATGTACACATTCTTCAGGTTGAGCTACTCTTTCCAGGTGGGCAATTGACTTCACTGGGATTCCCACTTCCCAGTAGAGGAACTAGTATTTCATCAGAAGGTTCCCATTCCAGGAATTCAGCTGTCCATCTCTCAGCAACACCAGTGGCTTTGTTACCTAGCATAATGGTGGCAAAATGGGCTTCTGTGGGTGAAATTATGGGTATGTGAGGTACAGGATTGGCTAGAGAATTCATTCTTAAAGTATTCTAAGCATTCAATTGTCCTAGATGTAATGACCCAATGTTCCTCCTGCTTCCACTCAAGCCACATTACCTGTTAGCATATATGTCAAAACAGTTCACTCACATTTAAGATATGCCAGTGGTTTCCTACTGTCCATAGATGCAACTGACAAGTCCTTACCCTGACCCCCTAGACACTGCATGGACTGGCCCTGCTCACCTTTCTGGACACAGAAGGTTTCTCTCTCTTCAGTTCCCTTGGGTTGAGCCTCATGACTTTGCTCCCTTGGGCTACCTCATGTGCTTTTTTCTCTACCTCCAATGTCTGATCAAAAGTGGCTTCTACAACCTTTCCCTAAAAACCTCAGCTAAAGCAGGTCTTCATAGTCAGTTACCCTTGCATTATCTTAACTTGTATTACAGACATCACCTCTCTAAAATTGACCTATCACCATCTGAAGAGTTTATTTCTTGGTTTAGTTGGTGACTCTTTCTCTCTAATTTGGCTGTAAGCTTCAGAAGTATGGAGACTTTTGATCTCTATCAGGGTTCTTAACTCAGTGCTTGGCACATAGTAGACAGTAATATTTGCTGAATAAATGAATGATTATGTTTTTGTGCTGAGACATACTTTCTTTCCTGATTCATTAATGATATCCCTTCACTAAATGTTAAGGGACTTCACTCCCCTCTTTAGTTTAATATTTACCTAAAAAGTTTCCTTTAGGTTAAGGCTTTTATAGATAAACACGTGTTTCAGGAAGCAATTTACTCCTGTAGGATAGTTTCTCTGAAAACTATCTCATCAAAACCTCTGTTTCTGAAAGTTTATTTTAGTTCCAGGTGGGGGACTTTCCCAGATAGGAGCACCTCATTGACTGTTAAGAGAATAGTTTTAAGAGTTTTTATCTAACGAAGACATCTTCATTAGCCAGGTACAGACAAATTGCATGGGGGATCAGGGAAGTGGGAGAATTTCTGAATTAATACTAGAGATGACCAAATTTCATCAATAATTTTTGAGGAGGAACCCTGAGTCAGTGTGCAGTATTCTTTAACACTCTGTTGATTTAAACACTTATTTATTCAGAAGCCATCCGATTAGTTGTTATTTGTAATATGCATCAGTTAATTAAGAAACTGGTTTCTTGGGACTGAGTAGGCACTAGATGACTATCTGAGTTTCTGGAAACTCCAGTTGAAGTGAATGGAGTGACTGGCAAAAAGTTTATAAACAAAAGGTTGTGTCTCTTCCTTGTGCTGATCAGAACAGATGCCTGTTATGGACTGTTGAGGTTATTGCTCCTTATTTCCCAGCTTCCCTACCCAGAGGTGTCATCAATTTGACTGTGATTTGCAGTTTCAGAGAGTTTTCTCTTACATGTCTATATTTGTATTTATTGCCCTGAGGGGTTTGCAGGGTGAGGTTCAGAGAATTACATCCTTCAGCAGCTGAAATGATGGTGTCATTTTGTTATGGACTGAATGCTGTGTTCCTCAAAAATTCGAATGTTGAAATCCTAACCCTCAAGGTTTTATTATAAGGGTCCTAATCCTATATTAAAATAGCCCATTCTTTGACAATTGGCCTTAATGAATCGCACAAATATATAAATATAAACAAGACTGTGTGCTACATGAAAAGGGTGGTGATTGGGTCATGAGAGTGGAGCCTTAACAAATAGGATTAGGACCCTTATAAAAGAGACCCCAGAGAGAACCTTTCTGCCATGTGAGGTTACAAGGCAAAGTTGGCACTCTGCAAATCAGAACAAGGCCCTCATCAGAACTCAGCCATGCTGGTTTCTGGATCTCCAACTTTCAGCCTCCAAAACTGTGAGAAATAAATTTTGTTTCTTAAATTTGCCACCCAGTTTATGATATTTTGTTGTAATAGTGCAAGGTGATTAAGACACACTCCTATGCTTAAAACTCTTTAGTGCTTTGTATGGTTCTTTGAAGACAGACCGGAATGACTCACACCTGCAACCTGACCATTGTCTACTCACCTCTTCAGCCCCTCCCCGGTCCACGCAATGCCTTGCTCTCCATGCAGCAACTGTACTGGAATGTTTCTAGTTCCTAAATCCCACCTTGCTTCCTCCCACTGGGAGACCTACTGATACCCTGGCCTCCTTGCTCAAAGGCTCTCCCTCCCCCACCTCTTCATCATATGGTCATCATTTGTTAATATACGCAGTTTTCAGAGTTCTGTTTAAAAGTCACACAGGGTCAGGTCCTTCTGTTGCCACTTATTTCTTTTCATGTAGCACACAGTCTTGTTTATATTTATATATCTGTGTGATTGAATAAGGTCAATTTTCAAAGAAAGGGCTATTCTAATGTATGGCTAGTAATGCCAGCATCACATTACAGGTAAGTAGTGAACCATAAATAGCAGTTACTGACCCCTAGTCCAACACGTTCAGGCAAATTCTTAAACAACTGTTGACTTGCTTCATCAGAAAATGAGTCAGCTAGATAACTTTATCTTTTCTGTACATTTTTTAAGGCATACATACATATACATTTTAAAACATAGTCTGGAAGACCTATAAAGGCAAATAGCTTTTGTCTCAAACATTAATATAATTAAAATTGTGCTTTTTAATAAATTGATAAGCATTAATGAAATAAATCAGTTGGCTATCTGCTCAGTTTTCTCCTCCTTTTTCTGTTCCCTTTATAAAATCAGAATAAAGCTTCTTTTTAACAACAATGAAATAACAAGGAATTTATTCTTGTTAATATCCTTTTGTTTGCACAATCATAACTGGTATTTGCAATCTTCAGGTGAGGAATCTTAGGCACAAGATGTTTCAGACACTTGATCAGTCACCTTAGAGCTGCATGCCTTGCCTACCAAATCACCCTAGTCAATTGCTTTCCTGAGACTCACCTATTTCCATCATGATGATGATTATAAATGACCTTCTGGATCATAGGCTGTGCTACTGTGTTAAAGAGATGAAGTGTTTTCCCCACAGGAACTCCTAATATTCAGGCACCATTTCTCTTAAGCTTTAGGAGTGGCTAAAATGGGGGCTTGGGGGAAGTAGACAGTGCGTCATTGGGTGGCAATCCAAAATGTGTTCAACTTGGGACCTAATTCAAAAGAGTTTAGGAAAGAGGACATGAGGAGTATGATGAGATGTCCCCTAGAAAGCTAGCATCACACATATCTGGTGTCCAGAAACAGAAGTTTAAATTATGGGACATTCTGCTTAATGTCACTGACGGCCTCTGCCAATGAGGGATCTGTCACAGGAAGATGAATGTAGTCTTCCAGATACTGTTTGTATGTCCCCCTTTGGGTTCAGTCTGGAATCCCTGGGTCCATTCCAATTAAATCTTAAAATGAACTCTGGCTCAGAGTTTTCACAGCCTGCAGCCCACAGTAGTAGACTACTTAGGAATACCCTGGAGGATTGGCCAGATTGCTCCAAGAATATAACAAATGAAATGACTGATAACTCATAGTCTCTGTCAGTTTCCTGTCGGTGGGTGATGAATAAAAGGCCCACAGTTAGGCCCTGAGATGCACAGTCAATACACAGTCTTATTTTGTGATTCTAGATAAATGGTGCCCCAACCTGTCTCCAGATTACAGCTAATTACCAACCCCCCTCAAATCCCCCAAATCACCATCATCACTCCATTACAGGAAGAGCCAGAATTTGAGCTAAAAGCTTTAGCAAATACCATAGAAAAATATATAGTTCCTGCTCTCAGGAGCTTACAATCTAGATTTGCCTTGTGCTCATACAAATGTCCCCATGAGAACCTCAGATGATAACAACACTTAATGAGCACTCACTGTGTGCTGGAAACTATTTTGAGTGTTTTACATCTTTCATCTAATTCAATCTTTATAATAATCTTTATGATACTTTGAGGTAGATGTGATTATTATCCTCATTATAGAGATTTCAAAAAAAATGGAAAAATGAATAGGCTGGGCAACTAGTCTAAGGTCACAGAGCTAGGAAAAAGTGGAGTTGGGGCTCCAATCTAGGTGTCTGTATACTAAGATGTTGGCCTATGTAAGTATCTTTGTAAGGTAGTAAGTATCTGAGGTACTCCCCTAGAATAATCATAGCGATAGGAAATAATTCCTATGGGCCAGGCATTGTGCTATTTTCCATGCATTACTTTATTCAATGCTCACAACTAGTGATCACCATCATTTATGTAATTCTTTTTTAAATGCTTCCATTTGCTTTCTCTTACTCTTCTACAATATCAGTATATTTTTACCTTATAGATGAGGCTTAAGGAGACATGAACCTTTCCCAGGGTTAACTGCAGGACTCAATTCTTGATCAGTTTTCTCCCAGGTCTGACACCTACATATTGGCATCATTTTACGTTTTGAGAAAAACACCTTCAAATAATATCCTAGACAAATATTACTCTAACAAAAACAATAATACTGCTCTTTAGTGCTTCACTTCTAATGCTTGGATTGACTTGAGTCCCATGACAAGTCTAAGTGTTGGTACCTCAGGTTGTAGATGTCAAAAGAAAGATTCAAAATATGAGGGGTAATTTGGAGTTATATAACTTTGTCCACACTCACTGAGCTACATTTATTCACTAGTTCACTTAAGAAACCAGCATGCTGTTATATTCTGGCCCTTGAGGGACAAAGCTGAATGACGCCCCCTGTCTTCTGTAATTTGCAGAGTGGAACAGTCTATGGATCCACTTTGAACCTGGTGAAAGGATGTCCATTGGAAGGGGTAGATGCTCTGATCCTGGTGGGCCATGCTTGCTCCCCGGGGGTCCCCTCTCCCTGATTCTTCACCTTCCTCTCCTTCAATCTGGTGAAAGGCAGAATTTGCCCTTCTCGTGAGACATATAACTTGAACACTTGGCCCTGATGAGGAAGCAGCTCTTCAGGGACTTTTTCAGCCATCTGTAAAGTTCCAGTGGCAAGCTGAGAACTGTAATCCATGAATGGGACTACACTTTATAAGTCATCAAATCTAACTTCCAGAGGAACAGCTGGTGGGATTGATGCAGGAGACAGTGAATCCTAGAGCAAAGTGCTAAACTTCTGTCTATAACTTGAGGCCACTGGAAAGACCTCGAAGAGGCAACTCCAGAAGCTCAGCTCGTAGGAAGCTCCAGTACCAATAGTCCCTTGATGATGCTGGTGTTGGTGAAGGAAATAGTGCCCCTCAAGTTTCTCCCTGCCCTAGGCAGTCCAATTTTCACTCTGCAGACTCTTTCTGGCTCTAACTACCCCAGATAACAAGGAGTGAAGGCGGAATAGCACGGGCTTTAGGGCCAATCAGACATGAGTTAGAAAAATTCCTACTATGTAAACTTGAAGATGAATGATTGCAAACTCCCTGAACAAGGCTCACAGACAATGTCATGCATAAAGAGGGGCCTTGTAATTTGAGGTTGCAGAACCCGAAGTGAAGGGGTCAGGCAACAGGGCACTGTGGAAACTCACAGCTTTCACCCAGCGAGCTGACAAAGTGTCTGGGACACACTCCAGTTGCGTCCGGATCTTGGCTGAATCGGATGCTCAGGGTGGAGGAGACACAAGCACAGCAGCTGCCCAGCGTGCGCTCACTGCCAGGAGGCCGGCCGCTGGCAGGAAAGGGCCGGGAAACCTCAGCGCCCCGCGGAGGAGACAGCAGCCGCCTTGTTCCGCAGCCCGGTGGCTTTTTTTCCCCCTGCTCTCCCAGGGTCCAGACACCACTGCCCCACCCCTGAAGCCCCACCTCTCTGGGGGATCCTTTCCGCCCCAGCCCTGAAAGCGTTAACCCTGGAGCTTTCTGCACACCTCCCACCGCTCCCGCCCAAGCTTCCTAAAAAAGAAAGGTGCAAAGTTTGGTCCAGGATAGAAAAATGACTGATCAAAGGCAGGCGATACTTCCTGTTCCCGGGACACTATATATAACGTGATGAGCGCACGGGCTGCGGAGACGCACCGGAGCGCTCGCCCAGCCGCCGCCTCCAAGCGCCTGAGGTTTCCAGGAACCACAATGAACAAGTTGCTGTGCTGCGCTCTCGTGGTAAGTGCCTGGGCCAGACGAGGGGTGCCCGGCGCCTGGGGAGGCTGCTGCCACCTGGTCTCCCGACCTTCCAGCGGACCTGCTGGGAGAAGGCTCCACTCGCTTCCTCCCAGGAGAGGCTTGGGATCAGGCTGGAGCAAGAAACTGCTTTCAAGCTGTGCCATGATTCCCCTAGGATGTCCTTTTACGCTGCAAAGTTTCTGCTGAGTTTATGGAAAACAAGAATGAGAGGGGGTAGAGGAGGGAGGGAGAAAGAGAAGAGAAGAGAGAATTTTTTTGTTTGAAAAATTTTTTTTAATCCTTAACCTCTGTCTTCATCTCAGAATATTAACGCCCTCATGCAGTCCACACTATCTTTGCTTAATGAACTTGGACTTTTACTATTATTAGTGGCAAAGAAGTCGTCCCTTAGATTCAGAGTAAGTTGGAAGAAGATGTTAGTCTTCTTAAAACCATTATAATTAGAATTTGGATACATTGAATATGACATGATTATTAGATTTTCTAATACAAATATGGGAAATTTTGAATAATTTGGAGAAAAGATCTGTCACATACACACACTCACACTTCTTAACTATGCAACTTAATATCTGAATAAAATGTTATTGTTTAAATTGATTATTTCACTGCTCAACTTCAATACACTGTGGAAAATATTGGCCGTATGTTAATTATGTTCTAAAATGTATATAAATAATTGAAGTTCAGCACTAAATAGGGCTAAAAATTGTTTTTACAATGTTATTTGGAAAAGAAAGGAATCTCTGTGACTTAGATTAGCTTCTTCTATTTTTTTTTATTTTAAGCTTGGGTTAAATCAGCTTAATAAGATTTGCATGTAGGTTTTTCTATGACCAATGACTTATTTTCTTTATGTCACTAGAGTGTGGAATACACAAGATATGAATCAGACATTTATGCAAGGTTAGGAAAAGCCATATTTAAGCCATATATGTGTTTTGGATGTGTTTGAGTAAATGTTTGAATTTCAGCCTCCAACCCACAAATAATGAATAGAAGGCTAGGTAGTCTTCCACTTAGGTCCTAGGATACAGAAACATAAATAAGTAAATAAATAGCAAAGACACCAAAGAAACGGTAAGTTGGATAGGAGTCTACACATATGTTTATATATATATATATATATATATATATATATATATATACACACACACACACACACACACACACACACACACAAATATATATGTATGTATATGTGTGTGGGGGGTGTATAACTTCATCAGTATAGATACTATGGAGAGCTTTTTAAAAAGTGAAACTTTATTAAAATATAACACATTGAGAACTGTGCGAGTCATTAGTGCCTAATGGAGGTTTTCTAAGTGAGCATTTGTGAGCTAGCACACAGATCTAGAAATACATTATCAGCACCTCAGGAGCTCCCACCACTACCCTGTCCACAGCCAGAACAATCAGTATTCTGATTTGAACACCATAGATGAATTTTGCTTGTATTTGATCTTTCTATAAATGGAATTTATGCATTTTTTTTTTTGCATTTGACACCTTTCATTCAAAGTTTTGTTGTGAGATTAATCTCTACTATAGGATATATAATAATTTGTCCATTTTCATTGCTGTATAGTCTTCCATTGTATGGATACACTATAATTGATTTAATCATCCTAGTTTGGGGCTAGTATAAATAACTCTACTATTAATATGGGGGACACTTTTATTCTTCCTAGCACTTTTTATTTTGTCAAATATTTAATTAACACACTAGCAATGAGTTAAATTTCAGGATGTCCACTAAATATGTTTCTAATTAGAAGTATCCATAAATGATAGTCAAATATTTTTTATATATGGTCTGTACAGGAAGATAGACATATGTGTAGATAATACTAATTTTAGATGATACAGCATTATCAGAAGAGAAGACTTTGTATGTGTCTTAAACACAGTAAACACTTTATATAGGAAGAATTTTGCTTCCCCTTTCTTTAGCTTCTGAGATTTACTTTATTTTGAAAATGATTGCAAATGGACACTCTGTACTTACACAAAGTCCAAAATGCCCTTTTGTAAAACCAAGGTGCCATTGTAGGAAGTAGAAGCACCACAGATACTTAGTTCTTTAATAATGGGCATTCCACTAGCACTAGTCATTAGGACAATGTGAAAAGCAAGATGGACACTATTCCTGTCCCCATGGACCCACAGTCTAATGGAGAAAGGAGAATTGGACAAGTAATTGTATATATAGAGTTGCAAAAAAGAAACTACTAGGTAATTTGGAATACAAAAGATTCTGCCCTATAGCACTTTATAAAGGAAGTTTCTAGTGCAGTGGTATTACGTGGACCAAAATTCAAATACCAGTACCACCACTTGCCAGAGAAATGACTGTGGCCAACTTACTTCTTTCTTTTTAGTTTTATCTTCTATAAAATGATAATAATTATATGCATACATCCAAGATAACCACATAAAGTTTCTGTTTCATATCAACACTAGCTTCTTGCATGATACTCACAGATAACTAACTGTAGCACAATCTAGAGCCAAGTGAATTATGTAAACAATGTGCTGATGATACTCAGAGGATGGAGAGATGGCCATCTACTGTCATCCTGTAGGAGGCTTATGATGTTTCATTGTTGGAGATTTAAAATCAGACACCCTGGACCAAAGAAGCGAGAGAAGGCAAAATTGTGCAGCAAAATAGAATTCTAGGTTCTTTTTGTGAGTGCAGACATGCTGGTAGGCGAGCAGTGGAGGAGGTAGGGATAGGATGTCGTCATTTGTGCTAATGTCATAGATGTGGGCTATCCTGGAATGTCCTTAATGCAGTTAAGCAGAGGCCCACTCTGTTTCACTCAGGCTTAGGTTTTAACTGATGACTGAAACTTCCCATCGTGTAGTATCAGAACCATCCACTGAACTTCTCAAAGCTAAGTTCCGAATTAGTGTTATGATACTAGAAGTTGGAGTGGAGAAGTGGGCAGGGAGGGAGTAGATTTATTTTCCTCAGGAAAAATGTCTGGTCTGTCTGTTTTCCTGTAGAATAATGCCTTTTGGGGCTTTCTGTTGTTTTATTGTTGTTTATTTTGGTTTCCTCTCCCTCCCCCTAGTGGTTAAAGTTTTTGTTTGTTTGTTTGTTTTTGTTTTTAGAGAATGAATACTCTGAAGTTTCTAGGAAAATCTGACATACCCTCAAGCCAAAACAGTCCTGATCCCTGTCCATAGCAACGTTTCTGGCCTTGGTCACCTAGCAACCTCCAGCACAATTTCTAATTTCAATCTAGTTTTAAATGTTACTTCTTAAGTTAAAACTATAGCTGTCAAATTCCATTGATCAGGCAAGTAAGCATTCTGCACTGGATGGTTTATCTGGTTAGTTCTAGGAGGAAAGCTATTGCAGTGTTGATCAAAGGAAACTAAACACACACACTCAGGTATTTTTGCTCACCTAGCCACTAACTTGCCTGATGGGTTTTGCTCTTGGCAACCCTCAGCCCCCTGCTGGCATGTTCCCTTTGTGTGAAAGCTTTTTGTAAAAAGCATTATTTTCTCTAGCATCTCATTAACCAATAGCATTTCATTTGGTTTGAGTTTCTCTTTGCCGCCAAAAAATAAAAAGAAGAAAAAAAGGCTGGGGAATAGATTGAAGGGAAACAGTAATCTTACAAAAATATATGTTTGCATTAAAGCCTTGACTGATGATGCCTAGCTGCTCCTTATGTTGCTACAATGGAGCAGAGATGCTAAAATTCTCAGGATATTTGTATGGTTTACCCTATAGCGCAGTAGTTCTCAATTATATCAGATTTTTTCCCATGCACTTTTACAATAAATCCTTTGTAACCACCTCCTTGCTCTCCTGAAATGAAATTCAGAGTACATATATTTTACCTACACATATAATTTTTAAAAATCAATATACTGGCATAACTATACTATAAAGGAGTAATAAAAAGAAAGCAATTTATAATAAAATAGGCTTCACTGGAAGACATAAAGAAGTAGTGATATGCTAGCATCTTTTTGTAAAATTGCCATGAACACACCACTAGGAATAAAGACTGGGGAACATGTGTAATATTGGTGACTCAGAAACATGGTCAGCATTGGCTTTGGTGCTGCGATTCCAGATTACTTATATCAGTTGTTAACAGGACACTTGCATGTGTGTGGGACGTGGGATTATTCTTCATTGTTCAGGAGGTCTAGCAGCATGCAGTCATTATGACCAGAGAAATACCCCACAGATTCCTAGAATTTCTCCTAAGGGACAGCACCACTTCTGTAGCACAGTCTAAGCTCTTTGCAAGCACAGATTTTCATCTTGTTCATTTGTAGCCCCAGTGTCTCCACAGCACATGACCCTAAAGGTGTGTTTCCTGCATTCAAAGGAGCTATGAAGATATTTTCTAGGGTGTTGGATAATCTACTAGCAATTTCCATGAATGTTCCAACAGAATTTAGCTTACTACCAGAGATTTCTCTTCTAATGTTGGCTTTGATCTCTTTGAAAATATACACATAACACCCTACCCACCCGACCAATATTATAAATAAATTTGTACATTCCTACTATAAAGGTTCATATCAGTACCTTCATGAAAGCCCGTGCTTAAACAGGTAACAAAACTGAACCAGATTCATATATTGATCTTTGGAGTATAATCTAAGCCTGGCTGGACCGCTTTTCTGGCCTTCCCATCTAGCTGGGACTGAGTAGAGAATACAGGTATATACAGCTACTGAGTGGAGAACAAATGATAGTGGGTTTGGGCATCAAGTGTTCATTTTTGGTTTGATAACTTTTATATGTAACATGTCTCAGGAGAGATGTCAAGTAGACATTTAGATACAAAATATTTCAGAGTGTAAGAGAAGCTTGGGCTGGAGATTAAAAAAAAAAATCTGTCTCATCAGCCTAGAGAGGATTTTTTGGAGCCATAGAGAAGGATGACTTCACTTGGCAAGAGAGAAGAGCATGAAGCCGCCCCCAGAGCAGAATCCTGATATCAATAGTCTGGTAAACAAAATGCAAATATGAACAGCAGTGGCAACCATGTTTAGAAAGAAAACAAAAATCAAAATAAAACTTAGCAACCCACAATAGCAGGAACTAGTGAATCGGAAATCCTAGGAACATCCGTTAACTATCTATGCGAGAAGAAAGAGTGAGGTATGGCCAACTTGAAATAGATACAAGGACGGTGTTTTTATGTGACATATAATTAGTTTTTGGAACTCACTACCACAGAATATTTTGGGGTAACTAGCATACAAAGTCTAAAAAAAGAATCCTTTTAGACAGTTGTAAGGGATAAGAATAGTGTTACAACACATTAGGTAAGAAACTGAGTGGTACCCACTCTCTCTCACATTTACCTGGCCTCTCTAAATGAATGTTCCAAGGCTAGAACAGTCTGCAGACACACTAAAATGGTTCCTTCCAGCTACAAGTTGACATAATTTCCGAGGTGCTTGAGTAGATTTTTTTCACTCAAATTTCTCAGAAGCACCTGAATCAGCCAGACCATAAATGGATAGAGGATGCAAGAGGAAATGAAATGTAATTCCTAAAGCCCTTCCAAAAAAAGTAATGTGCTGTTAATGGCCTTGATTTGCCAGTTTTTTGTTGTGATTTAAAAAAAAAATTCACCTCTCTAGATTTATAGTCTTAATATTCATTGAAATATTATTTGATTTCCTTGAAGCCATCTTCTTTAAAAATGAAATGAGTAGCCTTAAGATTTGTACTTCAATTCAGACTGGACCTTTTCTGTAACAGCCTCTTAAATAATCACCAATAAAATAGGAAAATCGGTGTCAAGATGAATTTAGGTTTAAGACAAGACAGTGACTCATCTCATTTTTGTGGCTGCCTTTAGTAAATCCAGTTTTCTTCTCTGGTCTTTGATCCAGAAACCTCAGTTCTCTTGCCATGTAATACTACTTTCTTGTTCAAAAAAATTTATTTTGTTCTTAGAAATATGAGTATCAGTACTCTATTCCTTAAAAAATTCTCCTGACCATCAATTTGCATCAATTTCACCACTACCACCATCACCAAAAAATGTAATTTAACAATTCAGTTGTGGGTCATGGTGACAACACTTTTGCAATGGCAATGGTGAGAGGTAAGATTGTCTCATTCTGAGACACACTCTTCTTGTCTTTAGACATGCACAGAAGTTATTAATGTGCATGTTTTTCATATTCCATTTAGATAAAATCCAGGTTCCAAAGTTCTCAGTTCTAGTTGGTCTCTGAGCTCCAATGGGTGACTCCACTTCTATGGATTTTACTTACCACATCTCTAAAATAGAGGCGTCAGAGCAGGTAATATGTGGAAGGTCTGGTGTAGTTTCAAATTTTTATCATCTGAATTAAACACACACACACGCACACACGATTGATTGTGCATTATTTCTTGCTCAAAACATGCAAATATCAAACAGACATATTTGTCTGTAAAAAATATGTTACAGAAATGTTTTTAAATATTCTGTTTTGTTGCCTTTGTGAAAGTTTTTTTCTGCCCCATTGGTTCATGTAAAATAAATCTATTTAAATCAGTAAGACCACAAGATGAAGCACCTTTTGAAATGTTACCTACCTTTAGGTAGTATGACTTACGTATTTTGGAGCAACAAATTATCCTTTTAAGCCAGAAAACAGATTTTCTCATTCTGAGACACATTCTTCTTGTCTTTAGCCAGTATGCATAGAAGTTATGAATGTGCGTATTTTTCACATTCCATTTAGTTAAAAGCCAGGTTCAAGACATCCCCTCAGGACTTACTGAAGAGATGTAATTATGGTCACTTGCAGTCTTCTTAGACTCATTGAGTGGAATTTCCTTTGAATTTGTATTCACAAGGACGTACTTGACAACTTCACACCGTTCTTTGGAATAAATGTCAAACCTTCAGGCAGAATAAGCATGATAATGGGTAGGTTGGCATGACCATTAACAACTACACTTGAATAATGCACCAGGCTGATAGACAGAGACCTCTGCACCCACACTCTGTTTCTTGTCTCTTTTAACGTCCAGTAAAAAAGTAAAACAAGTCAACTAGATTGTACTAAAGTAAATGCCAAACAGAAAGCACAAGCAATGTTTATGAGGATGGTGTACTTGTTAGTGTCTTTGCCGGTTGTTCCCAGTTCTTCTGCCTTCCAGAAGCTTGGGGGGGATTGCGTATCCTAGTCTCCTGGTGAGGATGTGGTCGGGGAGAATGAATAGTTCTGGTAACTCATGAGTTAAAATGATGTAAGTCACTTCCAAATTAGAGCACTTAATAATTGATGTATACAGCCCCTCCAAAGCTGTTGTTTTCTGTCTCTTTTCTTCCTTCACAGCAAATGAACAGTATTTCAGATATTGGTTGCTATATCATCCTAGGTCCTGGACAGAGGACAATGTTAAAAGCCTTCAGCTGGTCAACTAGGGACTTTACTATGTCTGAGAAATAAACCTTTATTTTTTTTTTTTTAAGCCAGCGAGATGTTTGAAGTTGTTTATTGGCATGGCATAAAACCCAACCAGCCTTGACTTATTCAGTAACCAAACCCCAGTTATATCTGATCATTGAGGGTAAGCAACTGCAAAGAGCCTTTACAAATCACAAAAGACTAACTCTTTCTTCATCAAAGCTATTGTTAGAAGGATTCATGAAGAAGGATGTGTCTTCAGATGCTGAAAAT
The DNA here is from genome assembly GCA_036589455.1 of Ateles fusciceps. Taxonomy (NCBI): domain Eukaryota; kingdom Metazoa; phylum Chordata; class Mammalia; order Primates; family Atelidae; genus Ateles; species Ateles fusciceps. Next base: position 5,964,491 of record JAZHEH010000045.1, on the reverse strand, counting down.
TTGAAAATTCAAAAGTTTAGATTATTTGTACAAATGTCCAATGTGAAAAAAAAAAAAGTTTAGATTATATAAAGGGTTAGCTGGGCTGCAAAGCGGGAAGGTCAACAGACATTTAACAGTAGACTCCAAATCAAACACCCAATTATGTGACAGTAACCAAACAGGGATCATGCGTTTCTTTTCATTGCTTCCAGTTGATCCTTCCCCTGTAGCAGTTCAGTTATCTTCATCTACAACTTCTGCCCATGTAAGCCAAGCCAAAAGGAAGAAGCCATATAATAGACAGATGCTAATCATTTTTAGAATAGGTACTGTATTTGGACCTTACATACCATATTTCACTTAATTTTCATGAAAAGCCTATTATGCAGAGATTAGTTTCTCTATTTCAGAGACAAGGAAACAGGTTCAGAGAAGTTAGGTAACTTTCCCTAATGTTATCCAGCTGAGAAGATTTTCTGCTCTATACTAGTGTATATCTATTAGCTGAGTCCAGTGAAAAATATCCATTAATCAGAGGAAACCCTCTGTGGATACGCTGAACCCAGAGTTTTCCACAGGGGTTAAGAATGCCCAGGATGGGGCTCATGAGGGTCAAATCCTTGGGTGAAGTTATCTCTGTATATTTCTCATCCTTTTTTCACCTCCTTCTTCAGCTTTGGGTGTTCACCATATTTCTTTTCTTTTTTAAAAAATTTATTTATTATAATTTAAGTTCTGGGGTACCTGTGCAGATGGTGCAGGTTACATAGGTATACACATGCCATGGTGGTGATTTACAGCATCCATTGCCCCATCATCTACATTAGGTATTTCTCCTAATGCTATCCCCTCCCCAATACCTCCACCCTCTACTATTCCTCCTCAGATAAAGAAAATGTGGCACATATACACCATGGAATACTATGCAGCCCTTAAAAAGGCTGAGTTCATGTCCTTTGCAGGGACATGGATGAAACTGGAAACCATCATTCTTAGCAAACTGACGCAAGAACAGAAAACCAAACACTGCATGTTCTCACTCATAAGTGAGTGTTGAACAATGAGAACACATGGACACAGGGAGGGGAATGTATTTTTTTCTTTAGCAATTAAATGCCCTTGCCTTAGTGGACATGAGTCTAAACCCATATTCCCTAGGTAACAGAGCATAAGGCAAAGAAATTTTCTGTTTTAGTACCTTTTAGAAAGTGCAATCCTGGAGAAGCAGGAGTAAGTATATGATGAGTAACATAGAAAAGGAAGAAGAACAAATTCAAGGGAGTAAATTACTGAGAAGCTACTGCTCAGTATAAATTGCAACTGATTACTCAATTTTATAGGACCATCTTCCAGAGAGGTTGTGTAAAGTACTGTATTTCAGGACAAGAGAGGAAGGGAGAAGCATTTATTCACTAGTATGGGTAGATAGAGGGATGGATAGATGGATGGATGGTCAAATAGGTAGGTAGGTAGGTAGGTAGGTAGGTAGACAGATACATAGTAAATCATACTGAATTTTATATTGTGTTGTAGTGGATCATTTATATGTCTATCTTTTTCATGGATTGCAAGTTCCCAAAGGGAAAAGTCAGTTGTTAAAGGCGTAGGTTCAGACAGGATAGGATTTAAATCCCAGCTTTAATGTGTGCTAGCTCTGACACCTTTGAAAAGTCACTCAACTTCTTTGAGATTCAGGTTCTTCATATGTAAAATGGGGATAATCATATCTCATTAGAGGTGGTTGCAGAGGATGGATGATAGTAGCATGTGAAGACAGAGCTGAGTATAGAGCCCACTATATGATAATATTATAGTATACTAAACTATTATTATTCACCATATCACCCAAGGCTTCCAATATGATGTTTCACACATCAGAGACATGCAGTAAATATATACAGGTTTAACTTGGATTCTGTTTTAGTCCATCTCTTCTTCTAGTTTCTATTCTATTTCATCACCACATGGCTTTTCATATCTAACTTTCACCAGCTGCCCATTGTCCTATATTGATTGGGCTTTAATACAGGTCATTAATAATAAAAAAGGATTCATAAGGTAATGTGAACAATGGATTATCTTCAAATAAAAGCAACTGTAGAGATAAAATGGAATTTAAAAATTGATGTTCAAAAATATCAACATACAAAAATGCATTGCCAGTTCTGAGCCAGAATGCCAGGGACTGTATCTGGAAGACCCTGAAGTAGTCGTATTACCCTTGTGCTCATCAGGTGGGCCTGAATGAGATAATTACAATGAAAAATTCATCCATCCCTGCTGTTGAATTGGCTTTCACACTTAATGCTATTTCTCAAATCTGATGATTAACAGAAGCCTAAAGGAAGAAATATTAAGATGTATGAACCAAAATAAGTGTAATTTCTATATATCTTCTTGGGAAAGTTTTAAGCATATCCCTGTATTAAAAGTTCTCTATTCTCAGAGGTTTTTTTGTTGATGTTGTTGTTTTTTGCCTTCATTTGTTAATCTCTCAAATGTTAATTGTCTATAAAATTCCCCCGAAGAAGCAAGAAACACCATAAGCAAATTCAGTTTAACAATTATGATTGATTCCAAACACAAACAAGGTATTGCTAATTAATTTAAAATCCTCCAGACAACTAAAGGAAACTTCTGAAGGGAATAAAAATTAAACTGAAAGTTAAATTTTACCTGAAGACAGTTCTTCAGCCTCAAGGGAAGCAAAATAGTGTGGAATTTGGCCTAGTGACTCACCTAATAAATCATAATTGTTTATGTTTCTTTTCCCCCTGTTCTCCTAGGAAAGTGGTTGGCAGCAAATCAGGTCTGTATAGTTGAACAGATTTAATTCATTTGCCCTTCCTGCTTTACCTAGAGACATAATCCTCGGCCAGACTACTAGCTATTGTGAAAACTATTAAGCAGTGGTAGACTCTCATGTGGGGAACTGGCAGCAGTAGGTAAACCTCTCCCATGAATTGTCTGCCCTTTTCACACATTCACCTTTAAAATGGAAATTAAGAACAAATGGAACAGTAGATACAAAACACCATGTGAGATGAAAGATGCTTTAAAAACTATCTTCCTTTAGGCACATTCTGTCATCACTATCATTTCACAGACGAGAAAATGGCAGGCTTTGTGCTTGTCCTTGCAAGTGTATCCTTTACATGGTGACTATTTATTTGCATCTGTGTAATTCCAATGATCCTAATGATACATAATCAATATGTCTATTGATTTGAATACAGTTAGATATATTGAATATTTGTCATGTGTAAGACACCATGCTATGTATTTAAGAAATATGAAGACAAATTGTTTTCTAGCTGAGTGTTCTAAGCAAAGTCATAACTGCCTTGAGTCATGTGTCCTACACCAAGAAAATGATGCCAATTGGGAAAATACTGAAACTAATTTTATCAACAAGTCCAAGGTGCTTTTTCCTGGAGACAAGAACAGGGTAGATAATGAACATATGGCACAATTTAGGTGTATTACTTCATACAGAACAAGAACCTTCAAAATGTCTCCAGAAATGAGTCTGATTTGAAATGTCTCCCAGTGCCTACCTCCTGTGTAATTAGTATGTGTAATGATGTCTCATGATTGTTTGACCCTTATTTCTTATCAAGTTTATGTCCCTTTGTTGATTTGAAATAGAGCAATTGTATTGGGGTAGGTAAAAATAAGGCTTATTCTCATTATAGAGGTGATATCATTGTTAATAAGTAGTGGTGGAGCTCAGTTTGTAATTGTGGCATGCATATTCTAAATGCAGGTTTCCCACTGAAAGTGCTTTTGTTAATTCTCATTGATCAAATTGCCAGGCTGTGCACTTTTGAGAATTTACATATTCATTACCCATTTAGCATCCTTTTTAAAATTCTCTGTGCTATCTCTACTTTTTTTAATCCTTCGCTTTTTCATCCTACCTCACAAACGTTTATAAGTCTCAAAGCTTAACACTTCTGTCCTTTTTGGCTTGTACACAATTTCCTTGGGTAATGTCACTCCACTCTCTCTGCTTCTAGAGAAATTTATGTGCTTCTAACCATGAAAGCTGTGTCTTCAGCTGCTTTTCTGTTCTGAGTTCCCAATACATACTTTTAATTGTCTACCAGACATCATCATTTGAGTCTCATATAGAAGGCAGATAGATGTTCCAAACCAAATTCATTCTCTTTCTCGATAACTGTTGGCTCTTCCTGCTGTCAGCAATTAATGGCAACACCACATACCTACTGGCTATAATTTATGGGTGTGCTTTTCAATTGCTTCTTAGCACCACCTCTCCCAATGAATCAGCCAACATGTCATATCTATTCCTTCCTCTCCTTCTCTGTTACCAGTGCCCCTCACAATTTCCAACCTGTTTTTCTGTTGAGTCTTTTATTGCTCTTTTTTCTCCACTTTTATGCCTCCAATTGTTTTGCAGTGATTTGTGAATATTTTACATCAGAATTGGCTTTTGGATGCATGTTTACATTAACTTACTCAACTCCATCACTTACCTGTACTCTCAGAACATAGCAGTTGTTTCAATAAGTGCATGAATAAATGAATTATTTGAGGAATGGAGGAAAAGGGAGAGGAGCTGTAATATAAGACTATAAAAAGTCAAATAAACTGACACTCACAGGAAAATAGTTTGTTTTTGATAACTTTCATAACATATACTACAAGAGATCTTTAGTAAATTTACCATGGTACATATCCTGGATGTTTCCTTTCTTGGCTAAGACAAACTGTACACTGACATGGTTTTCAAACTGACCATAAGTTTAGCTAACTCTGGGTCGTCTTCAAATAGTTCTTTGCGGCAAAGATCATGACGAGGGATCACAAAAGGAACTCCCAAACCAAGTGGTTATTTCAGGCTTTGTGTGGGCTTCTTTTAATGAATTTCCATAAATGGAAACCCACTGTGTCACTCATGGTTCTGCATACACAGGGCAAGCCCAGTAGTATGCGATTGGCTGCATTGCATAATGCAAAAATAAACTTGCTGGAGGAAGTATATTCTTTTGTTTTTTAGGAAGAAGCTTATCAGTGGAATTCTCTAGTCAAATCAATTTTGATCTGAGAAATTTTCAACTCAGTAGCTTTAGACAAGAGCTAGTCTTAGCACAAAGAAAAGTCAAGGTCAGTATATCTGGACTTGAGGAAGGCTGTGATTGATCTCCTAAGATAGGTGATCTTTATGCACTTGAGAATGAATGAAAACTAAGTACTTCAGGGCTTACTCTTGGACTCTACATGAAGGCAGTAGTGTAAGGGAAAGCATTTGGTAAACATTAAAGGAAGTGACCAAAAAATTCATTTTATATGGCACATGCTCTAAGTTTGAATTCTGCCGGCACTAATTACTATGTTGTGAAACAAATTAATTACCTTGACTCATTTTTATAGCTGGTGGAGACTTAATGATAACAATAATGATTAAGCATTCTAAAGTAGATACAAACCAAAATATTATATACATTGTTTATTATTCCACTGTCTGGCACAGAGTAGCTTTAATATATGTATGCTTGAATGAAATAGACAAAACAGGCCAGGTGTGGGGGCTCACACCTATAATCCCTGCACTTTGGAAGCTGAAGCAGACAGATCACTTGAGCCCAGGAGTTCAAGACCCTGTCACAATAAAACTAAACAGAACAACAGAATTCCCTGTTCAAAATACTCCGTCTTTCCTTCCTGCATATACCATTATGACACTTTTCTACTTCTTAAATATGGGGAATTATCATTAGAAATTTGTATGTTTGCGACCAACAGTTGAATAACTGAAAAATCAGTTAAGCACATTTAATAAAAAGTATATACATAGATCTTAAATATTTTATATTGACTTAAAACATTTAAGTAAGCATTAATTCTTCTGTATTTTGAGATACAACTAAATCCCTTCTTAGAGACTGTGTTTGCTAAGTCTCACGCTGTCTTTGTTACAAACCCTTTTCTATAATTATTATCCATCCAGTTTTGGAACTTAAAGATATTTATGAAACTAATTGATTAAATGATCCTTCTAGATGTTTTCCCTGTTTTGTTTTAACAGTTATCTCACCTATTGCAAATTCTACAGTAGGTTGTTTTTCGTGTGTTTTATTTTGTGGGTAAGGGAAGGGCTTCATTTTTATCAAGTCATTCCAAAGCATTCCATTTACTTTTCATTGGAAAATAATTTTTTTTTTCACACTCATGTTTGTTGGGTTAGGTAATATTTAATTGAATTACCCAATTATAGTTACAAATACAACTAGCATGAACAGTTTCAGAACTGACTTTTGTTAAGCATGCAACTCCACTGGTAGGATCAAGCATGAGCTGGCTTGCTAGAAGGAAGGCATAACTGATAGGCTGGGGCATCGGGTGGTGTTACAGAGGGAATGGAAGGCATGGTGAATCTGAAAAGAGGATGTTTTCTGCTGTAAAGAGGGGTTTCACAAATAAAACAAGGTGGAACAAGAAGTATGAAAGGGCTTAGAACAAGACATTTATTTCCAAGTTCACTGGGTAATTAAACTATGAAACCAAATGATAATACGTGGTAGAGCTAGAAAAGGCATTAGAGAACAGCTAATTCAACTCACCCACCATCTTTACCTACTACCATGGTCTGCTAGCATTTGATATATGAGAAAAGATGCTTAAGCTTAAAATGGAAAATTCTTTAACATTGCTCAACATTTAAGATGGAAAGCAAGGAGGGGGGACAAGCTAGCTGAGATGCAACCTTAACTGTCCTTTTAAGAAAAGAGGAATGGAGGCTTCAGGAAGAAATCCTTGACTTATGGGAAGTGCTAGATTAGAAGACTTTCAGAGTCTCTTCAAGCATAAGTGGTCTATACCAAATGATGGGTAGACAGGGAATGGGAGGAGGATGAAAGAAAGAATACAGAAAAATTCACTTAATTCTTTTTTAAAAGTCAAGCATAAAACACAAAAAATAGAGTATCTGCCTCTTTTTTTTCTTTTATGAGACAGAGTCTTGCTCTGTCACCAGGCTGGAGTGCAGTGGCACCATCTGAGAGTAGCACTTTCTATAGAGAGCACCTCATGCTTCTGCAGACACACATGCATGTGTCCCAGCTTGGGTAGACGCTTATCAGGGGACTGCATTTTACACAGAAACGAATATTTAAACACTTATTAGGTTTTAAATATCATCAAGTGGCAAAGGAGCTGTAGCCAATGTTAAGATGACCTGTCCTGTGACATCTTTTTCATTGCTTTTCCAGGAAATAAGCAGAAGAAACCAAGAGAAAGTACTGAGATGAAGAGCTCTATTAATCTTGCTCATCCCCTGTCCAGTAACTGATTCCAGAAATTCTGTGTGGGAATTGGGGCTAACCAAAGATTGAGACCTAAACATCCAATTTTGGCCACACAGAGCCTGCCTTTTTACCAAAGTGGAGAATCTTCAACTAAAACATAGAGGACCAATTGAACTTGCTGAAAACAAGTTTGTAATTTCTCAAGGCTTTCTAAGTTTTAAAAATGTATATGATTATTCCATATAGCCTTGGAGATATTACCTTCATTAACATACTCTAATTCTTAGGGCGGAAACCCCTCTTCTTAGTTGACCTTATTTCTTTATTTTCTCTGTGGGTTCCTTTCACCTCAACCTCCCTGTATCTTTAAGAAAGAGCAACAAATTTCCAAAATATGGTTTTGGGAAACCCACAATATCATGTCCAAATACCTAGAAAAATATAAGTTGCTTCAGTGTTCATGGTTATATCTGTATTTATATGGCTTCTTCTAATGAAGAACACAAGCACCGTCTGTGGAGTTTTCCCATCCCATCCTCATTTTTGGGTGCGGGGAGAAGAGTCCATGTTGATGAACAAATGGGCACACCTGAACCATGTTGAAATGGGAAACTGAGACCAGTGGAAAGTTCTGCTGGGGAAAACTTCAAGACTCCTACCTACCAGGATGTGACTCACTTAGCAGTGTCACTCAAGACAAAGGAGTCCCCTCTGGATGTCTAAGCCAGGCCTCTCAAAAGCAAACAGAACTCTCAAAAGTGACTTTCCAAGAAATTGAAAGTGAATAGCAAGAGAAAATAGTATTTCTCATTGCTTTCACATTTTTGCAAGTTGAATCAGGAAATCCTCATTTTATAATACTGAGAATTTTAGAAATATTGGAGCCAAATCCATACAAGAAGCCCTGAAAGATGTCCCATTATATATTCAAATGACAAACTAGCAACAAAGTCAGACGTGTTATCTTGCTTTGTTTCTTTCATTACATTGACCACTATTTGAAATTATTTGCTGTGATTATTTCTTTACTTATTATTGTCTGCATGCTCACTCAGCTGTGAATTTGAAGGCAAGGACCATTTGTGTTTTATACATGCCACATGCTAAGTTCCCTCCATGATGCCTGGTACATAGTGTTTGCTCAATGAATGTGCGTTGAACAAAGAAATAGATTCCATCTATTTCTGAAAGATTTCAGAGCAAACAAGAGCTGCCACTCCCTACTGGTCCATTTCTTTAATCTAGTGTCAACCCACTCCACCTGAGACAATTAAAAGCCCCAGGAAAATTCAAGAACATGCTTTCACTGGAAACTCTCAGGTCAAGAGAATGTCCTAAAAAGACCACTGAAGCAGCTCTGAGCTTGCACTGAATTTTGCATATTGTTGGTTGGGAGTTCCTTACATTATAACACTCCCTCTCTTTGAAAATTGTCTCTGTTAAGAGGTCAGTGACTCTAGATGAGATGTTTCATTCTTCTCTTCTGGTTTATCAACTCATATTAGGTCAATTCAGCCGAAACACTTGCCATATTCCCGTAAGAAGTGAATGAAGTTACTTCAGTTAAAATGTTCAGAAGCTTATGAAAAAGGCCATTCTTTATCTTTGCCATCCCTAATTCAAAAGGGTGTGCTGTTTCCCTAGCTTGGCATGCTTTTTCCAGGTCAGGGGGTTTCTGTGAGATTTCCTGAACTCTGCGAAGAAGAGAGTTTGGAAAAAATTATTGTTTAGTTTACCACCTCCCAAAGCCTGAAAATAGTCAGTGTTGATCCCTGTACCAAAAACAAACAAACCACCCCCTACACACAAATAACACAGTTTCTTCTGAGTGTGTGATTCCTGTAATTAGTATGAAGAACTACTTCAGTGCTCCCTGGAAGACCATGGGGGAATCTTAAATACAAGATAGAATAGCCAGTTGAAACTCTTCTTCCGAGTGGCACCCTAGCCCATGAAATCCTCTTTCACCTACTGTACAAGCCTCTTCCTGCCATTATGTATAGAAACTTCTGAACCCTGCTTTCTCCCTGAAATTTATCCCATTACACCTGAAAAGATGTGGCCGTTTAATTTACTTAAATTAATTTTATTTTTAGATGTCAAGACTGCTGGTCAATATGATTTTTAGAGAAAATGTCAACCTTAAATTCGAGGACTTTTTCATGAATTGCAAGCTTATGGGAACAGGGGTCATGTCTGACTCATCAGCATATTCCTGGTGCTTGACACGTAGTAGGCATTCAATATATATCTGGTGCATGAATGAATGAAAGGAATGACTGTTATAATCATGTGCCTTCACATATCACCAACTCTTCAGTATTTTATTGGAATCAACAAGTCTTGGAATAGGAAAACTAAAAGAGGTATCCTTTAGTCCCCAATATGACCACCCTGTTTAGAAATGTTAATCTCCCTATTTTCCTCTCCATGTTTCCAGTCTCCTTTACCTGCTCTCTCTCTTTTTTTTTAAACAATACTAGCAGAGTTTATTATAACCTATTATTTTTAGTTCTCTAATTGGATTGTTAACTTCATAAGGGCAGAATTTCTTGCCTATTTTATTCAGAGCTGCATCCCAAGTACCCAGAACAAAATCCGGCACATACTAAGGGCTCAGTAGTTATTCGTCAAATGGATAAATTAAAAGAGAAATTTTTAGCATGTACCCCAGGTGTCAGAAGCACTGCAGGTATTTTAAATCCCAGGCCCAATCCCTCATCAGTGGAATAAGATGACTTAAGGGTATAAATCCCAGGAATCTACATTTTTAACAGGTGATTTTGGTGTAGCTCTTCTGAGAACTACTAATTAATCCAACTCACTCACCTAGAGATAATCCTGAAACCCAAGAAGACAGAGTGTCTTTCAGGTCACATGGTAATTCAGCAGTGCATCTAAGTGTTTTAAGTTCTATTTTGATGAGCTTTCTACTCCAGTCATCTTTGAGCCTAGATTTTACCTAGTATGTTTACTGCTATCTGCACTCTTCGTCTTTGAGATTAAGCTACTGGAGGCAAAAATTATGGCTTCTAAGCTTACTTTGTGGTGCATCTCATTAGGCTTAAGGTAATACAGGACTTTTTGAGTCAAATGATACTACTGCACATAAGAACAGCCATATTTTCATGCTAACATGCCACTGTGTTCCTTTCTCCTTCTAGTTTCTGGACATCTCCATTAAATGGACCACCCAGGAAACGTTTCCTCCAAAGTACCTTCATTATGACACAGAAACTTCTCATCAGCTGTTGTGTGACAAATGTCCTCCTGGTACCTACCTAAAACAACACTGTACAGCAAAGTGGAAGACTGTGTGCGCCCCTTGCCCTGACCACTACTACACAGACAGCTGGCACACCAGTGACGAATGTCTATACTGTAGCCCTGTGTGCAAGGAGCTGCAGTACGTCAAGCAGGAGTGCAATCGCACCCACAACCGTGTGTGCGAATGCAAGGAAGGGAGCTACCTTGAGGTAGAGTTCTGCTTGAAACACAGGAGCTGCCCTCCTGGATTTGGAGTGGTGCAAGCTGGTACGTGTCAATGTGCAGCAAAATTAATTAGGATTGTGCAAAGTCAGATAGCTGTGACAGTTTAGGAGAACACTTTTCTTCTGATGACATCATAGGATAGCAAATTGCAAAGGTAATGGAACCTTCCAGGTAGGTACTGTGTGTCTGGAGTGCTTCCAAAGGACCATTGCTCAGAGGAATACTTGGCCATGACAGGGCAGTTTAGTGACAAATCTCCAATGCAGCAAATTGCTTTCTTATGAGATGCATGATGGATTGCTTTTTTTTTTTTTAAGAAACATACTCAAGCTGCACTGTTGATAGTTGATCTGTACCTCTATGTTTTACTTCAGCATGGACACCTTCAAACTGGAGTGCTTTTTGACAAACATAAGAAGTGTTAATTTATACCAAGAGAGTAATTATGCTGATATTAATGAGACTCTGGAGCGCTGACAATAAGCAGTTATGATTAATTATGTAAAAAATGAGAATGGTAGAGGAATTGCATTTCATTATTAAAAACAAGGCTAGTTTTTCCTTCAGCATGGGAGCTGAGTGTCTGGGAGGATAAAGACTATAGCAGCATCTCTTCAATGAGCTTATTCTTTATCTCAGACAAAACAGATTGTCAAGCCAAGAGTAAGCACTTGTCTATAAACAAAGTACTTTCACTTTTGCATTTTGAACAGCATAGGTTAGGGCTCATGTGTATTGAATCTTTTAAACTAGCAACCCACATTTTTGTCTACAACATTGTGAAGCTTCAGTTTCGTCTATAACTTTTCATAGCTTGAAAAAATTAACAGTATCCACTTTCTTAGATGGAGGAAGTAACCAGTATAGATTCTGAGGACTCAATTTGAAGCAGTGTTTCTCAACTTCAGCCCTACGGATATTTTAAGAAATATCTGGATTCCTGGGCTGGACTCCTTTTTGTGGGCAGCTGTCCTGTGCATTGTAGAATTTTACCAGCATTCCTGGACTCTAGCCACTAGATACCAATCGCAGTCCTTCCCCTACATGACAACAAAAATATCTTCAGACATTGTCAAATGTCGTCAGGTGGCAGAATCACTCCTGGTTGAGAACAACAGGGTAATCAATGCTAATTATTTGTAACTACTTTAACTCTTAAATGTTGTGATATACAAAGTATAAATTATTAGATGACCAATACTTTTGGTTTAAAGGCATACAAATGAAACATGTTCAAAAATAAAAATCTATTCATTTTCTCAAATAGTGAGACTTATAAAATTAATCACAGAAGATGCAGTTCATGAGAGTCCCCTAAAATTCCTCTCAGTGTGAGTATTTGATGATACTGGAATTGGTGATACTTCCTACTTTTTATTGACTGGTACTCGGGACTCAAAAGCTAAGCTAAATTGTAGTGGGTGGGGTGGTGCGGAATACCAGCCAATAAAAGCAAATCTGTTTAATTCATTCAGTAAGTTGCATATGTAGAAAAATTAATTGTGGGCTACACAGCTTGGAAACTAGAAAATTTTGAAAAATAATGGAAATAACAAGGATTTTTCTTAAGTAAACATGAAAATCTGTTTGTAGAATGAAGTAAGCAGGCAGCCAGAAGACTCAGAACAAAAGTACACATTTTACTCTGTGTACACTGGCACCACAGTGGGATTTATTTACCTCTCCCTCCCTAAAAACCCACACAGCAGTTCCTCTTGGGAAATAAGAGGTTTCCAGTCCAAAGAGAAGGAAAGACTATGTGGTGTTATTCTAAAAAGTATTTAATAACTGTCTTGTTGTTGCTGCTGCTGTTTTGAAATCAGATTGTCTACTTGCCATGTTTTAATCACTTCATTCTGTTAATTCCCGTGGAATTACTTATAGCAAGCATGGTGAATTCTTAACTGTAAAGCCAAATTCCCCCATCATTATATTTCACATTTTGCCTGCCAGGTTATAATTTTTATATTTCCACTGATAGTAATAAGGTAAAAGAATCATTACTTAGATCTTTTTTCATAAAAAGCACTATCAATTATAAAGAGGGAAGTCATGTTCAGGAAGGTCATTAGATAAGTCTCTGAATATATTACGAAACATTAGTTCTATCATTCTTAGAGTCTTTCTGTTAAATAACTTAAAAAGCTAACTTACTTAAAAGAAATATCTGACACATAAGACCTTATCATTAGGATGCATGAGAAGACTCAAGCCACAGATATGTATCTGTATCTGAAGAATGACAAGATTCTTAGGCTGGGCATGGTAGCTCATGCCTGTTATCCCAACACTTTGGGAGGCCGAGGCGGTGGATCACCTGAGGTCAGGAGTTTGAGACCAGATTGGCCAACATGGTGAAACCCTGTCTCTACAAAAAATACAAAAATTAGGCAGGCGTGGTGGTACATGCCTGTAATCCTAGTTACTCAGGAGGCTGAGACAGAAGAATTGCTTGAATCCAGGAGGCTGAGGTTGCAGTGAGCTGCAGTCACACCACTGCACTCCAGCCTGGGTAACACAGACTAGACTCCATCCCCCTTCCCCCCTCAAAAAAGATTCTTCATGCAGAATATATGTCAGTCAACAAAGGGAGACCTGGGTCCAGGTGTCCAAGTCACTTATTTCTAGTTAATTAGCAATGAAAGAACACCATGGAATCCCTGCCCAAATAACCTCTGCTTATGATATTATAGAATTTGGTGTAGAGTTGGATCCCGCATTAAGGAGTAGGATGTAGTAGAAAAGTACTAAAAACAAACACAGAAACAAACACAAAAAACCCCTCACTGAAATGCTGGAAATAACATTTAATCTGTGAAGGTTTTAGGCTGTGGTTCCCCTCCTGCTCTTTTTTTTCTGCCAGCCCTTTGTCATTTTTACAGGTCAATGAATCATCCATCCCTTTAGAAAGGAAAGAGACAGGAGATGAAACTAGAACCAATCCATTTTGCCCCCTTTTTTATTTTCTGGTTTTGGTAAAAGATATAATGAGGTAGGAGGTTGAAACTTTTATAAATGAAGTTTAATAACTTTCTGTAGCTTTCATTTGTCTCTTTCATATGTGTTATCTTGCATAAGCCAGAATTGGCCTGTAAAATCTCCATATGAATATTGAAGTCTAAATCTGTTCAACTAGCTTACACTAGATGGAGATATTTTCATATTCAGATACACTGGAATGTTTGATCTAGCCACGCGTAATATAGTCAAGTGTTTGAAGATATTTATTTTTAAAAGCATCTTTAGTTGTTGACTGGTTCAAATTTTCCTGCCAATGATTCTTTCAAATTTATCAAATATCTTTCCATCATGAAGTAAAATGCCCTTGCAGTCACCCTTCCTGAAGTTTTAACGACTCTGCTCTTTTAAACAGTTTAAGCAAACAGTATGTCATCTTCCGTTTACTATGTAGCTTAACTGCAGGCGTACGCTTTTGAGTCAGCGGCCAACTTTATTGCCACCTTCAAAAGTTTATTATAATGTTGTAAATTTTTACTTCTCAAGGTTAGCATACTTATGAGTTGCTTCACAATTAGGATTCAGGAAAGAAAGAACTTCAGTAGGAACTGATTGGAATTTAATGATGCAGCATTCAATGGGTACTAATTTCAAAGAATGATATTACAGGAGACACACAGCAGTTATCTTGATGATTTTCTAGGAATAATTGTATGAAGAATATGGCTGACAACAAGGCCTTACTGCCACTCAGCAGAGGCAGGACTAATGAACATCCTACCCTTCTTTCCTTTCCTCTCACTTTTCATGAGCGTTTTGTAGGTAACAAGAAAACTGACTTGCATTTGTATTACAAGGAGAAGAAACTGCCAAAGGGGATGATGGTAGAAGTTTTGTTCTCTGTCTAATGAAGTGAAAAATGAAAATGCCTAGAGTTTTGTACAACATAATAGTAGCAGTAAAAACCAAGTGAAAAGTCTTTCACAACTGTATTAAGAGGGCATCTGCTGGGAAAGGATGTGAGAAGGTACTAAATTGCTTGGTATTTTCCGTAGGAACCCCAGAGCGAAATACAGTTTGCAAAAGATGTCCCGATGGGTTCTTCTCAAATGAGACGTCATCTAAGGCACCCTGTAGAAAACACACAAATTGCAGTGTATTTTCTCTCCTGCTAACTCAGAAAGGAAATGCAACACACGACAATGTATGTTCCGGAAACAATGAATCAACTCAAAAATGTGGAATAGGTAATTACATTCCAAAATATGTCTTTGTACGATTTTGTAGTATCATCTCTCTCTGAGTTGAACACAAGGCCTCTGGCCACATTCTTGGTCAAACTCACATTTTCCCTTTCTTGAATCTTAACTAGCTAAGGCTACTCTCAATGCATCATTGCTAAAGCTACAACTCAATATCTCTCAAAAAGTCATCTTCTCACAGATAACACCTCAATGCTTGAATTTCTCTCCTTTCACACTGAAATCAAATCTTACTCATGGGCAAAGGGCTAAAGTGTAAATTGGCAACTAAGAAGCAAAGTGATATAGAAATGATGACAAATTAGGCCAGGTGTGGTGGCTCACACCTGTAAACCCAGCAGTTTGGGAGGCCAAGGTGGGCAGATCACTTGAGATTAGGAGTTCAAGACTAGCCTGACCAACATGGTAAAAGCCTGTCTCTATTAAAAATACAAAAATTAGCTGGGCATGGTGGCAGGCACCTGTAGTAGCAGCTACTTGGGGCTGAGGCAGGAGAATTGCTTGAACCCAGCAGGCGGAGGTTGCAGTGAGCTGAGATCATACCACTGCACTCCAGCCTGGGCAACAAAGGGAGACTCCATCTCAAAAAAAAAAAAAAAAAAAAAAAAAAAGACAAATTAGAAATGTGTACTTGGCTTTGTTATCTATGGTATTAGTGCATCTATTGCATGGAATTTCCAAGCTACTCTGATTGTGTTTAGCTTTTCATTGGGTACAGGTCACTAGTATCATTGCTTGATTAAACACAAAAAGAAAATCATCTTTAGTTATTCAAATGCATTCCACGGTAGTGATGACAATTCATCAGGTTAGTGTGTATGGTCACCTTGTCACTCCCACCATGAGACTAATCTCAGACCTTCATTCAAAGATGCATCACACTAAAAATGATTTTGTGTTTAATCAAGCAATGGTATGAACCAGCTTGACTCTCCTCAAATACTTTTTTGTACTACAAAGAAATTTATGAAGCATAGGAATGTGGATTGATATATACATGAGATTCTAACCCAGTTCCAACAGTTTTTCAGTGTGTAATTGAAATCGTAGGCAAGTCATCCAGCCTTTCTGTTTTCTTATCTTAAAAAAAAAAGATGAAGGCCAGGGTATTAAAAGGATTGATCAAATTTTAACATTGTCTTTAATTCATTTTTAAATTTACTTTTTTCATTTATTAAGTACTTACTATGTGGTACTGTGCTATAGAGGCTTTAATATTTACAAAAACACTGTATAAGTTGCTTTAGATGAAATATAGTAGTGGAATGGCAGAACTAGTATTCAAAGCCAGGTCTGATGAATCCAAAAACAAACTCCCATTACTCCCATTTTTTGGGACATATTTATGCTACCCAGATGCTCTGGTTTTTATAATGCCTATGTAAATAACATAGTTTTATGTTTGCTTATTTTCCCATGTAATGGCTGCTTATATGTCTGTGTCTATCGCTTGCCTTGTTTCCAAAGGTAAATTATGTGTCTGGATGTGGGCATAAAATAACATACTATTTTAAATTACTGTTCAAATTCCTTAAAGTCAGTGATAATATTTGTTTTGACATTCATCTTGAAGTTCCCTGTGGGCAATAGGTAAATCTTTAACAGAATGTTAATATTTGTATTCAATTATAAGAATTTTTGGCTGTAACTTCTTTATAGCAATATTTCATTCTAATTAGACATTTACTAAACTTTCTCTTGAAAACAATGCCCAAAAAACAATGCCCACATAAGCTCAGTTGGTCTTTGCCACTAAGACTAGCCAACAGAGGCTTGATTTTATTCAAACTGCATTTTAGCATATTTTATCTTGGAAAATTCAATTGTATGGGTCTTTTTTTGTTTTTGTTTGTATTGAATAGACTTTCAGAAATCCAATTGTTGAGTAAATCTTCTTGGTTTTCTAACCTTTCTTTAGATGTAACCCTGTGTGAGGAGGCATTCTTCAGGTTTGCGGTTCCTACAAAGTTTACGCCTAATTGGCTTAGTGTCTTGGTAGACAATTTGCCTGGCACCAAAGTAAATGCAGAGAGTGTAGAGAGGATAAAACGGCGACACAGCTCCCAAGAACAGACTTTCCAGCTACTGAAGTTATGGAAACATCAAAACAAAGACCAAGATATGGTCAAGAAGATCATCCAAGGTATGATAATCTAAAAATAAAAAGATCAATCAGAAATCAGAGACACCCATTTATCATAAATCAGGAGCAAGACTGCATGCCTGTTAAGTTGTATGGATCACATTTCCCTGTTGGAATCATTGTTGGACTGAAAAAGTTTCCATCAGCTGATAATGTAAATGTGATTCCAAAAACAGTTATGCAAGGTTTTGTGCTCATCCCTGCTCCCCAGTTTCTTTGTAAAGTATGTTGAACACTCTAAAGAAGAGAAATGCATTTCAAGTCAGGACTGTATCTCAGGGAATATGCTTCCAGGTCCCTTAGTTCTTCTGTAAACACCCCCTCTAGATGACCAAGGAGAAGCTCTTTAACCGTTTTGAAACATACATTGTATCTCCACCAAGAAGCTCTGTTGTATTTACTTGATAGTTCTCTCCAGGTAGCCTCTACATATCTTACAAATATTCTCTTATTAATCCTCATGATATGGCCTGTATTAAAGTTACCATTTTAATAGCGTATGTTGTGAGGATTAATGAGATAAAGTCTGAAAAGCGTTTGAGACTCGTGTAGGAAAAAGCTACTTAAAGTGAAACATTCTTACATATTATAGGTTTATATAAAGATTCTCCTTTACAAATGGTGAGAGAGAAATAAAGAGAGAAGAGAGAGAGAGAGAAGTGGGAAAGAATCTGAAGAAAATGAGTTTAATCCAGTGTGGACTGTACGCTTTAGGACACAGGATGGAAAGAGTTCTGGCTTCAGTTAGCATTGGGAGGACATGCTAGAAGAAAAAGGATGGAGGATTTCCATAATGCAGACAGGGTCAATGAGAAATTCATTCTGGTCCTCATCAGTAGTTAAATGACTTGCATAGTCTTGCACGACCCTAAAAACTTCAAGTATCTAAAACCTAGGCAACAGATTTTATGACACCAATGTCTTTGAGAGTTGAACATTTTTATTTATGCAAAGAGTAAACTTTTATTCTGTTTTGGGCAAACCAAAAGTATTCTTTGAACATATAATTAGCCCTGAAGCCAAAAGAAAAGAGAAAATCAGAGACTTAAAATTGGAAGCAACCAAATTCCCTATTTTATAAATGAGGACATTTTGGCCCAGAAAGATGAACTGATTTGCCTTAGGGCTCACAGATACTAAATGACTCATGTCATTAATAGAAATGTTAGTTCTTCCTCTTAGGTTTATACCCTAGCTTATTACTGAAATATTCTCCAGACTGGGTGTTTCCTTCAGTTCCTTGACCGCATATTTTTGGGTTTTTGGATATCCTCTTCCTGGAGGTAGTCCTCTAGTGCTATGTGTATTCTTTAAAGGCTAGTTAGAACAATGAACTTATCAACTAGTGCCTACTAATGGAAGTTTATATTACAAAGCTAACTGGAATACTTTCCTTTTTTTCTGAAATGTTAGGGTTTTAATTTCTCAAACTTTTCTTAGAAAACAGAGTGATGAGTGTTATTTTCTACTGTTAATTTTCAAAATTAGGGGCTTCACCCATAGTTTTGTTGGATGCCAAGAATATATAGCATACTATCTTATTATAACAAAAAACAATATTTGTCTCAGTTCTTAGAAATAAATGGTGTCACTTAACCCCCCCCTCAAAAAAATGAAAAGGTTACCACTGAAATATAATTATGAAATTCTGTGGGAATCTTTTGCCTCAGGCTGGTTTTATGATGGCATTGGGTGAATATAAATGATGTGAAGCTTCTTTGGGCTTTTGCTTTATGCAGATATTGACCTCTGTGAAAACAGCGTGCAGCGGCACATTGGGCATGCTAACCTCACCTTCGAGCAGCTTCGTAGCTTAATGGAAAGCTTACCGGGAAAAGAAGTTGGAGCAGAAGACATTGAAAAAACAACAAAGGCATGCAAATCCAGTGAGCAGATCCTGAAGCTACTCAGCTTGTGGAGAATAAAAAATGGCGACCAAGACACCTTGAAGGGCCTAATGCATGCGCTAAAGCATTCGAAGACGTACCACTTTCCCAAAACTGTCACTCAGAGTCTAAAGAAGACCATCAGGTTCCTTCATAGCTTCACAATGTACAAATTGTATCAGAAGTTATTTTTAGAAATGATAGGGAACCAGGTCCAATCAGTAAAAATAAGCTGCTTATAACTGGAAATGGCCATTGGGCTGTTTCCTTGCAATTGGCCAGATCTCATGGATGAGTAAACTGTTTCTCAGGCACTTGAGGGGTTCAGTGATTTCTTTCTCATCACCAATGACTGATTTTGCCACAGGACATTAAAAGAAACTATGATGTGGAGAAAGAACTAATATCTTCCCAAATAAACCCCAAATGGTTAATCAAACTGTCAGATCTGGTCCGTTATCTACTGAATATATTTTCCCTTATTACTGCTTGCAGTAATTCAGCTGGAAATTAAAAAAAAAAAAACAAAAAAACAGAAAAACTAGACTCCATTGTGCCTTACTGAATATGGGAATGTCTAACTTAAATAGCTTTGAGATTTCAGCTATGCTAGAGGCTTTTATTAGAAAGCCATATTTTTTTCTGTAAAAGTTACTAATATATCTGTAACACTAGTACAGTATTGCTATTTATATTCATTCAGATATAAGGTTTGTACATATTATTATCCTATAAAGAAATGGTATAAGACTTAATTTTAGAAAGAAAAAATTATATTATGTTTATGACAAAAGAGATAAAATATATATTTTTAATGGGAAGTTTGTAGCATTTTTCTAATAGGTACTGCCATTTTTTTCTATGTGGAGTATTTTTATAATTTTATCTGTATAAGCTGTAATATCATTTTATAGAAAATGCATTATTTAGTCAATTGTTTAATGTTGGAAAGTGTATGAAATATAAATTATCTGAATATTAGATGCTCTAAGAAATTGAATGTACTTTATTTAAAAGATTTTGTGGTTTTATAACTATATAAATGACATTATTAAAATTTTCAAATTACTTTTTATTGCTTTTTCTGTTGCTTTTATTTGAATGGGACATTAATGGTTTGAGCTTTCATAATTTCCCTTTTTCACCAGCAACACCTGGGAAGTGTTAAAAATGCAGATTCCTGGACCAATTTGTTGAAAAACTCTGGCAATGAGAACAGAAACTTGCATTTTTAGCAAGTTTCAAAGTGATATTTATTACTAAATCTGGAGAACTTCTGAAGTCAGCCTTAGATTACAGATAGTGCAAGCCACTTACAACTGCTGCCACCAACCTTGAGACACCAAACTATGTAGGCTTTTTTGACAGCAAATAACAGAAACTAGCACTACTTATTTTACGAAAAGGAAAAAAGAATAATTGGAAGAGTAGTGTGTTGATTGAGTTGAATGGTGGTGGCCCAAAGATATTTTCATAATTCCCAGAATCTGTGAGCGTTACCTTATTTAGTTAAAGTGTCATTGTAATTAAGTCTGAAGATCTTTAGATGAAGAAAGCATTTTGGGTTATTCGGATGGGCCTTAAATCCAATGACAAGTGTCTTTATGAGACACACAGAGTAGACAAACAGAGCAAAGATGATGTGAAAACAGAGGCGGAGTTGGAAGTGATGTAGCTGTAAATCAAGGAAGCTAAGAACAGCCAGCAATGGGCTAACCCCACTCTGCTGGAGCCTCTGTAGGGAGTGGGGCTCTGCTGACATCTGGATTTTGGAATTCTGGCCATCAGAACTGTGAAAGAGTAACTTTCTACTGTTTGAAACCATGCAGTCTGTGGTCATTTGCTGCAGCAGCCACAGGACACTAATAAAGATGGTATCCAAGCTTTAGAAAGAACAGAATCAATGTTTTTTGGGGGGTGGGGGTTGGTAGCTCAAAATTTTTTATTTTCAGAGCCTGCAACAATTGCTTAGCAATGCTAGCTAAGCTGGTACAATCTAAGGGCCATCTCACCTTTATCTTTAGGCATTTGACCAACATAATCTCTTGCAAACAAGATCACAGACCAGTTGCTATCTGTCTCAATGTGTGTGGGGGAAGAGGTCCTCTCTCCCACATACTTTTCCCCAACAAGATTGTTTTATAGCCAAATACAACTAAAACCCGTAACATAGCAACTAGTTATCTTCACTATCACTGGTTCCTTCTACCCCCAGAATAGGAAGTTGAGGTAAGAGGGGGAGAGACTGTTTCCTGTTGTAAAAACCCAGCCACACCTCAATGAGGCTGGCACTGGAGGATGGAGATTAGTAGGCACTAAAACGGGCCTCTCTAGAACTCTGGATCCTTTGGGGCAGAAGTTCCAGCTCTTTCTCCCAGTCAAACATCTTTGTATCTTTTAGTTCTAAATTCCAAATTCCCAGGAAAGAGACTCTAATTATCATAGGTTGAGACCGATGTAAAGACATGGAAATTGAGAGTCTGTCCTTGTTTATCAGTTGCACTTCCCAAGAAGAAGATATCATTGTGAACAGGGCTCAGTAACTACTTCCTATCTCTTCCTCATCTATATCCTCTTCTTCACTTTACTGTGACTTAGAATTCAGAGTTGACACAGACCATCCCTTTGAAAGCAGATTTGTGAAATTAGATCAGTTATGGCTACCTTGATAGAAGACTACACCTAAATAAATATCACACAGACTCATAAACCCGGAAAAATTAAAAGTGAAGGTGAAGCCAAGAGATTCTAACCTGGGGAACAGGCCTCCCACTGTTGCAATACTGCACGTGACAAAAGTGGTGGAAATTACATGCTGATGGTAGAAGCAGAAGGCCAAGAGTAAACTAATAGCCTTCATTTGTCCTTAAGCAGCACCAATTCTTCCTTCAAAGTTATTTGCAGAAAATGAAATGGCCTATGCAATTCCACAAACTTTAAGAAAAGTTTGAAAGTTCATGGCATCAAGGCTAAATTATTCAAATGCTTACTTGATTGGCCTCCCTGGCTGCTCCTTTGGGTTCAGTTTATCTTGAGATTCTCTTCCAGGGGGAGATAAAATTTGTAAATATCATGCCAGTCCATTTTTTTTCTATTTTTTTAAATTCTAAATTCATTTTAGATTTACAGAATCACTGAAAATACAGTAAATAGTTTTCTAGTATACCTTTCACCTAGCCTCCTCTGAAATTATTTTTCATTACTATTATTCACTTATTAAAAGAAATTAATCTTAGTATAATACTATTAACTAAGCTCCCAACTTTACTGAGATTTTCCCAGTGTTTCTAGTGATCATCTTCTGTTCAAGACCAGTTGAAGAGCCCATGTTGCATTTCATTATCACCTCTCCTTACTCTTCTGCAATCTGTGACAGTTTCTCAGCCTGTGCTGTTTTTCCTCAGCTTGACACTTTTTGAAGAGATGTGATCAGCTCTTTTGTAAAACATCCTTCAATTTTTGTTTTGGTGATGTTTTCTCATGAATACACTGAGATTATGGGTTTGGGAAAGAATATTGTGAAATCCATAACTCTTCTCATTGCATCCGATCAGGGGCCATATCAGCATGACTAATTACTGTTGATGTTAATTTAAACGTGATAACTTGGTTAAAATGGCTTTGCCAGGTTTTTCCACTCTAACATTACTATTTTCCCCTTTATATATTCTATTCATTAGAATTATTTGTTAGAGCATTAGATCTAGTCCACCCTTAAGGAAAGGAGAATTAAACTCTTCGTATTGGAAAAGAGATATCAAGGAATTTGTGGTAATATATTAAAACTATGACAGATTTAGTCACTTTTGGGAAAAGATTCTGGAAGGCTTTGAAAATATCATTTCTCCTTAAAGATTCTTCCACTAATTTTAGCATTCATCAATCAGTTTTGCCTGTAGCAACTGTTACTGTGCTTTTCTAATGGGGTTTTCTATTTCCCTCATGTCCCCTACATTTAAATACTTTCATTTTCTTCTCCCTATTTGTGTCAATCATTTATTTATATGCTTATGGACTCAAGAATATTAATGTTATTCTTTGGACTACATTCCAATACTATCACTATTTATGTTTCTCAAATTGTTTCAGCTTTGGCTATTGGCTGTTTCCTTTCAATATGGCCCTCCCCATCCTTTTATTTTCTTGAGCAGTTTGTGTTTTCTGGCACTAGTAGATTCTCCACACTCATCTTGCATTTCCTCTTCCCCCAATCCTAGAATAAGGCATTTTTCTTTTTATTGTAAAATGGTATTTAAAAACCATAATCCAGGTGCTACATGTGCTCTTTGCTGCTGAGGTATCACTGCTTATAGGCCATTGCAGTAGGCAGAGCAAGTAAATAATATGTATGTTAACCCATGTATGTATACACATACTTATTTCTCTATCTGTATACATATATATTCTATGTAACACACACAGCTATATAAGTCACTGGATTCATTCTAGCCTTCACTCTCCTTCCGATTATTTGTGTCATCCTTCTGAGAGTGAAAAACATGGCTCACATTATATATAATTTATTTGTTAACCACAGATGCATGTAAAGTATTTTCAGATTTTCTAATGGGTATTCCTGTGAGAAACAAATTTATCTACTAGAATATAGTATTAATTTACAGTTCTTTTTGTCTTCAGCTTTACAGTATCCATTCAAAATGGTTTTCAAAATCACTTGGGCCAGCTCTTTTGTCCTCATCCCCTTCTGTAAAGTTATGTCATATATTGAAATAATTACATTTAATTCTTACAGTCTACATTCCATCCTGGTGAATCCCCCTATAACCTGAATTTCTTTTAATTTGTGTACAATTAAATACTTCTTGTGGCAAACCAATGGTTTTGACGATAGCATAAAATCATGTATCCACCAATATATTACCGTCACCACAGTTCCATTACCCTAACAATGTCTCTGGGTAGGTCCTTTGTAGTTAGTCTGTGTCCCTTCCACCAACTTCTAGCTACCACTAAACTATTTCCCATTCTTGTAATTTTGCCTTTTCTAAAATGTTATATAAACTGAATCATACAATATATTGCCTTTTTTGCTAACTACTTTCACATAGCCAAATGCATTAAACATTCCATTCATATTGCTATGTGAATTAATAGTTTGCTCTTTTATCTTTTTGAGTAACGCTCCATTAAACAGGTGACTGTTGTTTTGGTTTTCCAGTCACCTACTGAGGTATATCGTAGTTCTTTGCTATTTGAGATGATTATGAATAAAGTTATTATAAATTTTGCATACTAATTTTTATGTGAACATAAATCTTCAGCCCACTTGGGTAAATACCAAGGAGTAAGATTGCTGGGTTATATAATAAGTTTATGTTTAAATGTAAGAAACTGCCAAACTCTTTTCCAATTTGGCTGTACTATTTTGCATTTCCTCCAACAATAAATGAGAGTTCTTATTGCTTTACATTCTTGCCAGAACCTCATTTTGTCAGGTTTTATTATTTATTTTTAGCCATTCTTATATTGTTTCACGGGATCTTACTGTTCTCCTAATTTGCATTTGTCTAATGACTAATTGAATTAGTTTACTAGCGCTGCCATAATAAAATACCACAGACCGGGCGCTGAAACAACAGAAATTTATTTTCCACATTTCTGGAGGCCAGGAGTTCAAGATCAACGTTCTGTCAGGCTTGGTTTCTGGTGGAGCCTCTTTTCCTGGTTTTTAAATGGCCGCTTTCACATTGCACATCCTATCGGCATATGGCCTTTCCTATGTGCACATGCAGAGGGGGAGCTCTCGTGTCTCTCTTAAGACGACCAGCACTATGTGATTAGGGTCCAACCCTTATGACTTCACTTAAAATTAATTATCTCCTTATAAGTCCCATCTCCAAATACATGTCAAGGGTTAGGGCTTTAACATATACATTTTGGGGACATAGTTTATTACATAATACTCATGATGTTGAGCATCTTTTCATGTTTATTTGCCATCTGTGTGTCTGCTTTGGTGAAATGTTGGTCAAGATCTTTTGTCCATTTTTTATGCTATATTGTTCATTTCCTTCTAATTGTCGAGTTTTAAGAGTACTTTACATATTCTGGAGACAAGCCCTTTATCAAGTGTGCAATTTACAAATATAGTTGCACAATCTAGGGCTTACTTTTTAATACTCTTAACTGTGTGTTCTTACAGAGCAAAAGTTTTAGATGTTGGTACAGTTTACCTTTTTTAATGAATTGTGCTTTTGGTGTCATATCTACACATACAAAACCCATACATAGATTTCCTTATGATTTTTTATAGCTTCACATTTCAAGTATAGGTTTAGGATCCATTTTGAGTTAATTTTTGTACAACGTATGTTGAAGTTCTTCTGTTTTCTTTTTGCATGCGAATGGCCCATTGTCCCAGTGTGATTTGTTGAAAAGGTTTGCATTTCTTCATTGAATTAACTTTGCATTTTTGTTAAAAATTGGTTGAAATGTTTGTGGGGGTATATTCCTGGACACTGTATTCTGTTCCAATAACTTATTAAGTCTATCTTTTCACCAACGCCACACTATCTTAATGACATTTGCTTAATAGTAAGCCTTGAAGTTATTTGGTGGTTGCTTGGTTACTTGGGAATGTGTTGTTTTTTTCTTGCCTTTTAGTATGCCTCAATTTTTTTGTGTTGTTAAAAGTCTTGCAGATTAGGAAAGTCTGGGAGATAGTTTTTATACCTGGCAATGGCTATGTCTTTCTTTCTTCCCGTAGAACCTTAATAGAGGGCTTTGCATTAATCCAAGTGAAAATTGGACAGGTTTTATGATTTTGTTGTTGTTGCTATGGTTATATTCAGTGAACCACAGATTTCAAATTCCTATAGATAGCTTATTTCTAGGGTGGCAGATATATATCAGAGCAATATTTGCTTGATTCTGAGTTTTAGGTCTACCTTTGAACTATGCCTCAAAGAGGTTCTCTTTGTACATTCTTGTTCTTCTCCTATCCCTCTCTCAATGGTATTCTGCTGTTACTTGCTGTTGGAAGCTTCTTAGCTTCACAGTAAAGGGTGTTAGGTACAGTTTCTGTTGTTCTCATTAAGACTGTGTTAAGTATGTCTGTTTCCTTGGGGTGTGTGGCCTTTTCAACTCTCCTACCTTTCTCTTGGCTACATTTGTGGGCTCAGCACTTAATCCGACTGCTCTTTCCAGGAATACACTTTTATTTCCTCCATCCTGTTACCTTTCCTCCTCTGCAATGAGTGGTCACCAGTATCCTAAAGTCAGCAGTTTTTCTTTCCCTCCATAGATTAAACACTTTTCAGTGAGATTTGTTGCCCTCATGCAGGGCGACTGCTCTCCAAGACTGCATGGCTCTTTCTGATCTCTATTTTGAGTGCTTAATGGATTAATGGAGAAAGATCCTGCAAAGTCTACAGATTCCCCCAGTTTTTCTAACAACCAGAGACAGCCACACTGTTCCACCAAACCACACTAGGCCTGCACTGATTTTTCAGCCAGCCTACTGGTATCCAGGTGTATCAACCTCAGATAGGCACTCATTTGTACCTCCTCTCTCCCTTGAGTCACTGTCCCTTAGATTTGGGACCAGTTATTTGTTCTGTGACCTCAGTTCTCCAATGAGTATTTAAAAGTCATGATTTTGAATTTGAATTTGATTATTTTTTGTCATTAGTTGGAGAGTATCACTAATATTAGCTGTCTACATTTCCCAGTTTCATCTATACCAGGGTAGGAGCCAGAACATATCAAGTCAATTTCATTGTTTAAAGACTTGTTGTAAAAGATTAAATTGGAGTTAAAATGATCTCCATGAGTCCAGATCCACTGTGTCCTCTTGTCCACCCAAAAACCTATGCAAGTTATGAAATATTTTATGGGTTAATATTAATTACAGTTTAAAATATCAAAACTAAGAAACAATATTAAAAGTCTTTATTCTAGATAGGTTAGCAAAAACATTTTCTGAAGTACACTATATTTTATTTGTTATTTTAATTAACTTATTCAACAGGTCATCTTCAGTTTCTGATTCATATGTTGAAAATCTCATTTGCTAATTCATTGAAAAGGTTCTTGAGTACTCGAAACAATCACTTTAAAACCAGTTCTAAGCAAGAGATACAGCTGCAAACTATCAGTACATTCAAAAGCATAGAGTTTTAGGTTGTGATTGTGGGTATGCAAGTGCATACATGTCAGAGAGAGAGAGAGAGAGAGCAAGAGCGCACATGCTCTGATAAGAGAGAATTCTAAGACCTTCTTTACCAATGTAGAGCTCTATAGACCTGGAAATAGCTTCTTTCTAAAATACTTAGTCCCTTCAGAGTTGTTTCCTTAACTAATGCCTAAAGTCAATCTGAGGGACTAACTTTTACTTGTCTCTTACCTTCATCAAGTTTCCCAATGGCTATTATCTGTTCCCAGTGGCTATTATCTAGTATCTGTTCAATTAGTATTGAACTAATTCATTTAGTATTGAACAAAAATTCCAATTGTTGTTGTTGAATACAACTATGTTCCAATTTTTTATGAATTCTTTGTTATGTTTCAAATTTCTCTTTCCAAAACTAGGAAATTACAAAACAGAGATTAAATCGTAATCATAGCTAGCAGTAATTATCTCTATACTTGAGTTTAAATACATCTGTTCTGAAGATGGTTATAATCTAGTTGAAGAAACAGGATATACACACGAAAGAGTGATTAGTAATACCAGATGGTATGTGCTTAGTGTCAACTGAGTTATATAAACAGGGCATAGTCATCAAATGTCATCTCTGAACCATAGAGTAGATCAAGAAGCAGTAACTTCAGCTAGGTCTTGTAGGAAAAATGTACGTAACATGTTGGGGAAACACTGGTTAGATCCGTGTGGTTTGTATAAAAATTCAATGAGGGCTGGGCACAGCGGTTCATGCCTATAATCCCAGCACTTTGGGAGCCTGAGGTGGATGGATCTGAGAACAGGAGTTTGAGGAGACCAGCCTGGCCAATATGGTGAAACCCCATCTCTACTAAAAATACAAAAATTAGCTGGGTGTGGTGGTGGGCACCTGTAATCCCAGCTACTTGGGAGGCTGAGGCAGGAGAACCTGGGAGGCAAAGGTTGCAGCAAACTGAGATCGTGCCGTTGTACTCCAGCCTGAGCGACAAGAGTAAAACTCCATCTCAAAAAAAAAAAAAAAAATCAATGAGTAGCATAAAATAAGCTTGCTTATAAGCAATAAGTAGCATAAAAACTGCTAATATACTGTGGGTTGTAGTAGATAAAATTAATTGCTTTATCTATCCAGAAACCTTCATTTGTTTGCTAAATATATTTTTCTTTTAATAAACTGCTCTTTCACATCCCCTCAACTTAACCATATATTTTCAGTGGGGACTGATAATCCCCAAACTTTCCCCAGCTCTAACCCAAGATATTCAATCCAACATCTTTCTTAGGATCTGCACATTTGGAATTAAAGACGATTTTTCTGTTTCATGAAAAGACGTAAAGATGTTGAATCTAAAGAAGTCACAGCAAGAGAGAGAAATATAGCAGAAGAATTAGGGAGAAGAGACAGGCAAAGAATCCTGATATTCTAGCCCTTGGTTGTAGCCATATCTTTTCTTCCTCATTTTTAGTTTTATGAATCATTTTGAAGTTCCCTTTTTACCCAAGCCAGTTTCTGTCCCTCTCTTGTAAACGAGAGTCCTGACTAATATATGGAGTATGTAAGAAAGCCTTGAATGTCAGACACAAATCTTTGAGTTTGAGGAGCTGACTGTCATGATTTGTGAGGTCCTGTCCACCTGAGAATCTTTAATTCTATAATATTTATCTATAAACACAATGGGAAACTTTAAAGTTGATATTAGTTGTAAAGCAGCTTTTCTGAAAGATTATTTTGGCACAGGGGTGTAGAATGGATTGGAGCAAAAATAAGCTAGAGACAATTAAAACAAGTGGTTGACTATTAGTGCTGTCATGAGTAAACAGAAAACTCAGACTGGGGGTGGAAGCAGAGTGGAAAGGAAGAGTTGGATTAAATAGCCATTAATCTTTCCAGAAGAGTCATAAAAGGAGGAACTCCATCACTGGCATTTGGTGTGACTAACGGATTGAGACGTCTATCTTTTTCCAAGTATTTAACAGAAAATAAATCTTCTATTTCCTTGGGTTTTCTTGAGTCTTTTCCCAGGGAAATACATCTCATCTTTGGAAACACAAAGGCATAAGTCATATTTCCACAAAAATGCTTCTAACTAAAACAAAGATGTCTTCTAAATTGACATTTCTACAGTAATTTTGTTTTTTTATGACTCACTGACTTCAGACAATTTGAGGTAAATGGGGAAGATCATGCATAAAACCTGTATCATTTTCATGGAATCATAGGTTTCTAAAAGATAATGAGGTATCTGTTCATTTCTCCCACTTTGCTCCAGCCATACCCAAAACCATCCTGGAGTGTGGTAACTTGCAATTCAACTATTTTTAAATATCTTATTAGTATATTGATTCCACACACACACACGTATGCACATGCACAGAGAAAAAGAGAGACGGACAGAAAGAGAGAGAAACAGATGCTGTGTGCCGGTGGGACCCACAGCTCTTCCTCTGGAATTGAGACTGAGAGAAAATGGCTCCCTAACTAGTAGAAACTTCCACTCTCTTGAAATCTTACAGCATGGCAGGGGAGATTTTAGTCCAGTTCTAGCTAAAACTAGCCCAGTATTTTTCCAACTTAACTGATCATTTCAATGTTTTAGCCCAGTGTTTTTCAAACTTAACTGATCATATGAATCACTTTTTTGTATGTTTCTTTAAGAGATTACTAGTTTAACTTTTAAGCTATTTTCTTCTAAGGGTCCAGAATTAGATTGGTCATGGCTTTTAGGACTATCATTTTGTATTTTCTTTAAGGATCCAGATAAACATTCAAGAAATTAAATCATACAGCTAGCAGAACTTAGAATCCATCAGCCCAACTAATATTAGTTTCTTTGCACTTCTCTTAATAAAGGTGGGGAAAAACTAGTCTTTTCTATTTGGGTGTATGCATCTATTGTTGTGCTTTATAACCTGACATTGTACTTAGTTTAACTAATACCATATTATTTCCATTGTCATACTTTTGGTATTTAACAAAAAGTTAAATATATCAAAAGAATATGGTATACAACTTTGGTTAAATGCAAAGTTACCATTGTTATATAACCATTACCATACTTTTTGGTATGGTAATGGAAATAATAATCATCACATCATTTAAAATGTTTTCCTGTTAGCCCCAGACTCTGGGCCCAGCTAGATTCCTAGAAAGCAATGTTTCCTAAAGTCGAAAAATAAGAGATTACTGATTCATCTTGTACTGATTTGCTATTGCTCCCTAATTGACCTTGGTACTCATACTAAATGTCATCTGTTGAAAACTTGCAAGGACCACAAGCCTACACTTAAGACAATTATAGACATCATCTTATTAAATCTCAATGACTCAATCAACTGACTCCCCCCTGACCTCCACTGTTCATTTATTACATCATTATCACTTCATTAAATCCTAACAGCTTTAGCAGCTGACTTACCCTGACATCCACCACCCATTTATTGGGATCTGTACACCTGTTTACTACTTAGACTGTGCACGTTTGCCCAACCTTTTAGTCCCAATCATCTCAAGTTTTATACATACTACCAATTATCTGTTTTGATTATGCCTTTGGATTTAAGCTTCAGAAGTCAAGTATAACCCCTGAAATGTGATGACATCAAGAGTCAACAGAGAAAAAGCAAAAATTCTGAAAACCAGAAATCTACCAGCCAGGAACTCAGAAGTACTGGTTTTAAAAGTAATATAAATCTGCTATTTGTGGGGTCTAGGTCAGATTTTTCTCTCTAGCCAAAAGAATATATCACTCAAAAGGATATGCCTTGGGTGGTGACAAGATGTTCTCTGCCATTAAACACTTGTGGCAAGGAAAGTCTCCAGGATTTGCTTACTAAGAGGAGATGGCAAAAGAAGCAAACCTTGCTGAAACCTCCAGAATAAATTTAAGTTAAACCCAAAGCCTGAATTTGAAACTAGGTATTAAACAGCAAAAAAAAAAAACAAAAAAACAAAAAAAAAAAACCCTTAAATCCAGCAGACTGACACTTTGGTGTATCTAGTACTATATTATTTCCAAAAAATTTGAAAATAAGCTCTGTTGACTAAGCTATATTTAAGGAATAAAGTCATAATAAAGTGTCTAGAAAAAATAAAATCGGATAGAGTCTGAGAATAAAAGGAAAATAGGAGCAGATTCCACCTAGAAATAAGCTAATCCTTCAAAACTGGCTTCTAAGTAAGACATTTAATTTCAAATTCTGTCTCTTCTCTTAAATAGTGTGGCTTGAGCAAGTCACTTGATTACTTTGGGGCTCAGCCTCCCTATCTGCCTAATTGGTAGAATAAACCTCAAAAGCCTATTTGGACATTCTCTATAAGTTTCTATCACAGTATTGGTAAAAACATGTTTTAAAAACATATTTCTTCACAAGAGATATATTCACAAAAGAGATGGTGCCCAACCATTTCATGTAACCATTTTGAGGGTGATGATTCAGGGGCATTCCTCAAGATAACTATGCCAGTTATTTGGTTCACAGCTGTAACCACCTCACCACAAAGTGGAAGAAAGGCAAGTAAGGAGAGAACAGTTGAGAATACAAGGACCAATCCACAGGCCTGGCTGTTGTTCTGGGCTTCAGACTTGTCTGGTCTCTTCGGAAAAATCACTTACGTATATGGTATGACTATTGCAATGGTGCTATTGAGATCATTCAGAAAACACCTGTGGCTCAGCTAGTCAGTGACAAATGTGGTGCCAAGCTGATACAGGTATTGCAGAGATGTTCTCTCTTCACATGCATAGCAGAGATTGCAAATTCTTCAATTACTGTAAAACTCTTCTTAGGACAAAACTCTCTAACAGCCAGTGACATTTGAGAGGATGAGCTAGCCTATCCCCCAAAGTCAGAGGGTTCACTGAAAGCTCAGTGAAGCCACATCAATCACTTTGAATCCCTTTTGATAAATCTGGATAAAAGAATGTCTCTCAGAAAGAACCATTCCAATCGGAAATAATCTTAAAGGACAGCAGAAAATAACATTCTTTGTGCATCTCTCGTGTACTAACATCTTACCTTTTTATGTTCATCCTCTTAAAGGCTTTACAAATTAGGCATTAATATTCCCATTTTATGATAAGGGACTATGATCCAAAAAGAATAAGTTACATGCCCACTATTTCACAGCAAGTAAGTTACAAAGACAGAATTTGAACTCAATTCTGTCTTTAAAACCTCTGATACTTTATTCCATCATATTAGCCCAAAAACTCATTGGGGAAGTCAGAGAGAGGTCAATCAGAAATCAAGAAGTGAATATTTAAAAGTTGTGTTTAATTTTCTCTGATTTTTTTGCTTCAAATATTAAGGGGAAATTTGTTTCACACAACTGAGTTTTGCCCACAGAAAGGAATTTATGTCATATTAATATCTACCTATTCTGTTTCCACCCCAAAG
Organism: Ateles fusciceps; assembly: GCA_036589455.1. NCBI lineage: Eukaryota > Metazoa > Chordata > Mammalia > Primates > Atelidae > Ateles > Ateles fusciceps. Next base: position 5,931,960 of record JAZHEH010000045.1, on the reverse strand, counting down.
TGAGTGAACTGAAATTTAATTTTGACAGTAACTAGTCAGAGTAAGTGCAGATCCCCCAGGTAAGGGCAAAATTCTTCCCAGGACTTCCTGCATTTCAGATGCTAGCCACAGGTTACACAAGATCCCCTCGCCACCACAGTTTTGACTGGCCACAAATTGGGGGTTCCCACAATCCCTTCAGGTTTGATAATTCATGAGAATGACTCATCAACCTCAGAAAAGCATTATACTTGTGATTACAATTCTATTATAAAGGATAGCCATAGCGGTAAGATTGGGAGGGTCCCCGATGTAAAGCTTCCATACCCTATTTCCACAGAATCAGCATATTATCCTCGCAGCATGTCAATAATGTGTGCACCAACCAGGAAGCTACACCTTTTAGTTTTTTTCTGGAGTTTCATTACACAAGCATGATTAAGTCATTGGCCACATGATTGAATTCAATCTCCAGTCCTCTCTTCCCCAGAAGTCAGGTCAGCTCAGAGTTCCAACACTCTAATCAACATTATTGGTCTTTCTGGTGACCATCCCCCTGTTCCAAAATCATACAGACCTATCATAAGTCATCTTATCAGCATAACAAAGATACTCTTCACCTGGGACAGTCTAAGACTTAAGAGTCTCCCTGCCAGAAACCAGGGACAGAGGCCAGGCAAATCTTTTATTATGTAATACCACCTTAACCCATCTGACCGCTCCCAAACTAACTCCCTTCTCTAACACTCCCAGTTCAGTCAGGGACACCACCACCCATCTTTTCATCTTGCCAGACCTGAAAACCTGGAATTGTCTTTGACTATGCCATTCTTTTGCCCTTCTCAAGTAGGTTATTTTCCCTTCAATTGATTTTCTTCTCAAGGTTTCCTAAATTCATCTCCTCTTCACTCCCACTTCCACTCAGAGTTGAACCCCTGAGGAGCCAAAGTAATTCTCCAACTTCCTAGCTGATCTGCCTGCCTCTAGCTTCACCTTCTACAATCCTTCCTGCCCATAACAGATCAATCTTCCTTAAACATCCTAGTAATTATCACTTATTTGTTCCTCTAAAAAATTTGTACAAGATTTGTACAAAAATTTGTGCCTTATCTCTGCACCATGAGGTCCTCTATGAAATCAGTTCCTTGCCATATGCTTAAGGGAGATAAGAAAAATCACTTGAGTTCCAAATGGTCTTAGCAAGAAGGAAAAGCAGTGTGGTAACTGGAATAAGCACTGATTCTGGAGTCCAGAAGGCTTGGGTTTGAATCACGGTTCAACTACTGCAAGTTACAAATGTCTATATTGCAGAGGATTCCATAGTGCAGACATGTAAGCGCCTAGAACATGTACGATCCACAATATAGCTTAGTTGTTATTAGTAACCTCCAGCAGATTTGCCTCCTCTGTTCTTATAACCATATTTTTCTGCTTAGCTATCATGGACTTCATGTTCTTCTCCAAAATATACACTGTGCTCCAACAGAAAATATAATCTGTAGCTAAATGCGTATTTTTCATTCTCACCACATATTTTCTCTAAATTCTCCCTTTTTATTAAGTCACTCTACTGATTTCCTGCTAAAACAAATTTCCACAAACAGTGGCTTTAACAATTCATTTTTTCTCCAAAATCATACCTTTATTATTTTTATTTCAACCAGTTATTCTTAACACTGACAATTTCATACAAATTCTTAAAAATACAACTTATTTTCTATGCCAAATAACATTATGAAACACTACATTTTTTTCCTTATAATTTTTGAGGTCAGAAGCCCAAGATGGGTCTTACTGGGTTAGAATCATGTTGGCCAAAATGTATCCATTCTGTTTACTCTCTCTAGGTAATAATCTGTTTCCCGACCTTCTTCAGCTTCTAGAGACCACCTGCATTTCAGTTTCCATCTTCAAAGTCAGTAATATTGGGCCAAGTCCTTTTGAGGCCACTAACTCTGATTCGCTCATTGCTTTCTCCCTCTTCCATTAAGGTCCCATGTGATTACACTGGGTCCACCTGGATAATTCAAGCTAATTTCCCACTTTAAGTCAGCTGATTCATAGCCTTCATTCCATCTGCAATCTTGCTTCCTGTTTTTCATGGAATGTAACATATTCAAAGGTCACAGGGTATAGGATGTGGACATCTTGGGTCAGGGGAGAACATTATTCTCTCTGTCACAGGCCAAGCTTTGGCAACGCTTCACCTATGAAGCTTCCCCTGATGATTCTCATCTGTATTGTTCTCATTCCTCTAATCCAGTAGTTTTCAACCTTAATTGTAACATGGAGTCACCTGGGGCACGTTTTAAAAATGCTTGGGTCTCATTCATCAGAGATATGATATTAGGCTGTTTTCATTCTTCTAAGACATTCCCGAAATTGGATAATTTATAAAGAAAAAGAGATTTAATAGACTTACGGTTCTATATTGCTGGGGAGGCCTTACAATCACCGCAGAAGGCAAATACCACATCTTACCTGGCGGCAGGCAAGAGCAAATGAGAACCAAGTGAAAGGGGTATACCCTTATAAAACCGTCAGATCTCGTGAAACTTACTCACTACCACGAGAACAGTATGGAGGAAACCGCCCCCATGATTCAATTATCTCCCACTGGGTCCCTCCCACATCACATGGGAATTATGGGAGCTACAATTCAAGATGAGATTTGGATAGGCACACAGCCAAATCATATCAGATATGGATTAAATTGGTTCATGATATGACCTGAGCAAAGGATTTTTTTCAAAGCTCTCCCAACAGTTCTATTATGCAGGCGAGATTGAGAACCACTGCTCTTGTGAATTTTTGTAATTTCATCTTAACTGTCACAGCGTAGAGGAGATATCACATGATGATTAACAGGAAAGTTCTGCAGGCTACCTCCCTGTATTCAGATCTCCCAGCTTCACTTCTAACTAGCAATCAGGTGCTGAGTGAGTTGAGCAATTGCTTGGTGCCTCTCTTTCTTCATTTTTAAACCCAGGAGAAGAATAATGACTCAGAGTTGTTGAGAGGATTTAATGAGACAATGTATGGTAAACGTACTCTGCACAGCACATGGCTCAGAACATGCTCTCAACAAACATTAGCTGTAGAAGTGTTTTATGGCCACTTGCCTTATCTTTGAAACTCACCTAGAAGATTTGCCTGGGCATTACCAATTTCTTTCTTTCTGTGGTTCTCAAAAAAAAAAAAAAACCCACTTATTCGATAAATAGGAAATAAACAAGGTGGCCAGACAACAGGATTACTGTACTTTGAGCCAAAAATCTTATTTTACTTTTAGGGTAGTTTTGTCATATTTTTGCTTCCTGAGTGTCTGCAACCAGTTTAACCTGCATATGTGTTAGAATCATTTTTGAAAGTTTTTGAAAATACAAGGTCTCGGGCCTACTCCACCGCCCAGGAATAAAGATTCCATTGGGAGCCACGAATTGTTACCTTTTAAGCTTTCTGGATAATTACAATACACAGCAAGGGGTGAGAATCTCAGACCTGGACTAAATGGCTACAGCTGTTCACATTCCAAGTACTTCTAAGGAAGCTGATAATTTATTATCTGGGAAGGCTATCTCGGGTCTATTGATCAAGAGAGAGTAATACAAGAAAAGAAAGTAAAAGAAAAGATGTGTAAGGGGAAACCAGAGACAGAGGAAGCAAGGTGAGGAAGACGATGAAGTACAGCTAAAAGGTGTCTCCAGACTCCTTGCTGGCACTCACATCATGTTCTAAATACATTGCTCCATCCCAACTGGGTCTTTAAGGAGGGATGGAAACCCTTGAAGAGAATCTCAGTAGAGAAGTTGTATTCTGTGCCCTACCCAGAGTACATACTCAAAATATATTTCAGCCAGTCTGAAATACTGCAGCAACAAATACTTTTCTGTCACTGCTCAGGTAGTGTTAGAGGCGACATTACAAAAAAGATGAAGCTGAATGTTTAGGGCTATTCCTTAAACAACTCCAGAGAGGAAATTCCTTGCTCATCCTGGGGAGCACCCAGGTCACAATGCAATAAACGTGAGTCAGAAGAGCCAATTACTCAAGAAGTTGCCCAATTTCCTTCCATCTGGTGGTGGAAAGGGCTCTAAGTAACCTCAAAATGACTCCCAGGCATCTATTACCAGGCAGTCAACAGCATTAGGCAGGTGGTCACAGCACAAAGAACTTTTCTATCTACCGCAAAAATATCCATAACAAAAACTATCATGACTTGCATTTGTATATATTTTTAATTCATAAAATCCTTTCCCACTTATGATCTTACCTAATTTTTTCTTTTAGGAAAAACAAACCCTTGTAAGATACATACGGGTCAAATATTAACCCCTTAATTGAGATGAAGCCTCAGGCAGTGAGTGACTGAATCATGGAAATAAAAGCTTCTGATCTTTTTTCCTTTCTGGATGTGCCCCTTTTCCTTGAAAAAAAAAAAAAGTATAATTAGTTATGGCATAGACGATTACAAAATAAAGGATAAGTATTTAAAAACAACACATTGTCAGGGTGCTGAAAAATCATCATCAGTAAGATTCCATATAAGAAAATGTTCTAGAGAAATGGGAATCTAATATTAGCAGTATTCATAAGCAAAAGGAGATTATATATACCGCTATACCCATACTATTAGAGTGAACGAGAAATCTCATAGGCTAAATGTTACTGTATTGAAAGTCAGATACTTTATTAATAACTGCTACTGATGATTAAATATCTGAATAGCAGAACAAGATTCTTGACATGCATTTACCATCTTATCCCAACAAACTCCCTCTAAGATAGTTAATTATTGCAAGATTATTCTCAGTTTATGGACAAGGAAACAGGCCCACCAGGCCAGTGTCCGGTAGCTGGTGGACGGCAAAGCTATGATTCAGACCCAGGTCTCTCCGACTCCAGAGCCCAGTCTTTTTCCACTGCCCTATGCCATCTCCTCGCAGCCCATAATTAAGCAAAATAATATGCTCTTCACAAATGAAAAGATCTCACGCATGAAAGTGACGAGACAACTTTTAGTTGATGAGCTTCCAAATACGTTGCGGATCCTTTTTCTGGAAACCGCATTTGGCATAAGGGGACCAAAGTCCAGACAGTTCCGATGACGTAACTCAAGGTCTCCGTGGATGTTGGCCTGGAGTCGGAAATAGCTCCGGGCTCTCCCGTCCTGGCGTCTCTGTTGCCTCCCCCTCTCAGCCAAGCTCAGACTGCCCACGGGACTTTGCAAGTGGGTGAGGCAACAGCATTCACGGGGCTTGAGACAAGGTACATTGTGATCTCTTTCCCCATCCCAGTAACTATTTCTGCTGCCCTCCCTCTCTCTGGAGCTTATTCTCAGCTTTGTAGAACATCATGTTTGTTTGTTTTGCCTTCAGCTTTAAAAAGATCTCTTAACAACAGCTTAAGACTTTTATAAAATTACCCATCACCACTTAGAACAATCCAGAGAGCTGCTGAAAAGAAATAAGGCTCTGAGACGTGGTGCTTGGGACCAGATTATACGTGTATTCTGGGTTTGCATGAAAATCTTTCCCATGGTGTTCTCTCCCCAACTTCATTTCCATCCAACTTGTTTAAAACAAAGTGTATCTTCCTTCAAGCCTGAAGTCAGTCAACAATATGCCCAAGGGTGTATCACACCCAAGCATCTTTACCTGGGAGTCCTAGGATTTCCACAATTGTGGTTTCTAAGTGTGTTCTCATCTTCCCTAACTCTTCCTCAGTCTTTTGTCTTGTCTTCCTTACATCTTGCCCTTTCTCTCAACAGGATTTACTTTTTGTCAAAAGGAAACCGTACAAAGTAGTAAAAGGAGACACTGGAATTAAAGTCAAAGATCTGAGCCCAGATTTATCTTCTTTTACCTGGCTTAGCTGACTGTGGACAAGGTACCTGACTCTGTGAACCTCCTTTTCTCCTATATAAACTGGAGACCACAGAAATACTTGCCCTACTTATCTCATGAACCTATAGTAAGAATCAGAGTAGATGAATGGGAAGTCCATAAAATGCCCAGGAAATGTTAGTTCATTTCACCGGCCACTAATGACCAGCTACTGTGCCTTCCACAGGATACTACAATTAATAAGATAAAGCATCCCTTTTCACAGAGCAAAACTTTAATGGGAGAGGCAGAACTGGAAGAATATTATGACATGTTACGATGTTAACGCAGTAATGAGCGGAGTGTCTTGGGGGACTGGAGGAAAAAGCCTGGCTGAGATTTGGGGATATAGCATGCCAGACAATTCCAGAAAGAATCCACAGAGGAAGTCAGGTTTGATCTGGGCATGAGGGTTGAATGGACATTTTCAGAAAAGACAGGAGGAAAGTGCACCTCAGGAAGAAAGGTCAGCACACATAAAGAGCCTCTTGTGCTAACAGGAATTTTGTGTCCTAAGTGCTGGGGGGGACAACCTGTGGCTTTCAGGAGGAAATGAAGTAATCAGTGTTTTAGGAAAATCATTTTAGAGGCAGTGGGGTAAGAAAACTATGAGAAAAATTAGTTTTAGAGGTTATTACTCATGTGAACCTAAATAGACATTGTGTGTGAATTGAGCTGAGAGTTTAATTGTCCTCTGCACAAAGAAAGTAAATCCTTGAGCAAGGCTGGGAAGGGAAAAGGGGCATTGGCCTTTATTCCAGGGTGAGGCAACACCCCTGAGTGGGATAAAAGATCTTCTTTCAAGGGAGTGGAGATTCCTGTTGTTAATAACCCTGAGAAGGAGATGATGCCAGAAAAGGAAATGAACCCCAAAATGATAATTCTCTTCTCTAAGCTTAGACTCAAAGGAGTTGATATAAGTTCAAGGACACTCTTTGGACTTGTGGCAAAGATGTCTTCTGACAAAGAAAGACAGTCCTGCAGGGAGGCAAGGAGGTCCCTGAAAGATACTCCAGAAGTGTATACCTAGGGCTATTGCAGTCTAGAGTCTCCATATTAAATAGCAGCTGCACTTTCCTCTGATTTTAATCCCGTCTTATTCCTGAGCCATTAGCCATGTCATATTAGATGTTATTAGGTGGTCTCAGCTGTGCTGTAGTGAAATAAAAATAAAGCTTGCCCAGGCTGGGACACAGTGATAAAGAGAAAACCAGTGAATAATGGCATGTATTGAGTGTTTTATATGTGCCAATAATAATCTTGTGTCAACAAGATTTTCTCAGCAATCTTGAGATTATAGACTCTAGTTATGCTCATTGTACAGGTAAGGAATCAGAGGTTTAAAGTGATTCAATGACTTGCCCAAATCACATAGTTGATATGTGGCATTCCAGCTCCAGAGACATTTCTCTTTATTGCCACCCTGGAATGCGTCCCAGCTTAGGCTCAGAAAGACCAGCTTCAGTCCAAGGGAGAGATGTCCCCACCCATACATGGACTGGATGCCAGGAAGACTGGCAGCATTGTTGAGAGCCATATGAGGATGGAGCAGCCATTGGGGGTTCATTGCTGAGTGATGAAAAAGTGTAAGCAACAACCCACATTAACATCGAACATGGCCTGGGGCTTCTCTGAGAGCCACTAAAGAAGTCAGGGAACCAAGCTCCTGCTAACCGGAATGAGTGGCATTAAGCCAGCAGAATTTAGCCTAACTGATGTGGCTGTCTTTGTGTCTATGAGTTGGCAAGGTCCAAGGGACATCCAGAATGCCATTATATGACAATTAAGTATGTAAAAGTGAACAGAGAAGAAGAGGAAAATATCAAGAAGTTACAAATTGGCCCATAATCGAAATTCAAACTTGAAAATTCACAAGAAAGAACTTTATTCTACATAGGCCTAAACAAATGACATGCTAATAGCATGCTGTTTTTAGAGCCCTTTGACTTTATCTGCTGTTCTATTATCAACTCTGCTGTTACTAATGGATTTTTCTTGTGGAACTCAATACTTGGCAGAGCAAAGAAGAAACTGGCAGCAGCATCACAAATTCCCTTAAAGGCAAATAATATTAATGTTTACCCTAGGGGCATCAAAGGCCTGCCATCACCTTCAAAACCAGTTTCAAAGGAGCTGTATGGAGTCTTACCCAAGGAGCCGTCTCTCATGGTGGAACTTCTCAATTTCTCAAACCCCTATAGAAAGTTTCACAGCTCATAACCCCACCATCAGAACCTTTCTAAATAAGGCAACTGAGTGTTAAGATCCTTGCCACTTACAATTGGAAATCAAAATCAGCAGCAGGAACAGCAACATTGGAAAGCTTGTTACAAGTGCAGAATCATAGGCCCTATCCAGGATATAATAAATTAGGAACTCTGTTTTAACAAGATCCCCAGGTGATTTGTGTGCATGTTAAAATTAAGAAGCACAGCTTAAGATTGCTTGGGGGATCTAAATATTAGCCACAGCGTAGGATATAGAATCCGTATTATAGCATTCACCCAAGTATGGGTTTGTACCTCCCAATCAATTAATGAATCCATTAACTATTGACCTCTCAACATGTGTGCCACTTACTCTGCTAAGCACTCGCTGGTGAAACAAAAAGAAGTAAGTCAAGATGTGATCCCTGTTGAGAGGATGTTTACAATTGCTGTTAAGAAAGAAAATATATATGTGCTCAGAATGACCTTTTGGAAAAGTAAATCAGACCTCATCTGCCCTACATTAAATAACTAGGAATCATAAGAAGCCTTTTAACAGCCTGAAACATACCTTCCTCCCCCAGGCTGATTCATGGGCACCATCTCCTTCCCAATGCTATGCTCCAGCCTCACGGGGCACAAAGGTCCTTGCATATGCAGAATTCACTCTCATCTCCATGCGTTGTGTAATCCTTGCAAAACAATTCAGCCCTTTTCTGCCTTTCCTCATTTGTTTTATGAGAACACCATTTAACTTTTAAGACTAACTTTAGCATCATCTTTCTCAGGAAGCTTTTCCTGGGCTTCAAATTCAAGAGAATTATTGCTCGCCTTGCAGTGTTCCCATTGCAAATTCTGTTTGAGAATGTTTCCTAGGTACAAAGGCGCCCAGGAAATGTCTGATGGAATAAAATAAAAACGGTATGTGAAACAGGTGTAAATTAGTGACATAAATGATGAACATCACAGTCTCCACTTCAGACACATCTAAAAGCCTGGTCCCAGAGCATAAGTGCCCTAATCTTCTTACTCAGGCACTTCTTAGACTTGCTGGCTGAATTCCAGTGCAAGCTGGAGGCTCAAGTCTGTGCTTGGAATGTCCTTTCTCACCCCCTTCATTTGAGAGACTCATCAGTCGTTTGTATATCATCTCAAATGCACCATCTTCTAAGAAGCTTCGTGCCTTTCCCAAGAGTGAGTTGGTTCTTTCCATGTCTGTTGCAACCTCACTTTATACCTATCTAAAATGTTGTCTGGTTTTGTATATTTCTGCCTATCCCTTCCACCTGACTGTCAGGTTTTCCAGGACAGATTCCAATCTTATAAGGCAGGAGTAGAATTGACAGCATTTTATTCATGTCTGTATTCTCAGTGTTCTACAAATGTTGGCACAAAATAGACCAGCACTTCCCAATCATTGCTAGCTAATCATTAGAATCAACCACGTAATACTTAAAATTCCACATTCCTGCACTTTATCTCAAAACATCCTGCTTCTGTAAGTCTAGGATTGGGTTTAGCCATCTGTATTTTTCAAATGTCCCCCAGACAATTCTGGTATGCAAGCAAGATTTAAAAACCCTGCATTAGGTCCCTTCTAAAGTTTGTTGGTGAAGGAATTACTCATTCTATACCTCTGAGCATAACTCACTTTTCTGGATAAACCTGAGGTAACTCGTCAACAAATTCTGCTTGATTAGATTGTCTTGGTCCTTTCTGGCTGGATATACCTATTTATACCCACATCCTGACATTAATACAATGATAGCAAGCACTATATACACTTATGGGCTCTGTTGTTTGTGGCCATCTTTATATGTTATTACAGGCAGAGGCAGAGGAAAGGTAATTGGTGTATAATTGGGATAGAATAATGGCAGAGGCCCCTTCGCATAGATTCACTCTTCCCTTGCCCCACGTTCCCAAGGCATTATACCCATACCTTCACAACATCATTTCTTACCTTTCCTGGAGAGAACATATCTGCTCTCTAACTAGGCTGTGCCACAGCTAGATTCCTTAAAGGCAGGGATATTCTCTTCAGTACTGTAATCTCAAACCTTAGACCAGGTGCCTGCCACATAGTAAGTGCTCAGCACATGTTTAGTGATTGACTGACCCCCTTCAAACTGACTGACTGAATGAATAAATGAGAGGATTTGGAATAGACAGAAGGAAGAAAGACAGTCCTGCAGGAGTGGGGGCTTAGAATCAAGATGTCCACAGGTCTAAAAAGAGAATGAGGCTGGTGTGGTGGCCCACACCTGCAATCCCAGCACTTTGGGAGGTCAAGGTGGGCAGATTACTTGAGGTCAGGAGTTTGAGAACAGCCTAGCCAACATGAAGAAACCCTGTCTCTACCAAATATACAAAAATTAGCTGGGCACAGTGGCGCCTGCTTGTAATCCCTGCTACCCCTGGCTGAGGCAACCGGGAGGTGGAGGTTGCAGTGAGCCGGAGATCCGGCCATTGCACTCCAGCCTAGGCAACAGAGACTCAGTCTCAAAAAAAAAAGAAAGAGAGAGAGAGAGAGAGAATGAGCCTGGTATATGTGGTATATGCAGAGGATCAAGAGAAATGAGTTTGTGAAAAACCTTGCTCCTTTTTGGAGAAATTTGAGGCCTGTGAGGTTAGTTCTCATGTAATTTCTGACAATGGATTGCTGAACTGGGCAGGAAGAAACTCTCTTCTGGGTTCAAAGCAGTATATTCTTATTTCTAACGCTGCCACGAAATCACTCTGTTGCTCACAATAAAGTGAAGGGAGAACACAAAAGGAAAATTAATTTAATATCTGTTACATGCCTGGTGCTTCGCATATGCTGTCTGCTGAATCCCAACAACAGCTTCCTGTGCTAATACTTTCACTTTGCAGGAAATGGAAATCAAAGTGCAAGCTTAAATGACTCTTACAACTTACGGTTCTCCCTGCGTACATTGCTGCTTCCATTCATTTAAGCTATCTGGGCCTCAGTTTCTGTACTTGGAAATGCTTTAATTCTGCTGGATTATTTCATAGGTGCTTTTAGTTCTAAAATCGATGGGCTTATCTTTGCAATAAAGTTTTTAAACTCAAAAGCAACTTCCTTTGAAGCCTATTACTTAGTACACTACTATGCACTGTTCAATAATTGCTTGTTGAATGTGAGAAATGAGGTTAATCGGGTAGACAGCCTGAGAGATAAAAAGAGTGTAACATTTTGCTCTAGTTAAAAAATATTTGCTCACAGTTCCCAAGCAAACCATGCATATTCCTGTTTCTTTCCTTTTGCCTATGACATGCTCTCCACTTATCGAAATTCTACTTTTGAAAGTTAGTTCAATTGTCCTCCTCCATGCAGCCTTCTGTGGCTCCCAATGAGCCAATCGCTATGCTAAGTAGAATGGAATTATTCCAACTGACCTACATCTTTGACTGATTCATAATGAGTGAAGAGTAGAATAGATGATGAAAGGCAACTTCAATGTCCAATATATTTCCTGATGGGGAATTAAAGGAAGACCTGTCCAAAATTGCTCTTTCTCCTACAATCGTTGGGCTTCAAAGAACCCCATCGATGCCTTAGAAATAAAGTGACTATATCTATATTTAAAGTCAACATCACCTCTAGCTTTCAAGCTTCTTCATAGATTTTCATAACCAACTTCTGCTTTTCTGTTAGATACCATTAAATTTGAATGTACTCAGTCTTGTCTGCATGGAAAATATCTCTCTTTGCTGGGATAGTGGTGGAATATTACTGAACAGAACTGACCTTATTCATTACATCTAGGCCTATGGAGATCCTGTAAGAGTCAGGTCACTGTCTGTGCAAGCAGAGCCAAAACGTTTCTTCTTTTTCATGCGACTCTGTTTGTTCTCAGCAAAACCAGATGGAATTAGCATTATGCAAGCACAATCACAAATCAAATGCTTATCCCATATATACACACGTATTGTGATCCCTGACATTCAACACAGATGTCTAAAGAATATGTTAAACCTTCTGGATCACTCTGCTATAGACCGTAGTGAACTACTGCTCCTGGATGTTTAAAATCACACAGTAACTTTTTGTCCTTTGAAAGCTATCATTTAATATTTGCTCAATTTTTTATCCCTAACACCTGTCATGAAAAAAAGGAATCATTCAGTAAATATTTGCTGACCAAATACAAAAGTCAATGGTTTAATCTCATTTTATTTTCTTTATTTCTTCCCCTAATGCTACTGAAAATGTGTCATCCATATAGTAAACATGTTAATTTAACACTGGAAAATCTGAGTCATAAAGTGGAAGAAACCTCTGTCCTCTGTCCTTGGCTAATGTTTCTGTAGTAATACTTGCAATTCATTTGTTTTTACATGCATCTCTCCCCCACTGAACATGTGTTTTTTTAAGGGAGGTGACTGTGTCTTATTCGTCTCTATCACAAACATGTATTACAGAGTCCAGCATGTAATAAGTTTAGTAGATGTTTATTAAATTAGTGAGTAAGTATGTTTATAAAATGATTGATGTGCCTGCATTGACTTCCTGCTCCCTCTTCATCCCTTAGTGTCTGAGTCCATTGAGGCTGTTATAATAAAGTACCATAGAATGGGTGGCATATAAACAACAGAAATTTATTTCTCTCAGTTCTGAAGCTGGAAATCCAAGATCAGGGCACCAGCATGGTCGGGCTCTGCTAAGGGCCCTCTCTGGATTGTAGACTTCTCATTTTATTCCCATATGGCAGAGAGGGCAAGGGTTCTCTCCAGGGTCTCTATAAGGGCACTAAACCCACTACTCATGATATAATCAGCTCTCAAAGACCCCACATCCTAATGCCATTACAACACTTGAATTTCAACACTTGAATTATGAGAGGACACAAACATTGTCTACAACATCTAGTTATTTTAGAATTCGAAGTTACTTTTCTGCCATATTTAGACATGCAGCTTATGAGAAAATTAAAAGTAAATCCCTTTTATACAAAGTCAGAGACTCCTGATATAAATAATTTTTTAATGTTTTTTAAATTGCAAAATTGTAATCGTTGAAGAAATCTTAGAAATCTTTCAAATTAAATAACATATTGAGAAATCTGCCTAGCAATAATATGAAATTAGTATGATCTTTCTAATTAAGAATATGTATGATACATTAAAAATGAAGACTTAGAATATAGCACAGGCATTAAAAAACAGAAATTAAAACCAAAAAAAATCAGCATATAGAAAAGCTTTCAAGCACGTATTGGTATAGATTGTGGGAATATTCAGGCTCTCATGCTTGTAGTTAGGAGTGCAGGCTGATGACATTCTGAACAGCCACCTGGCATTAATGGCCATATATGTATGTATCATACAACCCAAGATCCTAAATGAATAACCCCCAAATATTTGACACACTGTACATAGGAGCAAATAAGAACATTTGATCAGGAGTTAGAGGCAACTTGGATATTCACCCAAGTAATACCAGGTGACAGAAATTTTTTGTCTATGTTGTCTACATATTCCTTCTACAAATATACATGCAGAAGTCTATTTCACTGTTGCCATGTTTGTGAGGGCAAAGATTTAAAATGACATCGTTTCTAATTCTCTGCTGAAATTTCATTCTCTCCTTTTATTACCTTGGGTGCTGTAGCAATGCTTCTGGGGACGGTGTGGATCTGTATCTGTTTTCTATTGTTTCTATTATTATCTCTTTCTGTGGTCATGTCTCCTCATTTGCCTGTTTTTTTTTTTTTTTTTTTTTTGGTTTTGTTTGGTTGGTCTTTGCGGTTGGAACTTTGCATTTGTAAAATTGTTTCTAAAAATAAAATGAATGTTTGTTGTTACTTTTCCAAAGAAGATTTGCCTTTATTTTCACTAGCAGCTCCTAGCAAACCTGGATTATCTCAATCCAGTTTCAGGAATGAGGAGGATGTGAAGTTAAGCTGCAGCTCTCTTTCTGAGGGCTGGCCAATTGGGATTCATTTTCCTTAAGGTTCATCCCCCTTGGAGTACCAGCCTAAAGCCAGTGGGGGTCACCAGGGCTCTTCTCAGAGGACCCATGACTTTCTCCACATGAAACTGTCACAAAATCCTTAGCACCTCATCGCCTAGGTAAAAGCAGCTTCAAATGCTGGACCCATAGTCATAGATTTCCATTTCCCTCAGCTCCTGACCAGGTAATTCCTCACTCTTTTTTAGCCCTCTAAGATCTTCAGGCAGCCTTCTTTTAAAAATAACATTTATCTAGGGTTTTTGGTTATCCTAATGGAAATTTGGTCCCTATTATCTAGTCCAACATGTACAAAAACAAAATTAAAAAAAAATCTTACATGCTTATCAATAAATAAATTGTAGTACATTTATACAATGGAATACATTATAGCACATTAATAGTTAAATAACATGGCTAAATAGCTATGATGTTAAGTAAATTATGATACATTTTTATAATAGAACATTGTTCATCTGTAAAAAGGATAGAATAATCTTAAGATATATTATTTAGTGAAAAAGCAAGGTACAAAACAGTGGGCATTGTATATTATCATTTAGGCCAAAAACATCTCTAGAAGGATTCAAACAATTTAATAGTTGCTTTGTGGGAGAGAAAGTGTATTAGTCTGTTCTCACACTGCTTTAAAGAAATTACCTGAGACTGGGTAATTTATAAAGAAAAGGGGTTTAATTGGCCCACTGTTCTGTAGGCTGTACAGGGAGCATAACAGCTTCTGCTTCTGGGGAGGCTTCATGGAGCTATCAATCATGGCAGAAGGCAAACAGGGAGTGAGGCATCTTAGACATGGCAGGAGTTGCAGCAAGAGATGGAGGTGCTACATACTTTTAAAGAACCACATCTCATGAGAACTCACTCACTCACTGTCATGACAACAGCACCAAGGAGATGGTATGCTAAACCATTCATGAAGGACCACCCCCATCATCCAATCACCTCCCAACAGGCCCCACCTCCAATAGTGAGGATTATGATTTGACATGAGATTTGGTGAAGACACATACTCAAGCCATATCAAAAGTGCATAGTCAAAGCACAGAAATGAAAATAAAATCTTTCACTGTTTATCATTTTGTACATTTGAATTTTGGAATAAGTAATATATTAATTGTTCAATATAAAAGCAATGGAAATAAACAATAAATGCCAAGAATAATGGATAAAAGTATATGTATGAATACATTGATCACTGTAGTATTTATATTAGCAAACAAAAGCAACCTAAATACTCAACCGTAAGAAAATGGTTAATTATAGCAAGTGCAAATGATTGCATACTCTAGGGAAGACAGTGGGGAAGTGGTGATAATTAACAGTTACAATAAAACAGAAAGAATAAGATCTAGTATTTGATAACACATCAGGGTACCTATAGTCAATAATAATTTAATTGTATATTTTAAAATACCTAAGAGTGTATTTGGATTGTTTGTAACACAATGGATAAATGCTTGCATTGATGAATACCTCATCTGTCCTGATGTGATTGTTATACATTGTATGTCTGTATCAACATATCTCATATACTCATAAATATATATACCTACTATGTACCCAGAAAAATAAAAAAAAATAAGTATGAAAGTTATATAGAAACATGAATGCACTACTTTCTTATTGCTACAAACTACCACAACCTTAGTAGTAAACATCATTTACTTTCCCATAGGTCAGAAGTCCCTGCTAGGTCCTTTTTGTAGGATCTTACTAGGCTGAAATCAAATTGTCAGCTGGGCTGAAGTTCTCATCTTAGAATTCTGTCTACTGCAGTGGAAAATGCATTTCTTTAAAGAAAGAAAAAACCAATAACCCTTAAATATATGCAAATGTATTCAATCTTACTAGTAAGAGAAATTACACTGAAGTATCAGTTTAATTACCAGTACTGTCAGACACACACAAATACCTTTAAATTTGGCAACATACTGTATTGTGAAGATGCAGAGAAACAGCCTTCTTTTATTATTGAAACTTACACTCAAATGTTGCACCCAGCAATGTAAATAGACAATGATAATGTATATATAATCTCTGTATATAGACTATTTTATATATGTATATGGAAGAGATTGAAGGGAATATGCAAAAATGATAACAGTATTATAAAATATAATTTGTGTGACTTAACTTTTCCTTAATTTTAAGGTTTTTAAGTAAGATTACTATTTTCTGGTATCATTAAAATTAAAAACATAAAGAGAAAGAACAGTAACTTTTTCTACCTCTTTTTTTCTTTACCATAGCACAAAGAAATGGGTAGATTATCTGAGTGCCCCCATATTATTGTTAGCTGCTGGTATTGCTAAGATTAGGTACACATCTGCAAACCTCTTGTACTTTGCATGCCTTGTTCTCCATTCTCTTGTTAGAAATCTCCAGGAATACAAAAGCAAGACAATTATGAAATACATGTTACTCAGTGCTCAATGCTGGCTAGACACATTTAAGATGTAACTAATCCTCACAACAATCCTATAGGTTAAGCATCATTTCACAATCTCACTGGGTTTTTAATTCCAGTTCTGCTCTAGACAAACTCAGAGGCTTGACAAAGATTTAAATCCTCCTTTCTCAGTATTGGCTTTTGTAAAATGGAATAATAGTAGTACCTAAGATATGGCACATACTATCAATATCCTGCCTATGTCTTGATAGCACTTAACCACACCCATGCATACTCAGCTCTACTTTCAACTGCCAGCACCTTGGGCTGATTGTCTGGAGTTTTCTTTCCTCTTTTTAGGGAACTCCCTCTGTTCATATGTGGGAAAACCTGGAAGTTCTGGAGGAATGAATAACCTTTACCTTCCCCCAGCAGTCCTCACCCAGAGAATTACTGGAAAGTGAATGGATAATCAGTGAGCTACCAAGTCCCCTAGGCAAAATAACTGAGGATTAAGTTCTGTTTACAACAGAAGTAATTCTCTTGATAATATACTGTTTTTTAAAAATACAAAGTCATGAGAGCATTTAACATGATATCTTCCCTTTTAACAAATTTTATGTATAATATGGTATTGTTGGCTCTATGCACAATGTTGTACACTAGAGTTCTAGAATGTATTAATCTTGAGTAACTGAAACTTTATGCCCTTTGAATAGCAGCTCCTCACTTTCCCCTCCCCTAAGTCCCAGGAAACCACGATTCTGCTCTGCTGCTGAATTTGGCATTTACATACCTCAGACAGGTAGCATCATACAATATTTGTCTTTTATGTGGAATCATACAATATTTTTCTTTCTGTGGCTGGGTGATTTTACTTATACTCAACACCTTCATGGTTCATCCAACTTGCTGCATATTGCAGAATTTCCTTCTTTTTGAAGGCTGAATAATATTGCATTCTCTATACATACCACATTTTCTTTACTCATTTATTGATGGACATTCAGCATGTTTACATATCTTGCCTATATAAATAGTACTGCAACAAACATAGGATGGTTAATATCATTACAAGACTCTAATTTCAATTCATTTGGATACATACCCAGAAATGGGATTGCTGGATTAAATGGTAGTCCTATTTTTAATTTTTTGAGGGACATCCATACTGTTTTCTACGTTACACTATTTGTGTTTCTAACAACTGTAGAACAAGGTACCAATTTCTTCACAGCTTCCCCAATACCTGTTTTCTTGTGGTTTTAATATAAACCATCCTAAGAGGTGATATGGTAATGAGGTGATGTCTCATTGTGGTTTCAATTTGCATTTTTCTGATGATTAATTATGATGAGCATGTTTTAAATATACCTGCTGGCCATTTGTCTGTCCTCTTTGGAAAAATATCTACTCAAATCTCTAGCCCACTTTAAATTGGTTTATTAGGTTTTGGAGGTGTAGAAGTTCCTTATATATTTGAGAAATACATGGTTAAAAAATATTTCCCCATATCATAGGTTGCCTTTTCATTCTGTTGATCATATCTTTGCTGTGTAGAAGCATATCAGTTTGATGCAGTCCCACTTGTCTAATTTTGCTTTTGTTGCCTGTGCTTTTGGTGTCATATGCATGCATTAATTGCCAAAACCAATGCCATGGAACTTTCTCCTTATGTTTTCTAATAAAGTTTTTTTTAAAAAAACTTTTATTTTAGGCTTGCGGGTACATGTGAAGGTTTGTTACATAGGTAAACACGTGTCACAGGGGTTTGCTGTACATGTTGTTTCTTCACCCGGTTATTAAACCCAGTACCCAATAGTTATCTTTTCACTCCTCTCCCCCTCTTCCCACCCTTCCCCCTTAAGTAAACCCCAGTGTCTGTTATTTTCTTTGTGTTCATAAGTTCTTGTCATTTTATAACTGAGAACATGTGGCCAGCAAGCATAGGAAAAAAAGCACCAACATCACTGATCATTAGAGAAATGCAAATCAGCACCACAGTGCGATATCATCTCACACCAGCCAGAATGGGCTATTATTAAAAATGGTGAAGCTTGGGTGAGAGAATGGTAAAATCATGATACTTTACAAAAACTTTATGGGGACAATGCCTCAAAGAAATCTGCAGCTTACAAATGGAAAACTCATTTTAAGAAGAGATAAGATGATGTTGAAGATGAAGCCTGTAATGACAGATCATCCATATCAATTTTTGGCACGGCTGTGCAAAAAGGGAACACTTATACACTGTTGGTAGGTGTGTAAACTAGTTCAACAATTGTGGGCAGCAGTACAGCAATTCCTCAAAGAACTGAAAGTAGAACTACCATTTGACCTAGGAATCCAATTACTGGGTGTATATCCAGAGGAGTATAATTTATTCTACTACAAAGACTCATGCACAAATGTTCATTGCGGAACTATTCACAATAGCGAACACATGGAATCAACCTAAATGTTCATAAACGACAGACTGGATAAAGAAAAATGTGGCACATACACATCATGAAATACTATGCAACCATGAAAAAGAATGAGATCATGTCTTTTGCAGGAACATAGATAAAGCTTGAGGCCATTATCTTTAGCAAACTAACACAGAAACAGAAAATCTACTAAAATGTTTACAGTTTCAGGTCTTATATTTACATTTTTAATTCATTTTGAGTTGATTTTTGTGTATGGTTAAGATAAGGACACAATTCCATTATTCTGCATTAGAATCTATAGTTTTCCCAGCACTATTTGTTAACGAGACTATTCTTTCCTCATTGTGTATTCCTGGCACCTTTGTCAAGAATCGGTTAACCATACATACATAGATTTATGTCTGGGCTGTCTGTCCTGTCCCACTGATCAGTATGTCTATCTTAATGCCAGCACTATGCTGTTTTGATTACTGTAGCTTTGTAATGCATTTTAAAATCAGGACATGTGATGCCTACAGCTTTGTTATTTTTTTTCAAGATTTTTTTTGCTATCTTGGGTCTTTTATGGTTCCACATGAATTTTAGAAATGTTATTGCCATTTTGATAGGGATAGCACTGAATCTGTAGATTGATTTGAGTAATAGGAATACCTTAACAAAAGGAGACTTCAAAAGGTTCATGGAAATGGAATTAAAAGACAAAAATAAAAAATGTAAACTTTATATTTTTGACATAAGCTTCATCAAGTTCAAGACACTTTTGTAAGTGATGATAGCAGCCATTTAGTCCTGCCCTAAAAACTAAGGATCCTGGGAATTTAACCATGTCAATGCAATCCTTTCACATTATTAACAATAACAGCAAAATAAAGGTGCCATTTAAAGATATTAAAAATTAGAAAAAAAAAAAGTCAGAGGAGCCACATTAGGACTGTAAAGTGGATGCTTAATAATTTTTCAGTGAAACTCTTGCAAAATTACTCTTGTTTGCTGAGAGGAATAAGCAGGAGTGTTGTCATGGTGGTGGAGTTTTCCTTGACATTTTTCTGCCAAAGCGTTAGCTAATTTTCTCAAAACACTCTCATAATGAGCAAATGTTATTGTTCTTTGGCCCTTAAGAACGTCAACAAGAAAATGTCTTGAACATCCCCCCCAACAAAAAACAAAATTGTTTCCATGATCCTTGCTCTTCACTGGTCTATTTTTGCTTTGACTGGACAACTTCCTTTTTTTACTAGGGGATTTCTTTGATTGTGCTTTGTCTTCAGGGTCATACTACTAAAGGCTTGTTTACCATTGTTCTCATCTCTTGTTTACCATTCTTTAAAGAAATGCTTCAGGGTCTGATCCCACTTGTTTAAAATGTCCACTGAACGTTCTGCTGTTGTCTGCAGCTGGTCTGGGTGCAGCAGTTTTGCCACCCATTGAGTGGAATGTTTGCTTTGCTTTAATTTTTCAATCGGAATTGTATAAGATGAACTAATTATGATGTCTATGATGTTGGCTACTGTTTCTGCTGATAATCATCAATCCTCTTCAATTATGGTAAGCATAAGATTAATATTTTGCTCAGAAATTGATGTGGATGATCTGTCACTGCAGGCTTCATTTTCAACAGATCCCTTCTTAAAATGAGTTATTCATGGCCGGGCATGGTGGCTCATGCCTGTAATCCTTGCACTTTTGTAGGCCGAGGTGGGTGGATCACGAGGTCAGGAGTTTGAGAATAATTGACATAAATTGTTCATTAATGTTTTGTTAAATTAACTAGTGAAGCCATCTGGTCTTGGGCTTTTCTTTGTTGGGGAGGTTTTGATTTTTTTTTTAATTATAGGCTCAATCTCCTTACTAATTATGAATCTTTTCAGATTTTCCATTCCTTTAGGATTAAGTCTTGGTAGGTTGCATGTCTAGGAATTTATCTTTTTCTTCTAGGTTACATATTTGTTGGTATATAATTGTGCATAGTAATCTTGATTCTTTTTATTTCTGTAGCATCAACTGTAATGCTTTCTCTTTCATTTCTGATCATATTTATTTGAGTTTTCTTTTTTCATAGTCTAGATATTGATTTACTTCCTTTTTAAAAAATCAATTCTTAATTTTGATTTTTATATTATTTTTTATTATTTATTTTATTTATTTCTGCTCAAATCTTTATTATTCCTTTCTTTCTGCTAAATTTAAATTTAATTGTTTTTCTTTTTCCAGTTCCTTCAGGTATAAAGTTATATTGTTTATGTGAGATCATTATTCATTTTTTAATGTAGTCATTTATTGTTATAAACTTCCTTCTTTATATTCCTTTTGCTATACTGTGTTTATGTTTTTATTTGTCTCAGGATGTTTTCAAATTTCCCTTTTAATTTCTTCTTTGATTCATTGGTTTAGGAACATGTTATATAATATCCACACACTTATAAATTTTCCAATTTTTCTTTTGATATGGATTTCTAGTTTCATGCCACTGTGGTCAGAAAATACTCTTGGTATAATTTGGATCTTCTTAAATTTGCTTTGTGACCTAAGATGTTATCTATCCTAGAGAATATTCTATATGTACTTTAGGAGAGTTTACATTCTGCTGTTGCCGAGTGGAATGATCTGTATATATCTGTTAAGTCCATTTATTACATAGTGTTGGTCAAGTAAGTTGTTTCTTTATTGATTTTTTTTTCAGTCTGGATATTCTACCCAGTATTGAAAGTTAATTATTCAAGTATTGCTTTTTTTTTCATTTCAGTTAATATTCATTTATATATTTAAGTTCTCTGATATTGAGATCAGATGCGTATATTTATAATTATATACTTTATTTTTATAATTATAAAATAATATAATTTTATATATAATATAAAAATATTATATATAATATAATTTTTATAATTATAAAAATAAAAGTAAATATTCTTGGTACTTTCTGGCAAGTAGATTATGTTATCATTATATAGTGTTCTCTTTGTCATTTGTGATAGTTTTTGACTTAAAAATCTATTTTTTCTGATGAAAGTATAACCACCCCTGCTCTCTCAGTTGCCATTTCCATGGAATGTTATTTTCCATCTCTTCACTTTTAGCCTGTGTGTTCCTAGATCT
The DNA here is from genome assembly GCA_036589455.1 of Ateles fusciceps. Lineage (NCBI taxonomy): Eukaryota > Metazoa > Chordata > Mammalia > Primates > Atelidae > Ateles > Ateles fusciceps. The sequence continues at coordinate 5,909,998 of JAZHEH010000045.1, read as the reverse complement.
AAAGTGAGTTGCTTAAACACAGAATATAGCTGGATCTTGCTTTTTTATCCACTCAGCTATTCTGTGTTTTGTTAGAAGAGTTTAAATCATTTGCATTTAAGATAATTATTAACAAGAAAGGACTTGCTATTGCCATTTAGTTGTTTTCCCTCTCTGATGTCCTTTTGCCCCTCGTTTCTTCTCTTGCTGTCTACGTGTTTTGTTGTTTGTTTGTTTAGTATTGCTATGCCTTGATTCTTTTTTCTTTGTGTATCTTCTATACATTTGTATTTTTGTGTGTGTGGTTACCATGGGGCTTATATAAAACAACTTGCAATAGTCTATTTCAAGCTGATAACAACTTAACTTTAGTCACATACAAACAAATATTCTACACTTTCACTTTTCCCTCTCTGCCATTTTATGTTATTAATGTCATGTTTAACATCTTTTTATAGCATGTATCCATGAACATATTTTTATATTTATAATTATTTTAATACTCTTTCTAAAAGTTTGTACTAGAGCTAAAAGTGACTTTCTTACCACTCTTAGAGTATTACATTACTATGTGTTTATATATTCATCATTACTAGTGAGTTTCATACTTTTATATGCTTTTGTGTTTCTGTTCATCATCATTTCTTGTCAAACTTAAAGAACTCCCCTTAACATTTCTTGTAAGGCAGGTTGGGTGGTAATGAAGTCTCTTGGCTTGTTTTGGTCTGAGAAAGTCTTTATATAGCTTTCATTTTTGAAAGGAATTTTTTTTTCAGGTATAATAATCTTTATTGGTAGGATTTTTTTCCTTTCACTTTGCATAAATCATCCCGCCACCTCTGGCATGCAAGATTTCACTGAAAAATAAGCTCTTGAGTGATCTTATAGAGGTAACCCTGTATGTGACAGATCATTTTTTTTCTCTTGCTGCTTTAAAAATTTCCCTTTTATCATTAACTTTGATACTTTTATTATAACAAATTTAAGTGTACATTATTGGAGGAATTTCACTTATCTGAAGTCTGTTATGCCTCCTGAATCTAGATGTTCAATTCCTTTATTAGAGTTGAGATGTTTTCAGAAACTATATTTAAAAAATAATATATCTGCCCATGTTTTCCTCCTGCTTTTTTTCTTCTCTGAATTCCATAATGCATATATTGGTCTACTTATGGTGTCCTTCAAGTCCCTTAAGCTTTTCTTATTCTTCCTTACTATTTCATTCTTTTTTGATTTTTGCTTCTCTGGATAATTTCTAGTGATCTGCCTTTGAGTTCACTGATTCTTCTGATTGATGTGGTCTGTTGTTGAACCTCTAGTGTTCAGTTACATTCTTCAGCTCTTTCAAACTCTATTCCTAGTCCAACTACCTTCTTTGTTCTTAGTGACCCCCTAATGTCCAGAGTATGACAGGTTCTGTCAGTACTCAGAGACAAGCAAGACTGAAACCAGTCCCTTAGGCAGCATCTGGAAAAGTTGAATAGTTGGACTTTTTGTTGAATTATTTCCTTCCCCCAGGGAGAAGTGGGGATCTGAGTATGTTTTCCAGTTTGCTCTGTGCTGGGCTAAGTGGAAGGTCTAGCCTATGGTGGCTGATAGTTCAAACTGCCATCTTTATTCTCACTGGTCTCTGGGAAGTAAGAGTATATTAAGTCTTGTCGGTTCTCCAAGATAGGCAGCAGAGAAACTAGTCCTTTGCATGGTCCCTAGATAATTTGAGGTGTTGTATGCATGGTCCAACTTCTTTCTTCCTCAGGGAGAATCTGGAAACTGAGATTTTTCAACCCCTTTTATCTATGCTGGACTGGGGGAGACTGGCTATGGTAACTGAAAGCACAAACTGCAATTTTTGTTTTCACTGATTCCAAGGCAGCTAGAATACACTGGGTCCTGTCAGCACTTCAAGAGAGGCAAGACAGAAGTCAGCCTTCTGGGAAGTCCCCCCAGAAAGGTTAGGGTGTTATACAGGCAGTCCAACTCTTTTGCTCTCCAAGAAGAAGCTGAGATCTTGGAGGTTTGCTCCCAATTATGTGGCACTGTGCCAGGAGGAAGGATTATAGTGAGAGAGTGTTTCAAATTTCCCTACCTGCTTCAATGTGGCTAGTCTCATGTTCACTCTGGGTATTAGAGCCTCTCAACTAGTTTCTGGATTTCTCACAAAGGGAATTTGTTCATGTTTTGTTGTTAAACCAGTGTAATTATGACGGGAAAGGGAGTCCAGGGCTTTCTATTCTGCCATCTTGCTGATGTTACATTAATAATATACTCTTTATTGAAATATACCACTTGTTATCACTTTGATAACACAGTCCTCATTCAATCTTTATCTCAGAGATTCTGAGAGCATAAATTAAGATATATTATTATTACTAAAGATGATGATGAATATAAAATACTCAATACAGTATAGCTCTCAGGATAGGTAGCTATATACTCTTACCATTTTCATTTTATAAATAAAATAACTAAGGATCAAAGAGGTTAAATGTAAAATAAGCAGCACAATCTTCCTCACTATGTCACCTGTTACATATCATTAGATAACCAAACTGCTCTAATGCTTGAACAAATCATATCTGAGATGCCAGGAACAATTTTTATGCTCCCTCAGGCTTGTGATCATTTTTATTTATTTATTTTTTTTTGAGACAGAGTCTGACTCTGTCACCTTGACTGGAGTGCAATGTGGTGATCTCAGCTCACTGTAACCTCTGCCTCCCCAGGCTCAAGAGATTCTAATGCCTCAGCCTCCCGAGTAGCTGGGATTACAGATATGTGCCACCACCACTGGCTAATTTTTGTATTTTTTATATACAGGGTTTTGCCATGTTGGCAAGGCTGGTCTTGAACTCCTGACCTTAAGTGATCATCCTGCCTTGGCCTCCCAAAGTGCTGGGATTATGGGCATGAGCCACCACACCCAGAGATTTTTACCATTTACTGATACTTCCAAAAGAGCAAAATGAAGAGAAGATAAAGTGAAAATAAAGTAGTCTATCAGTTAAGCCAGGATAAAGCTCAGATAAGAATTCAAACAAAGGTATGAGGATTATCTAATGATATTATTTATATATTGCTTCATTACTAATTATTGTAAACTAAGCAGCATAAAACAACCCACATTCTATATCTTCATATTTTCTATGAGTCAGGAATTCAGACACAGTTTATCTGGGTTGTCTGTTTCAGGGTCTTTTACAAGCTGTAATCATGGTCTTGGCCAGGCCTGTGGTCTCATCTGAAGGCTTGTCTGGGAAAGAATCTGCTTCCAAGTTCACGGGCTTGTTTGTGAAATTTAGTTTCTTATAGGTTGGTGGACTGAGGGGTATGTTTCTAGCTGTTTATTGACTGAAAGTTTACCTCAGGTCCTTGCTTCATTTGCCTATCTAACATGGCAGCTTTCTCCATCAGTGTGCACACTGAGAAGGCAATAGAGAAAGTCTGCTAGCAAGATGGAAGTAATAATTTTATGTAACCTAATCACAGAAGTGGCATTCCATGATCTTTTTCATATTCTAGTGGTTAGGAGCAAGACACTAAATAATCTTACATGCAGTAGGAAGGGGTCATACGAAGGTGTGAATACCAGGAGGCAGGAATCATTAGGAGACATCTTAGAATCTACAAACCACAGTAGTCAATCTCAGACCATCCTGATACAAAAGAAAAAGCCTGGAACAATTGGAATCATTATTATTATTATTATTTTTTTATGTTATCTTGGAGTCTTAACATGAGATTTTATGCATGAAATCAGCTTTGGTTTAAGCAGGTATATTCTGAGGATGTAAGATGGCTCTAAAACTTCATGGATAACAGTAAGGAGATAAGAAGGAAGTCAAAGTTATCTATGACTAGTTGAATAGTGTAACTACACAAAATTGAGATTATATCAAATGTAGGTAGATAATGGATATGACACACTTAATTTAACAAATATGCATTGAGCATACTAGTTTACCTATAGTAGGGGCTTAATACCTGTTTGGAAATAAATCAAATAGAATTAGATTTAAATATGTAGGTTTCAATTATCCTTGCTTACACTGTTCATGGTTTAACTTTTACCAAGAGCCACTCTGCCTCTGCTTACAAGTGTAATGAAGAATTTGTTCCTTAAAGCAGAAATAAAATTGACCATAAAAAATCAGAATCCATGCTATTATTACTCACTCCTAACAGAACTGTGCTTATAAACTGCAAAAGGCTGACTTCTCTCTAATCTGAGGGGATGTTCCAGCTCAACGAATGGAAAATAAAGTCATATTCAGTAGCAGCCAAGGAGTTAAGGAGCTGGTATGAACTTGTGCCGCCTTCATTACCTGCAATGCATGGCTGAGATCATTTGAAGTAACACCTGAAAATCCTCTGCTAAAACAATCACAGGGTGGGTTGGTAGTTTATGTCTTTTGACCAGGTCTACAACCCACATCTGCCACAGTGAATTTTAATTGGATATTTTTCTAGAGAGGAATTCCTATGCTAGTATTAAATCAGAAAAGAAGTAATTGCACACTGCATTATTCATCATCATAAATGAAAATAGAATGGACTTAGGGTAGAAAACTACTTTTCAGCAGAAAGAGGGCTGACATATGACTGAACTATCAACCACAAGGCTTAGGCCCAATATGACAAAAATGCATGTGAAAAAACGAGTAGAAAATGTACTTCCAAATAAATCACTTTTTCCACAGTATCTGTGGAGAGTAGCTTTACAAATAAAGCAACTTGTTCTTCCTCGTATTGTCAATGATTTCAAAGCATTACTTTTATTTTTTATAAGATCAGTGCAATATTAACCAAGCCAATGAGAATCTACATACAAATTATCCTACTTAAAAGTACTGACTAGTTCCATTATGTATTATATGTCTCTGTTATCTGCTTCTTGTTTTGTCTTCAAGTTTCTATTGTGTCTTTCCAGGCAAAGTTGAAGCTTTAATTGACCTTGAGTCAAGAATGCAATTATTCAAATATGTAGGATTTTTCTTCTTGGAATTTTTCAGAGAAATATATTGTCAATGAGGATATGAAACCATTTATAATTTTAAGAATCTAAGTGAAAAGGCAGGGGGAACTTGACATTTATTGAGCATCTACTATGCACCCAATATTTTCTGACATATTCTCTCATTGAATGATCAGTACTGCAAGTAAATATTATTATTCCAATTTGACAAATGATAAAACTAAAACTAAGAAACTATAGAAAAGAAGAAAACTAATATTTGTGCAAGTTTATATAACATGAGGTGCTCTTTATGTGTACAAATTCTTTTAAATTTTACAAATGTCCATCTTCATGTTATAGTTAAACAAACTGAGATGTTAAATAATCTGCACAGTATTATATACCTAGTAAGCAGTTAAGTTGAATTCAAACCCATGTGCATCAGATTCCTTGTATTTTGCCCAATTATTTCATAATGCCTCAGCATAACATTCTTTAAATGTAGCTTTTAGCAGAAACACTGCAAATTCAGGTGGCTTTCTGCCAGCACAAAAAGAGAAGTTTGCTATTTATAAAACTGTTGTGTTCTCCAACAGGGAAAGATATCTAAGAACATCTCCAGAATTAAATTTGTCTGTAATTAAGTAAATAAAATGTATAAGAATTAGAGGCATCTTCCTTGACTCAATTGTATGTTCCAACATAGGCTAGATTTAGTCACCAGATCTACTCATTATAATTTCTTTTTCCTTATAATTTCTTTTTCTTTATTGGTTTAACATTAGCATTATAATTATTTCTTAACTCATCTTCCTGCTGTTCTACAGTGGGAGTTCCTTGAGAGTAGATAGATACCTTGATATATTGCAGGCATCTAACTCTTGTCACTTAGTATATGCTCAATAAAAACTGGAAGGATTAATTAATGGATAAATAAACTAGTTAAAAAACAAACACCTGAAACAACAGGATACCAACCCAGACTGATAACTTAGTTCTAGCAAACTTTAGAATACTCCCTTACATAACCCTCACTCTGAAGGTGATGTGATGACCCCAGGCTGCCATGGGTTGTAGATTTAGCTTGGCAAAATACTTACCCAGAATTCAACTTCACTGAGCCTTATTCATCTCTGCCCTGCCACTGTCTCCAATAGCTGAAAGACTAAGGCTTCTCTGACTTTGTTATTCTCCATTGTATTCTCCACAATTTTTTTTTATTCCTCCCTTCCAAACACATTTTATTTTTGTATTTGCAAAAAATTTGGACATGGGCTTTTCTTCTGCTCACTAGAATGTCTGCAGATGACACATAGCGGTTTAAAAGCTCAAGCTTCAGATCAGACTAAATGCAAACATAACTACTATTTATGTATTAGCATGTCACCTTCAAAAACCTACTTGATATGTCTAAACCTCAGTATCTGGTATGCAAGATGGGGCTAATAGAAGTACCTACCTCAGAGTTTTTATGGAAATTGTATTAGATCATGTACCAAATATAGTAAGCATAGCTCTTGATAGCTATTTTTAAAATAATAGGATGAGAGTGAAAAATGTCTTTTCATTTGGCTGTTCAGTTCACAAAACCAAAAGAAAGAGAAATCCCCTTTATCTTCCTAAGAAAGTGTTCATTGAGTAGTCTAGTTATGAAGATGGGATGGTTTGGCTTAACTTTAGCTCTCGTGCCTATCCTGGCAATGACGCTGAGATGTTTTGATTGTCAGCCTTGGTCATGTGACTTCCTCAATGGGCTGGGAGGGGTAAGGGAATGGGCTTAACTCCTCACGCAAACCACATGGACTGAGAGTGAGAGGGGGAGAGATTCACTAAAGGAAAATCAGAGTGCTGCAACTGGAAAAAGCTTTAAAGGCTGCTATGAATCTCTAAAGTACTAAACCAACTTTTGGATAACCAATGTAGAATGATATTACTAACCAAGAGAAATGAAAGCACCTCTAAATGCCTGCTTTCTCCTATTTGAACCAAAATGTGGAGATAAACAAGAGAAACAGGTAAATTAAAAGCCTATCCTGATTTAATTGGAGCAACAAAGGAATAATTATTGCAGTAGAGGCCACGAAGTTGAGTCTAAGCATTGCCAATGTAAAGGACATAAGCAAAATAGTTGCAAGCGAAGAATTAGAATGTTCCCAACATAAATAAGAGATCAATGTTAGAGGTGATAGATATCATAATTATCATGATTTGCTCATTACGCATTGTACATATGTATCAGAATATCACATGTATTCTCCAAATTTGTACAACTATTACACATAACCTTAAAAAAGCAAATATGTATGTAGGTTAATCAGGGTTTACTTTAACAGACAATTTGGCTAAACAGGAATTTCTTTGTAGAATTCTTTCTTCCCTCCCTCAAAAATTACCCAGATACTTACTTCAAGTTTTCCACTTTGCCTACAGATATACAGCTTTGAAAGACATGTCTCCTAAAAGTTAAACCATTCACTTATCCAAATGGGAAATATGTGAGTAAAAGGACTGAAATTATGCAAATAAAAGGATCAGTTTTTCTAAGCCTGTTTGTCCTTTTTACATTTGAATAAGACCTTGTGTATTCTCTTCTCTCAGGAAAGAATGTGTAAGAATAATAAAATTCAGAAGGACGTAAGTTGCCAATACTTTCTCATGCAACTATGTCCCATCAGCTTTTGTGGACATAGAATTAAGTTCTGTTGACAGCAAGCTCCAAATATTGCTTAAATCAGGCCATTTTGTCCTACAGTCCTTAACCCCATAACTCTGTGTGTGTGTGTGTGTGTGTGTGTGTGTGTGTGTGTGTATGTGTGTGTGTATGTGTATGTTTCTTTTTCTCTCTCCCCTTACATTTCACTCACAAGGAATTCCCTCTTTTTATATCATTTACCAACAGGGTCATCAAACATGAAAGAATGAACACAACATTTAGACAATATAATTTTGTTTCCTAAATAGAATGTCAGATACACAAGCAAGTTTAAAAATGTTCACATGAAAAGACAAAATAAGTAAATGTGGAAGGTAAGTACGGAAGTCGCAGAACATTTCCTTTCTTTTCTTTTGCTCTTAAATTAAACATGCATTTATGCATTACAAATTAAAGGGCGTTATGGGAAGACCATTAAAAAGGATATGAAACATGAAAATCTCAAGTCATAAATCATGAAAACAATTAAATAAATGACCAGTGAGATTCTCAACCCCTAAGCCAAGTATTATATTGAAGATGTCAAGTTAATAGACACTGTATGCTTCCACCAAGATGGCCGAATAGGAGCAGCTCCGGAGCGCAGTTCCCAGTGAGAGCAATGTAGAAGGTGAGTGATCTCTGCATCACCAACCAAAGTACCAGGTTCATCTCAACAGGACTGGTTGGACAGTAGGTGTAGCCCAAGAAGGGCAAACCGAGGCAGGGTGGGGGTGCTGCCTCACCTGGGAAGTGCAACGGGCCAGAGAACCGCACCCCCTCCACCACCCAATGGAGGTCATTGGGGACTTTTCCAGCCACTCTGGCACTCTGGTTCAGATTCTGCACTTCTCGCATGGTCTTTACAGCCCACAGACCAGGAGATTCCCCACCAGCTGACAAGGGCTGTGGGTTTCCAGCACAGAATGTGGCAGCCGTTTGAGCCAGTGCCATGGGTTTCCGGCACAAATCTGGGTGGTCATTTTAGCTGGCACCTGGAATGACTGTGAGACAGAGTCACCCCATTTCCCCTATAAAAAAGGGGGCTGAAGGCAGGGGAGCCAAGTGATCTGGCTCGGCAAGTGCCTGCCCCCCCCACCTACTTCCCCCGCCAACAAAGACCAGCAAACTGAAACCCACTGGTTGGGATTTTCACCGCAAGCACAGCAGTTTGACCTTGACCAAGGATGGTTGAGCTCAGTGGGGGGAGGGCATCCACCATAACTGAGGCCATCTGCTATTACTGAGGCAGGTCTAACTTTACCTGTGTAAACAAAATCCTAAGGAAGTTTACATAGCAGCTGGTTGGAGCCTGTGGCAGCTTAGCAATGCCTTTGCAGGCAGACTGTGAATAGACTCCCTCCTTGCTGGGTAGGGCATCTCTGAAAAATGGCAGCAGCCCATCAGGGACTTACAAATAAAGCCCCACCTTCCCACGACAGAGCACCTGGAAAAAGGGGTGGTTGTGAGTTCCACTGCAGCAGACTTAAACATCCCTGCCCAGCAGCTCTGAAGGGAGCAACGGAGCTTCCCAGCACAGCACTCAAGCTCTGATAAGGGACAGATGGCCTCCACAAGTGGCTCCCTGACCCCAGTATATCCAAAGAGACACCACATGTAGGAGAGCTCTGGCTGACGTCTGGCAGGTACCCTTCAGGGACGAAGCTACCAGAGGAAGAAACAGGCAGCAATCCTTGCTGTTCTGCAGCCCCTGCATGTGATTCCCAGGCAAGAAGGGTCTGGGGTGGATCTGCAGCAGTCCTGCAGCAGAGGGGCCTGACTGTTAGAAGGAAAATAAAAAACAGAAAGAAATAGCTTCAACTTCAACAGAAAGGATGTCCACTCAGAGACCCCATCCAAAAGTCACCACTTCAAAGACCAAAGGTAGATAAATCCATGAAGATGGGGAAGAAACCAGCATAAAAAGGCTGAAATCACTGAAAACCAGAATGTCTCTCCTCCTTCAAGGGGAACACAACTCCTCACCAGCAAGGGAACAAACTGGATGGAGAATGAGTTTGATAAATTAACAGAAGCGGGCTTCAGGAGGTGAGTAATAACAAACTTCTCTGAGCTAAAGGAACATGTTCTAACCAAATGCAAAGAAACTAAGAACCTTGAAAAAACGTTAGACAAAATGCTAACTAGAATAACCAGCCTATAGAAGAATATAAATGACTTGATGGAGCTGAAAAACACAGCACGAGAACTTCACAAACATACACAAGTTTCAATAGCCAAATCGAACAAGTAGAAGAAAGGATATCAGAGACTGATGATCAACTCAATGAAATAAAATGAGAAGGCAAGACTAGAGAAAAAAAGAGTGAAAAGAAATGAACAAAGCCTGCAAGAAATACAAAATTATGTGGAAAGACCTAATCTACCTTTGATTGGTGTACCTGAATGTGATGGAAAGAATGAATCCAAGCTGGAAAACACTCTTCAGGATATTATCCAGGAGAACTTCCCCAACCTAGCAAGGTAGGCCAACATTCAAATCCAGGAAATACAGATAATACCACAAAGATATTTCTCAAGAAGAGCAACCCAAAGGCACATAATCGTCAGATTCACCAGGGTTAAAATGAAGGAAAAAATACTAAGGACAGTCAGAGAGAAAGATTGGGTTACCCACAAAGGGAAGCCCATCAGACTCACAGTGTATCTCTCAGCAGAAACCCTACAAGCCAGAAGAGAGTAGGGGTCGATATTCAACATCCTTAAAGAAAAGAACTTTCAACCCAGAATTTGATATCCAGCCAAACTAAGCTTCAAAAGTGAAGGAGAAATAAAATCCTTTATGGACAAGCAATTGCTGAGAAATTTTGTCACCACCAGGCCTGCCTTACAAGAGCTCCTAAAGGAAACACTAAACATGGAAAGGAACAACAAGTACCAGCCACTGCAAAAACATACCAAATGGTAAAGACCAATGACACAATGAAGAAACTGCATTAACTAACAGGCAAAACACCCAGCTAGTATCAAAATGGCAGGATCAAATTCACACATAACAATATTAACCTTAAATGTAAATAGGCTAAATGCCCCAATCAAAAGACACAGACTGGCAAATTGGATAAAAAGTCAAGACCTATTGGTATGCTGTATTCAGTAGACCCATCTCACATGCAAAGACACACAGAGACTGAAAATAAAGGGATGGAGGAAGATATACAAAGCAAATAGAGAGCAAAAAAGCAGCGGTTGTGATCCTAATCTCTGATAAAACAGACTTTAAACCAACAAAGAACAAAAAAGACAAAGAAGGGCACTACATAATGGTAACAGGATCAGTGCAAGAAGAAAGGCTAACTATCCTAAATATTTATGCACCCAATACAGGAGCACCCAGATACATAAAGCAAGTTCTTAATGACCTACGAAGAGACGTAGACTCCCTCAAAATAATAGTGGGAGACTTTAACACTCCACTGTCAATACTAGGCAGATCAATGACACAGAAAATTAGCAAGGATATCCAGAACTTGAACTCAGATCTGGACCAGGCAGACCTAATAGACATCTGCAGAACTCTCCACCCCATATCTACTAATATACATTCTTCTCAGCACCATATCACACTTACTCAAAAATTGACCATATAATTGGAAGTAAATCACTTCTCGGCAAATGCAAAAGAACAGAAATCATAACAACCCGTCGCTCAGACCTCAGTGCAATCAAATTAGAACTCAGGATTAAGAAACTCACTCAAAATTGCCCAAATACATGGAAACTGAACAACCTGTTCCTGATGACTACTGGATAAATAACGAAATGAAGGCAGAAATAAAGATATTCTTCGAAACCAATGAGAATGAAAACACAACGTACCAGAATCTCTGGAACATATTTAAAGCAGTGTCTAGAGGGAAATTTGTAACACTAAATGCACACATGAGAAGCAAGGAAAGATCTAAAATCAACACCCTATCATCATAATTAAAAGAACTAGAGGAGCAAGACCAAACAAATTCAAAAGCTAGCAGAAGACAAAAAATAACTAAGATCACAGCGGAATTGAAGGAGATAGAGACACAAAAAACTTCAAAAAAAATCAATAAATCCAGGAGGTGGTTTTTTGAAAAGATCAACAAAATAGATAGACCACTAGCCAGACTAACAAAAAAGAAAAGAGACAAGAATCAAATCGTTGCAATAAAAAATGAAAAAGGGGATAACACCACTGATTTCACAGAAATACAAACTACCATCAGAGATTACTACAAACAACTCTGTGCACATAAACCAGTAAATCTAGAAGAAATGGATAAATTCCTGGACACTTACACACTCCCAACCCTAAACCAGGAAGAAGTTGAATCACTGAATAGACTAATAACAAGGTCTTAAGTTGAGTCAGCAATTAATAGCCTACCAACCAAAAAAGTCCAGGTCTAGATGGTTTCACAGCCGAATTCTAACACATATACAAAGAGGAGCTGGTTTCATTCCTTCTGAGACTATTCCAAACAATATGAAAAGAGGAAATCCTCCCTAACTCATTTTATGAGATCAACATCATCCTGATACCAAAACCTGGCAGAGACAACAACTAAAAAAGAAAATTTCAGGCCAATATCCATGATGAACATAGATGCAAAAATCTTCAATACTGGCAAACCAAATGCAACAGCACATCAAAAAGCTTATCCATCATGATCAAGTAGGCTTCATCCTGGGGATGCAAGGCTGGTTCAACATACACAGATCTATAAATGTAAAATTATCGGTGGGCCTCCTCCCCGGCGGGCCCCGGGGGGGGGAGGGGGGGGGGGGGGGGGGGGGGGGGGCCGATATGGGGGGGGGGGCCCCAAATCCATCACATAAACAGAACCAAAGACAAAAACCACATGATTATCTCAGTAGATGCAGAGAGGGCCTTTGACAAAATTCAGTTTTTATGCAAAAAACTCTCAATAAACTAGTATCGATGGAATGTATCTCAAAATAATAAAAGCTATTTACGACAAAGCTACAGCCAATATCATACTGAATGGGCAAAAACTGGAAGCGTTCCCTTTGATAATTGGCACTAGACAAGGGTGCCTTGTCTCACCATTCCTACTGAACATAATGTGGAAAGTTCTAGCCAGAGCAATTAGGCAAAAAAAAAAAAAAAGAAAAGAAAAAAAAGAAAGAAATACAGAGTATTCAATTAGGAAAAGAGGAAGTCAAATAGTCTCTATTTGCAGATGACATGATTGTATATTCAGAAGACCCCATTGTCTCAGCCCAAAATCTCCTTAAGCTGATAAGCAACTTCAGCAAAATCTCAGGATACAAAATCAACGTGCAAAAATCACAAGCATTCCTATACACTAATAACAGAGAGCCAAATCATGAGCAAACTCCCATTCACAATTGCTACAAAGAGAATAAAATATCTAGTAATACAACTAACAAAGGACATGAAGGACCTCTTCAAGGAGAACTACAAACCACTGCTCAAGGAAATAACAGAGGACACAAACAGATAGAAAAACATTCCATGCTCATGGTTAGGAAGAATCAATATTGTGAAAATGGCCATACTGCTCAAAGTAATTTATAGATTCAATGCTATCCCCATCAAGCTACCATTGACCTTCTTCACAGAACTGGAAAAAACTACCTTAAACTTCATATGAACCAAAAAGAGCCTACATAGCCAAGACAGTCCTAAGAAAAAAGAACAAAACTGGAGGCATCACACTACCTGACTTCAAACTACACTACAAGGCTACAGTAATCAAAATAGCATGGTACTGATACCAAAACAGAGATACAGACCAATGGAACAGAACAGAGGCCTTGAAAGTAACACCACACATCTACAACCATCTGATCTTTGACAAACCTGACAAAAACAAGCAATGGGGAAAGGATTCCCTGATGAGTAAATGGTGTTAGCAAAACTGACTGGTCATGTGTAGAAAGCTGAAACTGAACCCCTTCCTTACGCCATATACAAAAATTAAATCCAGATGGATTAAAGATTTAAACATAAGACCTAACATCATGAAAACTCTAAAGAAAACCTAGGCAATACCATTCAGGACATAGGCATAGGCAAGGACTTAATGACTAAAACACCAAAAGCAATGGCAACAAAAGCCTAAATAGACAAATGGGAGCTAATTAAACTTAAGAGCTTCTGCACAGCAAAAGAAACAATCCTTAGAGTGAACCGGCAACCAACAGAATGGGAAAAAATTTTTGCAAGCTACCCATCTGACAAAGGGCTAATATCCACAATCTACAAAGAACTAAAACAAATTTACAAGAAGAGAAAACATACAACCCCATCAAAAAGTGGGCAAAGGATATGAACAGACACTTTTCAAAAGAAGACATTTAGGCAGCCAACAAACATATGAAAAAATGCTTATCATCACTGGTCATTAGAGAAATGCAAACCAAAACCACATTGAGATACCATCTCACACCAGTTAGAATGGCAATCATTAAAAAAATCTGGAGACAACAGATGCTGGAGAGGATGTGGAGAAACAAGAATGCTTTTACACTGTTGGTGGGAGTGTAAATTAGTTCAACCATTGTGGAAGACAGTGTGGCAATTCCTCAAGAATCTAGAGATAGAAATGCCATTTGACCCAGCAATCCCATTACTGAGGTAGATACCTAAAGGATTTTAAATAGTTTTGTTATAAAGACACATGCACGTGTATATTCATTGAGGCATTGTTTACAATAGCAAAGACCTGGAACCAACCCAAATGCCCATCAAGGATAGACTGGATAAGACAATGTGGCACATATATACCATGGAATACTATGCAACCATAAAAAAGGATGATTTCATATCCTTTGCAGTGACATGGATGAAGCTGGAAACCATCGTTCTCAGCAAACTAACACAAGAACAGAAAACCAAACACCGCATGTTCTCACTCATAAGTGGGTGTTGAACAATGAGAACACACAGACACAGGGAAGGGGACATCACACACTGGGGTCTGCTGGGGAGTGTGGGGTTAGGGGATGGATAGCAAGGGTTGGGGAGATTGGGGAGGGATAACATTAGAAGAAATACTAAATGTAGGTGATGGGGTGATGGAGGCAGCAAACCACCATGGCATGTGTATACCTATGTAACAATCCTGCAAGATCTGCACATGTACCCCAGAACTTAAAGTATAATAATAATAAAAAAAATAGACATCGTAGAAACTGATAAACTGATACTGAGCTACATATGCAAAGAAACATTGTTTAATTCTGTTGCATTCTTAAAACATGAATATTTGAGTGAGCAGTGTGTCAGATAAGTACGCTGCAACATGACTATATTATTAACCTGAGTAAATAAACTCTGGATTGGTACATGACAAGAAATGAAAACCTGGAACCAAACAGAGGCATTCCAGGTTTTAAGTTAGACCTGTTTTTCTCTGGAAAATCTATAAGCCTATAGCCACATTACTTCTAAGATGCATCAAATCAAACAATGTCACATTAAATAAAAATATCACTGGATATTGTGAAATACTTTTGGAGAAATGTTTTATGAAAACACACCTCAAACATTAAATTTGACAGAGAGAACAAGCCTATTATTAAACAAAAAATATATCTGTATCTCTCAAAAACTCTTGACTCATTAATAGCACTTGACTCATGTTGATAGCTATCTTCCTAGTTCCAAAAGTAAATACTATAACTGTGAATGTCATCACAGAAAGGCTTTTATCATTGGATTACAAGTTGCTTGCTTCCTTAAAACCTGATCTTATTTTTTTACGGTCCTTTTTTTTTTAAAGAAAGCCTCACTTACTTATTTGATAGTGTATAATATGTTCATATATAGCAATCGGTTAAAAAAGAATCTCACTGAGATTTAATTCAGGGTCACTCAGTAATTCCCTGTTCACCAGTATCACATTCATATAGCCAATTGCTTGTACATCTACTCCAGATAGCATCTTCTCCAAAATGACTTCCATGAGCACACTTCTTACCACTAAAGTTATTTTCAAGAACTCAATTATTTTGTGCAATGAGATAAAGTACCAATACATGTATAATTGGGGGAATTACTCCCTCCTCTATACCACCTATTTAACCTCTAATCATTATACTTGCGGCAGTGAATTATAGATGTTTGTTTAAATGCCTGTCTGAATCATGAGCCTCTGGGTTACCTGAATATGAAGCCTTGTTATATTCATTTTTGTATCCAGTAGTGGATGCTGTCTTAGCCTTGTCCCCTTTATGGAGCCAATGCACTTTTCTTGCAGTTGTGATCTTGGCTGCTAATGGCCCATAATTATCTTTCTCCAGAGAGTTGTCTTTGGCCAACAGGAGCTCAAGAATGCCTAACGGTGGATCCCTCATCAAATGACTAAATGATTCAAGGGCAGAAAGGATCAGCCTCTTGGCTTGGGGTGAGATACGTCTGTGGTGTTGTTCACAGAGGTTCTCTGGTGTTGGTCCAAGTTCTCTAAAGATTCATTGAGGTCAGACTTAGTGAAACCTATATCTCTGCTTAGCTTCTTCCTCATAATATCCTAATCTACTTCCTTAGAAGTTTATCCTGAAAACGCTTCATCAGTGAAGGACTTGCACAAGATTCCCCAACTCCCACTATATACTTTTAGGAAATCTGACCTAAAACACAGCTCTAAGCACATTGATTTTTGTGACAAATACTCAGTTTCTCCTTTTAAACTTTGAAATTCATAAGAACAGACATGATGATTTATTTATCTCTTCATATCCAAGACCCAATTCAGCACCTGATACATAGCAAACTTTCAAAAATATTTACAAATTTGAATTAATATGTGTGTACATTTACCTCATTCATTATCTTCATTTTGTACTAAATAAACAAATGGTAGGAAAAGAAAAAGGTAAATCTAAAGATTATCGTTGCCATTATAATTTAATTCCAAGCTTTCTCCAAAACCAAAAGAATATAAATTGTTGGTTGAAGTAGTCAGGTCTGAATTAAAGAGGGCTGAAGAATCCCTTCCCCTATCTTCTATGCCTACAATAAAGGAGATAATCAAAAAATAGTATCTCATCAGTTCAACAGATTCATTAACAGTAGCTAATGGTCATATACCAGAACTCAATTTTCTTTTTTTTTCTTTTTTCAACTTTCCGTGAGTATATTTTCCATTCCTCACTTTCATCCTACTCCCATATTAAATCAGCATTAGGTTCGTAAATGTCAAGGCAACTCTAGGAAATAAAGATGGGGCATTTTCTCAGTTGCAGCACAGTATATCACCGGAGATTAAAACAAATGTGGAGCTCAGGTCTCTATTGTATCCTTTGCAAATGATCCTATTTCTCTTCACTAAGCAAGATAGATCAGATTCTACCAAAGGAATTAACAAGTTCATCTAGAAGGACAAGGACTCCTATATTAATCAAAAGCATGTGAATATATCTAAATTAATCTGAAGGCACGAGTTTCTCCATCAGTGTTTCTGTTTGCGCCTATGTCTTACTAGGAAAGTTGCAGGATTTCCGTGATTAGAAAATGGAACAATATTTTCAGTATTCTAATTATAATTTCTGTTACTTATTGATCATCCCAAAGTTTGGCTAAGAAAGCATAAAAATTAATTGACTCTTCACAGATATATTTTGTTTTGAGGGTAGAGAGAGCCTTCTGATGAGAAAGGCTCATTAGGTTTCTATTATTTTAACTTGTGTCAAATAGGCAAGATCCTTCCATGAATACAAGAACAAAATAACTCAAAGACTGTCTCTAAGACAATCTCCTGTTTGGGAACATTTGTGTTGGTCAGCTCCTCTGTGAACTTCCAGCCACCAATTATATTTTTATTATGGAGTTATGAACAAAACTCCTTATATGAAGATTAAGGGTGAGGGTGTAATAGGGGAAGAGGAATTCCAAAGAAAACTGATGTTTAATCTGGAATCAGTTGCCATTTAACCCAAGTGAACTGCTGGGAATGTGCAGTCATTTTTTCATCTTCCTGTCTTAGTCTGTTTGGGCTGCTATAACAAAATATGATAGATTGGGTTGCTTAAACAACAAAAATTTATTTTTCATGATTATAGAGGCAAGAAGTCCAAGTTTAATATCCCATGCTTGGTAAGAGACCTATTCTTTTCTTGCTGTATCTTCACATGGCTGAGAGAGGGATCATAATCATATCACTTGTGTCTCTTCATATAAGAACACTAATCCAATTCATGAGACCTCCACTGTCATTACCTGTTTACCTTCCAAATACCCCCATCTCCAAATATCATAACATTAGGATTAGGGTTTAACATATGACTATAAAGGGGGCACAATCAGTCCATTGAAACATTCTTTAAAATGGCTTTAAGGGGGTATATTTTTATCTTTATTTTATAACTGTTAAAATTTGGTTTTACAGATATCGAATGATTTTACAAAGTCACATGGCTACTAAATTGTCGAGCTTATATTTAAACCAAGGGTCCTCTGCTCCAAAGTCCACCATCTTTTGACTCCATAACTCTGTATTAATTTAACTAGAACAGTTGGCCTTTGAACAATGTGGGACTTAGGGGCATCAAACCCTCATGCACAAAAATCTGTGTATAACTTTTGACACCTCCCAAACCTATTAATAGCCCACTGTTGACTGGAAGCCTTATCAATAACATAAAGTTGATTAACATATTTTATGTCATTTGTATTATATATTATATTTTTACAGTATATATGCTAGAGAAAAAAGTTATTAAGAAAATAAAAAAAGAAAATATATTTACTATGGATTAAGTGTAGGTGGTTCATCATAAAGGTGTCTTCATCCTCATCATCTTTATGAGGTTCAGTAGGCTGAAGAAGAAGGGATCATTCTTGCTGTCTCGGGGTAGCAGAGGAGGAAGAGATGGAGAGGAGGCAAGAGAAGCAGGCACACTTGGAGTTAATTTTTATTGAAACAAAATGTGCACATAAGTGAACCCTGCAATTCAAACTTGCATTATTCAAGGATCAGTTATATTTATGAAGATCTATTTTTTGCTGAGCTCTCAGTATCTCTGACTTAGGAACTAAAAGAACATTTCTTTTGGACACTTATTTTTTTATTAAACCATTTTTATAATCTCACCAACCTTCTGCTATACTACCCACTAACTAGCAACTAATAAAAAATATGTTTAAAAAAGCAATTATTTATCCTGATGAAGAGTGGATGCAGTCTTCTTTAAGGTTAACAAAATGAGTTAGTAAAATTCAGTGGATCCTTTGAAGGCATGCAAATCTTTGGAGTATGTCAGCAAATGAGGAAAAGCAATATTGGATTAAGCAAAATTATTGGTACTCTCAATTTTGCAGCCAAATGCCCAAAGCCAACTTAGTATGTTCATAGCTCCGTGGCCTTCCAAACTCTGGGGAAATTTCAAAATTACTGTCTGATCCTCTGAGTCAGGAAGAAATGAGGCAAGGCTGGGTTCTATTCTCAATGGAGCTGGGGAGAAAATTAAGCTCCTCTCTGGTTTCTTTGTGAAATGGGGTACAAAGTCATCTACTAAAAGTGAAAGGTGTGAGATAAAGATGACGTGACTTAAAAAGAGTTGTAAAGCGGGCCGGGCGCGGTGGCTCAGGCCTGTAATCCCAGCACTTTGGGAGGCCGAGGCGGGCGGATCACGAGGTCAAGAGATCGAGACCGTCCTGGTCAACATGGTGAAACCCCGTCTCTACTAAAAATACAAAAAAATTAGCTGGGCGTGGTGGCGCGCACCTGTAGTCCCAGCTACTCAGGAGGCTGAGGCAGGAGAATGCTTGAACCCGGGCAGCGGAGGTTGCAGTGAGCCAAGGTCGCGCCACTGCACTCCAGCCTGGTGCCTGGTGACTGAGTGAGACTCTGTCTCAAAAAAAAAAAAAAAAAAAAAAAAAAGAGTTGTAAAGCTAAAACTCACTGTCTTGAAGAATGGGAGGAAAGATTGACAGGTGACAGTTATTAGAATGGAAGCTCTATGAGATCAAGGAATTTTTCTCCCATCTCACTTTGGTGTTTGGTACTTCATAGGTGTTCAATAAATGTTTGTAGAATAAGCAACCTCAGGATAAATTCTTGTTTTCATTTTGTGGGATCTAAAATATGATGTGGAAATAAGTTAAATACATTAACATTATTATAAAGAAATTGCTAACATCTCATGCTGTATCATCTCTCTTTCCTGTTTCCTATAATTGCAAAGTTGAGATCTGTATAAAATGACTACCAAGGGGGAATTAAAGGTACAAGGATTTAGCCTGAAAAATACCTATGCAAGATGGGTCTAGGTTATGTTCCCAGGCTTTGCTTTGGTTATGGTGAAGTGGTTTGTGAATATTGTGAGATGAGTCTGTGCGGTTTTTTGGGAACACTGCAAGTCACAGTTACTTTCTTACCTCTCCCCTTTGAAAGAGCTAACCTGACTCCTTTTTCCTTTTAATTACAACTGTTATTTTAGATTAAGTGGGTACATGTTCAGGTTTGGTACATGAATATGTGCTAAAATTTGTAGTACAATTGATCCTGTCACCCAAGTAGTGAGAACAGTACACAATAGTTATTTTTTCACCCCTTGCTATTCTCCTTCCCCTTTGTCAGTGCCCATTGTCTATTGTCATTTTTATGTCCATGAGTACCCAATGTTTAGCTCCCATTTATAAGTGAGAGTATATGGTATTTGGCTTTCTGTTTCTGTGTTAATTTACTTAGGATAATGGCCTCCAGTTGTATCCATCTTGTGGCAAAGGAAATGATTTTGCTCTTTTATGTGGCTGCATAGTATTCCATGGTATATATGTACCACACTTTCTCTATCCAATCCACCTTTGATGGGCACTTATGTTGAATTCATGTCTTTGCTACTGTGAATATTTCTGTGATCATTGTACAAGTGCATATGTCTTTTTGGTAGAACAATTTATTTGACCTTGGATATATACCCAATAATGGGATTGTTGGGTCTAATGGTAGTCCTGAGTTCCTTAGAAATTTCTAAGCTGTTTTCCACAATGGCTGAACTAATATACCTTCCCACGAACATTGTCTGAGTGTTCCCTTTTCTCTGCAGCCTCACCAGTATCTGCTGTTTTCTGGCTTTTTAAGTATAGATATCCTGAATATGTTCCATTGTCAAGAGCCAGAATCTCTCAAATGCAGCACCTTCCAGTCTTTTCTTCTCCCTCCAGAGGAGTTTCTGCCAAGGCTACAGAAAGTTGTCCTATCTTCCTGCTGACAGCTGCCCATCAGTTTTCACACACTGTTTTGCAGAAAGTTCTAAACTTCTGTAGGAAGCAGTACTTTGGGAGGTTTATAAGGTTTATAAGTACTCATCTGGCCTAGATATGTTGTATCACGTTTTATTCAGGTTTAGGGGCTACTTTCTTCTCATTTCCCCATATCATCAGCTTCTCATGACCATGGCTGCTTTAGTTCACCAGTTTCTATGTGTTTGACTCCAGAATAGAAGAAGGGGAAATAGCAGTGTTACCCTTTCTTTTATTCTTGGTGCATTGGTCAAGTTTAAGCTTTCCACATTTCCTTGCAAATCTGACAAAGCATTTTTAATCTCCATATGAAAGCCAATGTTTAATGCAAATATTTATTAAATCTGTATAAAATATACAAATTAGTAAATTATTACTAATGACATGACTTTCTATATTATTCTTCACAGCTGAACCAGGGAAAGTTTCTTTCATTTTAAACAAGAAATTCATTTTTGACTATGCAGTATACCTAGCTAATCCATTTCAGGTTTTCAGTATAATACAGATTTGTCTACATTTACAAAATGAAAGACTTAGCTGCAAGAAAAACGATAAAATAGCAAGACTGCATTTCAAAGCAACATGGGAAAACCATTATACCAAAATTCATTTTAAACAAGTTAGTGCTAGACAGTGTGAGTTGAGTGTGATTACTGGTTCTGGAAATCCATTATGAAACAGATAAAGTTAAACATTGCCCTGGATAATTGATGCATTGAATTGCATTCATTTATCTATTAAATAGCAAACAGAGCTCAATTTTGGTAGGAGAGTTAGGGTATCTGGGAGAAGATTTTATCTTAAGAACGTAGGTAAGAACAAGTTAGGTTAAGAAATTAAAAGTACAGAGTAAGAATTTTATACAGTCTTTTAGAATATGGTGAATTGATGGTATGCCAATTTAACTCAATTGGAACTACGTTTCATAAAATCTATTTCCTGTATAGTTCTTGTTAATGTGAAGTATCAGCCACATTCTTTTTGTACTCAGAAGGTCAACGCAAGCAATGAGGCCCCTGCAGCGTACCTGCATTGTTGGTTATTGGGGGGCTCACTATCTTGCAGTGGCATCCCCCCCTACAGTTCCTACAGCTCCTGCCAGTCCTCATTTATTGCTGGCTCCTGTGCTAGGTGCAGATTTAGCTCTATGATGAAGAGCACATGGTTTCTTTTGCAGAATACCCCCATCGTCAACATATAAAAACAGTGAGAGACTATCCCTGATTTAACCTGTTCTCATAGGCTCCAGCTTCAAAGGTTCCCATTTGTTCTGGCTTTCATCACTTCATAGACATCCTGATTCTCAACCTCCTGCCTCCTGCGTCACTTCATAGGCATCCTGATTCTCCACCATCGAACCCAGAAGAAAATGGTTTAGCCATGCTCCACAACTATGTAAGGTGAGGCACATTCGTAATATATTAATCTGTATTTCATAGAGGTTGTGTTTCTCTGATCAAACCCTGACTGAAATACAGTATGAGATTATTAGAGCGGGGGGGGAAAATTGGGATGACAAAGAAAGCATCTTTCATTTCAGAGAAGGAAGACAACGCCTTTGACTAAGCTACTATTGCTGCAATGTTTGCTGAAATGTTTAATAGAAGTTAAATCTGCCGTATTTAAGAACTCAAGGTATATACTGAGTATGAAACAATTTACTAACAGACCATTTTCTAGAGGTTCAGTATGTCCATATAGCTTTATCCTATTTTTGAAGTTATTGGTTACTCAGTTTTAAATAATACACAATAGTTGAGTGACCACTGTATATTTATGACTAACATTTCATATGTATTCAAGGATTAACATTATCTAGGTGACAATAGCATTCTTAGTACTGATGGTCAACTTTTAAGTGTTGCTTGGTATATCACTTTGGGGCAAATTTGTATGTGTGGCCTGATTTTTCTTCTCAAAACCATTCTGAGAAATCAGAAAAGAGCCAACAAGCAATTGGGGTTTGGAAAGTAAAAAGAAAACAAACATTTCTGGGGCCCATTCTATCATATTTGCACTATGTAACTTCGGCTAACTCTCATAAATCCTCTATGGTTAGACTTACTATTCCTATTTTATAATTAGGAAAATCGAGACTCAAAGAATGAAAGTTAAAATCTCATACTTTATAAATGGCTGTGAATCAAGTTTTTTACAACTGCAAAGCCCAGGATCTTTCTGCTACCTGGTGCTTCTTCAAGGCAAGGGAAATGTGTATTTCTCAAGGTTGGCTAATCAGGCTTACAGCTTTCTGCTTTTACATCCTTCTTTGCTGTTACTTCACTCCAGATAAATAAATAGTCTTAACTCTGCCTCTGTATTGTAAAAAATCCTCTTTCTAGCTTGAAGAAAGTTGTGGAGACCTATACTCAAAGTCTCAGCCAAGGTCATTGTTGATGTTAGATACACTGTGACTTTCTCTTCTGTTTTCTATAACCAGGTCTTTATTTTTCTCAAACCTTCACTTTATACTCAAGATTTATTAATTGGAGACCTGTCTCATTATTTATTCTATAAGCACTGAGAGTAGAGTATGGGCCGGACATAAACATTAGGGTTAATGAATAATGAATGGAATCTATCCACAATAAGATATTTCTAGTATAAGAGGTAACTATGTAAAATAAAAATTTTAGCAAAATACAATACTACATAATTTGAGAATGTGCAAGGACAGAAGGGATCAACTCTACTGGGAGAATGAGCAATGTAGGCTTCATAAATGAAGTACTGCTTGAGTTAAGACTTGAAGGACAAGGAAGATTTTTTAAGGTGAAAGTTTTATAGTCAGAGGTAATAGCATGTGCAAAAAGATAGTGGCATAAAGTAGAGTTACTCTTTTAGAATTACAATTACTCAATGTATTGGAATATAAAGAATGAGAGGAGAAACTGGGCAATGAGGCTGATGGAGAAGGCATAAACTAGACCATGAATGACTGTTTGGGTCAAGCTAAAGAATTTGGACTTTTATCCTGAGGACAATGGAGGTCATTAGAATGTTTAAATAGAGGAGGAATGTAATTACATGTGTAAGTCTGATATCTCTGTCTGAAGAATGAATTGGAAGAAGGGTCAATATTGACCCTGGAGTGGCTTCTGTTTCTCAAACTTAGTCTACTAGTTCTGGAACTCTGAGCTAGCCTAGACCAGCAGGAACCCACCACTTTCTACCTGCTCCCTTTCTAGAAGTCAAGGCCCTTCTTCCTTGCCTTCTATCTATTATATGCTACAGCGAATGGATACTTTGCTGTTCTATCTATTGGGTTCTCTATCTGACCCTCATTGCCAGATCTTTGGGTCACAACCCATCCTCCCTCCACCATATATGCTACTGATTGGGCCTCCATTATTACCTATACTATCCTTGTGGATCTTGTTGGTTTCTTAATACCAGCCATTCTCTATTTGTTCCACTCCAGCCCCTCTAAGTGTCTAGGGTTAGGCAGATGTTTTCCTTCAATAACTCTGAATTCTAAGTGACCAGTTCTATCAGTTAATCTTAATCTTGGCTATTTTCACATATATGTAAATTGGGCTGAATGAACTTCTGAATACAGTGCTTATCTTGTAATTTTGATATTGGACATGGGTAATGAGAATATGCAAAAAATCCAATTAAAGAAACATTTTAAAAATTCTGCATATCAACTATATTGTTAATTGCCTAAAGTTAAAGAAAGTCTTTGGCTTGCTACCACCTTGGGACTCTAAGCTCTTCTATAAGTGAGTGAAGCCATAATTCTATCAATGGGAAAACTGTAGTAACCTTTAGAACCAGAAAAGGTTGAGGTGCATTATACATTCAGAAAAGTAAGGAGATAAGAGGCAAGCAGAACTGTATGATAAGGTGTTAGTGTCTGACAACTGAATAGCAGTAACAGAAAACAATGGAGAACATTTTCATCTCTTGGTAATTGGTGCTTTCTGATAGTAAACTATTTTCAGTATATTTAACATGTCTGAAAAGTGTTACATTTTTAATATGTTACATAAATAAAAAAATTTAAAAGATGCAAAAGAAAGAATCAAACACTAGACTACAAAACTTCAGAGAATCATCTAAGCACCAGGGAGGAAGTATGATACTGTAATGAAAAAAAAAGTCCCCAACGTATAATACCTAGAATTTTCATTTCAGCAATTGTCCCTCAATATTGAGACCCTTTGTCTATTCCAGAGGGGTAAGAGTAGGTAGAATTTTACCTAAAATCCCCTCAAGTTTCCAGTTCTTCTAGTTACTTCCTCCTCAAAATTCTTTCTGTTACTAATTAATGGCACCTTGTTATGGCCTCTGTGTTAGTTTGAACAAAAAGAGTCATTTCCCAATGGGTTGTAAAAATGAATGAGGCGTGGAGAGAAGTTATACTTTATACAGCGGTAGACTCACAGAATTTTAGTGACATTCAAGATTAAGTTCCTGTCTTTTACAAAAAAGTGAATCGAAAACCAGAGAAGTGAAGTTGTATTAATTAGGATCAAAAGTGGTTCCAGGTTTCATAGGAGCATTAGGCTTGTTTTGAGAATCTACTTTAAAAAAATAACATAAAATACTGATTTTAAAAAATGTTTTAAATATAGTTGATTAAAAACAAAAAAAAAATCCAAAAAACTAATTTTCTCTGTATATACAGTAATAGTAATTATTAATTAAAAGTAATAAAGGACAGATGCCACATAAACTTGAAATAATTGGGTTAAAATTTCAAGAGCTTTTAAATAAACAATTCAATGGTATTACACAAACTGCAAACAAACAAAAACCACATATAAGACTTTGGGAGCAGCTTGTAAAGGTGAGATTTAATATTCTAATCCAAAATGAACGAGATAAAACCCAATTTGAATAAGTAAAAGCCAAATAAGAGTGAATGACCCAGTCATGGGAAATGTAGGGAGACAGAGGGACATCAGGAATAACTGGAACCAGAAACATGGACCTCCCCAGGACTGTGTCTGCATCGGTTTCTCTCTGCATGTTGGCCTTATTCCCTTTCACTGTAGACCAGCATTCTTCAGAGTCAAAGAACCATGGCCACTGACCATTCATAAGTTATGCACCGTAAAGCTTCAGCCAATGCAGGAAAGCTCTCACTGGGCCAAGCCAAATTCTAGGGAAGAACCTTAATTGGTCCAGCTTAGGCCCAAGTCAACTATTGCTAAAGGAGTAGATCTAATAACAATATAGGGCCACCACTGGCACATGGTCAGTGCAATAAAGGACCCAGTGAAGAAGAATCTGGAAAGACAAAACAACTACCTCGTGATTTACTCAAAATTGAACAGCGAATAAGCAGTAGGTTCAGGATCATAATCTTAGGATCCATTTCCATACAAAGTTCTTTCTCTGAAAGTGGCAGCAGATATTAAACAATTTAATTTTCCTGGCTCAGCACTTTTGTGTTTTCTTAATCATAGAAAATTATCAAAATACCAAAACAAAGACAAGATCAAACACAAAATAATTTTAGTTTTTTTCATTCAAAACACTTAGAAGTTCTTCTAAATGATCACTATGTTTATATATCAATTCTCATTAGATATTTATTAATGAAAAATATAGGACATATGGATTAGGTGTGCATTATATATTAACATAGATTTGAAACTGTCCTTTTGCTATTCTGATTCTATTTATTTTCTTATTGCCTCTTTATAATAGATATAGGATGCACAAAAAAGTGGTAGTTGGTCTTGCACTGAGATAAACTGAAGATAATTTTACAGTGCTTTAATATACAAATAGCATCACTAAAGCTATCACTTACTGTGTTTGTAAAAATGTGACTTTAGCCACATTTTTAAAAACAAGTAGCATATTGCTAAACGTTTCAGACCAAAAACTTCCTGCATAAGGAAGTTGGTATTGATTTGCATTTCCTAGTTAAGTAATTCTCTATTGATTTATATTTCTTTGCCTTAAACAAAGTGCTTCAATCACTGGAAACATTAAAATAAGAGGAATTGAAAATGGGGAAATTTTGACAAAATATATTGTAATAGAAAGAAAACTCCAAGCCTCCCTTTTTTCTCCCTCCACTCAGCTTAGCAGCATTTTTAAAATTTCATCTCAATTTTTCAACAAACAAATTCTCATTGTTCTACAACAGCTCCAGGAATTCCTCTCCATTTGGATACATAGCATAAGTAGAATGAATTGCTGGAAAGATTTTACATAGTGCCTAAATGATACCACTCTGCTTGAGATGACACAAAAAACAAAAATAAAAACCAAAAACAGAGCTTTGAAAATAATTAATGGGATGATAGTCGAATAGGAACAGCTCTGGATTGCAGTTCCCAGTGAAAATGCAGAGGGTGAGTGATCCGCATTTCCAAACTAATTTTCACTGCCCACAGACCAGAAGATTCCTGGGTGGAAAAGTGCCACAAGTCTCCAGTGCAGCTGTTTCAGTCAGTGCAGTGGGTCTCCACACAAAAACTCACACAAATCCAGGCACCGTTTCAACTGGCAATTGGAATGCCTGGGAGACAGAGTCACACGTTCAACTGAAAAAAAGGGACTGAAACAGGGAGCCAAGTGATCTGGCTCGGCCAGTCCCACCCCCACAAAGACCAGCAATCTGAAATGCTCTGGATTGAGACTTTCACAGCAATCAAAGCTTGTCCCCAGACAGTCCAGCTCTGTGGGTGGAAGTGCATCTGCCATTACCGGCAGTCCACCACTACTGAGGCACTCCGCCATTACTGAGGCAGCCCACCATTACCGAGGAAGTCTGCCATTACCGAGGCAGTCTGCCACTACCGAGGCAGTCTGCCATTACTGAGGCAATCCGCCATCACTGAGGCAGTCCGCCATTACAGAGACACTCAGCCATTACTGAGGCAGACTGCCATTACTGAGGCAGTTCTAACTATACCCTTATAAACAAAACTGCAAGGAAGTTCACACAGCAGCTGGGCAGAGCACATGGCAGCTCAGCAATGCCTCTGCTGGCAGACTGTGACTAAGCTACCTCCTCACTGGGCAGAGCATCTCTGAAAAAGGCAGCAGCATGACAGGAACTTATAAATATAGCCCCACCTTCCAGGAACAGAGCACCCAGGAAAAAAAGGCGGTCCATGAGTTCTGCTGCAGGAGACTTAAATGTACCTGCCCAGCAGCTCTGAATGGAACAACGGAGCTCACAGCTCAGCACTTGAGCTCCTATAAGGAACAGACTGTCTCCTCAAGCAGCTCCCTGACCCCCAAATATCCAAAGAGACACCTTATAAAGGAGAGCTCAGGCTGACATCTGGCTGGTCTACTACTGGGACAAAGATAACAGAAGAAGAAACTGGCAACAACCCTTACTGTTCTGCAGCCACTGCAGGTAATCCCCCAGGCAAGCAGGGTCTGGAGTGGATCTCCAGCAGTACTACAGCAGAGAGGCCTGACTATTAGAAAGAAAACTAAGATACAGAAAGAAATAACTTTATCATCAACAAAAATGATGCCCACTCAGAGACCCCATCTGAAAGTCACCAACTACAAAAACCACAGGTAGATAAATCCATAAAGATAGGAAGAAACCAGTGCAAAAAGGATGAAAACATCCAAAATCAGAACACCTCTCCTCCTCCAAGGGATCACAACTCCTCACCTGCAAGGGAACAAGGCTGGATGGAGAATGAGTCTGATGAATTGACAGAAACAGGCTTCAGAAGGTGACTAATAACAAACTTCTCTGAGCTAAAAGAACATGTTCTAACCGAATGCAAAGAAACTAAGAACCTTGAA
Organism: Ateles fusciceps; assembly: GCA_036589455.1. Lineage (NCBI taxonomy): Eukaryota > Metazoa > Chordata > Mammalia > Primates > Atelidae > Ateles > Ateles fusciceps. Next base: position 5,881,399 of record JAZHEH010000045.1, on the reverse strand, counting down.
AAAAGGTTTGATGAAATGCTAACGAGAATAAACAGCTTAGGAGGAATATAAATGAATTGATGGAGCTGAAAAACACGAGAATTTCGTGAAGCATACACAAGTTTCAATAGCCGAATTGACCAAGCGGAAGGAACCAAAAGAGAGCCTGCATAGCCAAATCAATTCTAAGCAAAAAGAACAAAGCAGGAGGCATCACACTACCAGACTTCAAACTATACTTCAAGGCTACAGTAATCAAAAGAGCATGGTACTAGTACCAAAACAGACATATAGACCAATGGAACAGAACAGAGGCCTCAGAGGCAACACAACACATCTACAAGGATTCCCTGTTTAATAAATGGTGTTGGGACAACTGGCTAGCCATGTGCAGAAAGCAGAAACTGGATCCCTTCCTGACACGTTACACTAAAATTAACTCCAGATGGATTAAAGACTTAAACATAAGACCTGACATCATAAAAACCCTAGAAGAAAATCTAGGCAAAACCATTCAGGACATAGGCATAGGCAAGGACTTAATGACTAAAACAACAAAAGCATTGGCAACAAAAGCCAAAATAGACAAATGGGATCTAATCAAACTCCACTGCTTCTGCACGGCAAAAGAAACAGTCATTAGAGTGAATAGGCAACCAACAGAATAGGAAAAAATTTTTGCAGTCTACCCATCTGACAAAGGGCTGATATCCAGAATCTACAAAGAACTAAGACAGATTTACAAGAAAAAAATAAACAAGCCCATTCAAAAGTGGGTGAAGGATATGAACAGACACTTTACAAAAGAAGATATACATGAGGCCAACAAACATATAAAAAAATGCTTATCATTACTGGTCATTAGAGAAATGCAAATCAAAACTACATTGAGATACCATCTCACGCCAGTTAGAATGGCGATCATTAAAAAATCTGGAGACAACAGATGCTGGAGAGGATGTGGAGAAATAGGAACATTTTTACACTGTTGGTGGGAGTGTAAATTAGTTCAACCATTGTGGAAGACTGTGTGGCAATTCCTCAAGGACCTAGAAATAGAAATTCCATTTGACCCAGCAATCCCATTACTGGATATATATCCAAAGGTTTATAAATTGTTCTACTATAAGGACACATGCACATGAACGTTCATTACAGCACAGTTTACAATAGCAAAGACCTGGAACCAACCCAAATGCCCATCAATGATAGACTGGACAGGGAAAATGTGGCACATATACACCATGGAATATTATGCAGCCATCAAAAAAGATGAGTTCGTGTCCATTGTAGGGACATGGATGAAGCTGGAAACCATCATTCTCAGCAAACTGACACAAGAACAGAAAATCAAACACCGCATGTTCTCACTCATAGGTGGGTGTGAACAATGAGAACACATGGACACAGGGAGGGGAGCATCACACACTGGGGTCTGTCGGGGGGAAATAGGGGAAGGACAGCGTGGGGTGGGGAGTTGGGGGAGAGATAGCATGGGGGAGAAATGCCAGATACAGGTGATGGGGAGGAAGGCAGCAAATCACACTGCCATGTGTGTACCTATGTGACAATCTTGCATGTTCTTCACATGTACCCCAAAACCTAAAATGCAATAAAAAAATAAAAAGAAAAAAAAATGAGAAGGCAAGATTAGAGAAAAAAAGAGTAAAAGGAAATGAAGAAAGCCTCGAAGAAATATGGGATTATGTGAAAAGACCTAATCTACATTTGATTGGTGTACCTGAATGTGATGGAGAGAATGAATCCAAGCTGGAAAACACTCTTCAGGATATTTTCTAGGAGAACTTCCCCTACCTAGCAAGGCAGGCCAATATTCAGGTACAGGAAATACAGAAAACATCACAAAGATATTCCTAAAGAAGAGCAACCCCAAGGCACATAATCATCAGATTCACCAAGGTTGAAATGAAGGAAAAAATGCTAAGAGCAGCCAGAGAGAAAGGTCAGGTTACCCACACAGGGAAGCCCATCGAACTCACAGCAGATCTCTTGGTAGAAACCCTGAAAGCCAGAATAGAGTGGGGGCCAATATTCAACATCCTTAAAGAAAAGAACTTTCAACCTAGAATTTCATTTGCAGCCAAACTAAGCTTCATAAGAAAAGGAGAAATAAAATGCTTTATGAAAAGCAATTGCTCAGAGATTTCATCACCACCAGGCCTGCTTTACAAGAGCTCCTGAAGGAAGCACTAAACATAGAAAGGAACAACCAGTACCAGCCACTCCAAAAACATACCAAATGGTAAACAGCATTGACACAATGAAGAAACTGCATCAACAAATGGGCAAAACCACCAGCTAGCATCAAAATAGCAGGATCAAATTCACACATAACAATATTAACCTTTAATGTAAATGGGCTAAATGCCCCAATCAAAAGACACATGCTGGCAAATTGGATAAAAAGTCAAAACCCATCAGTGTGCTGTATCCAGGAAACCCATCTTACATGCAAGGATACACATAGGCTCAAAATAAAGGGATGCAGAAAGATTTACCATGCAAATGGAGAGCAAAAAAAAGCAGGAGTTGCAATCCCAGTCTCTGATAAAATAGACTTTAAACCAACAAAGATCAAAAGAGACAAAGAAGGGCATTACATAATAGTAAAAGGATCAATGCAACAAGAAGAGCTAATGATCCTAAATATATATGCACCCAATACAGGAGCACCCAGATACATAAAGCAAGTTCTTAATGACTTACAAAGAGACTTAGACTCCCACACAATAATAGTGGGAGATTTTAACAATCCACTGTCAACATTAGACAGATCAACAACACAGAAAATTAACAAGGATATCCAGGACCTGAACTCAGACCTGGTCCAAGAAAACCTAATAGACATTTACAGAACTCTCCACCCCAAATCCACAGAATATACATTCTTCTCAGCACCACATCACACCTACTCTAAAATTGACCACATAATTGGAAGTAAATCACTCCTCAGTAAATGCAAAAGAATAGAATTCGTAACAAACAGTCTCTCAGACCACAGTGCAATCAAATTAGAACTCATAATTCAGAAACTAACTCAGAACTGCACAACTTCATGGAAACTGAACATCTTTCTTCAATGTTGACTGGATAAACAATGAAATGAAGGCAGAAATAAAGATGTTCTTCAAAACCAACGAGAATGAAGACACAACACACCAGAATCTCTGGGACACATTTAAAGCAGTCTCTAAAGGAAAACATATAGCAACAAATGCCCACATGAAAAGCAAGGAGAGATCTAAAATGGACACCCTATTGTCAAAATTGAAATAGCTAGAGGAGCAAGATAAAAAAAAAACTCAAAACCCAGCAGAAGACAAGAAATAACTAAGATCAAAGAAGAACTGAAGCAGACAGAGACACAAAAAACCCTTCAAAAAAATCAATAAATCCAGGAGCTGGTTTTTTGAAAAGATCAACAAAATAGACAGACCACTAGCCAGATTAATAAAAAAGAAAAGAGAGAATAATCAAATAGATGCAATAAAAAATGATAAAGGGGATATCACCACAGATTCCACAGAAGTACAATCCACCATCAGAGATTACTACAGACAACTCTACGCACATAAACCAGTAAACCTGGAAGAAATGGATAAATTCCTGGACACTTGCACCCTCCCAAGCCTAAAACAGGAAGAAGTTGAAACCCTGAATAGACCAATAACAAGGGCTGAAAATGAGGCAGCAATCAAAAGCCTACCACCCAAAAAAAGCCCAGGTCCAGATGGGTTCACAGCCGAGTTCTACCAGACATAAAAAGAGGAGCTAATACCACTCCTTCTGAAACTATTCCAAACAATCCAAAAGAGGGAATCCTTCCCAAATCATTTTATAAGACCAACATCATCCTGATACCAAAACATGGCAGATAATCAACAAGAAAAGAAAACTTCAGGCCAATATCCATGATGAACATAGATGCAAAAATCTTCAATAAATACTGGCAAACTGATTGCAACAGCACATCAAAAAGCTTATCCATAATGATCAAGTAGGCTTCATCCCGGGGATGCAAGGCTGGTTCAACATACGCAAGTCTATAAACGTAATTCACCACATAAACAGAACAAAAGACAAAAAACTCATGGTTATCTCAATAGATGCAGAGAAGGCCTTTGACAAAATTCAACAGCCCTTTTGCTAAAAACTCTCAATAAACTAGGTATTGATGGAACTTATCTCAAAATAATAAAAGCTGTTTATGACAAACCCACAGCCAATATCATACTGAATGGGTAAAAACTGGAAACATTCCCTTTGAAATCTGGCACTAGACAAGGATGCCCTCTCTCACCACTCCTATTCAATACAGTATTGGAAGTTCTAGCCAGAGCAATCAGGCAAGAAAAAGAAATAAAGGGTATTCAATTAGGAAAGGAGGAAGTCGAATTATCTCTATTTGCAGACGACATGTTTGTATATCTAGAAGACCCATTGTCTCAGCCCAGAATCTCCTGAAACTGATAAGCAACTTTAGCAAAGTCTCAGGATACAAAATCAATGTGCAAAAATCACAAGCATTCCTATACACCAATAACAGGCTTAAAGAGAGCCAAATCAAGAATGAAATGCCATTCAGAATTGCTACAAAGATAATAAAATACCCAGGAATACAACTAACAAAGTGTGTGAAGGATCTCTTCAAGGAGAACTACAAACCACTGCTCAATGACATAAGAGAGAACACAAACAGATGGAGAAACATTCCATGCTCATGGTTAGGAAGAATCAGTATCATAAAAATGGCCATACTGCCCAAAGTAATTTATTGATTCAGCGCTATCCCCCATCAAGCTACCAATGACCTTCTTCACAGAACTGGAAAAAACCACCTTAAACTTCAGATGAAACCAAAAGAGAGCCCGCATATCCAAGTCAATTCTAAGCAAAAAGAACAAAGCTGGAGGCATCATGCTATCTGACTTCAAACTATATTACAAATCTACAGTAATCAAAACAGCATGGTACTGGTACCAAAACAGAGATATAGACCAATGGAATAGAACAGAGGCCTCAGAGGCAATGCCACACATCTACAACCATCTGATCTTTGACAAACCTCACAGAAACAAGCAACGGGGAAAGGATTCCCCCGTTTAAAAAATAGTGTTGTGAAAACTGGCTAGCTATGTGCAGAAAGCAGAAACTGGACCCCTTCCTGACACCTTACACTAAAATTAACTCCAGATGGATTAAAGACTTAAACATAAGACCTAATACCATAAAAACCCTAGAAGAAAACCTAGGCAAAACCATTCAGGACAGAAGCATAGGCATAGGCAAGGACTTCATGACTAAAACAACAAAAGCATTGGCAACAAAAGCCAAAATAGACAAATGGGATCTAATTAAACTCCAGAGCTTCTGCACAGCAAAAGAAACAATCATTAGAGTGAACTGGCAACCAACAGAATGGGAAAAAATTTTTGCAATCTACCCATCTGACAAAGGACTTATATCCAGAATCTACAAAGAACTAAAACAGATTTACAAGAAAAAAACAAACAAACCCATTCAAAAGTGGTCAAAGGATGTCTTTTCAAAAGAAGACATGTATGATAAACATATGAAAAAATGCTCATCATCACTGGTAATTAGAGAAGTGCAAATAAAAATTACATTGAGATACCATCTCACGCCTGTTAGAATAGCAATCATTAAAAAATCTGGAGACAACAGATGCTGGAGATGATGTGGAGAAATATGAACACTTTCACATTATTGGTGGGAGTGAACATTAGTTCAACCATTGTGGAAGACAATGTGGCAATTCCTCAAGGACCTAGAAATAGAAATTCCATTTGACCCAGCAATCCCATTACTGGGTATATATCCAAAGGATTATAAATCATTGTATTATAAAGACACATGCACACGTATGTTCACTGCAGCACTGTTTACAATAGCAAAGACTTGGAACCAAGCCAAATGCCCATCGATGATAGACTGGAGAGGGAAAATGTGGCACATATATACCATGGAATACTATGCAGCCATAAAAAACGATGAGCTCATGTCCTTTGTAAGGACATGGATGAATCTGGAAACTATCATTTTCAGCAAACTGACACAAGAACAGAAAATCAAACACCACATAGGCAGGTGTTGAACAACAAGAACACATGGACACAGGGAGGGGAGCATCACCCACTGAGGTCTGTTGGGGGGGGACTTGGGGAGGGACAGTGGCAGGTAGGGAGTTGGGGAGGGATAACATGGGGAGAAATGCCAGATATAGGTGAAAGGGATGGAGGCAGCAAACCACATTGCCATGTATGTACCTATGCAACAATCCAGCATATTCTTCACATGCACCCCAGAACTTAAAATGCAATAAAAAATAAAAAATAAATACATTTTAAAAAAAGAAAATAATTAATGGATTTCAGCTTCAGCTCCCTTTTACCAAGGAAGCGTTCTCTTTAAGCTCAGCCTCATGACCTGTTAAGGGCATGACCAAGGCTATAGTTGTTTCCCCCATCTACTGATGGCAAGAGCAGAAAAAGCCTCAACTCAGAAGTGGGCTTCAGGACTCCAGAAATTTGAGAGTCAATGAAGGATCATGAACATCACCCAAATGAAGACATACGAATTATTTTCTAAATGAGTAAGAACAAAATCTGTTAATGTTAATTTTCAATTTCCTTCACATAGACTGAATCCTGCCGAGGAGGCTCACAGCACAGGGCTGCTTATGGAGAAGACAAGAAGACAGGATGCATGAGGAGAATGTGTGACAATGTGATTTCCCAGCAGATGACCTACAGTAGTAACACAATACAGAAGGTGTCCAAAGAAACATCATAAGAGGCCCACAGCGCTGTGAAACATTGAGAAACCTAAGCTGAGCTCTCACCAGCCTGGTAAATTCCATTGGCACCAAGATGCTGAGCCAATTTAAATGCAAAGCAAAACACTTGCAAGGTTTGGCAGACTCTTTAAAATGTAATTATAGCAACTTATCCAAGGATGAGTTTAACACATAAGCAACTTTGAGAAGACTGCTGATCACATTCAAACATTTTATGCTCCACATACATACACAGTGACATTACCTGGAGGATGTTCTTTCTTAATTAAAAAAAAAAAGCCATTTCTTTTCCTCTCACACTTTGAAAAGTATGTTGTTATTTACATGCATTTGTATCTTTAATTTTTTAATTCTTCAGTTTCTCCACCGATACTGTACTACGTGATGGTAATTTAGAATAATGTCTCAGATATGCTTAGTGCTACAGTAAGTCTCCATTCTCCTTTGCCATCTTGCCCACACTGCAAAACCAACCTGGTAATCTCTGCACATCTCAGCCTTTATCTGTGCCCAGGGAGAATGACTTCTACCAACTGTGTCACCTAAGCTCCCTTGGGTTCCATTGCCAGTTGGGTTTGGCCAGTAGGAGGCACTGAAATGAAGTCAGATAACTGAAGGAGAGAGAGATTGAGTTACCCCCTATTCTCTTCCAACAACGTGGCAGCTTAGCAGGACTTGTGTTCCTCTGTAATGGGTATATCAGATGGCCTTTGTCACATCGTGGCAGCTCTCTCCAAATGCCAGTGACTGCCTCCCCTTGCCCATGCTGGCCTTATGGTGGTAATGACTCCCTGTCATTGTTAGTTTCAGAGGGCTTTGCCAATTCTTTTTTAATTCCTTAACTCCACCCATACCTTGGTACAGAGTCCCTTAATTATGCTTTCTTAAGTTATTCTCATATATACAAATCTTTCCTCCCAGGACTCTGATTAATACAATTGACAAAGAAATATCATTTATTGCAATACCAAATCTAAAGGCCTGCATATCTATTAGCAGCAAAGTTGATGCAAAATGAAATGACAACAGTCCCACAGACAAGGGCATATATTTCCAGAAAGCAGTATGGTGTAATGGATCTGTACATAGCCTGATATTACAGTTAAAAGTCTGGTTCTTCTGCTTAGATCTATGAACTCGAGCAACTTTTCCAGCTTTTCAAAACCTGTTCTTTTTTAATAAGATAAGGCTGATAATAATATGTCCCTTATAAATTTGGTGCTAGATTAAATGAGATAATTTAGTTTAAACTCATAGCATGCCACAAGCATTAAAACCGGGAGCATGACAGTTATAATTGTGGCAATGGTGTCAAAATGATGTTTCCAGTGATAAAACCTCAACTGAGAGTTGTAATCTAAACATTCTAAAGACAAGTCCTTTCATGATCTATGCTAAGGAAAGTCCATAGTGCTTTTTTATTCAGTTTACAAGTTGCCACAGCATTATTGTTACTGCCAAAGAATGATCAGCAATATGCTGGATTATTTTCTCAATTAATCTCAGGTTAGATGAGGTTCTTAGCTTTGAAATATTTCCTCTCCCCATCCCAGAATAATACAGAATGAAAGTGACAATTACAAAGGTGATGATGATGATGGTAACTTTTACTGAGATTAACCACATGCCAGGACTGTTTCAAGCATTTTACATGTGTTAAATCTTTCGATCCTCATAACAATTACATGTGGTTGCATATTATTGTTTTCCCATTTTGCAGATACAGCATCCAGGGGCAAAGATTAAGTAACTTGGCCATGGTCAAATCTAGTAAGTGGTAGAAATGAAGTTATAACCCTGGAGTTCAAGTGCCACCATCCATATGCAAAAATGCCCAGTTATACTACCCTAGTCTGCCATTGTGGCTGTACTTTTCATGTCATGGATATCTGAGTTCCATCTTTATGAATGTAAACATTTTATTCAGAATTATAACCCCAATGAAAGTTTTTTTGTCAAGCATGCATTTTACAGAGCAAATATCATTAGGCCTTTTAAAGTTATTATTGAACTTTCTACTCAGCACAGGTAAAAATTTTTATTGAATTTATATTCATCATGATTGTTTTCTGTGAACTGTATACTGAATATCTAATTTATTAGTCAGTCATTTTGTCCACATCATGTGAGTGATTATAGCTTCTATCGGTAGGACTCTTATTATTATAATAAAGCTTCAGCAGACCCACATTTAATTTATATGAATTCAGTCAACTTGGCCAAAATGTAGAATAAATCTAAAGGTCTCAGTGATTTCTAAATCTACTCTCAAGGGATTATCAAACATGAAAAAATTGTATACATGATGAAGGTTGTGATTCCTCCAGGAAGAAATTAAGAAATTAGTGGAACCAGGGTTGATGAGAAACAGACTATTAACATAATCTCAAAATGCATCCCTATAAATTATAATTTACAGAAATAACAATTTACAGTACAACAGAGAAAGCAAACAACACCATAACCAAGTTATGAACATTAACATCATAAATAAAGTGTAAACACACATGACGTACGTACAAATGTGACAGCCTAAGAAGGACATAACATTACTTATTTAGCAATCCAACCAGTAAGTACTAAACCAGAATTAGATGATAAGGAAACGTCAGGTGAACCAAACTGGGGACAGTCTATGAAACATATAGCTTGTAATCTTTCAAAATACCAAGGTTAGGAAAGAAGGAAAAAAAAAGCCAGGAAAAGTTAGCCTTAAGATTGAATTAAATGAGATTTAGGAAATGTGGTAACTTAAGTGCAATACATGACCTGGACCAGATTCTGTACTAGAAGAAAAATGGCTGTGAGTGCTATTATTGGGATAATTGATGAAATTGGAATGTGGACTCTACATTAGATAAAATTAGCATAACAATATTACATTTCTTGAATTTGATAACTAGGTTGTGGTTTTGTAAGAAAATACCCTTGAGAAATATACACTAAAGTATTAAGGGATAAAAAATAATGATGTATGCAATCTATTCTCAAATGGTTCAGCAAAAATGTGTGTGTGTGTGTGTGTTTGTGTGTGTGTGTGTGTGTATGTGTACAATGAGAGAATAAAAAAGCAAATGTGGAACAATATTCAAAATCGGTGAATCTATGTAACAGATATAAAATTATTCTTTGTACTTTTGTAAAACTCTACATTGGAACTTATTTCAAGATAAAAAATTGTTTAACAAAATAATTCCTGGAAGGCCTTAGGGAAACATTAACCAAAATTGGGGAACTTGCTAAAATATATTGTAGAAAATTATAATAATACTGGAATTTAAAATTTCCACAAAATTGCAGAAGTGTTGCAAAAACCCTCAAATTATTTACTTGCTGATTATGGTCCTTCTATGGAATTGCATAGTGAACATATTATCCTGTAATACATGCATATTAGTGAATAGAGCTATCTACCAAGAATCTTGTAATCTATATTTATAGGCAATTTAGGGATTTTCCAGGGTGATTTTTACTATGTGTGATTTTCAACTTGTTTTAGAACCAAAAACCGTGTTTGAAATATTACCTCAGTATATTTCTAGAAAGTCTAGTTTTTCTAGATCAGTTTTTGCAGATCTAAATGTTTAAGGATGCAGTCTGCAACATGAGGGAGTTTGTATTGAGTAGACAGGCTGTTTTTCGTTTATCACAGGAAGACAGAGCACTATGTTGACATATTCTTAGCAGCATCTTGCAGGAGGGAGAGAAAAGTCAAGATATGCACGTTTTGAGGATCTGGTATAAGGTAAAGTTTTCAATGTGGGAGTATGCTTAGAATTGGGTAAAACTTGATCAGACATGGTGGCTTATACCTGTAATCCCAGCACTTTGGGAAGCCAAAGCAGGCAGATTATCTGAGGTCAGGAGTTCAAGACCAGCCTGGCCAACATGATGAAACCCCATCTCTACTAAAAATACAAAATTAGCCAGGCATGGTGATACATGCCTGTAATCCCACTACTTACTACTCAGGAGGCTGAGGCAGGAGAATCACTTGAACCCGGGAGGTGGAGGTTGCAGTGACTCGAGATCACGCCATTGCATTCCAGCTTGGGCAACAAGAGCAAAAACCCATCTCAAAAAAAAAAAAAAAAAAAAGAACTGGGCAAAACTTGTGATATAATAGTTTAGGGTTGGTACATAAAGGGCAAGACAGTGTTTACAGGTGAGTTAAAGAATAAACATTTGCTTGTTAAGCTCAGTTGAATCATCTATTATGCTGATTAGAGGCTATTTATTCATATAAGAATAAGTTAAACAATATGATTTTGAGATAAATGGACTTTAGAAATTTTCTAAATCAAGCAATAAAGTTATTTGAAACTTTATCTTCTTGGGCAAGAGTTGTATGAAATAGCAAAGATACATTAAGATGGACTGCGTAGGTGGTTTCTGTTCTGTTTCTATTCTTTTAGACCTAGAAATAGTAATAGCTCCCAGCAGTTACTAACCACAGGGTGCCTCATTATCTGTGGTTCGTTTCCCTTCACCCTGCCTACATCCTCAAAGATAACCTTTCTTAATACTTTTTTCAATTACTCTAATTGAATATGCCATCTGTTTCTTCATAGGACCCTAACTGATAAAGATGAGTCAGATAAACATTTGTTCACTTGTATATATTTAGAAATTCACCAACTCTCAAAAAATTACTTGGTTGTCTGGAATTAATCAATTGCATTGCTATTCCAATTCAATATTACTGCGTATGGTGTAGTTACTGTTGGTGCAGCAAAATGCAAGCTTCAGAGTAAAAGATTATGCTTTGTGCCTGGACCTATTTGACCTCACCTACAGAAGTAAGTGGTCTCATTCTTAATCTCTTTCATTAGTTCCGACAAAGGACAGGAGAAAAACTACTCCAGCCAAATACTGGGAATTTAGCACTTGCATGGCTTATTCCTGCACTTTTGTTCTGGTTCTGAAAAGTGCACTTATTTTTAACTTTTATCAGTCTCTGTCTTCATTCTTGCCTGTCCCAGTTGTCAAGAATTGGAGATTTGACTATAAATCATAGTCAAGAGCAAGGGCAACTACCTACTGGCTGCCTGATTGTTGCTGCTGGCCTGTCTGGAGTCTTAGCATTACTCTTTGAACCCCTCTTCCCTCCAGCTGTGTAACCAAAACACTGGAGCTATTTCAGTGACTTTGTGGGATTTTCATGTAATGCACTATAAGGGGACAGCCCTCCTGATTAATAATATGTGTTTAATTTTTACTGCCTAAATTACTCTTAGGTTGTGTGTGGGTGTGTGTATGTATTGAGCCTCCAGTGCCACTGCCTATGTACACTACCTCCTCTACTGCTATACCCTTTAGTGTGGTATCTGTCCCCTAAGTATCTAATGGAGAAAATAAATAAGGGTTGTCTGCCAACTCCCCCTGTAATATACTCACAAAAGCTTGTGAATCTTTAAAAGAAACAAAGCAAAGAAAATAAATGCATGTCTAAGCACATTTCCTGAATATGTGTAAGTTCTCTGGCCTTTCTCTTCCCTACAAAGATTACCATCATCTTTAATATAAATACCTCGCAAACATCCGCCAAGTGCTGTATTGAATTATTTAGTATGATTTAGCATGGCTGCTTGTTCTCTGTTAGAACTGTGTGGAATGAAATGAAAGAAAGGACGTAAGGCAGACACAGAGGAGCACAATTATAAGCAAATCACACTACGTTTCATTCATCATTCTGTGCTTTCATGCCAGGAACTATTTCAGTTTAGTTATAATATGCACATTATATTTATTTCAATGAGAAACAAATACTCATATAACACATATCCCAATACTTAGATAGATAAAAGTGAACTCTACTCGAAAGCCTATGTCACATGCAATTCCCCCTGGCACTTTGGAAAGGAAGGGTACTGCTTTTGTAAAGAACATATTATGAATAGCCAATGTTTAAGCAGAAAACACAAAATCCCTCTTTGGGTTTCATATTGGATGCCACTCTCAGGGAGCTGTGTAACCAAAACCCTGGAGTCGTTTCAGTGACTTGCTGGGCTTCTCATGTGATGCGTTATAAGGGGACAACCCTCCCGATTAAGAATATGTGCTTAATTTTTATTGTATAAATTATACAGTATACAATCTAATATGCTAATTAAAAGCTTTGGCTTTCAAGTTAGACAAACCTGAGTTTGAATTCAAGCACCTACTCTTACTAGCTCTATTGGCTTTTGCAAATTGATTTGTTTCATTAAACTTTGGTCACCTCAACTAAAAACGGTGATAAAACTAGCTGCTACTCATGAGGGTATTATGAGAATTAAATGAAATAGTACATGAAAAATACAAAGCATGATGTCTAACACAGGCAAACATTTCACACTACCATGTCATTTGAAGTTGCTGTTTAAATATTGGACTTGCACAGGGGAATAGCCGGTTTTCACATTTAACCCTATTATCTTCATTTAGATGAAACCCAAATAAATAATACTTGCTTACTTCTTTCTGCCCACCAGGTGCTAATAATCAAGAGCCCACTAGGGATTTTCAAGTGAAAGTTCCACCAGCACATCACAATTTCTGTGTCTTAATTCGGGTATATTATTTTCCATCTAACAAGAAAGTTCCTCCTATTGACTTACTGACTACTGTTAAACTGGAAAAATTCCCTTGTTTTCAAAGATAGCTAGAATCATGAATTTGACTTGATCTCGTTAAAGACTAAGGAAACTGGAAAATAGAACCAAATGAACACAGCATTGTGCTTCTCCAGATCTGTCTATCTATCTATCTATCTATCTATCTACCTACATATCTATCTCCCTATTTATATATATATATATATATATATATTATTTACTTTTATGTGACAAATAATATTTATGCATATTTAGAGTGCTACGTAATATTTTTTTTTTTTTTGAAGACAAGCTCTCATTCTCTCACCCAGCCTGAAGTATAGTGACAAGATCCTGGCTCATTGTAACCTCGGACTCCTGGACTCAAGCAATCCTTCCCTTTAGCCTCCTGTGTAGCTGGGATTACAAGCACATGCTACCACACCTGCCTATTTTTTTTTTTTTTTCCTAGAGATGAGGTCTTACTATGTTGCTCAGGATGGGCTTGAACTTCTGGACTCAGGCAATCCTCCCACCTTGGTCTCCCAAAATACTGGTATTGCAGGCATGAGCCATTGTCCCTGGCCTGATGTTTTGATCTATGTACATATGGTAGAAGGATGCAATCAAGCCAATTAACATATGCTTTGCCTTACCACTCTATCATTTGTTTTTCTGATAACATTAAATATCTGTTCATTGACCTCAGAGATCTTATGTCCCCTTAAGATATTACACTCTGTTATCTTTCATCAGAATTACCAGGCAGAGTCTGGTGAGGGGCTACTTTATATTGGGCTAAAGGCTTCGCTGATAAGTTGGCATGAGCAGAAATCTATACAACATGAGGCATGAGCCATGCAACTCTGAGGGAAGAACATTCCAGGGAGAGGGAAAGCAAGTGCAAAGGCCCTGAGGCAGGAGCTTGCTTGGAAAGGTGAGTCTATGGTAAGGTGGCCCACAGGGTGGGGACAGAAGGAGCCAGGAGCCCCAGACTGCAGGGATATGTGGGCAATTGGGAAGGTTTTAGAATCTCTACTGTATGCCTTGCCAAAAAATTCTTAGCTAGTAAGTGGCAGACCTGGGGAAAACTTTGAGTATTCAAATTTGAAATCTGAGATGATGGCACATGAAGAAAGCTTCTAAGGCTTCTAAGGGAAGAAGATAAGGCTCTTCATGGCACCTTTAAGCACCACAACAAGGACCCACTATTTTTTCTTCTCAGTGCCACTAGGAATCCAGAATAACTAGGATCTGTCTGGTTCCAACTCACATATGAAACCAGCTCATGTTCTCAGTCATTTCTCCTTTTCCTTTTGCTCAAAACCTCCTAATGGGAGAACCAAAAGAAGAGATCATATTCCCTGTGCTCTCTGCTTTAGCCACTTGTTAAAATTTAGTTCCAATGAAGCTCTGCCATGCTCTTCAGTTGTGCTGTAAGATGAATCACTTGGACACTTTTGTTTTCCTCTTTCTGCAAAAATAAAGATACTGATGCTATTAATATTTTCAAAGTCTGCTTTTTGCCAGAAACATGAGGTAACAGTGTAGAATGGTTTTGGTCTATTTTCTAGAAAGATTATATGTTAACAATATTCATTAAGTAATTTTATGCCCCCAGCCAGTGCTAGGTATCATAGAGCATGAAAAGAAGTAAAATGTCCAGGTCCTGACCACACAGAACTCAGAATTCTGTTCAGGGATGGAATATTCATCCATAAGCAACACCAAGGGTTTAAGGTCCTTACCATTAAAAAAAGGGCCACAGTGATGTTGCCAGGTCCCTTAGGCCCAACTACCTAATAGGGTCTAAGAATTAGCTGACATCTGGCTAGGATTTAGGCTTCTCTGAATTAATAGGAAACTTGGTCCCAATTTCTCCCTTCAAGATATATAAACTCTCCATATATATTTAAAAATCACATCAGATTTTAAAAGTATAAGAAGAATGCTAAGATCATACAATTCCCTCAGTGAAATTAGAAGCACTCATACCTATATATATTCTGTTCAACAAGGCAGGTCAAAGGGCTATTTTCTAGTGATTTTTTAAGATACCCTAACCTACCCCCACCCTCAACATTTCCCACTGACCCAACCAAAGTGCTTATAATTTCCACTTTTTGTGTTACTTCTTTAGAATAAATATGTTGTTTATTGAAAGTCTTTGTTAGAATGTAAGCAAGTTACTAAGAAGAAGTAACTCATTAACTGATTAACATGGATTAATATATCAATTTCAAGGAGGAAGATGTTAGGAGACTGTAAATATGTAGGGTTTTGGAATAACAGAGAATGTTTGAGAAAACTGGAACAAAGACCTCAGAATCAGAGACCCTAAAATATTCATGAGACACATTAAGAACATGTACCTGTTGGTGAAGAGGAGAAAGAGAATGCTAAGGAAAGTTAAGAGTACATGAGTCCTTGTAGAACAATTTGAAGTCAGGTAGCGTGATGCCTCCAGCTTTGTTCTTTTTTCTTAGGATTGTCTTGGCTATGCAGGCTCTTTTTTGGTTCCATATGAAGTTTAAATTAGTTTTTTCTAATTCTGTGAAGAATATCAATGGTAGTTTGATGGGGATAGCATTGAATCTATTAATTACTTTGGGCAGTATGGCCATTTTTGTGATATTGATTCTTCTTATCCATGAGCATGGAATGTTTTTCCATTTGTTTGTGTTCTCTCTCTAATTTCCTTGAGCAGTGGTTTGTAGTTCTCCTTGAAGAGGTCTTTCACATCCCTTGTAAGTTGTATTCCTAGGTTTTTTATTTTCTTTGTAGCAATTATGAATGGAAGCTCACTCATGATTTGGCTCTCTGTTTGTCTATTATTGGAGTATGGAAATGCTTGTGATTTTTGCACATTGATTTTGTATCCTGAGACTTTGCTGAAGTTGCTTATCGGCCTAAGGAGATTTTGGGCTGAGACAATGGGGTTATAATGCCATACATCTATGACCATCTGATCTTTGACAAACCTGACAAAAACAAGCAATGTGTAAAGGATTTCCTATTTAATAAATGGTGTTGGGAAAACTGGCTAGCCATATGAGGAAAACTGAAATTGGACCTCTTTCTTACACCTTATACAAAAATTAACTCAAAACGAATTAAAGACAAACCTAAGACCAAAAACCACAAAAACCTTCAAAGAAAACCTAGATAATACCATTCAGGACATAGGTATGGGAAAACACTTCATGACTAAAACACCAAAAGCAATGGCAACAAAAGTCAAAATTGACTAATGGGATCTAATTAAACTAAAGAGCTTCTGCACAGCAAAAAGAACTATCATCAGAGTGAACAGGCAACCTACAGAATAGGAGAAAATTTTTGCAATCTATTCATCTGACAAAGAGCTATTAATATCCAGAATCCAAAATTTACAAGAAAAAAAACAACCCCAGAAAAAAAGTGGGTAAAGGGTATGAACAGACACTTCTCAAAAGGAGACATTTATGGGCCAACAAACATGAAAAAATGCTCATAATCATTGCTCATTAGAGAAATGCAAATCAAAACTACAGTGAGATTCCATCTCATGCCAGTTACAATGGCAATCATTAAAAAGTCAGGAAACAACAGATGCTGGAGAGGATGTGGAGAAATAGGAACACTTTTACACTGTTGATGGGAGTATAAATTAGTTCAACCATTGTGGAAGACAGTGTGGCGATTCCTCAAGGACCTAGAACCAGAAATACCATTTGACCCCAACAATCCCATTACTGGGTATATACCCAAATGATTATAGATCATTCTACTATAAAGACACATGCACGCATATGTCATGTTTATTGCAGCACTGTTTGCAATAGCAAAGACTTGGAACCAACCCGAATGCCCATCAATGATAGACTGGATAAAGAAAATGTGGCACATATACATCATGGAATAATATGCAGTCATAAAAAAAGGATGAGTTTGTGTCCTTTACAGTGACATGGATGAAGCTGGAAGCCATAATTCTCATCAAACTAACACAGGAACAGAATACCAAACACCACATGTTCTCACTCTTAAGTGGGAGTTGAACAGTGTGAACATATGGACACAGGGAGGGAATATCACACACCAGGGCCTGTCAGGGGGTGGGGGGCTAGGGGAGGGATAGCATTAGAAGAAATACCTAATGTAGATGACGGATTGATGGGTGCAGTAAACCACCATAGCATGTGTATACCTATGTAACAAACCTGCACGTTCTGCACATGTATTCCAGAACTTACAGTATAATAATAATAGTAATAAAAGAGTACATGAGACCAACTCTAGCAATTTTCCCATTTTGTCTAGGGCTGCTCTGGTTAATTCCTCTGCTTTATATATAGAGAAACCATTGTCCAGGGCATTTAAATGATGTGTCCATGTACACTCAGTGAGTAAGTGGAAGAATAAAGATTAGAAATCTAGATTCCCAACTCCATACCTGCTTTGCTAAATCAAAAAAAAAAAAAAAAAAAGAAAATGCAATGGCTCTGAAGATTCTTTGGTTAGGATTTTTCCAGATCCTATTTTCCAGGCTTTTTGGTCTTTGAATGAAAGTTTTTATTTATTTATTTTTATTTTGGCTACTATAAATATTTTCTTAAGAAAAGGCTATTAAACAGGGCTCGCATTGGGATTAGAATGAAAAGAAACTTAAACCCCTGGTAAACTACATCTTAAAATTCAGAAGTAGGAGAGTTCTCATGATCAGAGGTTGGTGCAATATGCAGACACATTTCCTCTTTTCTTCCCCACACTCATCTTAAAAATAATACCAGACAATAGTAGACATCAAAGCCAGCCAGCCAAGACAGGAGGAAGTGACTATTCAAACCAGGGAGGAATTCAACAAGGTAAGTCCCTAACAAATAAGTCCTGGTGATAAATGGAACAAAGCTATCACTGAATTGATCAATGTCTCAAGAACATGGATCCCATCCACAAACGTCATGAAAAGTTTTCCTGATAATGCCAGTGGTTGAGTCAGTGCTGTAGAAGAAAATTGTTTGATATAAACACCTAAAAACATTTTTTTGAGTCCTATAATATTTTTACGCTCAAGAGAAGACACTGTAATACAATGGGGGAAAAATAGTGCTTGACTCATATAGATTTGTTTTTTCAATTCCTGGCTTCAATATAAATAGTATCAAAAAGAAATGGGAAAGCACAAAATACTAATTTTATTTGTTTTACATATTTCCCAAGAATTTAAATACTTAGACTCTGTGACTCAGAAATACAATTACAGAAAAAAATTACAGACAGAAAAAATGTAAAATAATGTTTGCTGTAATATTATTTGAAATATAATTATTGGGAACAACTTAAATGTCAATATTTCTTAAGATGCTTTGGGCTGCAAGTAACAGAAAAAAATTTAAAATGGCTAAAAAACAAGAAAATTTTATTATTGTGTATGTCAAAAATGTCATGGGGAAAATATATTTCAAGAGTTGATTAATGTATTAGTTCAATGATTCATGAAGAATTATGGTTGCTAGTATCATTTTCCTCTACTTGGCATATAAACTGTTCTCACAGTAACTCCACTCATCAGTATATGGTCCCACAAATACAGGCTTCATAACAATAGTGAGCAAAAGAAGAAAAACATTTTTTTTATCCTATGGAAACACCTGTTTGGAGAAGCAGCAAAGAAGAAAGAACTTACAGACTGCCTACATAAATTGGTTATGAGTAACACATAAACAAGGAACAACAAACTGTGGAAGGCTGCAGGAGGCCTCTGAGGAGGAAGGCCTCTCCATGCCTCATGTTCTGATACAGGGTAACTTGGCTCTGTTACCATAAACATTGTGCTCAAGGACATAAAACCCCTTTGTAGCATTATTATGTAGCCAGACTTGTAGGCTCCTTGTAAGGCCCATGTTCCATCAGCTGCACATAGATAATAGGCTAAAGATAACCACATGTTGTTTTGTGAAACTCCCACACTGCTACTGTTATCAGTTCTTAGAATGACACACCAGTTTCAGCTCACTGATTCACTTCTGGCTCACTCATTCACTCCACCATCACTCCACCCCTACCCTATAGATCAAAGTGATTGTAACCAATAAATAGCGTGGTTGATCAGAACTCGGGCCTTCACTGTCTCCTCCAAAGTAATAAAGTGTTGGCCCTTGGTCCCACTTTTTCTCTTAATCTGTCTTTTTCTCATTCCTTTGTCCCACCAAACTTGGGGTACCCATGGGTGATGTAGGGCTGGTTCCCTGCAACACCTTTCCAAGAAACCTCTATTAGGCTTCTTCTCATTTCCCTTTAGCCAGAATCACATAACATACACATTCCTAAGCAAATACCAAGCTAGAGGTATGGGATTCCCTTATCTGGCCTAGGAAACCACATAGCCTATTAGTGAAAGTGGATCACTCAAATTAGAGCTGAGATCTGAAAGGAATAGGAATAGACATGACATTGAAACATTCTATACTTTGATTGAAAAAATGACATTGATGTATGGTAGTTATCTCCAATGAATAAGATTGAGAGGTCAATGAATCAAAATATGAGAGAGGTTATGCTGTGATAACAAATAGATCCTGAATTTCAGCAGTTTAATGAAATAACAATGTAAGTTTTCTTTCACACATATCAACAGCCTTATGTAAGTTGCCTGGCTCTCCTTAGCAGCTCACTTCCAAGCAGTAACAATAGGTTCAGGTTCCTTCTAACCCTACTATTTAAAGCATATTGCCTTCAAAATTATCGCAGAAGGCAAAGAGAACATGCTGACCACGCAGGGATTTTAATGGCAGCCTTAGCATTGGGTTACATTACTTTCACTAACACTCCTTTGGCCACAATGCAATTACACAGTACCTCCCCTAACTGCAAGAGAAACAAGGGAATGAAAATGAATAATAGAAGTCCAATTTGGTTATATATGGTTTCGTCTTAGTCATGAGGGATCTTAACTTGACTTTTATTTTACTTTATGCACTTGTCCCTTTTTGTTTGCTAATGGATGTTATTTTGTAAATTAAAATAGTTGTAAATAGAAAGAAAAACAATCTCTAGTTGTGTTTAATACGTTACCTGGTTATGGTAGTATTTAATGGCATTTACCTTTTACAGAAATCCTCTCTCCCTGTTTATTCCATATGAGGACTTAGAGAAGAAAACTCTTGTGCAAAGTCTGCAGGTTATGGACCCACCATAGAAGCCAAGGATTCAGAATCCAGAGATGCAAAGGAAGTCAGGACATTCTAACCAGACTTTGCTGTTGTTTGTATTTTCATTTACTTCTTTTTAGGTTTATTTTTATTATGACAAAATACACATAAAATAAAATTTACCTTGTAACCATTTTCAAGTGTGCACTTCATTAAGCTCATTAACAATGTTGTGTAGCCATCGCCACTACCTATTTCCAGAAATTTTCATCACCACAAATGAAAATTTCATATTCATTATGCAATCATTCCCTGTTTCCCTCTTCCCCAAGCCCTTGGTAACCAATAATTTGGTTTTTGTTCATATGGATTTTCCTATTCTGGATATCTCATATCAATGCAGTCATACAATATGATGCTTCTCAGATGATGTAACATGAGTCAGTATGTGATAATGTGCTAGTTTATCTTAAACTAGTCTTGGCCAGGTGCAGTAGCTTATGCCTGTAATCCTAACACTTTGGGAGATCAAGGTGGGCAGATAAGCTCAGGAGTTGGAGACCAGCCTAGGCAACATGGCAAAACCCTGTCTCTACAAAGAAATACAAATTATCCAGGCATGGTGGCACATGCTTGTAATCCCAGCTACTTGGGAGGCTAAGCTGGGTAGATCCCTTGAGCCCATGACATTGAGGCTGCAGTGAGCTGGGATTGTGCCACTGCACTCCAGCTTGGGTGACAAGAGTAAGACTCTGTCTCAAAAAGAAAAAAAAAAAAAAGATAGATAGTTTAAAAAAAAACAGTCCTAGTCAGAAAATGACTTATTTCAGTCTGAGGCCTTTAAAAATCTTTTATTTTTATCTGTAAAAGGAAAAATTAGCCACAGTATAATTGGAAGAGGTAAATATATAAACAGGAAATTACAATAATACATAACAGTAGATATTTGCATGGATCATTTGAGGACTATGAAGGAACACAGTCATCCCAAATTGATGAGCCTGAGAGAAATTCAGTAGAAGAAATCCCGGACTTTTGTATTAATGGATTAAGGAATGTTAATAAATCAAAGTGGTCTTGGGGAAGAAAAATGAAGGCCATGAAGACACCTGGAGACATGTTAAGCGAACTGGCAACTCAATAGTCTGCTAAATGAATTTCAACTAAGGCAAAACCATAGAACACACAGGATTCATAATAAGAATGTGAAATTGAAAGAATTTGTTGTAGCAAACCTCCATCTCATTCCCATGAAGCTAGGGCTCATCTTTCACTTAAACCAGATCTCACCTCTCTCAAAATCTTCAGCCACAGTGAATTCACACACATTTTAATACCTGATGATCTGTCGTCTCGTAATCATCCTTACTCATATTTTATTTCTTGTTACTATAAACAGATATTATCTCCTTCAAAATATAGACATGTAGAAGACATTTCATTGACTCCTAAGGGAGTGTCACTACCTCTTTCAGAAAAGATAAACACAAGCACATCAGGAAGATGGTGAGGTAGAAATCTATGAATTAATGTAAATAAATAATATTTCCTGGCCTAGGTTAGGATGAGGATTAGTAACACAGCTAATCAATTGTGCTTGCTTCAGGACGTGTGTGGTTTCTTGCCTGGGCAGCATACTGTCTTCCTCTGGTAGCTTCGACTCGTATCTACTTTCTTCGTGTTCTAAGGTCTTGTTTGTTATGTCAATCATGGTCTTCCCCGCCTTCAAGCCAAGGCAAGTGCAAGTAAGTTCATTTGGCTTTGCCACCCAGAAGTAAACCTGGAACTAATGGACAGCTTCTTCCCCCAGGCCACCTTGGGAATGAATGATTCAGCATCTTTGTGGTCTCTTAAAAATTCAAGCTTCTGGGAGAGTGAGTTTAGCTGATCTGGGATCACATGAAACCCACCTTGACTGCTCAACCAGTTTATTCCAAACCTATGGAGAACACCTAGGGTTGCTACCAGAGAAACACTCCTTCTGAGGCATCAGCCTCCTACTCCTACACCTCTATCAACAACCCTTGAAAAATAAAAAATCACCTTTATCTCAGTCTTAACCCATGACCTCAATGCCTAATTAAGATTTTTCTATTCTTTAGCCAAATTCATATTTCCTGGTTATAGAATATTAAAAAGGAAACATCATTGTTATGTGCCCCTCATTTTTTGGGGGGGGGGGTCATTTTCACTGTTGTACTAATGATTCTGGAAAAGCCATCTTTTTAAAAAATAATTAATAAATATCTCTAATGCACATGACTTTTAAGATGAGGTAAATAACAACAAAAAGACACAGACCTTCTTCTGAGTAGCAAAGAAATTCAGAAGAGTCAAATTCTGGAGAAGCAGAAAGACAGATGGGAGGGAATGTGAAATGTTACCACATATAATAGATTCAGGTAGCTTCAGGATATTTTCTTTAAAAAAATATTCATTACACATGACTGGAGACCTAAAAACCATTGCTCTTTGGCCAAAGACAGCACAAGAAGAATGTTGGGTTTCATACGAATCCATTTCCCTATGCACATAGAGATAGATAATAAAAAATAAACAGTAAAAAATACCTATCATTTTTTAGGCACTCAGAAAAAAAAATGGTACGTGAGAGACCCTACTCCTTCTAATAGCTTCGGGGAAATATGTAAAATGAGACAACTGGATTTTATATTATTAGTAGAGGGAGGGGAAAAATGGGTTTTGGAGCAGTGGTATTCACATTACTCATAATTGCCACAAATAGAAACTACCATGTGTGGAACATCGTGGTGTGTGAGAGAACGGGCTTTGGGGTATGCAGGCCTAGGCTTGAGTCCAGAGCCTGCTACTCACTTACCTGACTTAAGTTTGTTAATGCTTCTAAACCTCATCTTTTGACTTGTAAAATGGGGGATAATAATAGCACCTATGTCATCGGATATGAGTTTTTCTGTTATTATGCTCAATTACAGTTGTGCTAATAATCGGTAACTCAGTGCTTTTGTAAGGATTGAATTAGGTAATTTATATGCAGTGTCTTGCACATAGATGCTCAGTAAATTTTTGTTGTTATGACTAGAATATGTCTTAGTGCCATCTATCAGGATCAAAAGCTAAATAAGTTCAGGCCAGTATTTCTTAACTTATTTTTATTAACAGGACGAGAGTCCTTTTATTTACTTCTGTCCCTTCACCACCATCAACATTATGCCTGTTTAACATTTTGTCATAAAATATAGACTAATCTAGTAACAAGAGAGCAAAGATGGTGTAAGCTTCAATTTTCTCCACACATCTTTCTGACAACAGCTTCCAAGAGACAGCAAAGAACAGAAACAGCAAAGAAAACAGTCATGAACAGAATTTACAAAGAAACAGTTTGTTCAATATAAGGAAGAGCTCTCTAACAACCAGAGCTTTCAAAATATGGAATGGGCAGGCACAAACTGACAGAATCTTATGGTTGAGAAGGACTTTGAGATTATTTCTTCAGTTGTTCTCTAGGTTTTGAATTCTTTTTACACAACTTCATTTCTTCCTACATCATCCTCATTCTACTTCCTTCTCAAGTGACAGAAAAACCACTCACTCCCCAAGGGTGTCCTCTCATTTTGAGAAAGATTTTCAGGATTGGCAAACGTTTATGGTAAAGAGTCAGATAGCAAATAGTTTTGACTTTGTGGGCCACGGACAGTCTCCACTGCTACTTCTGCTGCTGTTACTTCGTCAAAAACACTTTGAAAGTATAAAAACCATGCCTCATTAACAATCCATAGAAAAACAAGCCATGGGCAAAATCCCACCTGACATAGTTTGCTAGCTCCTACTCTAAATTATAATAATTCCTCCTAGCATTAAGCCCAAACCTAACCACTATTGGTTTAACACTTAATGCCTTCAAATTTTAACCCAAAAAGTAACCCCTCTAAATGTTTCCAACTCTTAGCCTTCATTAAGTATAAGCAAATATAGTATAATGTATCCTTAAATTTCTACTACAAGTTATTGTGCTAACAACTCTTTGAGATATATGCAATGATTTTCACAATTTCCAGTCAGCAAAATGGAGACCTAAAAATGTTAAAGCACTTGCTCAAAGTTATGCAATTAGTTGGCTGGGGGTAGGGTGGGAGAGGAGGCAGGAAACAAAACCTGGAGCTTCAAGAAGCTCTTTGTACTCTGAGGTTCCATGTCCACCACCAGGAAAACACAAAGACATTAGAGTCCTCTTACTCCGGCAAATCCCAAAACAGCTGCCAAAACTCACAAAATATTCTCTTCTTCATGTTAAATATCCTCTGTTTTCTGTTGCTCAAATAACCACCATAGTGTTCCTTTTCCTTTAAGTAAGGTTTTTTAAAGTTTGTTCCTTCCGTAGTAGCTGCAGCCATTATTGATCTTTTCTCTTCTTAATGATCAATATAGTTTTGCTCCATACTTAGGATGTAAGATATGGATTTATGGAGACAGGCATTTAGGCATAGGTTTATAATAATTATTCAATTCTATCTGACTGCCTTTTTAATGTGCAAGGCACATCTATCAAAGCTTTATTTTGTTCAGTCTTAATTGTTGTGTTTTGCCTGTGTAAATATTTTATCCCCCTAAATTAATGTAAATTCTTTGAATTATGCAATGGGAAAAAACAAAGTCACGCTCTAATTATGAACAATTACTCAAAATTGGATAATAGATTCTCAAATTTCCACCATTTCCAAACAAACAGAAAAAAATCTGGAGAATGCCATGCATGGTAGGCAGCCTCTGAGACACCCCTTGGGGATTTCCACTTCTTAGCACACTGCTGAGTCATGCCTTTGTGTAACCTCTCTCTTTCAGTGTGGGCTGGACCTAGTAATGGCTTCTCACAAATAAAATACGGACAACATGATGTGATGTCACTTCCAAGACTTGTTACAAAAAGACTTCCATCTTGCTGGCTCTCTTTGATTCTGTCTCTCTCTCTTCTTTCTATTGTCTTCCTCACTTGTTCAGGTGGAGTCAGCTGTCCTGATGTGAGTTTCCTTGTGGAATGGTCCATGGCATGAAACTGAGGCCAGCACCTGGCCAAACCCTAGCAAGGAAGAGAGGCCCGCAATCCAACTGCCTGCAAGAAAATGAATCCTGCCAACAGCCACATGAGTGAGCTTAGAAATGGACTCCCTCCAAGTCAAGCCTTGACACAGCAGCTCCTGACACCTTGAGCAGAGCCTTCTGCAAAACACTAAGTTGAAATCTAAGCCATGTCTAGGTTGTTGACGCTCTAAAACTGTAAGATAAGAAATGATTGTAGGTTGAAGTCGCTGTGTTTCAACTATTTGTTACACAGCAATAGGTGACTAACATAAGTATTTTGTCTTATCAAAAAGGTATTGCGACTGCTTGGTGGGCAAGGAGTTTCCTCTGGGTGATGATGTGTTAGAACAAGATAAAGATATGGTTCCACAATGTTGTGAATGTACTACATAATATTGAATTGCAAATTTTAAAGTAATTAATTTTATGTTCTATGAATTTCACTGCAATACTCTTTTTAAAGGAAGCAGCACAAGACATAAACAGAGAAGGTAGGAGAAAAAAAGAAAGATAAAAGAAAAACAAAAATTTGCATAAGAACACTTACAAGAAAACAATACATCACAATAAATGAAAATTATGATCAAAATTCAGCACCAAGTTACTTGACCTAATAAATCTGTCAACTTACAAATGTGAGCAAATGTAGGCTCAGTTAGAAAAAAACAAGATGACAAAGGAGCTGAAATGTGTGGCACAGCACTCGGTAAATGAAGGAGAAACTATAAAAATGTTTCACTGTGAGAAAAAGAAACAAGATGAGGAACATAAAGTAGCTGTTTTTGCAATAAATAATTCTAAAACAATCCAACCCTTTAAATTATGTGAATATATAATTTGATTGAAAAAGAAAACATTAAATAGCAAAAATAAGGTAATGAAGATATTTTTATTTTAAAACCTCAATAAACTACAGGTAGATTCTGAACTTGTTTTTTTTGTTGTTCTTTAATGTACCAAAGGCCACTAAGGTACAGTCTGAAATGAAGAATTCAATTAACAAACAGAAACCAGAACTTCTACTTGTAATAAGGTAGGATATTATATTTAGTGTGAGAAGAGACAATTGTTTAAATTATTTTACAATTAGGAAATTATTTGTTATGCAACGTATTTAGGCTACACTGTGTCTGAGAATACCATGCATGGTAGGCAGCCTCTAGATACCCCCTGGGGATCCCCCCTTCGTGTTTGCTTCTCGGAAATGTATATGCGTCATGTATTTAATGTCAAAGCCAGCCCCTTCTCTCGCCATTCATCTTGTTGTTCTTCTAGATCAGTTTTTCTTAACGCTGGCCTGGGAAACTTAAAAACTTCATGATTCTACCCTCAGAAATTCTGATTTGATTGGCCTGAAATGTGGCCTGGGCATTGGATAGGATTGACCTTTGTTCTAAACAGAATGAAGAAAGAGAACAAGCCTGTGCTCCAAATTAGAAAATGTCAGAATTTGGGAAATACATTGCTGAGGATTACGCTTTTTCAATATATCCTGCATATGTGGTTGGATGTGATAATAAACACTATGGCCAAATAGATGTGTATGAATAAGGGGTGGTGGGAGATGGAGAGTGAAGACTCCAAGTGGACAGGCTGAATGACAGGGGCATAGAGTAGGATAAATAAGGCAGGTTGGTATGTTCATGTAGAACCTTACCAGTGAAAGAGATGCTTTATGGAGCATTATTTTTAAAGTGTCCACAACCTATGTGCACAGCCATGTCAGGTCACTTATTGTTTTTTTTCCTGTTTGACATTGTCACTGTGTTTAGTTAACCCCAACTTATCAATATAGTCTAATATAACCATGAAACCTTAGATGGGGCTGCTGTAGGGGAATACTGAGCAATGGAGAGCAATGTGACTGGCTCACCTTCACTTCCTTAACTGCCACTTGGGGGGGGACTGCCTCCTAACAAAACAGACACAGGTGTTCCAGGGGCTGACCACTGGTGAAATGACCAGTGGCCCAAAATTTAATTAAAGAAAGAGGGAATAATTGAAGGCCATAATACAAACCCTATTGTTAACTGACCTAAAACTATTTGATCATGCAAACTCTTAACCTTGGATGGAGATTAGCCAATCTAACACAATTTAGCTCTCCAGTTGTGATCAAATTTTGCAACACATCTATATATTTATTAATGCTTTATTTTATGCAAGCACAAAAAGTTTTTATACAACTAGTTCTGTAAGCACAAAGAAGTCTCAATTCTCTGTCTTTTTTAAGTGTTGCAACTATCCATTGTCTGAAAGGTCACAGGGAAAACCACAGTATTATTCTGGAGGGAGTATTCTGTTGTCCTACCATACAAAGTGATCAGAAATTCTACAGCCCGATGACTAAACCCAAGACAATTTAGAAATCAAGGTGTAAACATCCAACCTAGTTTCCAAGTCTCAGTTATTATCCCAATTTCACAGAAAAGGAGGGTGTATCTTTCAAATATTTTAGTCAATCCACTCATATTGAATGGAAATTTAATCAATTTATTTCAACAAAAGAGTATATTTCTATCATCAATTTATGTTAATTAGCAAAGATTCTGAATACAGAAGCACTTATACTAGACGCCTCTGAAATACAAGCTTCCCCCAAAAATGTCAGATTTGTATTGGAGAGTGATTCCAGACTGGATAGGTACCTATACCTGGGTATAACTTTATCAAATATACACATAATGTCTTACATAACAAGTCATCAAACCTACTCTCTTTCCCCTGATACATTAAAGCTGAATGCATCCTGAAATAAATAGTTCTGACAGGACCTTAAAATGTAAGTAAATGTATATATCCTTTCCTCCCCCATCCCAGATTCTCACAGACAGAAACTTGTGCTAGAGTGTAAAGTACACAGTATGTGCTATTCTTAGCCTATTTTGCATTGTTATAAAGAAATACCTGGCCAGACATGGCTCACAGTTGTAATCCCAGCATTTTGGGAGGCCAAGGCAGGAGGATAACTTGAGCCCAGGAGTTTGAGACCAGCCTGGGCAATATGGTAAAACTCCATCTTAAAAAAATAGCCAGGCCCAGTGGCACATGCCTGTAGTCCCAGCTACCCAGGAAGCTATGGTGAGAGGATCATCGAAGCCCAAGTAGTCAAGGCTATAGTGAACTGTGATCGTGCCACTGCACTCCAGCCTGGGTGGCAGAGTGAGACCCTGTCTCAAAAAAAAGAAAGAAAGAAAGAGAAAAAGAAAGAGAAAGAGAGAGAGAGAGAAAGAAAGAAACAAAGAAACAAAGAAAGAAAGAAAGGAGAAAGAAGAAAGGAGGGAGGGAGGGAGGGAGGGAAGGAAGGAAAAGAAAGAAAAAGAAATATCTGAAATGGATAATTTCTAAAGAAAAAAGGTTGATTTGGCTCACAACTCTGCTGGCTGGAACACTGGGCAGCATCTGGTGAAAACCTCAGGCTATTTCCACTCATGGCAAAGGGGAGCTGGCATGTGCACAGGTCACACGGCAAGAGAGGAAGCAAGGTGGGAAAGAAATGCCAGGCTCTTTTTAACAACCAGCTTTTGCAGGAACCAATAGAGCAAAAACTCACTCACTTCCCCTTCCCCCACAGTGAGGGCATAAATCTATTCAGGAAGGATCCACTCCCATGATACCAACACCTCCCACTCAGCCCCACCTCCACACCGGGGATCCAATTTCAACATGAGGTTTGGAGGGGACAAATATCCAAAATTTGGGAGATGCTTTAAAAATATTTGAATTGAATTCTGCCATTTTACAATTCTAGGCAATACATAGGTAAAGCACCTGTATTAGTTTGTTCTCACACGACTATAAAGAGACTACCTGAGACTGGGTAATTTATAAACAAAAAAGGTTTAATTGACTCACAGTTTCACATGGCTGGGGAGGTCTCAGGAAACTTACAATCATGCTAGAAAGTGAAAGAAAAGCCGGTATACTTTACATGGTGGCAGGAGAGAGAGTGAGGAAGTGCCACACTTTAAAACCATCAACTCTCATGAGAACTCATTCACTATCATGAAAACAGCATGGGGGAAACTGCTCCCATGATCCAATCACCTCCCACCAGGTCCATCCCTTGACACATAGGGATTACAATTTGATATAGGATTTGAGTGGAGACATAGAGTCAAACCATCTGCCCCTGGCCCTTCCCAAATCTCATGCCCTTTTCATATTTCAAAACCAATCATGTCTACCCAACAGTCCCACAAAGTTTTAACTCATTGCAGCATTAACTCAAAAGTCCAAGTCCAAAGTCTCATGTAAGACAAAGCAAGTCCGTTCTACCAATGAACCTACAAAATCGAAAGCAAGTGAGTTACTTCCTAGATACAATGGGGGTGTAAAGCAGTTACTAAATATTAAATCTTCAAAATTTCCTTTGACTTCATGTCTCATGTCTAGGGCATGTTGATGCAAGGGGTGGACTCCCACAACCCTGTGGAGCTCTGCTCCTGTGGCTCTGTAGGGTACAGTCCCTGTGGCTTCTTTCACAGTCTGGCATTGAGTACCTATGGCTTTTCCAAGTGCATGGTAAAAGCTGTCAGTGGATCTACCATTCTGGGGTCTGGAGGACAGTGGCCCTCTTGTCACAGCTCTACTAGGCAGTGCCCCAGTGGGGTTTCTGTATGGGGCCTCTAAACCCACATTTCCCCTCCACACTGTCCTAGCAGAGGTTCTCCATGAAAGTTCTACCCCTGCAGCAGACTTCTGCCTGGACATCCAGGTATTGCCATACATCCTCTCAAATCTAGGCAGAGGTTCCCATAGTTCAACTCTCGTCTTCTGTGCATCTATAGGCCCAATACCACATGAAAGCTGCCAAGATTTGGGGCTTACATCCTCTGCAGCAACAGTCCAGGCTGTACCTAGGCCTCTTTTAGCCACAGGCAAAGCTGGACTGGCTGGAATGAAGGGTACCATGTCCTGGGGCTGCAAAGAGCAATAGACCCTGGACCTAACCCATGAAAGCATTTTTTTCCTCCTAGGCCTCTTGGCCTATAATGGGAGGGGCTACTGAAAAGATATCTGACCTACCCTGGAGACATTTTCCCCATTGTCTTGGCTACTAACATTCAGCTCCTCATTACTTATGCAAATTTCTGTGACTGATTTGAATTCTATCCTAGAAAATGGGTTTTTCTTTTATACCAAATGGTCAGGCTGCAAATTTTCCAAATCTTTATGCTCTACTTTTCTTTTGAACATAAGTTCCAATTCAAACCATCATTTTGTGAAGGCATATAACTGAACACTTTCAGAATAAGCCAGGTCGTATTTTGAATGTTTTGCTGCTTAGAAATTTCATCCACCAGATATCCTAAGTCATGATCCAATTGTGAATTACAATTTGGTATGAGATGTGAGTGGGGACACAGAGCTCCCCACTCTCGGTCTCTCTCTCCTGCCACCATGTAATACATGCCTGGAGGATCTGTCCCAGGTTCTCTCTTCATGGCTTGTACATGGACCTCTTTTACATATCTTGACATCATCTTTGCCTTCTCTCTGTGCTTATCTCTATGTCCAATTCCTCCTTTTCATAAGGTCAACATTCGTATTGGATTAGGGCACAACACTTTTTGAAATATAAAAAATTTCCTTGAACTCTCTCAAATTCAAAGTTCCACAGATCTCTGGGCAGTGGCAAAATACCACCAGTCTCTTTGCAAAAGCATAACATGAGTGACCTTTATTCCAGCTCCCAATAAGTTTATCATTTCCATCAGAGACAACCTCAGCCTGGGCTTCAATGTCCATATCACTATCAGCATTTTGGTCAAAACCATTCAACAAGTCTCTAACAAGCTCCAAACTTTCCCTCATCTTCTTGTCTTCTTCTAAGCCTTCCAAACTGTTCCAACCTCTGCCTATTACCAAATTCCAAAGTCACTTTCACATTTTTAGGATATCTTTATAGCAGTACCCCACTCTGCCAGTACCAATTATCTGTATTAGTCTGTTTTCACACTGCTATAAAGATACTTCCTGAGACTGTGTAATTCATAAACAAAAAGGTTTAATTAACTCACAGTTCCATATGGCTGGGGAAGCCTCAGGAAACTTACAATCATGGTAGAAGGTGAAGGGGAAGCAAAGCACATCTTACAAGGCAGCAGGCGAGAGAGAGTGAGAGCACGAGGAAGTGCCACACTTTAAAATGATCAACTCTGTGAGAACTCACTCCCTATCACAAGAACAGCAGTGAAGGAAAGTGCCCCCATGATCTAAACACCTCCCACCAGGCCCCTCCCTCAACATGTGGGGGATTACAATTCAAAATGAGATTTGGGTGGGGACATAGAGCCAAACCATATCAGCAGCTGTAGTTCTAACTTGAACTCTTCCCCTGCATTTTCTCTTTTTCCTATCACAAGCAACACTATGCTGATTCTCTGGGTGTAGTTCATTTATTTTCTCATTTTAAATGACATATTTAACAAATTTAACATAAGAATAGACACATATTTAAAATCATTATTTCTTGCATTTTTTCAACACATGTAGCAATATTGTTTTTGAATAGGGTTGTAGAAATGAACTTCTTTTAGAAGTTTACCTCATGTCAAATTCAATATTGAAAAGTGCCTGCAAGAAAGGGCATAAGTCTCTCTCTGATTCATGTTTTTAATCACAATGTTACATATTAACTTTTTTTCTCCAAGTACTTAAGGTCATAGGGTTGCAAGCCATTTATTACTGAATAATTACCAATCTGTGATGCTGAGCATGCACAACTGGGTGAGCCCAACGCTACCAGGTCAGGAACTCGCCTCTTGGGCTGGGCATCTTTCCCACTTCACAGAGGCTGAGGGGTGACAGTGCCTATTCACTCCTAGAAAAGTTCCAGCCACCCTAAGACTGGACACTTTTCTGGAGCTGACTCAGAGTACAAAAATTATTAGAAATATGCCTTGCAGTGGCCCTTCTTACATGCATGAAACAAACCTTGGAGAGAGCCCTACTCTCAAGTCACACTCCACTCTTCAGGCACCAGCAGTCATTTCTCCTCTCCTCCTTTTATCTCTAGTCCCTCCAGCTCTTTCTTTGTATTCCCACTTCTGCCTCTACACAAAACCACCACATAACTCTTATTAACTGATTCAGAAAGGATGCTCATTAGCAAGGGGAGGATATTATTAGTTGAATTGTGTCTCCCTGAAATTTATATGTTGAAGTCCTAATCCTCAGTACCTACAATGTAACTGTATTTGGAGATAGGATCTTTACAGAGGTAACCAAGTTATGATGAGGACATTAAAGACTATTGTCATGTTGGATTAGGACATAGAGATAAACACAGAGGAAAGACAAAGAAGACATCAAGCTATGTAAATGAGGGCCATGTACAAGCCATGGAGAGAGGACCTGGTAAAGGTCCTCTGTCTCACAGCCACTCAAAAGAAGCCAGTCCTACTGACACCTTGATTTTGAACTTCCAGCCTACACAGCTGTGAGACAGTAAATCTTTGTTGTTTAAATTACCCAGTTTGTGATATTTTGTTATAACAGCTCCAGCCAATTTAAACAGGGTTCTTTGGCCTTTTCTTTAGAATGAGAGAGGGCTTTTATTAGGAATAGCAATTACTGGGTTTTTTAAAGGGTGGAATATTAGATTACTCCAGAATGAGCAAATGATTTATCCTAATGAAACAAAGAAATATTAACCCTCTCCCCAAAAAGCTTCATTTTAATAAGAAAATATGTTTCTAAGGTATAATGAGAAATATTTAGTTAGTGTTTGTTCCCAATTGCTGGCACAGAGCTCTTAAAAGTTTTGGAGTTTCTTGAGTGATGGGAGTATCTTTTGTCTTTCATAACAAGCTCCTTTCTACAATAACTAAGTTTATATTAATACATAAACCATTCAACAAGTCTCTAGGAAGTTACAAACTTTCCCTCATCTTCTTGTCTTCTTGAGGGTCCCTGGGTAACTGTTGAGGGTTCCTGGATAACTTCATGATTGAGGGTGGTCTCCAGAAAGACAACAGAATGATTAGTGAGTTGGAATGTTCAGCTACACCCCCTGACTTTCCAGGCGAGGGGAAAGGGGCTGGAGACTGTGTTGAATCACCTGTGGCCAATGATTTAATCAATCATGCCTACGCAACAAAACCTCCATAAAAACCACTAAACAACAGGGTTCAGAGAGCTTCCTGGTCAGTGACCACAATGAGGTGCTGGAGGGTGGCACACCCAGAAAGGGCAGGGAGCTCCATGCCTCCCCCCCATACCTTGTTCTGTGCAACTCTTCTACTTGACTGTTCCCGCATTGTAGCCTTTGTAAAATAGATGGGTAACAATAAGACAAGCACTTTCCTGAGTTTTGTGAGACATTGTAGTGAATCAACAAACCTTGCCAAGGAGGTTGTGGGAACCTTTCAACTTGTGGCCAAGTCAGACAGAAGTGCAGATAACCTGGGGACCCAGTCCTTGAGACAGCATCTGAAGGAAGGGCAGTCTTGTGGGACTGAACGCTTAAACCTGTGGAGTCTGATGCTAACTCTGGAAAGTTAGTGTCAGGATAGAACTGAATTGTTGGAACCAGTTGATGTTTGAAGAATAGGAGAACTGCAGTCACAAACATGCTTATTCTGTAACACAAATAAAAAGATTATACTAAAATGCAATAAAAAAAAAGATTATATTCCTATTGTTACTCACTCATTGACTTTAAGGGTCACTGGCTACATAGGAGGCTCTTCTTGCTGCCCCTGTAACTTAATAGAATGGTGAGGAGGGAAACTTCCCAGGAAATCCTAGCTCCAAGGTCCTTCAGAGTCACCCTGGAGCTTGTGCTTTATCTTAAGCCCCCATTTTCCTACAAAGCCTGCTTGAAACCCCAACTCTCCTTAGTATCCTCTGCCTGGGCAGCAGCTGAGTGCAAACAGGAAGAGTGGGAGAATGCGGGTGAGGTCAGAAAGGAAACCAACCTTGACTTAAACTCCCACCAGCTTTCCTTTCTTCTCTCTCCTACTGCTGTTCTTCAAGGCATTTCTCCTCCCTTTGGACAAGAAATAAAGTTAGGATGAAATACAAATTACTAGTTGTAGGCCACTGCAGTTTTTAAGTCACCCGCAATTCTCACCTCCAAGCCAATTAGATTTCCCTGAGCCAAGTCAATTTCCTTTCACATTCACCATATACTTATCCTACATGAATGCCCACTCCCAATCCACTCACCCCCAAAAACATGAACGTAAGCCCTCCCACTTTCTCTGCCTCTCTTATCTTCTGTTCTTTGAAATGCTTGATAGGTGCATTTTTAAGTTGCTTTTCCAGGCTTCGCTGGACTTTCTACTGCAGGTTGATGGAGGTGGAGAGCTGTACAGCCTGAGCTTAGGCTTTGGGCAGGTACAGGTTCAAATTCCTCTGTGCTACTTACTACCTATGTGTCCTTGATAAGTCACTTAAAGCCTCAGAACTGGTTTTCATTTTGTAAAATTGAGATTTTATTTCAACAACCTGATATCTAGACATGTTTAATTTATCAGCTAGGTTGGAGCTGTCAGTGAATATAATTAAAGTCACCAAATCACATAATTTGGGGGGTAACTTTAGAACGTAAACTTCTAAAAGGGTGATTTGACTATTTTTTATTCTCACAGATATTAATGCATTATGGCTTAGAAACTTAATAGTAAAGCTAAATGGAGTAAACTCTGCAGGTAAGAAGAAACACTTTAGAATCTGATATTTATCCCTCTTCTCCCCCAGGGTTTTGATGGTCATGTTAGGGCAGAGTGAAAACATGATCAGACACCTGCAGAGAGACTTTCCTTTATTCCTCATTAGGAGATTTTGTTTGTAAACTTTAAAGTGCAAAATACACTACAGGTTTGTATGATGAAAATCACATCCTATACCCTTCAATGAATTATGTAAGAGATCTTTAGCATAATTCTGACAATACCCAGTTTTTGCATTACACACTGATGTAGAATTGTATTTTCTTAGTAAATATTTGTTCACTATCTTAATGGAGCACATGAAACTGGAGTGTAAATACATACAGATTTTCGATATAGTTATGCATCTTTAACAGTGGGGATTGGTTCTGAGAAATGCTTCATTCAGTGATTTCTTCATTCTGCCGATATCATAGAGTATACTACACAATCCTAGATGGTATTGTCTAATTATACACACCTAGGCTATATGGTATAGACTATTGCTCCTAGGCTACAAACCTGAACAGCATGTTACTGTACTGACCATTATAGGCGATTGTAATATAATGGTCAGTACTTGTGTATCTAAACAGAAAAGATAAAGTGTAAATACATTATAAAAGATAATGTATTTAAGATAATGTAAATGATAATGTGCCCTACCTGTACAGGGCACTCACCCTGAATAGAGCTTGCAGGACTGGAAGTGGCTCTGAGTGAGTCAATGAGTGAATGGTGAGTAAATGTGAAAGCTTAGGACATTACTGTCCACCACTGTAAAGTTTATAAAACTCTATACTTCATATACTAAATTGATCAGTAATACTTTCTTCTTCAATAATAAATTAACCTAGCTTACCATAACTTTTTTACTTTAAGAATTTTTAAATATTTTTAACTTTTTAAGTCTTTTGTAAATATACTTAGCTTAAAACATAGATTTCACAACTGTATAAAACTATTTTTTCTTTATATTCTTATATAAGCTTTTTCTATTTTCTATTTTTATTTTTTTAACTTTTAAACCATTTTGTTACAAGTTAAGACACAAACACACACATTAGCCTAGACCTACACAGTATTAGGATCATCATTATCACTGTCTTCCATCTCCACATCTTGTCCCACTGGAAGGTCTTCAGGAGCAATAACAC